>CM055969.1:47117500-48573750 GCA_029531755.1 Holothuria leucospilota | reverse complement strand
AAAAGTGAAACATAAAAGAAATAGCAGGTGACTGGGGAAAGTAGGAGAGTCTCCTGTGTGATGGATAGTATTGCATTTTTAAAGTAAAGAAAAACTATAGGCTCTAATAAAATATCTTAAAGGTCTATATAGACACGTAAATGACTATTTGCGGATGATGCACCCCAAGCGAGCCGAAAAATTAGCATATTTAGAAACAGTTGATAAGTGTCCCTTCAATTTTTACTTCAAAAATTGTCTATTATAGTCAAAGGAGTCATGGTGGAATATTTTCCGGAGAAACAAGTGATTTGGGGGCACTACTCTTGTGCTCTTGGGTATAGGGTGGTTTGAAATCCCTTGGCTATGTTACTGCCGAGGAGGGGGTTAAGATTCAGTCTAGTGCACATGATTTCAGAAATTTCTGTTATAGGTAGGGCTGGTTCTAATCCTTCACTTGCACCTTCTCCCCCATCTTCTCAATTTTCCCCAACTGCCCCGACTGATCATCAGAAGTGGGTGCCATTCCCCCTCCCTCCCTTTTCGGGCATTTGGGAATCCACTGTGAAGCCTTTGCACTTGCCGATGCTACCCCTAAGAATTATCTGCAGACATTCCGTAGCAATATTTTCACATGTTGCGTAATGTATGAATTAGCCTTGCGTCAGTGACTGGAATATTTTGGGCACATGCATAGCATTACCGTAGTGTTTTATGTTTGAGATGCAGTAAATTGGCGTATGGAAGACTCCCACTTTGTTCTCCACGGGCGAATATAGGATACTCCGGAACGGGGTGGGCTTCAGTGTAATCCTAAAAGTGTATCGGGTTTAGCCCCAAATTCGTGCAAACAAACTGTTTAAAAATAGTTAAAGCCCCTGCCGGGAAGTAATATGAGCTCCTGACAGCCCGGCGTTTTCATGGGGAAAGTGCAATGACTGTGCGCACTTCATGCAAAGTATAAGAAAAAAATACAGTACTCACTTTTCACCAATCACGCTGACCGGAGCATGCAGAACAGACCCCATATTGAAGGAGTATTTTACTAATTGTGAAATTTCAAAATGTGTTTAATGTGTTCACGTTTTGGTACTGTTGCTTACCAAGATTGAAATTTGAGCACATTCATTCCTATAATTTAATATCGATTTTATACTGATTTTTAGGGGCCGAACATATGGTTTTGATTTAATTGAAGATCCGACTGACTGGATTGCAATGATTTCCATGTACATTTCGGCATCACCAACTTTGATGTACTGAAGTTGGCAGCTAGATAATATGCAAATAACGTACAATAAACAGCGCCATGAAATTGTCCCAGTTCATTGGAAGTTAACAGGGCTGCCCCAGATATCCGCTATTGATATACACCTAACATAATTTCAAAGATCCAGACAGTATAAACATTTTTATAGTGTTCTTTAAAATAATTCTGTACTTGTTACCTTCCACATGATCAATATTTGGAATTATTCTGCAAAAAGTTTAGACCTATGTTTGATGACCTCATTTTTGAATTACAATGGAGCAGTTCTTAACTTAGGTTTGATATCTTTCAATGACAAAGGTCAAGAAAAATACACAAACAGCAAATCTCACCCCATGAGACACATACGGCAGTATCATCCCAATACAGCTTTGTGTCTACAGCTTATTTTTTTAAAACTCTTGCCTCATCATGTCTTATCATTAATCTTTTTTTTAACAAATAAAGCTATGTTGCGTTTTATTGTCTTTCAACATGATGACAATAACAAAAGTAGTGACGTTGCCAGGATTTTTTGAGCAGGGGGAGCTGGGGGTTCACGAACCTTTCTTAGGGGGCATAATTTCTGAATTCTCCCCCTCTCTATAGGGGTTATATACAGTACGGTGCATTCCAAAATTTTCCATGGGCGGCACCTGGGGCGGCACGGCTTTTTCGTGGGGGGGGGGGACTTGCCCCTTCATGCCCCCATAGCTACGCCACTGGACAAAAGTGCAAAAATTAGTTTAGTTCCTTTCTTTAACTGACATTTATCACGAAAGAGAAAGTCCTGTAGATTTCGTTAACTGCATCTTTAATTAATTTTAGAAGACAGATAAATTCCTTTCCAGTTGATCGATGCTGTTGGTTAAAGAGGCGAGTAATAACTGTTTTGAAGAAACAGGAGAGTCTCCTGTTTTGTGGCAACTCGGTGGACTGTTCGTGTAGGCTTCGGGCAAGTGATCCAAGTTCTGCCTTAGTCATCGCCTTTTACACTTGGACAAGATGATTTATCTCAATAGGCCTTTTCGCCGTCTCTATTGCGCAAGGAATTGTGGGATGGATAGGAGATATAAGCAAACCGCGCTCATCATACAGAGTATGGAAATTACACGCAATGTTTGACAGTTTATGAGACAATTCTTTGGAACAAAGAGACGGCGCATATGTTGTTCAAGACACAATCCCAAAAGTAAGGACCCTCGATATTCTTCCTTTTGATAGGCATCTTCTGAAATGTACTTTATTTTGGTGTTGTGTTGTAGGTAAGGCAGTTTCATTGTTTATCTCTACATTTGCAAGATATGCGCAAGTGCAGTTGAGAGTGCGAATAGGCTAATAACCCGTCTCCACCCAGCTGCCCAGGGTTGTGAGGAAAAGTGCAGACACCTCAATTTGAATTAGTGTACCCCGGTACCCTAATTCATGGATGGCTCTGTATAAGTCATGTGACCATGGGCGTCCAGAATGGGGCAAGGGGGCACTTGCCCCCTGAAAAATAAAAAAAACTTGAAAAAAAAACGAAGAAAAAGTAACATCAATTTTTTTGTATGATATTTCTAGAAAATTTCCAGAACATGAGCTTTCAAAATAGAAAATGATTAGATGCAACTTACGCAAGGCCTGGGAAGTACCATTTTCAGGGATCTGGGAGGTATTTCGGCCAAAAATTTTGTGGCGCTTCGCGCCAAACTATGGTGGCGCTACGCTTAGATAGAACAACTGCTTAGTTGACCATAAAATATGAAATATTTTTGTTTGGATAATCATGAAAGATTTAAATAAGAAATAAGAGGAAATTTGTGTGATTTAGCTGATGTCTCCAAATGAGTTTGGGGAACTGCTCTTTCCCTTTGATGGGGTAGTACCAGTGAGGTAACTAACTTGTCATTTAATGCGGTGTATAACCATGGAAGTACTACCTTGGGCGATGTAGTAATTCCATGATATCACTACAGCCGGCTAGAGTGATTTTCTCGGGGACATTTCGGGGACAACTATCTTTGAGAAGCGGTAATATTTGTAAAGCGGTTGGAGACTCCTATCGCCGGTGAAAAGCGCTATATGAAAACCACATATTATTATTGTTAACATCAACGTTTTTTAGTATTTCTAAAGTCTTTTGTTCTTCTGTCTAGGTACCTCTTTTGTAAGACCAAAGATAATCATGAAGATCAGCAAATCAGGTAATAAGTACTCTTCGTGTATAGTATGATTACTGATTAAAATGTTTGGTGAGGTGTGAAAGAACTGTAATTATTTTCTTAATACGTTTGCAGAAAATAACAATTTGCCCCATTGAACTCCTGAAATAGTCTTGAAAGCAATGTTACACCTGTTTTGGACCTAGTAAGAATAATAAATTCATTGTACAACTAATGTAGCCTAATTTGCATATTAATGGCATGGTTAAATTAGCAAAAAATCACCAAGATAGATGGTAGGAAACGCTACAGAGTTAAAGTACAGACCCACTAGTTGAGTACATGCATAAAGAAGAAGAAAGACGTTTCGGATTATGAAAGAATGAAGGGGCAAATTTCTAAGCTCAAGGCAACAGACTGCACTCTCACATCTTCTTTGATTATCGGAACTATCAGGGCTGTAACATCCGAGTCCGGACTCTAGTCCGTTTTTCGCCGGACTCGGACTTGGCCCGGAACTGGAGCTCACGGAATCAGAATTGGTCCGGAATGAGCTCTGCTGGACTCGGACTCGGAGCCGATTCCAGTCGAGTCCACTAAAGTGAAAGTTTCATTAAACTAAAGGTTTAAGCAAAAAATTAAGTTTCATATGTGAAAGAGAAACTACATGTAAGGAATTTGTTGAAACTTTCATTCAATTCGGACATGTAGTTCTACAGATATCAGCAAATGAAGTTAATACATTTTTTGACCAACTGTGAGCTTGAGGCAAGCAGGGGTTGTATGACCTACTCGAAGTTCGAAGTTTGTGAAATTCCCATGCCTCTCATGCATTCACATTCCGATAACATGGGACTATGAAGGACAAAATTGGTTGGACAGTTTAAAGTTCTTTTGGGTTGAAAGTGTGAAAACTTCAACTGCTAATCAGTGGCGTAGCCAGGATTTTTTGAGCAGGGGGCACTGGGGGTCACGAACCTTTCCTAAGGGGCGCAATTTCTGAATTCTCTCTCTCTTTCTAAGGCTCATATACAGAACTGTGCATACCAAAATTTTCCACGGGGGCACCTGCGGTGGCACGGCTTTTTCGTGGAGGCACGTTCCCCCTCATGCCCTTCCCCCCGTAGCTACGCCACTTAAGAGCTTGAGAACCACACATTAGAATGCTTAGAATAAGTACCCCTCTAACATATCAAAGCTTGATTCGAGCCTTTAACCTTCTTTTAATGTTACCTAGACAATATTATTATTGTGCACAATTTAACAGGTAAATGGTCATATGCAGTCAACTAAATTACAGGGTCACTCAGAGTATGAAATTGACTCCTGAAAAGTGCCCATTTTCATCATAAGCCTTATTGTTAATAGTACAATAAGGTTTGTATTAGGCGCTACATTGTCAAATGGCCGGACTCGAATTTGGCCCGGAAATGGAAAACCTGGAATCGAAACTGGCTCAGAATAGGAGGGTACTGAACTCGGAATTGGCACGAAATGGTGGCCACTGGAATTGGAATTGGTCCCGTAGGTAGACTCGGTTACAGCCCTGGAAACTATCATCGGTCGTTATGATCCAGAGGGAACGTAACCTTTTCTAGTTTTTGCAAGTGTCAGAGGTTCACTTCTTTTCACGGCTTTTTGCATACACTGTACCCACTCAATTTTAGTGTTGCTACTGCCATTAAAAAAAGACTTCCACCAGGAATGCATAGAGGTCTGCCACTCAGTGTGCTAAATGGCAGTAGATCGTTTTTGAAATATGATACTGATAAGCACATGGTATGTAAGCGTGGAAAGAGAATGAAACAAAACAAAAAGAAAAACAAAACAAAACACGTCACACATAAAATGAGCTTGTACGGTGTTGCGGTATTGAAGAGTATAAATTTATTCCCTACTTTCTCGCTGGTATGCAACTCAATTATGAAAAATCAATTGTCATCAATAAGCAATTGTCAAAACCACTGCATCCGATCGAGCCTGAGATTCATTTAAGTTAAATGTCCAAAACCCAGATGTGAAACCATAACAAACAACGGGCCCGGCCCAGTAGGGCGTCCAACTAGGGTGGCACAGGAGGAATTTGGTAGGTCCCAATAACTTTCAAATGTAGATTGTTACCAGTTGTAGGTCTCTAAAGAATAACAGTCCCCTGTTAATTAATGCCCAAATTCATTCAGAACTTCATAGTTTTGCGATGAGAATTACACAAATTTCCCGATCATACGGTACTACGAAACCCAACCTTCATGCGATAGGAACAACTATAGAAATTTTCCTCCCATACTTAACCTCTATACTTACGAATTGCCACTTTGTACACTAGAGTGTGCATTTTACCGTGCTTGCCAATCTTTAATAAATAAAATATTTCCTATTACTTTAAGCTCAAGTTGTTTCCAAATTGCGCATGGCAGTTTCGCAAAGAGAATTTATATAAATTCCCAAACCGTGGGAAGGTACACCCAGTGAACGCTCGGCAGTGTCATAATGGGAAAATTTGCCCAAGAAGTTCCCGTTGTTAGTCTGCTGTTGTCAAGAAATGTCCAGCTGTAATTCTGAGTCAGTCCAGTACGCATCAAATGCCGTTTGAAGATGGTTAAATGCTTCATTCTAATACCTACCATTTGTAAATGTAACACAGCGTACTTGGATATTAAGCCCTGGTTCCCGGTAGGGTGTTGCCCTTGGATTTCATGCAAGAACGCTGAGCCGGCCCCAGGCCTAATGCCAATGTGCCTTTAGAGTACACAACTCCCACACCGACTGCCCCTCAGGTACAACGGATCTTCAATATCGAAACCATACCTCAGCCCCAAAAAATGTTGGAGCAGGGAGTTGCTAGAGCAACTCCCTGGTTGGAGTGGTGGATCCACCATTAAATCCTGTTTTTAGCTCAGCTGAAAGCTTTCAGCTGAGCTATTGCTGTCGTGCACGGCAAACGTCTGTCACCATAACATTTGCCTTTAAGTGTCTGACATTTCGCTGTTTTTCTTTAGATTTGGCTGAAATTTAGTAGAGATGTTAGCGAAAGTGATATCTGTATGCTGCGACTCTTTTCGATTAATTTGACCGCTATGTGACCTCGGGAGGGGGCTTTGTTTGAAAACGTAAAATTCTCTACTTGTCTTTCAGTTTCGCACCAATCTTGATAATATATTTCATATAGATAGTTCAATTTGTGCTGAACAAAAGTTATTTTTTTTTCGTTTCTGCAATCATTAAAGGCATGAAAACAGCACTTTTTGAAACAAATTCTGGCGAAGTCCTCATGTTCGGGAATACATCGAGAATCGCAGTTGTTATCATTTGAGAGACTGTGCAACGAAACGTGGTACAAAATCATACTGAACATATGTAAATGTACAGGACGTCTCGTGCTTAATCGTGTGGAACTGTTTACGCAAAGTGCAGTGTATCGATTTTTGAATACGGTAAGTGGGCTACCCCACTATGTCAGACTATGTTTGCTCAGCTCTTTGCTTTCCAAACCACGGATATGACATGCATAAGGAATATACTTTACAGCCTACTATGGAGGCGTTACGTGAACATGTGGCGCTCATCTCATTCAGGCGTTTGAATAATAGACTAGCTAAATTGGTTGGATGGTTAGGCCTACTCGAAAAGAAATACCGGACGTTTCAAAGTTGAGCAAGTTCTTGCGAATATGTGACCTTGTGCGAAACAGTGGTGATAGGTATACACATTTTTGTGTTGACGCAGAAACAAGTATTCAACTTAGCCTGATGTCTGAATGGTTTTAGGAGTTTGGATTAAAGTTTAAAGAAAATATATCCAGTCGCCTCTAGTTTCAAGTTATTTGTAAACATTACCTTAATATTTCAAATCTTCTTGTATCTCCTTTACAAACATTTTCCTTAACATTTCTGGACAAAAACTATTTAGTATGAAAGGTAAACAAATGACTTATCCTTCCACAATAGCAAATTAGTTTATATTGTCACATGAAGGAAAGAAGCGACTCGCCGCGTGAATTGGGATGCCGGCGCGGGGTACACTACTTCAAGTTAAGGTGAAAGTTGTCTAGGAAATGTCGTAAGAGGAAAGAGGAACCCACCCCTTTCTTTTAAACAAAGAACATAGCACGTTGATTGAAAATACAATGCTTCATATGGTTTAAGCTTGACGGTTGTGCTAACATGCTAAAAACAATTTTCGTTTTGAAAAGGAAAACATGCTTTTTGAAGGCGTGTGCCATATGTGAGTCTCGGTGCCTGCAGGAATTGTGCAGCTCAGGCTTCCAGTAAAGCGGGCCAAAGGGGCGAATCCCTCTTTGAAATTTGTTCGCTCCCTAGCAAGTTTTCAAGTTGCCATTGGCTTAATGGCATTTGTATACATTTGGCCTTCTTAAAAATTTGTTAGCCCCTGGAAGCCATTTCGCCCCCATTCAGTACCTTGTCAGGCTACGAGCCTGGTGCAGTCATATGGGCGTCGACACTGCAGAAACAGCCCCAGTCTTGTTCTCCGTTGCCGGAAGCCCCACCAAGTTGTTAAGGGGAAGCCATGGGGGATGATATTTCAATAGCCTTAGACTTAGTATAAGTGTGCATATTTTCCCAACGCTCTCTACGAACTGTAGTTACCCTCCGGCCTGTTGCGACACATTCACCGGCCCTAAAAGCGATCGACGATTTGTACCTGGTAGATCCCAATCATAAAAATGTTATGCAGTAAAATAATTTGTAGGGGAAAACGGGACTAAAGAGTACTCAGAATAAGGCGCGTAAGAATTTAATTTAGAAATTATCCCTTTATATTGAGCAATTGGGCAGTTTTGCTTTTTCCAGATCATAGTGGAAACACGTATTGAACTTTTGTCCCTGGACAAGTTCAAGGAATATCTTTGGGGCAAAATATCGCTTTTAAGACCTTTAACCATTTGTAAAATTTCTTCATCGCAAGTTACTATCTGGGTCTAATTATGGAAAACAAATGAGATTTACAAAGCAGCACACTCTTAAACATTCATTATTTGTATACTAACATCTGTGCAGTATATAAAGTTAACTTTGTGTACCAGATTTAGTCTTTCAGAGACTTCGGGAGTTCAATACATATTTCATTGCATTCAGTTTATATTTATCTCTTTGTTTTCTAATGTACGTATGAACAACATGAGTTACAGACCCAACCAAAATATTGACTGCATACTTTTAGGTCAACAGGCATGGGCGTCAATCTTTACTCGAATGTGGGGGCGACATGGCCACTTCTGTCAAAACTTTACTGTGTAAAAATCTTAAGTCAATGGGCGTTTTTCCAAAATGTGGGGGGGGGGGACGTGTCCTCCTGTCCCCCCCCCCGGATTGACGCCCATGTCAACAGGAAAAACTGAGCTTCGGCAACATTGTTGCGCTTGTTTTTATAAAGAAGCAAGGAAAGCTTTTTACAGAAAACGTCTTTTTAAGGTGTTTTCTAAAAGTTTATCGTATGTAGGCTACTCTTTTATGAAAAGTTAACAAAGTTCAACTCATGCGTGGTGAGGCTGATGAATGAAATTGGCCTGAAAGCATTGTCGTGGACACGCTGCAATGCAACCAAAGCAAATACGCCTTGTTGACAATAGTCTCACGAGAACACCGCATGAGTAAGACCAAATTCCAATGAAAGATTAGAAGCAGCTGCGTGGGCTTCATTTCAGATACGGTACCATTTGGAGGACACATTAAGTTAATTAACACATTTCTAAATCCAAATGATGAAACATCAGAGTCAATTGCGGTCGCCCAAAAGTGTATCGGAAAGACATGTCGGGGGTTACCTCACGGAGTGGACTTTGTTTTGATGAGCTCCCCAGCTTCTCAGGGATATGACTGAACAAGGAATATACTGTACAGGCTGTTACGTAGGCAAGTCGTGGGTAGGCAAGTCGGGGGTAGGCAAGTCGGGGTAGGCAGGGGTTGATCCAGGAACTTGGTTCTTAATTGATACATAATGCTTCTTAATCTAAAGAGTGATATCTCTTCTGTTTTCGTAAAAATACAGGATTTAATGGTGGATTCACCATTCCGACATTTCGAGGGGATGAAGTATGGTCCCGATATTGAAGACCCGTTGCGACTGAAAGGCAGTTGGTGTGGGAATTGTGTATTCAGTGATGGCATTGGGCTAAGGGGCCGCCTTAGGAAGGGGGAGGCGAACGAAGCGAACCAAGTTCTAGGAAGTTGTGTCACGAGGGCGCCAGAAGGGCCTGGAGTACAATCGCGTAGGTCCGAAGGCCAGGGATGGGGTTCCTGGCGGAGTTCAAGGGCAGAGAAAAGCCGGAAACGCAGTGGGGAAAGCCCCGGGAAGCTATCGTAATGTGAGGCAATTTGAACACATAAAATTAATTTAAGAGTACCCCAAGAGTTAAAAGGAAATGACTAGAAATCCCTTCTATTTGAACTCTGAATTATCCAGGTGGCTCTGTTTAGAAGGCAGTAAGGAATCATCACAGTTCGTCTAACTGTCGTTATCACTTACCTTAACCGAGGTTAACCTCGTTTCATTTCCATTGAGACTTTCCCACAGCCTTTAAAATCTTCTCAATGTTGGCCATTTCCAAAAAGCAACCATCATTACGTTACGTGGATAGCCACCCTCAGTTGCAGAGATTTTTTTTGGCCCAAACGGAGTCCTAAATTGCTAGGAGTGGTACCTCCCATGTCCATATCCTCCTTTTTAATCTACACACTCCTCATTTTGAGGTCCATGAATTTAAAATTTAAACTTAAAAAAGAAAAAAAAATAGGTAAAAAAAAAATTTCAAAAGTTTCACTCTGCAAGATTACTGTGTTGTGGCAAAATAGGACTTGATTAGCTCTGTCCACTTCATTTTTTTTACACGCAATAAAGATGTGAAAGTTGAAAAGACGTATAATTAATTTTATAAACAGAGGAGGACCACGGTTTGGAAAATAAATTTAGGGAAGCTCAATCGTCCCTGGGGATGGTTGCACAAATGTCCATGGCCGTCGGAGCCCAGGGCTTCCTTGGGAAATTGTTACAAAAAAGTCATCCTTATATGCCATTCCCCTCAGTGGTTCTGAGGGCCTAACAAGATTTTCGGAACAAGTTCAAGTTTCAGCATTTTCATGAGTTATAAACATGGGAGTGGATCATGGGGGGACGGGGGGACGCGTCCCCCTCACTTTTTGGAAGGGGGACATCTCCAGTAAGTCACCCCCACTTTTTCAATAATATAACATAGATTGCGAATTGACACTACATTTTAAATGCTAAATTGCGCCCAAATATGGCACCATTTGTCAAATAGACACCTTCCAATTTCTATTTTTTTTTTCAACGGGGAGGGGGATATCTCTCTCCCCATAGACCCTTCAGTAGGACCTGTCACATCTCTTTTCCAAGTCAAAGCTGGTATAAATCGCCATTAAAAGGCGAGCAAACTTGGTATTCTATGGAACTTGAAAAGGACAAACAGTTGTAGCTGATAACTACTAGTGTAGTGGTGACGACGACCACTATATTTAATGATGATGACGTCAATAACGGCGACGACGAGGAGGAGGACCACGACGATGATGATGAGGCAAAATATTTTTTATGATGATAACCACTTTCCACATAGTATTCTGTTTTCAACAGTACCTTTGCTTTACTTTACTTTGTAGTTTTTTACTGCTACTATTAACCTGAACTGTTTCTTCATTTGTGGAAACGTACACCAATCGTAAAGGATCCGCAGTAAAAAGTGCATTAGCCCAAAAGAGGTCACAGAGATCAAATTATAATTGGTTCCCGCCAGCTTAGAAGGGGAAGTGGATTGTTAAGCTATAGGATATTACACGTCACTGGGTTTGTTAATTACAGGTTCAGTCTGTGCCTTACCACGGCACCTTTAAACACAAGGGTGTCGCACTCATATTAATCAAAAAATTCCATAACTTCTTTATGGTATTCAATAATAGGGGGTGTTACGTAAAATGCATGGTTCAGGAGATACGTATAATGCATTAAATTAACTTCAACGACAAAAGCTTACTATTCAAGAGAAAATAGGAATTTGAAAGCGACCAAAAACAGCATTAAAATTTTCATATTTCCTTTGTTATGATGCTTATTGATTGTCGGGTTGTTTTTAAAAAATGACCTTGTGTGGCTATAAGTGCAAGGTGTATATGTCTATGCATTTCATACCGGGCATATTAACAATATTTCCACAGACTTTTTTTGAGGTTTTTCTACATCTCTGTTAGGCATGTACCAACAATGCTTGAGTTTCCACACAGAGTAGTTACTATTTTGGACTTGCCTGTGTGTTTGGGGAGAGGAGGGGGCGGTGGAGTGGTGGGTGGGGGTAGAATGATGTAGAATCTGCAAGATCTTTATTCACATTTTCAAAGAAAATGAAATATTGGCATTGCATTTAACGCCATTTGGGCAATAAGTTCAAAATGGCAAGACCCGGCCACTCCACAGTCCAGTTTTCAAAGTTCTACTTAAAGTTACCTCTCCATTGACATTTCCTGATCGAAATTACAAAAATTATGGCTCTATAAACTGAGACCATTCCTCCTGTCAGTTCCTCTTATGTATAATATTTAAGTTACGTATTCGCTTTGGTTTCCAGAAGGAGTAACCTTTCAAAATGTGGGTACCACCGTACGTGACTTGAAGTGTGTAGTGCCGTGAAGGAAACTAAAATTTTTCTCAATATACAGGAATATTTCTGCACGCAATAGGGCTATAGTAAATGAAACCTTGGTCATTCTACCCACATAATGGATCACAAAGCCTGTGTATTGTTTCGTCAACGCTTCATTGAAGTATCCACCACGATCGTTGTATACAAACAAATGTATATACCTTATGCATTGACGTCACGTACGTCATTTTGGAGGCAAAACAATGAAGCACACTGCAGGCACAACGTGGACTTTACACGCCCTCGTCGTAGACACTCGCGTATCCCACCGGTCCACAAATCAGCTGTCTGCATTTATTGGTGCAAGTTATATGCGCCTTCCTCCATTGAAGGGTGCACTCTCAGTTCTGTGACGTCATGTGCATAAGGTCTATAGGCCTATCATTACTTTCGATATATATTCCCCTTACTACTGCAATCGTCACGGCTTACATAGGACCAACTTTGACTTTCAGGAATTCTTTCAAAACACAGTTTGATACTCACTTTGTCGATTTCATTTGAAAGACGGACTTTCTTTCCCCCAAAGAGTTCTATTTCTTTAAAGGGAGGTGCTTCATTCCATACCCATAATATGGTCACTCAACGTTTGGAATATGATTTAATAATACTCTGGGGTGTTCATTTTAAGATAACTGCCTTTTCATTTGGATAATGTTTGGCATTTAGTTATGTTTAACCTACAACTTTGCATCCTTGTTTCCGTACATAATCAAAACGTATAAATGACATTACTCATTAACTCGTTTTGTTTAATTATATTAAATATCTCTCTGTTTACGTTTAAAATGTATAATATTATGGTAACACACATATATCTCAAAAATGCCATATTTTTACTAATCTTTCTTGACATTACATAAAAGAAAGTGAAATTTAAAATGTAAAGTTCTCATGCGTTAAAATAACTTTTGAGTTTTGGGAACAATTGTGGCTTTTTGAATGTTCCCAGAGAAGAAATAGAAGAAAAAAAGGAGAAAAGAACAAAATATTTTGGTGAAAGATTAATGAAGTTACGGAATCTTTTTAAACACAAGACTTGCACAGGTTTTGACAAGTACTTTGAATGTAAGTATTTAAGTAGCTGACTATAATGAGAACGACTGCAGAGTCGAAATAAAAATATCCCTGCCGTAAGAAAAAATGTCAGCTTGGGAAATATTTGTATTACGAAATTTACTCTTCACTTGCTAAGCAGTTTTCACTTTTCTGTAAATGGTAACATTTGGGTATTACTTAGTTTGCCAGGAAAAAATACAAAAAAAAACTTAGTTTCAGAAAATACTAAGATATTACCCCCTCCTCCACTGAAGTTGTTCCAAACAGATGACGTCACCTATCCGAAACAACGAACTACGCCAACCGATTGGACGGTTGGTGACAATTATTGGCAAGGAGCATCGCCCAATCTATCCCATTTTTGAACTTTCATCGTAAGCTGGTCCAGAGAGATTGTGATGGTACGATCTACATCTCTCTCACCCTTGAATATGCCCCGAATACATTCTAGATAATGGCCAAAATGTCAAAGTATGATTTAAGATGGCTTTGGGGCTACTTTCATTTATCAGCTGACCACACACTTAACCTATTGTCCATGCGAAGGCTTTACATAAAGATGCTAAAACATATACAAAAATAAAAATAAATGAGCACGATTTATAGTATAATAACAACACAAGCTGCTCCTCCAATCTAACCCTGTAACTGGGTATTACAACACATCCACAGTCCATGACGGCGTCATAAAGTTGACTCTAAGCCAGGAAACTTTTATACTTTGTTATTTAACTTATTTAAACACTACGCATTACAAAGAAGGGCGACGAATAAGAAAAGAATTAATGGGACAAATAACGAGTAGGTGTTTTATACTCTAATATTTCGTGGAGGTGAAATGCTCATCCAAAGTCATACACCGTTCATTATTAAATGAGATGGACAAGGGTAATTAAGTTATCAAGTATATGTAAAATTATCTTATTAATTGAATCTGAAGAATCTTGCATATTTGTCAACATTTTGTTGACATACTCACCGCATAACACTCACACTGCTAGTGACCAAAACTTCAAATTTGCTTACGAATCCCCATCCAGTCCCAAATACAAACCCCCGCCTTGATTGCACGGTATACTTTATCTCTTTCAATTTCATATTTCATTATCTTTGGTATAGGCTACATATCGTCTGTCTAAAGCTTTAAAGACCCACTCAACTTTCTTTAAATCATTTTTATGTAAAAACTTTCGGATCGACTGATTTTTCAAATGTAACAGGTACCTGAAAACCAAACGACTGAGCTGACGTGATAGCCTGCTGTACTTACAGACTTAAGTGTGCGGTGTCCTTCAAAACCCGTTGTCAAATCCCTTACCTTGATGTTTGTCGAAACCAGTCAAATTCCTTACTTTGGTAATTTTTGAAACCTGTCAAATACCTTAGTTTGGTGTTTTGGAGACCAGTAAAACCCCCTAAACCTTCAAATAGATTTTAGGTAACTGATATTTACTCTGCAAGATACGGAAAAATTCATACTGAACTTACATCATCTCTTCATTTTACAAATTATTATTGCCCAGAGTTATTTACCTTCTCAACAGTACTTCCGTTAAAGGCTCTCTAATTTCGTCCCAGACAGTAGCAATTCTCCCTACTAAGTTTACTTCTAACCCCACTTCCAGTTTAAGCCATACCATCTGTCTAGTACATCTCCTAGACTGGTAGACAGAGCCAAAGTAGCCAGCACTGAGTTTAAACTGCAATATTGTCAAATAGCCTAAGTGTGTGAGCTTAATTGGGAACACAACTATCTGTGCAAGTCAAAGTTGACTTACCAGAGTGAAGCTGTATCGTTTGAATGTTAATGTCAATCAAATTGCAGTCATCAACTGTATTCAGAACTCTATGACTATAATTTCTAAATATGTTTGGCAGGGTTTTTTGGGGGTGGTGCCGTATTCGCTTTAAACGAGAAAAACTGCTTCAGGTCACAGATTGTGATTTCAGTAAAATGAAAAAAAGATACGAAACTTCATAACCCCATGAAAACATACATTATCATATTGTGTTTAGTTGTTGAGGTATTGCCATTTTTGTTATTAAGGCAGACGCTACCATTTCCACTTGTGGTAAGTCTATTATGATCTCACAAGCTTTGTGTCTTTTAACAAATGCTAAGCTTTTCTTTTAAATCTATCTCCATCTAATTTGAAATACCAGCTGCTATTAAAAAATGACCTCAGGAATGCATAGGCTGAGTACACCATTCCTGCTTTATAAACCAACACACGTATAATATACTTGTGTTACGCATGAAATAAAAGACAAAGAAAAACAAAGCTACGCTAAGCCCGTTTGTGTTAATACTGAAATTGGGTAAAGTTTACCCAACAACTGTTGATAAATAGGTTAACCGAGAGGTTGGTTACCCATACTAGTGGTAAACATGTTTGTCCAATGAGTTTTTTACATACATTATTGGGTAAACTTTACTCAATTTCGGCCTAAGCATTTTCACACAAGTACCAAGTGTAAGTGAAATTTTCCTCAGCTGTTTTTAGAGATGGCAGGCGCAAAGTGAGACTTGAATGTCAAAGTACACTTGCTAGATGTCATTTAATTTTTGAAAATGATAGCTTCCTTGCAAATCATCAGAAAAGTGATACCTTTGCAATTTAACAATCTGTAAGGTCGCTTTGTTATTAATAGGTTTAGAATTTTGCTCTCCAGTTAAGTATGTTACGGAAATGTGATTCTTCTCTCCCTTTAACTTCTTTATTTGCGAGGAACGTTGAGTAAGATTATAGAAACCTAATTCATGGGGGTATTGCCATATTTGCTGTCACAAGTTTTTTTTTTTTATTGAAATAACTCCCGTTAAAGCTTTTACAACTTGATTAAATGGCTGTGAAAACTCTTTCGTTGTCCCTTATGATACCCCCCACTCGACCCAATTAAATTCTGAAGAAAAGACAATCCGGTCACTCCAGCTGGTCATCTGATTTTAACTAATTTTTCAACAGCTATAACGTTTAATATCAGGAATAGGCCTCTGCGTTATCATTGTATGAGTAGATTGACCTTTCCCATATTCTCAATATCGTACCACCTACCTGTGGTTAAGTGGGCCTCCCCGCCTATTATTGTGCCGCGGTGTTCCATGCAGTAATTATACATCCTATTATTGTATATTAACTTCATAAAATTTGCTATTGTTGCACCGAATACAAAATTATTTGAGAAGGGCACTGGTTCATTCAAACTCATATTGCAAAATATGCTATTACCACCCACATACACAGAAATGCACACGCACAAAATACCGTCTGAGTATTAGATACAGGTCACCAAAAAGACCTATTACATAAACCGTGGAATGAACTTGCAGTTTACCCTCAGTGTTCACTGTTTATTACACTCGAGTGTGGATCCAGATAAGATCCCCGATTCCTGCTTCCCACTTTCTGTCCGCCACCTCTCTTGGACGATTTTCAACCGGCGCTTACATTTGCCGCGATCTTCCGCTCTCTTGGTTCTACAATATGTCTTCATGTTGAAGAACGCTGTTTCCACAAATCCATTTTAAATATCCTTCAATCAAATTCAGCTAAAATTTCCTGAAAATAAAAACCATATTTAAGTTAGAACTCCAAAGAATTCTATTGACCTGCGATAGAGTCATCGTCGAGATTGCAGATGGATTGGTAGAATTAGCCATCCCTACTGTAATAGTAACCAGCGTTACGCTAACAAAAACGAAAAACGCTCTGATTTTCATTTTCATTTTATTGAATGAGATGAGAAGGGGAAAATGAAATTCAGCGCGTTTTTGTTAGCGTGACGCTGGTTACTATATACAGTCGGAATGGCTAATTCTACCAATCCATCTGCAAAAGCCATATTACTTAGTAACTACTAGTAATATCTTCTCCTATGATAATACGTAAAACGAATACATATACTTACACAGATTCCTGCATTGTTTTGACTTGTGGTAACCACTTAACACTGTCTGTTTTCCTAGCAGGTTTTTACCGTGCCCAACTTTATTGTGTATTTTTTTAAATTGTACGTTTGGCCGTGTCAACGATCAGTTGCATTTTTGCCACCTGATGAAGGGTTTTAACCCGAAACGTCGTGGAATTTTTCACAAACTTTTAGCACTATTTACTACTTCTTTTTTACCTACCTACTTCATAAGTGCTACGCAGTACTGTGACCTTACTTGCACAGATTTGTATACAATTACAAAAACAGAAACGTATGCATTTATCATTGCTTTTATATTTGGCATACAATTAGTAATCCATTTTTGCGATGTGTTTCGAAAAAAGAACCATATTCTGGTGATTATACGAAGGAAAAGAATAAAATATTACATCCATGCTCCACTGGCAACATATAAGAGAGGACGTTAGACTTTCTGTCCTCCGCCCCCACCCCCCAAAAAAGGACGAAAGTTAAAGTAACTTTCTTTCAATTAGGCTACCTCGAAAGTTTGAAGAAGTTTGAGTGATTCTGTGATTCTCTGTAACATATAACATGAAGGGAATGCTATGATAGATCACAACATTAACACTGATGAATTCTACATTTCGTCAGGTAAATTATGTTTTGCACATGACCGTATACAAGCGCTTTGAAATACACGTAAATCTGCAATATCATAAAACTACTTGTTAACAAGTCTACCAATACGATATGAAGTTCAAGAACCAATCGACATCAAAATCAGCTGAATTTGTGATCACACTTGAAACGGAAATGGCATTTTCGTATTTTTCCATTATTCTTACCTACACTCATGCATTGACGGATCCGTCGGCCATGTAAGGAACTGCTATCTCGGATCGATCTGATCCTCTTCCCTCTGCCCGTTGGTAACCCAGATTACTGAGTGGGCCCAAAGGATTCTGAGAAAAAAATGAAAGCTACAATAACGATCCCTTCCAAACATATAAGTGAGAGTTTGGCATGCCTGGGTGGGGCATTGCTAACACCTGCTAATGTTATTGTATCATGCATCGCATTGAACAATGTTCCAGTATTTTGGAAAGGGACTATATTTGGGCTTTGTCCCTAGTAGTCCCCTCCCTTCCATTTTGAGAAACATGGTCGGCTACGGTACTCAAGATTTTTTCGTCCGGGTGGTGGGGGCAAAACCTTTGCCCAAAATGCTTCCCACATCAGGCGCGCAGCCAGGATTTTGTTCAGGAGGAGGAGACTTAATGTTGCAATACTGGAACGATGCCGAAGGGGCTTAGAGAGCGCAAAGACCTCCCCAACGGCGTGGGGTCGAGGAAACCGTCTTAGGATCCCTGGGCCTTGGAACTTCTGGGTTATTTACGGAATTGTGGGTAAAAGACTGATGCATTTAAGCTTATTCAAATGACGCTGGGCGGCCCCTTAGAAACCACAAAAATCACAATTTGACATTTTAACTATAGAAGTGCTCCGTCTGACTAACAGTAGGCCGGGACTGATGATGCAGAGGGACCGAGGGTGGAGAGGAGGACGAATGGTAGTGAGCATTTACTGGGACTCTGGAACAATACTTATACCCAGATTATCCTATAGGAAGTAATGAAATGGGAATAATGGCAAAAGGAGCACTGAGGATTGCTGTGCGGAAGCGCGTGCTAAAACATTTCTACTTTAAGACGCTTTTAGCGAAATGAATAATAGATAAAATAAGAAAAATATCCTCAAGGGGCGGTTGCCCTTCCATCACCTTCCATCTTTTCTTCGCTCTTGTCCCATTTTGCCGGAAAGAGTACTAAAGTTTCATCTAAAAATTTTTATATCTAAATCTCGGAACTTTGCACAGCGCGATGTGATGAAACGAATTAGCTTTAAAAATTTCGGGGTGGGGGACAATTTTCAATGCTGCCCCCTCGTTGCGTAATGTCATCTTGAGAAATTATGGATCAGCCACCAATTTTCGTATGTAAATCTTCCCCTCACATCAGTGATGTACTTATTCCGATCACTTGTATAAAATACCATAAGGTGTGTAAAGTATAGACCTTATGCATATGATGTCACAGTGCTCCCTCGTTTGGAGGAAAAGCGCGTATCATTGCAAGTTACACCAACAAATGCTCACAGCTGATATGTCAACCAATCGCATACGCGCGTAAGTCTACTACAAGCGCGTGCGAAATCTACTGCGTGCGTACTGTCATGTACACCATTGTTTTCCTCCAAAATGACATCTGTGTGAGGTCAGTGCATAAGGTCCATGCGTGGTAAGGTGCCTTAACTTAATCATGGAAGTAGCACCATTCGAGTCCGAGGTAGTGCTTCCATGATTTAATCAGGTAACACAGGTTCCGATGGGTAAGTTACAGGTTTCATATCACCAACGTTAATGACATATTTTACATAAGGAACTATTATGTGGTGATATCGTCGCACAAAGTCAATGTAATAACTGACGGGACATCAGTCTGTCTCAAAAGAACCACAAACAAATTCTAGCAACAGAGGTAAGCATTTTGATACCTGCTCCTTAAAGGGAAAATGCCGTCACCCCAATCAGAATTAGTATACCCTGTCATCCTAATTCCTAAATGGCCTTTTCTGATCATGTGACAATTTTTCTGTTACTTAATTGTTACATTTATGGAGAACAAATCCATGTTTTACCTTTTTTTGTAATAGTTAGGTTCAAAAACATCTTTGAGGTACCTGGAAGGCACATTAGATGAGATGTGCAAGAGTTTGCTGATTTTTCAAACCAATTTTGGGGCGACAATTTAACGCCTTTAAATAAAAGTCCCTTAGCTTCGCTTACGTATTTTGCAGTGAACTTAAGTGCCTTTAGTCTATTCATTTGGTAGGGACAGAGAAGAGCACACTCCTACTCTAAAGGATTAAAATTTAGCTTACTCGTGTTGCTCTGTCCATGGCTCTTCTAAGAAAGTTCATTCTTTGATTTTCCCGAGCTAACAGTTCATCATCTGGCTCTGTTCCCTCTAGCCGCCATTCCGCTCTTTCCTCCTCCACCGGCCTCCACACCTGCCTTATCTCCTCCACAGGCTCATCATATACTTCTTGAGATTCTGCATCGTATCTTTGTTCCAAAAACCAGTGTTCCGTGTCTCTATGTAGGACGTACGGTCTCCTATACGACCATGGGCGTGCTACAGGTCTAGGTGGTGGTGGTGGTGGTGGTGGCGGCGGTCTACAGTAAGGCAGACACGCGCAAAGACAACAACAAGAAATTAAAAGAGCCAAAAGTGCGGCGGCTGTAGCAATGGCACCAATCATAAGACCTTGGTTCAATTCTTCCGGTGTTCCTAAACGATTGAACAAAAAAGTGAAATTTGAGCTTAATAAATATGTGAGGAATTCCTAAACAATAAGTTTTTTAATATAGCAGCTACCTTCTTTCCCAAACTCTTAAGTTTACTTTAAATAAAGTGGTGGGGAAATGGCCCCTCGATCGACCACATTCTCCTCCACCACATCATGTTTGTAAGGCTTAAACAGTCTTCAAAGCGTAACCAGGTAACGGTTCAGTTGGTGTTTGTTTACACTGTCTATTAGAATATCCCTTGGAATTTTGAAACAAAAACCTGTAGATATGCATGAGAATGTTACCTCGTCTAAAGTGCAGAATATCGCTTACATAAAAATACAATGTTTCATTAGCCACAAAATATTAAAGATTTATGAATAATAAAAAATGATAGAAAGAAGATAAAAGAGACACTGCAAAAATCTTTCTTTCTGATTTCATAAATGGCTTTTAATACCTTGTTCCAGATTTCGTGGAGTGCCACATGTTTCTCCCTCAAAATCGTCAGTACAACTGTAAAGAAGTAAAATAATAAAATAATCACAGAATGAAAATGCAGATATTATTTTGTCCTCATTTTTGGTCGCGTGTAAGAGACATCTTATATTTTGTCCCATCTCTTTCCCAGCAATGACGAAACATTGAACTGAAATGACATACTAACACATTTGTTCATAGCAACTTTAAACGAATCGACGGTTCTCAAACGAACTACACCTCTCTACCGAAGAGGTGGCAGAAAACAAAACTTGGGCCGCCAGTCGAGTCTTCCCAAAAATATTTAGGGAGAAGTTTTCCACGCCTTGAATAAAATATCCTTCCAATTGTCGACATCATATCAAATTTGGAAGCGCGTATCAAGCGTATTTATGATAACAATAGTACGTATTCCGGTATTATAGCTGTCAGGCTCATAGCCATGAATTTTTATAGGGTTGAGGGGGAAGGGGTTTAGAAACTCAAATTGTGCACCACATGTCTGAAATGCAGAGACAATAAAAACCTACTGGGGCATCTTTTGGCATTAGCCTGGTTCTGGTTGCTGTTTGTTTTATGATAATTGAGGCGTATGGACTTGATTTTGTTTTAATTAAACAAGAAGAGGAAAGCACTAATTACCTGCACGACATTACAACGTTGTCGTCAGTGAATACGTCTACGGAACACGTTCCCCCATTTTGACAGTTCAGTTGCTGGCACAGTACGTCATCAGGAGCTGTAAAACCAAGAAAAGCGCTATATTACTCATTGACTCAGCTACGCTATATTACTCATTGACTCAGCTACGCTATGTTACTCATTGACTCAGCTATGCTATATTACTCATTGACTCAGCTATATGCTATTTTAAATACTGGTTGAAATAGTTGTACTATTGTTAATGTACAAGGCACATTATGCAATAAGTATAGTCATGCATTCTCCTCCGGGTAAATCAAATTAACAGAACTCGAACTTCACCTTGTTATTGTTGCAACACAACATTGATAATGTCATCAATTAAACAAAAGTCAAATCAAGTTTTGACTAATAATTGATCCAAAAGGAAGGCATTACAGAATAATTAAAACTCAGCCGAAAAAAATAAAACAAGTTGATAATGCCTTTTGTGCAAAATTATTTAAATGACAAATTTTCCTATTTTCATTATTCTCACATTTTTGACGATTTAAGTAAGTGGTGTGCACCTCTTGTACTGAAGTAAACTTCAGTGAGTAGATATAAATTGTGTTTGCTTTCAGAAAGTTTATCTGAAAGTCTATCTGATTGAAACGGTCTATTTACTTTATATTCTGCAGAACTTTAACGCTTACTCTCTCCCTCGAAATATTACATAAACTTTTTTCTTAATGGTCTTCGATTAATCTGAAAATTTTCGAAGTTTTATATCAAAAACGATTACCTCTCACACAGTTTCCCGGCCTAGCAGGATCTGGTATAAAGTTTTCTTTGCATTCGCACCTGAAAAGCCCGTTAGATTGGCCTGGGGTTAGGTCGACGCAACGTGTGTTTGTTAAGAGTGCACAAGGATCGCTACTGCTTGATTCACATTCGTTGATATCTGAAATTTCAAGAATAACGGACTTTTTCTCAAAAAAAAAAATCAAAAGATAAAAATACAGTAAGCAATTTAATACAAACTTTCGTCAACCATGCAGCAACATTTCGCACAATTTGCTCAAATGGTGTAATACGGCAGTGATAAACTTTTTATCTTACAATTACCGTGTTAATTACCAAGGGAAACCGTTAGTCCTTTTCAAGAGACTTTTACAATGTAAACTATATATTTTGCAAATATCTGTTACATTTTTACATCGCGAGTGGAAACTAAAAAATAGAAAATCTTCGAGATGACACTATACAGTAGCAAGTTAAAGACTCTCCAAAATTGACTGTATTTTACTTATTGCTGGTGGCGAAGTCCGCAATAACTTACTTTCACAAACAAATGTCAATGGATTTCTCTGGAGGCCAGGGGCACAACTACAGACAAACACCCCATTGAGATTGGTACATATTTCCATAGGTTCATCACACGTATCGTCCTGTGGTGTGCATTCAGCTATATTAACAGACAAGGAAAGTTAATTAAACTTAGATCACTAATTTACTGATATTTTATTATAATTTACAATTTGTGATCTTTGATTACTTGGCCCATATAAGCGGTTTTCATTTACACTTAAACGATGAAACTCCATGTAGTAATCTCTGGTGGTCGGCTCACCAATACGGCAAATTTATTAGAAACGCAGTCTTCACCTCTGCCAAGAGTTATGCGGGGTTGACTCTAATCTTTTTCTCTCTTGGACGCACGATTGAGAGAGCGGAAAGGCCAGAGAGGAAATACGTCGTCATCCCCACCCCACTCTGTGAACCATTTACACACACACACACACACACACACACACACATATATATATATATGAAAAAAATTGACAACACGATAATTCTCAGCGATACCATTTATTCCGTATAAAAATGCGACATGTTTCGAAAGAACGACTTTCGTCATCAGGCAACAAAGCTATAATAAAGACTTGAAACCAACTGTCGGTTGAAGGCAGTGATGCATGCAAAGGTGAAGGATAGAGTGATCAATGGGCTCTCTAATTGTCTGTTAAGATTTGGTGTATCCCACGTAATGTGTAGGATATTATAACATGATAATGAGTAGAATGTCCACGTGTACTTCGTAAAATGTAGAAATTAAAGAACGATCCAAAACGGCCGATGGACAAAACGAAGTACTGTGCTAATGTTTAATAAGCAGCCATATATTTCTACCCCACCTGGGGTCTTCTTCAGTGGCTAACGATACCATTAGCAACTGAAGAAGACCCCAGGTGGGGTAGAAATATATGGCTGCTTATTAAACATTAGCACAGTACTTCACAGTACTTCATTTTGTCAATCTTCCGTTTTGGATCGTTGTTATATATATATAATCGTTCTATATATATATATATATATATATATATATATATATATATATATATATATATATATATATATATATATATATATATATATATATATATATATATATATATATATATATATATATATATATATAAGCTGCTCGCTTAGATACCAACAACTTGATTTCTCATAAAAGCCATGCCAAATCCCTATTCAAGCCCGATCTGTGTGTTTTAAGTGAGAGGATCGTTTATAACTCTCGGTTTCATCTCCCCTGTGCGCTTTTAGATTGCCGTACAAGAAGGCACACTTTCAATTGGACAAACTATTCTTAGGCAGAATCAAAAGTTTGGCAACGGGGAATCCAGGATTATTTTGTCTTGTGCTTTGCTTATGATGATAGTGAAGTCAGAGTCTGAATTTGGTGTTCATTTCTACTACATATGTGGCGAGGTCACACTTTGTGCAGAAAAATAAGAAGACAACATTACATGGGTGACAATCAAAATTTCCTGGTTTGAGAGTCTTGCCTAAAACAAGGTGGTATATAATGGAAGAAAACGCCAATTGTTCGCAAACATGGCAACAAAGTTTGCTGCACCTCCTGTTGTTGAAGCTTTCAGCAGCAGTCAGAGATTTCCGGACAAGCGCATAGTTCTTAAATTGAGTGGTTTTGTAGGCAACCATCGGAAGGGGATGGGCTTTTTGAAAATTTCACGGAGAGATGGATCAGATCTGAGTATCGCCCAGGATTTCTTAATGTTAGGTGTGAGGTGTCGGTTGGATGGTTGGCATGTGATGTATAAGGGTACTGCTAGCACCTTGTGGAAGCAACCGTCCAGACTTTTGTTAGGATAACCCCTATTTAGGAAAAAGTGCACGGGATCTGTGGCTTATCCAGAAAGAAAGTGCCAGTGGAAAATGTACGACGATATCATGGAAATTGACTGTACACGACAGAATTTTTTGTGTGACGGGAGTGGAAACTATGGAAGTGAAGAAAGGTGTGCCTGTCTGCAGGTTTGATTTAGACAGACGTGACTACCTTTCCACCTGCAATTATCACCGGTACGTATAGAAAGGGCATTTTGAGGTAATTTGGGGTGACAACTTACACCTTAACTATAAGAGGAATAGACCATTATGCCATCAATTGACAAGAATCTTGAACAATTTTAAGTAATGCTTTATTTTGTTGATGGCATGTTTCTTTTGCACTACACCAAAATCTCTGAGAAAGAATCGTTTGCAGCATTATAAAAGTGCTCGAAAGTTTCAAAATCTTTGTAACAATTTGGAAACAATGGCGAATTCTCACCTCTCAGCACACATGTACCATCAACTGGATCCTCTGCGTAACCGTCTCGACATTCACAAGAGAAACCTCCATCCTCATTAATACACACATAGTTCTCTGGTATCCTGCAGTCGTGTAAACCGCGTGTACATTCATTCACATCTACGGAAAAATAAAGAAAAGAATGTCCTGAATATCCTGCCAGTCAATCTAAAATGGTTCACTTTTAAGACTTCTTCAAAATGTCTTCAAGAATACAAGAAAAAAGTTCATTTTTAAGTAAGTCTAAAGGTACCGTGCAATCTTCGAAAGTTGATAAAATACTGATAAGCTTATATATGTGTGTATGTGTGCAACTGTGCGTACGTGTATATGTAAAGTCATGCAAGTGTGCATGTATGTTGTTATGGGCGTGTGCTTTCGCTTTAAAACGCAAATTCCTGGGCGTGTGATGTAAAACTTTTTGCACATTTACACTCCATTTAGTGCATCAGTAAACTCGACCGTACAACTCTCATGGCAAACACAACCGACCCCATTTATGTAGTCAGTATATTTTTTCCATCACGGCACCCATAATCTGCCATCGTCATCTATCGGTGACGGTGGGGAAGCCTCTTTGGAAGGAATGTAAGAAGTGATGAATACTTTTGATACCCATAATCAGTGGCGCCGGCAAGATTTGATGATGTAAGGTGGGGGAGCCAAAGAAGATGATGTCGTAATCCCACCTCAGATAAACCCAAATAGTCGGTGTAAACTGTGCATATGCATATCTGTGACAGTTAATGTTTTTGGTTGGGTGTAAGGAAAGGGTGTGTTGTCCAAGTTGAGAGGTTTCCTCTCACTGAAAAATTTTGTTTATGTAAAGGTGGATTAGATGCAGTATGATGTTATCCTTGGTAAAGCTTTGACCTGATTATATGATTTGATATACCCATTATTAAGTAATATTTTTGCAGTGGTGTGACACCACTTCATGTCTGTTATCTAAGACCCGGCACAAAGCCTGGGAGGTGTGGGTAAATTACAAAATAGACATACTGCCTTTAACTAATATCCAAATGATACTACAAGGGAGCATTCCAAGCACTTCACAAAAGTTGTATTTTTTCTAACTTTGAACGAGAATCCATACAAACAGCTTCTAGTTTTCGGAAGATAGTTTTTGCCAGAATACTTCCACACGTAATTGTGCAAACATTGTTCATCATTCATGGAGTGTAAATTTGTAAACCGCAGTAATTGGGCTCGAAGCCCACTGAAATTGCGCATTACAAGTCCTTTCAATGACAAAAGTTGTATGCAGGTTCTGCATCGATGGACACTTTCAGTTCCCTAAAAAGTGTAACTCCTGAGGCGAGTCTGCTGGCTTGTAATCAGTTTAACCTTCAATTTTCATGAAATATGTCTTCCCATATGAAGGGGCAGGCGAAGAGAATTCTCATGCTTCTCATTCTTGCAATGTTTGGTCCCTCGTAATCTAAAGCCTATCCACACGAACAATCGGCCCAATTGTAAAACTTATCGGTGAATTATGTGAATAAGTTTGAGACGGTATTGATAATGAGAAAAGTTATTGATAGTTAGCGAATATTTTGGTAGTTTGCAGAGCATTTTTTAAATTTTGCCAAAGAGTCATCATAAACAATGATAAATATGGATCAATCACTCAATCGAAAACATACATCACCCTACCCCCTGCACAAATGTATAGCTTAAACGCCATTTGGACTGATTGAAAAATCGGAAATGTCCGTAAATTGAAGGGGGAGCATGACTTCCCTGTGTCCATTGTGCCGGATTAAGTGCACTTACTATTCCAAAATAACTATCTGTCAACATAGTACAACGCTAATCATTTGTTTAGACATAGTTTAGCATTCTGCCATCCTTGATTATTCTTTTGGTAATTTATGTTAAACTGACATCTTTATGCGTGTAGGCTGAATAAATTTCCCGTAACTATGTGGGCACAATACCCTTGTCATTGCCAAGAAGGATGCTTCTTCTTTACATAAATTAACAAAAGCGTGAACGTCTTCATCCACAATCTCCTTACCTTCACACCTTTTTTGGGTCTCATCAGTGAATACGTAACCTGCATGGCAAACACAACCTTCTGCAATGCATTCGATATTTTCTCCTTCACAACCATGTTCTTCCAAGCAGTCCTCTGTTGATAACGATGAGGAAGCCTCTGTGGAAGGAGCGGATCGAGAACTGGTTAATACTTTTGACACTCTATTCCAAGAGAGTTATCTCTCAACACACAGTACATAGTTTGCCAAGCTTCATGTGGATACTTCCCGGTCTGTCATCTGTATTTATGTATATACATTTTGAACCTACGCTGTATGCAAATGACCGAAATGTAGTCGCTGGAAATAAAAATAAAACTGGTCTGAGGAAATTTTCTAACTTTATTTAGTCGCCTGCCATCTTTGACTATTCTTATTTTAAGTTTTGGAAAATGACATATTTAAGCGTGTAGGCTGTGCATACATTCCCCGTCTAACTTTGGGGGCAAAGTGGCTTCTTCGTTGGCAGAAAAGATACCGTACTTCTCTGCAAAAAATAGCAATAACTTAACCTCTGTAGCTACATTTCCTTACCTTCACACTCTGTTTGACTGTTATCAGTGAATACGAAACCAGGATCACAAACACAACCCACTTCGTCAATGCACTCAATATTTTCTCCTTCACATTGATATTCTTCGAAGCAGTCGTCCTCTGTCGGTGACGTTTGGGTAGCCTCTGTGGGAGGAACGAATCGAGAAGTGATTAACACTTTTGATACTCTAATATTCAGAGAGAGTGTTACCCCTTCAGCACAGCTCATAGCTTATCAGATCACCGGAGAAAATTTTCTTACTTTATTTACCCGTATGTCATCCTTGATTATGCTTGTTGTAATTTTTCTATGGAAAATGACATCTTTAAGCGTGTAGGCTGTGCATACATTCCCCGTCTAACTTTGGGGGCAAAGTGGCTTCTTCGTTGGCAGAAAAGATACCGTACTTCTCTGCAAAAAATAGCAATAACTTAACCTCTGTAGCTACATTTCCTTACCTTCACACTCTGTTTGACTGTTATCAGTGAATACGAAACCAGGATCACAAACACAACCCACTTCGTCAATGCACTCAATATTTTCTCCTTCACATTGATATTCTTCGAAGCAGTCGTCCTCTGTCGGTGACGTTTGGGTAGCCTCTGTGGGAGGAACGAATCGAGAAGTGATTAACACTTTTGATACTCTAATATTCAGAGAGAGTGTTACCCCTTCAGCACAGCTCATAGCTTATCAGATCACCGGAGAAAATTTTCTTACTTTATTTACCCGTATGTCATCCTTGATTATGCTTGTTGTAATTTTTCTATGGAAAATGACATCTTTAAGCGTGTAGGCTGTGCATACATTCCCCGTCTAACTTTGGGGGCAAAGTGGCTTCTTCGTTGGCAGAAAAGATACCGTACTTCTCTGCAAAAAATAGCAATAACTTAACCTCTGTAGCTACATTTCCTTACCTTCACATTCTGTTTGACTGTTATCAGTGAATACGAAACCAGGATCACAAACGCAACCCATTTCGTCAATGCACTCTATATTTTCTCCATCACATTTATATTCTTCGAAGCAGTCGTCCCTTGTCGGTGAGGGTGGAGAAAGATCTGTGGAAGGTAAATAAAAAGTGACAAACACTGTTTGATGCTGCTAATATTCCAAGAAAGTTATGTGTCGACACTACACGTAGCTTATCAACAACTCTTTAATTTGAGAAAGTTTCCAAAAGTACATTTAGCGGCTTGCCATCTTTGATTACTCTTAATAAATCCTTGCAAAATAATATTTTCTCCCACAGCACACAAACCGTTTCTTTTCTAACGTGGTCAAAAGTCCCTTCAGCTGGATGACGAAAGGAATAAACCAAACGTTATTCCCGAAAGACTGGTTCTGTTCCGAGGGAAAATACGTGTCAAGAAGGAACTCGATACTAAGTAGGAAGCACCAGCAACGTTGTAAATTCATGAATGCAAGAGCTGTCTGCTTTATATATAGTCCTTAAGGACATATCTTTTTCCAATGTTCCCTCGACTCTCCGGCGAAGAGACGAAGGGCAAAAATTATAAGGTCACATGTACTTCTCCTTTTTCCAAAGTCCCTTCGCGTAAACTAAACGTTATTCCAAAGGGGGTTCTGCTCCTCGAAGGAACTAAGGCCCAAGAAGGGACACTGAGACTGAACTTACCAACCTCTCAGCCTTCAGACCTCTTTATTTGGGTAATTACGTCATACCGACAGTTGAACATCCACTCATCGATTTCAGAGGTAATATGATACTATTAGACTTCATGTAAAATCCCTGACTTTCTCTTTGGTATCATCATCTCCACGTTGGCCGTACCGTCTGCTTTGCTTGCAGAGCCTATTTCATTTACCCATTTTGATTTACTTCATGCGCTCTTGTTTACAAGTGTAACGGAATTGCAAGTGTATATATCAAGCAACTGCCTTTTGCTTAGTCGTCCTGTGACGTCATCTTAACGTATTATTCAGAAGAACTGCAACTTATGGTAGCAGTTTTAGCTATGTAATCACCTATAATCTCATCTATGAGAATAATCGTACATTAAAATTTAGGAACACGGTACAAGCCATGCGATATAAATAAGCGTAAGTTAGTTCAACAATGAAACAAACGTACCCTAAACCTATATTTGAATTTGCATTATGTATCGACGCCAAATCTATTTTAATTTTAATCATTTTAATTTCTGTAAATTGTACGAGGTGCCATAACTCCGGCACTGAAAAATTAAATGCTTCCCCCATATACACATCACTAGACATATTGGCGCCCTGCAAATAAGTAGCTCACCTGGTATACAAACTGTTTGGCCATTTACTTCAGAAATTACAAAATCGTCATCACAAACACAACCGTCTTCAACGCAGTCTATGTTGTCTCCAGTACACCTATGCTTTTCACATAAGTCTATCGGTAAAGTTATTACTTCTGTTGAGTGAGCAAGGAATATATACGCTTAGTTTGTTCATCTTTCCAACAAAGTTTCGTCGACTCAGTAAATAGCTTGAACTCAATTAAAAAAGCCTTTATCAACTCATTTTCCAACATTTCAAACATTTGTAAATTGATAGTCTTCCCTGTTTGAGTTATCTTCTTGAAACTTTAACATTTTGAAAAAAATCACTTTTACCACAGAAAAGCGAAAAGTCTGTGACCATTGTAAAGTTTTCTTTTTTGCCATAGGCACATACCGGTACTTATAAAAGCATACTGCTCTCATGACGTCTTTGATGAATAGGGAACAAAATAAAGGGTGTATGAAGGTTCAAACCCTGATGACCCAGGGAGGAAATTAAATTTCCAAAAAGTACCTTTGTCTTTGTGAAGTTAGGTTTATATGAACACACCTTTTGGCCAAACCATGCTGTTAATTTTAATGACCCGCAGACAACTGATTATATGACTTTAAACGGTAGGCCTACTACAGGGTCCGATTGCACGGTCCGAGCATTTCGTTTCCACCACCACCACCACCACCACCATCATCATCATCATCATCATCATCATCATCATCATCATCATCATCATCATCATCATCATCATCATCATCATCATCATCATCATCATCATCATCATGAGTATTATTATTTTGCTTCCACTGTGTACGCAATGGCAGCTGTGATGCAGCACAGCACTGCCGGGCCAAAGATGACTGTCAGTAACCAACTGCCTTGTGTCGTGTTCTGCTTAACTTGCTCAAGTAGGTTACCGTAGCAGAACAAAAGACAACTTGTAGTTTGCATTCTTGACAGATATTTTACCGCCAAATTCCAACAAAACTGGCGACCAAGTTTCGTTCCCGTCTCCATCATTACACGACGCAATGAGCTGAACTTCGGCCCGAAATATGCCGTGTGAGTTGAGAGACATTGAGCAAAATTAAGCCGCAATGATGTTGGAATGCGTGCCTGAGACTGTTTATGCGACGCGTAATAAAAATAGATTTTTTTTACCTGTGGTTCCTTCTACTGTGGTTTCTGCTCCTGCCATTGTGGAATCAACAGAGAAAGAGAGAGAGGAAAATGCAGAAATTAACTATACGCAATATCAACTATATATAACTTATACGCATATCAGTTTGTATCGGGAGAAAAATATTTTGAAATTAAGCACTTACTAGAAGTCTTGTACTGGACCTTTCATAATATTGAACTGACATAAGTCGTTTCTTTCTCACTTAGAAGCTACCGTAACCTTTTAACAGGCTTGTAAATTACAGTACAGGCCCACCGACAGACTGACAATTAAACAATGTGGCAATACTTTTCCCTTTGATGAATAGCTTTTCAAAGTCAATCAAATAATAATTTATTGATCTCTATATTCGGGTTCTTTTAGATAAGGTCACGCATGGCAGATTCATGAATTAAACAACTGAAAGTTAAGCAGTTAACCAAGCATGACAAATTCATGATTTAGACGATTGAAAGCTAAGCAGCTAGCAATGCTTAGTTTAGTGTCCTTTTGGGGCGTAACTCTGCTTGGCACAAGTGGGCGGGACTCCCTTACAATGAGGAGGAGTGGGTGAGGGGCTGCAGGGGGAGGGGTGGGGCTGCAGCACTTCTGCCCGAAAGTTAATTGAATGTTTGCCCGAAATTTGACATGCATATTGCCCGAAAAAGCATATTGGGTTTTGGCTTGGTGTGCATGAATAGAATTAAAACAAAATTTTATTTTTATTGCGGATATGAGACAGATGCGTCTACTCAGCAATTCTTGGACTCTAGGCTTTGCACTTTTGCTTATTAATCCATTGGACCTGTTCCCTGTGCATGTAGGATTCTCCCTTAACCATTCAAAAGGGAAGCAATGGTGGCCTATTTATGATATAAGTTACCTAAATGGTTAATTTTATGTGGAAGTACAAAACACGTTACCTGTCGTTGCTTCTGTAGTTTGGATATCATCATCTGCGGCATCTTTTGTTAACAGAAGAAAAAAGTTATAACAGCATTTGAAAACAAACTTGGTTTAAAATATCTTTTACAACCCCAAATAATTATTTTAACTATACATGAGCAATTGTCACAAATCTCACAGAACTTTAGTGATATTGTGATGAAAACAGTCATCTCTAATACACAAAAAATTATTCTGAAGAGATCGTGAGAATTTCATAATAGACCTGCCGACATTTTCAAATGTGACCATTTGGATGGTATGTTTTAGAAAGTCAGTAACCACTTATCAATCTTGAATCTTCCGTTTAATATGTTTGATTAGCTTCTACATGAGGTAATTTAATAAGAATAGTTTACCTGTCGTTTCAACGGGAACAGTGGTTTCGATATCACGATCGTCGGTAGGCGCTTCTGTTAACAGAAAAACAAATTAAAAAGAACACTTGAAAATAAAGTTCCCTTAAAATACTGTTTACAATCCCAAACAATTATTTTGAGATCGTGAGAATTTCATAATAGACCTGCCGACATTTTCAAATGTGACCATTTGGATGGTATGTTTTAGATAGTCAGTAACCACTTATCAATCTTGAATCGTCTGTTTAATATATTTAATTAGCTTCTATATGAGGTAATTTAATAAGAATATTTTACCTGTCGTTTCAACGGAAACAGTGGTTTCGATATCATGATCGTCGGTAGGCGCTTCTGTTAACAGAAAAAAATTAAAAAGAACACTTGAAAATAAAGTTCCCTTAAAATACTGTTTACAATCCCAAACAATTATTTTAACTACACATGAGCAATTTTCTCAATTCTCACAGGACTTTTGTGATATTGTGAAAAATAGTTATCTGTTATACAAAGAAAATTGTTCTGAAAGAGATCATCGAAGTTTCATTACAAACCTACTGACATTTAAAAATGTGAAGATTAGGATTGTATGTTTGAGAAGACAATCTTCAATCGTCTAAACACTTTATTCAATTGAAAGCTACTTGTGGTACCTCAATGGATTACCGAATGTGTTTACGTATAGATTTCGAAGGCCTGAGAGATTCTTCTACTTAATTAACATCGACAACAATCGGTGCTTTAATTTAATGGATGCAGACTATTTAGCCGTACATTGTATCTTCTGTTGTCTTTTAAATTGTTATTTTAAATTTACTTTTTAAAAGCGCTTATGTCATTTCTGTCCTTCTTAAAGACGCCTGGTACAGTACTTTCTTTTTCTTGTAAGCTGAGCTGCTATAAACAGGGGAGCTACTAGTGGTCCTAATAGCAGCTCCCATGGTTACACTACACGAGATCTCGACAGTATTAAATTAATGTATGACTTAGCAATTTTCTGGGGTTTTCAGTTTTCATTGAAAGACTTCAAGCATAGAGTGTTCGGGAAAAGAAGCAAATTCGGTAGTTGATTTTACGAATACTTCCAGTATAATTTACAGAAATATTGTAACAATTGGCTCATAACAAGCATTAAAAAGGAAAGGTACTCTCCTACTCTGTAAAGTTATTCACTACATATTGCTACTGTATGGGCATGGACACTTTTACCAGCAGAGAACAGAAAGACTGTACTAACTGCAAAATTTACCTTCTAAAAGTAATCCCATACTTCCTACAAAACAAAATTGCTTGATATCAAACTTCTTCTTACATCGTAAGATAATAAGATTCATCGTAACAATGGAAGTTTAATTTATACTCTTTAAACTGGTTCTTTCGGTAGCCTAGTGTGATACTTTGTAGGCCTCATCTACGGAAGACGTAATGTTACGCAATCAGCCATAATTACCATGACAACATAGAGTGGAATCCGTGGACTTTACACACAGTTAGGGAGCCACTAATTAAAGGTAAGTTTATCTTTAAAAAAGTCGTTAAATAATTAAGTTCAAAATAAACAGGACCTTAGCGAAGACCATATTGCTGAAGGAATGTGCTCCAGTTTTGATACAGTTATCATATAAAATAAAAATGAAGTACTCATTATGAATAAATCAAGGAAATTCAACGTGTTTTAGCCTTCAGTCTATATATTCTTCCGCTATGCAAAATCATAATGTGACTGAATTTTCAGTAGGAAAACCACTACCACTTTACATGAGCTCTTTTAGCTTAATCTTCTAATTATCAGAGCGCACAAATAGTGTGAAAGTTATACTTGTGAACTTTTAAATGACTGGTAGTGTGTTCTTACTGGCAATTTTATATAGGCCGGGAAGTCATGAAAGACAAATTTATTTTTTTTTTAATGGAAAGTAATTGGTGCTCTGCTGCTAGCAGTACGCACTTGAACAACTGGATTGATTACTCGTTCTTTAGAAGTCGTGGTAAAATGTTTCGCCCTAATGTTTGTAGGTAGTTGTATGAGTGTATGCATTCGGACATTCATAACATAAACCAGCGGATAAAGCAGGGAGTTGTTATTTGGATCCCCTGTTACTTCATATACGTACCTTCACATTCTGTATCTTCACCTTCAACGAATACGTAACCAGGATGACAAACACAACCATCTTCTTCAGTGCAGCCTATATTGTCTCCAACACACCCAAATTCTTCCAAGCAATTTAAAGGTTGTGTCAGTTTAGAAGGATCTATCAGAGAAGCAAGGAATAGAAACTTCTGAAATTTATTTTAACTAAAACGTTATGTATCAACACAGGGAATAGCTCACACATTACGGTTGTACACAGACTCTCTGTTCGGATTTGTGAGCTATTATGCTACTTCCGGTGCTCATCAACAATATTATGAAGCCGATCTTCTTTTAGCTGAATAAGTTTAAATCGGGTGTAAGGTTCTAGTACCGAAAATGTCTGAATTATTTTATTTTCCCTTTTTTTATGATAAATACCTACCTTCAGGGACACAGCAGATTGCATCAAACAGTTCGTCACACGAAGCTGTTCTCCATTTCCCCGTACTCCCATCGACATAGACACAAACCATGCTGGGCTCGTTACTATCCCAATTCCTGAAGAAAAACGTCAGTTTAAACAATAGATAAAAAGCCTGTACTATTACCATCATGTGTTTATTATAAGGCTAATTAACTACAATTGAGACCTGGGAGTCGAATCTGGTGAAGAGACACCAAATGTGAAGCAAGTAAGATGTTTAATAAATTGCCGAATGTTGTGAGCCACTTCAGGGTGACCGTTACGTTTTACCAGGGAGGTGTTAGCAAATTTTCCCATCATTACGAAACATATTTAAAAAGTAAGTTGTGAAGAAATTCTTCCTGACTGCATATGAAATGATATTTATTGTGACGAAATATGACTTAGGATTAAAATTTCACATTTCTGCGTTACGGCTGGCAACGAAATGTGAACGAGTTCAACGTAAGGGGTGTGTCTTCTCATCGTCATTTTGACAATGCATCATTGATCCTAGTTGGTCCAAGTATTGAGATAAGAAGTTTTAGAAGAAAAACAAGATTACCGTCGGAAATAAACATTACTTCAAAGAGTCTCTCCTTCCTAACACTCCCTGGTTTTACAAAGGTCAGGGATTGTAAGGGTATCAGGTCTTCCATGGCGTGAACGCTACTATAGTAAGGCATAGCGTACAAAGTACAAACCTATGTACAGCGCGTGACTTAGGATTACGTCCTATACCCATATGACCATTAACAACTTTGAACTGGCTTATTGTGTAATCTGTTAATGACATAATAAAAGCATTACAAAAGGGAGACAAGACTTCTCATTTCAGGAATTGCAAGGCCGATGCATAGATCAGGGCGGTGTTGGACAGAAGATCCAACATTCCAAGAGATCCAACTCTTTATTATAGCAAGGAGGTGATATTAGAATATCACCTCCCTGATTAAAGCAATGTTCGTTGCCGATGATGGTCTTTATATCTCCTCCAAATTACGTTAAACTCGTAAAGTTTTCGTTGCCAGTAGTCATGCACAAATGTAAAATTTTAAACTTTGGTCGTTATTCGTCGCAATAAATCTTATTTTAATTAACTTCCTTAGGTCTTACTTTTCGATATGGTTCTTTTGATGTGGAAATTTGCAAAAGTTCAGAGAATGCATGCCCTTCAAAAATGTTTAAAGGTCAAAAGCAGTCGTCCCAAACTTATTTTGAAACAATAGCTAAGTGTCACAAATTTCTTCTTATTTCCCTTCCAAGTATCTTTCATAATATTTTAGGACATAAATATTGCATATTCAAGGTAAACCAAGCAGTTGCTCTTTGTAAATTTTACAATTGAGTGAGAAAAATACTGTCACATGATTCTCAAGAGCCATTCAGGAAATAGGATAGTCTACTATACAATTCTTTATTGGGGTGACTGCATTCTCCCTTTAAAGAGGACGACGTATTAAAATCGTGGCGACACAAAAGAAGTACATATTTAAACCTTTTGTTGACAGTCATTCTACTGACGACTGGCAAAGAAAAGATCTTGATTACAGCTGGGGCATTGGCGGAAACAAACAATGGTCTTTTCGTTACAACAGTGAAAGGAGAATGTCATCAGTGACCAGGTTTAATCAACAGAAGCTTAAACAAGAGGAACAAAGGGACCTTCCAATCAAATGTAAATGCCCGAAAAGTATTAAATCATTCTCAAGTACAGAGTCGACTGATGTGATCTTTATGTATCCTTCCTAAAACTTCCCTGATTAAAGGGAAATATTACGTTTATTTTACAGAAAATTTTCATATTTTAAACCAATATTAATAGATACAGAATGATGGACAATTCAAAATAAGGCAGAACGTTAGCTTTATTTTCAAGAAATAGGCTCTCACAGGAAGTTATTTGGTTATTTGTGGCACAAAAACAATTTTTTCACCCAAACTTTCAAAAATTCAAATGATGCAACATCCATTACTCTTGTAATGCATTATAGTGTGAGGAGATAAAACTATTGCAAGAGTTTATTGGTGAGACTGAACAGTTTAATAATGACTAAAGCCATTTTCTTTTTATGTCATTTTTGTGCATTTTAAACGCAATATTTTCCTTTAAATGAAACAGAGATGTTTGGTAGGAAGTCCTTGCCTCGCTTACTGCATTATATGATTAAACCTCGTTTAAATATATGGTGAAAGATACCAAGTTTCAGAGATGTGCACCACGAAAGATCCCTTCCCACTATGCATAGACACATTTAATCCTTCTAAAGTGTGGGTAGTTTTATCCATTGACTCGCTCCAAAATTTCCATGCACTAACTTCGTTAGTGTATTCATCTCACGGTCTGTTCTCTTTGAAGAACGGTTGTTCAAGATGGTGAGATCAGGAAGGTGTTATTAGCTAATTATTAGCTAATAACACCTCCCTGCTCAGTTAAAAACAAGGAACCATCTTCGGATTCATTCTGTACCCTTGGATGAAACAAGACATAAGGGAGAAACCAGCTTTTTGTAAATTTTTTCAGGATTGAACCCGCTTTCTAACAAAATACAACTTACGTTGTCACTACTTGTGTACCATCAAAGTCCCAAATATAAACGCCTGCGTTGTTTGGATCTTCGGCTAAGCCAATCCAAGAATCGGGAAGTGGGTCTGGGCTGTAGAGTTCTTGAAGTCTGGTCTGTAAAAATAGACAAAACGTGAACATTTCACTGAATAAACAGAATAACCAATTTCCCTTTACGTATAAAGATTACCGACATGATATTTTCAGTCCAAACGGCGAACTGACATTGTGTTTTTCTTTTCCAGAAAATTTCCCCCTCCCTCTCCCCTCCCTTGAAATTGGTTAAAGAGTATCTCAAGTCTTACACTCCACTCCTTTCTCGTATACATTTAGATCCTACGAATGATACTTTCGTAAGCCACAATAAAACAAAGCAAGTGCATTTTCAGCAATGGGGCAACAGAGGACTTTATTTGCCTGAACTTTGGTAAACATTAGCTTTCCTTTACAAAGTGAAACCTGTTGAGGAACATTTTTTTGCTCCCCTCATGCAATATTTCCTGATTACGATGAAGACATAACAACGTAACTTATTACAAAGTACTTTTTCCACACTCCTCCCGACCTTCTGGTGAAAAGTCGAAAGGGTAGAAGACCAAAAGCTACTCCGGAAGGATTTCTGCTCCCAAAAGGATCGAAGTCCCCATGGGACACTTAAACTTAACGTGACCAACCTTTCGACCTTCAGACCTCTACATCATGGGTCAGTCATGCGTGGCCCCTTTCTGGACTGGCAATTAAGTAAATGCGGGTTGCAATCACCCAAAAAATGCATTCGCAGTTACAGTTCTTTAAGCTGTGATTGGTCACGCTTCTTTGATTGAAGTGGGAAAAGGGCATTTTCAAGCTATGCCTTTAAATGTAGATTGGTCAATGACTGGTCAATGATACGTACAGATCAATGTTTTCAAGATAATCGTTGCACAGCAGGGTGGCAGAAGAGAGAGGGGTCGTGCATTCAGATTCCCGGTTATTTGAAAAGAATCAAAAAGCAATTCAAGTGTCTCTAGCAGAAAAAATAGGCATTGAGCTATGAAATCGATTTCTTTTCCATGGTGTATCGTTTAGGGTGCACATAACGCATAGTTCAGTATTATCATTAGACAAGGATCACACACTTCTCTTCGTCTTAATACGCCCGGTCTGTGCTGTCGGAACATGAGAGGGCGGCTTAGCTAATGGCTTTCAGTTTATAAAGTTCTTCCTTTAAAATATAAACTGTGTCGGCCAAGAATTACTTTGGAAAAGGCTGAAATCTAGGAGCTTTAATGGTCCAGCGTCCACACTCGGAATCCTTCGACGGTCCTATCTCAATATTTTTTTCATTAGCGCAAACTTAACACTGTGCAAACGCTGATAAATTTGTGTACTTACATATATTTCGGGAGGTGCAAGTTTTATTAAATGTCCATTAAAGTTCATACATTTCTCTCGAGCATCTCCATAAGTTGTTACGGAACCAATGAAATAACAACAGTTGTCTTCGTAGTTTAATGCAATTTTTCCAGTAGTCATTTCGCATAAACTCAAACCACTCTCCGATGTTAAATCTGTGGTGTACGGTAATTCTGTAACTTCTCCAGGAGCTGAAACAATAAAAGTCACTGTATAAGGACCTTGTGACAATGTTTTGCATAATACACTTGTACACTCTTACCATGTATTCTTATCAAATCAAAATCGTGTAAAAAACTAAAATTTGGTTGGAAAACAGATAAAGATAATATCGCCGAGAGCTGCTTATCGAATAACTCTATTGAAATTATGTCTGCGTTAAGTAATTCATGTCGTGAATCTTCAGTGAAAGACTTTATACATTCCAAGACTTAACGCAGGCAAATTTGAAGTGGAAGAAGAAGGTTCGGATAAGGCTATTTTCGTAGTAGCGTACTTACATTGCATATTTCCGTCGTCTTGAGCTAAAACAGTAAAAAGAGGTTCCATACACAACAGAATAAGCACAGCTCGTATGCTTGGTGGCATGGTTATAAATGTCCAATTAACATAATTAAAATATGAGGACCTTTACGATTCACATCCTTCTTCTAGAAAAGCCTCCGTTAAACTAATTTTTTTATTCAATTATTAACATCTACCACGAAAGGACCCCGTCTGTAAACCTATTGTTCAAGTTCAAAAATATGCAGACTGCTATATTTCAGATCTATTCATCTTCATATTTTTTGTACGCCTCGTTGCTCTTGAAAAGGGTTATCTATTCAAAGTATGGTTGTGTTTGCAAGTCTATATAATTGTATATGAAAATTGAATTATGAAACTCTAAAGGGCAATATAATATTTTTTAGCAACAGCTACGAACTGCCATGGCAACGATAGAGCTACATCGAGTACCGTACTTGATTAACGCTATAGTTGACCAGGGGAGGTCTTTGACTCTTAGGTCATGAGTAAGTCACTTCACATTTGCTGTTTTGGATTTATATAATTCAATGTGCAAAACGTAAACAGCATGAAACAAACGTTAATAAATGCATAAATACAATATCTTGAAGATGGTTCTCGTTTCAGCGACTTCAAACAATATGTAAACGTGACACCACAACTTTCCATATCACTAGAAACACAAATCTAAAGTATCAATGCCGAATGTTTCAGTACTTTCGAAGTTTCATGTAAGTTTATTCAACATTAACCATTTTTTAATCACAGTCTTACTGGTCCAACTCCTACTGTAAATGAATTCAGCAATATAGTATCTTAAAGATTTTGTAAACTTAAAGTTTCATTTCGACTAGCCAAAGTTATAGACATTTTTCCAAATAGCATTTGCAAAGGATTGTGGGACAGACCTTTGGTGTGCGTCGTTTTGACGACATAAAAATGCCATTGACAAAAACGACCTTATCCCACAATTCTTTGTAATTGCTTTTTGAAAGGGGTCTATGGAACGATCAACTTTAGTTGCAAGATTGCCACATAAAAACACTGTTTTTCGTGATACTGATTATTCCTAATCACCATTTGAGCATAAATAACCTGTGGACTATTGTGAAAAGTTTCGAACACAAATATCAAAATCTCTTGGAGATAAAGGGTACTTTGGCCTTAATTTAAAACATAAGCTACAGCCATTCCAAATTACCATCGATCAGCACAAAATTTTATAAGTAAAATTGGTATTACGCCTTTCAGTCCCTTATTGAATGTCAGATTCGTATCTGAGACCGCCGAGAAAACGCAACCGAAGAGCCAAACATCACTAAACGCCTCACCCAACCTGCTGTTGCAAATCGCCTTACTTCGACTAGTCGATCAACTGGTCTCAGTTGCTTTATCAACTTTATTCTGAATTCATTTTGTTTCATCGGAGTAACCTGGAGAAAAGTCGAAATAATTCATTTCCTTTTCGTAAAAAATCAATCAATTCTGCAAAAAAAAAAAAAAATCGTTTGGCGTTTTAATTTAAGGGTGCAAACCGGAGGGGGGGGGGGGGTGAGGACTACCTGGTACAAACCAATTCAATTACAGGATAATGCCAAATGAAGTCATTGTGGCTTATGAACAAAGAAAACAAAAACACGGGCCTATCAGCGCATTAGGTTTCAGCTATAATGCAGCTATAATGGCTTCACTCGTCTATGTGAAAGAGGTAAATATTCGACATCTGCTGCAAGGGTTACCCGCAGGGACAAAAAGCCCCTATTATTAGACATATTTGGCGTTTAACTCGACAAAGTAACAACTTGTTGCTTTTGACGAAGTCTTAGTTCGGTAGTGACTTCTCTGCCGGCACACTAACTACACCCAAACCAGAGACTTCATATAGCCGCAGACTTGCTATGCATCGTTTGTACGTGTTTTTACCTGTAATGGTTAAGGCTCGTGGTTACGTAGCATACTACTAGGCCATGTTATATGAGCCAAAGTTATTTATAGATGATATGTTGCAAGCGATATATTGCTGGAACCAGTGCCTGGGCAGCCGGTTTAAGTTTGCACCGTTGGTACTCTTGTTTGCACCGTGTCACAGTTCCATATTTTCTGAAGTTCGATTCAGGGACGATTTGTACGACTCAGAAAAATTTAGCTTAATGTAACTTGTAGTGGAAATGATCTCAGAAAACATTAGAGCTCCTTCGAACAAACAAAAGCACAGGTGTGCTATATCCTTCCAATTCGGATAGGACATAAATATTTTGGCCGAATTTTCAGAGCTGCCAAAATTTCAGTTTCTCTACAAGTGACGCAAACAAAAAGTGCGATGCTGATAATTTTAAAGAGCTCAAAATTTCTCATTTTTTTTTTTATCCGGGCAAAAATTCCGGAACTCGGACATTTATCAGTGTTCAGTTCTCCCTTTGATTAGGGCCTTTGTTTTTTTTTTCTTTTTTCTTTTGACAAGAGGTGCTTTTATACCCACAGTCCTTTGCTAACAGCAACTCTCTATATGAATGAAATCTTGGTCAGATGAATCGAGTCTTGGTCATGTGTTGTCGGGGGTGGTCGAGCTCTGCCCTTACATTGTCGGCATACCTTCGTCACTCTGATATCTTTGTTTAGCTGTAACAAATGGTTTGTCGCAGGACAACTTCAACCTTCTGGAAAGGTATTCGTTATTATTTCACTCTTCCTCGGCATTGGAAGTGAAAATCAGATACAACTATTGCGAATAATGTCGTTACTATGCATTCGTATTTGGCACGCTCTGCGTGTGTCAGTTTTCGTGAAGCATGGCATAATTTCTGGGAACTTTGTATTGAATTGTTTTGAAGTCTACTCTAAAGGGCCATGCAGCCACTCACTCCTATCCATACATTACAACTTTCTTCAAAACTTTACCACCTTGGCCATCTCTTAGTCCAATTCTTTGTTAAAACCTGTTAAACTGGCTATTTTGTATGTTTTTAACACGGACCCATTGACATATGTGGATATTTAATATCCACATGTTTTGTAACCATATTACTTAAAAAAAACACTGCCTTCGTAGCAGAAAATTTTCGCTCCGTTAAAACCATGATTTATTAATACAGAATGACAGATGGCTCAAAACAAGGTAGCGAGGTAACTTTTTTGTCCTTTTCAAGAAATAATTTTCCCACAGAAAGAAATTTAGTTGTATGTAGCTCAAGAATAATTTATTGCCCCAAACGTTTGAAAATAACAAATGGTACAACATCTATTAATCTTGTAGTTCACATTATTTAGGGGGAGATAAAGCTATTGCTTGAGTTTACTGATAAGACTGAATGGTTTAATGATAATTGTAGCTTCTTTCGTTGTATGCTATGTCGGTGCAATGTGAACGCAATATTTCCTTGTAATGCCAGAGAACTTGGGCGATATTTCTTCTTCAGGTTCCATACCGAGGTGTACTACTGCAAGGGCTCTTTGATTTTGAAAACCCACAAAAACATATCACTTGCAAGGTATCTCTGTCATCTATTTCGAGGCCTAGTACGTTGCACAGTTATCACGAAAACCTGTAACGCTTAGTGCATGGCAGATTATGTAGCCCATGGGAGTGTAACTCACAAGAAAGTCTCTGTTATATACAAGTAGCAATACCTGGCGTTCACTAAATATACAAGGAACAGCCAAAATGTACGGTAAATGAAATAATGTCCTAGTTACACAGCGTCCGACTTCCAGCGAAGCAACTTTTTTCAAACGATCTGTCGTAAAAAGCCTTGGCCAAATTTCAGCAATAATCTTTATTTCATAGATTTAAGTTTTGGCTTGCCATTAGAGGCAAGTAAAGGGAAAATGCATTTACCCCAATTCGATGTAGGGTACCCCGGTAACCTAATTCACAAATGGCTCGTTTTAATCATGTGACAATACATTTGTTACCGAATTGTTAAATTCGTGGACAATAAATCCTAGCTTTACCTTTCGTTTATAATACTTATTTTAAAGAACATCTTCAGAGGTACATGTAAGCCTGATAAGAGGAGTTTTCCAAGATTTTGCTGGTTTTTCAAAGCAACTTTGGGGTAGCTGCTTATTTCTTTTAGAGTTAACTTCGGTTACTATTTTTCAGGCCGTTCTTCAGTTGCAATCGTAGGCTATGACTTTTTGTCAGGGATTATGTATGGAGGAAATAAACAAGTAATGGCAATACTATTGAATATGGATGGCTTCTCGGCCTTTGGCTAAGATCATGTGTAGTATCTGTTTTTTTTTTCAGGCTTCTCGGCCCTTGGGTAAGATCAGCCAGTCTAGAATGGGGCCACGCATGACAGACCCATGAAGTAGCGGTCTGAAGGTCAAGAGGTTGGTCACATTCTGTCTGAATGTCCCTAACCAGCTCATGTGGGGAGCAGAACTCCTTCAAGAGTATATGAAGGTTGGTTTTCGCCCTTCGGCTCTTTGTAATAGAGTCGAGGGGCTTTAGAAAAGTGATAAACGAGGCTGTGAAGATAGGAGAAGAAGATAGGAAGGCAAGTCAAGTAAAGACTTCAAGCAGTTTTCACAGCAAAAACGGGTCACTGCGCAAAGAAGAATTTTGCAAAATTTGGTACAATAAACCAAAAAAGTGCAATGTACACAGTGGCGTAGCTACGGGGGTAGGGCTGAGGGCTTAAGCCCTTCACGGAATCTCAGGGCCCCCAGCAGCCCCCTCCCTCACGGATATATGTTGAACAATTAGTAAAGTGGTTGAAGGCTGAGAAATTCATATAAGTTCATCGAATGGAGACATCAAATCGTGGTCGTGGGAGCAAGGTGGGATTGAAATAGTTAACACACTTGCCTTGTTATGATCTAAAGGCAAGTTATCAATAGTACTCAGTCATGATTGCACTCTTCTTTCGGGGTACGTGATGAGCTTGACTTGACTTGCCGAACCCATAGATACAGAGTAACGTTATCAGTGGCGTAGCTAGACATTTTTTGTCGGGGGGCAAGAGCAAAAAATTTCCGACAGATTATTACCTTGAAGTAGGCCTAATGGTATCATCACCTGGCAGTTGTACGATTCGAAATTGTGGAGACCTTTTTTTTTTATTATTTTTATTTTGCTTTTCGGGCAATTTGAGACCGACTTTTGATTTTCACGTTGACATTTCGATGTGTAATTCTGCTCAGAAACGTAAGAAGTGTTGTAAGTGGTTCAAATGGATTGTTTTCATTTATTTCCGACAGAGACTAGAAATTTCCGACAGAGGCCTTCGGAGGCTTTGTGGGGGGCAGTAATTTGGAGAGGGGGGTTGGGGAATTATCACCGGTTAGTGAAAACGGATTTGATCACCTTAACACGCTCTATGTGCGCTACAGAATAATGTAGTATACTAATTCTCTAGGATTTATTGTCCATCAGTGGATAGAAAAACATACTGTAAAGGTGCATGGAAATCAGGGATGAATGTTATCTCAATAAAAAGGAGAGCTGGTTCTACTTTATCATTGAAAAGTGTGTAATTCTGGGTATTTAAATTTGTTTTCAAGTAGAAATTCAAATTTGGTTTTGCGTGGTTCCAAGATTTTGGTTGTCCAGGAGGAATTTGTGGTTGTTTGAAACATCAGATGTTAATAATTAGGCTAGGTAATTTTGAGCTTCCATATGATGCCCTATGAAATAATATTTCTTGTGTCATGCTTCTTCCCGGTATCTGTTGGCTAATTTGGGACATTTAGGATAAATAATGATAGAGCACATGACCTGGATAGAAATGTAAGAGAAGTCGGTAGTGATTGTATGGTTCAAGAATTATGTATAATTATATAATTGAAGTTTTCTTCACTGACCGAGTATTATGTTTGAACCTTCAACGTTTTCCCATTTGTGAAAACATGGTCAAGTTTTTTAGTGGCTGAAAACGGACAAAAATGAAAAAGATAACTTTTCCTAAATCCATATTCCTTTCTGTAGCAAAGGCGTAGGAAGCTTTTCGAGGCGGGGGGGGGGGCTGAACCTTGTTTCGGATCGCCGTCCTGGGGGAGGGGTGTCCCTCTCCCCCTTTGGAAAATTTTGGGTATTTGAGGGTCCTCAGATGCAATTTGGTGCAACATTTTGGACAAACTTTAAGTATAATTACTGCAAATTACTGCAAATTTTTGACATTTCTTACAGAAGAGACAAATAAGAGGGTTTTGCCCTTGGATCTTGAGGGGCGCAAGCATACTTCAGCCAGCCCCTTCACATTTTTGACTGGGTGCTAAAGCCCCCCAGCTCCCCGCTTCCTACGCCTATGTTCTGTAGCAACGAATGATTATTACATATTTGTAAGACATATACAGAAACAGACTAAGGACATTCGAAACATTGTATTGTACAATCATTTAAAATACTACATACAGTAATAATGTAACTTCTTAAAAAACATGATGTATGTAATGTAATTCTGTTTGAAAACCTCAGGAGTCATTATTCAAACAGATTAGACGAAAGTGAAGCATTAAGTTTTCTGTTTTAATCTGTTTAAAATACAATCAGCACATGTACCAAACACTGCCATTGTTGCTTTGCTGATGATCAGGAAACCATAAAGCCATCCAGTGATACAGTTTAAATATGGTATAAAATGAAGTGACAGTCGGATGCACACTGTTACAGGCTTACAAAATATATACCTATGTCAGCGCATTTCCTGACAAATACATTTCAAGAAATGAAATGCGCATCATGTAGTTACTGAGATTTGAGAACACAAAATGTTCATTTTAAGTATTCAGATCTGTGAATTTGCTTTCATATGATTTTTCAATTTTTGTTTCTTACATGTGATTCTATGGCGGATGTCACGTCACCACTTTACATTGGTTTTACATTGTTGAATTTCGGACTAATCGAACACATTTCAAAGGCTCTGAGACATCTAAAGTCCACCAAATCTGGCTTTCAAGGGGTTTCCCCAGGGACACCACCAGGGCCCTAAGGCAGGCCCTTGGAACCCACCCATAGGCGCAAAGCGATCGGGGCGAGCCATCAGTAGAACATACACCAGCCCTCCCATTTAGATATCCAGCCCCCTCCCCCATATAAAAAATTCTGGCTACGCTAATGAATGTACACCGTAATACCAGTGTTAAGAGTTTAACCCATTTATCTAAACACATTTTTGTCCCACCTTATGAACATACTCAAATTGCTAAACGTTCAGTGTTAAAGGAAGGGTTTAAGTAAAAAATTAATTTCCACATGTAAAAGAGGAACTACATATAAGCAATTTGGTAAAACTTTCATTCAATTCGGACATGTAGTTCCCGAGACATCATCAAATGAAATCACTACATTTGTGACCAAAAGTGAACTTGAGGCAAGCAGGGGTTATATCACCTCCTCACATTGATGAGGAAAAGACATTGTTTCTCATGGTTCCTAAGTAGCTCTCAAGTGCAAGGATTTTGTCACTTGTTTGATATATACCACAGCGTTGGTTTGGTCAAGTCTTCGCCCTTTTTACAACGTTGTAGAACAGGTGAGAGGAACCCTTTCCTGCGATAGACCATTTAAGAGTTATAATTCTTCTAACCGGCCAACGGCACCTTAATATTGGGGTAACACAAAATCCTCACCTCAAAGAGTCTGAGTGTGGATCCTAGTCACCCAAAGGCTGGCACTATTGGGTTTCAGCGGAGAGGTCCTCGGAAGTTCTGGAGTATCTGCAAAATTGTGGGAATTATAATGGAGCATTACCTTATTTTGAAGTAACATTAGATTCGCAAAGCCAACCATCACAGCAAGGTCATTTGTTTCAATATATCTTATGTCAGACTTAATGGCAAGTCTATGTAATGAAATATTGAACATGCAGCTTTTAAAGTGCCTCGTCGAGTTTTTGAAGATGTTCATTGCTATTTTTAAAGGTATCCATTTTTTTTAAATTTTCAACCAGCTTATTAGATGTGGAAGAGGAAACTGACTAGTATACTCTACCGAAACTAACACCGGTACTGTGCCTACAAAAAATTCTCACAGAGCTTCCTATTACAGATGGGCCTATTTGTGGCAGTACAATCCTGTTCAGTGACATGTAGCCTATCTTTCACGTAAAGCTGCAACGCTGTACCTCTGTAGGTACCAAGATTCTGCGCCTGGCTTACACCATGCGTTGAGATACGCTTTGCATTAACGTTGGTAAAACTATACACTAGTAGCGGTATTGAAGCGTGTTTACCTGAAATATCCGAAAATGGTAAGAAACGGGAGCTTTAAATTATGCTTATTTGAGTCTCCTATTTTGACACAACATTAATGAATTGCCATGCGAGCTGGATCAAATTATCTCGCGAGTAGTATACAGCCCTGGGATGAAGGTTGTTGTAGAATGTTTTGACGCTTCACCATAAGCGTGCCAACTAGGAAGACTGGGGGTACATGTCCCTTCTCTGGAGAGCCGGCAAAACATGTTCTTCTGGCAGATTTTTGAAAAAAAGTTGGGCAATTTTCTCAAGCAATACAGGTTTTTCTCGTGTCGAAAGGGCTCAGCACTCTCCTGAAAAGATATCCTGTACGCCGACACGCTTTATTGATGAACTGGGTTGAAATCGAACTGATCTGAGAGTTGGTCATTGCAAACAACAACATTCATAAATATTTTTGCTCCTTCTTAGCTTTTCCCCGTGCAAATCTCTAGTGCTATCAGTGGTTCTTTTAGACGAAGTTTCCAGCTCGCGTACCGAAGCCGTTCTCTTGTCGCTTAGATGGAACCTATCCACCTATCCGCTAATGGGCGTACAAGAAGGACGGAGCTGGGGGAAGATACGTTGCTATACCTTGCAAACAATTGATCCGTTCCTTCAAAATAAGATAACCAAAACGATGAATTATGTCCCATACAAATGCAAATAGTGTCGTTTTTTTTACTGCTCCAAAGCACATCTTCCTTTTGCTAAGACGTCATGAGACATCGGACTTATTTTTCTGGGGTATTTTCTTGAAATAACGAAAATGTCGAACATAAACTTATTTGAAAAGATGGAAAAGATACCCTCTTCGGTAAAAAAACCCATTTTTTCATAAAAAAAAAAGGAATCCACTTTCGGCTATTTCTAGCTCCTCTACTCGCGGCACTTTGACTGATAACTATTTACCCCTGTTACTGGATAAGTTGGACAGCTCAATATAGTTTGATCAAAGTGAACTACAACAAACAATTGTGAATAAGATTTCATGAATGACAACAATTCATGAGCCCTAGTAATGGAGCCCATAATAAAAAGTGACTTTGACTTATTCTTTAAGCGGAACTACAATTGAGAAAGTTTTGGGACCTGCTTACGATGCAGTAACTGCAAAATTAAGACAACTGTAATATCATTGTAATTTTACACACAGTCGATTTACACGGAAGACTTCCAAGTGACTTCGAACGAGGGGTTTTAAGATGACTTTCGTGTCTCTGAATTTCTAGTTTACCTAAAGCCGGAAATATAAATCAAATGATTGAATTTGAAGGACAGAGAAATATGTAGGGTTTTTTACATAAAATTCACATTTTAATGCAATGTTTAATTGACGTACGTACAAGCAGGGAGCTGATATTTGGATGGAGATACATCGCTTTGAAGTGGGGTTTGTGCCGCCAAGGTCACTCAGTAATCCACCTCTTGTATTGTTCTTGACATTTCTATAAGACTTTACACGGGATTAGGAAGTTAACACAAAAGGGATTTGTCGTCTGCTACATCTGCAGTAAGACTTGGGGTTTTCGTCCATTGCCACAACATTGCCAGTCGTCAGGGAAATAATACAAAAATTGCACCTTTCGACGCTCGGCGACGCGCATGACAGTATGTCAGTTAGGTTTTACGTCGAAATATGAACAAGAATCTATATCTGGTTATTTCAGGAAACTTCGGGAAACTTTTCTATTGTTGTAACAAAAGTTAGACTTCTGCCTCGTCAACTCATTTGCATGCGGTATCTTGTAAAGCAACGTGCTAGCTGCATTCTTCTATTTCAAATAAACAGTCGTTTTGAGTTTAATATCACCTGCTCTAAACCTGTTGGCGGCGCAAACCCACACATCAAAGAATTGTTCTGCTCAGGCCACTTGTTAAAGGATTACGTGACTTGAATGATGTTGCTAGGTGAATGATATCAAATTGGAGCCAGCAAACAATGGAAAGAATTCCATTCCAAATTCCCCTGCGCCAAACAAAAGGCTTATCGTTGATAATCTCACCTCGATTTAGTGGGTCTTAAAGTATTTACATAAATTAAAGTGTTCGATAGATCTCCATCCAAATAACAGCTCCCTGGTACAAGCAGTCCTAGTTGTTCTCAAATGGAAGATTGAACTCGTTTATCACGCACTATCAATATATGTTTGATAACTCTCCAGAAACTACCTAAACAACCTTATAAACATATGGGCCGGCCATTCATCTTCAGCATTAGACAGTGTTGTAACAAGTCACCCTTTGGTCGAGTCACAAGTCAAGTCAAGTCAAGTCAAGTCATTCATCACATTTTCAAGTCAAATCAAGTCAAATATGCGACTCGAGTCGACTCGAGTCCGAGTCAGTGACTTGACTGGTTACAACTCTGGCATTAGCCTTAGTAAAACTAAGCTGAGTAGTCCTACTCTCTGATAATATTTGTAAATGATTAGTAACAGTGTCGTGGTCCGCAGTATACAATCACTGATCTCTATATCTGTACATGGGAATACCCAATCTCATTCTCAAACAGCTATGCGTGGCGAGCGTGATCCTAGGGTTCCAGTTTCGTAGGTCCTACAAGTTTATAATCGCGCCCTAAAATCTTGCGAAAAATTCCTTGCGTATATGACTTTCTACCTAGATTTCACAATATACACTATTGGAAGTAGAGACGTCATCACCTTTCACTAACAATAAATTCAGTGTAAAAGAGCATGGAAGTATAATAAATTTCATACAACGTGACTTTTGGTGACCTACAGTAACAATTGAATATTATTTTCTCTCGGTTCAATGAATGTATTCAACAGCCTATAGCTGGCTTTCAGTTGCATTCATAGAATTGGTGTTTTAGTTACGGTACTCAATATGAATTCTATTATAGTTATTCTATGAACTTCTTGGTCTACTATGATTGTTACTTGTTTGTTTGTTTGCTTGTTTGTTTGTTTGCTTGTTTGTTTGTTTGGCGTCAATGTACATAAAGTTAGAGTTGTACATAGATCACTGAGTCTGCACCATTTGGGGAAGGTCCAACAGTTCAGTAGAATACAGAAGTATGTGTTTAGTACCGTAGTTAAACGAGGACTAAAATGCAGGAAGCGTTATACAAAGTATGGAAAGCTAGTAAATTCATAGGCGCGTGAAAGTAGCCCTTCTTTTTTACAATTCGTAATATAAAACAGACTCAGAAACTTCAAACTTTTTACGTGCTAAGTAATGCAGAATTGAAACACTAACTGGTGAGAAAATTCATTCGGAAGATAAAGATCCAGCTTTTATCGGTCTGTATAATGTACATACAATGACTTTTACTTGAACCAACTGGGAGTGAGTTGAAAGAGTACAACAGTTTAATTCTTGTTCGTCTTTAACGTACTGAATAATAAGAATCATAAACACACAGTGATGTTTTCACTCATGCTGGCTCTTTCCACAAGATCGACATTTTTGTGCAATCAATTATATGATTAAAAATGCAAACGTTCTGTGGATCTATCGCCTAGAAAATTTATCCCATACCATTTCACAGTCTTTTCATATCTTTGTAACTTAAGAATGAAATTTACATACAGTGTTGATAGACTATTAAGGTATGTTTCAAGGAAGATATTACAAAAACTGAAAATTATATAAATCTCATGAAGAATCTAGCCATGAAGATCCAAGAGTTAAAATAAAAATTTCTAATTATTAATTTATTTTTGACTCATTTTTCTGCAGAATCAGAGATTTAATTAAAGTGAACAATGCTTTCCGGCTCATCCTGTAGAAAATAATATCCAGTGGACCTATGTTATTGGGGGACAGTATATGGCAGCTCCGAATTTACTAGGAATTTACAAAGATTTTTATTAGTTTTGCCAAAATACGCCTACGACCCATGCGAAATATTTTTTGGGCCTTTACGTAACGTTCCACCTATCCCATGAGATCCCATATTTTAGAAGTGTGCATTTCTAAACTGAGTAAGTTTCCTTGATGGCGATGAGCCGAGGGAAGAGGAAGAAGAAGCTTTAGCTTTATAAGACGCCCAGTGGTCAAGTGGTTGCTCTTCTATGAATCAATATTTAATCGAAGCCTAAAACTTCGATTATTGGATTTTCCCGGATTGTCTAGTGAATTTGTGCCTTCTTTGTGGTTCAGGGTATTAATTTTTTCAGTGCGAAACTTCTCCATTTGAACACGATAACTACGAACATACTCGGCATTTTTCATCTCCCACGCAGTTTTTTGAAACTATTTCATGAAGTGGAAATTTTGACTTTTTCCCCATTTGAGGCAAATGGCCTTTATCTCGAAGGATGATAAGCTGTTACGCAGTTCTATTGACTTTCTCTTTAATTGTCAAATACTTAGCGTGTATCGTCTCAAAGAAGTCCCAGATTTGAACCCCGCTACGCAGGCTAAGTCTGCTGTCTTTGAAGCCACGACAGCACCTCTACGCTGAGGACTGTTATCGAAATGGTATTAAAATGCAATAAATGATACACTAATAATTAGACCTCTTTCTAGAAGTTACTTCAAAGACCATCTACTGATGGTTAGTTCACTGTCTAAAATGGCTGTTTTAGCTTGACAGACCTTCTGCTTTGAAGATAGTTTAAGGTGGGGATGGGGATTAAGTACATATATGGTCACTTACTAAAGCTGTTTGCATGCATACAGTTTTATGATTTGGTATATGGGAGACGTATGCATTTTAATAAAGTACCTGTTTTGACCTAAAAATCTGTACGATTTCTTTCACGTTTCAATCAATACATTTGAAAGAGACAATTATGAAAACTGATTACTGGGACCAACAGAGCATAACATTTCTTTTGAAGGAGCTTGTTGTCCTTTTGGGCGATTCCAATATACTTTAAACTCCACCCTATCGTATTGAATAGATCCCTTTTGTGTGTTGATAAAACTTTTGTTGCTATTGCCATAACAACTGTTCCATGCCTACAAAATTAATTTTGCAATATATTTGTCTCAAACTGCTGTGTAACAACTTATGTCGCACTAAGCAGCGCCTTTGCTGTAACCTATTGCTGTAAACTTATGAAATGAAACTATGAAAAGAATACATCCATACTGTAAAGTGGAATGATATCACGGGGCCGTATTTTTCGGGTTATCTTGGAGAATTTCTAGGTACACGGAAAAAGAATCTGTACTCAGTGACAGCAAAATTGTACCAGCTTTCGTGGCGGCTAAATTATGTCGGGGATAACATGCATATTACATCCCACTTGGCTGGACCGATGAAGTAGATGTAAGGAACAACCATGCGATTAACGATGAAATTTTCGAACCAAACAGTAAACTGAGGAGGCTGGCAATAGGTTATGTTGTAAGAATTATATATACACGGGTGTTTGCAAAGGGAACTCAACTGCGTGTGAGTCGCGCGAAAACTTTGGGTTCGCAGTAAAGTATCTAACTTATTGAGAGCGGAAAAAGGTCAGCCTTATGTGCAACTGATTTCCTTAGGATATTACTTACACATCATACCACCGTCTCCAAGACCAAATTAGAAAAGTTCATCCAGGCAATGGCCCCAAGCCCGTAGCGAGACAAGGTACCGAAGGGGGCGAGATGGCTTTCAAGGGAGAAATATATTTTTCCGGGAGAGGGGGATGTGTAAAATTGTGTGAAGCCAATTGCAACCTGAAATTTGCTATGGGGTGAAAATTTTTTTCCGGGGGAGGAGGTTCGCCCCATAGCCTTGGCTACAGCTTGGCGCCAATACTAGGTTAACCTACATTGCATCGTATATACCCGTCTGTCCTACGCATCGGTTTCGTGCCAGTAATTTACTGTGTAGACTACCTCTCGACGAAAGTATGAAACAACTATGCGATAACGGTGGAGTTTCCTACCGTTACAGAAAAGTGGGTAAGCTACATATATGTTTGTATAACTCTTGGTAGGTTGTTAGTATGGTTGTACGGAAACCAAACTACCAAAGAACGAAACGAGACTCCACAGCCCGTGAGCCCACCGAACAAATATGTTTGGGATGATGTTGATAAATCTGCCTTTCCTCAGCGAAAACTAGTAGTTAAACTGTAGGAGCGACTGACCGTTTTTGGGAATTCTCTTTATCATGCCAACTGTAGGTAGCATCCCCAACTAAATCTGAGAAATCTACGAACAATTAGCTACCTCGTGTTAACATTTATTTTCACTTTAGTAATAGAAAAATAATAGAAATATAATAATTGTGGCTTCCTACGAATTCCCATTTTCCCGTGGGGGAAGTGGGGGTGAGTACACGTCCCAGAAAGGCGGATAAGTATCCGCCGCCCCCTTCCTCTGGAGCCAGTCATGATCATATTGAAAAGTTCCCCCTACATTTTGAAGACTTGAAATTGAAGGCAAACTGGAACACGTGCACCTCAGGCACGTGGCGAAGTTTTATTTGGGAGAACTGGGACAGCCTTCCCACAACTGTACAATGTCATGTAGGTTAATTGGATAGTAAACTGCGTTTTCTTGCTTTTTCGATAACTACCCAAGCATCACATCATGAGTGTGGTCACAACGGTAAACGCAACCTTTGTTAATTGGTATGCCATTATAACCATCCCTTCGTAAGCTAGAAGATCATCTATTTTGTGTAATAGGAGTAGGTCGTACTGAGTGAATCATACGTATAATACAATGCTAACTACACGTATAAGCATAGGCAAATTATTTGGCAAGTTTTAAGGCAAATTACTACAAATCTGTGACTTTTTTACAGAGGGGTTTTCGTCCTTGAATTGACGGGGAGGAGTATACTTCCCCACCATATTTTTGGCTGGAGGTTGAATCCCCCTGCCCACCACCTTCCTACGCCTATGTGTTTTAGGTTACGTTCACAGGCGCGTAACTAGGATTTTGACAAAGGGGAGAACTCGGGTTGAAATGATAAACCGGCGCTGAGGATGCTGTGGGAGCGGAAAGCTCACCTCCCAAGGCATGGGTCCAGGACCCCACCTTTGGGCCTCTCATGGTATTCAAGGAAAACGCCCAAGTGGGATTCCAATCGCCGAAGCCCTCTGAAAACTTCAGGTATTTACGAAATTGTGGGCATTGGATTGATGCTTTTTACCTTCTTCAAATAAATTGGATTGGTAATTAAGAGACCTCAAAATTCTATTTTGTCACTTTTTTAATTATACCCTTAAACTGTTTGATCTCTGCCGAAGGCAATGGAGCCTATAATATCACGCACGAATGTATGTATGTGTGTATGTAAGCCTGTGTGTATGTGATCTGCTTGTGACGCTAAGCTTTTAAACGTGATATATCAAGATACCAATGATGGATGTTCTCGTACTTGGTACATAGATTTACATATTAAGAGGAAGATCCCTGTTGTTGTGGTGGAGTTCAGAGGTCACCGAGGTGAAAAAACCGAAACCTTTGTAACACGATAGCTCAATGTAGGAACCACGAATAATTTTTATAATTTGTATGTGGATGCATTATACTCAAATGTTATCCCAGATGACCTGAGGTTAAAATACGAAATCCTTCAAAGTTACTTATAAAACACGATATCTCCAGATAGGAGCGATGGACACTTCATACTTGGTGTATGAATTAAGCATATTAATGAAAACCTGTATAGATCTCGGTGCGGGTAAGAGGTCATTTAAGGTCACCAGACGTCAAAACCGAAAACCTTGAAAAACAAGATATTTCAAGATAGGGGTTATAGGCTAGATACTTTCATACTTGGTAAATTAGTAATATTGAGAAAGAGAACCTTATGAGTATTGGTGAGGTCAATGGTCATCTGAGGGCACCAAAGGTGATACTGCGACAACCCAGAAACTGACTAGGCAGTGGGCGTTATCTTCAAATTGTGTCCGTTCCATAATCCGGGCTAATTTTTGGACCATTCCAGAGATACGGTTATAGAGAATAGCATATATGTTTCACAAGCATAACCTGGTACATTCATTAATCATGCTAATTGCAAGTACCTATTTATGAACAGATGGGAAGGATGATGATTGAAAATACCACATGATCACTGCGTATAGTAATGGTGAAGTGGAAACTGCGCGGCTTCTCACTCTGAGGGGCAGTGTATGACCCCATTTAAGACATTTACTTTTTCACTTTCTTATTTAGTCTTTGTCTTCTTTTACTTATCATACTTGCGATACAGTTTTTTTTCGATATTGGAAAGAGGGTTCCTATTTTTTCGTGGAGGTCAGAGGTCATTTGAGCACATCTGAGGTCAAAAACCGAAAACCTTGTAAACACACTAATTGAAGATAGGAATGATGGACAAGCAACTCTGCCTGGCAAAACCCGGCACTGCCCAACGCTACTCGGCACGGCCCGGCAACGACCGCACCAACGACCGCACCATACAGAATATAAAAGCTTGACAAGAGCTGCCATTCCGGAATCGATGATGCAGAGGGTAGGAGAGGATGGGTGATGGTGAAAGTACCATGAGGCTTTTGAACAATAATTTCACCAAGCTGTCCTACACGAAGTAATAATGAAAAAACTTACATCTAGGATGGGTGAGCGCGAAGCGCGCCAAAAAATAATCTCATTTTCGAGACATACAAAAGTTGTCCATCTACATACCAAAGTAGCGATACGAAAAAAAGACTACTTTGCTAAAAAGGGGGTGGGGAGGAGGAGGAGGAGCTGTCGCCCTTTCGCTACGCGCGTGCAAGTATATGTTTATGTATACGCATGACTACCCTGATAGAAAATTTGGTCGGCCTGACGACGGACCGCTGTCGGCCACTCCGACGGTCCGCCAGAGAAATGTCCGGTGGTTCAACGGTGGTCTGCCGATGAGAACGACGCTGATTTGTTAAAAAGCTTTATGACATCATTCAAATTTTCGTCCAGCCAGCGGACCTCCGATGGCCCTCCGTCGGCTTTTTGGCCACCGGCGGACCGCCGGATTTGCTATAAGGGTTATGCGTATGTATGCCTTTCAGTTTTGAAAGGGGCATCTGGCTTAACATCTGGCTTAGCACTGGGACGAGGACCTTATGCAAAATGGTTTCGGAATTTTAATGTACAGTTTACTTTTCCAATAAGTTTGCATGTTTTCTATAAAGGTAATAACATAATTTCCAAAAACCTCGATTTCAAAAGAGTTTTCTACCTTCGACCTTCAGCAGGACCTGGCTTATTGTCTTCCTAGCATTCGCACTCTCTGAAAAAACATAAACATAAGCAGCTTCTAGACTTCATCACAGAATTTTAAAGACTTAAATTTTCAGTGATTAAATTTAGTAGTTTACACATATTTTTTAGGTCTAATTTAGCTGAACATTTTAATTAATTGTAGTCACGCAAAATTACGACGCACAAAAGGTACCCTGATTGCAGTTCAACCGTTGCTATGGAAACCCAAGTTACACCTTGTTACTATATATGTCGCAAGGTATGACACCTTTATTGAGTAGTCTATCATATTGTACTTTTACGAAAAAGGGTCAGACATAACTTTGAAACTTCCCTTTTTAGGCAACGTGGATAACCTTACTCTAATGTGGCTGTTTCACTATTTGACTACTTTTACTTAATTTAGTCGGTAATAACTCCATAATTTAGTCAAGTAGTTTGAAAACACGGTATAGCAAAACACGATTAAAATACAACAGTACTTTTGATCATTTTCAGTCCAAACTACTAAATAAGGACACAATTACTTTATAATTTCTTACCATTCAATGCCGTTTGTTACTTTTGTGATAATATAGTGTCCGTGGCATTCCCAAAGAAGGGAGGAGGGGATCATATGGAGTTTGCCCCACCTCAAAATAGGCATAATACAATTACAAAATTTGTTTCTTCGGCCGTATATGTGTTTGTAAATTACAACCTATAGTTATATAAGTTTCAGTTTTAAACTTTTGCATTTAGAATAGCAACAATTTCAGGATATACCTCTTGAGGCTTGTGTTGCTATTACGACAGGATCTTTTGTCTGAACAGCGTCAGATAGTCTACTGTTGTCAAAGCAAATCCAAATGGGTTTACATCTCTCCAACCATGGAAGCATTACCCGGAGAGGCTGACTACTTCCATGGACGTACATGAGACTTCAAATTGAGTTGAAGTTGCAAATGAAGCATGAATGTATTGCCTTGAGAGGGTGATACTTCCATGTTATTCTACTTTTTGGATGTTGAGGTTGAATACAAGAAACATACCCTCTTTTGGTCTAATGTTATAAGAGTTGTGTCTATAGAGAGTAACGTTTTGGTAGTGTACATAAAGTGAAACTTGATCAACTTTGCAGTGTATAGTAACCGTAAAGTTGGAATTTTTTATTGAGCATGCTCCCTCTTTTATGATGATTGAATAAGATTAAAATGTTTGCAGATCCCCAGTTACATCATTAATTCTCGCAGGCTTCTCCGAATTTCTTTGCATTACTTATCCTCATTCAGAAGAGTCCACACACCCCTTCCTAAGTTCAACTGAGTCCATAAATTGGAGGTTTTAACCAGTAAAGGGAGACCCTAAACTTTCATTCATTGACTCATTGCAATATTCATTCATTGACTCAATCACTAATTCACTAGTTCATTCCTTTATTTGTTCACTCATTGGTTCATGATTTCATTCATTCATTCATTCATTCATTCATTCGTTCATTCGTTCATTCGTTCATTCGTTCACTCATCCATTTAAATACCATTTTTGTGGCTCATTCCGTTAATTTCTTAATGACGTTGGAATTTATTTACTTAGGATACTTTGAAAAAGTAGGTGGGGCAATATTTTGTGCTGCCATTCATGTACTAGTTGTTTACTTGCTTTTAATTTCTTGTAAAGTCGGAATGCTAAAATAATTGTGGAAATGACACATTTCTCCCAAAGCAGCTTGTAAGATTAAGGTGCCATATCATGTTGTCAAGTTATTCTGGAAAAAACACGAAAGTGCTTATACTTCTGCAAGTTGCTGCAGTGGCTGTAGTGCAGTGATTTTAGTTGTAGTCAAGCACTTTCCGAGTACTTATGGTTCCCAGTTCTAAGTGTACCGGCATTTTTAACACGAGCACCGAGTACGAGTACTGTTTTACCCGAGTTCATTTCGAGTCCTTCTCAAATACTTTTGTAGTTTTTCAATATACAATAACTATTCAATATACACAGCTTGCTCCTTGTGTAAAACGATTCATTTTAGGTACAATAGCCTACCTCTATAGCCTTCAGTCAATATGATTGAACTTTTTCATTACCTTATCTCGGCTTGTTTCTTTAACTTGATGAAAAGCACTTGACAAAAGCAAATATGGTTGACATAATGAATATTTCTTCGTCAAACAGTTGGCATGTGTAAAAAGGCTTTAACCATATGGAAAAAGGGCTGCATTTTCATGGCGAGACAGCACAAATGACCTGCGGTTTGCGGTTCTAAGATCACACTCTCATTGACATTGAACCACAATGTCATGAAAACAAACAACCTGTGTATCTTCAAACCAGGGAGGTTATATTAGGTATCTAATATCGTCTCCCTGTTCAAACTGTGCATCAACTGTGCGATAAACAAAACTTCTGGAATGCCACTCTTTTCCCCTCTGTATACTGACATTCGAAAACAACCAGAAAGCCCAAAGGCTTACTGATTCCATGTTGAAAGGGGGTGATTTGTTGCACTGAGTTCATCCCACAAATTTATACCGGTACTTCTTGACTATATCATGTTTAACGATTTTTTTCACAACTTGACCTCTGCTGAGCCCACCGAAAATGAGTAACAAAAAATACAAAAAATAATGTGTCTTAGGAAGGATTCGTTATCGTACCGTTTGCGTGATAAACCCAGCTCCAATCCACTATGTCATTAATCCACTCGTTCAATGTAAGGTGTATCTAATCATGTTAGAGTCTCAGCATCCTTTTCATGTACTCATAATAAGGCAATTCTAATTAGTATTATGACTGTAACAGTTATGCTTGTGAAAGAATAAATGTTGTTCTCTGTAACTGTACCTTTGGAATGGAGAAAACTTCAGGCCTAATTTTTCGGTGGTCCCGAAACGTCGAATGCAATTTGGCGGTACCGCCCACTGTCTATGTAGTTTACGAAGTTTTCGCAGTTTCACCTCTGTTGACCTCATGTGACCTTTGATCTCCAACAAATCCATAGGGGTTCCCTCTCTCTTAAAGTAACACATCTTTATACCATCATCCCTGTCTTGAAATATCGTTTTTTTCAAGGCTTTCGACTTTTGACCTCTGATGACCTCAAATGACCTCTGACCTCCATTGAAAACATTAGGAATCTTTCTTTCAATATGATAAGGGTATATGCCAAGTATGAAGATTGTCCATCGTTGCTCTCTTGAGATATCGTGTTTACAAGCAGTTTTAAGAATTTTATATATTCACCTCCGGTGACCTCAGATAACCTTTGACCTCTACCAACATCAACAGGGCTCAACTTTTGACTATAACGCATCCACATGCCAAGTATGAAAAACATCCATGTTTCCTGCCTAGAGATATCGTGTTTGCAAGATTTTCGTTTTTTTTTTTTTTTTTTTTATCTCTGGTGACTGTCATAGGTGGCGTTCCAAACGTTCTCTCACCTGCTGCTGCCCTTTACAAATTCTCTACTTTAATTTGCTTTGTGAGAAAGTCCTTTGTAGGCGAGTATGCAAATTTCGACATGCCTTTTAACAATACGAGGTTAGGAAGCAGTCTGCCTCAGGGCGCGGTTCAAGTTACTTGCCTCGAGTCGCTGAAGGAGTGAGGAGGAGGAAAAGTCCGGCTAGAGTGCCGTTAAAGTTTTTGTGTTGTTTTTCGTTGGAGCATGATCTCCTATATCCTAAGTAGGATGAATTTTTGTGTTGGAACCAGGTTCGTGATTATGTGGGAATCCTAACCTGTAAGTTTGTGCATTTTTCTTAGTAATTGTAAGAAAGCATTTTGTACCTGTTTTGATGTGCGAAGTATTTGATAGTTACGTATAACATATCGGTAAAATGGCAATTCAGCTCATATTTTGTCTGAGAGACACATTTGCAGTATTGATTAGGGTTACCCATTTATCGAGAGATTTGAGACAAGCTGAAATGTGGGAATATGAATCTAATTCTCACCCCCCAAAAATGGGGACAAGGGGGAAGTATTCACTTGGGAAGTCTAAACTCAAACTTAATTACGGTTTGGTGTTCTATTCCCAGGGTTCTGGTTCTGGTTTTGGTTCAGGTTTCTGAGGCCTAATTTCCTATTCTGTTCCTGAGAAGTGGTGTATGGCATTCTCGATAACTAGTCTCGAGGGTAGACGGTGTAGGCGCTGAGGCCACCCATGTTTTCGTGAGCCGCTGAGGGCCACGACAACCACCCCGGTTGACTGGGCGTTGGGAACAAGTCACACACAGGGGCTCTGAGGTTTCTGCTGGTTATACTACTTGAGGGGCACGGCGGGTACAGCGTGAGCTACTGAGGGCCACGTCGTTCGTCGTTTTATTGAGTCGAGGTGTCGGAGACCAAGACTGCTATAAGGCCCGTAGGGAGAACCAGAGAAAACCCAGTGACATATTGTACTACCGAGAGTCACCGCTGAGGGTAACCGGTGGTATTGTCGGAAATTTCCAATCCACGTAACAGTGAACCAGTTCAAGGTTGACAGGGGGTATTGCTTGTGTATTAGTGAGGAGTGTGACGTATTTTTGGCCATTTGTATTTATGCATGTGTGTGCGAGTGTATGTGTATGGGTGTATGTACTTAAAGTGTGTGTATGTTAAAGTACCCGGTTATTGAAGTTGTATACGTGTGAAAGGGTAACGGGTACAGCACTAGAAGCTGAGTCTGGAGGACAAAATTTGTGTTCCCATTTTGTGAGATGATATTAACGATTGTATTTTCTTTGTGCAAAAGTCAAGCACATTTAAACACTTAATTCTGGAATTATATTTTTCTTTCTAAATTTACAAGCGGTGTGTAAGTGTGATTATTTTGAGTCAGTCTTCGGTTCTTGGTTGCCCCAGAGAGCTGTACTCAACGAGAGTTTTAAAAGATCCCTACACAAGGGAGCTTTTTTGAACACCTTGTGACAGTGACCTCACATGACCTTTGACCTGCACCAAAAACAATAGGAATCTTCCTCTTAATATAATAATTATATGTCCCAAGTATGAAAATTATCCATTATTGCTATCTTGAGATATCGTGTTTACAAGCCAAGCGTCACAAACACACATACATTCACAATTGCCCACGTGATTGCATAGATCCCTTTTGCCTTCAGCAAGGAATCAACCAGAAAGCCCAAAGGCTTAGTGATTCCTTGTCAAAAGGGGGTGATTTGTTGCACTGAGGGTAATCCCTTAAGTTTATCCTTTTTGACTATATCATTTTCTACGTTGTCAAAATTTGATCTCTACTGGCTTGACCTCAGATGACCTTTGACTTCCACCAAACAATTGGGTTCTTCTACTCACTGCTTCCTCCCTTGTAATGTTTACAAAATTTCTGTTTTTGACCTCTAGTGACCTCAAATGGCTTGTGACCTCACCAGAAATAATTGGGTTCTTCCTCTCAACATGGCAAATCTATATACAAGTATGAAAACTGTCTGTCATTCCCATCTTCACATATCATGTTAGCAAGGTTTTCAGTTTTTATCTCTGGTGATCTCAGGGTTCCTCCTCTCAATATGGAAAATCTATATACCAAATATGAAGTGTCTGCCACTGGTATCTTGACATATCGTGTTCACACGACATTTACAAGGTCTTTGCAGTTTTAAACTCTGGTGACCTCAAATGACCTTTGACCACCACCATAAACATTACGGTTCTTCTACTCACTGCTTCCTCCCTTGTAATGTCATGTTTACAAAATTTCAGTTTTTGAATTCTGGTGACCTCAAATGGCCTGTGACCTCCACAAAAATAATAGGGTTCCTCCTCTCAACATGTCAAATCTATATACAAGTATGAAAAGCGTCTGTCATTCCCATCTTTACATATCATGTTTACAAAGTTTCAGTTTTTGACCTCTGATGATCTCAGATAACTTGTGACCTCCACCAAAAGTAATAGGGTTCCTCCTCTCAACATGACAAATTTATATGCCAAATATGAAAAGTGTCCGTCATTGCTATCTTGAGATATCGTGTTTACAAGGTTTTCGGATGTTGATCTCTGGTGACCTCAAATGACCTTTGACATCCACCAAAGACAATAGGGTTGTTTCTCTCAACATATCAAATCTATACACTACATATGGAAAGTGTCCGTCATTGCTATCTTGAAATATCGTGTTTACAAACCATTCAAAGGGTTTTCGCAGTTTAGCCTCCGGTGGTCTCAAACGACCTTTGACCTCCACCAAAAACAATAGGGTTATTTCTCTCAACATGAAAAATCTATATACCAAATATGAAGTGTCATTCCTATTTTGAGATTTTCCATGAAGACACACGACAAGTTGTCTGGTAGCATAGCCTTGTTCAAGAGTCTGCCCTTGAATCTGTGAGATGGTGTTGTTCCCACTCTAAATTGTTGTAAATACGATGACAATCAGGTAGTTTGAAATAAGCACTTGTATTGAACATTCTTCTGGATTCTTGTTGTATAAAACAAATTTATTGAAACTATCAAGGATCTTTCTCCCTGGATTATTTATTACTTGGACCAGAGTGATTACTCTGGAGGAAGAACTAACCTAGTCGACGGACATTTTAACGCAGACTTCAAGAAAGGGATTAAGTCTGTAATGTGTTAAACGAGAGGAAGGTCTGGTTTTATTCTTTAATACACAGTTGTGAACTTTGTTCAACTTTTGCAAAAGAAGTTAGGTGGCATTTTAGAAACGCTATCTCAACAGCTTCCTGTACAGAACAATTTGACCACGCTACTTATTCCGTTTCGCACAACGTAGCACAGTGTATTTGGGACAAGAAAGCTTATATACTTAAATGTAGTACTAGGAGTTGATACTAGAACATAACACTATTTTACAAGAAGGTTTTTACCGGCACTCGTGAAGTACTCGTCCTGAACTGAGGACAAGTACTTAAAATCGATTACAAGTATTTTTACATTCGCGTACGAGTACCGAATAACGATTACGAGAACTTCTACATGCGAGTGCGAGTACTTAAAGAAGTATTCGAGTACCGAGTACTTTACGAGTACTTTTCGAGTACTACAACACTGCTGTAGGGGAAAGCCAAATGCTTGGTATAGTTCGCAAAAGTATAAGGGAGTGAAAGGAATTTCGTTTGGGGGTAAAATAATTTGAAGTCAAGACGCTTTGCATATATTAAAGGTATATTTCAATGGCATTTCACATGGATCTTACGTAACAGAGAGAAAATTCCAGTCCATGTCCTCCATACCCTGTAACAATACTGCATTCCTAACTCAAGATACCTCATTTTAAACATCATTTAATTTTGTCAAGAAATACTTCCAGTTCTCATCATGGTCACAGAATGTAATGTAAACAAGACACATTGCGGCAGATTCCTTATGTTTTTCTTTATACTTGAATGTTCTGTTTGTCCTTGAAATTTTATACTGTCAGACGGAATGTTTGAATATCTTCCATGTAACCCTAGAATAAAACTTCACCATATATGGGGGTTTAGCAAGCAAACATAGGCGTAGGAGCCCAAGGTGATGGGGGGGGGGGCTGTAAAGACTTGGACCGAAAAATTTGACCCCCAAAGTCCGCGTTCAGAAAGTTAATGTATATATTATATAGGCATGCGTCGCTTTTATCACACCGCTTGCCAATTACGTACAATAATTTGCCATGTTTCTACCTTTTCATATTGATAATAACTTTTGTGATTTTTCTCATGGGGGGTGGGGAGCATGTATTGTGTTGTGTGATCGTCGGTCTGGGGGAGGGGTCTGAGGAGAGGGGGATAATTTTTGAAAAATTAGGTGTCCTTACATCCAATCCGGTGCCACATATGCTACCTTCGAAGTACAATTTGGGTTTAAAAAAATACGTATTTAGGTACTAAAAAAAAAAAAAAATCGGCATCAATGAGGGTGGCATGGCCCATGTCCCCTAAATACACCACTGATAATCATAATATAAGTTGAAAAATTAGGTGTCCTTACATGCAATCTGGTGCCAAATATGATACCTTTGAAGTAAAATTTGTGTTAAAAATTATATCTTTAGATACTACAAAGAAAAAGAAATCGGCATCATTGAGGGAGGCATGGCCCAATGGCCCCCCTGACTGATAATCATAATATAAGTTTAATCATTAAAAACGCACTGTTGAATTAATGTCAACTATATAGGTGCTGGTGTAATTCAAATCAGAACTTTTAATTACCAAGGAAGTTTTTTTAACTTTTGAGTACCTTTAGGTACATCATTGCATTGTTTTTGTTAAAGTAGGTGCCCGAAAAATTCTCAGCATAGTGCCCGAATTTTTACAAAAACATTTGATTGGGGGCTACAGCCCCCCGCCTCCTTTGCCTATGCAAGCAAAGTTATTAAATATTTCCTACAGTGGTGTCAATATCATAAAGAATTGCAATGTTATGCCTAATCAATGTGCCGCGATGACACCACACATTAGTATCTTCCAAATGTTATGTGCTATTGAGAAGCGGTTTTCACTTTCTAGAACAAAAAAAAAAAAAAATTTTTGCATTTTTGGAAATTATAGAATTTACTCCCAATCAAACCTCTTCAATTGATATGACCAGTGATCGAGTGGCCCAGTGGAGAATACATGAAATTTGTAAGATGGAATGCTGTTGCTCGTAATACCATAACAATTTTACGTTCTTTTTTATGTTATTTTATGTAATTTTTAGATGAATGGAGACCATGCTTTACAGACCTTTTTAGGGGGTGGGGTGGGGAACAGGCCGGGGGTCGGAGCTTTCGAACGACCCACCCCAACTTGAGGGAGGTCCACTTTTCCAGCCCTGTGTTTGAAGTGTCAGCTATAAAATATTTTTTATCTTGACATATTGAGGCCGAATTTCCGTTCACTTTTATCAGGAAGATAAAACCTTTCCACTTATGTCATAGAATGTATACATGCCCACACTGACCACAATATCTCATCACCACACATACTATGTGGGGTGATGAGATAATAAGCTCAAAAACGCGCAGGTATGGTTATGTCATTGTGGCGGTGGACATCATTGAACTAGATATAATATAAGACATCCACAGCGTGGTGTACTGTGTGGAATTCCTGGGGAAAAAGGACTCCTGCTGTGTTCAAAAGTCCTCTGAAAAGCTCCAGATTGCAGGAGATATGCAGATTTCAAAATTTTCCGGGGGAGCATGCCCCGGACCCCTAGTAATTGCATGCCTACGGCACGCGCCAGCCGACTCCGTATTTGGAAAAAGGTCCACATCTTGGAAAAAAGACCCACCCCTCCACATGGGCTGGCTACGTGCCTGGGGAATCGTGCCTAAATGGAAAGCCACTCATGGTATAACTCGATAGTGACTTGACAAGTTACTTTAAACACAACTAGTTTAATCGAAAATGTAGAATTAAGGTGCTCATAAAGGGGTTTACATCAGTCAAGCCAAGATAATATCACCTTTCATATCAACTCGAGGGTGTAACAGGGTGCCCTTAAAAGTATTTTACAGGATACATGTACCTTTCAGGGTCAGTTCTTCTCTGCTCGAACATAGCACTAACGGAATTCACTGTAGCACAGGCCAAAAATTCTTACAGTCGTGATATATGAATACATATTAAGCCCGGTATTGAGAGGGGAAACCCCTCATTGTTACCCCTTTTCTCTACTCTTCATGAAGGCTTTTGTTTTCGTTTTTACCATCGGTAGGAACCTTTCATCTATGGAGGGCCATTTTGAAAGACATACCGCTCGCCGGATAACGGCTCTGTAGGTGCAGAGGGCGTGGGACTGTCGCCTTATGGCAGGACCTTTTGAGCCCTTGGAAAACAACCCCCAAAGCCCAGGAGTGCCTTTAAAATTGTGGGGATTAAGCTAAAATATTACGCCATTTTTAAACGACATTAGATATGCAAACAGATCTTAAATACCACATTTTGGCCATTTGCTTGTAACATTTTTAAGTGGCAATAAAGACAGGTCGATTCAGTTATGTTTAAAGGAATAATGACTAAGTGTCATCAAAAGTGGAGGGAAAGCATGTGGAAAAAGTAACGTTTCTGAATACATTTCATTTATTACTGTTTAGCATTCGCTTTTTGCTATTGTTTAAAATTTTTTACCCACTCTTGGAAAGGAAGGGTGGTTAGTCCTTGAAATCCACCGGAACCACAAAAGTATTTGTTATCGAGTTCTTACGGTAGGTGAATATGGCAATACACTTCTGTTCAAGGACATGTGGTCTTTCTTTCGGGCAAAACTGATGTAACATGTACGTGTTATCCAGGGATAACAACCCCCTGTGTACAACCGGCAGGTTACTGAGTAAATGCTACAATACTCTGGGGTGTAGCAGTCTGCCATTACAGTGGCGGCATTACGCAGCGTAAGTGCCTAAGCAGGATAAATCGTGGGTTAACAATTATTACAAATTTTTTAATGAACCTCACGAGTTCCTGAAATCACATTGAAGAATTGCCTCAAGGACCGGATCAAATGGTCTCGCGGGCGGTATACGGCTAGCGGACCGGAGGTTTTCCACCCCTGACATATACCGGTTAAAAACACTGCTTCAACTTATTGTTAATTGGACGGATGATTAGTTGACATTTACCCCCATTGTCTTGCCTATGAGAACTTCTGGTGATGGTCATTACCACTTTAGTCATGTATGTCATAGCATATTTAGAGGCCCATCCTTAGTTGTGGCTGTTACAGATTCATTTGTGTCATCTCTCTTGCTTACGTACATTTTGATTGTTTGCATTTCAATGTAACAATGTGAGTGAAATTCACGTGGGTTCTCTGAAAAAAAGTAATTGTATTTTTTGCGTTTGCGGCCCATGTTTAAGTGTCATATGCCATCATTATCGCATGAATGAATTCTGTAGATACACTAGAGACGAACCTCACCCTCATCACTACAACCTTGTTACGGTGCCATTTGAGGTTTGGATGATTGATACTCAAAAAGTCATGAAGAACCCTTTCACAAATTGTTCAAATGTGTTTGTACAGTCGATAATTATCTGCTTTGTCACATTTAAGGCGTTTAGTTTTCATGGAGGGCTAAACGCATTTAAAAAACTGTGTTGAAGGTGTGCTTTATTTATGATTGTAACTAGGCACTAACTAGGACAACCAGGTCACGACGGTAGAAGAGGTTTGAACTGTAGTCCTGCAACCCAGTTTGAAGATTCGCCCCAGATGGATTGTTCGAACAGGTTCTGAAATGGTCTAGATTGTTTCTATAAAAGGAACATTTCGTCATGGCACATTGTGTAGAATGCTTAGACGTATCCTCGAGTCTTCTACCTCATTCTTCGGATGGAATGTTATCCTCGGCTTGTAACTGACATATAAATATGGATCCGCAAAACACTCGAGAGAGACAGACACATCAGCTGAGAAACAACCTACTCGAGAGAGACAGACACACTATTCGAGTATACACTGAGCCAGACGTGTTAATAGATCTTATCAGACAACCTACTCCAAAGACAGAGCTAAAGGTAAATCGACTGAGCCGCAGGCCACCTGAACGGTATATTTTACCGGTAACAGCCATCTATGTTTCGCCCCTTGCTGTAGCCGACTATTGAACTTTGTGTGCCAGTTAGCCCAGCCTATAGTGGTTATCACGTTGGGGTACCACGACCACCAGCTTAACCTTCATTATCATTGAATAGCCGACATCACTGTCGTCTTCGGATGAGCCAAGACCATCCTGGTACGAGTGCCTCCCCCGAACAATGACTAGAGATAAGTAAACGGATTAAATATTGTAAATATAGGCCTAAGTGGAAATTTTTAGAGAGTTTTGTAGAAATTAAGGAAAAGGGGTTTAACTAATAATCAGTTTGGAATCTTAACGTCATTCTTCTGCATGTCTTTGCTGTTTCGGTTTTGTGTATTCGGTACCTAGCCGTAGCAATGATGTACTGAATTGTAAATTGTCCATACATCTCAGAACCAGTTTATAAATCAGTAAAAATTTCCTGCCATTTCCATACGAAGCACACGATTAGTTAAAACACGAGATAAATATAACGTTTTTGACCTTTGCAATATATTTCGTTCGATCATTTGTTCTGTATATGCTAAGGTCTTGGATAATGGGTTCTCTGTAGGTCTGATGGATGTCATTTCAAAACATCGAAAAATGGTAATGAAAGTTGTTACAAAATGGATCATTTCGGGAGAATAAATTCATCATTTTCATTGCAAATTGCAGTCATAATCTTTAGCCAGTAGCGGCTAAGGGGTGTAGATGGGGGCAAGGAGGCATTCCTCAGAATCGCATCTTCAGGTGGGTTTGTCAGGAGATGCTGCTCTTGGTCACTAGGCTCACCATATTTACCTTTGGTATAATACGCCCTCTATAGGCCGCTTATTTGTATTGCTTCTCTCGTTGAGAAACAATACAATTAGGCGGCCGACAAAGGGCGTATTAAACCAGAGGTAATGTGGTGAGCTGTACTGTAAGGATTTTATAGGGTACGAACAGGTACGAGGACATCACGAGAGGCTTAGTCAAGTCTACAGGGTCGAGGGAGGGTATAACTGTAAGTTATACAGATTTTGTAAATATGTAAATATTGTGTTAGTTTTGTAATATGTTAATATTGTGGTTTTTGTTTTATTAATTTCATAGAAAAGGAAAACTATTTGTGTGTAACTGTATGGTATGTAAATAGGTCCACGTTGTGTTCGTAGTTAGCTTAAGGTTTGTTCACCCATGTTCCTTTCCAAGCACGTAAAAAGCACTCCTAAGAGAGAAACATTGAGTGTAAATTGAGGACAAAAGTAAGTTGGAAAAAATTAAGAAAGACCTTGAGCAAAGAAGAATACAAGGAGAAAGAAGGGAAACCAGCAAATTGTGTTTCCGCATTTTAGTTATCACTTTGTCTGGTGAAACCATTTGTCTCATAAATAATTCCTGGCAGGACAGGTTCGGGTGTAGTTTGATTGATCCAGTACCCCATTAAACCCCTACCGCCTTTTTTCTTCCCCATCAATAACCCCTCACCACTGGACCATCACGTTTAGCAGCTATTCAATTAAGCTGTTTCAAAGGAAAATACTGGATTTTTCGTAGTCTGCTTAGCGTTTGAACACTAAAATGTTTCATCCTATTCCCTGTACACCATTTCCTGAATGCCCAAAAGCTGCTGTGGTTACGCATTACCCTGAGCCACAGGACGGACCCCAAGTAAGTTCTGATTCCCATGACCATGTAAAAATGTGCCTTGAAATTTTATGTGGAAATTTGCTAATGACGATGGATTTGAAAATACGCGAGGAAAGGTAAATATGCGAGGTTTATAGTCGTTCAACAACGGGAAGTTGATGGCGCTAAACTCTTACTGCACTTCTTCTAAAGTAAAAACTGAAACAACCTAGATGCTATGTTCATACCTTGCAGGAGCCTGCAGCGTGCACTACAATAGTCCGTAGGAGGTTCAAGGGAAACATAAATATAAGACGAAATAAAAATGTTTAGTCAATTAGTCGGGCATAAAAAGTCACCAGTATTGTCAGCTCAAATTGTGTTGGGTATGAATGGTTAAATATTTCTCTTGCAAAAATCGCAACCGGCACCGCCAGGCACTGGGTAGAATGACTTAACTCAACGTAGTATTATCTTTCCCCCGAGGTATCATAGATCGACATTCTGCAGGTTTTTGATGTTTAGTCAAGTATAGAATTTAAACGGGAACGTAAGGAAATGAGAATTATTTCCATAGATTTCGAGATAAATGTAATAAAGATTAATTACTTGGATTCAGTTTTGAAAATGTAGGGCTTGACAGCAATGGTGCTATCCCATCCTTTCATAACCAAAACAAAAATAAGTAATACATTGAGAAAAACAATTACAACAAAGACAAAAGATAAGAAGGAAACTCTTTCTTGATGTACCCACCTTGAAAGCTGTTCTATGAACATCTCACCCCACCCCTACCGGTTTCATTGCATAGATTTTATTTGAAAATGAATGGGAATCCATGAGTCATTTTGTAGGCTTCCTCTATTTATCCTTCGTTCAACCTGCACAGTGTTTAAGCAGGAAAATTGGTTCCAACTCAGTGCCCTCTTGCAGCGGCGTCCTGGCGCAAGGCCGTGAATTTAAAAGAATCCGGAAGGACATTCGAGCTAAATATTTTGGGGTATTCCCATACCGATATAATTGGAGCATACTTTGTTACGAAAACTGCTAATTTCTAGTTAACCTGTGTACAATTTCTAGTCTATCTGTGTACATGCGTAGTTATTTTGAATTCGAATGTACGGAAGCGCAGAAGATACAAAAAGTTGTCGAGTTGTCACCTCGACTAAAACGGTAAAATTCTGAAAACTGAAGAATTACAGAGCTGGCAAAATGATAAAAAATGTAAAATTGTCGATTGTACACTAACTGTTAATTCGAATATATGTGCAAAAGTGTACCATTATGAGATGTATCTTACAACTCGCCATAGTGACAAAAAATTTAAATATGTTCAATTTCAGACTTGCTACTAACTCGACAAAATAACAAAAGGTGTAAAATTGTCGCCTAGCACGTCTAATTATTTCTCAAAAAATGACAAAACTGTTAAATTACCGGTGTACACACATACTAACATCTGGGCTTTAAAAATCTAAAATTAACATTTTGCACACTTGCTAACAACCCGTTGAAAATAACGGAAATTGTCAATTGTAAAAAGTTGTCGCATTGGCAATGTGCAGTTCGAAACTTGCAAAGTGCCATTGAGATCCTAATGAGTCCTTCGTTTTGCAACACACTAATGGCCTTTTTGATTCCTTGCTGAAGGCAAAAGGAATCTATGCAATCAGGTGGGCGATTGTATGTGTGTGTGTGTGTGTGTGTGTATGTATGCGTCATGAGAAGTTGATCACACAGAAGACACAGTCGTACAAACCAATAATATAACCGTCAGCCTAAAATCTATCTAGCCATAAAGCAGAGCTCATAAACGAGGTGTTCCCTATCTGCACTTACTCCCTCACTTGAGTTTTATTGACCTAGCAGATTGTTTTACAAATATTCCACTTCATTTACCAAGCTGTTGTTGACCACAGAATTCTGTCAACTCTCTTGACGGCAGGGAGTAAGTGTAATACCTGTCGAACAGGTGTTAAATTATTGCGATTTATTGCGTACTTTTCTTCTATCATTTTCAATGTTCTAGGGGCTTGAATTTGCCAAAATTTATATCGAGGAAGGTGTAAATTTCCATAGAATCTGATTATTTCAATAATATTATTGACGAAGGTGTTCTTTTGAAGAAACCCCTGTGTCATAATATACTGTACCCAGTACCAGTAAACCTTGAGAAGTCCATTTAATAAAGTGGCAGTGAAGGCCATATCCTCTCAATTCGTTGGCACTAGACTTTCCCTATTCATTGCTAACTCTTACGACAGTACTGTGGGATCATCTTGGCATGGTGTTTGTGACGCTTAGCTTGTAAACACGCGATATCCCAAGATAACAATAATGGATAATTTTCATACTTGGAATATAGAATTACTATATCAAGACGAAGAACTCTGTTAATTTGGTGGAGTTGAAGGTCAAGGCCAAAACCCGAACACCTTTTAAACACAATACTTCTAGTTAGGAATAATGGATGCTTCTCATACTTGGCACGTGGATGCGCTATAGTCAAGAGATAAACCCTTTTGATTTTGGTAACGGTCAAAGATTATCTGAAATCACGGCAGGTGAAAATACGAAATTTTTAAAAACTGCTTGTAAACACGATATCTCAAGATAACAAGGGTGGACAATCTACATACTTTGTATGTAACTTAACATGTTGAGAGGAAGAACCCTATTGTTTTCAGTTGAGGTCAGAGGTCATTTAAGATCATGATAATGAGAGGTCAAAAACCGAAAACCTTGAAAAAAGGCGATCATATTTCAATACAGGGATGATGGATCCTTTTTCATAATTGGTATAAAGATGTGTTACTTTAAGAGAGAGGGAACCCTATGAGTTTGTTGGAGGTCGAAGGTCATATGAGGTCATCAGAGGTGAAACTACGAAAACCTCGTAAACTAAATAGACAGTGGGCGGTACCTCTAAATTGTGTCCGGCGTTTCGTGACCAACGAAAAGTTAGGGCTGAATTTTTCTACCATTCCAAAGATAAAGTGATGTAGAACAACATTTATTTTTCACAAGCGTAACTGTTACAGTAATAATACTAATTTAAATTACCTAAATTATGAACACGTGAAAAGGCTGCTGTGACTCTAGCATGATTAGAAATGCCATACGCTGAACGAGTTTTTTGATGGCGTAGTGGATACTAGAGTTCGGTTTCTCATGCAGACGGTCCGGGTACGATTCCCTCCTAAGACATGTTTTTCATTGTTTGTTATTCACTTTTTGGTGGTTTCAAAGGTCATATGAAGTCAGCAGAGGTCAAGTTGTTAGAACATCCTAAAAAAGATATAGTCAAGAAGTATAAATTTGAGGAATGAACCTCAGTGAAACAAATCACCCCCTTTCAGCAAGGAATCACTAAGCCTTTGGGCTTTCTGGTTTAAATGTTGTCTTAACGTTTTGCATACAAGGATTAATTACAAAGTTACTCGATTTCAACAAGTAAACTATTCACGAGACTGGAGGGTGTGCTCATACGTCATACTTCTCTGTGGATATGTGTGATCACCGGTTGTAGAGCAATTTTTTAAGTCAAGTTCATGAAATTTATATGGCGCACTATTTCAAATAGTGCGGCGGCTTTCAAAAGAGAAAGTGAAAAAGCAAAAAGAAAAAAGTTAAAGATTCAAATACCATCGAATACACAACTAAAGAGGTAGGTATCCAATAAGCTCTGAAAGTGTTCCAGAGAGCCTGCCAACTAAGGTGAAAAGGGTAAATTATTCCACAACTATAATAAAGGGCCTTGGACAGCAAGAGCACAGGCTTAACAAACATGGACCTGCATCTGGTAACAATCAGGTTGAGAGTGGTCTCTGATCTTAGTTCGCATCTGGTTTTCTTGAAGCGAGACAAATGGGAAAGGTAAAGTGGTGCCATGTGGTGAAGGACTTTATACCCAAGAATCAGAATCTGAAATCGATTTCTGTAAAGTACTGGGAGCCAATGCAACTTCTTCAGCAAGCAAAATGATGGAAACAACCTATTCTTGTTAGCAACTAGTTTGGCAGCGTAAGTTTGCACACGCTGTATCTTGTACAGCATACATTTCGGAATACCAGTAAGTAAAATATTACAACAATCAGTAACTATGAACAAGTGCATTCACAAGAGCAATGATAGCGGCCTTACTTAGGAATTTAGCACATTGCTTACTGTTATAGAAATGGTATAAAGCAGTTTTACACTTATTGTTGACATGATCAGACCAGGGACCTGTTATTTGGATGGGGATCTAATGGAGATTGAAAAATATTTCACATTTTTGTTTTCATTAAGGAAAGTTGAAAAATTTTGGGTTTGTATTGAAGAATGTGCCCTATTTAAGAGCAAAACCATGAAATTTGTTTGGGCGACTGCATGGTCGTCGTCGGGGATTGCATTCTTTATTTTACCCATTGAGGTTCCCCTACGAAAGTGAAAAATTTTTTCTTACAAAATATGTTTGCCACGATGGTTGGAGAAAGAATCTTCCAAAAGTTAGGAAAAGAGGATAGAACTTCGCAACGATGCATTTTCGTGTTTCTCTACAATCACGCCTACACGGAAACACAATATTTGTGGAAAGTTTGAATAAATCCAATATGTTTGAAACGGCGGGCGTTACTACTAGATAGAACTATATGAAAGCGCGCGTAGCGCGCACAATTTTTTTGAAGTTTTAGAAAGAATCGTTACAGATCTTACTGGCTACGGGGCCACACTATAAATAGCCATTTGAAATAGTTTTCTGAGCATATCTATGTCTTCATCAATATAAGTCTATATAAAATTTTGTTCAGTTTGGGGGGCTAGGAATAAATTGATATAATTACCTTAATAATGGTCATGAGATGGAGTGCAAATCATGACGCATGCACTCGAAGAGGGCCGAAATTTTTCATTAAATACGATTTCCAAGACAAAACTTGCATTCAGAATCTGCATAGAGACACTTTCAATTGCCCAACAAACCAATATGCCACTCAAAAAACCAGTCCTCTACCTGGTAATTCGTAAACAGCTTTCAACTTCTGCTACTGTGCTTTTGCTAAAATTGCTATCGGAAGATACTGATAATAAGAACAACACTAAGGTAAGGGTTGAAGCGCGTGGAGCGCGCAAAAATTTTGATAGTTTGAGAAGAATTTACGAAAAATCTGATAGTTTGGGAAACATTTGTGAGGAAAATAACATTTGGTATTATTCTCACTTGATCTAGTTGGAAAATATATACAAAGTTGACACAGGCTCAGTCAGAAAAATGTGTTAGACTAAGGTATCAGAAATTCCAACTTGTATTTCAGATTTTCGAACTATCGTCGCTCTGACGAACTTTGGGGGATGAGACACCCCCACACCCCCGGTCGCAACGGCCCTGCGCGCAGACGATCAAAACTTGTAGTGTAAATGCTCTAGGATCAACGATGCCCCGAGATCAACTGTGACCTCACATTATGCACATTATTATGGTCACACATGTGTTTTCTCATTTCTTTGTTTACATTTTGGTGCGCACGCGCGTGTGCTTCTATTTCGTAATTCATTTGGAGGCCACTTCCGCTGAAGCACGGAGGAGGATCAGAGTACTACAAAAGTGTAAATGCTCCAGGATCAAGCCACACGTGTAATTTGATCTACTGACAAGATCGGGCAATCAGATCCTGATCTAATGTAAATGCATTCATATTCACAATTTTTGTCATGGCCGACAGGAAGACATCGACCTTTTCTTTCAATAACTACACAGGTAAAGGATCAAGCTTGCACTGTGTGTATTTGCCTTGGTGACGACTGTGCGAATATCTTCCTCAGAGAGGGTCTTGAATGTACACCAAACAGGTGCATCTATTCGGAATTCAGGTGGATCAGTAACAATTTGAGTTTCTAACTCTTGTCTTGATTATGTCGATTTTGTCAGTGAAAAATTGTCGATTTTTTCATAAGATGATAATGTAGGTCTAACAACTTTCGTAGGAACTTTCAATTAAATCAACACAAGGCTTGAAGCTTGAAATACGCCGTGTAAAATATATAGCTTTCCTGAAACCAGATCAGCTGAATAAATTACTTTGATGGTTTTCCTGTCAATTATCAGTAAAGTTAAACCTAATTCAGTTCTAAGCCCAAGGTAACTGTGGACTCTGTCATTCAAAATACGATAAAAAAAGACAAATATCTGAACAAGTTAATCGAAAAGCCGATTCTTTCACCTGAGTTTTCCTTGTTTTAGTTTTTTTCAAACTTCCCCAAAATATATCTAATGTAAAGAATGCGGGATGATTTGTCTAATAACAAAAAGAAAAACAGATAATCGTCTAAACTATAAAATTGTGTTAAATGTACCGTCTACTTCAAGTCTGTCTGAACCGATGGCTGGAACAATTCCCTTTCTGTTACATTACATTTCCACGTTTGTCTTTTGACATCTGAGTAAAATGTTCTTCTGTTGTTTAGAGATTCTGACAGAGTGTGTCTGCTACAAAGTTACTTCAAAAAATGCGACGATGGAAGCTTCTTGAAAACAAGTAGCTTTACATGGAGCTTTCCAACATTAAATTTTTAGTCCAATTTTGGAAGAAAATCACATCTTTTTGAAAGGTTGTACCTTGAAATTAATAGTGCTTACATCTTTTCCCCTAACTTGACAAGGTTAGTCATTTTGTCTATTATACCCACCATTCCACACGTTCTTTGTGTACATTGTTGAGTGGCGAATGGGGTTTGCAACACCTTGCAAAGTTTCTCGGTCTAATGTAATGGAATTAAATGTACATTCGGTAGGTTTATTATCATAGCTGCAGAAAACCATGTCCTAATCGGCGGTTCACCATGCCATGTTTTGAGAAAAACGCATGCCAAGTTTTTGAATGGTTTTCGTTCTTGCTAAGCCTTGTCTTCATTAGTCTAGCAAACCTAAAGGCCAGTTCATATACTTACAAATTTTAAAGCCATAAAAATCACTTATGGTCATCCCTTGCTAGTTCAGCCCAATCACGAATATAACTCAAATATGAACAATGTTCAACTTTTATAGCTTTATAGAACTATGCTAAAGTAAAACACGTGGATCTCTCAGGCTGGCACAACATCATTCGAACGTCCTAGATTAGCTGCACATGCGCAATGGCCCGCAACTACGAAGGAACGAAGTCCATGGCCTCCCTGCGAAAAATTTTCCACAACAACGTATTTAAAATGCAATATACCTACTACCTGCTGTCTCCATTCGACCTTACTTTCAAGGCCATCTAGGGTTAGAGGGTTGTTTGTAGAAGTGGACGTTCCGCTTTTTTTCACCGAAACTGCCGAACTTGGCGTGGGAGCGAAGACGGCAGAAAATATGCCATTTTCGGGTCCTAAAGTAAGTTTTTCATAGCAAAATTTAAGGCAAACACACCCAGTCCAGCGAGCTGTGAGAGAACATTTGTCATATTACCTCCAATCAGGGAGGTGTCTCTCACAGCTCCCTGCCCAGTCTACCCTCCCCCTCACGAACAGTTGTAATGAAACAGCTCTACCTAAAAATCCGCTAATCACTTCGGCAAAATATTCTGCTAACTACAGGAAAAATATGCTGCTAACAGGACATTCTGCTTACTTCAGGTGGGTCGAATACCGAGTAAATTTCGGTTACCCGATCAAACATTTGTCAATTTACCTACAATGCCACCATGGCAGATATTTGACCATCATGACTCCGTTGCTGGAAATGCGGTCTGTAAGTGTTGTTCTACGTTTAAAACTGGGAAATCGAAGTAGTATCAGCATGAGAGGCATTGTATTGACAAGAGGCTGGTGAACACATGTGGTGTTCTGGAACTTTCAAAAGTAACACAAATCACGTGGGGGACATGGCTCCCCTGCCCCCGGCTGGCGCCACCCCTGAAGATTCGTGTAGTAAAATTTTAGTTGACAGGCAAGTTTGGGTGTGTTATGTGTATCATGTGGTTCAAGCTTCGTAACCGGTTATAGGTGGATCCTGTATGTGGAGAAAAAGGGTCATCACATGCTTATAAACTGTTATTTCTGGGGCAAAGCCCTAGGAAAATCTGCATTGCCCCAGAAATTGCCCAATTTGTCTCCAAAAATCTGCCAGAATAAATGTTCTGCCGGAACTCAGTCGAGGTGGTGCTGTAGTCTGCAGCCCCTCCCTTGGACAACTCAGTGGGGTTCATTCTTCAGGGCGAGAAACTCACATAGGAGTACTTCAATTGCAGGTTACGGAGACTTCCCTGGAAAGGTGGGAAAAAAGGAACGATAACGTGCGATTTCAATGGTCCTGAAGGTCTTAAAAATAAGAACAATAATGTACCCATATTCAGTATGTTTATTTCTATTTGTTTGTTTTTCAAGAAGGGTATCTTTCATTAAGGTTGGAAAATCTCAGAGCTGCCGTTACTCATGAGCTTGTAGACTGTTGGTTCATAGCAACACTTACTAGTTTATGACTTTCATTGTATGTAAGATATTTGTGGCTGGAGATATCACGTCTCATTCATCACAGTGAGTAAGAGAGTAAGACTGCCCCCCCCCCCCCGTCCGGGAAATTTTCCAATTTCGTCGGGGAGCTTTCCGTACACGATATAATATTATAATATGTAATCCCAACGACCTTCAGTCGCCCAGACGACCTGCTTAAGTTGCTCATAGGAAGGGCAGATTCTTAAATGAAGATCCCTATTTTCTCACTTTCCTTGAAAAAAACCCAAATTTTTCAAACTTCTTTCAATAACACCCCCAATTTTCAAAGTTTTGCAAAAAATGGTCTACATTTTTCGATCCTTTGCGCGACGAAATGTTAAAGTTTACCATGCTTTTGGCAACTCAACCCCTTTGTCGGGGCATGGGGTTGCTGGCCCCCAGTCGGGGAGCTTGGTCCCCTGTCCTGCAAATCCTGGCTCCACCCCTGCGAATCTTTCAGATTTACTCTTTTTCTTACAAGCTAAATTTGTAAAGAATGAAATATCCAAATTAATGCCGCTTACATGCAACTGACAGATCTAGAATCTTAATTCTCAAACGCGGCCCTTGGGCCCTTGGGGCCGCTTGCGCCCTCTCAGTGCGGCTCAAATTGATTTCAAGTTGAAAAAAGAATATTTTTTACTAGAAAATCAAGAAAGTAAGTACAGAACAAACTCTTATACAAATTTCTATAAAATAATGAGGTATCTTGTAGTTTCTATGATAGTCACGTATGGAACAGTAGGTAGGAATCTTAAACAACCCTAGCTACCTTTTCTGCAGATCTCATTTTTGACATTTATTGATAACAAAAATGCTGATAATTTCTTTGTTCTTTTCATGATTGACAAAGCCTTTGCAATCAGGAAAATCTCATTCAAGCTTTGTATTTGTCTGCTAGTTAAAAGCCCTCCATAGGTGTAATCCTCGGTGCTGTCATGTTAGGGGTTTGCTCCGTCGAGGGAATAGCCGTGGGATAGCGTTCGGGCATCAGAACCCCCTTAAGCAGGTCAAAAAATATAATAATTATACTAAATTATACTTATTAAAAATACGAACAGGGAAACGAGAGAAATTAGGAGGGAGTTTTGTATTGTAGAAAACAGTTTTCAATGTTAGATTACGTATAACATCAATAAAATGTTTTTAAAATGCTGATTTTCGGGACGGCCCACCAGTCAAGGGTAGGAGACTCTTTTTTCATTCCTATGGGACAGCGCCCCCGTGGGCTGGGGGTTGTAGCATATGCCCATGGTATTTCCCGCCTGTCGTAAGAGGCGACCAAAGGGGAGGACTTGCACCGTATTTAAACTTTACTTCACACTATGTAACACATTTGTGTTGGTGTGTCGTTAAATTTCATCCAACTAACTAACCCCTATGGGACAGCTGGGACCGACTGCAGTGGTCAAGTGGTTAGAGCATCCGACTTGCAGCCGGAAGGTCTAGGGTTCAAATCCTGGCCGGGTCATACCAAAGACTTTAAAAATGGAACCTACTGCCTTTGTGCTTGGTGCTCAGCATAAACAATGGAGTAGGGAAAACAAGCCAGTGAGCCACAACTGGAAAAAAGGCCGTGGTCGTCTCGACTTGCACCAATTGGTTGGAAACTGGGACGTTAAACCTCATCTAACCTAACCTAACCTAACCTAACCTATGGGACAGCTCGAGTTCACTTATTGTTCCAAAGTAACCGTGACACTAAAGCAACTCGTCTGCTAGTCCAAGATAGACAGTTACAAAAAAAAAAAAAAATAAAAGATACAATTGTGACTTTTGTTGTATGCTTATTTCGCATTCAATGTTATTTGAAGGTAGTCAAAGTCTTCATCTTAATGCCCACAATAAATTTGTAAATGCTTCATCATTCGCCCATGTGGCCCTTGTGCCCCGTAATGGCCTTTACTCGGGACCAGGATCAAACACCCTTTGGGGAAGCTCTTCTCACCTTCGGCGCCTGCACTTCCCAGACAAAATCTGTATCAATCCTGCAGGAGATTTAGAGCAGGAGCTAAATCCTGTAGGGGCTCTAAAAAGGAGTTGGTTCAACCGGCACTACATCCAAGGTTTGATACCATAGCAAGTTAGTATGGACCCCCTACAACATCACCAGGTAGTTAGTACAATCAGATTGTGATATCACTTTTTTGCTACAGCATGTTATATACATACATTGCTTGATCAATAAATTGCTCAAAATTAAGGGGTAGGGGTAGCTTGCCATGCAATTTCTCCACTGTTGCTTCATTAGTGAACAATATTATGGTATCAATCTACAGCTGATAAATATCTCTGATATATTTTGCACATATTTTCTTTTTTTATTTAATTACACTGCCCTGGTATTGGGTCAAAAGGTCATGAAGTTATGAATAATTGTATTTTTTTCCATTAAACTTTGATATACTTTTTTTAATGAATTTTACCTAAAAGTTTTGTTTATAAAAACACTTCCTAGTGTTTTGAATATTACAATAAGGATTCTATACTACATTTTTAAGAAAAGTACCCATATTTTAGTCACTTAATTGACTAATTAATTACACTACCAGACTACAGTAGTCTAGGAGTTTACGCTAATGGAAATTGGCCTGACTAACATGCAGTGTGTTTGTGTTTTGTGCGTAACGTGTGTGCAGTGTACTGTGGGCTGGGAGTGAGGTGTATTGAATGGGGTTTCCTGTTGATAGACAGGTTGTATAACAATATGGAACGCGGAATGGGTAAAATATGATCGGTTTACTCCCAGGTTAAGTTAGTGGCTAAAGCTAAACTATGCTTTTGATGTTATATAGAGGCTTCAGACGTACTGAGTACAAACTGTGTAAGAAAATGAAGGTGTGAGTGAAGAGAGTTAGGAGTAAGGCGGATGTGGGCGTAAAAGGTTAAAGAAATGATGAAGCTCCCTCCTGAGGCAGACCACCAGTTAACGGGGAAGTTAAGTGAGGTCAAATAAGATAAACATAGGCCTATTTTTATATATACAGGCAATGATAGTAAATAATTAAGAAAAGGTAGAGTTGATAATTTACCTTCATTACAGTTTATGTAGAGTCAACTCTTTCTATGCCAACATCTGACCGAACAAACCAGACTACTGAATCGAACAGCAAATTTGATAAAGTCAGAGATCGGTAATTGTCAAGGAATTCCTATATCAGACCTGTCAACTTAGATGATTTGTCCATGGTCAAATCAAAATCTGCTGTTCCAGAGACCCTATACTGGCTTCTGCGGTGAATAATTGCAAATCCTGAGAAAGATGAACGTGATGAAATGTCAGCTCCAGTATGCCACAATGAGACAGATGAGCAAAATGTGATAATCTTAGCTCAAGATATGGTATACTGTGCATCACATTCTCGAGCAAAGATGCCTTAAAGCATGGTAGCATGGCAATAGCACTTCGCCTTTTCACAGGTTTTGAAGACCTTATAACAATGCTAAACAGAATGGGTCATTGTGTATCTTATGATGATGTAGAAATTATGGACACTAGCATTGCTAGGTAACTTTTGGCTAAGTCAGAAACTTTGGGGGAGGGGATTTGTGGTGCCCAGCAATATTAAGCCTGACACCTTTGTCCAAGCAGCTGCAGACAATAACGACATCAATGAAGAGACGACTGACGGAAGAGCAACAACACATGCAACAACAGTAGTGCTTTATCAAACATGCCATTTCGGTCCACTGCCACAGACCAGAATGTTTGCAGACCATTCACAGAGACTGAAATCTCTGAAGACACAGGATGTCAGCCAAACCATGCTAGAGTTTAGCGCTTATGGAAAGAAGCCTCCTGTAACAAATTTTGTCCGAAAGATGCAGCAAGAACGATTCATGTGCAATGAAGGCCTTTCATCACTCATATGCCAGATGGATTTGGCTTGGGCCCTGGTGAGATTGTGCCCCACAAGGCTCTTCGAGGTGGAACTCATCCCATCACCCACAGGAGAACAACAAGTCTCAAGTTGGACTGGTTTTAATGTAATAATTCATCAATCTATACAAATGCACACCACTGTGGGGTATTGCCCTATGATTCATGGATCCTCAACCGAATTCAGCACCGTCTACACATTAATGAAGAAAATACAAGCCATAATGATAAGTCTTGGACAAAGTTACACTGTTATTACATTTGACTTGGCCATCTGTATCAAAGCTAAAGAGATTCAATGGTGTCAACCTGAAGAATTTGCAAACACAGTCATACGTATGGGAGGCCTCCATATTATCCTCAATTACCTTTCATTGATGGAAAAAAGTATGAAGGGTCAGGTTTGTAAGACTTGCTAATAGAGCGTGGTGTATATGGTAGTGCGACAATTGCTGCTATAATTCGAGGGAAGTCTTATAATCGTTCTGTTCATGCTCATAAACTAGTAATGGAAGCTTTGTTCCGACTGCTATGGAGATCCCTTGTCAATTAAATGGTTATCCGAAAGGAACACAAGTTTCGATCTTCAAGTAGACCTAACAAAAACAATTGGGAACTGCGAGGCTGCTGTTAGGGAACGCATGAATGTACTGGATAGCTTTGAAATGCTTACAACTGTGGTTAGTTTTCTAGAAGTCGAGTTCAGTCATTTCAAAGAGGAGTCTAAAGCGAGATCCAGGCTGTTCACGTTTTGTAATGACTATATTGATATGATACAGATGTTGTTACAGTTTCTAAGAGCAGAGCCACGCGGAGATTGGCTTTTGCACCTCTCAATCATTGCTGCTATGACTCCACATTTCTATGCCTTTGACATACCTAACTATTCAAATTGGTTGCCTGTCTACCTTTCTGATATGAATAACCTTCCGCAAAGTCACCCTATAGCACATCAAGAGTTTATTCATGGAGATCATTCGGTGAATCGTTCTGGAAATCCAATTTCTAATTTCTCATCAGATATGGCTCTGGAAGAGTCCATAAACCGAGACTCCAAAACCAAGGGAGGAATTGTTGGAATCAGCAAAGAATCAGGTGCACTTGAACGTTGGTTTTTGACAAGTCATCAGCGGGAGGCAATAACAACGGCACTTAAATATATGTGCGACATGCAGGATAATGACCGTGTTAGCCAACACAAAGAAGCAGCAAGTACCAGAATCAAGAAGGATGAAGAATGTGTTCAGAGTTTGTTGACAGCCTTCATAGCTGAGCTGATGACAGATCCTTTCAACTTAGATGATTTAAGTGATGGAGACACTGCATCGCCCATCAAACTTGCTACAGGAGTGATTATGCCCCGGATAATGCGGCTAAATTGTTAAAATCCTATGAGTCAGCTGTGTTACAACCGATAATGTAAAAATCAACCGATAATGTAAAAACGACCGATAATGTAAAAAAAATTTACCGATAATGTAAAAACAACCGATAATGTAGAAAAAATTTACCGATAATGTAAAAAACTCTTTGAACCGATAATGTAAAAAAAAATTACCGATAATGTAAAAACTCTCGTCTACCGATAATGTAAAAAAAATTTACCGATAATGTAAAAACTGTTGTAAAGACGTTTTCATATGGAATTGGAAACGTGGAATTTTATCCAGAAAGTCATATGTTAATTCAGAAAGGTCGTAGGTCATACCCCAGGGGAAGGGGCTCTCACCCCTAGAGACCCTATAGTGGGAGATATTGGCCAACCATTGTTCTCAGATACGCATTCTGATTGGACGAAATGTATGGGCACCATTTTGGAGCCAAAGTACGAGCTTGCAAGATCATGTGTAGCCTATGGGCATTCGAGAAGTTGTGCGGGGTGTACGTACGCCCGGACTTTTTCATCCTATGTAAGATAAACATGTTTTGTTTCCAAAATTGCGGCCGGGTTGTGCTGCATTTGGATACACGAAGAGACCAGAAGAGGGTACAAGTTCAAAGATTCCCATCCTGTAGAAAAGAAAGGCTTCGGTGGGCTCCAAAAGTTCAATTGCAATCCATCAAATAGCGATCGCTTATGCGATGTAACTTTACAGTATACAACTTAGTAGTACATGTGGGCCTAACGTTAGAGTAGGCTTAGCCTTAGAGTTAGATTACGACGTTCTGTACAAGGCCTAGCCTGTACCGTATACGGCGGTTCCGTCTCTGTATTCTGACTGCTTGATATTCCAACACACAAACCCAAATACAACTCCTAAAACCCTTTGGCCTAACCGGCTAACCCTAATCCTAATACTAACCCTATTGGAGAGTTGTCCGAACATCCCCATAGAGACGTTGGAATCATAGGCGTAGGAAGCTTTTCGAGACGGGGGGGGGGGGGATGACATGAGGCTAGAATTCAATAGGGGGATTTAGCAATCAGGCGACTTAAGACTTCTTTATTTTTCACGGGGGAAAACGGTCTTTTCCCGGGAAACTTTGGCTAAACGAGCCTATTGAATTATAGCGGCATTAACTTCGGATCACCTTCCTGGGGGAGGGGTCTAAGGGGAGGGAGTGTCCTCCTCTCCTTTGGAAAATTATCGGGTATTTGAGGGTCCTCAGATGCAATTTGGTGCAACATTTTTGACAAACTTTAAGTAAAATTATTGCAAATTTTTGACATTTCTTACAGAAGAGACAATTAAGGGGGTTTTGCCCTTGGATCTTGGGGGAAGAAGCATACTTCAGCCCCTTACATTTTTGAAGGGGGGCTAAAGCTCCCCGCCCCCGGTTCCTAAGCCAATGGTTGGAATACCAGAGCTGCAGTCCCCAGTCATAGGTCTAGGAACGGTGGCCTATTTTGGCGTTCACTGGCCCATGCCCCCACCCCTCAATGATGCCGATTTGTTTTGCTTCCTAAAGATACGTAAATTTTTAAAACATATTTTACTGCAAATGGTAGCATATGTGGAACCAGATTTCATGTAAGGACACCTTATTTTTCAAAAATTTTGAAAGGGAAGGGGGCACCTCATTGGGCCATGGTTCCCATTCACTGATGCCGATGTTTTTGTTTTATTTTCTAAAACATACGTCAATTTCATAACACACATTTTACCTCAAATGTAGCATATGTAGCAGAAGATTGCATGTAAGGACACCCACCGTTTCAAAAATTTCCATAGGGGAGGGGGACACAATAACATTGCTCCTGGATGTATTAGTAGCATCAGAAAACTGAAACATTTGCGTACCTTTGACTTTGATGTAGGTTTTTACATGGAATACATCCTGGTCAGTCACAATTTTATAAAACCTTGGCCTAGGCCTTTCCATAAAATAAAAAAGTCTCACTAGGAAGTGCTCCCCTATATTTACCCCTTCCCCAGACCTCTCCTGAAACTTTCACTAAATAATGAAAAATCTGAAATGATTAGTTCAACTTGCTTACAACTTTCCATAAAAAGCACCATTTTCCATGTATGCCATTCTGCATTAACGTACTAGTAGTTTTCTGAGAAAGAAGAGGTAGACCCAACCCAGAATAGACCCACACCCCCTTTCTTACCAGCACAAAAATAAGACACACTAAAATGAGATTTTTTTAAAATAAAATCACTTTTAAAACTGTCAAAATAGCCTTCACCATTCTGCATTTTCGTCACTTTCTATTAGCAAAAATTACTCAAAATGGAGGGTGTTATCCCCTCCCCCTAGACCGCTTTTCTTGCACCGGGTGACAAACTAAAGGATCCGGCAGACAGTGCCAGCCAGAGTCAACCAATACGAATGATTGTCACAAGAGAACAGGACGCTGTAACTCACTTTGTTATACATTTTGTACGGAAAATTGTGCCCACACAGTGTACATGATATCTGGTATAGGTGACATTTGGCTCCAAAATGGCGCCCATGAAATAAGTTGACCAATCTCTCCCACTATAGGGTCTCTACTCACCCCTAGAGACCCTATAGTGGGAGAGATTGGCCAACCATTGTTCTCAGATACGCATTCTGATTGGACGTAATGTATGGGCACCATTTTGGAGCCAAAGTACGAGCTTGCAAGATCATGTGTAGCCTATGTACATTCGAGAAGTTGTGCAGGCTGTACTCCTGTACGTACGGCAGGACGTACGCATCCTATGTAAGATAGACATGTTTTGTTTCCAAGATTCATACCCTCTTCCCCTACCTGGTACCACCCCATTGCAACTGTTGATTGGCAACTAGTAACGACACGTTCCTAACGATTAGGACAATAATGCACTCAACTGTTAGCGTTAGAAGTAGCTTCTGAAGACTGGATCCCTGGTAACCTCTTAACTTCCTTATCCATCGGTATTCCTAGCCCTGTTCATATCGGCAGGACGTTTCTTCGATGTACAAGTGCATAATTTTAAATATCACGCTCCACGCATTGCTTCGTAGCTGATCCAACGATACAGGGGCGCCCTGGAATTTTCATGGCAGATTTACTATCCCACACATTGAGATTTTCCCTGCTGTTTTTTTTTTGCAATAAAAAGACTAAAGAAGTTAAAGGGGAATTTTCATGATCCCAGACAGTTCCAATTCTCCCAACTATGCATCTTCTAGCTCCTCCCATAACTGTATGAGGCTCTTCCTTGTGCAAGAATAAACCTGTTTTATTGCTTAAGGCCATGTCCTGGTGAGCATACAAGGCTATAAAATGTAATAAAAGTACTCTCTCTGCCTTGTGTGGAATGTGAGCTACTCTGCATCTTTCAAATTTTCAAACTTTGATGTCAATCAAAGAGCAGTCACCAACTGAGAATTTTGATATACATACACTAAAAATATACTTTGGGGTGATGACAGTCTGTCTTTAAACCCAAGCGGTTGAAGGCGACTACACCATCCCGCACAAACCCCGCGGGAACTACGGTACCGCCACATAGGACTTTCGCTCCCATACTTCATCCTATAACATGGGGATCCGCCTTTTGTATCTAAATCTTGCTACTGAATATTCAAAGTGACACAGACAAATATCAGTCAAAATAATTTTTAATTCATGCTTCCCTTTATTAATCCCATCCATAAAACAAAGAGTACATATTATGTAATATATATTAATCGTATTTGACCATAATGCTGCACGACATTGTCGAGAAACTGTATAAATTGATTGCGTTGTTTTCTGTCAAAGGTGGTATACTTGGTCACTTCTTTTTCACTTTTGTCTGTGATTATCCGTAATTACTGAATTAAAATCAACATTACATTGTGTATAGGTCGTATGGCAAAGGAACATGGTATTACAAGAAGAGCAAAAGCCCATCAAACTTCGATGGACATCATAGTGCTTCGTACATCGTTCCTGACATTGTCACAATGCATTTAAGGCACGAGAAAGGTTAAAAAATAAACTTAATTCCACCACAGTAAAGTGAACACAAATAAAATAAGAAATGAAAGTCAGACCTGGCAGATTTTGGAAGAATTACCATCTCTCAGTTTGCTATGCCTTCATTTGTGTGGAATTAGGGTCATTTTTTGACACGCGTAACATCCGGGGACTCTTTCAAGAAATGGAGTTTAGTAGAAAACAAATACATATGCATGAGTCAAAACCAGAAATTGTAGATGAAACATTTTTGCAAATCCTTCTAGTTTGTTTCAGGATAAGTAGTGATGAATTGAAAAAAAAAAATAAAATCCCAAAAAACTTGAACTTCTACCACAAATTTTGAATTGTTCTTAGTTACATGTAAACTTAAGTAATAAATCTTGATTATTATTCCGACCTGGCAGATTTTGGAAGAATTTTACCTGTTCACCACTTAAAGTATATTTGCGAAAAAGAACAATTCAATGTGGTTTTCTCTTGATTTTGTTTTGATTATCTGGTCTCTGGTCTGATGACGGTCAATAGGTTGTGCTAGGAGGAGCAGTGCGAACATGTTCAAACATACTGAGCAATCAGTCTTTATATGTTTGAATAAGCTGTGAAAAGAGTTTCCTATTCTATTCGAGCGTGGTAAAAATTATCTAAATGTGGCATCGAAGTTACCAAACCTGATTCATTATTATAGCTAACCGACCACATGTGTTTGTCACATATCAAAATTGAGTAAAGTTACTTCTCACTGTACCTGCATTAATGGGGATATTGTTATTATCTTTAATTAATTATGGAAAAAATGAAAGTTAAGGTACTTAAAATTTTGTCCTCTCTTTTCAGGAAGTACACATATGTGGGTAGATTGTGGAGTTTTGAAATGGGATTAAACCGAATATTCGTACGTGTGATATTCATGACAGGCAATCAATGTGTCACCGGTGTCGAGTAGTTGTAATTTCTGTTTACAAACAGTTAACCCTTTCCAGTCCATTATCGACAAGCAAAGTCCAGAGGTAAATGAAAAGAATGTCGTAGTAAAATCCTCTTGTGGGATTCTCTTCTCAGAATAGTATTCATGTTATCCTCGACTGCAGATAAAATAGAGAAATGTTGTTACTGCAAAACTGAACGTTCTAATAATAGGAAGGCTACAGAAGAATAATGTCGATTTACTATATTTGTAATGCACTATTTCCAGAACATGCTATTCCCGAACAGTGTAGCACGACCTGCCCGTGACTGCTTGTGTTCATATATGGAAGCAGTTAATCAGTTAATCAGACCAGGGAAGCCAATTCACAAAGGGAAGTAAGGTGTTTGCTCTGAAGTTTTTCCTTATTGGCAAAACAATCATGACATGAATTGTGCCCTCAGAAACCACACTTTTCCCCAGAAATCGACAAATTTTCTGTGGGAGGCTTATCCATATACACCCGCCTCGTTTGTCCATGGTTGGCATAACTTAGCACAGTCACTCATAGTCTTTTTTCGGTAATATGTTGTTCTCCTGTCCTTTCATCGTGTCAATATCACTTAGAAATGTTACATTAAAGTGGGTTCATGACCTCTAAACCCCCGATATTTGTTCGACTTCACCCTTTGAAACTTTCAACTTTATTGTCATAAGACGTATACTAGTTTTGTCATCTCATCTCTATACATGTTATGTATACAAATATATATTCCTGCATTTCACTTAATATCAAAATATGAAGATGAGAATATATGTAGGTTTGTGTGTTTGAGCAAACAGAAATATCGGAAGCTCCTCCGAAACATTGATGCAAGCAAGGTCCACAGTGAAAGAGCTAATAGGCTTGGGGTTGCAGCAAGGAATCGGTAGTGACGTCATTTGTACCCCTCTACATTCTTCTCACTGGCTTCCACACACAACAACAATTTCTAGCCACTATAACAATAGAAGTTATGTGCAAGTGTGGATAGATGCAGCACCTATAGAAATGTTAATTAGGTCCTGATGCCACATGTGCTAGTGCCAGTGAGCAGTGTGTCCAGTAAAGCAGCAAGCTGCAAGCTCACTTCACTGCAGCTCTGGACCACGTCTAGCAAGGACCTACAGACTTGCCACTACCGCGTTTCTCTAAAAATCCGCCCAAATCTTGTTTCTCTTAGCAAACTTTTGAGAAAACATGGGGAAATTTTCCAAAGATACTAATTTTTATCTTTGGCAAATTAGTTCCAGTTCCCTGTTGAAAAATATTCAAATCCGTACTCCTACTTGTAAAGGTCAATTTGTGGAAGCTAAGTACCTGGTCAACTGATCAAGAACATTTGTCACTGATGAGGTCATTGGCCAAAGATCAGTAATTAACATTCAGAATAAAACTAATTCTTCGATATAATCGTTGGAAAAGTAATGAAAACATTAAGATATGTGAAAAAGGTTAGGGCGGTTAAATATGCAATCCATGCATTGTCTCCTGGGAAAATATTGAGAAAGCGATTTTTCTTGTTATAACAGTTACACTATGCATGGTTCTGGAGAGGATGCATACCCATAAGTCATGCACATGGTAAGAGGATAGTCTTAATTAAGACTTCACAAAACTTAAAGCTATGTATGTTATAACGAATACTTTCTAGAATGCACCCACCACAGAGTGTCATCATGTATAATACGGCATCATAAGTAATTTTTCTTCCTTACCTAGTTGTTAATCGTTCCATCAGCTGAGTAAGGAGTCTCAAATTCTCTGTTTCTTCCCGAGTCACCAGATTCCGACAAAGGAGGTTTTATGATGGACGTTCCTGAAGAGGTCATACTAGATGCGTTGGACTGAAATGAGCAACGTCGATGAAAAAACAATACAAACGAATTAATTAATATCACGTGTCTTCATTGCAACTGTACACGAGGTATTGGTAGACATTTTACAGGAATAGCCATCTGTGGGCTGGGGGTTGTAGAATATGCCCACGGTATTCCCCGTCTATCGTAAGAGGCGAATAAAGGGGAGAACTTGCACTGTATTTGAACACTGTTTGAAACCGAATTTGAACCGTATTTATCTAGTTGACACTATCTAACACATTCGTGTTGGTGTGTCGTTAAATCTCATCTAACTGACTAACATACAGGAATAACGCTTCTTTCAAATCGCAGATTGGAAATTATCCTAACCTGACCAAATATGCTTTCATATCTACTTGCAACGATCAAATTTAAGGAATAAATTGCATTTGGCCGACTATTAGTGGCGAATAAACTTTCGAGACTCCAAATTTGGCAAAATAACGGACGAGGCGAAACTGAGTCCGTTATTTTGCAAATTGGAGTGGAGTGGAGACGGTTTATGAGGCAATATTAGTTCGACAAAATGTGGTTTATTCCTATTCTACCACCGAAAAAGTGTAAAAACTTCATTTTTATCAGTCGTAACGTTTACTGACCGTATGTTGTGGAATAACAGGTCAGTGTTTAACCAATCAGAATGCAGGATTCTCAATATCGCATGGCTAGAGGTGGTAGAAAACGTGATAATGTGTACCAAAATTTGCTGTTTATAGACCATAGCAAAAACAAGTTAGCATTCTTTCCTATGTTTTTACTAAAGGAATACAAAATTTGTACTTCTGGTAACTGTTGTGGATAGTGGCAGAAATTTAGTTTTGGATCAAATTCACAATGGAACATTAGGGGGAAGGTCCGCTTAAAAAATTATGCATGGCGTATGTATAACATTACATCATTTGACCACCCAATCCGTGACATGATATCATCCATGATTACAAGTCTCGAGGCTTTTAACCGTAACCTTTCCTCATGTCTCTAGCCCTAACCTAACCTGGAGACATCCTTTGACTTAATATTTGAGAGGTAAAGCGAACAAAGCATGAAAGAACATCCACTACTTGTAATGGAAAGTTTAATAAGTTGTGCAAGGTTCGGTACACTACATGTGATAATTTAGAGGACTCGGACTCAAGTATTGCGATCCAAACTTTACGTGGAAAGCTCGAATTCGTCATTTGCCAGTCAGCCAGGCTTGAACTGCAGTCTTGTTATATCTGACAAAAAGCTGAGATTCTGTCGCAAGAATTTTTCGTATTATTTTTGGCCTGGTCACGTTCACTATTTGAGCACAATTTAATCAGCCAGTGGACTGATGTCACAATACTAAGTATACGTGTCCATAAACTAACAGTAAAACTACATTAGGCATTCTAAGAAAGTGTAATTTTATAGTTTGCTATATTCCTTTTTCATTAACTACAGGAAAATCTTGCCAATAACTTGACGTTGTTTTAATTTTATAACCAATTCATATCAAATACACAGCGGAATGAATATCCTTTATAAAACTTGAGCTTACATATCTGTCGTTTGCACGATAGAACACCTGTTGGAAATGAGCCATCTTCTTCTCATCTAAAATCGTTTGGATATCGTAGTCATCCCCTTCATCACCATCAATATCACTACGGGAGGTGATACTTCTACTGTCAACACTATCTTCGTCCACTCTTCTGTTTCTGATCACTCTTGGGAGGCTGTTACGTTTCTGGAATTCCTCATCTAGTTGGGCAAAGGCATTGCGCATGATAAGTTGTGAATCCACGCCTTTGTGAAGTGGTTTCATCGGGACTTGGTTGGATACAGTTGATGGCCATTCAGCTGGGTAGATTTCCTTCTTTTCTGAAAGGGTCTTTCTTCTCCGTAAGAAAATTACGCAAACACAGAAACTCACGAAAATAAGGAGGAAAAGTGCCAGCGTTAGAACGACTAAAAGTATCACCCTTGAGCTGCTATCATCTGGAAGAAATAATAACAGTTTTGTTGAGTTGGTGATGAATAATTGAACCGACATCACTCTCAAATAAGGTTTAGAAGGGGAAAAAATGAAAGACAATGGTATCATCACCAAAGGGGAACTATTACAACAAAGAAATGAATAAACAATCTTACTCCAAGTTTTGAAGTGTAAACGCAGTTTAATGTTATTGGATGAACGCTTCCAAATTACCGGTGTTTTAGATTCAATAGTTTAAAAGTCCTCTCTTTGAAATTAAAGGGGGACATTCTTCTTACTTCAAACAAAATTTTCTTTAAAACCAATGAACTTTCAAAGTAGACTTATTACTTTGTTTTCTTTTTTTAAACTGGAAACCTACGCGTTCATCCACTCTAAAGCACAAACAGCCTCATTAACTAAATTAACAAATACTAAGAGAGAAAGAGAGTAAAGTTTTATCTTCAGTACGTTGTGAAAAATTAAAAGATATGAATGTGGGAATAAGGTCATTGAAAGAATTTAAAAACATTCATATAAATATGAAAGCTTCTAAACAGCGAACTGCATCAATCAGACAAAAGGACAATGCTTCTGTGCACGGTTCACGTAGTCTCTTTCTTTACTATCGTCAGAAGCTAATTTTTGAAAAAGAAAATCAACACAAAAAATTTCCTCAAATTAATAAAAAAAAATTGTTCAAACCTGTCAATTATTGAATCATTTACTGAACTGATTGAAAATTTGATTGATGCATGTCTATTTATTCATATATTCTTTTGTTTATAAAAATCGAACAAATGAATTTAACTTAAGGACACGCCCAAGGAAATGTACAATAACTGTACATAAGCCTACCTGTTTTTTCACATTTTGTCCCTTGAAACCCAGTTTGGCATCTGAAAAGTAATAGTAATATAACACTAGAATGTGAATCAGTAAAGACCTATAGCACCCACTTTGCTCTTACTCTTACAGAAAAATTCTATAGCATACAACAGCAAATAAATAACTAAAATATTTACAAGTTTTAATCTTTCACAGAAGTTTTAAAGAAATGCACAGACTAGTAATAAAATTTCTGTAACAGTGTGGTCAGGCTTTTCAAAAAAATTACCTTATAATAACTGAACAATTACTGAAGAATCTTGCAAAAGCTCCAATGAATCTATAAGACACCTTTATACAGTCTGCAGATTTTAATTTTTTCCTTAAAATTTGTAAAAATATTTTAAGATTTTCACAGACATGTTCAACTTAAATTCTAAAGAAAACCGGAAATTATGTAGACGTTCTAGAGACTCTCAGACATTCCCTAAAGATTGTGTAGAGATCCTCCTGAAAGATTCTGTTGAGACTTTTTTAGAGATTTTATAGAAAATATTAGACATTTTACCAATAGAAATAAATTTACGAAAACTTATGTTCGACATTTCTCTTAGGAAGCGTGTAGATTTCCATTCAAATTGTGTATCAACTATCGAGAAAATGTGTAGAAATTTTACGGTTTTTCTGTACGATTGTGGTAAATGTCAAACATGAAAGATTCAAATATAGTTTCTGCTGAAAATTTTAACAAAACTCCCCACTGGTTAGGAGGAAAACACTGGTCGTCGTAAAACATGCACCTGGGAAGGGTTTTAGAAGAGGAGAGCTAAAAGTTTGGATTTCTTCCCCTCCCATTTTGAAAATTTCAGAATCATATTATAAGAATTGGTAATATAACCTAAAAATAATTTTGTTCCATTGAAGTAATTTGTTATTCGCTAAGAGAAATGGGAAGATATTATCAACAAATAAATGAAGGACGATAATCGAATGCACATTATAATGATATTGTACATGTACGTGTTCTGTTTCGGGGGATGTGTTTTCAAGTTGCAGTATAATGTGTGAGGTGACAAATATCCAGTCTTTGCTCCGTACAGTTTTCGTGTTCCGTTACCAATTTTCGAGATTGTGACTTCATCTTTAGCAAATAAGAGTTGGACTATGCAGCTGTATCACTTAGGCGGGTGGACACTGCTTACCGTACTAAATTTGGGTATTTACACTTTGGGCCGAAATTATCCGGAATTATTCAATAAATTCAGGCTATTTTCTTGTAGTAACTATTATTAATGTTATAATAAACTTTATACTGATGTACTCACTGACATTCTGATTGTATGAGACGGCTGTTAAATGTACAGGTTCCGCCATTATTGCAACTATCAGCTTTACAAACAAGATCCTTTCGATCTGTCGATAGAAGAAATCTTTATGCGTCATTCAAATAGGTGCATTTATGGACTGTATGTACAATACAAAACGCAAATCTTCGGTTGCCAGGAGGTTGTCATTGGAGTGGCAACTGCTGGTTTTGCATTTCAGTTACGAAGTAAACAAGCTGAACCCTGAACCAATGACGTGACCAACTTGTTTAAAGCATTTGAGGTTGGTCACTAGCATGTCCTGAGAGAAAATGCTTGTTATCTTAGACTCTATACTTACACTATGTCGTTGGGAACTATTTGTAACACGTAAAATATAAACCACCCACGATTCTTATTTTTATGAAATAAATGTATCGACTGACATGTTTTATTTTAATTCCATTAAACATTGCCCATTCCTGTGGAAAATTTTTAGAACAATATTTTGAAATCATGGGAAAGGATTTAATGAGATGTCTGAGCAGGAAGGTTGTATTAGCATGGGGGGACTTTGCAAAAAATTTCTTTGAACTGCACAAGTTACCAGCAATAATCTCTGGTCACTTTGCTCTTGAAATTTCAGTTGATCGTTATGAGCATATAAAATCGATCACAGTGAACCACGACCTTGTCGTCTTCTACATCTTTAAGAGCACTTCAGAACATTTTGCCCATTTCCTTGCCATTGCCAGTTGCGTGAGTGACAAACTAATTTGCGAGTTTCGGCGCTCTTCGCCGCTTTTATGAAATTACAATTTGGTGTCTACGTCACATGATGACCAAGGGTATATATTCTAAAATTGCAGACTAGGCCCGTAACCAGGAATTCTGATACAGGTAGAGGGCACCGCACCGAAGGAGGGTGATGTTTGTAGTCAGTAGTGCCACCATGTAATAACCAATTTGCGGGAACTACAGGGGATGATATCTCTAGTATACCGCCGATAGCTAAACGGTGTCGTTCGTACCGGTGCACATGCGCGCGAAGCGCCCGAAAATTTCACCCTTTGGTGGAAATTTTCCCCATGCATACTCAAAGAAACAGGGATTATTTTGACTAGGTTTGACTGTACAAAATAAAGATAGCTAAATAGATAGACGGAGGTCGGACAAAAGGGCCAACAGAAAAATGAACGGACGGTATGAGAGACAGACAGACAGACAGACAGACAGACAGACAGACAGACAGACAGACAGACAGACAGACAGACAGACAGACAGACAGACAGACAGACAGACAGACAGACGGAAACCATGTTGATGATGATACTTAACAACCGTACAAAAAGGTTCAATTGAAGTAGCATGACATGTTCCCTACTGATGGGTTGGATAACGCAAAGGTTAATTTGATAAGAGCAATATCTGTGAATGGATACGAAGTACTTCAACAGTAGGCTGCGTTACAACAGTACTGTGTTACAAAATTTCTATACAGATGCCTTTGATTTGAAAAACATTTTAACTATTACCCCTCATTCATGGCCAGAAATGGAGACAACGACAATCATTCTTCTATAAATATTTTTCCGTCTGACCGACGTCAAGCAAGGATTCTCTTGGACCGACTGATTTCGAGTAATATTTGGAGTCGGTTTGCACCGACATCACTTCAAGAAACAAGTCATTTGGGGTGATTATACATCGTCGGATGGACGTTGGAAACGTTGTAGTCCATATAAATGACGTTGGATGGACACTGAACAGTCTAAGCAACAATTCATGAATTATGTTTTAAATTTAAATATCTTTGGATGCGCTTCCTGAACTAAATGAAGCAGCATTGTTTAGAATGATTCATTTGCTTTATAAAATAGGAATAGGAATAGAATAAGAACCAAACTCTAAAACAATTTTAAATGTACCGTCTACTTTGAGTCTGTCTGGATCGATGGATAAACTATTTCCTTTCCTGTCGTACAATATTATATTGCCGTTTTCATCTGTTTGACGGCTGAGTAGAATCCCCTTCAGTTGTTCAACGTTCCTGATAGAATGCGTCCGCGTCAGGTTAACTTCTAGAAAAGCGACGATGGAACCGCTCTCAAAATGAGTAGCGTTACATGAAACTTGCCCTGGTATATTGTTAGTCACCTTATAGAAGAAAAAAAGACCAACATCTTACGAACGAGACGTTATTACCTGAAAATCATAGTGATTAAATCTTTCACTCTGATTTTTTGAAATTGTAAAAAGAACATTGGAGAATCGTGTTTAGTCTCTCGTCGTGCTGTTTATTATCTGCTTTACCGTTTGCTGAGAATGCAGGTGGCGATCAATGCAGAAAATCGGGAAGGAGGGTTAGATATTCGAAGAAGTTGTGTGTTGCAGGTGCAGGTGGGAGAGTAAACATTCTGTGAATGAATAGGCCTACTGCCAATGTTATTTGTGTAGCCACATTTGCGGTGCGTTTCTTGTCCTTTACTTTTGCTTTGCTCAGTACTCTAGAAAAATTCTAATAAACTCTTTCTTCAAATATTGTTCTTGCAAAGAGGCTGAAGTCAGGAGTTGAAGATGTTGCAACACTGAGAAAAAACTGGAAAAAAAGGTTCGTGACTAGAACACGCCTTTGTGTTTGATATAGGAAAATGCCATCGGTATAAATAATACCTCTGCGATTGACACATGTAATAATTTTCGAAGCGTCTGGCGTAACATTATTAATGTAGAATGCGGCAAACACCAGCACGTCTTTGCAAGGTAGTTAGGGGGGGGGGGGTCATTGATATTCAATGCGGACAGTATCTGTGTCCTGGGAATTGGCGTCCATATACTTCTGTGACTACGGGAATGCAGTGCACAGCCACTTTTTCAGTGGAGGGTCTCCACCAGTTTGCTTGCAGAGCACTAACAAAACTTCTTAAATATCTTCTAGACTGCAAAAACTAGCACTTTCTCTTCACCTTGTAAATTGCTTCTACAAACTCTTCATTGTGAGGTTCCATGTTTCAGAAATTTACACTTAAAGGACGAGGAACAAAAAATTACTGTTTGGGATGTACCGGTGTATGACTTTTACGCTCAAGTTACATGCAGTCAGATAATCAAATTACATGAAACTCTGTACTTACACCAAAGTGTCAACCAGTAACATTTGTAGCCTAAACAGATGTCGCAAGCGTGAGCCAGCCAGTATTTGTTCGACGGCGGGGGGGGGGGACTCCCCCAATAGAGCGACATGAGTAAGGCCTTGGTAGGGGAAACGTTCAGCAGATGGGAAAGAGTCGAGGTGGCAAAGAAAGGGAGGGGATTTGGAGTGAGAAGAGGGGGAAAGCCTATCTTAAAATATTATTCAATGTGATAACATTATTTAAACAATGTTAACTTTACGAATCTATTTTGGTGCTAATGTAGCCTTCTAAGGGAAAATTTTGGGTAGAATTGCAAAGAACGCAACCGCTTTAAAATTTTTAGGTACATACAGAGTACATACATAGCAAACCTCCTTTTCAGACCAAAAATAAATCATCTGTCCCGGTGATTTGTTCTATTGACCATGTCTTAAAAATTGGAAATTTTTCTTTGGGTTCCCCTAATTAAAGTTCCTGTATCTTTTTGTAGGTTAGCTTGCTTGGAATACTTGCAAAGTACCAACGACCATCCTTCGTTCCCAGCCTCTAGCCCTACGAATAACGAAACCGACAATTAACTTGAATAGAGCCACCAAAAAACAAAATTGGCCAAATTTTGATTTTGTGGTTTGTACATCCAATGCCGTTAAAGTTACAGGCTTAGGCCTACTTCAAGACATGGATGATGGGCAAGTTTCATACTTGGTGTACAGATGTATTACTTTAGGGTACCCTATGGGTTTGTTGGAGGTCGAAGGTCATCTGAGGTCATCAAAGGTGAATCTACGAAAACTTCGTCAAGTAAACAGACAGTGGGCGGTACCTCCAAATTGTCCTGCGTTTCGTGACCAACCAAGAGTTAGGGCTGAATTTTGTACCACTCCAAAAATATAGTTATAGAGAACGACATTTTTTCGCAAGTATAACTGTTGCAATTACAATTCGAATTTGAATTACCTTATTATGAACAGGTGTAAAGAACTCTGCGACTTTAGCATGATTAGAAATACCACACGCTTAGGGTCTAGGGTTCAAATCCTGGCCGGGTCATGCCAAAGACTAAAAATGGAACCTACTGCCTTTGTGCTTGGTGCTCAGCATAAGCAATGGAGTAGGGAAATAAGCCAGTGAGCCACAACTGGAAAAGAGGCCGTGGTCGTCTCGACTTGAACCAATTGGTTGGAAACTAGGACGTTAAACCTCATCTAACTAACTAACTAACTAACTAACTAACTAACTAACTAACTAACTAACTAACTAACTAACTAACTAACTAACTAACTAACTAACTAACTAACTAACTAACTAACTAACTAACTAACTAACTAACTAACTAACTAACTAACTAACTAACTAACTAACTAACTAACTAACTAACTAACTAACTAACTAACTAACTAACCACACGCTTAACGAGTTTTATTTTTTCTTTTTTGCTGGCGTAGTAGATTAGTGCTCGGTTTTGCACACGGACGGCCGGGTTCAAATCCCTTCTGAGACACGTTCTTTTCTTCTCTTTTTTCATATTTTGTAATTTTTGGTTATTTGGTGGGGTTCAAAGGTCATGTGAGGTCAGCAGAGGTCAAATGTGAAAACATAGTTAAAAAAATATAGTCAAGAAGTAATGTCTTGAGGGATGAATCCCAGTGTAACTAAGCACCCCTTTCGACTAGGAATCACTGAGCCTTTGGGCTTTCTGGTTTTACAATTTCTTTCCGAAGGTGTGTGGATGTTTGTGACGGTTGGCTTGTAAAAACGATATTTCAAGATAGCAATGGTGAATACTTCACATACTTGTAAAATAGAATTATCATATAAAGAGAAAGTATCCTTTAGTTTTTGGTGGAGCTGAAAGGTCATGTAAGGTCAACAGGGGTTAAAAAGCGAAAACCTTGTAAACACGACATTTCTTCGTATGAAGAGTATGAAAAATGGATACTTTTCATACTTGCATGTGAATGCGCTAAAGTCAGAAGATAACCCCTATTAGTTTTGGTAGAGGTCAAAGGTTATCTGAGGTCACCAGAGGTCAAAAAACGAAATTCTTCAAAACTGCTTGTAAAAAACACGACACGTCAAGATAACAATGATGGACACTTTTTATACTTAGTATATAATTTTATCATATAAAAAGAAAGAACCCTATTGTTTTAGTGGACATCAGAGGTCATTTGAGATCTTCAGAAGTCAAAAACCGCAACCTTGAAAAACACTACATTCCAAGACACGGTTGATGGATACTATTCATACTTGGTATACAGATCTGTTTTTTCTAAGAGAGAGAAGAAATGACGGGTTTGTTGGAGGTCGAAGGTCATCTGAGGTCATCAGAGGTAAAACTTCGAAACCTAGTAAACTTAATTGACAGTGGGGGTACCTCCAAATTGTGTCCTGAGTTTCGTGACCAACGAATAGTTAGGGCTGAAGTTTTTGTACCATTCAAAATGTAATTCTAGGGAACATTTATTTTTGCACAAGCATAACTGTTACAGTACTAATTCTTAATTGTTTTGAATTACCTAATTACGAACACGCGTAAAGCATGCTGTTACTATAGTATGATTAGAAATACCATACGCTAAACGAGTTCTATAATGGCGTAGTGGAATAGTGCTCGGTTTCTCACACAGACGGCCCAGTTTCGAATCCCTTCCAAGACACTTTTTTGGCATTTTTTGCATTTTTTGTTATTCAATTTTTCACGTGGTTCAAACATCATGGAAGGTAAGCAGAAGTAAAATTGTGAAAACTTCGTAAAAATGATAAAGTCAAGAAGTATAAATTTGAGGGATGAACGTCAGTGCATCAAAGCAACCCTTTTCGGCAATAAATCATTAAACCTTTGGGCTTTCTGGTTAATACTTGATTCTTCCGTCTTTGGTCTTCGTTGTTCGTTTTGTTTACACCCAAAATTGCTTATCTTCATCGACCTTAAACATGCTAAGTGAAGAATGACCGTTAAAGACGCCTCTCTACATCTCTGAAAATGATCAATGAAAATTTTAAGTAAATTCATTGGAAATAAATTCCTACACCCACCTCTAATGTTCTACCATGAGGGATGCAGTAAAGATAGATTACTAATGGGACTTTTTGTCAACTTTTTAAAAGGAGGAGATGAGTTGAGTACGTGCAAGCTTTATAAGCATCTTATAAGAAATGTAAGGCGTGAAAAAACCAAAACGTGTACACATTGTTCATTTGGCAAACTTTCGACTTACTGCGCCGCAAATCAAATCGTTGGTTACATTGTTTACTTCTGACCCGGGATCATTCAGTGCCTTAGAGTAAGCCGCCGGTTCACCATTTATTGCGTCAACAGTAACTAATACCCGTGCGTTCAACCCTGCATGAAGACAAAATGGAAAGTTACTTTTGAGTGTTGTTTGAGTCTTGGATGGGAATGCTTTTATCTATATTGCTAGACTGGGTACCAGCTCTGGGGCATCCTCTTGGTCATGCTTTTTTATTAATGGCATTAAATTGGGTGGGCAAAAGAACAGAATTTAAATGAGTCAATGGAAACTTGGGAGTTGCCTGTTTGGAAAGAGTGGCCTCAGGCAGAGTGGCTTGTATGAAGTTCTTTCAACATGCGACACGAAACTGTATACAACTTATTTTTTCTTTGTTTCTTGTTTTGAGACGTGAGTTTCATCCGCATGTGTTTGTAGAAGGCGGTGCCCAAACAAAACCCACATCCTTCCTCCTGTAGACTGGCCGTTGACCCATTCAAATACACCAGCTGAGGCCAAGGATCCGGACCGACAAATAAAGAAAGGTTTTTGTTACAATTTGGTTTTCAGACTATCAGAGATGGGATCAAAGGTCAAGTTTAGGGAACGTTGGATCCGTTTTCGTTGCATTTGAGCATACCTAGACCGGGCTGAGAAAATTGCAAGACATCCGCAGGAAGTGGATGAAATGCTCCAGTGATTGTAACAAGTCTCTCGGTCTGACCAGCGGGGTGAGACTGGTCAGAGTGCTGGACAGCCCAGTGGATCTATCTGCAGGTTATGGCAGTACCCTGGATGATTCTTCTTCTGCCTAGAGGAGTGTGGATGCTGGAGAGAGTGAACTTGACACAAGCATCCAAACGTCCACTGCGGGAGTACTAGTACAACTATCCAGGGATCACACATGGCACAAGTTCCAGCTGCAGCAGTGTTTCCACTCTTCCCGAAATTACCCAAAATTCGGGAAACCTGAGTGCTCTTCGTGAAATTTCCGGGAGGGGGATAATTTCGGGAAATTTCGGGAAATAACGTATGGCGTATGGAAATGACGTATGGCTTGACAGGGTGAAATCCTGGATCAGCCATTAAAGTAGCATAAAAGAAGCGTTATTGAAAATATCAGGAAATACCAAGCCGATTTCAGGAAATTTTAGATTCCATTTCAGGAAAAATGAATTAAGAGTGTGGAAACACTGAGCTGTAGTGGTTGGGTGGGTTCCAACCACCTGTGGCGATTGAAAGCGCCATTTCCCAGGGTTTCACCGAGATTTCAAAGCAGAGATGCCTGCCGTGGTTCGCTAGGTAAAAAGGCTGATTTTTGTTCTGCCCCTGTAGTAGATAAAGCCGAACTACCATCCAAGCAAACCTTAGCTTAGATTTTGAATTTCTTGAACTTTTCTCTAGAGCAGGAAGTTAAGCAAATGAGGGAACCCTGCCTCGTACAAACACTATGCATATAAGAACTCAACAAGGATCCCCGAAGTCCATTCAAGGAAACGGTAACTACTCCCCTTTTCCCCACAATCAAGAAAGTGGTCTACGTACTTTTTGCTATATTGTACATATCCCGCGCCTATTTTGAAATGTAATGTATCCTGTCTTCTTTTTGTATGACTTACCGTGAATCAGGTGTCCAGTGGCTTACCTAGCCTTGTAGGTTGTTAAGGGGAGAAGCACCCCAAATGGGGCTCGACCCATTGTCTTACTCTAAGCAGTGGTGGACCTACATTTTGGGGACCCTGAAGCTGAAACTGTTATGGCAGACTCTTCGCAACTGGCTACGGTTGGGTTGCTGCCTTAATTTGCAAAGACCTCGATGTCGAAAGGACTCATAGCAGAAATGTATTATTTGGGTAATTGAAAATTGGAGCCATTCAGTGAACCCCTTCGTAGCATAGACGGTAGTACTTCCATGTTCGTAGGTATACTGGAATACGTACGTATCGTAGTATTAAGCTTTGTACAACTGTTACCTTCTTCAACGGCGAATATGGCAAAGTGCTTACTTGACTGTCCGGGTTTCAGGGCCTGCTTTAAAGTCCCAGTACGACTTTGTATACGAATTTGGATAAGAGAAATGAATAGTGCTTAAGGTTACTTAAACCCAAACAAAACCAAAGAAATGATTTGTTGGAAAAAAAGACATTTATGGAAGTGAAAGGTTGTTTTAAACAAATCGTGACTGTAAATGTAACGGCTGTTTCAATATGCACAAGGTTCATCACGGTGGGAAGTTCTAGATCATTATGAATATTCATTACTCAGGATCACATCATGTCGACGACTGTCTAGCACGCGAGACAGCACGATGCAGCCAGTGTACGTCTACTGCACACGCACTCGCTTACCGTATTTTCATTGTGCACTATTCAACGACGAATGCTAGGCTACGATGTGCTTGATGCACGAAGAATGTAGCTATAGGGCCGTATTACACACCAGCAGTCAACTTGCGTGACATTGGCGGCCGGATGCGGGCGTGCGTGTCCGTATAATCTGCCTGTATTTTGCCTCGCTGTGCCAGGCAACGTTATCTTGCTTAGGATTTCAGGTGAGGTTTTCCTCCTTTTTCATGTTGGTGTTTGTTGGCATGGGTAATTATTTCTAACTACAATTCAATTCTAAGCCTACACTAAACTGAGTATAGTCATAGGCTGTTTGTGTACTAGTCCATCCGTCGAATATACAAGCAAATGCTCTGTACTGTTTACGTGCGTACATTTCACTACAGTTGAGCATGTAGGCAAGGCACCTATAGTTGTTTATTCATGAAAATCATAAACAGACTTTCATTGGTTCATACTCCTGACTGATAGGCTCAGTACGAGGAGAGAACTCGAATTACAGTTGGCAATCCGAATTCAACATCTGCATTTCGGACAACGATTACACCCGAAAGAAGCTAAGACTGTTCTTCTAGGTATGTTAGAACCTCTTAAACTGTTACCAACTTCATATATCTGTCTCTCGTGCTATGACGATTTTAGGCGGTTTAAGTATTTTTTATACAAAGTCGTACTGGGACTTTAATGTAACCGTCGAACAGATTCTCACCTCAAAATTCTCAAAGGCTAGGGTCAAGGCCAAGATCATACTGCACTTGACTGAAACCAATTCTCACGGAACCTGCTACTGCGAATTGCGATTGTCTTGAACTTAATTGCAAGGCCGCATTTAAAACGTGAGACTACATTATTTTACAATAGAAAACACGTTTGTAATTCAAAAGTGGGTGAAGATTGCTCGTGTGCTTGTATTAAAACCGTTTACATCTTTGTAAGGATAAGAACGTTTGAAGCATTTAAACACTACTGTCTTGATAAATTTTAACAAGATTTCGCCAGATCGACCTGTATTCACATCAAACTGATTATGGACCGTAGAATACGTCATTAAAACAGAAAGGGAGGCTCGTGCTCAGCTAATAACATTCAACATCATGTACATATATGCTTTGTTCATTCTGTTTAGTATTTTTTTTTCACTGCAGGTAGGTTACATGTAAGGAGTTGCTTGAGTATAGAAAGCTGAACCGAACAACAAGTATCTATTTTCTGTTCTGTCTTTTTGTTCAGAATTAACCCTTCAATTCTATCATACCATCTGACCCGAGACCCCAAAGAGTCTTTCCGATTAAGGAGTAAGACATCCGCAGACTAGTGCATCAAGGCCGTAGTCAAACATTCTGACACGAGGGAGTGGAAACCTGCACTGCAAAGTAGACACCGAAATCCTATCACACGAAACGTGGGCACATGCGCGCAACGGGCGCAAAATTTGCCCTCTTAAGAATCAATTTCCCCTCCTTTTGCGAGAGGGAGGCGTAAAATGTCTCTAGAAGTGAACAGAAAAAGGCCACAATGAGTCTTCTTCCCCTCCGCAACTGCAGTTGAACTATGCAGTGGTTTTCGGACAGCGAGGGTCCATGGGTCGCTGGTGTGGTCCCAAAATACCATCTTGGTGGAATTCGAGGAAACACCCCAAGAATCTTTGGGGTATTACCAGAATTGTGGCGTTGACATGGAGCTTACATCTAACCTGCAAATGACACTAAGAGAACTTTAAACTTTGAGTAGCTGTAGTCATAAGGGGAAAAGGACTAACGAGTATCATCATGGAAGTACCACTCTGACATGGAAGTACCACTCTGACTCTGTCAGAGTGGTACTTCCATGGTGTCATTTACAATCTTTAGTCTTTGTAAATGTCTGAAATAAATGTTCAGTTACCATGGACCGAGAAATCGTTTTGAATGAGTTTGCCCGTGTGTGACTATGAAGGTCTCAAATCATGAAATCATCATACGATAGGTGTTACCGTATTCAGTTGCCTCACTCATTCTACTTACCTCCCGTATCGCAAGTGACAGGAGTGATGGTGCAGAGGGCGCCCCTAAAGGTGGCACAATCTACATTCGAGAAACCGAAATCTTCGTTTGTGGTTTCAATGAGAACTCCGCAATCAAAGCTTGGAGGGTTAGCGTTATTTGGCACTGGAGCACCAGGAACCCATCTCCTGCATAAAATATAAATAGCGAAACTTTTCTATAAATATATATATGAATATATATACATATACGCATATAAATATATATATATATATATATATATAAATGATAGGTAGAAAACATCATAAAGATGTTAATATATGAGCACAGATACAATATATATATATATATATATATTATATATGTATATACATACAGTAGCGTAACTGGGGTGCTTAAAGTTGGGGGGGCAGGGATGAAAATAAGGTAAATGTACCGACAGCATATAGTCAATGTACCGAAACTTAGTGTCAAAGGGTTATCACTTAACAAGTCACCCGTGATCCCCCATACACCCTGGGGTGGCGCCAGGATTTGCCCGACGGGGGGACAGACTTCCCGACGGGAGGGTCAGAGACCCGAAGCCTCGGACGGCTCCGATCCCGTCGAGAGGTTGGTGAGGAAGAATTTGAAGAAATGCTGTGTACTATACCATGTCAATGCGGGGCATATTTTGCATAAAATTTGTATTTACTAGAGGAAAATGGTTCCGGGCCGATTTAATGTTTTTTGCCGGACTTTAGAGTTTTTAGAGACTTTAAAGTTTTAGAGTTTTTAAAGTTTTTAGAAACTTTGCTCCGTTAGTCGCTCACCAACTAACCCTACCGCATGACACATACGAGAGAACAGCAAATAGCTTTGCGATATGGGATGAAATTTACGACCTCTACATAACCTGTGTGCTCTGCCTACATATGCTACTTGTTAAGGGTGACAGGACTTATGCTGTCTACAATCTTGGAAAAAACTCGTTGGAACACACCTGCACCCCCGCTCCCCCGTACAGTGCTGGAGGTAATAATGTCGTTTTCGACAGAACATTGCACTGGGGGACGGGGTTTTCGTAAATCGTGTGCAACTAGGGGAGGAGGGTTTCGTAAATCGTGCACGACATCATATTGTACACGGTACAACGGTTGAAGGTATTCCAACAGTTTTGTCCAAGATTGCAGCTATGTAGAAAGGAACTATTGAAGAAACTGGAGTGACCCTACATCGCGCGTAGCGCACCGAAAATTTTGGGTTTTTATTACAGAAGTTGTCCTCAGTGCGCCGAAAAGTAGCATTGTAAAGATGTTTTGGTAATGCTTTACATCACTTTCGTTTGAAAAGGGGTCCATTTATCTATATAAATGTCTTGAATGACAGTGATGATGATTGTAGGCGCATTTCCTTTTTCATTCCTCATGCTTTTGTTTTACAATCTGAATTTGCTTCCCCGGCCGAATTGGTTAGCCTCGCGGGGTGCCTAGGTTTTACGGTCTGCCACGGAACAAACTTGTAAGCTAGGTAGGCCTAAATGGGTAGCAACCAGTACGCAAGACGGAAAGATGAGGACTCGCTAAATGGTACTCGAATCGATCGACACCATATATGGTTGGTCACTGTTTACACATTAAAGGGCAACAAATCTCTTACTTTTAGTCCCTTCTACAATTGAAACTAGTGCACTTTCCTGTCAAAACCTATAGTAGCCAGTACTGAGCTTAAAATGTTCAGTGACATATCAATAAAATAGTGTGTGTTTTTGAGCACATTGACTAACTAGAATGAAATTACTATTTTAATTTATGTCAACGTGCAGTTACCAATTATGTTTAGCAGTATAATCATATTCCTTAATATATTTAGTGAGTGTGCAGCTATAGCCCCCTTAAAACCTCACATACGTACACATACTTCTCAATGGTTTATTAGCACAAAAATCGACCATGTCGTCGTCGTGATCATTTGTTAATTTTATTGGTAGTGCATACTTTTCCACAGAGGGACTGGGGCCCTGTGACCAGGTGACTCGAACTCAAATAGCAGTGATTCAGACTCGGCAAGTGAGGATTCGGACTCGGAAGGTGGGGACTCGACTAGAGCACTGACATGCATGCTAACATACATACACTCTGGTTTACATATACTCCTATTGCCTTCAGCAAGGAATCAAACAGTACTGTTTAGACTGGTTTCAAAGATACTGGGAAGTAAGCTTGTTTCAGTAAAAAGTTAAGTGCATCACATCTTTTTACATGTAATGCCCACACATTTAGATATGCAAATCTGTAGAAGCCAGTCAAATTAGCATCTTCCTTTACTACAACAAGGCAGCGGAGCGTTTTGGATTCTCCCCTTCGACATCCAGCCGAAACTGACTTTGGGAAAAGCATAATACAAGACAACGGAGCCATACATGATTGCTCTACAATTAAAGGGGCTTATGACTGACATGGGGTCATGTTTAGCAACAGTGTCTCATCCGGGGGTGTAACTCCTTTGGGAAGCAGAACCCTTCCACAATTCGAGGGTAACGTTTGCTTTTCGCCCTTCCGCATTGGGCCGCAAGGAAAGTCAGAAAAGAGCCTTTACTTATATTTAACTGTCTGATGGTTAATCATGAAGTTCTGTGTAACACCGGGGTTAACACGCCTTTTGGTAGTAGTTTCAGGTTTCACCTGTAGTGGAAAATCACCTGCCGGACTAGTCTTGGTAAGCATTTTGTAACCAAAATGTACATTTAAAAGTCGGAGTTCTTAAAAAATATTTTGAGGAAAGAAACCACTAAGCCTTTTGCCTTTCCCATTGATGAAGGGGGTAGTTTAGATAATGGTTCGGTATGGCGTTGATTGTAACTTGAAAACACAGACACGGCAATGTAATCCATTCTCCAATTTCTTAAAAGGCATGTAAAGGGACATTTGAAAGCAGTCCTTCAATGGGGGAGTTTTTCATTATTTCCCCCCAAAATACAGAATTATTAACTTGAAGTATTTATTTTTAGAAGATTCAGTTTTGCACAGGTTCATATTGTCTACTAAGTGATGAAATTCAAACTTAAAGAAAGAATCACGCATAGCTGTTTATTTCCTTCCCATTGTTTGCTCAGATCCTTCTCAGACTTTCTCAAACCACCGAAATAACTCGTCAAGGAATATGCCGTGCCGTGTACGACGTAGGTTATTTGAAGTTTCTTTGTTCTGTTCTTGAATGTTACATCTTACTTCTCATATCTTTTATCATGAACAGAACAATCAAAATAAACAGTCAAAGACAACAGCTGTCACAGTCACACAATTTGAATTAGCATTTGACTTATTCGGCCTAATTTATGTGCAGCCCTCTAAACGTGAAAAAACTTATTAGTGTTACTAAACTGCTAAATTCTTGAAGGATAACCACGTGATTTACCTAACACATGTAGGGCTTTTGTTCTAAAACGCAATGACAGAAAATTTAAATGATTATAATAAAGCATTTGAACTATTAAGTGTACGTTTCAAATATGGCCGATGAGACTTCATATTTCCTTAAACTAGCAGTGGCGCCGCCAGGCTTTGGTGATTTAGGGGCACGTCGTAATGCCACATCAGTTAATCCCCCAGTCTGCGTAAATTGTACTATTTTATGCGTTCCTGCGATTGTATACAGCAGTGGGGATCCTTCCTTTGTCACTACATAAAGGTGCCGTCCTGAAGGAGGGCTTAAGGGGAGGTTGCCCCTCCCCTTTTGAGAATTTTTTATTAATTTAAGGTTGCGTAGATGCAAAATGGTGCTATCCTTGGGATATTTTTGGAACTGACTATATATGTCTGGAAAATGTCCATAGTTTTGTAAATTCTATATTTTGGTTAGGTGAAAGAGGAGAGTATGTTGTCTAAAGAGAAGGGTATGTTATCAAGAAACCTCCTGAAGCCCCCTTTTTGGCTACTTTACTGCCTTCTTTTCGGGGAAAGTTTTTGCCCAAAACTACGCGCGTGGAGTCGACAGAAACATTCTTGGACACTTACGTAAATTTTCCTTTGCCTCATAGTGCATTATAAAAGGATATCTAAGGCTGGCACTGACACTGGTATAGGGCCTCGTGGAAGCTCTGGATTAAGTACATAAAATGGGGCACTGACATGATGCTTATTGACTGAAATCCAAATGATACTTTAAAGTATAAAGCCGAGCCCTTTTCAAGTATCGTACTTTTACTAATTTTGAACGAAAATCCAGAGGAACAGCTTTCAGCAATGGGGAATGGGAAGGAGGGAGAGTATAGGTGCAGGGATGTGATATTAAATCTCCCTGACAGGTATAGCAAAAGGGGTGAAAGGACTCACAGTTTCAGAATGCTTTTTCGTCGTAACTCGTAAGTGTATTAACAATCACCATCTATACCGCTAACGGCTGCGCGCGAAGCGCTCGGTAAAAATTTTTCAAAAATGTATAACGGAAAATACGTACTTTCAACTTTCCACATCATGCTACAAATTGGATTGAAAGATCCCATGCCGATGCAAGGCCCCTACAGAGGTTTGAACTGTACCTCATCGATGTATTATTACCGTAATAATGGTCATGAGATGGAGTGCAAACCTTGACGAAAGGCGCGCCAAGCGCGCCGAAATTTTTCATTAAATAAGATTTCCATGACAAAACCTGCATTCAGGCTGTGCATAGAGTCACTTCCAATTCACCAACAAACCTTCATGCGAATCAAAAAGCCAGTCTTTTACCTGGGAATTGGTCAACAGTTTCGACTTTTGCTGTTGTGCTTCTCCAGGAATTGCTATCGAATGATATTAATAATGAGAACAAAATTAAGGTAAGGTTTAAGCGCGCGGAAGAGCGCGCGAAAACTTTGAAAGTTTGCGAAGGATTTAAGAAAATTTGATAGTTTGAGAGCGATTTGTGACAGAAAATGATTTCAATAGATCCATCTTTTGGTCGAAGACACACCTCATCCCTACCCCCTACAGAAAACTATAGATTAAACGCCTTTTGGGATCATTTTTAAATTTTCAGAATTGTTCTCAAAAATCAATGGGGGGCACGCGCCCCCATGCCCCACCTTTACCAGCACCACTAACTAGTGTCAAACTAGAATCAAACTGCAAAGGCATAATAGCAAAAAGTTACCCGTCCGTAGATGATAATATGGTTGAAGATGTGTCACCCCATCTGAATGGATTACTGGCACCTGTTCTTCGAAAGTTCACATAAATATCAGGGAAAACGCCTATCGGAATCGAGGTAAGGTCGTCGACGAAATCCTGATAAAAATGACAAAAGGTAAATTCCAAACAGCAACAATTTATAAATGCTTCATATTATGTGATAACCAAGATAAGAATCGAAGAGATATTGAACTAATTTCAACTGATTTGACATTAGGAGATTTAATTATGTAATTGCTGAAGGAAACGTCACTCTTTCGTTGCATTTCACTATAACTTTAAATGTTGTTCATTTCTTTTACATTTGCTCTGGAAAAGATTCAATTATTTTAGCCTCTTTTGAAAGTTGGCTAGCTTAACATACTTTTGTATAAGTCTACAAATATTATGCTGAGAGCTAGAGCTGCATCGTTTTCGTTGCTGTGATGATATTGTGTTGTTTGGCATTCGAACTTACCACTATGATTATTGCGTTTTTTAGGCTTTCTATAAATTGTGATTGTTTGCAGCAATAGTAACCAGACCGTGATACGCCATTTTGAAACCCATGTTCTTGTATCAAAAGTTCTACGGTTAAACGTTCTAGTCAATTAAAATCTTATTTAAGTTCAGTATTTCTCTGTTATTCTTACCAAAGTTGCTACAACTGGTAATTGTGGTAAGATACAGCACAATCCAACAACATTCAAATGAGTTTATTCAGTTTCAAAAGACCACAGACGTTTGAAAAGAGGGTACGTCAACTCCCCCTACACACACCTTTGGACAACCCCAAAATTTGAGCAGGATCTATAGAAACTCGGGCAAAGTTTTCTAAAAAGACTCAGAGATTCGGGCAAAAAAAAACCCCATCGAAATGTTATCGTAAGCTTATGTAAAAGACTTGTGAAGCTAGTGTTGTAACGGGTGTGATTGCCCTCTCCCCTTCCCGCCCAGGCCTTGAAGCAAATGAGTGAGTAAACTCGATATCTCTCTGCTAAAGCATCCCACACAACATACATAAAACACGACGGAAACCAAGGCGCAATACAGCCTCAGATCAGTGAACCATCTAGACAAAGTGGGCCTTATTTCAGGGAAACAGAAATAAGCGTAGTTCCAGGTATGAAATCAAGGGCTCACAAAAGTATCCAATCCCAAAGTGAAAAAAGCAATCAATTCCTAAATTCCTCGTTGCTAGGAACTGGATCCTACAAAATTCTTCAGCAGATGACTTACGTGTCTTATGTTTTATGTATTAGAAGTGGGACTGTAAGTGACTCTGTGCAAGACACATAGGAGAGAGGAGCCACTCATTTTATCAACCATGTCATTTCACACATGGGAACTAGTTATAAGTTTACAAAGAATACTCCAGTACCGGAGTTTACTACTCAGTTATAAGATCTCATCATGGCAATCAACTCCGCAAAATCAACTCCACAAAGGTTAGTTTGTACAAGGAGTTATTATTTGGTAGCACCTCCCTGGTAAATCAGACTTTACAAAAATTATCCGCTGTGATCCCGATAAGGAAATTAAAAACATTCTTTTGACATGGCGACGAAGAGATGGGCAAATTCATATTCTATAATGGAGTACACCTGGGCAAGACAGACACGAGAAGCTCATCGCGGGAGATACGGTATTGGCTGGAGATACATCCTAGATTTTAATTTATGTTAATCCTGTTTGATCCACTTTAGGACGGTGAGATGATTCTGTAACTATGGATCATTGCATCAACGGCATTGGACTACTCCATCATAATAACGAAACTACTTGGAACAAACATTTAATGTTTAACTACGGTAGCTGTCGACAATCAAGTGCAAATTAATGTACCTAAAAACAAATGGAATTTTTTTTGCCTGACGGACTAATAGATGCTCGCAGTAGATGAATACTAGTCATGCAAATGAGCAAAACGGAATACGACTAAATGACAGTGAGTGATATGAAGGTATCTTACTATTCTATATCTCTAGGTTGCAAAATGCGTACCCCTGTTTAACATATGACGTAGATATCAACTGTTTATTTGGTGAAGACTTCGAAACGCATTGAAACTCGCAAAGGCATCGAAACGCGCAATTGCTTTCCAACTCAAGCGACTAGCTATGGTAAGAGAACGGGTACAATGTTCTGATGTGCACCTAAAAATGCAGACGACGTGGGATTGTTTCACTGTGAATGATCTTAAAATTTAATAGCAATATGAATAGACATTATTATTGTCAGGTAGCACAGTTGAAAGAAATTTTCTCCATTGTTAAAGCGACCTCCCTGCTCCCAGCTATTTTTACATCCATAAGACCAGTTTTGTCTTCGTTACAAAATACGATACGATCGTCATAAGGAATTCAATCACGGATGGCGTAGAGCGTAGAGCCATCACTCCACTTTTAACGACCGGAACCTCTAGCGTCTCAAAAAATGGAACAAACCAGAGTGCCAATAATTTTACGCTTCTTTCAGATACAGAAATTACAATAAAGCAGCCTTTCGTCAGGACCAGCCGCTCCTTTGCAACAACTGCCGTTGAGACGGCATCAGAACACGTTTTTGTCGACTAGGGTTGGACGATCATGGAGCTGCCACGGCAGATCCCTGGGACGATGACCATGGAAAGTCTCCCATCGAAAGTATTCTTGGTATTGTAGACACTTCGCCCATCCCGTGCAAAAATAAGCAAATGGTTTCAAGTCAGCAAAGGGATGAAATGTGTCAAAGGGATTTGCCAGTGGCAAAAGTCAATGACTTAAAAAAATGCAGAAAATTTTTCTCTTGTAGGATGTGAAATAGCTTGTAGCGCTTGGAAGATACTAATATTCAAAGAAATGCAATTTTTTTTCAAGATAAAGTACATTATGGGAAATGTGTGATGTCATCGCGGCACATTAATTTGACAAAGCATCGAATTTCTATACGATATTGACACTGGTGTAGGGAATATTTAGCAACTTTGCTTGTTACGCCGTACATATGGTGTAGAGCTAAACCTACATGGAAAGATATTCAAATATTCCAACAGTATCAAATTTCAAGGACAACAGGACATTCAATTGCAAAGGAAAACAAAAGAAATCTGGGGCAATGTGCCCACTTTACATAACATTCTGTGACCTTCATGAAAACTGGAGGTATTTTTTGACAAAAATAAGTAGTCTTTAATATTAGATATCTCGAGTTAGAAAAAGAGTATTGCTACGGGGTCTAGAGAGTTTGAACTGATATTTTTCTCTTTTACATGGGACCCTTGTGAAATGCCACTGGAAAATGCCTTTAAATCAGGCAATTCTCATAGTCTGCACAGTAATTACTTCACATGGTGAAAGACCATGAGGATCAGGTGGTTAAAATAAAATCCAAGTAGACTGCATCATTATCAGCTGTCTTCGTCCCTTTTGATCAACTTCAATATGTTATGAATCACCATAATGAACACTAATTTTTCTCATGTAAATGAATCATTTTAACGAAACATTTGTTCATTGCGAGGTAAGTACATTTGAATTAACTTTCTTTGCAGAGACTGGGATGAAAAAGCCTGGTTGATGTAGCAGTGTATAAAAAAGACAATCATTCCTTGTTAGTTTAAAAATTTTTTACATACATGTACTGATCAGGTTAAAATATGCAAAAAAAATCATTCTTTTATGGGTGCTTTATCAACCTGCTGATTCTTTAGAAAAGTGATTTGACAGTTTCACGAAACATGTCTACGCGGCTTTCAACTAGTACCTTTATAAGCTAAACTTAGCACAGAATCATCAGTCTGGTTTATGAGAAAGGCACTCCCGAGAACAAGCCGTCAGAAGCATTTACAATAATTAGGTGGAAGCTATTGACAATGGTTATCTTTGGTGACTTTCAAAAAGATTGTGAGATAGGTGATTATGATATACTGTTACAAAACTCCTTCTATGGGGTTCTTATGACGCGGTTCAATGGTTCTGGTAAACTTTTTTTCGGGGGACTAGCTGTAGTAGGCCTATGTGAAGTATTCCCTTCTTCAATGAATATACCCTTTGGAGTTCTGCAATGATGAATCGTTTGACCGTTGTTATCCCAATAGTCCGTGAGCTAGGAGGGCCCACCATGCACCCCAGACCCTCCATGAGTGAGTGTCATTTTCTTCAGGGGACCCGTCTGAATAATATTTCACATGTTACCAAGGAAAATATTGGGATGGACTCTGCATTTCCGCCATTTTCCAATATGACCGCCATTCGAAACTATTTTCACCTATAATTCGGTGTTGAGTCACGTGTGTCTGAGGCATATACAGTCATAATTCTGGTGTCTATACCCAGTTTCAGGTTCAACGATTCCAATAAGAACAACGAAATGAACACTGGGTCATTTTACTGTGGCAGCCATTTTCAAATTCAAAATGTCCGCCAAGAATATTCATTTTTGTTCATATCCCAGTCTCAGAGATTTGTAGAGAAATGATTTTTATGTCTTTATCTATGATTTTATGGTCCAGTAATCCAGTAGGAGTAGTGACAATAATGTTGGACCATTTGGTGGCTACATGTGCAACCATCTTGAATTTCAAAATGTCAAAAAATAATAAAAAAAAAACCATATTTGTAGATATCCCAATCTCTAAGATTTCTTTCAGGCACGTTTCTGACATACTACCCAAGCAGATATGCAGTCGTATTACTATAGAGATTTTGAAATTGGACCTCCATGTTACTTCCAAACAACATTGCTTTGTTCTGTTCCGTTAAGACAACTTTTAAGAGTTATTTTTTTTTACTAGCTCCCTCTTTTTTGGAAACGTTTTCTCAATCTTGAAACACCCATATGCTTTTTGCTGAGGTGCTCCATAAAGTGAGTGGAGGTAAGAAAATAATTATGAAACCAGGGTGTTGGGTTCTAAATTTTGATTCTAAATAGTTATAGAAGATATTTGAAAAGATTTTTTTCTTGGCATAGACTTCTGAGAATGACAATTTCCTGGACGCCTTAAGGTAGAGTACCACTTAATTATTTCTCCATTAACTGACACACTAATTTGGTCCATTCCGTGGCCTCTGGACCCATGTTAAAGTTTTCAACGGCCACAAGCTACCTTCATATGAAAGCTCACGAGTAGGCCTCTCACAATAATTTCAAATTTGTGTACCATGACTACTGAAATTTTGAGCTGGGAGAGCTTGTATAATAGGGTAGTGGTTCCTGCTTTTTTTACTTCATTCAAAGTGCCATTTTGCATTGCGGAAGGATACATACTGCAGAAAAGTGCCTAAAATACCTTTAATTTTCTTTACTTTTGCAGGAACAGATCACTTCAGCAATTCTGAAATTCGTAGGGTAATATCCTCGGCGGGGATTCCCCATGAATTAGTGGTCTGCTACCTAAAGGGATTGCATAGACTAGGTTAGCTTAACCTAGCTAACGTTCAAGCCTAAGTTATGTGTGTATGCTATTGGCTTGAACATTGAAACATGCACATGTTGTCCAACAATTTCATTTGAAAAAGAACGGGAAACTTGACCAGTAGTTCACCGTGGGTATAATTTCACATCTGATAGGAACTTAAAAATGATACTTTGGGAAGAGTCTAAGGTGAGTTCCACCACCTTTTTAAACTTAATTTGGGTGCTTAGATGCAGATTGGTGGAGTATTTTGCAACTTGTGAAGTGGAAACATTTTTAGCCTGGGGAGGGCTCACGCAATCCCACTGGCTAATAGCATGATAACACAGACACGGACTAAACAAGGATTTATATCAATTATAAGATTTCGAGAGTGCTTTTGAGAATTGGGCAAACTGTAGAAAATTTTTGTATATTCCAGGTACAAAGAATGGTTTTCACTGTTTTGTCATTTGATTCATACCCAACATTAAAAGGCAGGGGTGGCACTACCAATGTCCCTCTCCGTCGAGTTCTCCCCCTTCCCTCCCCGCCCGCACCGGGACGAGGGCATCATTTCATTGGTGGAGAAACTGGTATGGGATATATTATTATGCAGTGCGTATGGGATCGCTCGCTTGGAAATCCTGAAGCCGCATTTGTCATAGGGTCGAACAATATTATACCTTATTTCTTTAATATTTTTTTTTTTCGTGTTACAGGTTGCATGCTGTAATGTAGCATACGTTGCCAGAATATTGAGCAAGAAGCGTAAATTAGGCTACCCTCCCTATAGAGTAAATGTACTTACATGTATTATCCACAATGGAGACTGTACATCAGAAAACATAACCCTTCTGTCTGAATTTGACAACCTAGAAGAACGGTTCAAGCAAATCCAGGATGTATGCAGATAGCGGCTAGGTGAACCTGCACATTCAGTACACCGTAGATAAAACATTTGTGAGCAGGTGCCGGACAAGTACTCACCTGACATGAATTATGGTTATCACCGTGAATTTTATCAAAAGTTCACAGCAAATCTAAGTCGTCTGAAAGGAAAAGTCGATACTGAAAGCCCGGAGCTTTCCACACATCGAAAAACCCGAAGATCAACCTCCGAATCTGAAAGACTCATATTCAAGGCAGATTGTATATTTTGTCGTAATTTAAACCGGACGCTCATGAACCACTAAACTCCTCTGTAAGTTTGAATATAGAGGGGGTGACACTGTACTTCATGTTGCGGAGCAGGATTTTGAACTCCATACAAGAATCAAATGTTATGATTTATTTGCTTCCGAGGCCCAGTTTCACCGCACTTGTCACAAGGCATATGTGACAATTTCTGTTCAGTGGCGGAGTTATTTCCTGGTGCCCAAGACTAAGCAGAGTGCCATGGAGATGGGTCACCAAGCAGCATATTACAAAGTCTGTGCAACTGTTGAAAAGACGCTGATTTTGAAAGAGGGCGTAGACCAAATGACTGATCTTCTACAGAAGTATGTGTCTCATCAACATGAATCACCTTTCCCCAAATTTGAGGTACAGATAAGAAAATCTCAAGGCAAAAGTGATGAAAACTTACCCCCAGTCGATGCCATACGTCAAGTTGGCTAAGGCACGGAAGCTCCGGTGTCACCTGGTGTACAGCTCGACTAATTCGACAAGAACAGCGGTGAGCATTGGCGTGTGAGCCAAGTGCTACGGACAGGACAAGAGCTCTTGCAATTCAGATTCGTAACGAGATAAAGAATGCATTCGAAACCTCTGATACTCTTCCTTGGCCCCCAACTGCTAGAGATATGGATGTTTCTCACAGCGTGCTGCCTGAAGATCTGGACAAAGTTCTTCGTGTGCTGTTTATTGTTGAGAACAACGTCAATATCTCGAACAGAATCAACCGTTGGGTTCAATCCATTGAGCAGGACCTGTGTAGGGTAGTAACTAATGGACAATGGAAACTACCAAAACACAAACTCCTGTGTGTGACATTACGACACATGTTCCGTAGTGCTGAACTCATCACACTGATCAATAGATTCGGGCACTCAGAAAACTATCCTTTGCAGTTGAACTTGAGACTGCACTAGCAACAGCCATGCAACAATCATCAACCTCTTGACAACACAGATAGTGAGAACATCTTCAGGAGAGTCAACGTTCCATTCTGACTTTGACAATTTTGATCAGCTGACAGCTACGGGGTCCGTGCACACTGCCCATGGTATAATGTTGCAAGACGTTACTGATGACAGACAAGACGTTCCTCGTGTAAGCTTACCGGAACTGGAAAAGGGAGGGGACCTTTCTCTTAACGCTGAACACTGAATCACAGAATCTTCCCCATTGCTACATAACTCAACGCTCCAGTCCTGAATACAAGATTAGCAAACGAACATGTCCCACAGGTGAGTATATATATATATATATATATATATATATATATATATATATATATATATATATATATATATATTATGCATCAAGACTGATCTCTTCATGGGATACCGCGATACTTCGATACTGCGTTATGTTCCTCAGGTTTGAGAACATCAGTTGGCTTCATAGCTCAATTGGCAAGGCATTCACATGTAATGCGAGAGGTCCGCAGTTCAAATCCAGGTGGAGCCATGAGCTTTTCACTACTTCTACATTTCCGATCGGTTGCCTCGTCTCCCCCTGTCTATGTGTATGTTATCAACATTTTTCCATTTCACAGGTCTTTTCAGGTGAAGCTGGAGCCAAGGAGGCAGATCGACGTAAAATGTTGTAGACCTTCATCCGGAACATCAGCAGAGATACCAGCCAAGAGGAACCAGGATGTTCCGGATACATTTCTGTCACTGGATGGAAGCCATCTTCAGCAATCACTGTTGATTACTATCCTGTACTCAACAGCCCCATTACAGAATACAAACGGTTCAGCAGTGCCTCAAATACTCGGGGGGTTGATCAAGACTATGTCATCACCACATTTGACCTTGGAGTCTGCATCAACGCAAATCCGTTGATTTGGAAGAGCCCTTCTCGCTATGAGAAGCATATCATCATGGTTGGAAGCTTCCATGTCATAAGTGCATACCTTAAGATGATTGACAAAACGATGAATGGTACTGGACTCGCTGATATGATTATTGAAGCTGTTTTGATATTGATTGAAGCTGTTTTGATATCATCTGGATCTCTACGTGGTGATATGGTTGGTAAGCAGCACAGCAGAGCTCTGGTATGTCACAAGACTATGCTAAAGGCCCTTGAGAGATTACTCATCAATGCATATCTGGCTGATAAGGTTAAAACCAAGTTCATGGAGTTCTTGCGTGAAGAAAAATATAACATGTCATACATGCACCACATTAGGTTCGTTCTAAGGTAATCCAGACCGTGAAGACTAACAACTATGCTCTTTACACTGAATCTCTCTATAAAATTTCCAGTCTATTCTTCAGCTTCAATGGCCAGAATTACTCTCTCTATTTAACATCCTTCCCAGCGTTTCTGGACTCTGTGGAAACATCGCATCCGGGTGTAACACAGCTACTTGGAGGATATGTCTTCAGTGATGCTCGATCTAAGATACCTGGCAATCGATGTCCTGTTGATAAAACCATAGAGGAGACGTTCATGAAGCATCCAAGTCACATGGTCGTACTGGTGGCTGTGGAGATGGATTGACAGGGTTGCTCACCAATTACGCAAGTTACCAGAAATGGGTAAGAATCACCTATAAACGTGCACAGTTCGTTGAGGCAACTTTCTCCATGACAGATATGTTGTCCGTGTCCAAAGGAAGTTGGAAGCACAAGGATCTTCGACCTGCAGAAGTGAAGAAGAGCGAGCAGAAAGTACAGAGAACTATCGATGCAGTGCACAGCTTCATTAACCCGTTCAATATTCCTGACAAAGGAAAGCTGTACAGTCTACCATCAGGTACTCTTGCATCACCCGGTATCACGAATGACGTTTTGAGAGCTTGAGAGCTGATCGCGCTGGTACGGATTCCAAGGAGAAGATTATCCGTGAACGATTGGAGAAGGGAGTTTATTTCTTTGAAAAACTGAGAAAGATGAACTTGCTCACTCTAGGCCACACACGTAAGGCTGTTTCGGATCACGACAAGTCAGAATAAAGTGATTGAATACCAGAATCAAGGAAATATGGCTCTTCAACTACTCGTTAAGTGTCAGGAGGGCAATAGGGTTGGACTAGAAGATGTCATGAAGTAGTCCTTCACCCCGGTTCCATACAGTCTAGGAACCGCTGATGGGTGGCAGTAACTCCTAAAACCAGGGGACTCTTCCATATAACCAAAGAAGTGTGAAATATTATTCAGACGGGTCCCCTGAAGAAAATGATACCACTTATGAATTAAAGGGGTTCATGGTGGGCCCTCCTAGCTCACGGACTATAATATTTATCAATGACCCTTACCTTGGTCTCCATCATTGTTCGGCTGTCAGCAGTGAAATAATGAACATTTTTAGAACCGAGAGTAGAAACATCAGCAACGTTAACTTTGAAACCGTTCACTTATTCATGGGAAAAATAGGTATGTGTTTCGTTTCGTTTTATGTGTTTTATCACATGTCTTTGTTTTGATGAAACTACTAGGAACAGTACAAAAAGTTGTATCTTGGAGTTTTTGAATTTTCAAAACGAAACTTGCCTTCCACTCGTATCATGCTACAGAACACGCATAGGTTGAGTAAATCGTAGAAAGCAACGCTGTAAAAATAGACGTCTTCATTTTTAACACATATATGGCGTTTAAGAATTAGAAAACGAACAACAAAATGGATACGCACAGTAAATGACTGAACGAATATTAACACATGATAAGGATAATGACGTCAATTATAGTGCACTCCGCAAACACTTTTTACATGATTTATATAAATGTTAATTTTTCTTTATTAAAAACAACTTGATGTTTACAGTAATCATGAAATAAACGCATAAACGTGTTTACGAGATGGCGTTAAAGTGGCGTCAATGTGTTAAAGTTGGCGTTTTAGACGTGTAATTTGCTTATGTATTTTACTGTTTTTTCTGTTACATAAACGCCGAGACGCGTTTATTATCTGTTACAAAAAAAAGTTAATCAATTTTTACAGTGAAGGTAAAGATATCTAAAAAGGAAGTATTAAGTACCAAAGAACGTGTTAGATTCAGTGGCTTCTGTGGTGTCAAGTAATACGGCTAATCGCTACTTAAACTACCCTTTTCGACATTCTACTTAAGGGAGTCTACTTTGGAAATTCAAGCAGACAGGTGTTGACAGTTTAGGCCGATTACTCGGACGTTCCCATGCAATAAATTCTATCCGCTGTCAGATTAGTGACACCGATGTTTTCGATGAAGTCCATCTTATGACCCTCGCAGTGTCATGCTCAAATACTGAAATGACAGGAAACTTTTTGAGAGGAACTGAATTTGAACTTTAAAAAGTGAAGTAAACTTAGCTTGTAAAAGGAGAGCAACTCTCTGATTAAAACAGGGATCTGTTATTTGGACAGCTCCCTGATTAGAGTAGTGAGGGACTATTAAAGCTTTACAATATGTGACACCATTTTATTAAATTCGTCTTTTATTCAACGTTTATAATTAGTCATCGTACAATGGAGTGAATCTATTCTTCTGTGGCCGGTTAGAGAAAGGATTTCTCTCTGACTCCGAATAAACAGTTAACCGTTGAAACTTTGTTCGAGTACTCTTTGCCTGGATCTTTCTGTGTTGTCCTTGCTATACCGCTATACCCCCTAGTCTTCACAATGTGATTGACTCAACCAAACCACACACAAGTGGGTTTAAAACGAAGTCCTAATAAAGCAAAAAGTTACACGTGAATAGTGAAAACGTTAAAATTTTGTACTAAGTACCTAAGAACAACGACTAAAAAACATAAATTTATTTCAATAGTCCAAAAAAGTTTTTTCTTCTGCCGGTGTCGGCTGCTGGCCAATTATCCATCTCAAGAAGCCTAAAGTGTAACTGAATTATCACGCTCATGTTAGATTTTCTTTGAATTGGGGTGGCCTTAGCAGGACAGCTGAAATCGATGTTATATAGGTTTATTGTTTAAAGGGGAATAAAGCGTTTGAAAAAGTACTACAACGTGGCTCTAATTTAATCCCATTGTGATCTTTTACCCTTTCCAAACATGGAAAAACATAACTTGCAGCAGATCAACACTAATCTCACGAAATATGAAAAAAAGAATCAGCAATTTTTGTATCTAACGGGCTCATTATAGAACGATAAGCCTGGCCCACACTATGCAACGTTCGTACTGCTGCATATTCATTTAGGAAGAGTTGTCATGTCAGGTCATATATGCATCCATTACGCAATGCGTGTTGACCTTGCTTACCGTAATTCCAACGACCCTGATCACAACAAACTACCACCACAGTTTCTGTACCCTCTCGTGCTGTACAAGATATTGGAATTCAAAACTCACACATGGAGACGCAGCGTCATCTGTCTGGTTCATCGTGAATGTGCGTTATTAGTCGTTACCAGGTCAAATAGCAACTCCCTTTCGTTACAGGAGAGTCACTACAAACATGTTAATTTATCTGCGAAAGACTTGTAGGCCCTGCATATTTCTTTTGTTTTGGACAAGTGGCAACCACTGGCATCACAGGTTCGTAAAACTTTTATTTTGTACCAGGGGCGGCGCCACAGGGGGGGCAGGGCAGGCATTTGCCCCCCTATGGTTTTTGACCCAAAAAATAAAATCGTCTAAATAACGTTTTAAGACACATAATTTTTGTAGGGGATGGGGTGAGGTGTAACAGTATCACGGAATAAAGTATTGTGGTACATTATCCGTCGCATATAGGACATTTTCGGTGTAAATCCTCGAAAATTTTGCGCGCTTAGCGCGCGTTGTCTTCTCTGTCTAACTCATTGTACATTGTACGCCCCATACTGCAATAGTCCTTCGTGAAAATATTTGGAATGTTCGAGTATACACGCATTCATCATTTGCTATATAGCCTATCTTCATCCACCTCAGAGCTTACACTTAGGCCTCTTCTACATCCCAGAAGACCCATGACTGAATTACTCTCTGAGTTTTTTTTTTTGTCGTTTAAGGGTTAATACCTAGTAGCGTAAACAATAAGGGGGCCAAAATACAGTATATCCCTGGCAAGATTCTGTGAAAATTGCTGTCTATTTGAAAACAAGCAAAACGTAGTATTCAACACTAAACTGACTGATTTGAGTGATTAAAGTTAATTCAAATCCGTATTTGACCGACGTATTTATCAATATTCTGTAAATTCTCGAACTACGCACGAATGTGGTATCTATTACGAATTCCATGGCCACCTTCACGACCGTGGCTCACGGGGAAGTAGGCCTACATCATATTTTAGTGCGTAAATCCAGTACGCATGGACCCACCTGCTCTAGTTGTTCAATTGTCCTACACATGCAGTGACATGTCTGTAGTGCAGTATCGTATCCAACCAGGGGAGGAGGGGGGGGGGGTAGGATTTTCACTTCCGTGTACATTGTTTAATCATGTCACAACAATCACAAAGTAAACATAGAGTAACAGTTCCGTGAAAGTGGGAAAATATATATAAGGCGTGTAACAGTACAATTTGAAAGATCTGGGAAGGGCCATTTCTTGCGATCTGGGAGCTGTTTTGGCAAAAATTTTATCGACGCAGCCAGCCAATAGAAATCATGCCAAATATCAAGATGGCTTCAGTGCAATTTAAAAGGTCTGAGAAGGACCATTTAATTGCGATATAGAAGCCATTTTGGCAACATTTTAAACGGTACGCTCCGTACCAACCGTTGGTGGCGCTCCGCTTCTCTACCAACGCAACCACACGCTCATGCCTGTCAGTCGTCACGTATCAAGTATCGTACGGTTCAAAACTGCCTCCAAGATCCCGAGAAGTGCCATTTCATGCAGTCTGGGGGGTCTGTCGGGCGAAAATTCTCTTGTACGCTTCGCACCAAACTATGATGGCGCTCCGCTTCGATGGCAACTTCCATTCTGCGCCCCTCCCCCAATAGCCAACACAAATCGCCGCCCTTGACCGTTTGTTATGTAATCGTCGACAATAAGTGCAACAAATTTGGAAAACTGTAGTCGGCCAAAAGTAAAGAACGTTGGATTACTTACCTAGAAACTAGATTTCTCGAGAAAAAATATGAATTCAAAGGATGCAAAATATTGTACTAGATTGCGTCTAAGGCCTCCCGGTAGTCGAAAAATCTTTCACACCTCCTCCCCTTAACCCCTCCCTCAGAACCGCGATCACTCATCTCATGCCTGGGGCGGATGCAGGGGGGGGGAGGATGCAGTCGCACCCAAAAAATTCAAGAAAAAACGTTTGTTAAGCTATACTATGAGGAGGGGACAGGATGCAAGTACGCTGCATCTTCTGTCTATGTCCGTCCCCTATACGTTTCTTTGCCTGTGTTTTTTCGTTTCTTCAGTTAAACGTACGTTACCTATCCGTTCATTGTCAGTTCTATTCCTTTACGCTTCCGTTACTTATGCGTTAGTGTCCGTCGAACATTCGGTACAGGTACTGCACTTCGTTTCATCCGTTTGTTATCCGGTAATGATCCGGTGAACAAATAGCAATCACCGGAGACGAACGGATACTAATGGAGAAGTCCAGTATGAGAAACGCACGAGAAAATGATGATAGGGAAGCTTAACGGATAAGTAACGAATACGTAAAGGGGACCTTTTTCGGTCGACGTCCGGTCCAAGTTTTGTGCATGTTCAAAATCTCTCGCCGTTCATACCGGACGTTCCCGGTCATGAAACGAAGTCGGCGGAGGAGAACAGGAGACTAAACGGATACTAACGTACATCAACGGAGTGCCATTTTGGGTCTTCGTTTCCTCTCCGTTATTGCAATCCGGTGAGGTGTGACAGGCGCTTAAAGACTGACGCTTGTTATGGTACGGTATCTCCCTCCCTCCTCCCTCTCCCTCCCTGGTGACGCCATCCCAACCAATTATTTATACCTCTGCCTGTGAATCCATTCTTAAGGTTTAAGTCCAAATTTTACATAAATAATACTGCAATAAAATAAATTTCAATCAGTTTTGTCTCTTATCCCATACATGCACGTTTCATTTTAAGAGTTTAAAGTGGACCTAAAGTGTAGAATTATAAGAATATATATTTTAGACGTTGGAAACGAATTTCACTCATCCAACTCTCATTTTCATAGCTCACCCTGTTGCTGAGATATGAAAAGTTAAAATGTATTCACTTTATTTGAAATAGTCGATTGTCCAATAATTTGTGATGATCTTCTTGTAAAACTCACATTACTTGCTTTTGTTTCCTTTGAAATTAAAATGTTTATATAACCTTGCAAAAATTAGTGTTGTACAGAGAGGTTTTGTATAGTCAAGTCACCCTATAACAGTGAGAAAGTGATCGCATTTTGGCACAAGGTGCAGAGGCTTTCGAAAAAATAAAGAAAACAAAGAATGTAATTTGAGTTGTGAAAGAATGACATTACAAATTATTGCGCCATCTACCATTTTAAATTGAATAAGCACCAACATTTTATATATCTCAGCTCAGGAATTCCTGTAAAGATGGCAGTTAGACCATTTGGATTCATTTTTCAAGCGTTGTAACATATGTTTGATGATTTTTTAGCCTTTAGGTACACTTTAAATTTAGCTAAAATTTGGCAGTTCTTTGTAGACCTAAAAATGCATTTTCTATGCGCGTTTCTTTCAATATAAAAAGTTGATTTAACTGTATTTTCAAAGCAAAGTGAACTCAAAGCAAGCTGGAGTGATTTCACATTCTTACATTGATGAACAGTTCTCCCTTTTCTGTGCCTTTCTATCGTTTTGACTTACAGACCCTTAAGGGAGCAATTTGCAAAATTTCAATATCTCCTGTGCATATTACGTAATGATACCATACGATTATGAATTTAAATCGGATTTAAATTTAATGATATACATAAATCAGTCTATTAATATGAGCAAATGACGTCACTCCTGTTTGCGTAAAGTTTACTTTAGCTTGCAAATTTGGTTACATCATTGGTTCAAAAACTCGAACTATAGGTAAAAATTTAATGTTATCTCATAAGAGTTATGATTCCTCTCCCTTTTATAAGATTCAATTTTGCGTATAACCCTTCCTCAGTGATTCGGCTTTTCTATAAACAATAAAAAAATCACATGATGAGGATTAATTTTTTTCTCATTAATTAAGAAATTGCAGATATGAGATCCATATTTCAAGGATGAATGCATACAGTTTAGAACACTCGGGAAGTGCCGTTTCCGGCCATCTGGAGGGTTTGCAAAGTCAAAAATTTTCTTGAACGCTCCGCGCCAACCAATGGTGGCGCTCCGCCTAGAAATATATATTACCATTTTTCATAGATTTATTTTTTTCTCCTTAATTGAGAAATTACAGACATATGATCCATACTTCGAGGCTGGGTACATGCAGCTTAGAACACTCGGGAAGTGCCATTTCCGGTCATCTGGAGGGTTTGTGAAGCCAGAAATTTTCTTGTACGCTCCGCGCCAACCGATGGTGGCGCTCCGCTTAGATAGCCCTGCTGCACTCGGCCTCCCCCCCCCCCCAATAGTTTTTCGTTCCGCCCCTCCTGCTGCATAGTTGAAAGCATCTCATTCAGTGAGGGCCGATTTTCACTGACAGGCAACCAACCCAAACAGCTGAGGGGGGGGGGGTATAGGGTGAGGCTCGGAAGTCTTCAATGCCTGCATCCCCAAACAATAAAGCTGGGTCCGACCCAGCATGCTTTGCCCCCCCTATCGAAAAAGCCTGGCGCCGCCCCTGTTTTGTACCATTGTCGAAGCACCAACAGTCTCTTTTACATCCGGCTGTTTCGAAAGAAAATCTGGCAACCTGCTAAGGCCCAAGGGCTGCAATTCGAATTACGGAATAACTATTAACTGTAACTTTGTGTATATAGTATACCAGGGAGGTGATAAGACCAGGGAGTTGCTATTTGACAAATAGCAACTCCCTGGTAATATAACGGTAGTTCCACGTTAGGTTGTCAAATAGAAATTTAACGCCCTGGTTCACTAATACAGACATAATGTAGTAATAATTCCCACTAATGTACTGTACTGTACTTAGTGCGTATTTTCCGAACTTTTTGTACATGCTGTAGAAGGCGTTTGTTATTGTCTGACGTAATGTGAGAGAAATGATTTGATTAGTGGAATTTTAAATCAGGGGTGATGAAGGTGTGGTTTTGCATGCATAATTGTTTGGGTGAACAAATCTATTAGTTGTTACAGAAAGGTTAACTACTCGTTAATTAGTGCTGGGAGGGTAGAATGTTTTTCTTAGTTACCTCTCTTTCATCAAACGGGACCCGATCGCAAGTAAACGAGGATAGATTCAATAAAAAGCCAGACAAACGCAATATTTCCATTTAAGGTGTTGCACGAAGACAAGGAAGGAATAATTATGTTAATCACACCAGGCAATTGGTATGTACTAGTTTATGTGAGTTACGAAATAGTGAATGCAGGGCGGGAGTAGGATGGAAAAATGTTCAATTGAGGGTCACTGGTCTATATGTTTCGGAGGCGACCGCACCTATCCCGAAAATGTCAATTAGTCCAGGGCTGAATTTGCCGGGAGGGGCTATGACAGCACAAAGGGAATTAGAGCTCGGTTGTTAACTTTTTAGTGCAAGTTCCCTTCGAGTGGGTTTCTCAGAGGTGAGCTCTTCGACGTAAGGTCAATGTTACCAGTAATCACTATTTCACGTGAGTGTTGTGATTTTCTGATATTTTAAAATACTTTATTCGTTTTAAAGGATGAAATAGAGGGTTAAAGTTATCAGTCTAAAGTGTTATCCCTCAGTTGAATCTTGTAGTAGGCTATAGAATTTAATCACTTTAAAAGGGGCTGAAAAGGATTTTTGTGAGTAAACAGTATCTAGACAAGATTTTTGGCACACTTTCCTCAGAATATGTAGGATTAATGGACGGACCACGAAATCTGATAAAGATGGTTTTACGTTATGTTGAAAATGATTTCAGAGCAATAGAGAAGTAGTTGATCCCAGTTAAGTAATTTGAGGGAGAAGGAATTGAACCAATTAATTACCTTTTACTTTACTTGTAGTAATTTAACAGCGTAGTGTATTAGGAATTCCAAGAAGAGATGTTAAAATCCTAGCTAGTAGTAAAATTTCAGGAGGAACATTAGTAAGCATTGCGAACTTATTGCATTGTAAAGAGAATGCATTTATTTTATGTTGCATTGGGGGAAAGGTTTATATGGTGAAATATATTCATTTTAAGTGAGTCCATAAGAGGACATGCTAATATCAGAGAGGAAGGTATTTTGCCTAATGGTGAACTTTTATTAGATGAATTCTGCGTTGTTTCTTTACAACCTGTTCTCGTCATTATGTTGAAGCCAAAGAGGCCATTCTCTTGTTGGTGACGGGCCACACCACGCCTATTCTACAGGCTGCGGACGAGACCCCATAGGTAACGTAAACTGTTATTTTATGTCCGGAGAGAGTTTTCATTTTAATTTTGCAATATCTATTATGAGAATTAATGTTGAGGTGGTGTTTATTAAGAAATGAGGAACCCAACTCTAAGATTAAAAAAAGGTGTACATTCACTATACTTTCACTTTGTTTCGTAATAAACATCTGTGTCGTCATTTTTACGTATTTGAAGAACCCAGGAGGATAAAAGGTCCTCTCGATTCGCATGTCACATGGGACGCTTTGGAACGAAAATCAAAGGTTTCTTTAGGACTGTGGGGACGTGGCAACTCTGTAATAACTAACTTTTCTTTCCTTGCAATTTCGTGTTTACGTGTACAGGGCGAGATTTGACCTAGCTCTTCTCTGTTACATACTTGTAACTTTCTTTTCGGGATACACTTTTTTAATCTAAGAGTCTTGCGGTTATGACCCATACTTTAATGCTTTTCATTAAGCCTTCCATATTCTTACAAGGGCTTTATAAAGAAAAATATTGCGTTTAAAATGCATCAATATGGCATACAAAGAAAATAGCTATTATCGTTATTAAACCACTCAGTCTCACGGATAAACTTTAGAAATAGCTTTATATCCTCAAAATATTGTGCATAACAAGAGTAATGGGTGTTTCATCGTTTGAAACTTTCAAAGTTTTGGCCAAAAAATTATTTTTAAACAACAAATAACTGAATTTATCCCTGTGTGGGCCTTATTTCTTAAAAAGAAAGCCATCGTGCTGCCTTTTGACTTAACTATCATTCTGTATCGATAAATATTGGTTTCAAAAATATGAAAAGTGTCCGTACAAAAAACGCAATATTTCCCTTTATAGTAACTCATCATAACATGGTCAGCCTGAGGAGTTTCTCCTTAAGAGTGATTGCTTAAACTTATTACAATCCATTCATTCATCAATTAAAATTTTTATGTGTTACAAACGATTACTTACTCTGATTTCCTGATCCAAAGCAGCAGTAGGTTCTGTATACAATTGTCCCCCAGACAAGGAATCTGCACTTGCCCGCGATGCACACTGGGCATCGGCGTTGGCAAACGGTTCAAAAAGATTTGGGTGGTAGTAGACACATACTCCAGAACTGGTTGTAAACAGCCTGGCATTCACCACTGGGTCGGTAATATCTGGACAGCACACTAAAGCAAACAAATAAATATCTTTATCTGTATCTGGTACGCTGATGATCGTTGGTTCGAGTCCTGCTCGTGGTTAAGTTTTCCAGTCATATAGTAATATCCACTTTCAGTATGAGATAAATGGCTATGTAAGAGGTATGTGGTCTATGGTCTGTATGCGACAATTTCATATACCATTCATATATTCATTTTATACTGATTTCTACAAGCAGTGTCTTACTCAATTTTCTCTCCTGTTACCAAGGTAACTACTCCCTGTGCGGGAATGAATATTCAATAGGTCGAGTATGGTAGATCAAATAACAAGTAGGTCGAAGGATAAGTAATTAGGTTCGATCATATTTTTAATCAGTCCAAGTATTGGCGACAGCCTTAATGAACAAAGGAAAAAAATAAATACAGAGAGATAATACAGAGAGAAAATTAAACAAATACAGAAAGAAAGTTAGGCCACGACCAGGACTCGAACCTGGATTTGTCGCATGTGCACAAGGAGTAGTTACCATGGTAACAGGAGACAAAATTGAGTACGGCACAACTTGTACCTTGTTGTCACATCTGAAGCCACATGAGCCATGATAGCTTAGTCGCACGGAACGCCACAGACCTAGGTTCGAGTCTTGGTCGTGGCTATATACATATATATATATATATATATATATACATATATATATATTTATATATATATATATATATATATATATATATATATATATTTATACCTTTACCCCAAAAGCTACCTTCATGTATCAAAGATACTACACACTTGCTTAATAAAATTGAAGAAGTGAATAACCGAGACCCATTGCCGCAAGGTACCCTGTTAGTTTTTTGGGACGTGGTTGCCATGTTCCCAAATATCGACAACAATCTTGGAATTTTCCGCCATTTCTAAATACCTTGAAACCAGAGATAAATGATGAAAAAAAATTCCATGAAATGATTGCATAGTGAAGGTGGTTGAATTGTATCTAACTTTTAACAATAGCCAGTTTAATAGTAGGCATTTCGTTCAAATACCCGGCACAACTATGGGCCCCCAAAACGCATGTAGCTTTGGTGACCTTCCCATGGGCGTCATTGATGAAAAAGCTAGATCACAAGGTCACATCACCCCCAAACTATTGGTGGCGCTATAGAGACTATATTATTTACTGACTTTATCAATTCACTTTATCCTACTATTCACTTTGAGCTTGTTTATTCTTCCACCAAGTTAAATGTTTTAGACATAACTATGATCTTACAAGATGATTTCGTCACCACTGATGTATATGCCAAACCCACCGATAGGAACCTCTATTTACCATTTAACAGCTCCCATCCCACCCATTGAATAACTTCCATTTCTTTCAGCGTCGCACTGAAATTGCGTAGAAACTGTTCCAGTTATAGGCACCTTTGCCAATAGATCCACGGAGTATAAGAAGTCAAGTCTCTTGCATAATAGCTTTAAGTGTGCTGCCCTTTCTACTCGTACTGATCTACTCAAAACTTCCTCAGAATTCCATCAAAAGAAGTACCCCTTGTTTTGGATTATGACCCCCCGTCTCCGTTAAATTTCTAAAATTCTTAAGAAACACATGCGCATTGTATTTCTAACTCTCTTAACCTTAACGAACTTTTCCCTAAGCACTCCATCATACCAGTATTCAGAAAAACTAAAAACCTTAAAGAACTTATTGCACCTTCCAAATTGAAGGTTCAGACCCTCTCCTTACCCACCACTGATCTGGGTTTTTCTACCTGCAAATAGTAAATGTGACCTTTGCCAAAATTTTTCCACCAACGCCACTACCTTTCGAAGTTCATCCACGGGAGTAACTTATAAAGTAAAACTAAAAATTTTTTGCACCTCCCAAAATGAAATCTACCTTGCTACCTGCACCAAATGTAACTTCCAAAATACCGGTTCCACCTCTGCTTCCTATAAAGTGCGCTTTCGCAACCACAAATCCGCCATGCTAACCAACGAACAAATTTCAATGAAACTCCCCATAATCTTAAAGATTTTGTGCTCCTTCCCATTGAGAAAATGTGCCAAACTGATGTCACGAAAACTTTTCTCTAGCGGGAGGGCTCAATTGCAAACGCCCAATCCCTATGGTCTGAACAAAATAAATGACTACGTGCAAAAGGTAGGATTAACATTGCCTATTAAGTGTTCTCTTCTACCATGTTCGGAATATATATATATATATATATATATATATATATATATATATATATATATATATATATATATATATATACATTTACATATTAACAGTCGCTGCGGTTCAATCTGCTTACTCAACACTCTAGGAGCATACGCCAATGACGTAATAATGGAAAACTTAACCCGACACTGCTTAAACCCAGTTGACCACATTCTTTCACATGTTGCTCGATAGCTCAGTGGCTTAGAGCATTTTCGAGCAGGTTCGAGTCCTGCTCGGGGCTAAGCTTTCCATTCATACTTTTTAATATCCTCTTTCAGTGTAAGACAGGTTCCCATGTTAAGTAAATGGCCTTAGGTCTCTATGCAACTGTTGCAAATAGGCATACCATTCATTTATTTATTCATTTATACTTCCGTCTGCATCTACTTACTTTATATATATATATATATATATATATATATATATGTGTGTGTGTGTGTATTAGTGAAAGTTCCACGTGTTCCACGTGTTCCAGCATAGTGTATTGTTAGGAAAAAATTACACTTATTTTCGGACCTCTGGTCCTTTTTTTTTTCTTTTTTTTTTTGCTTTCATACCTGAAGAAGGACCAGAGGTCCGAAAATAAGTGTAATATGTTTCTTACAATATACTATGCTGGGACCAAAGAAATTACCAGTGTTTGTTGTTTGTTTATTAATTTATATATATATATATATATAATAAATATATATATATATATATATACTATATAATATATATATAAGTGTAGGCCGAGAGATAAGTAGTTAGTTTCGAGCATATGTTGAAATCAGTCCAAGTAATAGCGATTGCCTTTATGGACAAGGCAAGGGAAAGAACAGAAGAAATAAATTCAGAGGGAAAATTAAGCCACGACCAAGACTCGAACCTGGGTCTGTCGCGTTCCGTGCCACAGACTTAACAACTAAGCTATCGTGGCTCACGTGGCTTCAGAAGTGAATGCAAGGTACAAATAGCCTAGTGCCTTACTCAATTTTCTCTCCTGTTACCATGGTAACTACTCTGTGCTCAAGTGAAGATTAAGTAGGCCGAGTATTGTAGATCGACTATGAACAAGTAGGTCGAAAGATAAGTAATTAGTTTCAATCATATCTTTAAATTACTCCCAAGTACTGGCGATAGCCTTAATGAACAAATGAAAAAACAGAAGTAATAAATTCAGAGAGAACATTAAGCCACGACCAAGACTCGAACCGGGGTCCGTCGCATCCACGTTACAATATATATGTATACAGAAACTGACGAAGACCAAAGTACGAGGACTCTTACGAAACTTCATAATGCAGGAGAAAACTCAGTAACAAAAGACAGCCTTTAGGGTAACTGGGGTTTTACATATGTTTAATTCACGTTATAGCACTGGTTGGAAGAATAACTATGACATTTGCTGTGCATACACGGTATAGTGCATGTACATACTCATATATTGTATAGTGGGTAGTTCGAACACCTTGTTAATGTCCATGACCATGCGCAGCGGATGCGGAGTGGGGGTGTCGGAAGCAGGGGCAGTTGTCCCACTCACAAGAAACTTTTCAAAGCAATTTTATATCACATGGATCTGTATATATTCCCCACAGTTTAAAGCAAAGATTGTTGCGCATCTTGTAAAGAACGTAAAGTGCCATTTAATAGGCTTTCGGAGAGGGGTAGAGGAGAGTCAACTTCCCCGTCCTTGAGGATATTTTTCTTAGTTTTTCTATAAGTCATATCATTATAAATGTCCAAAAATGCGATTTCTTCGATGCGCTTCGCAGGCACCCATTCTGACTGCTGGTTCTCCCATTCTTACTTCCAGGCTGTTGGACAATTTGGGTAAAATTATTGTTCCAAACCCTAGGAAACCCTCAAAATAATCCATCCTCCCCTCCTTCCTCAATCCCTCAGCATCATCAATCCCTGCTCAATGTTAATCATAGGGAGTAAGAATATAAATGAAAACAGTCATATAGTGATTTTTGTGGTAATTTAAATGCCCATCCAAAGTCATTTGAAGAAGCCAAAATGTTCAATCTAATGCCCACAATTTGGTAATTACCCCAGAGCTTCCAGGGGACTTCGCCTTCTGGACCCCAACAAGGACATTACCCCTGATCCCCAACAGGGCTCTAAGGTGAGTCCCTGCATTCACCCCAAGCCAATGAGGGAGCGCTTCGCACTCCTCCGTAACCTTTGGGACTGTTGGGTATTTCAAACTGAAGTCGCCTGAGTCCAACCGAAAAAATCCTACGTACGGCCATGTGAACGCCTGTTCATTTGTCAGTCGAAGTAAAGCAAAGGCGAGGTCACACTGGAAAGTTGCGCCTCGCTGTCCATAATTTTTCAGCACTGTCAGGATGGCCGCAGCGAACGCTGAGCAGCGACGAAATTTCTTATCATTAACGAAGTGACATGGCCGATCTTATGAATGGGGACGAAGTATAAGCTTTTTGCGTTCTACATGTCCGCAGCAGTCGTAGAAGGAACAGTTAACGGTACATGGTATCATGAGCGTACATGACTACTCACCGGGGGTTTGCAGCATGCACTAAAGTCCCAAATTTTTGATGTATGGTTACCCGAAAATAGCATATTTTGTCCTCAAAATAGCAAATTTTCTGCCCGAATAGGAACTTTAGTCTCCACACCCCGCTATGCTGAGTGCAACGGATTAACCAATCCAAAAAACAGATGAAATTTCACCGAATAGTGCTTGAGCTAAAGCTGGATGGGTTGCACTTTACAGAATATTTGAAGAAGAACCCAACAGAGTTTGAGCATTTGATTGGTGAGTCTTATGATTGGGAAATACAACATAAACGACAGAAAAGCTATCATCGTTCCAGATCGACTGGCAATATGTTTAATTAACAATGAGCCGTCGGAGCCCGTGGGGTGGGGGCTGCAGCTCCAATAATTTTCAGTTTGAAGTTTTTATCTGTGCCTGTGAAGGCCTCCAAGTTACACGAGAAATAAGCAAAATCCCGGAGCTACAGGCTTTTATCGACTACCTCAGCAATTTTAAATCCTGAGACGGCCCTGAATCTTAGGCCATTTTTCTTTATTGTTCAAAATATTTACAAAAAAGAATATTAAGCCTAGTACCCTTTCAATTTTAATGAATAAAGAAAGACAACAGACCTATAGAATGTAAATGCTTTGGTTTAATTTATCATCCCAAAAATGACTTTCGTGTACGTGATCTATGTAAACTTTTCTGAAAGTATTACATTCTCTCGAAACACATTTATTTAACAGGTTTAACTTCATGCTGTCATCTGGATGAGTTTTAAGATTGGTGTTGTACAATAACGTTCTTTATTTCCACTGATGAAATCAGACTTTCGCCACCAATTGTCATCTTTATTCTAGTTCGCGACGAGGTTCGATTTTCCCCCATACAGTCTACAGTGTAACATGTACAATGTATGTACAGCATATGGGTCTATGCTTGCTAGCTAACTGTCGATGAACAACACACTTTACCAAAAAGGACGTCCTGCATATCTCGAGTCTTCAAAATGAAGCCCGGCTGCTTGCAAAAGCGGCGACGTGAAAGTTAAAAAGTTTCAACTCCGTTTTCAAAGTACAGCGCGGCGCAGCGTCGCACAGCACGGCGCAGGGTCCGGTGTGGTCACCTTTAAGTAATCTTTTATATTGAACTATTTTTCAACCGCGGCACATATCCAAGCGCAGCGCAGCTCAGCGTCTGGTTTGATCGCCCCTGAAAGCTGATTTAACCTAAAAATACGAGACAATTTCTTTCTAATGAAATTAACTCGTAGGCTATTTGAGCAAATACCACAATATTTTCCAGGAAAAGAACGTTTCGTGCTTATAGAATCCGAAAAGATCCAAAAGGGAAAAGTTGTCCGTTTTGGCATTTCACTAAGTCAGACTGTGTTAACATGCAGACTAAAATATAACCCTTCAGTTTATTCCCTCTGGCTCAAATCATAGCCTATATCAAATCATTCGAGACTTCTTCGCCGAAATACCGTAAGTATTGACCAATGTTAGCTGTGATTTAGTCTTTCGCATACTGGTGTATGACTACTCCATACACCCTAGCTTGTTGTCAAATTAGGTGACAGTCTGAATGGACTTGCTCGGTTTCTTTTATTTCAGGAAATACTTATACATCCATAATGATGAATCTTTAATATTAACCAGAATGAAAAAAATTCATTATGGTTTTCGTAATACACCTTTAACCCCAAATAATACCAAGATGTCCCATATCTTTCAGTAACTTGTCAAATTCTATTTTAATGTGTTGGAAAAATACAGTTTTGTGATCATATTAGACCTTGAATATTCTTAGGAAATTCTGCATTCTGACCTCTGGTGACCTCAGATGACCTTCAACCTCTACAAACCAATAGGTTTCCCTACTGGATTTAATGCATCATCACCTTAAGCACGAAAAGTAGGCCTATGTATGTTTCCTAACTTCACACATTGTGCCAACAAAGTTTTAAGATTTTTACCCCCTGTGACCCCAGATGAGTTTTGACCTCCAAAAAACGGCTGGGTTCTTTCACTCAACATGGGGCATCCACATATCAAATATGACATGTATACATGTTTCATATCTTGAGATATCGTGTTAACAAAGTTTTCGGGTATGACCCCTGGTGACTCCAGATGGCTTTTGACCTCCACCAAAAATATTAATGTTCTTTCTTTTAACATGGTGCATCCAAGTGCTAAGCATGAAATCTACCTAAGCTTCGTTCCGTGAGATATCATGTTGGCTGGGTTTCCAGAATTTGGCCTCCGATGACCCCTGTGACTTTGGACCTCCACGAAAAACAACAGCGTTCTTCCTCTCACCATGGAGCGTTCACATATCAAGTAAAATATCTAGCCAAGCTTTCAATCTTGAGATATCATCTTAATTTAACATCTTAGTTAAACCCCTGTGACCTTAGGTGACCTCTGACCTCCACAAAAACAATAGGATTCTTTTTTCTTACCATGATACATCGACATACAAAGTATGAAATCTGCTTAAGCTTCCTACCTTGAGATATCGTGTTAACAAGGTTTTCAGGTTTTAACCTCTGAAGTCCCCGAATGACCTTCGACCTCTACCAAAAATGGTTTTTCTCTTACAATGGGGCATCTATATACCAAGTATGAGAACCGCCAGAGCTTCTCTTCTTGAGTATCGTGTTAACGACCTAAGTGTTACAAACACACACACACACACCCCCACACACACCCTCACGCACGCATACTTCAACACACGGCATGAATGCATGGATTTCTCTGATCATCGAAACCAACATCAGCTTACCGAAAATCCAGCCTAAAAGTTGTGCTGTAGGACCTAGGTTATACTGTACTATGTACGTACACGTAATTACAGTGCAGTGTGTACATGTAGCCCGCTGAGTATTCGTGTGCATACCATTGTGGTCTTGCCTACCATATGCATCATTCGTAATTTCGTGACGTCATTTTTATACATGAACAGTCTCGTGCAACTTCTCAAGCTACAATCCCCGACAAAAATGAAACAAAATCGCCAAAACTGTCATGATAAGTTTCACTCGCTAAAGAATCTCCCCGAACCCCCACTCCCCCTTTCAATGTTGTGCCCAAATTCCAGCTTTCAACCATTTTGAACCAGCATTGAACGGGGGAGCAAGGATTTGTTTCATTTACTTTTGTCGGGGAGTGTAGTACCAGCTAACTGTTATGCCTACTTAGCCAGTTAGCAGGCTTCACGGCATATTTCCTGTTCGGTCATGTACCAGGTTTGGGAAACCTTACAGAGAGGTTGAGCGAACAAAGTCCGCTCTGCAGCGTAATCTGAGTCGTGGGATTAAGCAAAGCCAACAGTTTATACGGTAACCAAAGGTTCTAAGGATGACTCTTCCTTGATACATTTTTTTTTACCTTGGGCCACTCCCCACCACACAAACTTCCAGACACTTACCAACTCTGACAAACATCTGCAGACAATTTTCACCAGGACAAGTTAAGTTTCCAACCACAAATCTTTATATCCTCTAGAAAAGAGAGCCCCCCCCCCCTCCCAAAAAACTAATAATTATAATAGGCATTATAGCTCATTTTGTCTGTTATTTTCAGATTGTCCAGGACATTGTCCTGGGGCTATAAGCACCGTGTGGCCAGTATACGGTGTAGTGTTGTTCACGGGGGCGTGGGCTGGATTGGAAACTGTTACACTCTAATAATGTCCTAGCCAAATTTGAATAGAATCTAACTTATAGGGGCACGAACTGGAATCTTGTCAAATCTTTGACTAGATTCGGCTCATAAATAAAACGAATAGTTTCATTTTTGAACCATTTCTAGTCAATTTGGAAACAAATCTTGTCAAATATTTGACAAGATTCCGGTTCGTGCCCCAATTGACTAGATGTTTTTTAGAGTGTAGAGGTTGGAATTTTCTGGGAAGGAGGGGCAGTATGGGGGACTGAGACTATCCAAATACCCAATAATTACAGTAATACAATAAGAACTTGCTACCCATACTCATACCCGTACTCATGGCTTGGTAACCGTACTCATGATCTTGTACCCGTACTCGTACCCGTATACCCACGACCTGGTACCCGTACCCGAACTCGTACTTATGATTACTTTTCCTCGGACTCGTACCCGTACCCCGTACCCGTACTCATAACTTGATACCCATATCCGTACCCGTACTTACCAACTGGTACCCGTACTCATGTCTTGCAATCACACTACAGCACTGGGTACTACAGCCTCTTTTACCTTACATCCAGCAATATACAGGGCACAACCGATTTTTTAAGATTTAAGCTACAACAAATCCATAATTTACCTCGTTAAGTATTTCTAAGTCGTTCTAGATGTTAAATTCTATATACTAACATACCGCATAACCAAGGAATTGTCGCATTTGTAAAAAGTTTTGAAAGACATTCGTTTTCCAACCTCAGTGGTCAAGACCTAGGTAAGTTGTTTGAACTAGTTCTGATATCCAACTGCTTTTCATTCAACATTCTAAAAAACATCTAGTCAATTGGGGCACGAACCGGAATCTTGCCAAATGTTTGACAAGATTTGTTTCAAAATTGACTAGAAATGGTTCAAAAATGAAACTATTCGTTTCATTTATGAGCCAAATCTAGTCAAAGATTTGACAAGATTCCGGTTCGTGCCCATATTGATTAGATTCTATTCAAATTTGACTAGGACATTTTTAGAGTAAAGGGGAATTTACCACCAAACCAGTGGTACTGCTATGGGCACGAGAGTGGTCTCGTGCTTTGCAAGTCTTTTCATGGGTAAACTGGAGGACAAGGACCGTACTTCTCGAAGTATAGAGGCCTAGCTAAACCCATATCGTACCTTCGTTCAAACAGACGATATTCTTTTCTATTTGGCCACATGTAGCTGCGAAATTACAAAGCTTCGTCTTAACAGTCAATGAGTTTTATCCCACTATCCAGCTAGTGAATAATCCAGTGAAAATGTGTCTTTGCTGAATTGCATCGTGCGCTTTGATGGCAATTCCTTGAAAACGTCGGTATATAGCAAATCTACTGATAAGCATGCCTACCTTACACACCGCAGTTTCATCCTAAGCAACTTGAAGGAATCGATTATATCAGGGAGCTGGAAGACATGTCTTCCAGCTCCCTGATTATATGTAGCCAAACTTTTACCAACGTTTTCACTATTTTCAATACATGCGTTATCCTTTCGAAGCCACACTCAAATAATATGATCGAGTTTGTCGTTGAACCGTAAGGAACAACAAGCAGAAGTATTAGAATTTCGGGTAAATTTAGTCTCAAAATATCTCATAAGAAACCAAATAGGGACTACCGAATGATGTTACCGAATAATGTTCCTCTTATTCAGTGCTTCAGATACCTGTTCTTCATCCCAATCCCATTCTTCTTATTTTGTTTGCCCTGGATGTTTAGGAAAGAGACCATATGTACCATTTTAGTCCTAGGTCATAGACCCTTTTCCAAATAGCGATTACAAAGGATTGTGGGACGGACTTTTGGTGTGCGACGTTCTAATCAATGGCATTTTACTGTGGCCAAAAGAACATGTACCAAAACTCTATCCCACAATTCTTTGTAATTGCTATTTGGAAAAGGGTCTATTGCTTGAAAGGAAAGTATGGCAACTTCAGTATTTGCCTAAAGCAGTCAGATAATGATAGAAAAGGAATTCTGAAGAGTGAATACATTACTTCCTTCCACTACGCAGCCTGTTGGGTCCTGCGGGTCTACTACAAATCCATCATTGCAAGAACACGTAAAACTTCCGAAGGTGTTTTGGCATACTTGTTCACACGGGTTTGCAGTGTTACATTCGTTGACGTCTACAGTAAAAGAATCAGTATGGATAAGGTGTATCATGGAGAAATCCCATGTAATCAAAGTGAAAAGTTTTCCTTGCAGAGAAGTAAAATGATCGACGGCAAAAAACAAAATCAACCATTTCCCTTCCACCCCATTGAGGATAACATGGATATGCCCAACTTTCAAAAACATTGGGTATTTTTGATACAGCATCTGTTTCTTCTTGATGCAACTACAATTTTTATTGAGTCACTAAGCCATAAACTGAATTACCCCCAGCCAAAAGTAGAGGTAATACCAGCACTATGTCACCCTCTGTGTGTTAGAGTAATTATCAAAATGATCACAATTAGGAGAAAATTTACATACCGTAAAGGGATCCAGAACATTTCCATCTTGAAGAGCATATCCACGCAGTAATTATGTTCATAAAATCTTCCAAACTTTCTTTACATCAACTTACAAACTAACGTCTCTGACTAATTATCATGAAATTTGCACTAGAATTTCCTGCTGTCAGACCGGATACTGCTGGTCTTTTTCATTCGCGGGCCTAATCAGACCCACCATCGAGTTTTGGCAACAATAACATGGAATGTTACTTTTTGAGAGCTGAGATGCTACATGCAGATGTAGATGTAACTGACACAGCCCACTTATTGCTATTACTTTATGTATAAATGTTTGCGAACGGCGTGAGCCGCCCACAAAATTGTGGGAGAAAAAGGACGATGTGGATTAGTGACTTCGTGGATCAATATAACTGAGCTTTGAGATTATATAAACTGTTTATTTTACCCCTGGCTTCGAATGTACAAGTAATGAGTGATTTCAATCAAACACCAAAACTTAAAAATCATATCTTTAAAACAAGTGGGCTACTAAAGCGTTGCCATCTTGAAAGTTCAAAATTAAAATAAGTACTAGCTTACTAAATTTGAGAATGTCCTGTCCCCCTAAAATATCTCTCCCCTTGAAAGTTAATCCACCCCCTTCAGTACATTATCTGGTGAGCCTGGGCAGAAATATGTTGGGGCGCACAGAGTAGTTTTACATAAGCATTTACAAACCTGAACACGAAACACCATTTCCTGTAAACCCCGTGTTGCAAGTACATGTGAAACTGCCGAAATTATTTGTACACGTGGCTTGAGGTGAACAATTGTCAGTGTTTGACGTACATTCGTTGACATCTGGAAAGGATTAAGAACGGATCGTAAAAGGAATTTGATTCCAAAGGAAAATAACTAACTTAAAAAATTAATAAATATTATTTTATGTTGTTAATGCAAATCATCCTACCTTTGCATGATTGAAGCATTTTATCTTTGTAACAAATGTCGTGTATAGTTATACAATATTACAAATAAGGAAACATTGTACATAATTAAATTGACTTTCTCTGTAGGCTTCCTACATAGACATCTTCAACTTCCGTAGTAGGTTTTATAACTCTGAAGAGGAACAATTTGCGTGATGGACCCAGAATACAAACAGGTCATATTTTTATGATGCTGTACCTGACAGGTATCGTATTCAATGTGGGTCCTAGATCATTTACGAAAAAAGACTCCTTTTTGTCTGTGAAGAATAAAAAATTACGAACTGCAAATTATTGCTGGACTACACCCATCCCCTTCTACCTCCCTTGCTCTGACAACCCTGCTGTACCAGTAAAGATGGTTAAATTGTGAGATACAAGATCTGTTCAGTGCCCGTCAAATGACATGTAAAGATGGTTGATTTCAAATATTGTTTCAAATATTGGGCATTTCAGGTTAGCTTTTCTAAATTCAAATAAATTAAGAAACACTTTATTGTTAGGAAATAAGAAAATTCAGAATAAAGAGAATAAGAAATGAATAAAAACTTTATTTCAATGAACCGTTTAAGCACTGTCTTCAAGGCGATTACAACCCCAATCACGTTTTTTTTTTCTTAATGCCAGCTCTATGTAGTTAAAGGTTGGTAGATTCAATGATGATACGGAGGGGTTTCAAATTAAAGAATGGTGGGGGTTGCCAGGGCCGTCGAATTTTTTCTGAGTGTAGGGGCTGAACTTTGTGGATCTGGACATTTTTCAAGGTAATTTTCGGCCTTTCTAAGACACAATTGCTTTAGAAAGGAAAACGTCCAACTAAAAAATGGTGTCGGGTACAGCACCAACCCTTCCCCTTATTTCGAATGCCTTGGTTGCATGGGACTTGAAAGGAATAATCTTACTCAAACTGTCTTACAGGAAATTAACTAAATGTGATGCAAGGAACAACAATGAGAGCAGGCGAGGCGAAGGGCGCTGAGCAGATCCATTTTTGAATATAATTTTGTGAAGTATCGTCTTTAGTTATTTGAAATGGTTTTGTTTTACATACAGATGATTAGCCGTTCGCTCCACATATTTTGGATTACCACTAGATATGGGGAAAGGGGATGAAAGTAAGGAAAGTTTGGAGTAATACCGCTGACTACCCCGTGGTGCCGTCATTTTGGGATAGTAATTTGTAGTCTAAAATAAGCTTACCGCAGTCATCGGTTTTTCGTTTTTTTCACGTTCTCTATTTTTATACAGGTATATGGTAACCTGAGCACACTTTCACCTGCAGTGCTCGTTAACCTCTTTATCTGATCAATTATCATGCCATAGATGTATTTTCAAGTGGCAACTGGAGTGAACATTACAATGGCTGCTTAAGGCAAGTCTGGGATTCCAAAATCAGAGTCTGCAGGAGCATTGGCTCAGAAAGAGGAATCTCTCAGGTATGGATTATCAGAACTTAAAAGTTAAATCAAGATTCATAAGGTGCCGCCTCTTTCTTTCTTAGAAGCCACTAGTTGAAGATTTGAAAGAACTAAACACAATAGTTGCAATGTTTCGGAGCTTAGCATCAGATAGAAACAAATGAGTGACGTAAATGGGTGTGTAAAATTAGGATATATAAGAACCATCTATTTTGTATAATAAAAGAAGTATCTCATATCAAACGAGCGGAAAATTTTGAGTATTTGAGGTTCAGTTAGAACGAACGTATAATGCGGAATATGATATCCTAGCATCCAGAAAAATTTAGACCTTACCCGAACCCCTCTCTTTCCCCTAAGCTAGAGTACTAATGGTTCCGTAGCTAAAAGTTTTGTCGAATTTTTTCTGCTGTCACTTTATTCCAAAACTCATGGACATCCTTGAATCAGTACCAGGGGTGGAGACAGAATTTTTCCGACAGAAGGGCCAAGCTCCCCGACGGGGGGCCAGCAACCGAAAGGTGTCGAACGTTAATTTTTCAGCCCTCTCCGCGGGTCGAAAATATTTTGGCTTCTATTTATAAACATTCAAGGAATTCAGGGTTTTTATTGAAGAAAATGTGAGAAATTAGGATTTTCATTGAAGAAAATTTGAAAATTTGCATTTTTATTGAGGAAAATTCGAAAATTTGGGGTTTACTAAAGTATTCCCCCCATAGCGCCAACCCTGATAAGTGCATTAAATACACCCCTTATTACTGAAAAAATCACTGCCCACAAGCACGTTTAGGTAGTTTGTTAACGTTCTGTAACAATAATGTGTTTGAATGTGTTTGACAGAGAAGTCGTATCTCGAATTAGGGTGATGTAAAAGGTGGGGTACCGTTCCGGTATTGCTGAAGACAATTGCTTCAAATGAAAAGAATATCATCAGGGGAGTAGGACACATTGTTCTGTGAACCCCAAGCTTGGAATTATTTAACAGCGTTAAACTTCGATATCCTTCCATAAGACCAGCTTGCTTTTTCTTTATTACCATCTAATCAAGAAAAGGGGTAACAGCCATATGATAAAATAGATGCAGGCTTAACAAGCAGTTCCCTGTGTAATTGAAAATTTCATCTAGTTTTGACAATGATAGCAAAAGACTGCCAGTGCTAGGTGAGACGATTCAAAAGTCGTCACATTTGATTTTAGCAGATCTGTCAAGCAAGCATAGACTGACAGGTTGAAATTGGTTAATGAGTACTGTTATCTTAAAGCCTGGGTAACACCGCCACGACTACCTGCGACTCTCCGTCATAGATAATTTGCAAAAATCGTAGACATTCTGGTGCACCGACTTCATCCAACTACCATTGAATATGTTCAATCGGACAGACGGCTTACGACACGACGGAACTCAAGTCGTGGAATCGGCCACACCGCCACGACCACAGCCGACGCAGTGGGTGTTCGCCGTTGTGTCGTGGGTTGTCGTGGCAGTATGACCCTGGCTTTACACTGACAAACAGATGTCTAATAACAAATTGGAAGGTTTGTAACCTTTGATCGCTGTCATCACATGCTGAAGATTTCATGGTAGTGCACTTATCTACAAAGGTCTAGTTTAAACAGAGTAAGTACATTTTGCATACGAACTTTTTTGTACCTAAAGAAGTTTAACCTTTAAGCTATATTGACGTTTGACCTCGACCATTACACAACAATCGATAGAATTGTGATTTTCTATCATCCTTGTATACTTCTATGCTTTTCTCTAATGTTATTGACAAGCAGATGGGACTAAGCAAGTTGTAGGTGTATGTATTTTGCAATGATGGAGGTCTCGAGGCCAGGTCTTGCCTCGGGGTCAATTTTTGAGGTCTTGGCCTCGGCCTCGGCCTCGGCCTCGAAGGGTGATGCCTCTGCCTCAGCCTCGGCATTGTACCTCTGCCTGTGATATTTCTAGCTAGGGCCTCTCGAGCAATAGGCGTAAGTGGTGGGGGCTCAGGGCGCTGCAACTCCTAACCAAATATTTTTGTGAAAATTCGGGCATTATGCTGAGAATTTGTCGGGCACATACTGAAAAAAACATAACGCAATGATGTAGTTAAAGGTAATCAATAGTTTAGAAAACTTCCATGGTAATTAAAATAAAGTTCTGAATTGAATGCACCAGCACCTTTATATTCGGTATTAATTCACCAGTGTAATTTTAAATTTTTAAACGTATATCATAGAAGTACTACTTCCATGCTTATATTATGATTACTAGCTATGTATTTAGAAGGGCCATTGGGCCATGCCCCCTCATTGATGCCGATTTTTTTTTTATTTTAGTACCTAAAATACGTAAATTTTTTAACACAAATTTTACTTCAAAGGTAGCATATGTAGCACTAGATTGCATGCATGTAAGGACACCTAATTTTTCAAAAATTTACAAAGGGGAGGGGAACATCCCTTCCCAAAGACCCCTCCCCCACGCCGGCAATCACAACATAATGCATGCCGCCCACCCCATAAGAGAAATCTTGGATACGACACTGATTATTATCATTATTATTGCAACGACTTCCAAAAAAATTATAACCAATAAGGAGGGTAGTAACTCGGCGAAATGATTGAATGTAATTGGCAAGCGGTGTGATAAACGATGCATGCCTATATGATATGTAAATTATGTACATTAACATGTTGAATGCGCGTGGAGCGCGGAAACTTTGGGTTATATTTTTCGGGCAAGTCGTTACAGCTCCCCCCTCCCCCCCCCCCATCAACTTGGGCTCGCCCATGCTCTTGAGGCCTAATCGAGGCCAGCTGTTCAATGTTTCGTTTTAATTGCCAAAAGAATAGTTTTCCTGTGTTAATTGTTTAAGAGTGTTTTTCACCAAGTCCTTCTTGGTGTTGAATCGATACACAGCATGGGTTTCACCAGTGGAGGGTAGGGTTCTTAGGAGGTGGACAGGTGGCAACAGTCCGGCAAGCCCGTCGGGAGATCCAGTACCACACAGGGGAAGATGAGAATTGGGGGAGGTGGAAAACATTGCTATCATTAAAAAATAATGTCAGCTTATCATAACTGGATGGTAAATATTCTACCAAAGGGCAGTCCTGCTTTTCCACGCATGGTTTGAGCAAAAGTTCGGTGACGATTTTTTTTTTTTTTGACGTCATGGTACTTGCAGGATGTATTTTTCAACGTTTCGAGTATTAAATTTTCTTCATACTGGGGACTCACTTGTGTTTCAAAATGAAGTGGAAAGTTTTTCCTTTCAGAGCACTATTTACTGCATCCTAGGCTGTTTAGTAGGCCTAGGTCAAAATTTTCTGGGGCGCTTTTGGAGGAGGGGTAAAGGACCATACTCGCATCGCGGAACACTGACACCAGTGTGGTTCTTCTTCAATTTTTGGGGGTGCCATAAAACAATACCAAACGGTGGTCAGTCGTCCCGATGATTCAGCTGTGTTTGCTGATTATGGAAATACTTTCTTCAACAGCATGCCGAAGTTTTCCGAGCGTTTTGCTAATGGTACAGTTTTGTCATGTTTCTTTCATAGTTAGGTTATATATATATATATATATATATATATATATATATATATATATATATATATATATATATATATATATATATATATATATATATATATATAATATATATATACATATATACATATATATACATATATACATAAATACATATATACATATATACATATATATATATATCAAAAGCCCATGGTCACGTGGATAGATCACATGACACAGGTGCGTAGCCAATGAGGGGGCGAGGGGGCAGCCGCCCCCTCCTTGAGCATATTTTTGTATTTAAGTATCATTTCCAGCGATCTGGGAGGCATTTTTAGCCAAAATTTTCTTGTACGCTTCGCGCCATCCTATGGTGGCGCTACGCTTAGATATTTTACCTACAGGCTTCGCCCTCTCCCTGATAAATTTCTGGCTACGCACCTGACATGATACAACACACTTTAGCAGATAGCGGCATCCCAAAGTGGGTCTCTTTTGAAATCAAGTAAAGCCCATTCTTCCACGGGTCTTCACAGAAGTAGGCTCTTAGCGCTCTTAAAAGGACAAAATACACATTTGCGCCAGGACAAAGTTATCACTTAATGGAATTCTAATCTCGGGGCAGTAATGAAGCAGTCTGAGTCAAATTTCTAGGTCAATTGCATAGAATGATATTGCTTTAAAGTGTTCTTCCAACCCACGACCCCGACACCATCTCGGCTAAACAACCACCGAATGCCTAGATTTTCGTTGGGCAATTCCTGGGGCCATCCCTGAATTTCTCCTATACGGTCTACCAAGATATTTTAGACGCAGAAAAGCTGTGACAACTTCGTATTTGAGGTTTAAGATTTTTGTATGTATATAAACAGGGGGTTGAAATCAGGGGTGCAAATCCTGGGAGTCAAAGGCCCTGCCCTCAAACCAACATGTAGGGAAGAAACAATTATTTCCGTTCCTATACAGATGATGATGACGATGACGATGACGAGTGTAAAGGACAGCTTTGCAGTTTATAATGTAGTAACAAAAAGTCTTGAAGATTTGCAATTTTCAGTGCAAAATTCGACCAAGGTGGGAATGCAAGTATATTTCATCATACCAGGGACGTCGGAACGTGGCCCTGTGGGATGCAGTGGCCCAATTATTTTCATTTTGAAACTTTGTTGTCTTATTATGTCCAAAATTGCCGCAGAAAAGGTTAAAACTTGAAAGTTGAATGGTTCAACCCCAAAATATTAAACACTTTCAATGACCCTGCTAGAGGAGGTAGGAGAGTGCCCTCCTCAAAGCCTCCAAAGACTCTGTTGGAAGTTTTTGCTTAGTAACATTTTTTTCAGCGAATGGTCATCGATTGTTATGGATTACATAGTGGTCATCGCATACGCAACTAAGAAACCTAACATATACATGAAATCCAAATAAGAAATTTTCGACATGCTTCGCTCACACATAATATAAACCGGTGTCCCATTGCTGCTCCCAAGTCCCCAATTGAGGTCGATCCTTGGTCGAACATGCAGTAGCACCTACGTAATTGCAATGGTTTTCGGTTAGCACCAATTTTCAATCATCCTGAGACAAAAGGGTCATTAGCTTTTTCAAATGTCAAATGGAGGCTTAGTAGTTTTCCCGGGAAATGGTCTAGAGTAGCCACAAACGTCGCTGAAGATACATTATCTGGTAGGACCCCCTAGACATTCACTTCAGCGTTAGCTTTGAAAGGCTTCATACGCCACACCTTACGAGAATGCATCAGCCGTTGAAGACGGTTGTTAATAGCATGATTTGACCCTCAAACAGTAACAAAGAGCGTGTTTCAAGAGCTTTGTACTACTCTAAAGTATTGAAACATGTAGCACCATTTTGCACCTAAGGCAAAGGGGGAGAGGTCACTCCCCTTTTGCCCATCCCCAAGATAGCGCTAAAGGTGCAATCCAAACTCCCGAAACGCTTGCCAAGCAAGATTGACCAGCCCTGTTGCAACCGAAGAAGTAGAACAGTTGATATTTGAAAATAGGAGTACGTGTACCGGGAAACTAAGGTTTTTTCCCCTGCACAAATGCCTTCCTACGCCGTTGAATACCATCCTACGGTCATCCTGCATGGTCATACGGATATTGAATATTGATTGGTCAAATGTTTCAGTGACCATGCACTCACCATGTACTGGACTAATGTGGTAATATGTTTCACTTCTTCCCCCTTTTCTGGAAAGATACCACATGCCTTGACACCATCTGCTATAGGCTATGCGAACTGAAAAGGTTAGGATAGGGCTTTTTACATTGTACTTTACGGTAGGCTGCCTTCGACGTCGGTCTCGAAGTGTGAGGCCTCGGCCTCGGAGGTGTGGCCTCGACTACAACACTGGCATTTTTAACTCTGACTTCTTGAACAATAACGTTACAAATTGCACCTGTACGACTGTTTATGGGCAGGCAACTGCCCAAAATTGAAACTTGTTGAACTTGAGGTTTATGTAGTTGAATAACAACATACCTGTTCGCACAGTGGGCCAAAAAATTGACCTTTGACCAAGTACTTCGTTGAAATATTTCTCTGTAATATTTACATCTTAAGTGATTCAATGACGTTTCCCAGTATACTGACAAGCAGATTTCTTAAAACCCCACACAGCTTACTATCTCATCTTCCTACATGTTCATAATAGATGAGACATCGCCCTGCCCTTGACATTGCAAATGTCAAGCGTTGTGTGAGTGACTCGGTGTGCTGTATGATATCAAAATCCTGTGTGGCAAATACCGTATAAACCGTTCGTCCGATCAATCTAAAACTTGGTGGGTGATAGGTACCTGACCATACCCATAGGTGACAGTACAAACATTACGGAACGTTATTAGTTTGCGGCACGTAGTGACGTAGCTGGTGAGTGGGTCAAATCTGAGCCTTGCACGTAGTCCAACATAAACATACATGAAGTGCCTGGCGAAACCAACTGATACAATGCAGCTCATCATTTGGAAGCTTTGGCTTTACGTAATGACCTTTAAAATTATGATCACAGCAGTTAAAACACTTTTCAATGAAAAGTAAGTGCATTAACCGAAGTAACGACATTGAAATGCATGACCTGAACAACGTTTCGCAAAAAGTAAACATCGAGTTAGGTTTACTTTGGAGGAAACCAAAAAAGTACTTTTTGTTGCTAAAGGTCAAAGGTCAAATGACGGTCAAAGGTCAAATGATGGGCAAAGGTCATCTTGACCAAACTTTATCCAAAAAAGTGTGTTGCGGTTTTCTTCTAAACTGTAAGATGGTTCATTTTTAAATTTGGACTATATAAAGGACTACCTGACCTGCGACTTTATATGTGTATTGATGTCATTTATTATTGATGTCACATGTTGGAAACTTATTGAGCCATACTATATCTGGAGAAGTTGAGGAAGATGAGATTTGCAATTTCTGAATTTTCTTCAAATTAAACATTTTACTTCTGACTGTTGACCTTTGACGTCATCAAATATACGCATGTAGTTTGAACTTGATTGGACTTGGGGCCCAAGGAGGAATTTGCGACAAAGTGTTTTGCAATATGTAATTCAATTTCATATTTGATCTCACCCCTAAGCTATCGCAAAGAACTTTTTGAAGGGAGCCCATCAACTCCATTATCTTTTGGTGAAATGAAATATTCTAAAAAAATGATAATCAAAGAAAAGCTAAAAGCAAATGAAGGCTTTTTAGTCTTTTGTCAATAACGTCATCAATTACGGCACTCACCACTTAAGCGTACATGTTTATCATTATCAAGTACCAGTGATCAAAAAGTTTGAACATGATTATACTTAATGCTTTGAAGAAAATTGTTTTGACAAACTGGAGGCCAATTTGATTTTTGATCTTATTTGACCTTTGCTCTCCGCCATTAACTACCACACAGTAACATATTAAACAGAGAGTGCCTGCCTGAACAACAGGTTTACGTCATTTGAATGTTTGATTTAATGATCTATGAAGACCTTGGATTCAAAATATGTGTAAACCTAGACCCTGTTGGTTCGGCTCACCGATATCGCAAATTCTAAAATGGGTTACACCAGGTTACTCTTACAATATTATTCTCCTTCATACGCCACGATATGAGGCCGGCAGATCAGAGGGGGACGCAGATGAGAGGGGAATGCATATCAGAGAACGGGTAGAGTAGAGGGAGTTCAGATAGACAGGAATAATTTAGATTGTATTGCATGTTATATACAACAAAAAGCCGAACAGCCCTAACAAGGGCTAGTGTAAACCCCAAAAGCAGCACTGCTTAGTGCAAATTAAAACCCTTACATGACCTTTTACTGTAATATCCTAAAGACCAAAGCATTCCCACACCCAAAAACCATAGCATTTTAGTTTAAAAAATTCATCAACATAGGCGTACGAGGGTCAATATTTGGGTCAGGGATAATTTTTGCCCGACTTTAGAATTTTGGACCAAGTTGCCCGAATATTGATACGTCGGTTGCAAAAGGGCATAATTTATTCTCTTGGCTGTCTCATTTGCCCGAATGGATCCACTATTTTTGCCAGAATTGGGAGTACATATGCTCTCCTGCCCCCCCCCCCCGTCTTGAGGGTCTGAGAACACAATGAGGGTCTGAGAGCACTTCAATGGTAGACCTTAAACTTTGAAACAAGTCTGTGTATTTTTCTACCTTACCTCGTAAAGAGGATGAAAATATTACGTGGACATGGGTACTCTTTTTTTTTGGTTCTGTGCTAGTCTATAACTTTTTAGTATCAACAAAGTATTGACATAGGCTATGTCATACAAGGGAGGTGACATTACCTCCCGGTCGTACAAAAGGGTAAAACCGCTGGTTCTTGTACATATGTAACTGTAGTGCTCAAAATAGGTTTAACACATAGAATATTTGTAAACAAGTGTCTACAAAACTGACAGAAAATTAATTTTTCGATTATATTACTTTCAAAATGAATGTTGGAACACAAAGAAAATCTTTGAAAAGTAGGTTTACAAACCTGAACACGAAACACCATTTCCAGTGAACCCTGTGTTGCAAGTACATGCGAAACTGCCGATAGTATTTGCACATGAGGCTTGGGGTGAACAGTTGTCAGTATTTGAAATACATTCGTTAACATCTGGCCAAAAATTTAAAGAGGAATAAACAATTTTGTTGGCGAAATTGAATATATCATTTATTTAGACAAAGCAAATGAACAAGATTAAGTAGTTCACATTTATATTCATGTACAGTTACTTCATATGTTTAATCTATGTTTCGTTTTCTTCTTTAAGCATTTTATCTTTATAGAAAATGTGTGGTATTGTTGCAACTACTGGATTATTCTACTCCACTTACATAGATGGTGTTTTTCATCATTAGATATAGACCTTTTCCATGCACAAAACAGGATCAGGTTGACCCAAAGACAGGTTAGCCAAGGAAAGTTAATATTGACTTGATAATGTAGATGATCCTGCATGTTTTTCCTTCGATCAACCTGAGGTTTTTCTCTTCTGACAACTTACTTTTTTGTTTTCCTAATACATACCCCTTGGGAAGTGTGTTACCTTAGTAAGTTAATAAAGGTATCTACAGAAAATTTTCCTATATTATGACATTTATTCACTCAACCCTACGATTATATAGATGCAATAACAAGACGAAGTACAGGATGCAGAAGAATGTTGTCTAGTATGCCTGTAATACCTTCATTGTTTTGATGTTGCGAATCTCAGCTGGTTGATTTATAGGTTACGTTATTTGCGTTTACTACAACAGTATATAGGTTCGTTTCAGATAAGCTTACACAGACTTAAAAATAGCAAATGGTTTCTTGCAATAAAATGAATAAAGGCTCGAAGAAATTTCCTGCAACGTTTGCCAAGTGTGAGCTGAAAATTTTGATGGTTAGAGGATCGTGACATGCGAGACTAGATGGTAGTTAGATAAAGGGAAACATGCTTTCTGGGGGGATGCGTTTGCCTGAATTACACAGATTACAAACATGACTTTACCACCTGTAGATAAATCCAAGCGGTCCGACGCCTGGCCAAACAACGACGCCTGGCAACAAAAAGTATGCGGGAAGTCTTTGCGTTTTTCCTGTTACCCGAGTAGAGCGGAATATTTAAACGTGGACACTAATATAACTTTTGTAAGTCTAATAATTTTGAGCGTAGATGTATGTTCTTAAGGGCAGTCATTTCGATCATATTCTGATGTTTATAACAGTGTTTAAATATTGTGTTGGGACACACACAGTACTTGCGAAAATGTTAACCAACCTGCCCAGTCACTAATTCTAAAGTTTCGATTGATGTAAGTACAGAAAAGGCATATTGTTCCTGAATCAGTATGGTGCGTTTAAAATGTTTGTTGCACCACAGAAAGTTTCTTTCAAAATAAGTTTACAAACCTGAACACGAAACACCATTTCCTGCAAACCCTGTGTTGCAAGTACATGTGAAACTGCCGAAAGTATCTGCACACGTGGCTTGAGGTGAACAGTTGTCAGTGTTTGACGTACATTCGTTGATATCTGGCCAAAATTAGGAAAGGAAAAACACTTGGGTGTTGTACCGAAAGGATCATTTACTTACAAAAAAGAGTGCACTAGGATAATTGGAACAAGCATTCACTATTCCATGTTTTTATTATAAATCTTGGGAATCTTGTATTGCGGATCAGAACAATCATTCTTAGAAAAGGGCAGTAACAAGGGATTACACATTCCTAAATATTCGACTTCTTTTACATGTAAGTTTATTCTACTCACTGTTTTCAATTACGAGATTCGATTAAAGGCAGGGTTAAAGCAAGAAATTAATATTTTTATGTAAAAGAGAAACTAAATCTACGCAATTCGGTGAAACCTTCCTTTAAAATCGGACATGTAGTACTCGAAATATTAGCAAATTAAGTTGCTACATTTGTGACCCAGAATGAGCTTGAGGAAAGCAGGGATTATATCACGGCCTCACATTGATGAGAAACGCATTGTTTCCTTTGTTTTTTTTTCAGTCTGTTGTGCTGACCTTGAAGTTAATATGGATAGAACCTGCCCATGGGGAATGTGAAGTTTGTAAATTCACATGCCTGTCATGCAATCACATTCCGATACCATGTAATTGTGGGGGAGAAAATTGGTTGTAAAGTTTAAAGAAAAACAAAAGACTGCTCATTAATGAGAGGCTATGACGTCATATGTGCTTGCTTCAAGTTCACTTTTTGTTGAATATGTGGCAACTTTATCTGCTTATATCTTGAGAACCACACATCAGATTTCAATGCAAATTTCACCAGAATGTTTAAAATAAGTACCTCTAACATATCAAAACTTGATTTGAGCTTAGACCCTTCTTTTAACTTCAGTCACTATCCAGGTGAGCCATCTGCTGATCAGATCCAAAATACAGACTGACAGACACAACAACTATTTCCATGATAAATGATCATTGTAAACACCTTATTCAATTAAAGTTGGGTTATTCCTAGCAAGGGGTCTTTTTAAAGAGGACCGCATACCCCTAGTTGATGGTAAAGAATAGGTACCTACGGTGCGAATTGTAAGGACGCTGCATGGGTGTCAAGATCTGTCTTGCAAAAACTAGTTTTAACAACGTATTTCTAGTTTGCCCTAATCCATGCTAACTTGGGTGTATGGTTCGTTTATCCGATCCCACATCTGGTTCAATTTTCCTGAACACATTTTATCATAATTTTTTGTGTAGTTACAAACTCTGTGTGGTGCACTGTATTAGTAAATACCTGTACACAAGGGATATGTTGACAAGGGTAGCTCCAATACTGGACTCGTGCGCTACGCTCCCAACAGGTTGTGTACACAATACCATCACAATGCGATTTATGTGCCCAGTGGCGCATTAAAGGGAAGACCATTGGGCCATACCGCCCCCCCCCCCCCCCCCCCGTTGATGCGTATTTTCTTTTATGTAAATGTCACACGTAGCTGTTCGCAGTCTTGTGTTCATCTAGTTCTATCGTGGTAGGTGTTTTTTTTTTTTTCAAAATTAATAACCTGAAATACGTAAATTTTTTAACACAAATTTTACTCCAATGATAACACACGAAGCACCAGATTACATGTAAGGACTCCTAATTATTCCAGAAAATTAGAAAGCGGAGGGGACCCCTCCCCCATGCCGGCGATCACAGAACGTAGTGTACCCCCCCCCCAACACACACAGACACCCGTGGGAAACACAACGGGTACTTCTGATGTAGTTTTGTGTGCGAGGATTAGACGAATGTTATTGCATGCATGGCTTTGTTTGCCCACCGGCACTTAATGACATAGCAACACTTAACAAAACCCGATAATCGTGCATGGAAGGCATTTCGTCCTCCTCAACCAAAATATTATGGATCATGCTTTATGGGTCTGCAAATATAGCGGGTTATACCAAGATACTAAAGGTATTCCGTCCTCCCTAACCAAATTATTGGAGGGGACTATGTCTCACATACACTGATTTTAGCAAACATTACTGCCGTTGACGATTTGTACAGGACGATTGATCATGCTTGTAACGTTCCCAACCAAATTATAGAGGTAATGTACATGTGTGTCTACGACTGTTTTATTGATCACCGAACATGTACTCTGAGTAGTGTGCGCGAGAAGCGCGCCGGGGAAAAAAATCAATTTTCATGACTTTCTATCAAAAAGTCTAATATTCACTAAAAATGCAAGCAATAACTACGATTTTTGACAAAATATCACAGATGTTCCGTCCTCCTCAAGCAATTTACTTGAGGGGACTATGTCTCACCCCCACAGTATTTGCAATTTTATGGTCAATAGCCAAATGTTTGGGGAAAGAAAGTTGTTACGCCCCAACCAAATTACTGGGGACCATGCCTCCACCCCACCCACCCCAACACCCGCAATCAAGGCAAGTGCTTGTTTTTCTCTAACTGTACTTATCTTTAAGTTTGAAGCAGAATGAATAAAGTTTAAGGCAAATGATTGAGAAATTGTGTGAGCAAGTTGAGTTTCGCGGCGCAAATAATTTCTGTTACAAATATGTTTACAAACCTGTACACGAAACACCATTTCCAGTAAACCCTGTGTTGCAAGTACATGTAAAACTGCCCAAAGTATTCATGCACGTGGCTTGCGAGTGGCAGTTGTCGGTATTTAATGCACACTCGTCAGGATCTGAAAAAAGAACAAACACAAGACTGCATTTTCTGTACTACAGTACCGTATTCATTCCTTTATTTAACGCAAAATGATTTAGCCTAAGTAGGTTTTTTAGACAGTCATTTATAACATCATTTTTTTTAATCCAATTTTGCCTTGTATCCCTGATTAGGGTGTTTTATCTCTGTACTGAAATGTTGGATAAATATTTTGAACTGCAAGGAAGTATAAATACATATATTCGGCTTAATTTACATCCATTTTTAATCCTTATGGACATTTTCAAACTATTTGATACAATTCACTGTTGTGAGGAAAAACCTGCTGGTTGTATCCAGCAAACAAATGCCATGATTCCTATAGTATCGCCGTGTTACCGGCGGATTGTTACTTTAACCATGATCTTCCCCACCTCTCTACCCCAAACAGATATTGTACTGTTAAATTCTATACAGCAGGACTACTTAGTGATACGAAAGAAAGGATAAGAAAGGCATTTGGGTTTGAATTATAAGAGGATATTGACCAACTCTTTTTGGCGCCCTTTTTTGCGCTCCCATTGCAGATATCGTTGAAGAACAGCTCGATGGATTTCATTGTTCTAAAGCCCCATTCACAATCTCCCTGTACCATCAAGTCCGACCTCTTTTAGACCGAGTTCAATGGAAGAAGCAGTCACGTCTCTGTACTATTTCTGAAACAGCTTAAAGCTACAAATCTCCTCTTATTTCGCTTATAAGTATCTTTCCTGATATGCTTGACCATGAATACTGGATATGAAAGGTAAACCAATGGGTAATCATTTTCTCTATGAGTGTAAGAATTCAGTAACAAAAATTTTGTTACAAGATATAATAGCGTCATGTAGTATGCAAGGCATTTCCAGTATAGATTGGTACTGACCGCCATTTTGTTGTTTATCACTAAGATTGCAGACTTATGTTGCAATACTTCATTTGCATAAAAGTTAGACAATGCACACGACACCTAGTCTGTCTGGTTTCCACTTCCTTGTGTGGTTGGTCCTTTATTTGTGTTTGGAGGGGAAAGCGCTATAGACACGTCTCGAACATCTTCTCATCTGCGTTGTCTGCTCAATCGGCAGATTTGGAGAATACTTGGCTAGTTTTGCCAACGTTTGGACCCTCGGTGAACCAAAGAACAGTTTTAATTTTGTCTACGCATCTTTTAGACCTGTCGTTATTTGAGCCAACGTTTATAGACCTAGCCTGGCCTAGCCATTAACTCACCAACGCTACCGTTACCAGCGCGACGTTCAACTTGAACATGACGATTTCAGTCAAGTTTACAAAATCACATTTTAAGTTTTAAGGGTGAGTGTGAGGCAATCCCCAAAATCCCATGGGCCCCTTCCCCCCGCAGTATGTTCAAGTGGAATGATGTATTCATAGTTTGATATTGTGTGAAATGTGAACTGTTTTTCGTACTATTAGGCCTTGTCTGGTGGCATTTTGTAGGGGTCTTATGTGAAAGATAAAAATTTTTCATTACATGTCATCCAAACCCCATATCAAAACTCCATTCCTAACTCAAAATATCTCTTCCTAAAGATTGGTTACTTTTAATAAGAAATACCTCCAAGTTTCCTCAAGGTCACAAAACATGATCCAAAGTGGGCAAATTGCCTCAGATTCCTTTTGTTATTCTTTATAATTGGCTACCTTGTTTGACCTTGAAATTTGATACCGTTGGAATGTTTAGATGTTTTTCCGTGTAGATATAGTGAAAAACTGTTCCATACTTATGGTACAGCAAATAAAGTTATGGAATATTCAATATAGTGATATCAACATTATAAAGAAATACAAAAGCTACATCAAATCCATTTGCCCAGATGACATCACAGATTTCCCATCATGCACTAGGGAAACTGAAAATGTAGCATTTCTTCAAAAATGTGTATCTTCCAAATGCAAGATGCTATTGAGATGGGGTTTTCACTGACTAACACAGAAAATTTTTCTGCTTTTTTTGAAAGCATCAAATTTGGTCACCAGACCATGCTTTTAATATATTACACCCAGTGTATTTGCCTGAAAACACAAAGTAAAGTGTTGTTCATGCTAATGTTGACAGTGCCATACAAGTTGATATTTAGAATTTATGTGCCTGTATTTTTAATCCTGTTGTACGTATTGTTTCATGTTGTTTAGGCTTAGCCCAAAGTAGACAACAGGGATAGCTTATTATGCAGAATTCGCAAATGCTGTACATTCCATTCCGTAGGTGTGATCGAAGGTGTGTCAACTTTAAGCCAATCAGAACGTTACTTTTGTACTCGAAGTGAATGAATTAGTACGTATATGCATGGAAGTTTTGCAATTCACACGTAGTGTAATCATGGACCCAATCATGTTCGTATATATATTATTCGTAGTTTAATGCTCTCTTGGGCCTTAGCCAACCCTAAATTTGTTCTCGGTAATTACCTTCTACCTTATGAAATGCAGGTACGAGATAGTATGTCGTTGGTTAAACCGTTTAATTTACAAGTTTGTCCTGTCCGTGTGTAATAGGGGGCGCCACCATTAGTTTTTTCATTGTGTGTATAGTGAGAACAGGGAGTTGTGAGGAAGGAGAAACAACAGCCAAATCTGTCAGACAATACGTACTTGAAAATGATTTAACTCTTTGCAGGCACTGCTATTTGATTGACAGGTCTCTTTGTTCCTATTGTTAAGTCTCTGCTGACTAAACCCTCTTAATGATGATCTCCCCCTTTCTTTTCCAAGTAATCCCGAGACAAAGGCCATTATGTATACATGCTTTGAAGTAAGGTTTGTTTCCGTCAATGAACAAAATTTAATCAGGATTTTCAGTAAAACGACTGGCAACAAACGTTTCAGTAATGCACTTTAATTGTGCCCCGACGATTTTTATACGTCACCAGGAGGAAACATTGTTCAAGCCTATACATTTTCTTAGTTTTTAACAAATTTTCCCATCGTTTGGAAATATATTCGAAAAGTAAGTTGTTAAGAAATTCTTAACTGACTTTAAATGAAATGAAATTTAGTGCGTCGAATAACGACGAAAGGTTAAAATTTCACATTTTTGCATGACGGCTGGCAACGAAAAGTCAACGAGTTCAACATAATAGATGTGTCTTCTCATTGTCATTTTGACAATGCATCACTGATTCTAGTTGATGTAGGTATTGAGACAAGAGTTTTGAGAAGAAAGGCAAGATATCTGACGGAAACAAACATTGCTTCAAAGGCTCTATAGAACGTTGGATCTCCTTGGTGAGAATTCGCAGTGAGCCATTTGGGTTTTCAAGTTTTGTCACTGCAAGGAGTTGCGTCATTGTCCAGATACTTTAACATAATCGGGTCTACTTTTCGCATTTGTATATGAACAGAGAATGATGAGGAAACTTCAGATTTCATATTATTTTCAGATGTAATGTTAATTTAAACGAATTTTTAGAAATGGTGAATATGACATAACTTAAAGAAAGTTTTAGTGAACTTGTGCAAAATGGTATTTTAAGGGATAAGTGCATTTGTTGAATATCGCTAACATTCTCAGATATTTGAATGAAAATATTTTGCAGGTATGGTAATAAAGTGATGCTTGTAGCCTATTGACAATTTTCATCATCAGAATGGTCACTGAACCAGATGGGATTTATTTCATGGTAGATTATCATTTACACTGAATGATGTCAAGTTTAGATAAGTAATCTCATTTTGTCAGACCTATTTATGGAGATAAGATAGTGTTTCACATATTTTTGCAATGACAGTCAGTCAGGTATTGAAAATGATGAATGCATGAATTTTGAAATGAACTACTTTGGAATCATATTTTGGTGTTTTCTCCATTCAGGGATGACCCATCCCCCTCTCCCTCCTTCATGTTGCCTCACACCACACTGTCATTTGTAACAGAATTCAATGTATGTCATAAAATGTTGTATTCTGTACACAGTACTCGTATGTTTGGAAGAGTAAAATTTTTCAAACTGCGTTTTCAAATTTATAAGAAGACCAAAGGGCTTGCCATGTAGTATGCAAGGAATTTCCAGTATAGATTGATACTGACCGCCATTTTGTTGTTTATCACTAAGATTGGAGACTTATGGTGCAATACTTCATTTGCATAAACGACACCTAGTCTGTCTGGTTTCCACTTCCTTCTATGGTTGGTCATTTATTTGTGGCATGGGTCTTCTAGCCAATCAGAGGCCTATCCAATAGTATTAGACTTCCTGCCCTTACGTCCGAAACCTGTATCCCACGCCACTCGTGTTGCAGACCTCTAAGAAGAAGCACGTATTCACCTTTGTGAATATGTGATCTTTTTTATATGGCCGGCCTTTCAATCAGCTTTAGTTTCACCATAATTTTGAGAGGAAGATCAATTCAATAATTATTGTCGAGTAAATGAAGAATAAACTGTCTTCATTTTTCCGTAATCTGTATTTGGACTGGAGCTACACCCTCAAGTTCACATGATTCTTCGGTCTTGTTTCTACCGAGCTTACCCACGTCACGACACGGTGGAGTCGCAGGGCTTTTAATACACGACACGGTGGAGTTACAGGGCTTTTAGTACACGACAATAGAGTAGCCATTGAGGAATGCAGAAAGTAGGGTTTACTGATTCAATTTAGGGTGACTGTATTTTACCATAACAGACAAACTGTGATTAATGGTCTGTTTCAAGGACATCAAATGCTATTTGAAGTTTGTAAATATTTCATTATAATGTTCGCAATTTTGTAAACTACCTCATAGTTTTCAGAAATTCGACCCCTGGATCCCAACAGGGCCCCCAAGGGAGTTTTGTACACCCATGCCGTCACTTTGTGTACATCAATCCTAGCATTCACCGCCATTGGTACAGCACTGACTCCCTGTGGAAACTTCACTACTTTAAGCCCCTCTCGATTTAAGACCTAGACCAGCTCTTTGTTCCTTAGGAAATTACTCTCCCGCGAATATATATAGTAAGTAAGCGGCGTGTAAACGTGATAATGTATATTCTGCTAATTTTACTGAATTCAATCAATGCAGTCTCAGGAACCTACTGTGGCTCATCTAGGAATCTATACCAGACGGGGTTGAGGTCATTGCTCCCAGTCTTGGACACTCTGGGTGGGGGCCTTAAACGTTCCAAGTGTTCAGCCACTTCAGCTACGTTCAGTCACTGTCCCCAAAACATGAGATAAATATGCAAAACACGTAAAAATCACATACTTCGGAACCCCGAGCGAAAGAGCAAAATATTTGTCGAATTTCCCCCTTTTGAAGTCATCTAAACATTTTATGTGGTCATAAATGAATTTGATCAGAAGACTTATCAAATGCAAGTCACACACTCTAACCATCAGTCGACATTCCATTACATTCATTTGCACTAGCAGTGACCATGGAAAGCTGACTTTGGGTTCTCAGCTTATTTATATAGGATCATACATATTAAACAGCATGTCCATGATGTAGATGGCCAACCACTGTGCTCCACGGAAGTACAACAGAAGTGCAACACATAACTATGCCGTGGCAAGTAGACCACTAGTCAAAGTTTACACATTTAAGGAATGAACTGAGGCTGCTTTCTCGTCTAAGATTCTTGGAATAAGGTGACTATTTTGAACAGGACTTATGTGGATGTAAATCCTAAATACAGTTGAGGATAAACAATCCCTCCGATGTTATTGTCAGCCACCATTCCCTCATCCCAATCTTGCCTTATTCTATGCAATATCCTTAAAAAGTGGAAACATTCCCATGACCTTATTTAATGCTTTAATGTAGACCATTGTAGATTTGAATAAATTGCTCACTCCTACATAACTACAGAAAGACCGGCAACTTTTCAATCGATACCGCGGGTAAAGAATCTGCCCATGCAAAAAATCCAAAGTAAGTAACTGATAAAACTGCACTCGTACAACATTGGAACGGTCAGTATCCTGAAGGCATTTAAAAGGCAATAGATAAAGGTATAGATAGAGCACAATAATCCAAATTGTCTTCCCTTTTAAGGTGTTTTTAACCTGTCGTATTCCATACAATGTGTGAAAATTTTCACATTGATATCTGCCAAGTATTTATTGAGGGTGGAGGGTGGAATTGGTCCCTAACCTGAGGGGAAATATGAGAGAAGTCATTTGTTACTGACACTTACGCAACTCGTTTGGTACCGGATACTCAAAATACACAACGTTCCTTGATCAGTGCATATGATTCACTGAAACAAGGTGGCAAAAGGAACTAATTTTTCAGCTGAGAGCTACTTTTGAATAAGCTAACCAGAAAGCGAAAAGACTTAGTCACACAGTTTAATCACGTAGTGCTTCTTAAGAAAAGTCCTGCAGCATATCTTCCACGGCAGAAAAAAATCTGAACTTGACTACTCCTTAAAGAAGTTACAACCATCAATTATACAAGACTTAATGAGAAGCCATCAGCCAGTCTTGATATAGTGAGAGCAATAACCGACTTGAATGACTTTCACAGAGTGCTATCAAGAAAGCAAGACTTCTCCTGAGTGGCTTCAACAAAAGCAACCCAAAGTCGACTATTCACCAATGTCCCGAGGGTGCTTCTGACGCGGAAAACCAAGTCCCTTTTCTACATTAACCTTAGATAACCTTTGACCTTTATTAAAAAAAAAAAACAAGTTTCATCTCCTTTGACTATAACGCATCCACATGACATATCTGAAAAATTTCCAAGGTTCTTTTCTTAAGGTATCATGTTTACAAGGTTAATGGTTATTTCTACCTCTGATGACCTCAAGTTACAAATGCCCTCAACTAAAAACACTTGGGTTCTTACTCTAAATATGAAAAATGTATATACCAAGCATGAAAAGAGCCCATCATTCCTATCTTGGGATATCTTGTTTACAGAATGTTTATGAAGTTTACTGGTGACCTCAGATAACATTTAACTTCCACCGAATACAATCGGATTCTTCCTCTCATCATTTCAAATCGAGATAACGTTTTTAAAAGCAATTTACGAGGTTTTCGTAATTTAACCTCTAACGACCTCAGATAACCTGCCTCTACCAAGAAAGACAGAGTTCATTTACTGATCATCCACATGCCAATTTTTGAAACATATCTACCCTTTCTCCCTTGAGGTATCTTGTCACAAAGATGTCGCTTTGCATCTCTGACGACCCCAATGACCTATGTGACAGTTCCAACCCAGGTCAAAACGGCCATTTTTCCAACTATACTGAAGAGTAAATCATTTCACAATACTAATGTCTGTTCAGTAGTCAGTTGACCTTTGCTTTCTGACCTATGGCACCATCAATTACGCCCAAACACTCACATACTCACACGCAAGCACACCAACAAACATTGTGACACTTGGACACTCGCACTCGTTCAACATTTATGATGTTAGGTGACGTACAGTACCTCATCCCTCTATACTTTACATGTAATGAGATGAGATAATTAATGACCCGTCAGCATGATGATTCATTTGCCCATGATAACCTTCATACAAATGTATGGCAATTCTCTTGTGTATGAACCTGGTGAGACTTCCTTCTACCAGGGCGTTGTCACTCGATGGTCGTTGTTATGACGATGTTTGATGAGAGATGAAGGTAACTTTCAGAGAAGAGGATGTTGGCTTCGTTTAGTATAATCAGGGAGTTGCTATTTGAACTCCCTGGTCTGCCACGAAGCCAAAGTCACACACTACCTCATGTTACATCAGGTCAAATAGCAACTTCCTGGTATAATGCAATTTCTTAGGCGGTATTGCTGCGTTACAAGTTATTTTGCTCGTCCTTCCATGAAGAGGCAAACCAGAACAGAGAAAGTGGGCGTCCGAGGGTTAGAGAATCGAATGGAAGGAAACCGAGGTGAGAGCTTTCCACACCTGACTGGCCTGGTACGATCAGACCTGCCCTACCTACAAAAATGCAAAAGGATAGTTGGTTCCTTCTCTGAGAAAATTTTGTACAAAGATGGACCGTTTATCAAAACGCAAGACACTATAAAAAGGTCTGCGAAGGCCACCTTATGTCCAGAAAAAAGACAACAGCTAACTTTGGGATGTCTTAGCAACTAGTGAGAAGATTTCTGTTTACGATATTTTTGGATTACGTGTATACTTGGCCCTTTTTCAAAACGATAGGTGTAAATCTGATACATTTCTGTGATATCATGCGAAGCACAGTATCTTTATAAAGTGTCGATCTCAACCAAGGAGTAGATTGCGGCATCTCCAAATTCCCAGAAACAGATTGGTGATAAAATTTCAACCAGGAGATTAATAAAAAAAAATAATTATGACTACCTAAAATACTTTGCTCGAAAATTTTTACCAAAAAGTGACACATTAAAATTTGCATCGAAAATTCTCTTATTTTCCTCTCCATGAGAAATATGTGTACACCTACTGTACGTATAATTTAGCTCAATCTTACTGCCTAGTACAGGATGATAGCTCTGCTGCAGAAAAAGCTGATGAGAGGTCATAAGGCCAGAATGTATGAAAGAAACATTAGGATGATAAAAATGCAGCTGAAAATTCGAACAGCATTATTGATGGATCCTCTTAACCTTCTTCTTTGAAAGCAGTCTTCTAGATTTGCTAGCTATACATTCGCATAGCAAATTGCGATATAAATGTCTGAAGATGTTCGGACAAATATCGGTTGAACACCCCCCTCTCATTAAATTGGAAAGAAAGCAGTTGCCCTTTAACAAATGGGAATTAAAAATAACCATTGCCTTAAAGCATTTTAGTGTATCTTGCCTTCCCCTGGATGCTATCTTGAGCCTTCCTCCCCCCCCCCCCTTTAACTTGTCTGGTTACGAGCATGTGCCTAACACCGGGCAGAAACAGGGAGCACGGAAGAACTACCTTGGACCAAGGTAGTACTTCCATGGAGAGAGGGAAAACGAAACAACTTCTAATGTCACTTCAGGCGCAACGAAATCTTTCACGTGGAGCTCTCAGTCTAGTACTTTGGTGAGTGAGTTAGTGTACGAATTTTAAAGTTTGAACATCGTCTGATGAAAACAAAATATAATTGCACTTGGTCATAAAAGATTAATGAATATGGTATAATGAACATATTGGGACACGGGGGTTTCTTTTGAAACACTTGTTTACATACCAGCAGTACACGTAACACCATTTCCAATAAAGCCCTCGTTGCACATGCATGTGAAACTGCCGAAGGTATCTAAACATGTGGCGTCAGGTGAACAGTTGTCATTGTTCGTTGCACATTCGTCAACATCTGGCAAAAAAAAATTTAAAGAATGTCAGCATTTGCAGAGCTTCAGTAGAAAATAATCGGCAAAGTCATGCTTTGAAATTAGCTACAGGTGGCTTGGGGTAAATAATTGTCAGTGTTTATTAAACATTCGTCAATATGTAGCAAAAATTAGAAATTGGAAAGCCTTGCGTAATGAATAGTGAAGGGGCTATACTTCGAATAAACAATTATTGGTGTTTTTTATTAAAAATTTTTGTTTATATCGAACACTTTTTCTTTGTACTTATACCTGGGATAAAGCTAGATAGGAGTGAACTGCACAAATATTCCACTTGATTTACATCCCTTTATAGTACAGTTTTCAAATACTTCATAAGATTTATCCCTGTAAGGACGACTGAGCTGACAGATAAACCAAGAACACTGTTACGATTTCGATTTCTATGACTTAGTAATAACATACTTGAATACTTCTTTTGCAGTTGACGCCATTTCCCGTGATTAACATTACAAGAACTTCATATTGACTTTTTGATATTGTTTCTCCGAGTTGATTTCACAATTGCTGCACTGTTAAAACACTGGGTATTTTTTGGCTGGGGTAAAACGATTTGGTTATTTTGGTTACTTTGCTCATGTAATGCTAAAAAATTCCCTTTGATACACGTTCATTGTATTATCCAATCTGTATTCAAACTGGCGACAAGCGTTTATCCAACGATTGGGCATATTTTCACTTAACCTGCTTGTTGGACGATTAATTGCTAATAGCACAATATTTGCTTACAGGTGGACAAATCGTTCACTACAGGCTTTGAGGGGAGCAACCGCAGATTTGACTTGATTTGGCTTCACATTTCTTCTGATGATGAGACATTGTTTCGATGCACTGAAGAATCCTTTTGGAATCTTTGACGTTTGCAAAGGAGGAATACACTTACATTCTATTTGGCCACAAAGTCGGGCCTTATTCCCCCAAAAGTGTTAATATAGTACTACGAAAGTGAGCACACTTTGTGTGTGATTCTATATATCTTAATGAGAGCTAAACGGCTGTCTAATAGTCAAGAATCATGGGTTTCTCTGTCACGTCAGACTTCGAAAAGTTTTAGTCATAATACAACTATAGTGCTCTCTACACAGTAAAACTGTTAGTTCTCAATTACAGCTGGGGCTTTTATTTATGTGTTGATGGAAGTAAAAGACGTTGAAGTATCATTTGACGGTTCCTTTTTAACCTGATTGTTTTGGACGTTACGGATAAACATGACAAGCCAAACAAAATATCTTTCCCAATAAGTAGGCAAAATTTCAACAACTGCTGGGTAGTAAGTTTACCCGACGCTCTTTAGAAAGGAATGCCCAACAGCTATCCACTGATGACTGACCAACATATGGTCAAAGTTTTGACCAATAATTGAGATAATTTTGTACCCAACTCAGTTGATCACCTTTTTGTGTTTTTGAGTTTTTATATAGACTCCCAATATCGGGCAATAATTTGGGCAACTTTTGCCCAATATTTTCAACAGGTGGGTTCGTGATCAAACGTAAGCGTTTTTTTTTTTTTTTTTTTGAAAGTTTACATAATTGAGTATTGTCTGTTTGGGAGTTTTTGCATAACATTGAAACGATGATGAAAACTCTAAACCTAAAGAGTATAAAATGTACCCACGATTCTGTACTCCCAGGCTCATTGGATAGCCTGTTAGTGCTCAAAGAGACCTATCGAATCTCACACAAATGTGTTCTAGTTCGTAGTACTATTTTAACAATTTTATTCAAACATGGCCGATTTTGTGGTCACACAGAATGTACGAGTATTCCTCTTTTGCAAATGTCAAAGATTCCAAGAGGAATTTTCAGCGTATGGAACCAAAGTCTAATTATTCGAACAAATAGGAACTAAAACCGAGTCAAGTGGGAGGTCGCTCACCGCAAAATCTTCAGTCAACAATTTGTCCAACTTTGCCCAAACATAATGATAATTAGCAATTAATCGCCCAACAAGTGGGTAAAGCAAAAATATGCCCAATCGTTGAATATAAGCTTGATACGAGTTTGACAGTTAATTGGATACTACAATAAACGTGCGTAGAGGGAAGTTTTTACCATTATATGAGCACAGTTTGACCAACATATTACCGAAGAGATTTGCCCAACCAAAAAGGTGCCAAGTGTTTTAACAGTGTTACATAATTCTACATTTATTTTTTATGTTAACACATTAAGATCGACATGGATTTACTAAAAAATCCACAACTGTTGAAATAAACCACTTGACCCGACAATGACATGCATCAATGAAATGGTATAAGGAAATATGCAGCGTGCTTCTATGAACATGAATGTTTTGTAATTAAGGGTGTTCACAGACGTAGACAGAGCAACATACATAAGATAGGATACACATGCACGAGTTGAAAATATTTAGCATTTGTGGGCTGGCAAACTGGTACGTTTAGAGCAGGGGTGGGGAACATTTTTCCCTTGACGGGCCGTTTTGATAGTTATAATCCACTCGCGGGCCGCAGATAGTGAGGGCGCAAAAAGCTTTCCCTAAAGAGTGCAGGCCAAGGAGCCCCAAACAGGCCCTGGTGGGGTTAGGGAAAAAGCCCAGGTAAGGAACTAGTGCGATGCCCCCCAGAAGCTATTGAGTTTGTGCAAATTGCAGGGAATAGAATGCTCATCCACTAACTTTTAATGACATTGACTGTGCAAGGCTACTCAGACCAGGAGTATCGCATTTGTCTTCTTACTTATGCATGAAGCAACAGTGAACGAAAAGTACGCGTGAAGCGCGCCGAAAAATGGCGCATTTTGGAACCAGCTTTATTTTTCTTCACTTGAAATTGCAAAATTATCTACTTTTTAACGTTTAACTCACTCTTCGGAGGGACACTCCTAGCTCCCACCCCCACCCGATCTACCGGAATAAATACAGTGCCCTCTGAGTTACGTACTGTAATAGATAGACCTATATATGTAATACTGCAATTCTGTCCAATGCTATGTAGCCTACCACTAGAAGTATTAGGATTCTGCACCTGGTTTGTCTAACGAAACAGTGGGCATGTTATGCCCCAGCCACATTACCGCCGGGCGCCGGCCGATGAGTAGAAATCGGCCGATGTCTGACATCGGCCGGGCGCCGGGGGATTTTCATCCATTCTCACCGACGTCTTCGATGTGGTCACATTGCTCCGGTCACCGCTAGGGCGCCGCCAAATGACCGGCTGATGGTTTCTCGATCAATTTTTCCGGATTCCGGCCGGTACCCTTAAGGACGTCTACAGATCATCTCCCGGACACCGGCAGGGTATCGGCAGATATCCGACGGGACATCGACCAGCACCCGGCCGTTTTTAACCCATTTGCAGGTCCCCGGCAGTGCCCTGCCCGGGAGCCGGCAGGGTGGCGACCGGGCATCTGACGGTTGCCCTTCATATCGCACGATGTCCGGTCGGGTGCCCACCGATATACGGGTGCTCAGCGATGTGTCCAACGGCGCCGATGTCCTACCGACGTCGGCAACTCATCTGAAAATTTTAACTCCGCGCAAAAACTTCACCGGGCGCGCCGGCCGATGTCTAAAAATCGGCCGGCGAAGCAAATTCGTCGGCCGATTATCTACAGGGCGCCTGCCGATGTCGCCGATGTTCGGCCGATTTGGGTCCAACCGGACATAGGCGTTAATGTGACTTTAGCATTATGTTGTGCATACTAGGGTTTTAGTAGCAGTATTACGAGAAATATCCAGAAAGTGATACGTGCAGGATAAATGGTGGACACCTTAGATTAAAGCAGGATACACGACGGGAACCTTAGGCTAAAAGATTATTATCAATTACCGGTACTTTTTAAATGATTCTGAATTTGCATTTATGAATTGTATTGCGGGCCGAGCAAAATTGTCTCTCGGGCCTCATATATACGGCCCGCGGGCCGGAGGTTCCCCACCCCTGGTTTAGAGTATCATAAAATTTAAACATGGATGAGTAAAATTTAAAAAGGGGGAATAGACGTAACTGGAAACAAAAAATATGCCTTTACGAAATCATATACATTGTTAAACACCTGTAGCTGCTCAATACAGTCTGATGCATGACAGAAAAATCGGAAAAGTTTTTGTACTTCCCTTGTTACCCGCAGAAAAATAAAAATGTTACTTGGTTGATAAATCTTTTCTCTTCAGTCTTTAATTTTGAAATCTGGAGTGTCAATGAATGCACGCATGGCAGAGAAATATGTTTGCGACTATAGGCCTATTGCTATAAAATGTGTGTTGTTCCACAAAAATTCTTTAAAAAATAAGTTTACAAACCTGAACACGAAACACCATTTCCTGCAAACCCTGTGTTGCAAGTACATGTGAAACTGCCGATAGTATTTGCACACGTGGCTTGAGGTGAACAATTGTCAGTGTTTGACGTACATTCGTTGATATCTATCAAAAAAATCAGGACGTCGTTGTACTTACAGAACCTTTGATTTACTCAAAATAGAGAAGTAGGTTGTATAGATTTTCTGAAGAAACATTCGAGAATCGAGATGCATTGTTTTAATATAAGCCTTATTTCGTGTTTCAAATTTATGCAATTACATACATTTATGCAGTTACATTATGTAATTAGAAATAAAAACGCTTACATATTTGGCTTACTTATTCATCGTTTTTTCGTGTAAGACTTGTGAAAATACCCAACAGGTCTTGTCACTGCCACGAGAAATCACCTGCTGGTTGTATGTAGAATACAAATTTGATTACTATTCCTATGGTGAGCAATAGCAAGCAGGCGCAGTACTGTTTTCTTATGGAATAGGCCACTGGAGGAAATACTACATACATGTTAACCTAAAAATTTCAAACAGACTTGTCGATGTTGATGTTCCATTTTGATCCCATAATTAATTCCTATTTTGCTTAAGCCTCAGCTCTCCCATTGTGGTAACATAGAACGTTTGGTCATTTCTATTGCTATTAAGAATCGTGCACCTCTCAAAGTTATGTCATCTAGATGATATTTAGAAAGAGGGATTACATGTAGTTACAGAAGGAAATATTCGCCTTTATAAAGTTACAAACATTGTTCATCACCTCCAGCTACTCTAAACAGTCGAGTCCTCACAGAAAAAAATGTAAGGAGTTCCCGTACATCCCTAGCGTAACTGAAACGGGCAGGGGGCGGTCGCCCCCCCCCCCCACTTGGCTTCCTGGGATGGTCTGTCGGTACATTTGCTGATCTTGTCGGTACATCCGCCCGGTGTGAATGACGACGGTTTACCAGTCTTTGCTCTCAAGAGGACAATTTCTCAAATAAGACCCAAAAGAAGGGTCACTCCAGTTTCTTCAATAGTTCCTTTCCACATAGCCAGATAGCATAAGTCCTGTCACCCTTATCAAGTAACATGTAGGCAGAGCACACAGGTTATGTAGAGGTCGTAAATTTCATTCCATATCGCAAAGCTATTTGCTGTTTTCTCGTGTGTGTTATGCGGTATGGTTAGTTGGTGAGTGACTAACGGAGCAAAGTTTGGCTATTCCACTGGGCAGTCCAGGTGCTTTCCACGCAATGTATGTTATCCCCGATACGGTCTACAACCCCTTCACTTTTTATTTTTTCTTTATTGTTCTTAATAATTCTATATATCTTTAGTGTAAGCCTACTAAAAATTTTCGCGCGCTTCTCGCGCTTTGCAATTCACGATTCAGACTCAAAAGAACACTATCAGTGCACAAGTCGGCTCTTGAAGTAATAAGTGATATTGTGCATGGGCGTCAATACTGGGGGAACGGGGGACAAGTCCCCTCACATTTCGATGGGTGGGGGACACAATGTCAAATGTCCCCCCCCCCCCCACATTTGCGTAAAAGAGTAGTGTCGTGGCTCTATTTGACTGGCTTTTTGAGTGGCATGTAGGTGTGTTGGGCAGTTGTTTAGTGTCTGGATGCAGATTCCGAATGTAGATTTCATCAGGGAAATCTTATTTAATGACAAAATTTCGGCGCGCTTCTCGCGCATGCGTCACGGTTCGCACTCCTTCTCATGACCATTAAAAAAGTAATTATACATGGAACTATTCTGATCACAACACCTTCCGAAAACAGACATACATCTCCAAACATCTGTAGGGGCCTCGCATCAACATGGGACCATTCAATCAGTGGCGTACGCAGAGGGGAGGGCCATTCGGCCATGCCCACCCTCACTGATTCCGATTTTTTTTTAAGTTCCTAAAAATACGTAAGTTTTTTAACACAAATTACTCCAAAAGGTAACACATTTGGCACCAGGATGCATGTAAGGACACCGAATTTTTCAAATTTTTTCAAAGGGGATGGGAACATCCCATTGGCCATTCCCCCCCCCCCTCACTGATGCCTATTTTTTAGTTCCTAAAAAAATATGTAAGTTTTTCAACACAAATTTTACTTCAAAAGGTAGCAGATTTGGCACCAGATTGCATGTAAGGACACCGAATTCTTCAAAAATTTTCAAAGGGGAGGAGGACACCCCATTGAGCCATGCCCCCCCCCCCTCAATGATGCCTATTTTTTAGTTCCCAAAAATACGTTAATTTTTTAACAAGAATTTTACTTCAGAAGATAACATATGTGGCACTAGATTGCATGTAAGGACACCTAATTTTTCAAAAAATATCTACTCCTCACCACCCCCCGGTAAAAGAGCTGACGGAATTTGGAGTCGCTGGCATCGCCCGGCCACCTGTCGGGAAAATTCTGCCGCCACGTATGGTCAATTTATTTATTTTGGTTTTCCAAAAAGGGTCATTTCTGAGATAAAACCCAAAATTTTCGGCACGCTTTATCCACTGGTCCTCAGTTCCGTTACTTATAGCTAAATATAGTAGGCTACAAACCCTTTCCATCTTTTCAAGTAACTTTATAAGTAGAATACATGGAATTATGTAAATGATGGGAATTTCATGTCATTTCGCTAGACTTAGTTAGTGTTCACTTGTCTGCGGGTATCTGTCTTGCGGTACGGCTAGTGACTCGAGGGGGGAAGTAAAATGTAAGTTGTACCCGATAGGGCCCATCTGCCAGGACAATTGACCTATGTAAGCTTGAAATAAGCACAGATTCTTTTTAGTATGTAGGCTCACCCAAAATAATTTCGCGTGCTTCTCGCGCTTTTTCACAGCTTAGAGTCCGGCAAAAACATTAAATATGCGCGGAACTATTTTCTTCTAGCAAATACAAATTTTATGCAAAATATGCCCCGCATTGACATGGTATAGTACTCAGGTTTTCTTCAAATTCTTCCTCACCAACCTCTCGACGGGATTGGAGCTGTCCGAGGCTTCGGGTCTCTGACCCTCCCGTCGGGGAGTCTGTCCCCCTGTCGGGCAAATCCTGGCGCCACCCGTGGGTGGATGGGAGGTCACAGGTGAGGGGTGACTTGTTAAGTGATAACCCTTTGACACTAAGTGTATGTACATTGACTATATGCTGTCGGTACATTTACCTTATTTTCGTCCCTGCCCCCCCCCCCAACTTCAAGCAACCCAGTTCCGCTACCCCCCCCCCCCCCACCCAACTTCAAGCAACCCAGTTCCGCTACTGCCGTACATCCCAAGTGACCTGCACAAAAATGAATATCTGTACGAGGCCGGTAAGTAACAATTTGTATTCAGTCACTTATTTTGCAGTGTTGTAATCGAATCACTGAAGTTCGAGTCTCGAGTCGAGTCGAGTCTTCCACTATTCGAGTCAGAGTCGAGTCAGAGTCTTTCAGTTGCCATGTCGAGTCGAGTCATCAACTGAACTCAAGTCGAGTCGAGTCCCCAATGACACTCGAGTCGAGTCGAGTCGAGTCACTCTGTCTACTCGAGTCATCTCGAGTCAGTTGAACATATTGACCTACAATTGACCTACAATATTAGATCAGACAAGCAAGTTATTTACACAGTTGATATACATGCTGATTTGGCCACTCCCGATCCTGAAACCGGTGTTGGAGGCGACAATTGTGCCTCCTCTTTTCATCTACACGTCAGCGAGTAACAAGCTATAATGGACTCTAGCATCAAAGATTTGCTTACTCTTTTACTTTGTGCAGCTCACTTTCACTCTCCATTTCAGTTAAATTGGTCATCTAGTTTTTCTTACATTTTTAAGGATCACAGGTCGTTTATTTTTGTATCCTGGAATCTATCAGAAGCTCAAGTTGATGCCACACCACCAGGTTTCAAACTAAAAGTATTCATGTAGCAAACCTTAGACAGATACAGCTTCAATTAGATTTGATTCTAATCAACATTTCATTACACAATTCCGAACATTAAGTTTGAACAAATCTCTGAAATTTGTCTAGTAAGACACTTCGTCAACTGGCCACTTCAGATTTTATGGGTTCCAGAAGCCATTAGAGTCCCATGGGAGAACTGGTGCCAGAAGTGATGGTGAAAGATCACAAGTGGCTCCAGTCACTTTTCAAGTAGTGTTCAGTGTAACAGAAGGATTGTAGCCCTCACCAGTCGGATATTTTTATTTTTCTTGCAAATATTATTGCCGATATATTTGACTCGAGTCATTTTGAGATAAAACTCGAGTCGAGTCATCCAGCATAGTGACTCGAGTCGAGTCTAGTCTTTTCCACATACTGACTCGAATCGAGTCGAGTCTTTTGCATTTTCTCAAACTTCTGACTCGAGTCAAGTCGAGTCGAGTCTTTGACCCAACTGACTCAAGTCGGGTCGAGTCATCAAAAATTCTGACTCGAGTCCGACTTGAGTCGAATCAGTGACTCGAGTAGTTACAACACTGTTATTTTGAAGTCTGAAGTTTCGATAGATGTAAGTATAGAATAAACTTATTGTTATATTGCGCTGAAAATGTGCGTTGTAACACAAAGTCTCTTTTAAAAATAAGTTTACAAACCTGAACACGAAACACCATTTCCTGCAAACCCTGTGTTGCAAGTACATGTGAAACTGCCGAAATTATTTGAACACGTGGCTTGAGGTGAACAGTTGTCAGTGTTCTCTGTACATTCGTTGACATCTGGCCAAAAATGAAAGGCGCCACAAATAGCCATACTCGTTGTATATAAAATATCTCAACTCAAAATGAAATATCAGCTTGATTTTCCAAAGAAGCAATAGCCAAGTCCTGCTTTGATATTATCTAGCTTCGTACTATCCTTTTAGCAATCATCTTCCCCATAAAAATGTGGGATAAAAGTACACATAAAACTTCAAATGGTTTTAATGGCTTAATGTACCACGTTTACAGGACTTTTCAACATACAAAATAGAATTCGTGACTTGGTTGTATCTAGAATATAAATACAATTACCATCCCCCTGATGCTGCGGTAACAAACCGGCATAGTGCTCCCCTGTTTATGATTAAGCCACAAGAGTAAATGCTTTACACGTATAAAAGCTTCAAATAGACTCGTCGATGTTAATGTTCCATTTTGATCCCATAGTTACTTTCATCTTTGATTAAACCTCAGCATTTTTATTGTGGTAACATGGAATGTTTGGCCTTTACTGTTGCCCTTAGGAATTGCTCCACCTCTAAATGTTACATGAACCTTTCACTTTTATATTTATTTGCAAAGTTGAATACAATACTCAGTCCAGCAGACGAGAGATCCTCCCGTTTGGGGGAGAAAACCAAAATTCTCCCGAACGGGGGAAATCTTATGCAAGACATTGTATAGGCATGCCAGCCTAACAAAAACAAGGTTAAGCAAGAATGAAAACCACTCAAAAACTCAAAAACGGCGTGGTGAACTACCGATTAGGACGTGGCTTTTCTGTAGCTATGACAATAAACCTTCCGAATATACATTTAATTCCATTACATTAGACCGACGATTTTTGCAAGGGGGTTCCAAAACCTATTCGCCATTGGCAATGTACACAAAAAACGCGTGGGATTGTGGGTAAAATAGACAAAATGGCGACGCTCATGACCAATTTTTCTCCCGATTGGGAGAAAAGTAGATCCTCCCGAATGGGGGAATCTCCCGAACTATCCAGTAGACACATGGATGCAATGACTGTAGGAAATAAAAAGGATGCCAATGAGTGTGAGATGTCTAGAGTAATTATTACTTATTTCAGAACTCTACGAGTTTATGACGTAAACTAAATTTCGTTTTTTATCATTTATGTATGGGTTCCTATCAAAATCTTTTCAGAGGCTTCCAAACACTTAAAATTTTCGAAGTATGGTACGTTCTTGAAGCAGAGTAGTTGATAAAATTAGCAGAGTAGTTGATAAAATTAAAAAAGAAGGGGACATGCTTTCTTGGAAAGAATACATTTTGCTTTCAACAAGGACACACCATGCTTCACCAGCCCTAGGATAACCAAGTTTTGCTTAAAGTAATTGAGACCTTTCACGTAAAAAATTATATTAGTTTGTTGGTTAGAATAGGAGTTATACGTTTGTGGCATCGATAAATGTATAAATGGTAGAATACAATCGTTCTTCTTAAGATAAGTGGATGTCGTCTTTAAAAGTTTTGTTGCAACATGTTTTTACAAACCTGTACACGTGACACCATCTCCAGTAAACCCTGTATTACAAGTACAAGTGAAGCTACCGTCTGTATTCATGCACATTGCTTGGGGAGAACAGTTGTCTGTCCCTGATACACATTCGTCAAAATCTGAAAAAGATGGAAGTATGACAAACATCTCCTTTTCTTTAATGAGAGAATATATCCCTCCACATCCCCCCACTTTTTCCCGTACCCTAACAAAAACAGTAGGCACATTCATGGGAGAAAGTGTCGGAGGATGGTGAATATTATACCCCCCCCCCACATTGGGGGATGGCCTGCATAGTAACCCCCCCCCCCGAAATTTCAAAAATATTAGGAAGTAGTACGCTACCGGTATGCATTATAACTATTGTTCATCGTATCAACCTGATTACTTTTGTAATAGTGTAACATAAAGTAAATTATTTCATTCAAAACTTAAGTTAAATGTCTTCAGCAATGCTATTATTTGGTGTGCTTTGCGCGCACTCGTCGCGGGGTTAGGGGTTTAGATGAGGTTTTATGGCTCAGTTTCTAACCAATTGGTTTAAGTCGGGCCGGCCACGGCCTTTTTTTCCAGTTGTGGTTCACTGGCTTGTTTTCCCTGCTTCATTGCTTATGCTGAGCACCAAGCACAATGGCAGTAGTTCCCATTTTTAAAGTCTTTGGTATGACCCAGCCAGGACCTCATCGCACATAGTCTGATAGTTGTCCCATTTATTACATGTCAGCTTGAGTTACAGTTTCCAAAGCCCCATTTACTTATCCCCTCAAACGACAATGGGTAGCATATCTTCCAGTCTTAAAACTTGTATTAATGCTGAAAAGGCAGTCAGTAAATGGAAGAAGAAATGGGAAGAAAGAATGGCATATTAACGTATCTTAAATAACTTATGTAAAGAAAGATGGTACATACCAAATTTTAAACTATCTTTAAAATGTTTTCTTCTTCGGCGAGCTTCGCGCACATCCTTTGTAGATATAGTTGCGCCACTAATTCCTTTAAGACAGCTTGAGAAGTATAACTGTTTCAATGCCACTCCTATACCAGCATCGACCTTTCCCACCCATAATCCCCTTGCAGCATCAAATCCATTGGTGCTATTGTAAAAAATAATAGTCACGTTCTGATTTTTTGGTCTGTTTATTGCACATTCAGTTCCACTTTCAAATAAAGAAATGATTCACGCTCACCCGGAGAGCTTATCGCGTTGGCATGATGCGTTTGACGCCGTAGGTTATATCAACTTGACCCTCCCGTATGCTTAAATTCTGTAGTAACAGCCTTATCATGATACATTCCATGTGCCTTCTCTGAGTGTAACGTGTAAGAACGTGGTAGCTTTAGTGTTCACCTCAAAACAATATAATACCGTTTGCCCCCTGATAAGTAACCTTATTAATTTCACTGCTTGCAAGCCCCCAGAATCATGAAATTGACTGGTTGAACGTCCGACTTAGCCCAGTAAGAGATATTGTAAAAGTTTTAATTTTTTGGTCTTTTTGTGTACATCCAATGTCCTTTGGAAGTAGTTAAATGCTTCATTCTATTGCTCAGAATTTGTACATGCTCAAGGGACTTCCAAGGCTTCTCCCCCTATGCTTTAACGAAGGAGATGCCCCTCGACCCAACAAACATGAGAAAAAATGTCCGAATTACCAATTTAAAATCTGTTAACTGCGGACCCCCTGAACCATATATTAGACGAAATATTAAATTAACATGGCGCTTTCACCGATTTAATGACAGAATTAGGTGATATCAAAACTATGTGACTTTGAGTTGTTACCAGCCTTGGATGCGTAGCTGAAACGTTTTCCTGAATATACTTTGAGATTGGCAAACCTCCGAAAATCCCTTCGCGACACTTAACAAAATACCACGTACAGATGAAAGTGACTCAGTCAACGTTACTGTTATCGCACTGAAATGCGTGTGTGCTGGCAATGAGATATTCATCTCAGTGGCTGGCCCTCTTGTTTATGTAGTCTAATGTACTTCAGTTTGTTGTTTGTGTCATGCAATATCACACTTTCCTTTGAATTTGGGTATCATCATTACGTGCAGCTCAGAGTGACAATGTATCAATTGTTCTGGGTATTTTGCATATTCTACCTTTTAGTTAATCAGCAGTTATTTGCTTTTATTTCATGTAGGCTATCTTTATCCAGCAATTACTTAGATATGAAACTTTTAGTGAGAATTTGTATATTTGCAAGACGAGTTGTGTTTCTGTTTTAATGTTACTGTTTCTTATACTACATTTTTTTATAAATTCGTCTAACGAAACTTAGTTTTCCTGAGTGCTATTTTCTTTGTACATACTTAATAAGGAAACAGAAATTTGAGACCACATCTGCAAATCTAAAGATATGTAAAATGCAGAACAGGCTGGAGAAAATTAGCCAAAGGAAATACTAGGCAGAAAGACTCATGAACGCTGAAGGTTCTTTAGTCATTAATAGGACAGAACCCACCTTGGATTCCATTGATATGAATCTGGAAAGACCAGAAAACTTACCATCGCAGGGTCCCGTAGTTCCTTGGAGAAAGAATCCGTCTTCACATGAACACACAAAATCATCCACTCCAACCTGTTCACACGAAATTTGAAAACCGGTGGAATCACAAGGGTTCGGATCGCAAAGATGATTACCTGTGAATAGCAATAAAACAAATCTATGAGAATTACTGATTTGTTGGCATAATTAATCAGTATGCAATATGTATTCGAGTCATTTACATCTGCTGAACGATTAGTGATTTTGGCAAAAGTTTACAAGCTTTCAGAACTGAATGATTACTAGTCGATACTGGCAACCCAACGAACTTGAATTCTGGTATGCAAACTCGTCACAATCAAATTTCCTTGCAAGACAGAGTTTTACCCTCCTTTATTCCTCCTGGAGTACAAACAAAAGCTTAAAGGTATCAAGAAAAGGTTAGGTCACGATGCAAAACTCTGCGTACTCGGCCTCATGAAGTGGCTCACTGGCCTCGGTTTCCCCACAAATTCCATAGAAATATGTTTTTTCTTGAAAACCATTTCCCTGTATAATATATATACATATAGTATATATGTATACATATATATATATATATATATATATATATATATATATATATATATATATATATATATATATATATATATATATATATATATATATATATATATATATATATATGTTGAAAGTTGTGTAAACTGTTTTCGATCATGAAAGTTAAATCAATCCCGAGTACTGGCGTACCAACGACTGGCGCTGGGTTCAAGTCCCCGCTCATGGCTTAATTTTCTCTCTGATTCATTTCTTCTGTTCTTTCCCCTTGTTCATAAAGATTACGCCAGTACTTGGGATTGATTTAACTTTCATGATCGAAACAGTTTTGCACAACTTTCGACCTACTTATTCACAGTGTCGATCTACCATATCTCGACCTCCGTATATATATATATATATATATATATATATATATATATATACATTCGTTCTCATATTCTATATACATATATATATATATATACATATATATATTTATATAGAATATGAGAACGAATGCAATAAAGAGCATAACTGGTTGATTATAGGAGTACAAAATCTACAATTTATTTGGAAATTTTCGGTCCCCCTGGACCTTCTTCAGCGAAATCCTACAACAAAGTGAGTAACTTAATCAAGAAAATAACAAATAACAAGCAACGAACAAAGCGCTGGAAGTTAGATAAACAAACATAATAGGATTAAAGTGTTTGATGAAAAGTGTATTGATTAAGAAGACCGAGGTCTTTATTAAGTCCAGTGAGATGTGATTTAAGCTTCATTATCTAAATTAGTTCCGTACGTTTACGGTTTTCTGTGCAAACAAAAATCAATACACCTTTCATCAAACAAAATAACAAACAAAATAACAATCGCGACTATCTTAACTGATGGTCAAAAATTATTTCCAAATAAAAAAGCAGCCCATTTAAATACAACGTAATCCACTTTTAAATAATTTGCAAATACTTCAAAATTGACCATATTGAGAATTCTATTGAAAAGATTGGCCAAAACGGATCGTTTGATGTTATTATTTTTCTTTTTACCAGACTCTGATTCTCTGAAGAAGTAAACAGGAGGTTGGGAAGAATAGTAAAAAGGTGAACAAGTTAAAAAATTGCAAAAGTGTTACAGATAAAAATTTTACCAATTTGAGTTAGATCTCTGCAAGCACAGACGTTCAGGAGGTTTTTAATACGTGATAATTTTGGTACATAGTTGAGTTTAAAAAGTCATGGTGGTGAGTGAAAGAAGCACCCAAATAAGTGATAGGACCGTTACTGACAGAAACTTGATAGTTCGTAAAAGAATCTAGAGGGGAGGGTTAAAGGCATAAAAGTTAGCATTCAGCTGTTCCAGTTTAGATATTCTGCTCGATCAAATTATGTTTATCCTCCTACGATTGGCAGCTTCTGACTTTGAATAGGCAATTGAAGCAGTTCTGATGCTAAATTTGCAGATCTCTAATAGAGAGAAACGGTCCTTGTTGCTACAGGAATTTAAAGTGTCAGAGGTAGTCGCTTTTATGAGATCGGTGTAATTGGGATCGTCTAGAAGGTAAGTATTCAGCTTCCACATGCCTGTCTCCACTGGAGATACCGATGTGTAAAGAAATGATGTACTTGAATGGTTGGAACAAGATAGTGAATTAATTAAAGTGTTTGTAATTGACTGCTTCAAATGGTTGGATATGACCAGGGGGTTTCGACTTCTAACATTTAAGACAACAGTCCCCCAATGGGGTAGTCGAAAAGTGGGTCGAATTTAAAAATAAAGACCCAAAAAAGTCTGACTTGAATACATCTGGTCCAGAAACGATCTTCAGAGGTTTGACAGAAGAAGAGAACCAAAGCGAAGATGCGATGGTGAACCTTAGTTGAATAGTTTAACTTTGCGTGATGGGTTGACTGAGATCGTTAAGTCGTCCCTGTATTTTCGCGCCACTTCCTAGAGGAAAATCTCAGTTTAGTATCCTCAGAGTATAGCTTAATAACGTGTCGGCTCCATGTACGTTTTTCCTGTAAGTCGGCCTCGTCATCAATTATGAAGTAGCCCTTGTCTTGAAGCTTTGATCGCTGTTGTTTAAGGGCAGTAATTTTGTCTTGGTAAAATGACATTGTCACCAGCAATGGACGGGATCGAGTTGAAAGTACACTACCGTCTCTGTGAGCCCTTTCAGTTTTGGCCTCTAGTATTCCTTCCTCCTCCAAGACTCTCCTAGCTATCTCGAAGCAGTTCTCACCATCTTGGAAAATAAAGCTCACGTACGACTAGTAAATTGCTTTTTCTGGAGAAACTTTCCTGCACATTATTTTAAAAACACTTGCTGTTGGCTTGACTTTTCAAGCTCTTCCACTTTCTTTTCACGATATACATTCCTATTCAGGTGGAATTTTTCTTTTTTCTCCAGCTGGTCAAATCTTTTGCTTAAGAATTCTACTGCTTTACTGAAGTCTTGATCAATGCTCACTGACACTTCGTTAATTAAGCACTGATCCTACAAGAAGAACAACGAGGCAGTTCCACAAATGTTCTTCTAGGAATAGCTAGACTGACGAAACGCCTGCTCCTATTAAGCTCATGCGGAGCATGCCGAAAATTTTTACTGAGAACCGCAATTCCCTTTACACGTGTAGGTTTCTGAATTGTGCATTCAAGCAGGGAGCTGTTATTTAAAATAACAGCTCCCTGATTCAAGGACCATACAAGTTGAGTGTAAGGGACATACATTTAGCACTCCGGGTGACCTTTATTTCAGGGCTTCAGGTCCTAAGCAAACGCCTGTGCTTTGGAAGAAATTTTAAGTAAGGTACCTCACAAAGTTTTCAATGATAATTGCCCCTACTTTTGCGCTGTAAATGTAAATTAGTTACTATTCATTACTGGTGCGATAGAAGCGCGAGGAGAAAATTTTTGGGGGCATTGTTTTGATATTTGAACTAATGTTTTCCTTCATTTTACAGTACAAAATTTACCATAACATTAAAAACTACCTTTCAATTTCTCTGGTCTCTCTTTCTTTCGTTCATATTTTTTATTTTTATTATATTTTTAAATTCTGGAAAAAGGAGGTAAGTGCCCTCTTGTGCCCCGTAACCCCTCCTATGGTCCAAAGGGCCGAGTCCCGGATGCTCCGGATTATTTACGAAATTGTAGGCATCACATCTAACCTTGTACAAATAACATTGCATGAGTACTATACAGATCATAAGAATCACAGTTTGACAATTTTTTCATGAAAGCCTTACTTCGAGTGAATAACTGCCGACCGGAATTAATCATGCAGAGTACTTGACGATAAAACCACATATAAAGGATGGCTACACGCGAAGCAAAAAAAAAACTCATTTTTAAGACATTTTTGCATTGTTTCACCTCATTTTAGCCTACATATGAGTTGTCCATCTACAACATGGAAATAAAACCAAAATGCCTAAATTAAACTTAGAAAAAGTAAGAATAAAGAGTCTGTAGCCATTGTGGCAGTAAATAGATCACTTGTGGGAGCGAATGACCCCAGGCCCTTAAGCAGGGGGAGTTCGAGTGGTTCGTCAAAGGGTTCGTTTTGTAAATCTAAGTTTTTTTTTTTTTAAAACGAACCTCCTATTGATATCGAACCCCTTTGTGAGCTAGGGGTAGTTCCTCGTTACTTAAGACTTCTTCCTCCCTCTTGCAATGCAGAAATTGAGGTTGTTTCAAATTAAGCACATTCCATATGAATATAAAGATAACACCATAAGCATGATTAGCCTACGTCATTATCCCAACACCTCCGATTTCCGCGCTTGGGGCGCAATATCATTGACTCATATGCGCAGATTTTCAAAACGAGATTAGGCTATACGTACATTTGCTTTCTTTTGCACACCCATTCTCTTGTGATGTTTTGGCTGGTTCCGTCTGACGTAGTCCTAGATTTCCGAAAGATGGTCACTATGGTTTTATGCTTATTACTTATAGACTAGTGGGTGATTAAAGCGGCGATTGCGACAGCTTATATGAACCCTGATTTCCAGTTTCCCTTCCCACCATATTTGGCACCCCACGCGTGATAAGCAACGTTGAATAAACGCAATGGATATAAAAGGGACAATCACACCATGGCAGTGCAGCACAGCGCCGGTGTGACCACCTTTAAGCAACTCTTTGTGTTTATGTTTTTTTCAAGCGCGGCGCAGCTCAGTGAAGCGTCCGGTGTGATCACTTTTTGCAACTTGAAAGACATCTGGCAAAAATATTCTTGGTACGTTACGCGCTTACTGGTGGTGCGCTCCACTGAGATATTTTCATGGCTTTCCGTTTTTTTCAAACCACCATACCACACCTCTCAACTGAAAACTTGCTATAAAAGGACCTAATTTCTAGGCCTCTAGAGGGGGTGTGCCACTAGACATATAGCAAGATTTTTCACCTGCTCCCCGCGCATATGCACATTTTTATCTGAAGGAGCTACATCTGGGATGGTTTATGACATTCTGTGCGGTGCCAGCCAGTGGCAGACCCCTTGTAATTCCCCCGCTGCAGTTGAGGATTCCATATATGGACCGATTTCACCAACGACACATTTCTCTCTTATGGCAACGCCAATAGCCGCCATGTTTGGAGAATAAGCGAGGTGCAGATACACATACTCTTTCAAATGGTAAATAACTCCAAGTCAGGCAGTGGTGCGATATGCAGACAGGTGCGTGTAAACTATATTGTGCATGCACGGTGTAGTGTATAACTGTAGTATTGTGAAGTGATGTTGTGTACAAAACATGATTGTTCCAAGTGTGCCCTCAACATGGCCGCATAAGCAAAACATGAATTCATGTTACACGGTCTATCCAAACCTCTCTAGAAAAATCTTGCCTGGACCCCCTGAATGAGCTAAGTTGCATTTTATCGTATTCATCATCTGCCGACGAGATGATTAAATGTCGAGTCTGTGATACCGTACCACGAAGCAAACAGTAGAAAACAATTAAGCGATTGATGATGAACTTGTAGTGGCGTTATTGCATTTTGTATCTACAATCTTGGACAATACTGTTGGGACACTTTATCATAATAATCTTGAATCTCAGTTCCCTGGATTACATGCCCCCATCCCCCTCCCAATGTTGCGCAGAAAGAATAACTGTATGCCGTGAAGAATATAACTGTGGTCAACATTGTGAAGGCCTGTCCCAACAAGTTTTGTCCAAGATTGTAGCAGGGCCGGATCCAGGCATATGAGAAAGGGGCGTACGCCCCCTATTTTTGGCAAAGCAATGAATTTTGTAACCAGAATTTAACATCTCCAAGCCCATGAAAAAAGGTATCATCAGCAATGCAGACGGTTACTCCCCCCCCCCCCTTCTCACATTCCTGGATCCGGCCCTGTCTTGTTATAGCCAACAACATCATTCTCATTCCCCGAAACTCAGTGTAAATACAATTGTTATTGTAGTGCGCGTGCGCGCTACAATCTTGGCGTTGCACGACAGGCTAGGGGTACCTGCACGACTGAACGTTGAAACTGGAAGTTCCACACGGTTTCGGTCCGTTTTTACTATCGGTACCATCAATTTGCAGGCAGCTAATTTTAAGCTTGTTTATGATTTTTTACCGCTTTCTTGCACACGTTCTAAATTAGTCCCGACAAAGCTTGGACTCGTTAATAAACAGAAACAGCTTGTAATGTAGAGTGAAATGTTACTGATTGATGTAATGCCAGTCTTTATTTCAGAAAAATTTCAGTTAAATTTGCGCTTGCTTTCTCATTAACACAACTTGCCTACATAACTTGAAATTCGCAAACGAAGTAATCAGCGGATGAATTTATCGTAAAGTTTAATGTGATGGGAGCTGGATATGTACGGGCGGCGTCACCTTCAATGTGCACAGTATATGGTATGCTGTATGCGTCCAGTCACCTTTATTGTGCCACAGTAAAGGGCACAACCGAAATTCCTCTCAATAGTAGTGTTACAGGTATAGGACGAAAACCCCAAAAATTCAAGATATTTACTTCAAATCGGAATCAAATCAGAAATCCTTACAATGTTTTCTACCTTTTCACAAAACTAGCAAGATTATACAAAAACATCACAAAATAACACTAACTAGCTTGAAAATAAGATGATTTTCTGCAACGTCTGAGCCGCTCGAAAGTTCGTTAGAAAAACACGATTGCGCAATAAAATCACCTTTTTAGCCTTGTGCCAGTCGTTTCTTATGTCTTGAATGTACTATGTATGCAAAGATTTTTGCAAACCTTTCTAAAGGTAGTGAAAAATATTTGATTAAATAAACGCCGTATCAAACACACATTAAATCTGGCCTACTCCAAACTGCAAGGACTTGTTTAACATGCACTACAATTCTGCGTATTTGCAAGCAAATACAGTTCTAGTTACCGCGGAATTTGAACCGACGGTCATTGTTAGGTAAATTTTAGATTGTAAATAGCTTTTGTTAGTATTGGTAGAAGCATGGAGCTACTACTTGTAGCTCCATGGTAGAAGCATGTTGTTCGCGTTCAGCAGAGACGCACACAGACTTTACAGGAGAAGACAACCACAACTTCAGAGAGTAGAAAAATAATTCCCCTATGGGTAAAGGAAAATTTTTAGTGTGCTTTACTGAGACTTCTCCAGAAACTAATACTTAGCAATCAAATTCACCTTGTGGACTGCATGTAGGTTGCTGGTTTTGGGCGGCTGTAGTATTACAGCCTAGGGATGTGACCGTGTAGCGATTAATCGCTAAAGGATTGCATGTGGAATAAACGTTCTTAGTACAAGCTACTAAGCGATTAATCGCAAAACCTGTTTTTCGTCCGTTTTTTGTCCATCTGAATACTCTGTAAATGCAGAGTGCATAATATTGGCCCATATGTAGCCTAGTATGCAGTAGGCCTATGTCATGTGATTACTGTTTCGACTACGAACAAGCCTTTACAGGAATCGTGTATGGGGTTCACGAGTATTACCAATTCATTTTGGATAGGCTTTTTTATCACGTCAATCAACACACACACCGAGTCTTTCTGTTGTGGTAAGGTAATCGCGATTAATCGCTAAACGATTGCAAATTTTTGCGGTTAAATGTTTAATTATTTTGCTACACGTTCACAGCCCTATAAAACAGCCACCCAAACAGGATCGCGGAGAGTTTAGTAGTTCGCATTTTGTTAGTATAATAAGTGCACGTGCACGCGCCAGCCATAGGTAGCATTGAGTTCAGTTAACTGTTTATATGTATATATATATATATATATAAATGTATGTATATATATATCTATATATATAAATATGTATATATATATATATTCTCAACAAAGTAAACCAGTCAATGGTAGAGTGCTCAACCTATGTAGGGAGCTTAAATATTGAAAGGTTGGGACTATAGGGTACTACAGGGCAGCTTTACAGCACTGTTTCGTAAGGGCCCAGTGTGGTAGGTCCTCACTCTTTCGAAGCCTGATGTAGAATGGTGTCAACAAAGATTTGGTATTGGTTTGTACGTGCCCGGGTGTTTTTTGGAGGCCCTAGAGTACCTAGTCTGCTTTGCCTACTGGCTGACTTTCCGGTCAATATCCGGATAGATAACTAAACCGTTTACTGCTTTGGAAAGTCCTTAAGGATCATGGGGCATCAACCTAACCTACTCCGACCCTGCGCCACCCTTCTTTTGCAGACCGATTATTGACACCTAAACGGCCGCTAAATCTGACCTCCCCGATTGCACCTCCCGTAGCGCTGGTTCCCTATAAGGGTCGTGATACTATCCCCCATCAGAATATGATAGTGTTCAAATCGTCATTGTTTTAATGTACTTCCCCGAATTCTTCCAGATTTTATTTTTGGAGTGATGGGAGGGGAGTGTTGCCTTTTCCCGAGTTTCCTCTTTCTAGTTTCACTTTTACCTTTAAAACCTATGTAAGTCTATCCCGAAAACGGTTGTAAGAAATTTTTCTCGGAGAAGGGGGAGGCCAAACTGTGTTGAAGTCAAGACGTCCTTGCACAATTTTAATCTATACGACCAGCGGTCAGTGGCCCAATAAAAAGTATATGACATTTGTGGCATTCAAGAAATTATATCGTCCACTCTATACTACTATAACTTTTGCTGAAAGGAGATCATGGTTTGAGATTTAATTAGGGGAGGGGGAGTTACTAGAGGGTGACGTATATGTTGCGCTACCAGTTTAACAAAAGGTGAAATTGGAACTAAGTTGAGAGAAAGTTGACTCGTGTTGATAAACTCTCAAAGTTCATCGCCTGAGATGCTCGTTTGAAGTTGACTCATAGGGTCGTTACCCGAAATGATGAAAAAAAGCAAACATTGCTTTGGTCACCAAGTGTCTTAAAAAAGGGCACTTTACCAGGAATAGTTTGTAGAAGGGATTATTATCAAAATCAACAGAGCATTAGTGGCGAGCTTAACTGACCAGTGACATTCCGCATACTTGGAAGTTTGGGGGACAAAGGGCCACGAAGCCTAGTTTGGGAACAAAAAAGAGGAATAAAAATAGACCTAACCTTAGAGTCAATGAACTGTGGACAAAGACAGTGACAACAGAGGTGAAAATAAGGTGTGTCATAAATTTTATGAAGTAGTTTGGCAAGTGTGCCAATATAAAGAATTTGCTTGTGTGGCAAAGCAGGATTTTTAAGATTAGGAGATTGGTAGCAAAAAGAAGCAATCTAGCCAGCGTGGCGAAAGGTCAAAGACAAGAAAAAATAAGAGTTGTGAAAACCAGCAGATTGTTAGAACAAACAGGCGAACATTTTTAACAAAAAATGGTGTGTTTTATTCCAAAAGGAGGAAATTAATTGTGATATTGCAATATATTCAAGGCTTCTGTAAATACTTTCTTCATATTTTGTGCTAAGGATATTACTTGGTGTGATACTACGTGCTGTGAATAACGCTTCTAAAAATAAAATAAAACGAGTAAACAGAAAGCACAATATTTCTATCTCGTGTCTTCTATACCTCTGGGACAAAAAAAAAATTGGTAGAGAAGGGGTCTATCATTGGACCTACCAACCCCTGCGCAACTAGCCTATGACGAGCGACTTATGGTCCATCTGTAACATAGAAGGCGAAGTAATTCAGAAATTTGAAACTCAGATGGCATTTGCTCAGATACACTTACTCGCTGGTGTTGACATATCCCGTGTTGACGCTTCTGTGCTCTCCCCTCGATCTGTGGAAAAACCATCCCCCGTCGTGACGTCACCGCCTGTAGTCATGGTAGGTCCTGTTGTCATGGTAGGTCCTGTTGTCATGGTAGGACCTGTTGTAGGATCCGGGCCTGTTGTCATGGTTGGACCTGTTGTAGGATCCGGGCCTGTAGTGAAGTCTACGGTGGAAAACTCATTTACGGAAGACCCTGTGAAAAAGGTATAAAAACAGAAGCAAGAGAAAATTAAAAAAAAGTCAACACCGCAGTGACAATGAAAAGCTGAAAGGCTACACCAAATATGGTAAATAGTAAACAATACGGTACCCTTCCTTATTGACCATATGCAATCTCGTCAAAAATTTTGTATAAAAGCCAAAACTGTCAAATCCCACTTGCAAAGTGTGATTCGTAAGTGCCTTAAATGATGTTTCACAACACTTATAAAGGGATTTCAGTCACGTGATTTTAACCAATTAAACGCAGTTTTGAAGGGCAAGATCGCGCAGTTTTTTTGTTTTGAAGGGCAGGATCGCGCGCCCATTGTGTCACAATAGTGGTTATACCGTACGCGTGAGCTGTAAATTCGCTCACTGCGTGTGGGTTTTGCCCTTCAGTGCCTGGGAATCCATTGCGCGTGACGTCACATGAAATCCCTCTATACCGAATGAGTCTATTCAAATTCATCAAACTGTGTTTGCCCTTTACTTGTGTAAGTTGATGGAAGAAATTGAGAACATACTTATACGGAGTATGAGTAATTGTGCATTCTCTCTTTTAGGGTTTTTAGGAGTTTGACTAATTTTCAAGCAAGTATGGATGGGTGCAAAACGAAATGTTACAAGATATCACTGTATTCTAGATAGGCTACATGATAGCTTGCAGATAAGACAACACGACGGACCAAAAGTTGTCTAATGGACAAGGCTGGTTAAGAATTTCTTGAATTTCTCGTATCCGTTGCTCATGTAGGATTTAGTCCATAGAATGGTCACTCCCTTAAATATGGTCAAGGGGAGGGGACCATTCGCCCAGCCTCCCCTCCCCATGAACACGACGTTGAGAGGAGGCAAGTATGGACGATTGGTATCCACTCGGTATGCTACTGTATATAATTGCACAATCCATCAGTTTCACCCACAAGCTGACCGATTTTACATATCAACCTTTTCTTAACTATCCAGAAATGACATTGCACTTAAGTGCAGCGCGCGTGTTTGCCAAGAACTTAAAGAGTCTCTCAGTACTGTCGTAAAGGCCATTCAGGGCCCATGAAACTTGGCTTTCTTGAGTTGTGATCAAGTCTCTACCCCCTGCGCAACTGCCACATCTGTTTAATTAAGTGAAGAATAATCACCTTGGGTTAACTCTTTCAGAAAAATTATGTGAAGCGTTGCCGCATAGACACACTATGAGCCCTCGGAAAGGAACTGAATGAAATTGAATTAATAATGTCATCTCTAAAAACCAGATTTTTCATCATAATAAGGTGGGGAATAGGTTTTTGAATTGTTATATTTTTCAAAACAGGGTCACCTTGAGATTTACAGCACAAATTACCTTTGAAAGTTTGTTTTGGTTGTAGATTTGCTGGCATATGAAATGGCTTCCTGTTTCAAGAAATTCTATTGTACACGTGGACTAAGAGCCACCACTTCAATATACCTTTTGAAATACTTTCATACTTCCAAAATTTTTCTAGGACACTTCTATCTCAAGGTGGTTGACCGTGGATATATCTCATGAAATTGCCCGAAAATAGCCAAGAAATGGCAGGTACTGCCATGAAATCTTCCCGCTTCCGTCATTCTACCACATATTTCGATATCTGAAAACGAATTTTCTTCTTTACAATTGCCCTTGATAACGAACGCATCAGTAATAGTGGGATAGCGTCCTCCATTAGTACAGAAATACTTCCATTGTTAGATTTCGTATTGCTAGGCTGTGTGCAGTTCTTTGAGTGTACGTAATACCCTTCTGGTTTTACTGATTTGGAACTGCGGAGACGGTAATGCTTTGCGCACGTGGACCATGTAGGGGTTTCCGCCAGGGGCTCGATTAAGGGGTGTGCTCGGTTGGAGGAGTAAGGAGAAGCCAATTTAGGGGTAAGATTAGAGTTTAGTGTCAGGGTTTTGCTGCACTTCTACTCATATTTTGGACAGGCAGGTAGCCTGGGCGGAATCACAAGGGGCAGTTCGTGGCACTGTCTAAGCGGAACACCAAGTGGCGTGCCTGCAGACAGTGGACACCCAGGCGAATCGTTTCCTTTTTCCCCTGTGTATGCTGGGCTGCCATCCTGGAAAAGGTCGCTGAGGGAAGGGATACATGTAATAAAGACTAGCTTAGGTGTAGAATTGTGTTATCATTATCAAAGCTTTAAAGTGATCATATCTTTACAAATTGTCAAAATTTATTGATATGTTTTCCTATCTTTGGCTCGGGGTAAGGTAAGAGGTGCTGTCTAAGAGCAGGGGGCACTTGAACACCCCATACTCTTTGAGAAATTTTTGTCCATGTGAGGTGGCTTGGATGTAAAATAGTGCTATCTTTGGTAAGTTCCCTAAAGTTTCGTAAAGTGTTGACTTGATTATATGTTTAGGAATCCTTATTATTTAGTGATTAGTTTTGTTTTGGTAAGGCGTAGTCGAAGGAGATGTTGCCTGAGAGGAGGGATGACATCTCTACTCTTTGAGAAATCTTTCTTGTTCTGAGCTTTCCTTGATCCAAAATGTTGCTATCGTTGGTAAAGCTGTGGACTGCTTACATGATCTGAAATTTGAATTATTTACTGAATTTTCGACTGTTGCTTGGCACTCCTACGTGGCCGTTGCGGGCTTCTCCCTAGTGCTCTTAGTACGCCACTTGGTTAACCACTGGCCACAGGGAGCCATAGGCCTCCTTGAACATAAATGTTCGGTCGAAATGTCCCCCATATGGGGGGGGGGGAAGACACATTTTAGACCTTAAAGTTGTACCTAAACCTTTTCACTTTTAGATTTCGTGCTTTAGAAACAAATTGAGATTTCAAGAGAAAAAGTTAGATTTGATCTGAAGGAAAAGTTCAGCCACGCCACTTTTAATGAGTGCATTTTCTCCGGTATGCTATTTCATGGATGGCTCTTGAGGATCATATGACAATATGTTTCTCACTGAGTTGTGAAATTCGCGTACAGAGTAACTCCTTGCTTAACCTTTAACATGTAATATTTATGTTCAAACATATAAAAGACGTTGAAGTGAAATAAAAGGATATTTTTGAAATGTACATGGGCGGGATCGGGGGGGGGGGGGAGAACAGGGAGACATGTCCCCCCAATATTTGAGAAATCGCCCATTGACTTTGATTTTTCACACAGTAAATTATTAGAAAAATTGGTCATCCCCCCCCCCCTCGTATTGAGAACAAATCGCCGCTCTTGGAAATGTATTTGTTTCAAAATAAGTTTGCCCCAAATGCTTATGCCCTTTAAATTAAAACCTTCTTTAAAAGCTCATTGAATCTAGCTAATAATTAAAGGTAAACATAGCCTATTTACCTTAATCCAGCGTATATGCTGGTGTCTTCTTGTAGAAGCAGGGAGTTGCAACTCCCTGGTAGGAGGAACAGGTCTTATTCGTCAGAAAGTGAAACCCACAAAAGAACGCGTCCACGGCGGGGGGGGGGTGGGGATTTGAGGGAAAAGGAGCCGTTACACGTAATTCTTATGTTTTTGAGCCTTGAAATCATAACTTGGACAGTGAATATTTTTTTCTCGATTTCATTTTCGATTTGCAAATTTCAGGGGGCAGTTACCCCGCACCTACCAGTGTTCGATTTCATCCAAAATAATTGAATAGCAACAATTACTACGCAATATTTTTTTGTGCATAGCAGTTCTCCAAACTTGAGTAGTAGTTTTGTAATTGCTAAAAAATGGGTCAGGTAATGATGTAACAATGAAAGCAAAATAGTTAAAGACCCTTCCCTGTGTAGTCCAAATGGCTAGTTTAAAACCTATTTTAAAAAATAGAAATTAGACATCGTTTGAAGATCTTCCAGAAAAAGACGGTATAGGGTCCAAATTCACCTATACTATATGCGTCAGCTTGTAAATTTCACTGTTCACATGTATAAATGGATCATAATGAAATTCGACATCTCAATGAAGATCTCCCAAAAAATAACGGTTTAGGCTCCAAATTTGCCTAAACTACAGTGCGTTAGGCTGTAAATTTCAGTATTTACTTGTATAAATGGATCAAAATGAATTAAGAGATCGTTTGAAGATCTTCCAAAAAAAATGACTGTATAGGCTCCAAATATGCCTATATTACAGTGCGTGAGACTGTACATTTCACTATTCACATGTATAAATGGATCAAAAGTGTAAGTGTAATGAAGGCCTACTATTTGGGGGATTTTTGGTAATTCTGGTCACCAGGATTGAGTTCTGTGAATGTGATCCCAAATTGGACTAGAATTTTGCATCGCACAATGTGCGACGCAGTCCTTAAAATGTCTTGCAGTTCCTACATTTTGAATCGCATTTCTCGATGCGACACCGGGGAAATCGAACACTGCCCCCTACCCCGTCAGGCTACAGCCCTTGTGGAATTTGATGATGACATTCTCCCCCTCTGTCGTTTACGCAACCGAAAGAAATGTCGATTTGAAAAGAAGGATTGCTTTCATTGAAGCCTATCTTCAGCATCAAGTATAAACTGATTAATAAGGACTTAACGGAGCAATCCCAAAATATAACTGTTTACATGACCTAATGACTGCTCCCTAGTGTTTAAACAAAAGGTTCATAATGGAGAGACAAACTTTTCCTATTAGGCTCACATAGAGGTCACACACCTCAAATAACGCCTTTGTGACCATATAGAGTGATTCTCAAACCCGGCCCTAGGGCCGCATGCAGCCCCTGGACCCTGTCGGTGCGGCCCCTGAATGGATTGTAGGTTTTGAGAAAATTCATATTCGACACGAACAAAACGAAGCAAAGTAGGAGGTAAAATTATGTAATATAAAGTCACTACTTGACTCCTTCCAAGTTTGCTCTTCTGATGGAGTGCTAGGTTGCCTACGTAACAGACTATGAGGTCTATTCATAGTTCAGCCATAGGCTATCCAGCCAAGACTAATTTCGTGTCCCTCGTTGATGCCAATCATTTTACGCACACGGTGGCTTGTATTTATATATGTAGCGGTGCATTGCGGAGTGTTTGTAGGCCCGTTTGTAGTGACAAAGCTTGTAGCAAATGTATATCCCGAAAATTTAATTGCGACGAAAAGTGACTGTACAATTGAGGAACGTGTCGTGTTGAGCCTAGTTTGTATCAAAAACTGCAAGTAACTAGAAGAAAGAAAAAATATTAATGAAAGTGTTATTAAAACTATACTTATAACTTAAAGCGGTAGACCTGGCCTATTTGCTGTGCTATCGGTAGACAAGTAAACTTTCACCATGTAGCTATTAAACATAAACTCCAAACCGGGCCGGCTACCTAAATCACTTCTTTTGTAACTAGGGCTACCGTAGTCCTACAATAATTGTTTGCAGACATGTATAATATGGAGAGTGGAAAGTTTTTTCTTTAAAAAAATCGCACTGCTCTCTCTTCTCCCCAGTGTTTAACGTGATGCTATTCAGGGAGCGACGTTGTTACATTAACAGGGGGCGACTTTGTATAGACCGACTTTGTAATGATTAACTTTGCTAAGGGAAGAGTATGTCTTGTTCATGAACATAATTGCAAGGGGGCGACTTGACTGGTTTCCTTAATATACAAGTGGTTAGTTAGTTAGATAAGATTTAACGACACACCAACACGAATGTGTTACACAGTGTCATCTAGTCAAAAAAGTAAAGTTTAAGCACGGTTTCAACTACGGTTTAAGTTCAAGTTTAGTTTCAAACAGTTCAAGGTGAAGGTGAACAGTTCAACAGTGAAGGGCCTCCCATTTAGTCGCCTCTTACGACAGGCGGGGAATACCGTGAGCATATTCTACAACCCCCAGCCCACAGGGGGCAATGTGGATTCTCACCTGCATAACCACTAACATGTGCCTACGTACCTTCACATTTACATACACAGACACACAGACACAAACAAACATACTCTCACGCACCTTTCCTCCTATGTTTATATTTCAAGAAATGTGATAAATAACAGGCAATGCAGTTTGAAATCTTTAGTTGTGAAATATTCTTTCGATCTCAATTCTTATTGAAAGTGCCTCGATGGATCATCATGTTTTCAATTCTGGTCGAGTTAGCTTAGGCCCGAGTTGATTTTGACCTGAGTTGCCTCAGGCTGAGGCCGAGTTGGTTTGGGACCCAGTTGTCCTGTTTCACACACACCCAACCACGCATACTTTCACATATACACACAGACGTACTTACGTAAGTGCATGCTTGTAAACGAACTTACATTCATACATACTACGTACACATGCTCACATATACATATAAAGTTTGTACATACGTAGGTGAAATTTGGCTGTGCAAACATGCTATGTACGTTAAGATAATGCTACTACATTATCGGTGATACTACGTTACTGGTTAACAAAACTGTTATTTTGCCGGTCATTTTTACGAAATTATAGGTTATTTTCTGCAACTTTATGGTTTTTTACGTTGTAGGTAATTTTTTATTACATTTTTGATTTTTATTACATTATTGGTAACTTTTTACTACATTGTCGGTTGTTGTTACATTGTAGGTTAATTTACTATATTATCGGATGTAAAAACGGCTGCCGTTTGTCCGTGCTGTGCTGAGAAACCGATTTGCTTTGTTTGAAAAAGTGTAACAATACACTATCGAAATGACTTTATTTGGCATTATCTTGAAACTGTCTTGGCTTGCAAACTTTTGGTTTATATTAGGAACATCTTCCAACCCTGAACAATCAATTTTAGATTCAGAAGACCCCATAAAAACTTTGTTTATGTTTGATGTCGACTATTCTCGAACATCGTGTGTGCATGAACAATTTACAGTGTACGACTGTACAAAGTTTCGAACACAAATATCGAAATCTATAGAAGAAGGAAATTGTGGCCAAATTTGGAAAACAATTCTTGCAATTCCAACTAACTATCAATCACTATAAATTTCAGAAGAAAATTTTTCACGTTCTACATCCTCACTAAATTTAGACCCGTATCTTTTTAGACGGTTTAGAAAACGTAATTAAGAAGCCAAACGTGTCGGAAAGCTCCCTCATCCTGCTGTTGCGATCGCATCACTTCGACTCGAAGTCGATCTAGTCGAAATAAACTGAACAAAAGCTTCACTGCGGTGGTCATGGAGCTATTACGTAATAGTTCCATGGTTGTGTGGGATAGGACTGCATGAATAGTCAATAAGGATTTCCACTAGTACGCAAGCAGTCTACTACATCTTGTATTTAGAGGCATTGAAAAATGGACCTGCAAAATACACCACGAGTATACTCATAAAGTATACTGGCCTTCCAATAATGGTCAACCATTATTTTCCCAGTGTTACCTATGGGTGTAAAGTTCTGTGAAGTAGTGAGCTCTAAGACGCAATCGTTGACAGACATCTTCCACAGAAATGCGATTCAGAGCTCCTTGCTTGATGTAGCATGATATACCCCGCTTAGACAATGAAATGGTGAGGCTTGAAAGAGCCTTTTCTTTTAGTACAATCAAAACAGTATGTGTAAAATGTTGTGACTTTTTTAACTCAGTTATCAATTACGCGAACTAAGAACTTCCTGTGAATGAGAACGGAGGAAGTCTCTAGGCAACAGACACACACATCCCACATGCATGGGCGTGGATCATGGGGACGGGGGCACTTCCCCCTCACTTTTTTATAAGCGGGACATTTCCAATAAGTCCCCCACTTTTTCAAAGATGATAAAAACTAAAACTGTGATGAATTATAATATAACAATACGAATTGACACTACATTTTAAAAGCTAAATTGTGCCCAAATATGGCACCATTAGCCATTAAGACACCTTCTAATTTCCTTTTCTTTCAAAGGGGAGGGGTGTTCTCCCCTTAGACACCTCCTTCAGGATGGCGATTGGCAAATGTGAAAAGTCCCCCCTCCCCCTCACCTTTGAAGCTGGATCAACGCCCTTGCCCACATAATGACTAATAGAAGTTACCAGCACTACAAGGTATGCGAACGTCAACTTGAACACTATCCATAATAATGAGACATGGACAGTTTTGTGATTCGTCTCAAACTCACGTTACATGATTCCCTCGGTCAGAGTTTCAGGAGTTGAGTTACATGTTAAGGCTGATGGCTGTGTAATCATGTGTTAGTGAAACTGATTGTAAATTACTTGTCACTAATATACCATATATACTGACAAGGTGTTACGATTTTAGTGACCTAATTTTCTAGTTCTTCTATGCCTACCATTTCTCACCTCCTCACCTACCGTGTTTGCATTTGATTTTTTTCTACTATTCGTTCTTCGCATCAGTTGATACATATAGTTGAAGTGGTCTTCACTTAAAACCACTCTGTGACATATTGAACGATCGGAAGATCACATACGTTTCCACAATAATCCGACATTTTACGACTTTGTCGCTCCAATGACATCAGATCGTTGAGAAAACAGTGCAATATAGCTTACAACTATTTGATCAGGCGCCACAACCCGATTACGTCGCATTGAACAATTGCAGTTCTCCATTCAAAGAAGGAATTTATTAAGTTCCAATACAAACTTTTTGTAAAGGAAACCTCATTCATAAAAATCTTTGATGCGTAAAGGTCACATAGCCTTCACCACGTTTACACTTCATATTGTATCCTGCAAAAGGTGCTGTACAGCAATGCCAATGTCTTCGAGTTTGAACTGATCCACTTTCATAGGCGTAGGAGGCGGGGGACTGGGGGCTGCAACCCCAACCCAATATTTTTGTGAAAATTCGTGCAATTTGCTGAGAATTTTTCGGGCACCTACTGAAAGAAAAATAATGCAATGATGTAGCTCAAGGTAAACAATAGTGTAAAAAACTTCCTTGGTAATTAAAATAAACTTCTGATTTGAATTGCACCAGCACCTATATGTTCGATACTAATTTACCAGTGCGTTTTTTTAATAGTTAACCTTAAATTACGATTATAAGTGGTGTATTTTTGGGGGCCAGTGGGCCATGCCTCCTCCCTCACTAATGCCGATATTTTAGTACCTAAAAATACGTAAATTTTTTTAACACATGATTTTAAAGGTAGCATATGTGGCACCAGATTGCTAGTAAGGACACCTAATTTTTCAAAAATTTTCAAAGGGGAGGGGACCCCTCCCCTTAGAAAATTCCCCCAGGCCGGCGATCACACAACATAATACATGCCCCACCCCATGAGAGAAATCCTGGCCATGACAGTGATTATTATCATTATTGTGACGACTTCCCCCCCCCCCCCAAAAAAAAATTATAACCAATACAGGGGCGTAGCTAGGATAAAATTTTTACCGGGGCCTAGGTAACAAATGGGGGACCGGCACCGCCGAGGGTCGGGCTTGTCAATACTATCTAAGCGGAGCGCCACCATCAGTTGGCGCGGAGCGTGCAAGAAAATTTCTGGCTTTCGGCACTTTCCACGTGTTTTAAGCTGCACGTACCCAGCCTTAAAATTCGAATTTCATGTCTGCCATTTCTCAAATAATGGGATAAAATCAATCCATGAAAAATGGTAATACACAAGGCCGCACATACACTTTTTGTCTAGGGGGCAAAAACGGAGCATTACTGATCTGTGGCCTGGGGGAAGGGACTAAAGGGAACGGTTGTCTCCCTCCCCTTTGGCGAAAATTGTAATTTCAGGATACATATAGATAGCAAATGGTGCAATATTTGAGGGATTTCAGCTTTAAAAGGAAAACGAAAAATAGTTGTGACTAAGTGCGACAAAAGTCATATTTGATCGCGTGGTGGATAGGTCTATGATGTGAAGCATGACCTCAGCCATTGAACTCCGTTTGTGGAGGAGGGTCTAAGGGAGGTGAGGGAGTTTTATTGGTTATAAAAAGTTTTTATGACTAAACTAGCACGGTTTAAAAAAGTTTTTAAGCCATTGATGACTGAAGCTACCTATAGCAACAACAGCAACATTGTAGCTATGCATATATAATCGTGCGTAGAATTTTAGAAAAATAGGCTAGAAATTCATCTTAATAGAGCTGTAAATGATTGGTGATGTGTACAGATATGGGGATGAATATATTGATCTGCCTATTTGAAATTGTTTAAGTTCTATCATTACGATCAGAGCTGTTTCTTATATTTTTACTGCGTTTTCTCTGTATATTCTCAAAGTTGGAAACGGTGCACTTTGAAAATTTCTGGGGGTATTTGTCCGCCCCCGCTGTGTACGGCCGTGGATATCATATGAGCTGAGGTAATACAAGAATCATACTGAATTATGCATCCCTTTTCATTTATTCTGCCTGCAATTCTCCCATATTCACCTTCCAGTATATCTCTGTTACATTTGCCCATTACCCTATCCATAGGCTACATGTCCACTACTCAATTACATGTCCCCTAGATGATACCATTTGACTCCATCCTAGGGTTACCGTATTTATTTTCTAGCAAAGAGGACATAGATCACTGTCCTGATGTAGGTCTAAGGGTGTTCCCTTCCCTTTGGAAATTTTTCCGGTTTCAATAGTGTCTAGATGCAAAATGGTGTTGTATTTGTTCACGGACTCAAGTCATCGGTATATTACTTGGCTAAATCTTTCAAACTATTTAACCCGCAAAGCAGAAGTAGGGATCATGTGGGAAACACATGAAATCCGGACCTTGTTGGCATTTACAAATCCGTCCGGACCGTGACGCCAGTGCGAACTAATAAAAAGAGGACTTGTCGAAAACAATCGTTCTAAGGTGCACTTGTCATGGGTTAGGTTAGGTTAGATGAGGTTTAACGTCCCAGTTTCCAACCAATTGGTTCAAGTCGAGAAGACCACGGCCTTTTTGCCAGTTGTGGCTCACTAGCTTGTTTTCCCCTACTCCATTGTTTATGCTGAATACCAAGCACAAAGGTAGTAGGTTCCATTTTTAAAGTCTTTGGTATGACCCGGCCAGGATTTGAACCCTAGACCTTCCGTCTGCACTTGTCATGGGCAAGGAGAGAGACACGACATACTTGGTAAGGATAGAAGAATTATTCGAACGCAGTACCTTACCGTACGGCATATTTTGTGTATGATACCGTTTAGGAATGGTCGTGTAAGAATGGTCTTCAATGTATGGTTGCCATGTTTTCAGTAAATCAACCAGCCATCCGAAAGGCAGAAAGGGTCTAAACCTGACAATTTCACATCCGAATTTGTCGTCGGGACTTTCGTTTCATCGTCCAAGTGAATTATATGCGAACTAAATGACGGTGCAGATTATATATCTAATTTAGTGAAAGTAGGCATTTTAAAGTTATAAGTTGATTTCATGCGTGCGCAAAATGTGCTTTTCACACATTTACTTTTTCTTATGTTATTTATTTATTTGAAGGAAATACTTCAAACTTTATTTCCGTTCAAACATTTATTTTTTTCTTAATTCTTACACATATTATTAGGACACAAAAATCTGGGGGGGGGGGGGCCTGACGAATATTTGGGGGCCTAGGCCCCACCAGGCCCCCCGTAGCTACGCCGCTGAACCAATATGGAAGGGTAGTAACACGGCAAATGATTGTAATTGGCATGCGGTGTGATAACCGATGCACGTCTATATGATATGTACATTGTGACATGTTGAACGCGCGTGGAGCGCGCTGAAGTTTTTGGTCATATTTTCGGGCAGGTCGTTACAGCCCACCAAAATCAACTTGGGCTCCTACGCCTATGTCCACTTTTACAGAAGTGTTGGCAGGAGGGCTTCTGAACAAACTTATTTCCTATTACCACTCTCGTTTTTCCAGCATAACACAGCAAGGTGTCTGGTTGACAAAGGTTTCCATTTGAAAGCTTAAATATATCATTTAGCAGGATCCCATGTTCTTTTGAAACCACGTTAACCAGCAGGTATCCCCCCCCCCCCCTTCGCCATCTCAACCCGATAGACTGCACTCTTGATTGGATGTCAATATTTCAAATTTACTAACAAGGCAGTCTAAAATTTCGTGATTTCATGATTAATGTTATAAAAATGTACTTATTTTTGAATTGTTAGAACGCAAGTTCAACGTTTCCTCTCAATTCCCAGGCTGCATAGCCTGAATACCTCATAGTTGTAATAAAGACTACCAAAGAAGGTTGTATAATGCATATCGGAATAGTTAAGAAGTATTACGCTTGACGCTTGGTGTTGTTTAGATTAAAGCAGTAAGGTGGTGTTAATAAACCCACCCTGGTTAGAATCCCCGTTATCCCCACTATTATTTAATGCAATTAGGTATTCAGTAGTAGCTACAGTATATACTTGCGCTTCTTTTTGGGACTACCTGCTGTCAGGGTTCCTATAACTTCCCACTAGCCACGACGGGAACAATCCGGTTTCTTAAGGAAATACCTACATTACATACCTCTTAGTGAAGTACTTTTCAAAAGATTGCAAGAAGGGGGCAGGGATGGTGCCAGCATTTCAAGAAAAGAGTACCATGCAAGCTCCCCGACGGAGGCGGGGTAGTAACCAGAAGCGTCGACAAAAGCGACGGTTTGCCGGAATGGTGGAGAACGCAAAATAGGGGTTAAATTGAAGAAATTGAAGAAAGATTTGAATCTGGAGTCTTTATTGGAAATGGTTTGGGTTTTTATTGAAAATAAAGTAAAAAGTTAGGTTTTATTTAAGTATATTTAAAAATTTGGATTTTTCTTCTGAAGAATATGTCCTCCATGTAAGCAATATCAAGTAAACCACCGCGATGACCACATGCTACATCGTACTCACTAAGGGGTCCCCGACGAATTGGAAATTTTCTCCCCCAACAACTTTCCCCGAAGAGAGGGTCATGACCTCCGTACCTCCACCCGGCGCCATCTTGAGTACGGTACATGTGAAAATTATCAGAATTGTTGGGGCACATGGACGTTTTAGATTCAGACTGAGAGATTATTGGTTTATCTTTAGTAGGTGGCTATATATATATATATTGAAAAGCTTGTAACCCTCCGAACATAATCCATGGATGGAGATACAGACCAGACCATGAAATTCGCATATTGGAAGCAAAGAAGAAACAATTAAGTTTAAAAAGAAAGTCCAACGAAACTTTACCTGAGAACCAAAAATACTTCCAACTGAAGGCCAAAATAGAGAAAATGAATGTCAGTGGCATAGCAAAAAGTAGATTTATTATTTATACGGAGTAAACAGGGAACAAAGTTGATAAATACTTTGCGTTAGACCATCTTTATGTTACAGAACTGTTGTTACGATAAACTGTTCTAAATGGAAGTTGGAAAGGCTCTTGTGCGTAATGTAGTTCAGTCTTTAAGTACTTTCGTCGTCTCTGAGTCGTTTGTTCTTTGAAAATCTTACATACCGTACTTCATTTCCTAAAAAAAGTTGTTCCCGTCCACTGACCCACTTTTAGAAATTCGGCCCGACAGTTTGATAAGCCCCTGGTTAAATAAACCACAAACGTCAGATAGTAGCCTGAGGATTTGTGGGTGTTTGCATTTTACCAGGGAGTTGCACTCCCTAATTAAATAGAGATGACAAACACTCCCTAATTAAATAGAGATGACAAACAGTTAGCGCTGATCCCGGGTACGATACCATCCAATTAAAACTTTAACTTTTCAGGCATGTCAAATAGTTTAGTATATTTGCGGAGAATAAACAGTCAGAAAATGCTTTCCTGTACCAAACGACTCCTTTCAACTCAACCCCCCTGTTGCTGCTTTGTCTTCTTTCCCCTTAAAAATGGCTAACATTACGGTAACGCCGCCTGGGGTGCATGCTATATCGATGTCGAAAGAGGTGGCAACACAAGGAAGCGGCGGCCGTCTGTCCCCTTACCCCAAAATAAGTCAAAATTGCCGTGTGGAAATGTCACAGAGATGGCTCCCATTTTGCCACCTTCTTCAAAACTCTGAAGAGTCCTCATCTCCATTGGGGCAGCTGCTCCTCAGGATCGGGTGGGGGCAATGTGCGTAGAAAAGTCGATTTTATAAAATTCTTCGATATCCAACTTCTTCATTATGCCCACCCCTGGAGCTTGCTGTGGCTAAGAAGATATAGACTCTACCTCTGAAATTTTGCTGATACATTGACGATACAATCATTTGCAGCAAAGTATTCAGAGACATTGTACAGCTTTGAGACTGAAATAATGTGTGGAAAGACCCACCGTGTCTTAGAAGTTAAATCCACTATTTCTTTACAATGTCCCAAAACTGAGGACAATGCAAGATCGGGTAACTCTGAAAACTCCCCGTCTAAACGTAACCCAATGAAGACAACATAAGTTTTTTGCAAGCTTGAGAGACATTACATGAGTACTAGAGTACTTGGACGATTTCTGAATATTTGTAAATACCAGTTTTGCCCCTCCTAAAATGTTTTACTTGCAGGCCAGTAAACAAGTGGTCGAGGAGGTAGGACAAACCCCCTCCCCCATAAAGCGTTCCGCTCAGAGCAATTCTTGACATTCGTTTACTTAAATCGTTACAAAATGCTACATCAGTCAGCATCTAAGCATCCTTGATTAAATTTACTAATGTAACCTTCCAACAGGCAAGTCCCCGGCCAATCCCATAACGGCGTCCACATCCAAAAATTGAATCAAATTTTAAAAATTATATTTCGAGTGACGTTCGAATGAAAATGAGACGCTTTTGTAAGACAACCGGGTTATGGGACTGAAAACCATATTAATTATGCTTTTCCACTATACTATAAAGAGCGCAATGTTTTCTCTCATCTTAAGTTTATTTTGGAGTGTGGGACAACTAAAACACCACAATGGTTATCTATCAATAAATGTTATGCTAAAAGTGTCGTGTTGCATTAGCAAATAAATTATTCTCTACTTCCAATGCATGTTCCACTAGCAACACTTCAATAGCGTTCAAAATACAACGCGATGGCGACGGGGGATTCTCCCTCGCATCAGCCAAAATCACCACTAGAAAGATTTAGAAAAGGGCAAAACCTGGGCATAAAGTCTTCGTGTACCCTAAAGTGACACGAAGACTTCGCAGAATCAAGGCTTCATGCAATCGTGATTTGAACAAAGGAGAAACAAATGACTCAAAGGTACTGCCACTTGCCATAAGCGAATTTTCTTATAAACATGTTATATACATACCTAATACTTGTAGCAACAGATAAAGCAATTACCACGAAGCCTTGGCCTACCACCAATAGCTTTTCAACTTCATCAGACACCGTGACCGACCTCATTGTCAATAAAATATTTCACAGTCCTATTTCAACAGTTGTTTTGACTGCCGCAATTGATTTTATTTTCATTCAGACTGTACCACAATTGTAGAGTTCTTCAATTACTTGAAGGCATGCCTTTCAAGCTCCTTCCGGCAAAGTTGAAAGGGTTCAGTCTGCACTCATTTTTATGTGACCTGACAGTCTGCCACGAAGCCAAAGTCACACACTTTCTAATGTTATACCAGGTATAATGCACAGACCCGAAACAGCGACAGATGCAGATGAACGAGATTCTAAACTGATTATAATCCCCCCCCCCTTTTTCTCAAAACTCTTTCAAATTACACCACATTGTCACTTAGGCCTATATTTACAATATTTAATCTGCATACTCAGTATCTGGGGTCTTAGCTCGGCAGAGACACTCGGACGTACCAGGATGGCCTTGGCTTTTCTGAAGATGGCGGTGATACTGCTATTGAGTGATAAAGATAAGAAGGTTAGGCTGGTCCAACGCGATATTTGGACTAGGCCAGTTGGTTCGCACAGTTAGTAGTCGGTTACAGCAACAGGCCAAACATAGACGTTTGTCACAGGTAAAAATGCAGCGTACAGATGGCATGTAGATCAATCAGATTTAGCTCTGTGTTTGTGTCTCCCAGCAATGGTTGTACTGCAGGTTATCTCTGTTCTCCCTATTACTGTCTGTCTCTAATTCTATTACTCCGCGGGTCCATATTTATATACAACAGTGTTGCCACTCAGTGACAACAAAAACCCCAGATTTAAGTCCTAAAGAAACCCAGATTACCAAATAGAACCCAGATCACCTATACTTCTGTAGAAATTACAGAAGACGTTATTACACGAAGGATAAAATCACAGGTGAACGGGTAGGTTCCCTATTCAGAGAAAATTTGCAATTTTCTTCATTTTATTTTATTTATTTCTTATATTTTAATTTTTTTTATTGTTTATTTAATCGACAATAAGTCCATCATACGCTTATGAATACGAGCGGTACCGTGTGGTGTCAACTGCATGGAGGGCAAATCACGGTCATATTTGGGGTACGGGCGAGAATACATTCATAACATTACAGGTTAAAGGGCAAATGAGGCGCCGGGCTAAGCCAATCAGAACAAAACCAAGCGAGCCAAGTACAATTAGATTCTACCGTCCGCACAATCGTGGAAGAACTTGTCAATGTTCAAGTTTATCTGAAGGAATGGAGTTCACTAACCCACTCAGGCAGAAAGTTCCACTCATTCGATCAATTCTTTGAGAGAAATTGAACTTCCTTATGTCGGGTCTTGCGAAACACTTCACAAGCTTCATGCAATAAACCGCAAACCCGGGAATTACTTTGAACCTAGTTAAGTAGCCACAAGATGACAAACGATTCCTTTCAGAGAGAAATTTGTAAACCTGGAGCATGTTCTCCCTACGCCTTTTTAAAGTACTCCAATCATCAACAATTGAATGGACTGTTGAACCGATAGGAAGATGGGTCCACTAAATATCTTACAGACTATGCATTGCAGGCTATTGTAAGTCGGCTTCTCAATAAGGTTGTTTGTCAGTGCTATTTAGGTGTTGGCCTGGATATAGTTACAAGGAAAAACAGTCTCCCAGTTTAGTGTACTCCGTCACTGGCGTCGACCACGGGGGACAGGGGGACATGTCCCCCCAATATTTGAGAAATTGACCATTGACTTTGATTTTTCACACAGTATTTTTTTTAAAATGCTGTCATGCCCCCCCCCCCTCCCATACTGAAAAATATTCGCCGCTCTTGTACTCCGTCATCCTAATTCAGGAATGGCTCGATCCTATTAATCATGTGACAAGATTTTTGTTATTTAGCTGTTTAATTCATAACGATTAGCTCCTTGGTTTACTTTAGATTCGATATTCAATATTTTGATACAGAAGCATTAGCCTGTGAAAGATAGTTGTGAGTGAAACTGGAGTGGAGGTTTGTAAAATTTAGTACGGATTTTGAAAATCATCTTGGGGCGACTGCATTGGCCCTTTAAAACACAGGCATAACTCACATGTACTGGTAGTCATGTTTTATCCAACAACCATCACCCTCTACCCTCAGAGTCAGAATAACACATGGACTTGATCTGTACTGTTCTAACCTGGGGAAGCCTATGTTTAAGTGCAACTAATCGTACCGGTATAGATATTTACATCCTAGTTGGGTCCTACATGTACATAATGCACCATGGTTTAGAAAATAATTGTGTCGTGTTATAATGGAGGCGTGCATACATGCAGGCTACCCAATGCAGAATAGATGCGGAAGCAGTCCTCAAACAGGGTTGTGGGTTCAACGTTATATGCCTTGCACCTGTTACATAACATTCAAGGCTGCTCGAGGGTATAAACATGGAATATGAACGAAGAAACTGTCGTGGCCCTCCAGAATTAGGCCTTTTCAGTATATTTAAATGTTTTACGAACGTTTACTCACATGAAACTTGTGAAATGCAATGAAATTTTCGAGTTTCAATTTCGAAATGTAAAAAAAACCCAAATTTGAATCTTTCTGAAAAAAATTAACCCAGCAAACCAGATGAACCTTAAAACACACAAACACACAGATCTACTGGAAAAAACCTAGGGGTGGCAACACTGGTATACACCAGTAACTGGTCGACGAGAACAGTCGAATCGAAGAATGAGGTAGAAGACTCGTGAATACATCTAAACATTCAACACAATGTGTCATGACGTGATGTTCCTTTTATACATGGCCTAGAATTTACTCGAACACTCCAATTGGTAAACTGGGTTGCAGGACCGGAGTTCAAACCTCTCCTAGAGTCGTGACCTTCTGGTTGTCCTAATTAGTGCCCCATAACACTCGCCATAGGAAAATGAATTAATCAAAGCCCGCAGCTGCGACTGTCACTAGTTTTGCGCCTTCTCTTGCGGACGGCAAATATTTTATCAGTGTGATACGTGTAGGTCAAAACACGATCAGTACGAAAAATATCGTATTCTTTATCTGCTACGCAGTTATTTTGATTATTTCTGCAACTGGAATTTTTGGAATTTTCCCCGACCTTTCCTACTTAGCAGTGTTTCGATACCTATTAATAGTCCCTTAGGGAACATGAGATTGTATTTTCTCTTACAATAATAAAACTTTAGACAGTTTGATTGACTCAGTTCATATTTTGTCTTCTTTAGACAACTTGACTGTCTTAAACATGTTCATATCTACAACACCCAGATGTTGTCTCTAATATTCCAGTTACTGCATAAAAAAGTGCTGCTGAAAAGCTTAGTTTTAGTGGCTCGAAGATTTGGACAGAAACGCCATACCGTTTTTTTTTTTTCTTTTTTGTCTGTTTTTCCTGCGATGCCGACCTTGGGAGGACATTCCTATGACTCGGAAACTCCGGATAGTGAGCTGATCGCTTTGTGTACGGGTAGTTCTTGAGGCAGAGGCGCTCTTGTGAAAGCACAATATCCACCCTGGGTAAACAGTCAAGTATTGTAATGAACATACGCCACATAGAAGGGGTAGGGCGTATCGCATGTCGACATTGGACTGACAGCTGGAAAACCCAGAGAACCACCGTATGTACAAACCCTAGAGTTTAACCTTAGAACATTCGTTTTTCATAACGAAGGGTGTTCTTGGTGCAGATTTGGAAGAAATTGGCGGGCGAGTACAGCTCCTTGGCCAGTGGCAGGCACACTGTCAGAAAAACATGTCATGTGTGTGGTTTTTCACTCCCTTAGCATTTGGTGTATCTTTGATACGCTCGTCTTGCCGTTCTTGTACCTTATTACACAACAATCATTTGAACACGAAATTAGGTGGTAACAACATCTGAACAGTTATTTCTTTGTATCATACAAGCTTCAAGGGTTTCAATTTGTACTTGACTGGAAGTACAGACAGAAGTCTAATTAAACAAGGGGTTGCATCTAGTGCTACTTCCCATAAGCTTACGAGGCGGGGTGGCAGGGGGAATATGCCTTCCCAATTCGGGCAAAAATAGTAGATCCATTCGGGAAAATGAAACAGCCAAAAATATAAATTATGCCCTTTTGCAATCGACACAGCGGTATCAAAATTCGGGCAACTTGATCCAAAATTCTAAATTCGGGCAAAACTTATCCCTGACCCTCCAGAAATATTGACCCCCGTACGCCTATGCCTGAGTACTTCATAATTTAGGTACAGTGCTTTGGTTTCAAATTAAAATATTCTCATTGTAACTTACTTTGCTCACATTTAGGCATAAAATCCGAGGTCTATTTGCATTGACTTAACGTTTTGTAAACTTGTAATACAATATGAGTCATCAAAGATTTAACTCTGGGCTAAGATTTTTACACTGCTTCCACAGCTTTACCCTTGGTTTGCATCATTTCTAAAAAAAATGTGGTTCTCATCTGAGATCTTTATTCATAATTAAGAAATGAAAACGAGGATCGACGTCTTCGCAACATTGTCATTATTCGTATTCTTCCATTTAATTGATTGTTGGCATTACATGTCAGAAGTTTATTTCATGCATATTGTAAAGCTTGCCAGTACAAACCAGGTTAACGTAGTTTGACTTCAAGTGATCCCAAATGACATGTAATCTTCACAATTTAAACAAACTGAAGATCTTCTGCCTAGTATGGTGAAGCCTTACATGATACCAGTCATGAGAACCCTAAAGATTACCCTTCTTGACATATCTCGTTTACAGGGTTGTTAATGTTTTCAGATTTTGACTCCTGGCTAGCTCAGATGACCCTTTACCTCCACCAATGGTAATATTTTCCTTTACAGCATTTCACAAAAAAAGATGAGATTCATCTATGTGTGCATTCTCGAGATATCCAGTGGACGCTGTTAACACAGTCTGGATTCTGGTGACCTACAACGCCAGTATTTGGCTCATATTGGATTAAGATGGGCAATCATCGTGGGTGATTCATAAGAGTTGTACAGTTAGCTTCTGTTCGTATCACGTGGGAAAAATATGAGGGATAACTTGGTCAGTCAAGTGATCAAAGCAAAGACCGGCCCACATCGGCACGTTATGGGCAAAACTTGGCTTATAGAAGTGTAAATTGAGTAGGCTAGCCCATATGGCACCGCTTTTATATGAGAAAAACCTGACCCTTTGCATGTGGGCAGTATCTGGGTTGACCCATAAATGTTCTTTATTGTAGGAGAAAGAGCCACACCGTTTGGGGTGGGGTGGGCTGGCCCGTATGGGTTCCATACTGAGAAAACCAGAGCTACTGCCTTTCTACATTGTCTGTACTGGTACCATATGGGATTTACACAAGCCAAATTATGTAAATTTGGTGTGAAAGAAATTTTTGTATAATCTTCATGATTTAGGAAGAAACACCAACAAGTATTTATCAAGTTGTATGCTACGTTTAAGTTAAATGTGGATAGAGTGTGAATAAAAATGGGTGACTTTGTCTAAGTAAATCAGTGTAACCATGAAGCGTAGGCACTTCATAATTTAACGTTTAAAGTGTAGTTTATCTTCGTAGAAGCAATCCATGACAGCTCTTGCCTGAGCTTTGTAACGCTACTTCGGGCCTTCATGCAGAATGTGGATCTTGGGTCAACTATGAACCAATACTGCAAGCATGGGCCAGATGTATCCTGAAACTCTTGGCTGTACTAGATGAACCTTTACAAATGCCCATATAGGATGTTCTACAATGGGCTCATGCACTGCTGGCCCAGAGTAACTTATATTTTTCCACAAGAGATGGCAAATATTCAGCCCTTATACTGCACCAGCGGTGTCTTATAAGCTTTGGGACCCATATTTAGCTCATATGGGACCCTTAAAGATCCCATACGGGATTGTAACCTGATGATACACAAATAGCAATGATAGATTCGTCGATGACGTTATGCTCTGTTTTCACAGTTTGACCTTTATTGACCCGTGTGGCACCCACATGCATAGTGCGCCTAGTGCGAGATTCATCAAAGCTTCTTACCGTGAGGTGGCAAAATTTTCATAAGAGCAACTCCGATAGGTTTATTGCGAAAAGATCCTTTACGGACTACTTCCGATATAACATCAACATAGCGTTTCCGGAGTTTTTGGCTTGCATTCTAGGGATGCTGTGTAAATAGCATCTTGCTCCAGCAATCAAACAAATTAGACACAATGTGGGAAACAGGACATCATCACGCAGAGCCAAAGTTTTTTCTGTATTTGTTACATTACAATATCTCACTTCAGCTTTAGCTGACCATGTTGCTCAAATGAACCATATTATTGGCTGTGAGGACAGCACAATCCTAACAACTGAATGTGACAAGTACACAAGATGGGTCAATCTGGATAAGGAGGCGGGGGTAACAGTCATTGAAAATGATTGGTGGTGTATTCAAACTAAGCCCCATGTATGATGCATTGATCTTTTCTGGGGATAATAGTTTTACCTCCTTCACTAAAAAGAATTAAAAGTCCTCTTGGGATGATATTGAGGTAACAAACAGCTCAAACGTTTCAGTGCATCATCTGGCTGATAAGAGAGCAGACATAGCTTTTGCAACGTCCCAAGTAAATGTATTGGACTTCCTCTTAAGGAAAATTTGCCAGTGAAAGACTACAGTCCTGATGAACTTATTCAAGAATTTCTTCTTACTTTGAGATATCGATCGTTTTACAAGCGGTTTTTACTCTTCTACCTTACGTGACACAAAATGACTCTTGAACTTCACCAAATTCATCCTGGATATTTTACCCTACACATTACATCCACTTGCTGGGTATGGAATTCCTCAATGAAATCTTCCCTGAAACTTCGTGTGTACAAGGAGTTTACCTGGTTTTTACAGTTTAATAAAGCTTTATGACTTTAAATGACCTCTGACCTTGATGGATGGACGGACGGACGGATGGATGAATAGATATAAAAATGAATAAATATATTTATTAAATGTAAAGGCAGCTTACACCAGACCCAAGAGAGGCCATTTGTAACTTTTTTAAATTCCTGGAAACATGGTAGGCTTAGTTCTGGCTAAGATTAAAGTTAACTTTCAAATCCGTGATTGAACGTCCTTCTTTGTTTAAGTTACAACAGCTTCTGTTTAGCCCTTCTTCACACGAATTACGCAAGAACCCAAATAAGTGGCGTTTTTTATATCTATTAACTAACGGAAACGATATCATCACTACTCAGGGATATCTTTGCTTCACTGGATGAGAAAACTCAAACTATCATACAAGATAAAGAGTATAAAATTAGCAATACATGTTTAGACCAACTCACTCGCTCACTCACTCACTCGATGAGCAATCCAACAAGAACAATAGAGGATGTGGTTACAAAATCCTAGCCACACTGCCCTGTTGTTCTCCAAACCTTGAAATGTGTTATTAGCAATGATTTCGCATACTTAGGCAGAAGACATGACACTCAACACTTTCTTTACACACGTGTGGTAAATGTGCCAAAGAAATGCTTTAAACCAACCGAAATGAAGGTATGTAGAACGGAACGAACAGTTGGACTGAGGGGTTGCATACGTGCATCTGATATAACTTAGAGATACGAATTGACATAGAAAGTATGAAAAACCTTTCTTTGAAAGCATCTAGAACTTTGGAGCAAAAGTCAACATCATCTCCGTTGACACGTACCGAAGAATGATTATCAGCATAAAAGGTGTTACAGCACTTAATAATGGAGGGTTCAAAGTTTAAAAGATTAAGTACCCTCCTGATAAAAGTACTTGAAATACTATTAAAGGCCTTTTCAAAGTCAATCCCAAATAAAACGCCTGGTTCGTTGTATTCAGTGATGTATAATGCCATACTCTGTACGAATGCTGTCACTAAATGTTACAACTCTTGAGAAATCCACTCTGGTTGGATAAAATGACAGTGCATAGGGCGTCTTTCAAACCGTTAGCTGTACAGCATGATGCGCAATGATATCGGTCTCCAATTATTTACATACTGTGTATAATCACCTTTTGGAAATAAGGTGATAGCACCACGTTTTTGTGGCACTGATAAAGAGTTCTTATAACCAAAACTCAACAAAACAAGGCCAATCTCATCCCCAAAACAAAACGTTCAACGGAGAATCCAACAGACCCTGTGGATTTATCATTTGTTATGCTTTTCAAAACCCTAGTTACTCTATCATTTATCAAGGGACCTTCAAGGCAGCTTGACTGATCGTTTGATAGTGTAATAGCTTTGTCTGGAAACTTTTCAAATAAATCTTTATTGCTTAAATGAATATCCTGTGAATTATATAACTTGAATAGTGTTTTAGGTACTTTCCCGGCCTTTGTATTTCATCCTGATCGTAGATAGTCTTGCTTATCAGAACTAATCAAATGGTTTATAATCTTCAAATTTGGTTTGCTTAATTGAGAAAAAATTGGAGGGTTTCTCACCATGTACAATAAACCATGGGTAATCATAAGCGTACGGGACCTTTTTCATTGGGATGTGCACCTTCCCCGAAATTGTAAGCAAGTGTGCCCATAGGCGTACAAGGGGGGGGCAGCGAGCATATGCCCTCCCAATTCGGGCAAAAGTATTGGACCCATTCGGGAAAATGAGACAGCCAAGACAGTAAATTATGACCTTTTGCAACCGAAACAGCGGTATCAAAACTTGGACCAAAATTCTAAAATTGGGCACAAATTATCCCTGACCCCCAGAAATATTGACCCCCGTACGCCTATATGTGTGCCCGAAAGATAGCTTACATTTTGCCCCAAATACAGTATAATTTCTGCCCGAATGAGGGGAGCCCCCCCCCCCCAACACACACACACACCTCTTACGCCTACGTAGAATATTGATTAAGTATGACAGACCCTGGATGGATGCAGTTTGGACATGTTTTACCTGGTGCTTGGAAGTTGATGGAAAGAATTTTATGTGAGAATACTGTACACTTTAACAGTTAGTTGAAAGTGGGAGGGATTTGCCATCTACGGTAAGCAATGATTGTGAAATATTATATTACTTCTCAAAAGGACAGTGGTGGTGATGAGATAATGTTAATACACATCACTTCTTTTTTCAGGCTAATGTTAACCCATGTGTATTTTTGTTTTTAAATGTTTTAGTTGTATATTTTGTATGTTACATGTATATTTACATAGTGATTCTATATGGATTGTATTTATTGTATTTTTGTACATTTTACTGTATGATTTCCTACTGGACACCACATTTCTACTCATTGATTGAGGACGAAATAAATTTATCTTATCTTGTCTTCTCTTGTCCATATGATTAATGTTGAGATTTCGCAATAAAATGGCAACTTTTTGTTGACTACAGGTGATCCCATCCCTGTAAATATTTCAAGGAAGTAAACAGATTTTAGCTGCTTCTACAGGGCGAAATTTCTACAGGCTACTCTCCACTGATATGATAATGGGCATGGCAATCAGTAATAGACCGTGCACCGAAGGGTTCCCTGGTTAAAAACTTCCGATCTTCTATGGGACCACTCACCTTATTTTCAATCACGTAATAGGCAGCGACACGGTAGGTTAATTCAGAGTAGGTGACCTGATCAATCAAACCATTAAGAAAGGTTGATCAGCTAGAAAACACGTGTACATATGACAAAAGTGGTGAAAAACACCTTTTCAACTTATTTTTTCACAGAGTAATTCGTCGTCTACATTTATAAACCTGCGAGCTATAAATATTGAAGGGCAGGTCACACTACAGCGATTTGAATCCGAAATCCGATCCGAATTTTTCGAACTTGGACCGATAGTTTTTTGTTCAGACTTTGTTCTAAGGATGGTCACGCCATATGGATAACTGATCCTATTTTGTCTCACGATAAACTGTTTTGCTACCATTACATAACTCACACTGCTCAACAGAACGGTATTTGTTCGAAAATCAATCCGATTTTTGCACGCGTGTCCCATATACGCTGTCTGACGATGTGACGTCATGAAATAATTTGTTTACATTTCATTTTCGTATTCCTACGATGCAAATCATAGATATACACAGGTTGGCAAATTTTTGGCTCTTTCCGAATAGGGATGGAGAAGATTTTAACTAAAGCTCAAAAACATCGGATCGTAATCGCATCCGAAATCGCGTTAGTGTGGCCTGCGCTCAAGCTGCCAAAAATATGAATTACAGCTTTCTTAGAAAGATGGTGCCCTTCACTTTTTAAGTCAAAGATCTTCTTTGTACTCCATGAGTACTTCTGGCTTTTCTATTATCCAAAGCATGTGTTACAAACTTGGAGTACAAAAAATATACCTGAGTCTAAAATGAATAAAACGCAAGAAAAACCATATATCAACACTCCGTAATAATTTCCGAAATATGTTTGCATTAATTTTCATTATTAACGATCCTTACTTTGTAAGGAGTTAATATCCAGCAAGATTGACCACAAGGAAGTAAAACAAATATATATTTGTAACCCATTAGACGTACTTCAGATATATGAGCGGGTGTATTTGAAATTGAAGCCACTTTGAAAGTTAGAAATGTGATTAAACAAGCCTCATTCATCTTGTCCTTGAAATCTTTGCATACTTGCTATACTTTGCAGAGGTAGCAGTGAATTAGCTGAACTAATTAACTGCTAAACTAATCCACAGACTTTTGTGGAGGGAGTCTTGTTTTCTAGTTTGGACACTCTGGAGTGAAGTATATATCGTCCCAGTATTTGAGGCCCATCATAAAATGGTGGGACTACTTGTGCTCCTTGTAAAATGCTTTGGGGTCACTAGGAGTAGGTACACATTCTGAATAAAAATGAGTCTGATATGACACAAAACTAAAATATTATGGCCTTTTTAAAGAGGTAGGTCTAAAATCACAGTTTTCACCCTAAATACATATTTGTAAAAGACATTACTCATCCATGCTGCAAGCTCTATCCTCCTTTTGGACGTTCGTTATCTAACTAAAATTTAATTTAATAAGGTGAAATGAGTGGTGATAGAAACATTGACATTGCAACGAAAAAGTACAAGATTCTAGCAATTCACTACTTCCGGAACAGGGGTTGGTTGTAGTTGAAATATGTTAACATTGTGCTACATAATAAGCGCTGCGATTTCCGTTTCAGTTAACGTTGGTTAAGACCATAAAACAACACCTTATATGCATACACATTCTGCTCTAAAACATTTGAGTCTCATATGATAAAACTAGAAATGTTTGTTCTTTTTAAAGTTGCTCCTTCAAAGCTTCGAATACTTCAAGGTAAGTAAATAGTGATGCATTACATAATTCATTAATACTACCAGCTGTAATTTTATGTGTGTTGCTATCCATTTAACTTGGTCGAAGAAATTGAGTTGTTAAAACTGACATTTATAAAAAAAATGTATGTTTTACAGAAAATAGCAAAACAAAGATACATAATAGGAAGAACTAAAAACACGATTTCAAAACAGACACATGGCAAGTTCTGTGCTGCTGCAGGGAGTTGCTACCGGAAATTGTTGATAATAAGGACAATAGTGGGGAAACGTTTGATGAGCGCGTAGTACCAGAAAATTTTGATTTTGCGAAGGATTTGATAGTTTGAGGACCATTTGTGATAGAAAAAGGTTACAAATAGTTTACGACATCACTCGGTCGTAAACACACCTCACCCTACCTCTACAGAAATCTATAGCTTAAACGCCTTTTGGGATCATTTTAAAATTTTCAAAAAAATTCTGAAATCGATTGGGGGCACGCGCCCCCATTCTCCCCCCTTGTCGGCACCTCTGGCCTGAAGCACATCTTTGATGCGCTGTTTGTGGTTAATATTTTGATGAGCGCTGAGATAACTCAGACCTGCTCAGACCATAATCACTAGTGAAACTGCTGTCTGCCACAATGATAACCAAGCACCTTTAACATGCCAAATGGTTCCGTTAACTAAATAAATTTAATAGGGAAAAGTGAGTAGTGATAGAAACACTAACAGTGCAAGGAAGAAAAATAAAAGCGAATAACGCCAAACAATAACAGGATTTCAGCAAATCACTACTTCGAGAACAGGGGTTGGTTCTAAATCAAATATGTTTACTATGTACAATATAATAAGCACTGCGATGTCCGTTTCAGTTTATGTTGGTTAAAACCTTAAACAAGATTTTAAAACGCAGGACATAACTTAGGTTAGGATTAAAGTAATAGTTTTACAGTTCATTGTAGGAAAACATGTCAAAATAATCAGGTTAAAGTAGGTCATGGTTTTAAGGAGACTGCTATTCTTATTGTGCCTAAGAGTACTACCGTTTAACGTACAAACACTAACATACCAGCATATTGGACCGCTAGCAGCAACACCGCGAAGATGAGACAAATCCTTACATTCTGACACCTGGTCCTATGCTCCATACCCACAAAGTAAGGACCGGGCTTCACTGTAATATAGCCCGGTACATAGTCTAGCCAAATGATTCTGTTGTCATATTCTGTACTTGAAGTATGGGCCTCTTTCCGACAAGCCAAGTTGCCGCTTTCTGACTCTGAAGTCAGAAAGCGATAGCAGCCTGTAATTCCACTTTATCCTAAAATATCCAACCAAAATTTGGAATAATTTCGACGACCTAACTCAGTTTTTTCAGTTTGTGTAATGGAGCTTAACAGTTGAGTTTGTTGCATTTTTGCATGCACATATATTAGTAATTGTCCTGTCCTGATTTTTAGATAGGTTAACAGAAAGAACGGGGAGGGTTTCTTTTGTGATTTTCCTTTTGAGTGTAACGTATCGGTGACACCTAGAACGCTGTTTAAACATTTCCATCAACTCCACTCTATTGTTCGGAAACATATCGCCGCTTCACTATCCACTGAAACACCTTTATAACAATGTGAACTGTGCAGGCATGCATTTACTATGCATGATATATCATTCTTCCTCACATACCCCTTAATGTGGACCTATACAGCTGTCCATATAAGCTTTATTTACCATAGGCTTAAACTCCAATGGACAAGGACACTGCATCCTCTTCTTTTTGGAGATGTTCCCTTTGACTTCACAATTTCAACAAGAAGTTTTACTACAAGGGCCCTCTATAACAACCCCCACCCCCCCCCCAAAGAAAAAACACTCGTTTCACACAAATCTTTTCCACTGCGCTCGCCCTGACCCTGAACAATGTTGCCAGCTGTAGGAGGCCTGCCACCACGTACGTTTCATTTGGTTATCATCAAAGCAGTTGCAATTTTATACAAATTGTTCTTTCTGTTTTTTCTGGTCCCATTATTGAATCACGTGGTTAATAGCTCGTTTCCTCCTTAAGAGAGGCATATATCCAGAGTACCTGGTAGAGAAGGGTGAAGCACAGGAACTTTAGTCTTGGTTGTTATAAATATGGGAATAAGGTAAATAAAATCGGCCAGTTTTGACTTTAATGACATAAGGCTCATGCTAAAGTAAACGATCTGTTACTTTTCATTGTCAAAAAGTAAACTAGATAAAGTAGGCCTCAAGACTTACAGCACTTTACCGCAAAGGAAATATGACTTGGATCAGAAAGCTTTTACAACTTAGTATTGTAAAGTCTTAGTCAAGGCTAGGAAGAATTAAGGGGGTCAAAGTAGTTCTCTATAGCTGAAGTATTCTCAATATGTTTAAGCTGAAGGTTCATATTTTGCATTACTAACGTGTGGCAGATCACAGACAGGGGCTTACCCAGGATATTGTAGTAGAAGGGGGGGGGTCCAAGCTAGATTGACTCACTGGCCCTGAGGTTCCCCCACCTACCGACAGTTGAAAGTCCAGTGACTGCCTAAGGACCTTTGGCAGGACCTACGGTAAAGGCTTGGTAGGGTATCAAGGGCGATGCCAGCCACTTAAAGTTCTTACAGTTACCCATTATACTAAAGAGTCTCAAATAAAGATTGATTACCACAAGCGATATCTTTTCCTCAACCCTTCAATTTTTTCGACCTCTTTTTTATTTTTGGCCGGAATGGGTCGCGTAGAGTCCCAATGTGTCCACCATTTAACATCCCCTTCTAGAGGAGACTTTTGCAAGGAGGCCTTTACAAGACTGGTCATCATTCTTTGCCAAATAAGTCGATTAGAAGAGCCTTAGAAACTCATTTTAGACCAGTAAATATGACTATTAGGGTGAAATACCTTATCATGTGGAGTTAGATAGATGAGGTTTTACGGCTCAGTGTTAACCAATTGGTTTATGTCGGACCGGCCACGGCCTTTTTTCCAGTTGTGGCTCACTGGCGTGTTTTCCCTACTCCATTGCTTATGCTGAGCACCAAGCACAATGGCAGTAGGTTCCATTTTTAAAGTCTTTGGTATGACCCGCCCAGGAGTCGAGCCCCAGACCTTCCGGCTGCAAGTAGGATGCTCTAACCATTTGACCATGCACTCGGTACCCTCATCAGGTGGAAAAGACGGAGGAGGGGTCAGAATGATTCCTTTGGTAATCCTTTACAAGGATGGCAAGTTCCATTTCCCCAGAGAGATCGACTATAAGTGCGCTGTGAATTTTCTTTAAGTCAGGTAAACGGGCCTCTCGATTTAAATAACCGGGTTACCACAACGTGTCGGATTGATTTTGGAAGTGCTAACCCCATTGAGAAATCGTGTAAGATGAATTATGTTCACCTAAAAATCTAGCATATTCTTAGGAACATCATTCATACCCCAGTCCCCACCCTGTCAACTGGGCACCTGCAGTAGGTGGAGGCATGTGTGGGCCCTTTTCCATTTGAAGGTTCCGTCTGTTCTTTCCTTTTCTCATCTTACCTTTTCCTAACTCCCCCCCCCCTCTCTCTCTCTTTCCCCGTCCCTTCTTTCTTCCTCTATTTTTCCCGTTAAAATTTACCAGGTGTTTCTCTTCTCCCCCTTCCGCCCCACTGAACATACCACTGTAATTTTCGTCGAATAGATTTAGTCGCCGTTTGGACCATGGAGTTGTCATGAGTAACACATTTATATCCTCGCAAGCCGAGACTCCTCCAAATATGCAAGAAAAATTTTTGATGTCATTTCTTACTCCGTGTGCATAGCTGCTGTAGATGTAATCATCGAAGCAGGTGTAAATTTTTACTCTTTTTGATTCCTTGCCGAAGGCAGGCAAGGAGTCTATGCGATGGTGATGTCGTGTGTGTATGTGTGTGTATTTTTTGACGCTTGTTCTAATCACGATATCTCAAGATAAGAATGACCGACACTTTTCATATTTAGTATATAGATTATTGTTATATACATTTGTCGTGTGAAGACAAAGGACTCCATTGTTTTAAGTAGAGGTCAAACGTCATCTGAGGTCACCGAAGGTTAAATTGCGAAAACCTTGTAAATGGCTTGTAATCAAGATATCTCAAGACAGGAATAAAGGACACTTTTCATATTTGGTATGTAAATTTATCATGATGTAAGGAAGAACCCTATTGTTTTTGGTATAGGTCAAAGGTCATATTAGGTCACCAGAGGTTAAGCTGCGAAAACCTTGCAAATGACTTGTAATCACGATATCTCAAGATAGCAATGACAGACAATTTTCGTAAGTGGTATATAGATTTTTCATGTTAAGAGGAAGGACTCTATTGTTTTTGTTGAAGGTCATTTGAAGTCACCGGAGGTAAATCCGAAAACCTTGTCAACATGATATCTTCAGATAGCAAGCGTGGATAGATTTTATACTTGACACGTGGATGCTTTATGGTCCGAGAAAGAATCCTTTTGTTTTAACGGAGATCAAAGGTCATCTGTGGTCGCCAGAGGTCAAAAACTGAAACTTTGTTAACACGATATCTCAATTAAGGTAGGAAGCTTGGATGGATTTCATACTTGGTATGTGCATGCCTTATGTTGAGAAGAACCAGACTGTCTTTGGTTGAGATCAAAGGTCATTTAGAGTCACGGGGTCAAACTCTGAGAACCTTCATAACACGATTTCTTAAGGTAAGAAGTTTGGATAGATTTCATACTTGGTACCTGGTCCGAGGAAGAACCCTTGTTTTTGGTGGAGGTCAGACGTCATCCGGGTAACCTGACGTCAAAAAGCAGGTCAAAAAGCAAAATTCCCCAGGAATTGCCAAGATTGTCATATGGGGGTCACTTAAGCTCAAAAAGCAAAATTTCCCAAGAATCCCAAGATCGTCATCTGGGGTCACCAGAAGTCAAAAACAAAACTGTCCGAGATTTCGCATGATTGTCATATGGGGTCACCAGATGTCAAAAAGCACAATATCCCAAGAATTCCCAAGATCGTCATCTGGGGTCACCAGAGGTCAGAAAGCAAAACTTGTAATTGAAAATAATGTTTGATAGTTATAGACGGTAGGGAAGACTTGTATGAAAAAGATGGGGGTGGGGTAAAGAGCCCTTCCAGCAAATTTGATTGTTTAAAAAGTAAGTCACTGGAGCATCTGCAAATGCATCTGCAAAAGGAGGGGTGTATCCCCCTATCCCCTTAGGGAATCCACACTCAGGGTGCAGATAGTCTGAGTGGCATGCAAGTAATTAATCGAAGCCACAGCTTCGATTGTAGGGATTTCTCTACTTTGCTCCGTCCAAAATGTCCTCTGCCGCTGAGACAGTAAGGGATGGAACAGTTGTGCCAGCGTATCACAGATTATCATTGCAATCCTTGCAGTACATTTGTAATACTGTACTGTTGATGCAACGGACAAGGTGTTTCCACTTATGTCTCAAATGTTTAACATGTGAGTTTTTTTCCTTCTTTTTTTTTTTTTTTTTGCTTTTTTTGAGCAGAATTGTAATTGAGGATTTTTCGTTTTATTTCCAAATTGTTTGGTTGTCAGAACACAACCACATAGTGCAGTTCTAGTAAAGAGCTATTACATTGCAGAAAATTGTGATTATTTCAAAACGTCAAGATGTTCAAGGTGTGGAAATATTGAGCATAGCATTCCGTGGGAAGGAACGATGTATTTGAATATGCTTTGCCATCGACCGGAGTACGTAGTCAATTTTCGGCATCATATCAAAATTACATCTTTTTGAGAAAGTTTTCTAGGGTAAGAGTATTGTATGCAAGTTTAACGTGTAAAAGATGGTTGAAGAACGAAGTTTGGTTCAAAGGTATCGTTATTTAAGAGCGTGAGAGGTCCCCGGACATATATACAAGGGCTGTGTTGGAGAGCAGCAAAATCACACAGTACTGTTCAAGGGGCTACACAGTTACAGGTGGGCGATATTAGTATAGGTAGTATAGTCAGGGACGTTTTGGTTTGTTGCATTATTTTTTTTAATAAAAAATACAAGTTTTGGCACTACAAGACAAGTTTGAACAATGATGATCTCTTTTAGAGCCACACAAAATCTGCCATCTTCACTAAATTGGTTCTCAAGTGCCTCAGTAGTAGTGGTAGGTGAAAACGGAATATTGAATAAAGGAAACCCAAATATTGAAATTTATTCATTTTTAGTTAAAAATATGGGTAAAAGGGCATTTTTGAGCAGTAATATCTCTGATACTGTGCCATAAGATGCTCCCACCTTCAAGAAATATGCAGTCTAGTGTCTTCTTAGTTCACAGAAAGAAAATTGACTCTCAAATAAGAATGGGCATAAAATAACGGAAACCCAAATTCTGCAATTTCTTCGCTTTTCCTTGCAACATATGGGTTTAGGCCCTTTTGGGCCGTAATATCTCTAAAGGTATCATACAAGATGCTCCCATCTTCCTGATATGGGCAGTCTAGTGCCTTGTTAGTACACAGAAAGAATTTCGACTCTCAAATAAGAATGTGCATAAAATAACGGAAACCCAAATTCTGCAATTTCTTCAGTTTTCCTTGAAAAGTATGGGTTTAGGGGCACTTTTGGGCCGTAATATCTCTAAAAGTATCATACAAGATGCTCCCATCTTTCCCATCTTTCTTCAGTTTTCCTTGAAAAATATGAATTTGGGGGCACTTACAACCATAATATCTTTATAATTATCATACAACATGCTCTCTACTTCATGAAATGGGCGACCTAGTGCCTTAGTAGTGCACAAAAAGAATTTGGACTCTCAAATAAGAACAGGCATGAAATTAGGGAAACCCAAATATTGTGATTTCTTCAGTTTTCCTTGCAAGATATGGGTTTAGGGGCACTTTTGAGCAGTAATATCTCCATAATGTTATCATCATGCTGTCATCCCCATAGAATGGGTTGTGTAGTGCCTTTGTGATACATAGAACCTAACTTTGGATTAGCACATATTGAATGGATGCTAAATGAGTGTTTTTAAAAGTTAAAAAGTTCTTCAATTTATACTGTACAGTTAGTACAGTAGTACGGTGTACGGTCATACTGACATACAGTATCACATATTTTCCCTCTATTTCATGTCTGTTCCGCCTTGCGGATCAAAAATTTTATGTTTATTACCAAGGCCCTGTAGGATCCTTTCCATGGAGATAATAACATATTATATGGTATCCACAGACTGACAGAGATATTGCTACCCAAAAATGCCCCTAAACCCATATTTTTCAAGAAAAAATGAAGAAATCGCAGAATTTGGGTTTCCATAACTTTATGCCCATTCTCATTTGAGAGTCAAAATTCTTTCTGTGTACTAACAAGGCACTAGACTGACCATATCAGGAAGATGAGAGCAACTTGTATGATACCTTTAGAGATATTAAGGCCCCAAAGTGCCCCTAAACCCATATGTTGCAAGGAAAACTGAAGAAATTGCAGAATTTGGGGTTCCATTATTTTATGCCCATTCTTATTTGAGTTCGAAATTATTTCTGTGAACTAAGACGGCACTAGACTGCCCATTTCATGAAGATGGAATCATCTTATGGCACAGTATTAGAGATATTACTGCTCAAAAATGCCCTTTTACCCATATTTTTTACTAAAAATGAATACATGTCAATATTTGGGTTTCCTTTATTCAGTATTCCGTTTTCACCTACCAGTGTATTTTTTTCTGTGTACTACTGAGGCACTTGAGTACCAATTTCGTGAAGATGGAAGATCTTAAACTTGTCTTGTAGTGCCAAAACTTGTATTTTTTATTAATGAAAAATGAAAATATTGATGTTTTGGCGTTTTAGGGTCTATACCAATGGAAAATTTGTCTGCTTTTAAAATTTTCAAAATTGATGTGTGTCTTAACAATCCACTTTTCTTTTAATAGAGGAGAGATCAGTAGACTTAGTTATTCAATTGAAGGAAATATTGGGCATAAACAATGATCCCAGAGGCCAAAATGTCCCGACGAAATACAAAGAAATTGCGAATTTTCAGCACCACTCATTTCATGTAGGTTTGAATCTGGGAGTCCAAATTTTCCCCACGTACTGACTGGTTATAGGACTACCCATTGGCAAAAGTTAAGGTCGTTGAAATACACACTTTAAGAGAATCTGGTACTCAAATTTGTCCCCCGGCTCCGAACTTGCCAAAATTGCCGATTTTTGGTGAAAAGGGCCATATTCGACAGGTCACTTCAACGAAACGGATCAATATTTTGGGGAAAACTTTCAGTATATTAAGAGAGACTGTGTATATATTACCACCTTTACTCCTAAAAAAGTTTTAGACCTCAAATCTTGGCGCAGTAGAGCCTTTCTTGAGCCAAATCAGCCAAAATGGTCAAAATGGCGGCCATTTTGAATTGGCTGGCTACCCCCTTGCACATGAAAAAAAATGGAGCACATACTTTTCTGATTGTCTGATGTCTACTCTACATCTTATCAAAGTTTTACCAAATATAGCAAGAAAAAATGCAAACCCCCAAAAAGCTACGAAACGGCCTGGACTAAAAGGGCGACGACGTATTAAAGTGGGTTAATGAAGTTGTATTGGGTTACTTGAGTTTGAAATGTCAACACAGGTGGTCCCTGGCTCCTAAATTTGTCATTGTAAGTTTCCATAGATGTATAACCAAATAGGCAACACTCGATTATTGTTGTGTGCTCATATAAATTATGGAAGCAATAGGGTTCCTCCGTTTTGACATAGATGATATCTTTTTCGGCTTGATCAGCAGGTTTTTCATTCAAATAAGTCCTCCTATTGCATTTACAGCTTTATCTTGCTTCATTCATAAATTTTGATGAGCTAGTTTACTCCACCCTAAAGAGTTGTTTCGAAACTACCCTGTTATTGTAAGCTGTTGTACTATTAAACGAAAAGGGTCGAGGAGATATTTGCGTATTAACCGTTGATTGTATACCCCACGTTTCAACTTGAATGGTTTTAGACAATAAAATTTCGTGACGCAGATTCAAGTTGGTATTTCTTTGTTGTCGCCTACATGCCGGCTCAACCTGAATTTTAAAACGATGTAGGTTGGCGTTGGCTCCCTAAAGGCTAGACCTTCCTCGCCGCTAACGTTTGGTTTGTAAATTTACAGAACGGGTGTAAAGTCATTCAGTAGTTAAGATATGGGACGATTTATTGAAAACAGTTATTCAGCTTAAAGCTGTGCGATCGGATTTGAAGACACACGCGCATGTGTTACGCATGCCGTATTGAACCCGTTAAAAGTGTTAGATGTCGGACCCCACAAAACTGGACTTTCGTGGGGTAGGATGATATGTCACTTTCTAACGCCCGAGGCTATCTCCATCGCCGAGCCAATTAATTATCTGTTTCCAACAAGCTGTATCACATGTCATGATCTAGGCAATGACAACGTCCAGCCTTGAGGGAATTGGTGTAATAGAGAAGGGGAAAGCGGTTTTTAGTAGTTTTAACGAGACCAGGCCTCATGGTATAACCAGGGATCACCTGGTTGACTGTGATGAACTGTCTCGTAGAATGTAGACATTTTTAAGCTGTGTGACATTTCAAAGGATTACCACCATTTTGCACATGAGTAATCTGAAATACACAGACCAAGGGCGTCAATTTGTGTTGGACATTGGGTGGGAGTGTGGCGGAAACCTCAAAATGATCTATACGTAGGCCTACATTTGTATACATATACGGATATGTATTATATACACCTATATGCACATATGTAGACGTATACATTGACGTATATGTATAAGTAAACGTGTAAATGTGCTCACAAGCGACGCCGAAGGAGCACATATCTCTTCCTAGTCGCAAATAACATTGTGTGTGCGTTCAGAACTCAATACCAACCAAACTTTTACCATGCATTTGATAGAGAGGAAGAAAGAAATAACAACAAGGTTCCTGACAATGACACGAGAAAGCTACACATGCGCAAGTTGAAGAGAATTTATATATGTAATACAACATACTGCAGCGAGATTATGGAATTCGAAGTGATACTGGTCCATTGTGTGATCCACCGAGCGATGCCCAGATGGGTGAAGACCCCAAAGCCCCGTACTAAGAAGTTGTTGACATCCGAATGAAGTCAGAGGGGCAACGTGCATGTACAGAGTAGGTTTACCACCCAGTGCTTTTAACAAAGATCAGACTAAAAGCTGGTCCTTATTGTAGGAAACAAATTGGTTGAATGGAGAGAACTGATGAACAGAAGGCCCCATTGATCTTAACTTTCGAAATATTAGTCCTTACGTTTACCCCAATAGCGCCGCTATTCATTAGCATTTGGCGCACGGAGTGCTCTGAAATACACTTTCACAGTCACCCAGAATCCAAAACTGGGTAGATGAATATGGATGGACTACGCAATTTAGATCTCCCTTGGCAATCTTATTGTGGATTTGCTGTCACTCAGTCATTCAGCATAGAGTTAAAGTTTTACAACAGGCTATTCTGGCAATAAATAATTTTTCAAGTTTTTTTAAAAGAAGATACAACATGACACGGGCAATCTGAGGGGTCCATGCAAGGAGTTCTGATACCATAACTTTTCCATTTTTTACAACCTTATGGTCGCCCAACCTCGCTCGCCTCCCTCAAACACCCACTGACAATAGGTGCGTGCAAAGAACCCAGAAATATGAACGTGTTTTAATATCACAATATCCACGCAGTAGTCTTAATAAGTTAGACGCCATAGTTTCCTAGAGAAATATTTAACAATGACATAAAAAGTTGAAAACAATCTTATCAATAGGATCAAAAACCAAAACCTTATCAAATGTTTCACTAGATTTGGCTAGAAATGAAACAAGTTCATTTTTAACCAAATCTAGTAAATGTTGAACTAAATTTAGCCAAATGTTTGACAAGATTCCGGTTCATGTCCCTTTACAGATTAGATTGCTTTCAATCGCTGAGGCAACTCACAGGGTTGCATGGGAATATCCCATTGCATTAATGCATTAATGCATTAATCCCAGTGCATTAATTTGAAGGTCTCAAAATATGGAACTGATTATAATACTTGTTTGTATGATGCATCTAAGGGTCTCAGTAATCACTAAGCGTGTACATAGCAATAGATGCGTGCAACCTGTAATGGTCAATACAGCTAAATAGTAAGGTCGTTAATCACCGAAGACTCTGATAAGTGTGCGGGCGATGCGCGCCGGGAAAATCGTTTTTCATGACCTTTGAGTCAGCGGACAGTCTATAATTTACATAAATATTAGCTAATGTTAAGGGTTTTGCCAAAATATCAAAGATATTCCGTCCCACTCAACCAAATTATTGGAGAAGTATACATTTCATACTCACAATATCAGCAAATTGTCGTTGACGAATTATTGGGAGACGAAATTTGGTCCGTCCCCCAACCAAATTATTGGGGGACCACATGATCCCCCTCTCCCCCTCGTGTTCGCCGCCCATGAAACAGACCTATAAATCAAAGCCAGGCAGAAGTGTATTTCGGCCCTTCTTGGATCAGCCAGAGAGAAGTAATCTCTTTTTAAAGGCTTTGTCTCATGGCATTCTGTAGGAGTCCTATATGAAACGAAATTTTTTCAGCACGTGTAATCCAAGCCCCATACCAAAACTCGATCCCTAACTCTAGACATCCCTGTGTTTAGATTGGTTCCTTTTGTCAAGGAATCCCTCCATGTTTCCTCAAGGTCACAGAATGTAATGCCAAGTGAGCACATTGCCTCAGATTCTTTTTGTTATTACTGTAACTGAATACGTTGTTTGTACGTTGTGATGTTGGAGTTGATATTTTGCCCTGTATATCTAGTATAAAACTATTTCATACTTCTGATATAGCAAGCAAAGTTATTAAATATTCAATACAGTGGTATCAACATTTAAAAAGAAATGCAAAAGCTATGTCTAACCAATTTGCCCAAATGACATCACAGATTACCCATCATGCACTGTGTGAGCTGACAAAATGCACTTCTCCACAAATTAACATCTTCCAAATGCAACATGCTATTGAGATGGGATTTTCATTGTCTAATACAGGAAATTTTTACTGCATTCTTTGAAAACATCAAATTTGGTCACCAGTTTTTAAAAGGCACTTACTTGTTATATAAGCCTAGTTAGGGCCTTCGTGCATTTGTTGATTGCAATTCATGTCTCTTCGTGGTTTTTGTAGCTGAATTAATTCGACACGAGAACTCATTTGCAGCCGAACACACGATGTTGACCTAGTTACGAGCAAAATAACGGACTTATCCTTCTTGGAATAGTTCTAAAAGCAGGTGGTAACTTCAATTCTAAAAGTATGTTCCAGGGTCGAACATAGGCTGTGTAACCATTATTTTCCTTGACAATCATGTTTTCATTTCGGTTTCCACCTACCTGACAGCACCTATTCTGTATATGCCAAGGAGCAGAGTGACTTCCAGATTTGCAATTACACCTCAAACTACCAGGCTAGAAAAAGGCAAAATAAAGCAATGACAAAAAAAAGGGCGAGAGGAAATTTCAGTACAGTGGACAACTTTTGCATGGGATATAAAGTAGCCATTACATTACATATAGGTCTTTACAAATATCGTTTATCGGCAAGATTAGCATCCATCTTAGATGTATCATTGTTAATACTATATAACCGCTCAAAGGGTAGTACTGTTCCAAAGCCCAGTGCCACCCTTACCATCATCCATTCTCTACTTTCACAAACCCTTTAATTATCAATTCGACCGGGTCTTCATTAAGGCTATCGTAGAAAATGGTCAAACTGTGACTTTTTAGTTTGTTGCACATCAAATGACAATTAGAAACGCTTCCTTAATTGCCACGATTTTAAAGACAACCCAGAGGTCAGGGAACTCCTCCCCTTCTTCCCTCCAGGGCATATAGTGCCCTACCCCGGGACATATAGTGCCCTGCCCAGGGCATAAAGTGTTCCGTCAAAGAAACAGTGGGGATGAATGAAATCTATTTCTTAAGTATAGCAATAGGGGCTATAAGGCTCGTGGGACCCTTAATGGTCCCAAACGTGACCTTCATTTACCCTTTTGATAACAAAGCTGACAAAGTTAAAAAAAAGTTGGCCACTAGCTTTGATAACAGCTTTCTCTGTTTTCTGGTGCCCATCATATGTTTTTGCACCTTACATATTTGTTTTAACTCGAAGTTATGTTTGTTAAACATATGAGAAATAAATTTGAATTGAATATAGCACCAACGCACGCGACAACACAGGGGACAACACTTGTGAATTCCACGCCAGCGGGATACGTTTTGGTCCTTGAGGTCATTGGGCCACTTTCTCTTAATCCCTATTACAAAATCCTGGCTACGCGTTTAATACCACTTATTACGTACCTGTTCCGAGTGTAATAGAGTCAAGGAACAGAGTCAACAGTTAGGAAGATTTCCCCTTTTGGGAGAATCTAGTTTTCACCAAATCAAAAGAAAAGTTTCACTAAATTAAATAAAGCCAACAACGCAAGTGACAACACTGGGGACAACAATAGCGACTCCACGCTAGATTGCCCATTGAAACCACAATTTCACTCCTTTTTGTGAGCATTGTCAGTGACGATTGGGAACCCCTTGCACAATCTGTTCTTCTAATGTAATGGAATTAAATGCATATTCATTAGGTATATTGTCATAGCTACGGAAAAGCCACGTACTAATCGATGATTTCCCACGCCGTTTTTGAGAAAATTTCAGGTTTAGGAGTGGTTATCGTTCTTGCTTAACCTTGTCTTTGTTAGTCTAGAAAGCCTATATAATGTGTTGCATAAGTCTTTTTCAATTTGGGAGAATTTTGCTTTTGTTCAAAAGGGAAAAATTCCCGGACTGGTAATCATTGCCTCCAAAAGAAAACAAGATCGTTTGCCCTCTTCCACGTGATCTTAGTTACGCGACTGCTCGATGGTCAGGTACAGAAGTAAATTGACCTCATCTAATTGGAAGGTAAATTTTCCTCCCAAGAATTGGATTTTAATTATGATAATTTTATTTGAGGACTATAACCGTTATAACTTGGGGAGCTACCCCCCTTATAATTTACACTACTGGGAACGAAAGTTTTGGCAGTCTCATTCTGTCAAAGAAAGAGCGGGGACGAATGGAACCCACTTCTTAACTGTAGCAATAGGAGCCATATGGACAGGTTGGACCCTTAATGGCCCCATAAGTGACCTCTATTTACACTTTTGATAACAAAGCTGACATTTGTTTACAATAAAGCTACTTGTCCTACTAGTTTGAAATACGCAACGTTAGAAAAGAATTTCTCGGTGATTCGCTGCTTAAGAAAAGCCTATTTTGAGACCCAAAGGGGTCCCAATCACATTTTCGAGAACAATTCGCAATTGATACCATTATATCCCCTAACTTCTAAAATCCCTAAAACATGACTTAAGAAAGGATGGCTCCTGGCATTTCAGCTTAAGGAGGGCCCAAAGTAGGCCAGTGGCCATTTCTACTGTTTTTTTTTTAGGATTAATAACTTTCTATTAGAATACGATGCAAACCTGAAAATGAGTATGCAAAGTGATTGATAGCCAAATAAATACAATATGTCTTGAAAACTGTAGAACCTATCGTATTTTTGAGAATAAAGGTCTTCACAAACGTAATTTTCCACTTCGAGTAGTAGATTTTCAAATTTTTGGCACGCCTAGGCCCAATTCTGAAGCATCAGAAGGGTTTCAGAAGTGAGATAATTATTGTCTGGATCAGGTCTGAAAGGAGTAGCAAGCCTAAACAGGTACCCTTCTTAATGATTAATTGGCTTGGGTCCAAACATGGTCCTTAAGATACTTCAAAATAGGACATAATGGAATAGTCCTTCTAGTGTCTAACTTTGGAGGAAAAAGCTGAAATCCATTCCATAAAACTCCTTAACATTACCTGTCATAAAACAATGGCTTAGGAGAATGGTTCCTAGCATTACAGCTTAAAAGGTATTCCAAACGGTTTAAAACAAATCCAGTGTATAGTACCAATGGTACTGGTTGTGCAGTGTTATAATTTTCTATTAGACAAAGATACAATACTGAGAAATTGTATGGATGAGTCAGACCTAACCAAATAATTGAATGTATCGTCTCTTCTGCAACAGTTACTGCATTTATGAAAAACGTAATTTGTCACTTCATGGACGAATGTTTTCACATTTTCGGCCTACCAAGGACCTATTTGAAGAGTCCAAGGGCCCTCATATTTGAGCTAGTAATCTTTTGGGCTCAGTTTTGTAAGAAGTAAAGAAAGCATAGCCACACAAACTCCTCCATCAGGCGCGGATCCAGACATTTCGAAAAGGGGGGCGACTGAAAGCCCCCTTGAATATTCTCCTAGATTAACATTATGCTAATTTTCGCGTACTTTTTATTGTTGATGTGGCGAAAAAGGGGGGCTAAGCCCGGGAAAGCCCCCCCCCCCTCTTGGATCCGCGCCTGTCCATGATTGCTTGGCTGAGGTCAAAACTGGTCCTTTGAGATATTTCAAAATTGTACTTACATGGAACAGCCATTGCATTGTCATACTAATACACTGGAGAGCAAAGCTGAAATTGATGCCATAATATTCCTTAACATAACCTGTTGCAAAAATATAGTTCCAGCTGGATGGCCCGTAGCTTTGCAGCTTTAGAGGTATTAGAATGGCCAAACCAGGCTCAAAAAACAGTTCCAGTGCATAGTATCAATGCTACTGGTTGGCAATATAACAATTTAACTAGTGGGCAAAGAAACAATGCTGAGAAGTTTTATGATGAGTCAAACCAAGCCCTATAAATAGAATGTGTCATCTCATCTGCAGCAGCTATTGTAATTTTGAAAATATAGGTCGTAATTTTTTTTTTACTTCAAAGTTGCATTTTTCACAATCTGGACCCATCTGGGCCCTATAGGAAGAGTCCACCGGTACTCATTATTGAGCTGATAATCTTTTGGCCACAGTTTTGTAAGAAGTAGGAAGCATAGCCACTCTTCAATGGTTAATTGGCTGGGGTCCAAAATGGTCCCTTCAAATAGTTCAAAATTGTACTTAGCTGGAATAGCCATTCCATTTTCTCACTTATACTTTGGAGAGCAAGGCTGAAATTCATAGTTTCCCCGCAGGTACAAGAGCAGGGGCCTGGGACTGCAGCTCCACCCCCCCCCCTTCCTGCTGAAAGTTTGTATATAGGGTCAAACATATGCTTTTCCAGACAAAAGTGCTTCCAATCTTTAGAAAAAGTGATAAGTCTGTCCATCCCCCTGTGAAAGCGGTCCCTATTACTCCTTTTACTTTCAACCAACTACTATAAAATTACCACTCATTAATGCCAATGACAGGTGTGATCGTGACGTAACATACTTTGGCAGAGAAACGTAAACGAAACATGCATATTTCTTTTGTTCCGATATCGATACATCAGTGTACTGCTGTGTGTTTTTGAAACTGTCATTGTGGAAGGCTGTAAGGAGGAAGCGAAAATATTGAAAAGTGTAAGAGCAACTGACTAAGCAGCAAGGGTATCCATAATTAACGGATTATGATGTACACACGTTGTCTAATATTTGTAACAACTGACAATTACAACCTTACCTTGACCTCATTATCAATAGCTTATTTAGCTTCATCATATACCGTGACCGACCTCAGTGTCAATAAAAGTTACCACAGACGTATTATTTACAAAACACTTTTGAACAATACATAGCTCTCCCTCAACAACTGAATTTTATTTCATTCGTACTGTATACAAACAAGAAAGCTGTGTATATCATCATTCCAATCTCCCGTTGACGTGTTCTTCTGGCTACTAGCAACGGAACTGAATGGAATCTGTCTGTACTCATTTTTCCTGACCTTTGGAAGGCAAAACCAAGAAAAGACAGCCCGGCTGTGGTATCAACTTTTAAAGTTGAATTAATTCAATTGAAATTCCTTTAACACAAGATATGCAAAGGATTTTTGGTGTCATCGATGATCTTTAGGATAAGCACATTACAACTGTTCAAACGGTTCACTTGTGCATTGCATCATATGGGATACAAAAGGGGAAATTAAAAATATGCGTTATTAACGGCTTTTTACCTATATTTTTATGGAACGGTTGACATTGCATGTTTCCCTCAGTATTTTTAATTTGCTTTAAATTGGACAAAATATATTTCGACTCTCTCACCAGTATTTGATAATGGACATAACGTTTTGCTTACATTTAGAAGATTTTTTCCACATTTGATGTCAAAAGGTTTACTACTCAGCATTGATGGCCAATGTGTGATATTTCCTATTTTAAATCTTCTTTTTGAAATATGCTATTTTTTTCAAATAGTATACAAAGTTTACATAATTCAAATGCAAAGATAATAATCATTGTAGGAATGCTCCAGATCGTATGTTATAAAGTTTGCTGTATACGTTCTAAGTGAACATTTTCTAAAGAGCTTTGAACCCAAAGGTAGGGGAAACTTAACCAGACTTAACATGCGGTCACAGCGTCTTATCAAGGTGTAAGCTGTACCCTATACAATACATTTTAATTGAAATACGTTTAGTTATAGGCACATTAACACCCCAAAGACAAAAGCAAATGCGAATAACCTTTTTCCATTTTACCCTACACGACAGCTCTCACAAATCAATTGTGATAGAAAATATTCTGTCTGCGTCTATTATAACAGCAATATTCAGTACCGATGGTTCCAACCTCCAGTAAAGTTCAAAACATAAACATGGCCGTCATAAAGCCTTAACTTCTTTCAGTCACAGTGCTGAATTGCAGGGTAATGTGGAATATCATAAGAATAAATATAAAAGATACATGCATGGATATGTGACTTTTGTCCTAGTTTCCTTTGGGAAAATCAATTACGAATTGCGCCTACGTCCTGTCCGGCTAAGAGTTCTCTCATCTGTCCCCTGAATGTATTATTTACTTTGCAAATTAAAATATGTTACCGTACTTTAATCATAATGAAATTTGCAATATGGTGGGTCTTTATTTATGGATAACGGGCGTAAGCTTACAGCATTGTACTGAAAGCCTGGGTTGCTTCTCACCAACAGACTAAAACCTGTAATTGTTCGAATAACAGAGAGTTACTATCCCAATGCAGCACGAACTGAATCGATTGCTTTGATGTAACGCAAATGCGTTGTCAAAGGGTGAACAAGCTCTTGATCAAATCTCAGCGACCTTCAAGTATAAAAATAATACTGATAAGCTTAAATCCTCTCTGTGGGACATTTATAACAAATTTATTGTGATGGGCTAAACAGGGATGGGCAGAATGACCAAGTGATTTTGAGGGGAGGATCCGAAATGAGTGGTCTCCACTTTCAGCATTTCTGGACGGGTGTGACTATAGGAGTGACCTTTCGCTTCTGTTCTAAGGAAAACACTACTGCAATAGATTTATAGGGAATAAAAATCTCTGAAACCAAGGGTGACGAAGGTGAGGACTCTCAAATAAAATTTCAGGTGTCTTCAGACGGATGGAAATGGAAGAATATTAAATGCAAAGAATTTAACAAAATTGTGATGTACCAATAAATCAGAAGGAAACGTATGCATTGATTTAAGAGAGAAAAACTTCCAGGGGGAGAGAAAATGTTGGCTGAAGACAGCACAGGTTGGGTGCTGTTTAAGTGTTATCTATTATCTATTACATGCTAACTAAATGGCGCGAATAGCAAGACGAAGTAACTTTCACCCAACAAGAAATAGTTTTGATTCATTTAACATCATAGCAATACACACAAATAATAGTTTCATTCTTTATACCCAAATAATTCGCAGCCGGTTATCGCGTCCTGGCTGTTAAGTTTTATTGTTGAATTTAATTATATGAGAAAAGTTGTTTCCAAAGCCAGACGTTTCTTTCCTTGCTTCTGACTTAACTCGCTGCTCCGCCAAAAAGGCCCCATTGAACTATTACAAAGTTGCTGGCATTAGGTTTATGTATAGCAAGGCAAAAAGATCTAAATTTAATCCCCCTCTAAATATCGACGGTTATTAGGGCAGACAAGGAGGTTATGGACGATGGTAGTCAGAGTGGATTAAGGCTGTATTTCGGAAACCCATTAGATGCCTTTCAAATAATCTCGTCATAATAGCTTTTCGCCCCTCTTGATGTGGAAGAGAAGACATATCATTTTAGGTGAACCGAAAAGGGTGAAAACCAAGAGGTTCGCATCCATACTACAAGCAATGAGATTTTTCACAGCTATTCCATTGGAGAAGCGTTGCAAATTTGCTCCTTTCCTCCTTCTGACGTCACTGGGCTAAAAATGGCATGGGGGTATGTCGCACATTTACAAAATTCTTGACGTTAGGTTGCAATCAGGGTGTTGTTCCTATTTTTAAATTTTTGAGCTACTGATAAATTCCAATGTCGTAAAACTTTATTGAGTATGTTAAAGTACGACTCACTTATATCGTAAATTTACATCTTCGTGTTATCTCCATTAGAATAATGGCGGATGAATATTTATGGAAGGTTTGACCGAAGTGGCTCAAGAGAACTACTTATAAAGTCGTCACATACAAAAGTTTTTTATAGACTACTACGGAAATGCTTACAGATCTCTATAGAACGTTATAGAATCAACGATTTTCTATAGAAATGTTAAGAGTCCTCTACAGAAATTTGAAGTCCCTTTAGAGTTGTATAGAATTTCTATAAAGGTTTCCATAGCTCAGTTTCTACATAGAACGATCTCTATAGAACAATCCTACAGGATACTCTCTATAAAAATTCTATAGGAACATATTGATACTTTTCTATAGAACTTTCATAAAGTTTCTGTAGAATTTCTATACACTTTCTATAGATCATCTAATCTGCATACTAATTAATTAAAAATATAGAAAGTTCACTCAAATACCCTATTTTGATCTTTACAATGATATAAAGGTCCCCACACAAAATATTCTTCTAAATTAGGCAACAATTCCTGAAAATATTCATTCTTTATTCACTGAAATTACTTACGGTATAGGGTTAAAGTAGGCGTGGCCAAAATTTTGACATGAAAATTATAAGTTTATGCTTAGGGCAGGTCTAAATCAATCAGATTTGTAGCAAGAGACATTTTTTGGACAAACGATAAGTAGTTATCAATACAGCTAAAGAACAGCCTAGTAAGATGTATGAACTGTATTTCTTTAAAAAAATATGTAATAAAATTTTCCACTATAACCAACGTGTCATAAACGTGGTACATATAACATAGCTCACATTTGCCCTGTCAAATGAAGTCTTCAAAACTGACGTCCAACTTCGCTCTCGGCCCCTGAACGGTTTGGTTGTTGGCCATATGTACTGACCCTTTCGCCGGTCTGGCCGTGTCCGTTTTAAGCACGTAAAAAGCCCCCCCCCCCCCCCTGAACGGCCGTGATCTAAATAACCAGTAAATAGTGATTTGAGTGTGGCAGGTCGACCCCGTATCCCTCCGCGCTGTGATTGCCTTCGGGCGTGTTGTTGTCTTTGGGCGTGTATTGTTTTGGCCTTTAGTTGTGATCGTTGATGGTGGGTGTGGTGGTGGTTTCTGTTTGTTGGCGGTGGCGGGGACTCTTTCTTTTCCTTTGCTGGGTGTGGATGGTGAGATCGTGTTGGCGGTTCTGTGGGTGGTTTTCGGTTGCGTTTTGCTTCGGTCCGGTTTGAGTTCTTTGTTCCTCAGTGCCTGTTTCTAAGTACTTAAAAAGCGTCGGCCCCTGAACGGCCGTGATCACGACGGCGGAGCTCCCAGGTGGGACCTGTTCTATTCAGCCAGTCTAGAACGGGACCACTGTCGGGTGGCTCACTTAAGTCAAAGTTTGTCCCTTGGGGAATTTGTTACTCCTTCAGGGAGCAGAACTCCTTCGGGAGTATTGTTTGGTTTTCGCCCCTGGCTCTTCGCCAGAGATTCGGGGGACTTTTGGGAAAAAGGCCCCTGAACGGGGAAAAAAGCGCCCTGAACGGGATCACTGTCGGGTGGGTAAGTTAAGTCAAAGTTAGTCCTTTAGGGACGTTGTTACTCCTTCGGGGAGCAGAACTCCTTCGGGAGTATTGTTTGGTTTTCGCCCCTGGCTCTTCGCCAGAGAGTCAGGGGACTTTTTGAAAAAAAAAACCCAAGATACGAGGATCATAGAAAAAGTAAAAGCATCTTGGGTATAAACATCTCATGCACATTATATTCATAGCGTGGAATGGTCACTTTCTATCTGTTTTTCACAGAGTATCTGTAATGTCAAATTGCAGACATTTATCTTTAAAACTTCCATACAGTTTCTACAGAACCACTCTACAGTTTCTATAGAAATATGTCCATACCTAAGAATCTCCAGCGCCTGTTTTTTTTTTTTTTTTTTTTTTTTTTTTTGTGGAATCTCTTTCTATAGCAACGTATAGAGTTTTTTTTTTTTTTGTAGAGTTTGAATCTTAAGTTGGACCTTCCCAATTCGAAGAAAATGCCCTTATTACAGACAAAATCATCTTAATAATAAACTGAATTCAGTTGCTGGGTATAATTGTAATAAATCTGTTCTAAAGATTTTGTTTCATTTGGTCGAGGAATGTTAAAAAAGGTAAAAGAGGCCTTGCCGAATCTGCTTGTGGTAGCCATGTAGCGGAGCAGGAGTTACCTTCCTCAATTCATTTCAGGAAGACTAGTTTGTAGTCAGGTTAGGTTATAACGCTCAAGTCTGAGTGTACTCAGACTCGAATCCGTTTTTACTGGACTCAGAATCGGTCCGGTATAGGAGGTCCCGAAATTGGAAATGGATCGGAACTGGGTTAGCTGGGCTCGGGTACAGCCCTGCCGGTTTGTGAGAAACGATCTTTTGTGATGGAGTGTCAGCATTTTGAAGTGTACAATCAGTGAAACAACAGGAGATCATGCGCGGCGCGACCATGTACAGTCTGCACGATGAAAGCTAATGTTGAAGGGTACTTAGGTGTACAAAAAGCCATTATAAAGGGATTGTAAAGAAAGGTTGTGGATATATCATGTTTACCAACCAGTTACCAACACAAGGACGGTGGCACAGAATGTTAGGTACACTACAGGTATAGGGTTCAGTGAACGTTATTATGGTCACACCTCACTGAACCCCGTAAAGTTAGTGTACCTAACATTCTGTGCCATCTTCAACCTCCCAAAGAAGTGAAGCCTTTTCTGCATGTGTCACTTTTATCGGTCTGTCATGCTTCATTCTCTGCTACTTTGCTTTAGGTGTACCATTTCCGTAAGCTCTAATATCTTTTGCAATTGGTAAATATGGCTTTTCAATGGGGATGTTTTAGGCCATACGGAAACCGAGAAGTACGTTACTGTGGTTTGGGAGAGAGACGTTCTTGTGGCTCAAATAATGACATTTTAAGGAAGTTATGTCCGTGGTTATGCCCATTTCACTGACCTTCCGGGAAACACTTGACAATTAAAGGGGAATTTTCATGATCCCAGACAGTTCCAATTCTCCCAACTATGCATCTTCTAGCTCCTCCCATAACTGTATGAAGCTCTTCCTTGTGTAGGAATAAACCTGTTTTATTGCTTAAGGCCATGTCCTGGTGAGCATACAAGGCTATAAAATGTAATAAAAGCACTCTCTCTGCCTTGTGTGGAATGTGAGCTACTCTGCATCTTTCAAATTTTCAAACTTTGATGTCAATCAAAGAGCAGTCACCAACTGAGAATTTTGATATACCCACACTAAAAATTTACTTTGGGGTGATGACTGTCTGTCTTTAAGAGGCTATGAAGGCTAACATAGACTCAACTAGACAGCATGGGTTTATGGTGTTATCATGAGACACAGGGTATACCACAGTAAGAATCTTCCACGAATGAATCGGATTCACACTATTTGCCGTCTATTGGCAACGCATGGTTACACCACTGTAGTGGCAACTCCCTGCTTTCATATTGAACAATTGATCTACATAGCCTAAGCAGAGTGTTTTCTTGTTTTAGAATGTCCCTTCTTTTGGCTTGAGTTATGTTGTTAACAATTTTAAGTCTGACAGATTTTCTGCCGGATATAGCTTATTATACAAGCATTGAAAACTAACCGTTCGAAATAAAACTACTTCCCGCAGTAAGGAATTTTGTCGCCGACAATTAACGATCTTAAAGGGTGAGAATAATGGGTCAAAATCACGTATAGACCGGCTAGGAAAACAGACAGTGTTAAGTGGTTACCACAGGTAAAAACAATGCAGGAATTGCTGCGTTATAACAGTTCAAGTCTAACGTTCAGACCATGTGGGGACAGGGTTCCAAGTTTCATGATTAGACGGTTCCGATCATGACCGTCTAGCTGTCGAAAACCGTGAAAAAATCGTGATACAAGTAAAAAATCGTAAAACAAGTAAATTAAAATGACTTGAATGGCACCGAAGTTGACTTTGTTACCTTGACCTTCTAATGGATGTGTAGTGATCGACTTGTTACAACAAGTGTAAAACTATAAAAGCATAGTTCATTCCCCAGTAACCCTAAATTGATTCCTTCCACAGAATTGTAGACCCATATGTAACCTATACCGGAAAACAAGAGTTACAAGAGTCACCAACATACTAATCCCTGCGACCGGATAGAGCACAGAACCACAACCCCAAGCAACACGCCCGGACAGGCAAGGGGGGCCAAAAACCGGAAAAGAAGCAAAGCCCCAGCCAACCGTCGCCAAGCCCCCGGCGGAACAATGCACCTCCGAACCCGTCCACGAAGAACCCCACGGCGCACCGAGGGTCCCCAGAGACTAAAGTTGGGCCATTCACGTTGAAAGTTTGACTGTAATATCGTTGGGGCAGGGACCCTTATTCAGGGTGTGGATGCTTCGGCAGGGACCCTTCGTCAGGGTTTGCCCGTTGGTGTCGTTGATGCAGTGACCCTTATTCAGGGTTTGGATGCTTCGGCAGGGACCCTTCTTCAGGGTTTACCATTATTCTCCATAGTTGATGTCTTCTTGGGACTGCTTTCGGTGGCTGGTCTTCTTTCTGATGGTGCTCCCTTTAGTTTAATTTTTTCCAAATTTCTGTGGTCAGCCCTTCAAGTGGTGTTTGTCGTAAGTAAAGTGGTCGATGTTGTGTTCTAATGAATTTTCGAGTTTGTCGGTCTTTGCAAGTAGTAAGAAATTTACTGTGTAAGTCCTGAAACCTCTGTTTGATAGTTGGGAGTCCTGCTATGTCTAGTACTTCCCGTGATGAGTGTTGTCTGTCCAAGTGGTGGGCAATTCTGCATGCCCGTCGTTGCGTGCGTTCGTAATTTTAGATGAGTGAGTCCTTCGTGTGTATGAGAGACGGTGCAGCGTATTCCACAATAGGTCGAGTCATGGTCTTGTAAATTTTTAAAGTCGTTTCAGGAGTGGCAAGTGGGTTTTCCTTGGTACCGGCGAGTCTGTAAAGTGAAGAGACTTGCTTACGCATTCTCGAAGTGGTGTCGTTATGGTGTCGAGTAAAGTCTAATTTGTTGTCGATGGTAATTCCTAAGTACTTAACTCTGCTTTGTACAGGTATAAGTTTGTTGTTGTAAGTCACATGTGGTTCTCGTCTCAGTGAACCGGTAGTCCTGATGTAAAGTACTTGTGATTTGTCCGGGTTGAGTACTATTCGCCAGTCGTTGCACCAAGTCTCCAGTTGGTCTATGTACTGTTGAAGTTTTTGTTCCGCTTTGTCAGCTATGCAGGAGGTAGCCCAAATTGCGATGTCGTACGCAAATTGAGATAAGTAAGTCAGTCATTTTGGTTGAGGTTGTGGAATGTCGGCCACGTACATGATGAAAAGTATAGGGCTAATGGTGCTGCCCTGTGGCGTCCCTGTGGTGATATGTAATGGTCTGGAAAGTGTGTCCCCTACTCTGTACCGTGCTTGTCTGTCTTGTAAAAAGTTCTCAATCCATCTGGTAAAAGTTGGTATTTTAAATTTTCTCATTTTGAGTAGGAGTCCGTCATGCCACATTCTGTCGAATGCTTTTTCGGCGTCGAAAAAAGTAGCCATGGTGTGTTGTCCTTTCCTTCTAAGGGAAGAATACTTTGTAAAAGTCTACAGAGTTGGTCAGTCGTATTTTTCTTACGTCGAAAGCCTGCTCGAGAAGGCGGAAGAAGTTTTCGTTGCTCTAAGTAAGCAGAGAGCCTTTTGGCAATAATTTTTTCCAGGCATTTACCTAGCACTGGAAGAAGGCTGATAGGCCGATAATTTTTTGGCTCGTGCTGCGGTTTGCCAGGTTTTGGAATTAAAATCGTGACGGTTTGTTTCCAAGAATTTGGAATATAGCCAATTTAGAAGGAAGTCTGCTGAGTTCCTGAAGGGAAATTTGTGGTGCGGCTTTTAAGTGCAAGGAATGTACGAAACTTACAGCTTTTAAATTGTGAGGACAATGGTCCCCACTGATAAGTCAATTAGGACTATCTCTCTTGAAAGAGGCGAGACTAGAAAATTTGAGTAAGCTTATTCAAATAGGCGTGACGGAAACTGTCAAATAGGATTACTTAGGCCTAGAGTGTAATCCCTTCAAGGTATGCTGGTAAGTCGTTTCGGATATTCAAGCCGAATGGCGACGTAGTCTTTAAAATAAGATTCCCAGAAATTTTCCTTTGTCTTACAGCTTCTATTGTCCCATGAATCATTTTGTTCGATAGCAATGACACGTAAATTGTCTATCGAATGATGCGGTAAATTGAAATGGTTGGCAACAGGTTGATCAATTTTTTTGGTTTTAATTGCTGACCTGTGCTGTGTCATTCTCATCCAAGTGGACACTGACTCTAAAAGAGTAGCCTGTAAATTTGATTGAGGGATGGAAGGAGTTGATATTGTTCATAAAGAATTTTAAATTACCTTCCCAGTAGAGCCAGATCATGAAGACTTACTTACCAAAACGTAACTAAATTTGTGGTATTAAATTTTGTAGGAACATGAATTCTTTCTCGGAGTTGCCCATGAATAGATTTGCAAAAATCGAGCCATCTCGGTTTCCATGGTGGTACCATGATGAATCTGGATACAGTGGTGTTCACCAAATATGAGACTATTGTTTGTCCAGGGAGTTGCTAATAGCAACTCCCTGGTTTGTCAGAAGGACTGCACGACATGATAGCCAATGCAAACCATTAGAGATTGGTCCTGAGATTCATCCAGGGTGAAATAATTTGACACTTGATAGTAAACTAACTATCAAAAGTGCTGCCATTTACCCTTGAGTGCACACAGTTGTTTCACCAAGCCATGTGTGATTTGTAGACATACTGACCAAAGCAAAGTCAGCTAGTTAACTGGTCCGCCCGAGGGCGCTTTAGTACGGCGCGCCGCAACCAACTTCGTCGGCTGGGCAACCGATTTTAGAGGCAAGCTTATGCCAAGTGGGATGAAAGCCGGAGTACCCGGAGAAAATCCCACGTACATCGAGCGGGATTCGAACCCACACGCATATGTGAAACACATTGGAGCACAGCAGCTGGAATAGACCACTCTGCCACTCGACGACCCAAATACTGACCAGCTGTACAAGCTATTTATAGTGCGTTATATGCTATTGTGAACATTTGTAGTCCACTACCTTTGGAAGTCAAATGGTGGTTACCTAAGAACCAATTTGTGCAGTAGAGCATTCAATGAGGCTAATGTTACAAACTCGGGTAGATATTTAATCTCCCCTGTTTTTGGCCAAAAACAGGGGTCTCGGGTGGTATTCCTTCCAGATGCATAAGTCATCTAAGCCTTTCTTTATGGGCGTTTTATCCTGGAAGGGTTTAAAGGCTGCTTTTCAAACGGAGATGTCTCCTTCGTTCAGTTGAACCAAACACTTTTGTGAAAGTTCGGGCAATATGCTTAGAATTTTTCTGGAACCTGCTAAAAGAAAAATAATGCAATGATGTAGCTAAAAGTACGGTAATCAATAGTTTAAAAACACTTCCTCGGTAATTAAAATATAGTTATGATTTGAATTGCACCAGCATCTACATATTCGGTATTATATAAAACCTTATTAATTCTCAGCATCTGATTGGAAGCTTGGTGGCCACATGCCATGGGCGATTCAGCGCTATCATGACGGTCGTGTGTTATCCATCGTGTAAAAGTCTAGTTTAACACACGGTCGTGTGTTATTACACAAACAATGAATGTTTACGAGTGCGATAGTATGAATTATTATGAAGATCGAATGTTCTGTTCAACGAGTTGAAAAGAACTTTAAAATCTTTCAACGAATGAAATTATTCATACTATCGCACGAATGAAAAACATTCATTTTATTTGTTTTATAAAACACCTTATAACTTTGATCTAGTCGTTGGTTAAATTTGTGTTTTGGCGGTCACTGTGGTTCATGTTTGTCCGTGTGGTAGCTCCATGGCTTGTCGGTTGCTAGCTACGCGCGTTTATGTACCAATTACTTACGTACGATACGCAATGTGCGATCCCTGAAGCTGCATTGATTCATTGAGTTGCGGCATAGTTTGTGCATACTGCAGTGATAGTGACGTCACAGCCTTGTGTTATACTAGTATAACACGCGACCGTGTGTTTTACTAGACTATTGAGCGATGGATAACACACGATCGTGATGATAGTGCCAATTCTACAACCCCTCCCTATCTATCCGTTATTTCATTTCCTCGGCTCTGATTGGCTCATATAGATCACATGACCATCCTTTTTTTGGAATAACGGTCAGTATCTCATTAATATGCAAAAATCAGTTGCAACACAACATTACTGGAGGGCATTGAGACTGTCCCCCGTTGCTATGCAACAGCACTAGCACAAATTGGTCAAAAATTAGTAATTACTAAGGCAAATATACTGAGCAATTCTGCACATTAAGGTATATACACACTGTACTGTTTGCGTCAATCCAAGATGGATGTTCAACTTCCCTGCTTTGACCTAAATTTTAAGCCATCTGACCTTGATAAAGAAAATTGTACAAGTGTCCAAAAATGAAGAAGAACGCATTGAAGGAGCAAGATTAGAGGCATCAACTAAGAGAACAACCAATTTGGGAGTTCAGATTTTTAAAGGTCAGTCAACAGCTAGGCAGAGGCCTAGTCTAGGCATTTTAAAATACCACTACAATTAAGGAATTAACTGCATTTGGCTTTCTATTGTTGAAGTTGCTGAGACTCCAAATTTGGCAAAATAACAGATGAGGCAAAGCCCAGTCCGTTATTTTGCCAAATTTGGAGACAAGACGATCATGAATGTTCACTGATCTAGAGAAATAATAAATAGCAAGCCTTTGTTTATACAGTACATGTAACAATTAAATAAAATAATTTTCAATTGCATTGCCATTTCGGCTAAGGTTGCACTTTAATGTTGCTGAATTAGAGGCATAATCACCAACAACAATGTCCACAGGAGGAATTAAGAACTAAGTCTAACCTGGCAGATTATTATTGGCGAACAAACTAACCAGACTAAATTTGTCAAAATAACAGAAGACAGGCAGACCTGAGTCCATTATTTTGTCAAATTTAGAGTCAAGAAGGTTCATGAGAGAATAATACCATAGGCCTAGCTGCCAAATTCAGTTCTTCACAATTATAGCTCTAGTAACCACTTAGTGTAGATTACCAATCAGTTTCAAGAAAATCATTTCAATATTTACTGGAATTTCATGCTAACCTAAGCCTATAATTTATTCACAGATTGGCTAAAAGAGAGAGAGAGAGAGCTGTCAGAGTCATTTGAAAAGCTTCCTGCGGCCAATTAGACGACCTCTTGCGACAGTTTTATGGTGAGGTTAGAACCAAGAAGGGACAACAGTATGGAAAATCAGCTATGGCTGGCATGGGGGCGGCAATAAACAGGTACCTCACAAGTGCACCCTTCAACCGCAACATCAACGTAATTACAGATCCAAAATCCGTTGGTCAAACAACTTATTCATTGGGCTAATCAAACAAATGAAAAGAGAAGCCTTAGACAAAACTAAGCACCACACCCCTATTAGTGATGAAGACCTCAAGAAACTATATTGCTCTGGTGTTCTAAGCAATGAAAATCCACAGAGTCTGCTCAGAAAAGTGTGGTTCAATGTGACATTTTATTTTGGACGTGGGGGAAGTGAAGGGCAACGACATCTTACCAAGGAATCCTTCATTGTGGGAATAGATGACGCAGGAAGAGAATTTGTTGAAATGTCCATCAATGAAAAAGAAAAGAATCATCCAGGAACAACATCTGATGGTCAGCACAAACAATCTAGAACAGTGGTTCCCATCCGGGGCGTTTGCACGAATCAGGGGGGCGATGAGCGCTAAGGGGGCGGCAGGGGGGCGTTTTGAAAAAATGGGATACTCAATTTAAACCGAGGCTTTACAAGATTCCAAAAGCTTTTCTCTGCCTGGACTCTCAAATTGGTTCGCACAAAAAGGAGATGAATGGAGTCAACAAGCTGAGTAGGTCTAATATTTCCTTTCCAGATGCCACAAAATCGCACTTCCTTGCAGTCCATAAACATGACATACTAACAGAAGTGACAATTGTAGGTAACTAACAACATAGACCTTATGCATATGATGTCACAAAGGAGAAAGTGCTCCCTCCTTTGGAGGAAAATGGAGGAAAAGCGCGTATCATTGCAAGTTACACCAATAAATGTAGACAGCTGATTTGTCAACCAATCGCATACGCGCGTAAGTCTACTAGACGTGCGGTGAAATCTACGCCGTTCGTGCACGTGTGCACGTGCACGTGTGATGTCATTGCATAAGATCTATAGATAACTTTGGCAATGTACTATGAAGTAAAACTTTAAAATGTTTTCAAAAATGCAGTTTTCGGTGTGCCAATTTCTGCTTTTTCATTATTTCGACCTGTTGGACAGCTTGATTGGCACAAGTCTTTCATTTCCCCATGTCACCCTACCATCCTTTTTCCTCCCGTGACAGGACAAACCCCTTTCAGCATCAAAGGGAACTCCCGTTATTTATTATTGAAATACAAACTGGGCTAAGGCTGATTTTGCAATCTTTTTAGTTTGTATTTAAGGGTATTAGGTAATCGGAAGATAGCCAAAATTTAAATGACAGTACTTCATTCTCGTGTCAAGAATATTGTTAATACTTAACAGCTTCCGAGGGCGATTCCCCCAGTTGCCCACTGGGATGTTAACCTTTGGCCTTATTTGGGGAACAGTCCACCACTCAATGGGGCCCTGGCAAAGTCAGTTAAATACCAAAGACGTTTCTCCTCTCTTGACCGTGATCAAGCCTTCCACCTTTTTGTAAATTGTGGGTTAAAGAGTCGCCATCTCAAAAGGGTGTCAGTATCGTAAGTCCCGCGATGCTGTTTTGCTACCATGGGTCGAACCCACACGTAAAATGATGAATGTCACGGTAGGTCTACCCTTTTATGTCAGCATGTTTTGTTTTATTATCGTCGTTTCAACTATAGTAATAGTAAGCTATAGACAGGGGGGGGGGGGCGTTTGCCCATCCTCATTTGGTGAAAGGGGGCGTTTAGCTGTAAAAGGTTGGGAACCACTGCTACAGACCTTATGCATTGACATCACACTGACGTCATTTTGGGTGAAAACAATGAAGCACACGTGCACGAACGGCGTGGATTTCGCCGCACGTGTAGTAGACTTACGCGTATACCATTGGTTGACAAATCAGCTGTCTGCATTCATTGGTGTAACTTGCAATGATACGCGATTTTCCGCCATTTTCCTCCAAAAGAGGGAGCACTTTCTCCATTGTGACATCACATGCATAAGGTCTATTCCACTCGCGTGACGTTACATGAAATCCCTCTGTACGTACAAACTATGCCGCAACTCAAAAGATCGCTGCAGCTTTGGGGATCGCACATTGTATATCGTACGCCAAAGCACACAAACGCGCAGCTAGCAGACGACAAACCATGGAACTACCACACGGACAAACACAAATCCATAGTGATCGCCAAAACAAAAATTTTACCAACGACTAGATCAAGTTATAAGGTGTTGCATAAAAAAATGAATGTTCTTCATTCATTAATTTCATTCTTTGAAAGATTTGTCAGGTGACGTTTAGGTGAATAAAGTACAGGCACGTTGCAATAGTGACTGAGGTCGAATATGAGTTCGTTTAAGCGTATCTTTGCATGTAGACAAAATGTACATTGTGTTGTGCACAGAATTAAGCAACAATAACCCCACTCGAATGTCCGGCACGTCAATCGGAAACTGACAAGGGAAGGCCAGGGTAGCTTTGACCCCCTTATATATATATATATATATATATATATATATATATATATATATTATATATATATATATATATATATATATATATATATATATATATATATATATATATAGAATTATGAATACGGTGCACACCAAAGGCATAGTAGAGTGCTCAATACAACGTAAGTAGTAGAGCAATATAGAAATGACTACAAGTGAGCCCGGCTAACATAGGAAAAGAATTCTTGAAATTAGTTGATAGGCACTTTCCTCCTAGCAATAAGCTCCATAAAATTTTTAATCGAAACACAATTAAGCTTAGTTATAGTTGCATGGACAACGTTAAACAAAACATAGACTCACACAACAAATCGCTGCTGTCCAAACCCCCCGACAAAAATATTAAAAATTGTGATTGTAGAAACAAGGCTCTTTGCCCTGTCCCCGGCAAATGCCTCACTGACGGGGTCATATACCAAGCCACCGTTACTACATCGAAAACTGTAGAAACTTATGTCGGCCTAACTGAAACACCATTCAAAAATCAATGGAGGAACCATAATACTTCCTTCAACGATAAGAAATATAAAAATGCCACTGAACTCAGTAAATTTCTATGGTCCCTTAAAGAAAAAAGTATCCTATTTACCATTACATGGAAATTTCTGAAGAGGGCTAAGCCTTACAGAAATTTAACCAAACGCTGTGACCTTTGCCTTTGGGAAAAACTATTTATTATGTGCGTACCAAACTACGGCACTCTTCATAAACGTTCGGAATTCATCTCTACTTGCAGGCACTCAAGAAGGTTTCTACTTAGCCCGTAGTGTCTAGCAGTGCCATTCCACTTTGTTAAATTCTGCTTTGTTTTTGCTTTGTCCTGTGCTACCTCTCACTCCATCAATTGCACTGAAGTATGTATTATATATATATATGTCTGCTGTATTTTTGTAACTGGCGGATCGTTCACTTTGCTTATTCAAATTGTTCGTTGTGCCATTCGTAATGTTAACCGCCTGATGATCGGGTCTTCTTGCCCGTGAAACTTAAAGTAGCGGAAATAAATATGAATACCTGTTAACCGGGCTCACTTGTAGTCATTTATATATATATATATATATATATATATATATATATATATATATATATATATATATATATATATATATATATATATATATAATATATATATATATATATATATATATATACAAACTTTTATTTTTAATTTTATATTTACAAACTTTTAATTTTAATGTCTAATAAATATGGTGCAAATATGTTGGTATCTAAGGCATTAACTGTTCTTTTTGCAATTTTATATATACTATACCAATACACGGAATCTATCACTATATATATATATATATATATATGCGATTATTATTTTAATGATAATAATGATGATGACGACGATGAAATAAGTATAACGACGACGACGGCGATGATGATGAAAATTCCTCCTACACTTGACCCAATGCAAACAGCGTAACACACCACAGCATTCATATCATAAGTACAGAAATTAATGAGACCAAGACAGATAAGTGCCAGAAAGGTAGGGAATGAATGATAATATAACTTACAATATTTGGACATTGGTTTGTTTGGTGCCTCAACTGAGTCAACACTTTCATTGTCAGACAGGAAATCATATTGGGTGTAGTCCTATATTAGTCATCACAGTGTGAAATCTGACAGTTACACTGAAACCTAGTAACACGTTTTAGATAAGTTTGATATTATCAGATTATTGTGCATGTTTGTGCCTCTGGAAAAGTGCATGGCAGTATACATAAAGGTCTTCACATGGGGGTTAGGTAGAGTTACGGTGGTGGACCAAATCAGGTAGTTATTTTCCCATACCGAGAAGACCTGTCAAAGTGAGACTTCGGGTACGTCTAAGTGAAAATGTATGTAGGCTAGTTGCCACATAAATCACGAATCAATTTAAACTAAAATAAAAGACAAGAAAAGACTTATGGGGGAGTGTTTTAAAGAGAACTGAGTGCATCTGATTTAACTATGTGAACATTACGATCTTCTCTGGACATAAGGAATACGATCAAGAGTCCCCTCTTTTTGGCCAAAAACGGGAGATTAAGTATTTAGAGTTAGAATACTATTAGAGTACCTTTTTAGCGGTAGCCGATGTGAGCCTAGTGTTTAAAACGGGCCATAATCCTTCTGTGTAGCACGAAGAAACAAGCAAAGACACTATATACCACAGACCAGTGGATACACGCCTGTCTTGATTTTTAATTAAGTTCCAAAAAAGTTCCAAATTTTAATGAAGTTTTACTCAAGTTCCTATATTAAACACTTTCTTCATCTCAAAAGTATGTATTAAAAACACTATTTGGCTCATACCACTGCTTGTCATCTTCGCAGCAACAGTGATCACGTGATGTGAGGCAAATCATCTGTGAGTTACTCAAGGAACTCAGACACACCTATTGTACAACCGGAAAGAGAGTCAACATATATGTATATACGGTATTTAAGGTGTGAAGTGCTTTCTAACCTCCCTTTGAAAAACTTTGCACTCAAGCTTGAAAACATCTGGCAACAGGCTGAGTGGAAACCCAGATATGCAGTAAGCGGTCTTTTCTATGATTTTATATTGACTTCGTCCGATATGTTTTACCATTAAAACTGCATGAAAGGGTGACTTTCTAATTTCCATAGAACTGCTATCTCAGAATTTTACAAACTCGTGAAGTCTATGCAGTCTCTGAAGTGAGATGGAGTAACGGAACCCAAGTGTCTCACATACTTCAAAAGGAAACTGTTTTTATTCTTTTGAAGAACAGTACTAGGAATGTTTGATCGGTGAACTAGGTTAAATGTCTTTTGTGTTATGGTTCGAGAATCCTAGATTCCTGAGTGACCTTATTTCATTCACAAACACAGTTTCTGGAACATGAGGTGCAAAAGAGTTAATTCCAGACTGCGTAAGTTAGAATGATATTGTATCGTTACAGTTTGGAAAGTATTTATTTTGGAGCATTTGATTTTTCTCTGTCGGAGCACCCTAAATAAGACGGTACCGATCTGTCTGGAGCCACACCCATCAACGACATACGTTTTCCCGCAAAACTCACTGAGCCCATATGGAAGCCATTGTACCCGCTGTGATCGAAGGGTAACTATTTGGGCCAATGTATTAATGTACTTCATTTATTTTCTTGACGTGCTCTAATTAAACGAGCATATATTTAAGTAATCAGGGGTGGATTTACGAATGTGGGGCCCTAGGCACGAACCTATGTGGGGGCCCTCGGACAGTCATTTGACTCTAAAAAAGGAACTGATATGATACATTGGGCTATACGCGTGAACCTACCTCTTCAGTGGCCGGGTGCTTATATGCAGACCATACATGTTTAAAAATTTCAGCTTTTTTTTTCAAATTTTGATATTGTTGTATTATTTGAAGTAACATTTCTTATTCTAGTAAGAATTTCTTCTCGTAACCGTAGGTCAATTCTGATGTATCGGGATACGATTGTTTTGAATTACACCATTCTATTGTCACTGTATCATTCATACATAGTGATATTGTAACCTTAATTACCGTATACTTTTGTAGCTATACCGGGGATTTATTAGCGTTAACAGGAACATTAGGCAAACGAACAATGTCGCCACCGACAGATTATGATAAGAAGCCATCCAATTTTTGCCTTAAAATTGATCTCCCCCAACCATTTAGTGGTGATGGAACTAACCATTTAGTGGTGATGGAACTAAATATTTTGGGCAATGGTCTAGAAGGTAGAGGAAGCGGCAAAGGCTTTATCAGAATTCCTGGGGGCTCATCTTAAAAATATTTTACCCACAAGATTAGCAGAGGCTGCTTTCAGTTATTGGGATTCATTGTCAGACGCCACTGGGGAAGATCACGACAAGGCAAGGGAAAGTTGAAATTCCACTTTTGGAAATTGACAATTCATTATGATATTCCAAAGTCAAATTGCAGCTAGACCGAGGTAACTTGGTGAACCACTTGAAGTTTTTGTTGCCGAACTTTCAAAGCTGTTAGAGGACGCTTTTCTTTCATGTGGTAAACATGCACTAGAAGGCGAATGTTTTCGAAGGTTCTTAGCTGGAATTGATCCATACCTACAACGTGAAGTTCATGAACTGGGGACAACGACATTTAAGCAGGTGATAGAATTTGCGGGAAGGATTGAGAGGGCACATCAGGCCAGTAATATTTCGACCCCGAATGTACTGCACTCTAACATTCATGTAGCCTCCAGCCTCCAACTCCATCTCAACCTGTGACAGCTAAGCAAGAGACCACTACTGAGGCCGTACAGTCTATCACAGAGAGTAAATTAAACAAACTTCAAAGAACAATTTACGATTTGGTCGAAAAGGTTAATAAAATGGAAATTAAGTTAAGAGGCCGTTAATTTGACAGAAATTTTAGACGTAATCGAATTCCTTCATACTCACCCATGCGACAATATCAGTCTAGTAGCCCATGCTCCCCAAGCAGATACCAACAATTCAGGGATAGGCGTACACGTTATAGATCACCTTTACCTCATACCAGGGAGTTGCAACTCCCTGCTCATGCCGTACGGGAGAAGAACTAGGTTACCACTCAGAACGACGGTATCGCGATTATCCAACATATCGGGGTGACAGAAGATGTTGCGATGACCAATATAATAGCAAATATTCTGCGAGACGAATTTCACCCCAGCGTTACGATGACCATCAGCGTGACACAAACAATAGTGCGATGGGCGAGTCCCATTACATTTAAAGGCGTTGTCTGGTGGCATTTCGTAGGGGTCTTATATGAAAGATAAAAAATTTTCATTACATGTCATCCAAACCCCATATCAAAACTCCATTCCTAACTCAAGATATCTCTTCCTAAAGATTGGTTACTTTTAATAAGAAATACCTCCAAGTTTCCTCAAGGTCACAAAACGTGATCCAAAGTGGGCAAATTGCCTCAGATTCCTTTTGTTGTTCTTTATAATTGGCTACCTTGTTTGTCCTTGAAATTTGATACCGTTGGAATGTTTAGATGTTTTTCCGTGTAGATATAGTGAAAACCTGTTCCATACTTATGGTACAGCAAATAAAGCTATGGAATATTCAATATAGTGGTATCAATATTATAAAGAAATACAAAAGCTACATCAAATCCATTGCCCAGATGACATCACAGATTTCCCATCATGCACTAGAGAGACTGAAAATGTAGTATTTCTTCAAAAATTTGTATCTTCCGAATGCAAGATGCTATTGAGATGAGGTTTTCACTGCCTAACACAGAAAACTTTTCTGCTTTTTTGAAAGCATCAAATTTGGTCACCAGACCATGCTTTTAAACTACGTAAACCAAAATAGCCCGGGTAAAAAGTATGTCCAATTTAAAGACCAGGGACACTAGAACTAGATGAAGAAGAGGGTCCTTCCCCCAACTAATTCGTTTAATGAGACACCAACAACGGAGGAGGTTTAAAACAATGCCTCTGCTGTCAGCACTCCAGGAGCTAATACTTCCGAGGCCAATGCATCCAACGTCAATGCTTCCGAGGTCAATGTTGTACGAGAGAATAACACCATGCCGTACATCATCATTCTAGTTGAAGACTGGCTGGTTGATGCTTTTATTGACACAGGGTCAGACTTAACTCTTATCATTGAACAGTTGAGAAATAAGTCACTGCGTTGAATAAGAGACCTAAGGAACCACCCTGCAACGTTGGAAAATCAGCCACAGGACATTATGTATATATCGATGAAGTTGGAACTGTAGAAGCTACTCTCACCATAGGTACTAGACGCGTGCTACGTAAATTCTATATTGTTAGGAATATTGAAATACCGATAATCCTTGGTTGAGACTTTCTTAAACAACGTAAGGGTGCTTTCAACCCCTTGGACCGGACACTTTTTCTAGGTGTCCAGAAAATCTCTTTGATCAGAAAAAGGACGAATATTCCCATGTGCTGCAATCTGATCCTGGCAAACTCGATTGAAATTCCACCTTAGTCTGAAAGGAACGTGGAAACGAAGATAGAACTGCCAGATTACAGACTGTACTCAATCGAATGTGATGCAATATTGGATCCTTATCCTAATCCTTATCACAACTGCCCTCACGAGTATTCGTGACGGGTGAACATGGACAACCATTACTTATCCAACACGGACGCCAATCGAAGTAAAGGAACGCAACTTTCTTGGCCAAGTATATGCTGTTACTGATTCTACTGAGGCTGAATATGAAATTGTGAAAGACCTGCCGGCAGATGATGAGTCTGAGATTCAGAATAACAAACCTAAAGAGATACTTAATGTTCTTATTGACCCTAAGACTCTAACTAATAATCAACTTGAAGTTAAAAATCTTATATGCTCTTTTTCAGATGTATAGTGTCAAACCTGTACGGACAGACCTGGCTCGTCACAAGATTCGAACAGAGAAGTGCAGCTAATCAGGCAAAAGGCATATCGAACTTCGCTAAACATGACAGCCGAAGTCCAAAACCAGGTAGAAAACTCCTAAAAGACGACGTCATTGAATCCAGCATAAGTCCATATTCATCACCCATAGTAATGGTAGGGGAAAAGAACCGGTTACACCGTTTCTGTGTTGATTACAGGAAATTAAATACAAAAACTGTTCGAGATTTCCATCCCCTTCCACGAACAGATGACACCTGGACGCCCTTGCTGGTTCCCTTTAGTTTACCACCATGGACCTCACCAGAGGGTACTGGCAGACTAAGATGGACAAGCTGGACAAAGAAAAACGGCATTTTCTATTGGGTTAAACTTTATCACTTTAAGGTCAGGCCGATGGGGATTTCCAACCTGCAGTGACACAAACAAATACCATCCCTGCCCACCTTTCAGCGACTAATGGAACTGAATTCAAAAGAACTGAGCCGGACAACATGTCTCGTTTATCTCGATGACATCATCATTCTAGGAATAAACTTTACCGAACATTAAAAAATGTTACAGATGTACTAACACGGTTAAGAACGCTGGGCTAACCGTCAAGGCCAGAAAAATGCCATCTCTTTCAGCGGGAAGTTCAATTTCTTGGACACATAGTCAACGGCGAAGGGATATCACTTGATCCAGAGAATGCAAGAAAGGTGAAGGAATGGCCAGGGCCCCTCACGGCAGGAGGGGTTCCCTCTTTTCTCGGTTTGGCAACTTATTACAAGAAATTTGTAAAGAATTTTGCACAGATAGCGTCACCTCTACCTGAACTTACATAAAGGGCGCCACTTTTGAATGGAATCCTGCATGTCAACTTGTATTTGATACTCTTAATTAAACTAAAACTAGCTTCTACTCCTCTTCTTGGTTTCCAGATTTCACTCAATAGTTCGTCCTGTATACATCATCGTCAGCTACAGGGTCGTCCTCAGTCAACATCGTGATGGCGGAGATGTTGTAATTGCCTACGCAAGTCACGTGTTCAACCGAGCGGAAAGGGACTGGCCATCCTACGACAACGAAATGTATGGGCAGTCCGACACATTCGACACTACCTTGCAACCACCAGGTTCGTAATTTTTTTCAGATCACAAACCATTAGCTGGCTTACATAAAATTCCGATTCAGAATGACCCAACGGGGCGCAGAGCAAGATGGGTGTTGGAGTTAGATTCATACGAATAGGAAGTGAAATACCTGCCAGGTACACAGAATGGTAACGCCGATGCTCTTTCCAGAATACCCGGCGCTACCATAACACCATCAGCTTCAGATAAAAATTTGTTGACAAAATCAGTGATATTCATGTACCTTACATTCATACGGTACTTTCAAGGAGATGGCTCCAAAGTTTCGAAGAGTACAACGGAAAGACCATCGGCACCTTCTTTTGTCAACACCACCCATTGAAGCAAAACGGATGGCAACGGTGAAAATCCAAAGAACACCCAAATTAGTTCATCCAAACTGCTGCCGTTTATCAGTGAACCAAACATTTTAAGAGAATATCAACAAGCTGACAAAACACTGCGCCAAGTGATCCAGGGTGTGTTAGTAGAAGAAGACCACGATGCTTACAGAAGTTATGTTGGGAGTATCCAAAGCTAAATCTCATAGATGGTATATTACATCGACGTCTTTTATTACCTAGAAGTTGCCTACAGAAGGTTATTCCTCTACAGATGATACCAGAGGCCATCCACTTACCCCACGGTAATGGCAATGACGGCCACCTGGGATATGAGAAGACCTTAGAGAAGGCACGTTTATGTTGCTACTGGCCTTTCATGCTAAGGGACATTTACGAATTGTCTTCGATGTACAGCATGTAATCTCAGAAGACAGCCAATCCCAAGAAACGGCACCGTTACAGAATATCGCTGTCAGTAGACCAATGCAGGTCACCCCAAGAGGAATAGATACGTCCTTGTGGTTATGGACCACTTTTCGAAGCCCTGAAGTATGTAAACCTATATCCGATGACCGATCAGAGAGCGACAACCACTGCAAAATGTTTATTCGAAAAATATATTAAACAACATGGAATCCCAGAACAAATTCATTCACACAGATCAAGGCCGTCAGTGTGACGCAGATCTTATACAGATGTTATGTCAATCCCTAGGTATCACAAAGACAAGAACCACACCATATTATCTTCAATCCGATGAACTAATTGAGAGATTCAACAGGACCCTGAAGTACCAGCTAGCAAAATTTATAGCAGGTAAGGGGGGAGCTTGGGACGAGTACTTAGGGCAAGTCGAATTTGCCTACAACACTGCACAACAGTCAACAACAGGAGTCAGTCCGTTTTCCATCATCCACGGCAGACACCCTAGAATACCGGCGTCACTCATTCTGTCAGCCCCGTAAACTCATGGAACCGCAACCCCACCCAGGTACTTCTGCCGAATACTGCACAAATTTGCAGGATAGGTTACGTACAGCATTCAACCAAGTGATCGAAGACAGCTCCACATCTCAGGCTAAACGGAGGTACTATTATTATACCAAGCAAACTTTTCAAACTTTTTCAAAAACGACCTGGTCATGCTTGATAAAGCGGCGGAGAAGAGGTCAAAGCTGGCGGCGAGATGGACTTGTCCATTCAGGATAATAAGAACAGCACCCTGCGATGCTCGGAAGGACATCCTGATTTACGGAATACAGAATGTTTACGATACCCGCAATTCTCTGGGCGTGCATCACAACCGACTGAAGAAATGTCCTCCCGGGACTGTAAACCAGCCCACGTCGCCATTGCCATTCACCACTAAGTGGGAAAATCCTAGTTCTTGGTCCCCTAAGGAAAGATAAACAGGTATTCCAATTAATGAAGAAAAGGGGAGTTATGCACCGAGTACACAAATTAGGTCAAGATCGGGACGCGTGGTGAATGAGAGTATTATTAATCACATCGTACCAAGTTCTTTAATCATTAATTCCTTACTGATTTCATGTTTGTAAAGAGGCAAAGGATAAGTCATTAGGGAAATGTACAGTTATCGAGCATCTTGCCGATTAACTCAAATTTGATGTAAATACGAGACAGTAATCTGCATAAATATGCTTATAGTCTTATAAGTGATGCCAGTTAAATGCATAGCTACAATGACATACCCGTATTGTGATAAATCGGTTTAAACAATTAAGAAATATCCTCAAAAGAATTTGAAATGAGATTGTATTATTACCAGAAATGGAGTATATTTGTGTAGTATTTTACTACCATTTCCTTCAACAGAATATAAACAAGAAGGAACGTTTAGGCGAAACTTTCATTTGGTTCGAGGTTTATGTGGTAAAGCTGAATGTCTATATGTGTCTTTGTACATTTTATTTATGTGTCATTTAATTAGTAGTGCATTAGTTTGTCAGGGTTGCATTTTGTGTATTTTGTGTCGCATGATATAATTCTGTTAAGGTTAATTTTATTTGAAAAAGAGGGAGGTATGTATAAGAATCACTTGGCCTTGTTTTTTAAATTTATGTACACTTTGTTATGTTGCACCTGTTAATTTGCGTATCGTGAGTTGAGGTAAAAATACTGTCAGTTCAGGGAGATGTCCGTAACAGCTCACTGGGTAGCTGAAGACACAAACAGTCTGCAATTCGACTGAGACACACCGGACGGGGCCTCTCTCACTCTTCTTTTCGTTTTCCCGTGTTTCCTGATAAGTTAAGCCGGCTCCCGCCTTTAACACTAACATACCTCGTAACGAAGGAATTGTCAATTGTGTAGCACTTTTGTAACCTTGGTGATCGAGACCTCAGTAAGTTGATTGAACTAGTTCTGAAATACTTTTCATTTAATGGGATATTTTACCATCAAATCAGTGTTACTGCTACGAACACGAAAATTGTCCAGTGCTCTGCAAAAATTGTCATGGTTAAATTGTGGGACTTTTGAAGAAAACCCATAACATAACTTCGTCACATAGACGGTATATTTTTATTTGGCCACATGGAGCTTAGGAAATACATAGTCTAGTCCAAGCTTTCAATGAGTTCTACTCCACTATCAAGTTTACTTGTGTTTAATCCAGTGAAATGTGCCTTCTCTAGGTTGTATCGTACGCTTTGATGGCAATTCCTTGGTAACGTCAGTATATACTTAATATACTGATGAACATTCATACCTTGTATATGCTAGTTTTCGCATTTGTTCTTCTCGGGAAGCTTTTATTGATTATTCAGCTCAATTTTTCATACTCAGATATTATAATCGAGTTTTTCCGTTGAACCAAGAGGAAATGCTGAAATACAAACCTAAGTCAACCTTGTTATCAAATCCCACTAAGGTCATACAACACACAGACAGAGCCCCTCATTAAATCCATTAAAGGTCGTATAAAGTATTCAGTGGTGCTGGCACGGGGAAAATGGGGCGCGTGTTCCCCCCCCCCATCGATTTCTGAAATAAAGTCTGAAAATTTTAAAATGGTCCCACACGGCGTTTAAGATATAGATGTCTGTGGAGGTAGGGTGGGGTGTATTTTCGACCAAGTGATGGATCCATTGTAATCATTTTCGACCACAAATGTTTCTCAAACTATCAGAATTTTCGCAAATCCTTCGCAAACTATCAAAATTTTCGCGCGCTGCGCGCTCTTCAAACATTACCTCAATGTTGTTCTTATTATCAATATGTTCCGGTAGCAACTTTCGGAGAAGCACAGCAGCAAAAGTTGAAAGCTGTTTACGAAGTTCCCGGTAAAAGACTAGCTTTTTGGTTGTCATATAGGTTTGTTGGAGAATTGAAACTGTCTCGAAGCAGAGCCTGAATGCAGATTTTTGCAGAGAAATCTTATTTAATGAAAAATTTGTGCGTACTTCACGCGCATTCGTCACGGTTTGCCTTCCATCTCATGACCATCATTAAGGTAATAATACTTGCAACTATACTGAACACGATACTTTCCGAAAAACAGAGATAGATCTCCAACCTCTGTCTTGGATTCGCATCAATATGGGATCTTTCAAGCTAATTTTGTAGCATGATGTGGAAGGTTGAAAGTGCGTATTTGCCGTTATACAATTTTCAAAATTTTTTCCGAGTGCTTCGTGCGCAGCCATTATTGGTATAGACTCTACATTATAGAGGGTGATTGTTAATACACTTGCAACGAATGAAATGAAAAATTCCTGCGAGCTTGGCGCGTATTCGTCACGGTTTGCACTCCATCTCATGACTGTTGTTAACTTAATCAAAACCTGTTCTGATCACAACACTTTTCGAAAACAGAGATAGATCTCCAAACATCTGTAGGGGCCTCGCATCCATATGGGATCTTTCAGTCTAGTTTGGTAACATGATGTGGAAGTTTGAAAGTACGTATTTGCCGTTATACATTTTTTAAAAATTTTTAAATAGCGCTTCACGCGCAGCCATCGTGGGTAAAGATGGTGATTGTTAAAAGTATGGTCTGGTGACCAAATTTGATGCTTTCAAAAAAAGCAGAAAAATTTTCTGTGGTAGGCATTGAAAACCGCATCTCAATAGCATCTTGCATTTGGAAGATACGAATTTTTGAAGAAATGCTACATTTTTAGTTTCCGCTGTGCATGATGGGAAATCTGTGATGTCATCTGGGCAAATTGATTTGATGTAGCTTTTGTATTTCTTTATAATGTTGACACCACTATACTGAATATTCCATAACTTTATTTGCTGTACCATAAGTATGGAACAGTTTTTCACTACATCTACACGGAAAAACATCTAAACATTCCAACGGTATCAAATTTCAAGGACAAACAAGGTAGCCATTATAAAGAATAACAAAAGGAATCTGAGGCAATTTGCCCACTTTGGATCATGTTCTGTGACCTTAAGGAAACTTGGAGGTATTTCTTAATAAAAGTAACCAATCTTTAGGAAGGGATATCTTGAGTTAGGAATGGAGTTTTGGTATGGGATTTGGATGACATGTAATGAAAATTTTTTATCTTTCATACAAGACCCCTACAAAATGCCACCAGACAATGCCTTTAATACACTAATCAACAAAAAAGCATTCTGACACACGCTTGTTAGCTCTTCACCCCTTTTGCTATACCTATCAGTATCAGGGAGGTCTAATACCACCTACCTGTGCCTATACTCTCCCTCCCTCTCATTTCCCATTGCAAATATATATATATATATATATATATATATATATATATATATATATATATATATATATATATATATATATATATATATTCTTAACAAAGTAAACCAGTCAATGGTAGAGTGCTCAGCCTATGAAGGGAGCTTAAATATTGAAAGGTTGTGACTATAGGGTACTACAAGGCAGCTTTACAGCACTGTTTCGTAAGGGCCCAGTGTGGTAGGTCCTCACTCTTTAGAAGCCTGATGTAGAATGATGTCAACAAAGGTTTGGCATTGGTTTGCACGTGCCCGTTTTGAATCGTACACAGAATGACCAAGGGCGTAGGCTGGGGGGTGCATTGGGTGCACGTGCACCCACCCGTTGAGGTAGAGGAGTTCCGCTCTGGCCTGGGAAACAGAAAATGCACTCCTTCTGTTTTCAACAGCTGCGAAAACAAGGACGAACATGACTTTTGTCCACACACCAACCTACATCGGTAAGTTTGGTAATTGAATTACAGGATGCGCCTTGAATATATAAGGTCTATAGAGCCACGGTATCAGAGCCCTCTATATCAGAGCTCTAAATATAAAAGTCTCTGTACTTTAGCTTACGGAGGTCTAGTGTCATGTAAAATCTTCCCTTAAAATTATTATTTCCATTATTTTAAGGAGTGCGAGTGCACTGAGACGCTTGCACTCATATCTACGGGTCACTATGGGCCAGGAGAGGTTGTCATCTTTGGCTCTGATACATATTCATTATACCAAACAAATTGATCTTGATCGGGTGGTCGACATCTACGCTTCTCTCCACCCAAGGCGACTAGAACTGAAGTCCCTCATCAAACCATAGGTAATGTACTAATTAGTCCAATGATTATCTCTCAGACTGAGAGTTACGACATTTAAGTATTTTGTAAATAATAAAATTGACAGTTGCCATGTGTTGTCCATGTGAACTTGAGGAAAAACCCTGTTGTTTTGTGCTTGAAGCTCAAGGTTATTTGAGGTGACCAGCAGAGGTCAAAGTCTTGAAAAACCTTATAGAAGGAATATCTGAAGAACAAAAAAGTCTCTGAAACCTAGTAGGAGTGATATCTGAGGAACAAAATAGGTGATTAAGTTCCTATTTGACATGTGAGTATAGCTGACCTCTTAATCTGTGTCAAGGTCATTTGAGGTCAGCGGAGGTCAAAGTCTGAAAGCCTTGGGAAAACCTATCGAGCTAGAATATAAATACGGCGACATTTCAATTTGAATAAAAACGTCATGCATTAACGATTCGTGTATCATTTAAATTGAGAAACGGCAGACAGGAGATCACTTTTTGAAGGATGTGTACATGTGGCTTAAGGCTCGGGAAATCCTGTTTCCGGCCATGGGGGGGGGGGGGGTTAAAACCGAAAATTTTCTTGTACGCTCCGCGCCAAGCAATGCTGGCGCTCCGCTTAGATAGTCTTCCTGGTTCCACCTACCTGAAATGTGCACCTCCCCATGCCAAATTCAGCCCACGCCCTTGATGACGTGCTCGTCTTTTGAAGCACGGACACGACCAATCCGAGTGAACAAAGATATGTTACCTATTTGAATAATTAGTAGACAGCAGATGTTTATTTCTATGACTGCATGAGCTTATGAGTTCGTTTCGTTTGTTAAGAGTGGCTAATAGGGAGCTTTCGATTTGCACGTCCACGTAGTCGACTGCTACGAGATTACGTCATTTTAAGCCTCTGCGCATGCGTCACGTCGTCTCCCTCGTCCACTATCCAAATCGAGAATGTGTCCACCCTGGTTTTGCCGTTCGTCTCAAACTGCAAAGTTGTTCACACGTGTGACGTCACAGAATTTCTGAAAATCGATAAAGCGGCAACAAGTGCACTCAGCAACATGCTAGTTTCTCTCGCCATGATCTGTTTTGCACAATTACCTAAAATGTCGAGGCAGTGATGGTTCCGTTGGGGAATTTGTTTTGTTTTGGGCATGTTTTCTTGCAGCAAGTTCAATACGCCGCGAAGTTAGCCTATATTGTTACTGTTGTATATATCGCCATGAAAAGATACCAACAACTCAACAAAGCTGCAGTGAAGTTCAAGTTGTTGACCAGCGGTATGCATGGTTGAGCGAATTTCGAAAAATTACGTAAGTCAGACTGTAGCACTTCCATGTTTTACACGACTCGTCGACGTCGACCCATGCACTGGAGGATCGAAACAGGCTATAACAGTTGACGTACGTAACCCAGTCGACGCTTTCACTTAGACACGCTGATCGACCTGAACGCAGTCCACGTTCACTCAATCGAAAGCTCCTTAATACCCCCTTCACACTGGACGAAGATCGCGCTACGCTCTCCCATTTTCGGGAAAAATTAGTAGAACGGAACGAGAACTTCTTGGTCTCTGAAAAATTCCAAGCAGATTCTCTAAAAGCCCCCGTTCAGGCTACGTTGGTGTCAAGTCGCTGCTATGTTCTTGCTGCGCTCACAAATTTCCCACTGCGTTGGCGGGGTTCCCACTGCGTTCTATCTACGCAAGGAATGCGCACGTGCCACGCCTCGAACGTTTCCAATACGTCTCCGCTACGGTTGCGCTGCCCGAGACTCGTTGTTACTACGACAACAGTAGGTCTACTCTCTGTAACGTCAGAGCAGGGAGCTGTGAGAGATGGAGAAACATCGACCAAATCTGTCAGACAATATGTACTTGAGAATAATTTAATCCTTTTCAGGCAGCCAAATTTGATTGACAGGTGTCTTTGTTCTTATTGTTTGATTTTTGTTGACTTTCCTTCTTAATGATGATCTCCCTTTTTCAAAGCGCAGTAATCCTGTGACAAAGACCATTGTGAAGATGTTACTTTGAAGATAACTGCACAGCAGATAAATGTGAAACGTTTTCACCGTTTTTGATCAAAACGACTGTTCACCCACTCTTAAGTTCCACAATTCCATTATTATTCTAATTTCAGGATTAAGAAAGGAATATACCTGTCTGAAAACCAATGGGAGTCCAAATTTTGATGATGACATTTCAAACGTTTCCGGCTCGTTCCTGAAATAGCGAACAATGTATCTATGTTCAAAAAGTACGTAATAAAAGGATGTACTGTACCCTCTTACAACGCGGCACCTGGCTGCACAAGTTGAAATAAATTTTGCTGTCCTTGACGGCTGGCAATGTAATATCAATGGGGGAAATCATCCTATGAGCTCTCTCAGATGCACTGCAGCAGACGACACGAACAATTGTCTTCACTGCCTAATCCCCCTAAGTCTTAGAGGAATTTTAGGAAACAGACAATGTGAAGCTTAAGTGTCGGCAAAACACCTAGTTTCAAAGGATGAACAAGTGTTGTTTCTCCATCCCTTACAGCAGCTCCCTGCTCTAATAGTATTCTAACTCTAAATTCTTAATCCCTTACAGCTCCCTGGTCAGAGTATTTATTCTCCAGCGGTGCAAGAGCATCCCACGAATACATCGGGCGGACATTTTTAACATCATGCCTGCGAGCCGCCCCATAGCCTCCGATGGGTCAGACAAAACCTAAGGGTCAACGAAAGGAGAGTCCGGAAGAGCCTTTTGTAACTTCGGCCCCCGGCTCCAGACAAGATGCTAGCCCTCTTCAGCAATCAACGCCATCTCCTTCAGTCGAAGATGGGCAATGTGGGGAAGTACTTATTGAAGAAGACCTTGGAAAGGCATGTGATGACGGTGCAGAGCTTGGTGAAGCGGGATATGCCAGTAGTGACGCATCGGCCTCGATGAACCCCACCCCCTCCCCAAACAGTGTAAACTTTATACTGATCTCAGCCCTCAGCAGGAGGGATGGTGTCATAAAAACTCCATTGCCGTAGTGGGAACTTGCCATGAACTTGGACGGCCCAGCCTTTACGTAGTATTGACGAAGTCTTCTTTAGTGTAAAATGAACCTATAGCGCTGACGTGAGGAGAACGTAGTGCCATTAGGCCACGCCTACTGGGCGGGCAGTTGGCTTTGGCGACGTAAGTTGTCGCTGAGTCGTTGCTACGTTCTAGTCGTCTGTACTACGTGTTTACTACGTCCAGGTTACGCACATCGGGTCGCTAGTAAGTCGGCGCTGCGTCCTGTTTGGACTACGTCCGCGCTACGTAAATTTTGAACATGTTCAAATTTGACGTAGCAGAAAAATACTCTCCAAAGACCACGAAGATCACGCCACGTTAATGAAAGTTCCCACTAAGTCCTTAGTACGCTCTACCAGTTCTCGCTGCGTTTGGTCGTTTTTCCATTGACGTGGCGGCAACTCCATTGACGTAGCTCCAGTGTGAATATAAGGAAGGTTTGTGTATGATGAAGAACTTTTCTTTGAGGCAGAGGTTGCAAGTTTTAGATGATGTAGTGTGGGCACGGGCTTTGCTTGTAAGTTTCCACTTCACAGTGTGTTCGACATTACTATCCTTTAGCTTCCAAATGTATTCGCTGAGTGTAGTCGCATTTCTTTTGTCTTTGTGATTGAAGCTGGACTTGTGTGCAGTGTACCTGGTTTTGAAGGTGTTTTCTGTTAAACCAATTAATGATTCTTCTTTGTTGTTGTCGTGGCGTGTTACGGTGGCCTGGTACACTATGTTGTTTGCAAGGCAATTACCAACCAGCAACGCAAAACAACTGCAACTGTAGGACGCAAACCCAGTGCCCACTGGTGTACCAGGCCAGACTTCTTCAGCGTGACTGTCACGTCGGGGTTAGGGTGAGGTCTGTTTCTGATTCATTGATGAGTGTATTTTAATCATTTTTATCCACAAGTCGTTCTCAAACTACCACAATTCTCGCAAATCCTTCTCAAAGTGCCACAATTTTCGCGCGCTCTGCGCCTTTACAGCCTCACCACATGGCTGTGTTACCATCAATACCGTCTCAAACATATTCGTATTATTCAACGGAGGGGTTCTACAATTACATAGATTGTTCTTGTGCACAGAAGTCACTTTGGAAGAACACAATTTACATCGACTTTCTGGGTTTATCTGGAGTGGGCTCAAGGCATCATCTTCTGTAGTGCCCCATCACCAACCTCTGCCGGCGCCACTGTTTTTTACGGTATAATATCGGCAATCCCGCGAGACTAGGTTGCATCTTCTTGCTTGCATATTCAAGTCTAATAAAGTTTCATTTTGGAAACACAATTGTCTCCTTGTTCAATGTGTTTTTTTTTTCAGTCCATTATCATATGTTCTGAGCATTGTTAGTGACAACAATACGTAAGTTACTGTACACTTCCTTTTAACAACTGGCAATTGATAGGCCTAGTTGTATAGCTTACAAGTGTTTAACTTCTTTAATTTATGAGACAAATGAGTAACTTTCATTCATTAATTTGTGCATTCTCTCCCAGTTGATTGAATTGAAAAAATCAGAAAAAGTTAGTCTTCTTGTCCGCCTACATGTATAGCAGGAGGGATCGTCGCAAAAATGAAAAGAACAAAAATAGATCCTTAAAATGTGCAAAATATTATACGGTACTAAATTGCGTCTAAGGACCCTCAGATATTCAAAAATTTTCCAAAGGGGGATTGGGGTACCCCTCAGACCCCTCCCCATGACGGCGGTCCGAAACAACATTCAACCCCCACCCAGTCAAGAAAACAGCTTCCTACGCCTTTGAAACAATACAAAATAGAGCAAAGTAATTTGAAATCCAAATTATTCTAAAAAATGTAATTTATAGTATAGATTTTCTCGCTTTTAAATTTTTAAAACATGAGATATCAAATCTCTGGAATGTTTGAATCCAAATTAGAATACCCAGAAAGTGCCATTTCCTGCAATCTGGGAGACATTTTTTGTCAAAATTTCCTCGGTACTCTCCCCGCCAACACATAGTGGCGCTCCTCTTAGATAGTGTCGGGGCATATTTTGCCTCCCCCCCCCCCCCCATGAATACAATCCTGAACACGCCATTGGGTGCAGCTGTGTCTGAAAAATTTGGACAAAAACGCCTGTAATAACCAGCCATGCCAAGGAAGTGCATGAGCTGTTTCTTATCAGTTGGAACAGGAATTTGTCAATGCCTACAACCTTGGCATTAATTGACTTAACTTCACCTTGACCAACCACATGACCTAAGAATGTTACACCAGCACAGGCAATTTCATTTTTGACCAAATTTACAGTCAAATTAGCTTCAGTGAGCTTATCAAACAATGCCTTTCATTCTCTCTTGAGAATGTTCCAGATTTTTCTGAGCAAGTTTACTGGCTTCGGTGTAGTCGACCTTTGACAAGAAGATAAATGTCTTCGCCTAAATCTGCTAGCTGCTTCTCTCTCAGTAACCTCAGTGGGTTCACGAACTGTGCGTCCAGACACAAGTTCGACGGAATGAACCCAATTGACTCTTGCATAGAATCCCCCGCAGCAAACATTAAGAATGAAATACCTTCATCCCAATCGATTTCATTATCACTACAACATGTCTTTATCATAGTTTTCAAAGTTTGGTGAAATCTTTCCAAGCTCCTTGGCTTTCAGGATTGTAGGCAGTTGACTTAATCTGCCCTATACCTAATTCATATAACATCTCTTGAAATACTGTTGACGTGAAATTGGATCCTTGATTAGGATGGATCTCTTCAGGTAACCCAAATAATGTGAAAAGCTTAATTAATGCTTGCAAAATTGTATGAGCCTAAATATTCCTGAGAAGAATTGCCTCAGGAAACCAAATTGTAGGAGCACACATGATTGTCAATATATACTGATGTCCTGCCTTACTTTTAGGTAAGGGACCTACACAGTCAGTAATGACTCTACTAAAAGGCTCTACAAAAGCAGGGATTGGTTTTAAGGGTGCAGCCGGGATATTCTGATTCGGCTTCCTAACCATCTGACATGTGTGGCACGTTTTACAACATTTGGCCATATCACTTTTACGTTTAGGCCAATAAAAGTGATTCAGTATATACGGTGGTAGGTCTTATTAACCCCTAGATGCCCTGCAAATGACATTTGATGAGCAATGCTTAAAATTTCATTTCTATAGACCTTAGGCACCACAATTTGATGGTAACCTTACACTCTTCATTTAAGGTTGAATCGGGTGGTCTCCACATACGCATCAAAATACCATTTTTGAGATAAAAACACACTGGAAAATCTTCTGATTCTTCCTCAGTAAGTGACTCAGCTAGTAATGAATGATGTTCTTCATCATTATTTTGTTCAACTGAAAGCTAATCTCTTCTAAGAGTATCAGAACTTTTTGAAGAAACAGACTTTTTCTGTTCTTCACGCTCACGATTTTGTGAAGGGACAGAAGATTCAAACTATCCTCAAGATAAGTCATTAATGACTCAGTAAGGTCATACCAAGAATCTTCAATTTCATTAGAATGTCTTTTGGATTCTGACTCCTCTTTTGGGAGTACTGTTCCTTGTTAAGGAACTGAAATCTCATTTTTTGAGGAAAGATGGGAATTTTCTCCATCTCTGAGCTTTTTGACTTAGTTCGTAAAACAGCACAGGCAGGGAATAAATATGGAAATTCCTTTTCTAACTACTCTGTGTTATTAGAATTGCAGGATTCACTTGTCACAATTGCATTGAACCTTTTCAACAGCTAGCTCATTGCCTTACAAAATAAAAATACCCCTTTAACAGGTACAGTACCTAACACCTACTATGACCGACCCGGAAACTACATCTGACTTCAAATTAATTTTGTGAAGAGGGACAGAAATAAGACCACACTCATCCCCCTGAATGAGTACATTTGCCCCAGTGGACGTAGAGTCCGATGACAGCAAAATCCTATCTAAATGCAATGACTGAGTTGCGCCATTATCACGAAACATTTTAATTTTAACTGGTGGCTGAGCTGAATCCCCATTTACGGAGATAAATCGCTCAGTCACGAATGGAAGGTACTCTTCCTTAATTTTGTCAATCGAAGGCCGTAAAATCCCTAGGAGGCTTCTCAGAAGTGGCTTAGGCATTTGAGGCTGCTTCTGCCTCTATCGTTTTTGCCAACTTAAAGCAATTTGTCATTGTATGCCCCTTTTTGCGACAGAATCCGCAAACAATTGATTAAAGCTCACTTTTTTGAGTCACTCTTGTCGTTTTGTTTACTACTCTAATCTGGTTGTTTCTTTCTATGATAACCAGATAAGTTTTGGCTTTGAGAGAGGGCAGCAGACTGAGAGGGAGATCCGCTAGTTTTGCCTGTACTACCAAATCTTTTATTTGGTATAATTTGACCTTTATTTTCGGTCATGCACGCCTTACTGCATTTGCGGATCAGGGCATATATTCATCAGCCGTATTTGCAGCCTTAGTCAAACTTTCAACCTTGTCAGCCTTGTTTTCTTCGAGGTGCACTTAAATGGTCACCGTGAACACACCGTTTAAATTCCTCCACCAAAATTAATTTGCCTTAATTGTTTAAATTCAGAGAACTTTTGAAAAGAAAGAAGTACTTTTAATAAAATTTCTCTTTGTTATGAGCAAAATCCACATAGGTTTGATAGTCTGACTTTCTACAGTTTCGAAATTTCTGTCGATAAGCGTCGTATTCGACCTTTCCCATTGGTTGGTAAAAATTCGAATAATTACCAGTATAAATTCGAATTGATACCAGTTTATATTCAGCTTTTCTGATTGGTTAATTTAATAATGGTATAAGTTCGAATTAATACCGGTATATCTTCGATTTTATACCAGCATATTTTCAGTTTTTGTGATTGGTTGATTTAATACCGGTATATATTCAATATTTTTGAATTTTTACCGAGATAAATAATATTTAATGCTGGTATAAATTCGAATAAATACTGGTATATATATTCGAATTTATACCGGGAGGGCAATTCTTGTCATTCCAGACATTTTCGATTCTCCCAACTAAGCAACTGGAAGTTCCTCCCAAAACTGTATAAAGCTTCAACAATTGCTGAGAAAAGATGAACAACATAGGACCTATCCGCCTTTTTTGTAGGCTATAGCACATTCAGACAGCTGCACTCCATACATGCATTCACCTTTTACTGCAGTTTAAAATTACTGCATAACCTGACGTGACAATGCTGTAAGATACATGGTTCAAGTTTAACAGAAAATATAGTCCAAAGAATTGAAGCTAATTAGGTTATCCAGTCAATATGTGAGATTCTACCACAGGCTCTATAAAGAATATCCAAAGGAAATAAAATAGATGGTTCCTTGCATGACACTAATGTTTGGATACTGCACAGTCCTGAGCTGTTCTACAGCAAATGTTTCGTCTAGGTTGTAAATACTGAGTGTCCAATAAACAACCTTCCTTCACTACAACTACAGAGTGACCTACACAGTATTGCGACTGCAGAGGAGTCAGTTATTTCACTAACGCCTTATACCACACTCCTTAAAAGCAATAGGCAGTCGCCCCAAAATTTTCTTTGAAAAATCGGCAAACTCTTGCAGATTTCCTCTTATTGAATTACTAGCACCTCTGAAAATGTTTTGAACATAACTCTTAGGTAAAGCAAGGAGAAATTCTCCTTGAACTTCATAATTTACCAACAAAAATACTGTCACATGATCAAAATAGGCCAATCATGAACTAGAGTGACAGGATACACTCACTCTGATTGGGGTGACTGCATACTGCCTTTAAGTACACTCATACAATAAGTCAAGTCCATGTCTTTCACACAGCATACTGCACCTACAGAGGAAGCATTTCAAAAGTCCTTTGTTGTGACACAATGTCTTTACTGACCAGTCACAATGGACTTCCCTTCATTCATCCACTGCACGAAGTAGGCAGTGTGTTGAGAATACACTCTTAATTCATTCAGGATCCTGATTGGTGAGTACGTCTTTCTTACATAGGAAAGTAGCAAGTTCCTACGTAGAAAATTGGAATTCCTGTAGAAATTTGATAATTCCTATATGAAATGGCAAATTCCTACAGGAATTGGGCATTCCTAAGTAGGAAATCATAGCAAATATCTACGAAGGAAAATTGAAATTTCTACAGGAATTTAGTAGTAATTCCTACTAGAAATTATGGCTTACTTCCTACAGAAAATGAGCATTTCCCACAGAATCCCCACGGGAATTATGCTGGGAATTTTTGTAAGGGTGCATACCCATCTGCATTTTTATTTCAAAATAAAAAAAAAAGAGAAAAAGACGAGTACAAAAAGTCAACTGTGAACGTTGGTTCGACTTATGGGCAAATGTCAGAATTCCACCGTTGGGTGGTACGTGTTGGTACAACGTTGGGTCAATGCCTCTCTACCAACGGTTGGACAGCTTACGTTGGCCCCATTATCATCAGCCAGCCGCGACCAAAGCCAACGGTCGCCAACCATATGCCAATGTTGGCCCAATGTAAGTGTGCTATGTGGGTGACGGGTCGGTAAGAGGAGTTTGATTTGACTTGGTTATGCAGTGTTAATAAAGCAGATCCCTGGTTCTTAGATTAGAATCACTCCCATTGCTTATTTTTAATGAAAAATTTGACAAGTATGTTTCGCTCTCGAATCCTTTTCGCGACCCTCAAAAGGGTCGCGACCCCTAGTTTGCCGACCCCTGGCCTAATACATCAAAATTATGGGGAATCTTTGCATTTGATGATGCATTCTGAACAAAAACAGGCCTATATCCATCCTGAGACTTAATTTTTTACCCAGAGATATGCTTTAACCTCAGAGTTTCCGGGGTTTTCTCTCCCTGCCCCCTTCCGGGGGGCTTTTCCCCTAGACCCCACCATGGGCCCTAACGAGGGCCCCACCCGCTTAAGCTCGTTTCCGGGCTCAGGCTACGCATTACCAGATCTGTCGGCAAAACATAGTCTCTACACCCCCCCCAAAAAAAAAAACACCTTCGCTACGCCCTGACCCCAGGAGAAAATTCCAGTCGAGAAGAGGTATTTAGTGTTGGGTTTTAAAAGGTACCTGACAAAACCAGTTAAAACCAGGAAAATTCCATTGAAGAAACATATGTTGTCGGGTTTTAACAGGTACCTGACATCGACCCAATGCAACGCTGTATTAGATCAGTGCTTTAAACCAAAGGCACACTAGTCTAGAACCATAGGTCGCGTGCCTAATTTTTTTTCCCACGAGGTTATGGGCAAATTTGATTTTCAGAATTTCTCAAATTTGTTTCAAAATCATGGTTAGGAGTAATTTTAGGGTAGGGTTACATGGATAAGGGTTATGTGGCCTGTTCTTTCATAATTCGGTGTCAGAATTACAATAAAAGGGTCAGGGGTGTAACGAAGGTGTTATTTTTGGGGGGTGTGGAGATTATGTTTTGCCGACGGATCTGGTAATGCGTAGCGCGAAAACGAGCTTTAGCCGGTGGGGTCATGGGCCACGCCTAAGGACCCCTGGCTGGGTCCAGGGGGCGCAGTCCCCGGAAGCTCTGAGGTTTAAGTATATCTCTGGTTGAAAAATTAAGTCTCAGGATGGATATATTTCGGTTCATAATGCATCATCAAATACAAACTAGATCCCACTAATTTTAATGTATTAGGCTATTCCTCTCGTCAGGCCGCTATATTTTTTAAGCGGTTGGGATCCAGAGGTCCGCCAGTGCTTTAGCTAGGACGATTTCTCAATGCGACATTACTGATCTGTGGCCTGGGGGAGGGGTCTAAGGGAAGGGGTGCCCCCTCCCCTTTGGAAATTTTTGGAATTTGCAAGTTGTCTAGATCGCAAATGGTGCAATATTTGAGTGGATTTCTGCCAGTGGATTTCTGCCCTAATGAGGAACCTCAAAATTTGAACCCGGCGGGTAGAAATTGCGTGTCAGATTTTTTTTGTGCGACATTTGTCGCCGTTTATGCGACAGTGTCCCACAAATAGGGGCTGGCTAAAACACTGGACCGGCTCTAGGGCCCCTGGTGGGGGTCCGGGGGCTTGGCTCCCGGAAGCTCTGAGGTTTTAGCATAATCTCTCGGTAAAAAATTAAGTCTCATGCAGGATTGGTATATTTTGGTTCATAATGCATTATGCAATGCAAAGATTCCGGTTAATTCTTGTGTTAGGCTATTCCTCCCGTCATGCCACTGTACTTCAGGTGCTGAACCTGTCGTTTAGAATTGGAACACTATGTGTTCAGCATTTGAACACTAGACGCGTCAGGCGTTCAAATACGATAAGTGGATAGGCGTCCGGCGTTCAAAAAGGGAGAAAAGTGTTCAGAATCTTAACACAAGCGTTCAAAATATGCTTTGAACGCCAGGATCTGAAGATGGGTTCTGTATCTGTTTCATTTCGGTGTTTAAAAGTTAAAAGTAGTGAGCCTGATTGCAGTGAAGGCAAGACAAGCGCGGCCCCTTTATTTTTTTTTTCCTGGATGTTTGTGGGTAATCCGGATCCTCAGAAGTTTCCAAAATGTGTTTGAAGTCAAGGTTAGTGTTTAGAAGACGGGCTAAGGATACCCTCTCCATGGGTAATCGGGTGCTGCTCCCCATGGTGATGATTAAAGTGAGGAATAATCTGCAGAAAGTGGTTTTTCAAGAATGTCATATGACCCGAAATGGTGCACCTACACGGAAGCAATTAATTTCCTTTCTTTTCCCGAGTTCCCGACGGACTCAGTCACTCGTCCAATTACACCGACGGCCGTTGATACGGCCGTATAAGGCCGTACATGCATAATCAATTTGCCGACAGGCCTTCAACTTGAATGGACCAATTAGATGAAGAGCCGAAAATCGAAATAGCCGATAACAGACTGGCCCGTTCTCTCTTTCTCTTTTTTCTTCTCATTCTCCGTCTTTCCTTTCCTTCCCTTCCTTTCCCTTTCTTTTCTCTTCTTTCTTCTTTTCCTCCTCTCCTCTTTTCCTCTTCTTTTCCTTTCCCTCTCCTCTTTTTGCCGACAAATCGAAAATTTGCCGACGGGCGACCAAATATTGGGGGGTGTGACACCCCCCGCCCCCCGCTCGCTACGGCCCTGAAAAGGGCCGGAAAGCTGTCATTTTGGAACTAGGGGTCTGGCCTATTTCCAAGAAGCTGATTGGTCCATTGGCATGATTTGCCCATAACCTCGTGGGTAAAAAATTGCGTAGGCCGCGTTCCAATTCTGGTGGTACAGTGATGAATTCGCCCCATTTTTTTATGCAGTACGGAGTAGCAGTAAAAATGTTGAGCTATCTGTGTTGCAGAAAAAAAGACGCAGAGAATTCACCCCTGAATAGAACGCAGCATAGAAACCTACATTGGTACTAGTGAGCAGTCTGCTGACCTAGTATTTGGGTCGCTCTTGAGGCGTCCCATACTAGTTCAGGGAGCAAAGCGTGAAGTGTACATGAGAACTAGGCCCTAGACCGAGTTACCCTAGGCTACATTGGTACCAGCACATGTTGAACGTGACTAACGTTAGACTTACCAACTAATAACAGGCTATGCGAAGACAGATCCCTGGGCTACTGTACTGTATGTTGCTCAATGGTGTGCTGCGAACGAGGTGGAGCTCTGGTTTCGTCTTCAACTTAATTGCTTCAACCTTCACAACATCCACTATGGCCTCGCCGAATGGCAAAGTTTGTCCAAAAGTTGTTCTTTTTGGTGACTCAATCACACAGGTAGGCCTGTAGGCCAACCAAAGTTTGGCCTAGCCTAAGCTAACTCACTGACGTTGAAAAAGGTTGGAAACTAAATGCACTTGTATGTTAATGTGTGTAGGCTAGGTAGCATCATAGTTAATAGACACATCCCTGGTAAGGAAACTTTACGTACACCCTATATTAGCCTAGGGTACCTAGGCCTAGTTCTCACGTACACTTTGTTACCAGAACTAGGCCTAGGCTATTGCAACACAAATTTTTGACCTCATATTACTGTGAGAGTAATATCGTCTGCGTGCGTTGCTGCAGTGATTGTTGCTATATACGCGTATGCGCGTGTATGAACGTAACTATAGCTATAGACTATGTCACAAGTGAACAGCAGTGCATGCTATTTAGCACACAATAGTGTGAACGTCCTAGTTACACGATTTAGCAGTTTCATAGAATGTTAAAAAAAACAAAACAGGATCGTTTGTGTAAATCAAAATTTTTGGTCTTTTTTTGGACACTTAGTGCAAAAAATCTTAGAATGAAGAGTCTTAAACATATAAGGCCCCGTAGAGGTCAATTATGTAGGAGTATACATGAATTTGAGAAAGATCGAGACCATTCAAAATTTTTAAAGTTGCGGTAGCCCAATTTTGACAACGGGTATATTGCTGACCTAGTATGGGAAGCCCCAAAGCTTCCCAAATACTAGGTCAGCAGACTGCGGACTAACCCTATATACACCACGTACAAGCCGAGTAGCTATGTTGAGACGTGCAGAAAAGTGCATCACGTGACATTGACCGTGCACACGATCGATCGAGTGGCGATATGGCTACATTGAGTGTTGTGTTGTTCAGTCATTCTTGGAAATAAATTGAAGTTGATTCAAGAGTTGAAAGGGTTTCAGGAAGCTTCCGAATCAGTCAATATTTGTGAACGTTCAAATAAACAAAGAAAACCATGGCCCACCACCCCCACGTTTCTTGTTTGAGTACTACCGTACTCTGCAATTTTGCATTGATGTATAACGTTAGCTAAATACTATCACGTGTGAAAGTAAAAGACGGTTCACTATCTGACGTTACCAAGTCGGTTAACTGTTATATTTTTAGGGAAAATACCCAATCATGATATATACTTGATATAAGCACTAAATTCCACTCTTTAGGAAGAAAGTGAGTCGTTCTCAAACTGACACAGACCTGCCAACTTCTCCCCTGGTTTTACCAGGAGACTCCGGTAGTTCGCACGCTGACACCTTGTGGCAGTGAGATATGCATACAATATGGCATACGAGTAGCTGCCACGAACGTGGAAATACGAGGCAACTTTCACTGTGCATTAGCGAATAACACGGCGTATATGACCGTACGATCGATTGAGTTTGCTATAAGGCTACATTTAGATGAAAATCTTCCAATCTCCCTAATTTCCCACTAATCTGGCTATTTTTTGCCCTGAAAAATTTAGATTTCCCAATTTTGGTCTGTTGACAATTGGGGAGGTTTTCTCGCCAAAGTTGGCAGTGTATGTAGGCTACTAACTATAGCTAGTAACTCCAGCCGCAAATACCGTTCGGTGTTGGGAGGGTTTTAAGACTGCAAAGTAACAAAACCAAACTTTTCCAAAAAAAAATTTCATAATTACCGTTTGATTAAGTATCACAAGTAGTGCTACAGAAGTACTACTTTGGAGGTAGGTAGGTAGTACTTCCATAGTGGTGTAATGTAACGCCTTGTGCTACGAGTACCCACGTGTAGTAGAGCTAATCAACCAGTCTTGTGCACGGTTAGCGTCACGTGACTACTGAAAATCAGTATCTCAACATAGTGCAGTTGGCCGAGTTTCCCAACCAGGGATGTGTCTATTAACTATGGTAGCATGTACCCGCAAACGGTACAGCTGCAGAATACAACACCTCCCCAAGACATACCACTGAGACTCTGGAGGTGCAGGTGCAGTCGCAGTGGACACAAACAATGAACACAAGACACACATTGAATCGTTCTCAAAATAACACAACCTTCATGTTCCGCCACTGCAACTGTGACTGCACCCCAGCAGTCTAGATTGGAAGCTTCATATTCCACCACTGTGACTACGACTGCACCTCCACTCTAGATTGGAAGAACCTTCATGTTCCACCACTGCGACTACGACTGCGCCTCCACTCTAGATTGGAAGAAGCTTCATGTTCCACCACTGCGACTACGACTGCGCCTCCACTTCAGGCTGACTAGAAAAGTAGGAGGAATAGAGAGACCGTGTACATGTGCGACTCCATGATTTTTAAAAGGTTGCTTTTTGGAGGGGCGTTTTATTCTACTGTACACAGGGTTTTCACTCATCATTTTTTCAGGAGTCACTGACCCTTGAGAATAAATTTGCAAGAGTCAAAACTAAAACAGAAGGGGTCAAAATAAATTTGAGTTTAATGCAACAAACTTTATTCCTGTTTTATCTTTATTTTTTATATCATTACATATTGTTGGGGTGCAAAGCTGTGCGTCAGTTTGACCCCAGAGGTCTTGTGCCTGTGCGTCAAAATCAAAAGCTGTGCGTCGTTGACCCTGGTGCCCGAGTCAGTGAAATCACTGTGTACAACTTTGCTCCCCCGCAAACCCCCACAAAATCCTCCATTGACTTAATAGGCCTAGACCTACAAATTAATTTGAAAAAGTAAAGTGGCTGCTAAAACCTTGTGGAAGTTTTTGACAGGTACAAGCTACCCCTTACAAGACAGCTGACAAGTTAACAAGTTGGCCATTCATGGCAATTTCAATTCCTACCAAGGTTTAACCATGACATGAAACTCCTTTTAGTCCAAATTCTTGTAGAAGCTGACCACAGTGAATTAGGCTTGGATCATAACAAGGTAACAGAACTCCAGCTCTATCAGCACATTGTGCGCTCAAGCGAATAATGACTTGTGGTGCTTAATAAGTAGTTCCAGTGGCTACTAAGGCTTGGCCGGATCATATGTGCGATTGAGCACGGTTGTGAAGATACAACTTGCTGGGCTAAAACCACAGAATATGAAAGTTACTGACCATCACTAATATTTGTAATAAGACTTTCCCAGGCTGTCACGGTGGGGGACTACTCCGGATTGTAGGCTTAGGGGAATTTTCATGGCATGACCTTCACAGCAGGTGTCGAATACTGTATGAACTCTTCTTTTGCATGCATACTCTAGCACAGGGGTGTGCAACCTGCGGCCCGGGGGCCAAATGCGGCCCGCGACTTCCTCCTGTGCGGCCCGCGAACCAATTTCGATTTGCCTAATTTTTGGCCCTTGTCTTGTTATTTGACCACAACTTAAACTTAATGTAAGTACAGGATATCATGAAAACAAAGAAACGATCACTTCCTTTGATGTAAGGTGGATATTCTTGACCATTTCATTATTTGATAAACAAAAGAATTCACTTGTAAAACGCAATCTAAATCTGAATTAACATATTTGTCGACAAAACAGAGATGCAATACACGGGACAAGTTTCGTCAACAATTAGTAGGCCCATACTACAATATCATTCGAGTGCATGTGGGTCTGCATAGATGGGCACATTGCTCACTAACGGGGGAGGGGTGGGGATGGGGTGAGGATGAGATGCCACCCTGGTATACACATCTCTGTTCCACTGTGGCCCCCAGATGGTCACAGCAACATGATTTGGCCCGGTGTTCGAAAAGGTTGCACACCCCTGCTCTAGCACCTGCAAATAATGACAGAGATCATCCAATTTTGTTATATTCATGAGCCCAATATGATTTTACCCTCCCAAATGTTGATTGGTTTCAATCCATATTGCACGAAAAGGCTTCAGCTGCAACGTTCACTTTTACTGTAAACAGTAAGTCAAAGGGCTTCATTGTGTGAGCGTGAAGAGCGCAAAATCACACACTAAAACCCCATTGACATTTGTAGTTCGAAACAGCATGATAATCAAGACTTGCACTAGTCGTTTTTTCGTTGAATATTTATAATTTGGTTTGTTGTGATTGTGTATATGAATAGTTAGTTAATAGCATACAGTTTTTAGGCAGTTTGACGAAGAATTCTTGCAGAAGTTCACGGACGTTGGTATTACGAGTGTAGCCAATATGCTGTAGGTGCAGGAGTAATACATGTCCGCCGTGCGGACAAACCAAGGTTAACTTAGGCTACACCATGAGCATGACCGTGAAGATATTTTGCTAGCGGACTTCAAATGGAACCGTACCTTTACCCAGAGACTTTTTACTCAGTCAAAGCATGATACACGATTGCAAGCTTCCAATCTAGCCTAAGCCCATAATTTTCCCAAGATTGCTTCAGTTAACCCCATTTTGCCACCATGTTGTACTTCATGTAGACTACTTTCATATCACATTAACAAAAGACTGTGATCCATAGATTTGGTAGCATATATCCATTATGGGTGGAAAAAGTGGGGAAGCTTTCTCCTGGGAAATTTTGGCATTTGGAGGGAAATTTCACTCTTTTTACATGAAAATGCAGAAACAATTGTGAAAAATTTTACTCCCTGGGAAATCAACATTTTTTCCAGTCCTGCATAGCGCAAAAGTTGTCCCAATGTCTCTTTTCTTGGAGTCATTTGTGAAGGGGAACAAATGTCCAGATACATTAATTAGTACAGTATTCCTACCATAGATGTAATGGGACATGCTATCATAAACCAAGTTAAAGATAGGCTAGACACTCATCACTGCAAACTACACTTTTACTTAGGGGAAAGCAAAACATTAAATTGGTGATGACTCTTTAATTGACATCAAATTCAAAAGATGTAGAGTACTGTAGCTCACATTATACACTGTACAGCAGTGTTCTGATTACATATATAGGCCTATGGCCTTGTATGCTTGCTACTGTAGGATATGGGTGGTTCCACAAATACAGAGGCCAGCTTAATATGTGCTATTGAGTGTTTGGTTGAGCTGTAGCTTGTTTATGCATACGTTCATACATTTACTGTTAGAATATTTTGATAGAGAACCAGGGATGTAGCTACAGTGGGCGGCGTGGGCGGTGACACCCAGCACTCGATATTCCCAGCCGGCACTCCAGGCAAACACACGTCTCCCCGCCCACCACAAACCTGCCTACAAAGACCTAAAATAAGCCCTAAGTTCACTCAATAAAGTAAAATGAGGGGAAAATGAAAAAGTAACGGCTGAAAAATGGGGTAGATGCCATGGGGGTGGGGTGAGGTGCATTCCCCAGATCAAACAATTACCCGGCACTCAAATTTGGCTAGCTACATCCCTGTAGAGAACATACAACAGAAATTATATATTGTGGTTGAGTAAATTTCCTTTGGTTAAAAATTTATATCTTTGACCAAAATTTGTTTGGTCTCTTACATTTTTTAGGTTACCAAGTTTGACATAAAATACAGCCTTATTCATGATTCAATACAATTTGTATTGGAAGTAGGTATTGTTTCATTTTAAAAAACACAGACAATTGAACAACCTACTAGTACATATGTCTAATGTAGTGAACAGGCTTGTGTGTTTTCGGCTGATGCGCATCCATATGAGGGATTTCACGTGTAACATTTGGTGTCTCAAATGTTACATTATTGAACTGTATGAAGGCAAACTGCACTTCATTTTAGAGATACTGCTAGCCCAGTACCCTGTATCAGTAATAAATCTCTTGAAACATTTGAATTTTGAAATTTTCACAAATGACTATCTCACTGAAAGTTTGGTGTCTGACAAAAGTGTTACAACGTGATTTTTGCTTGCTAAATAAAATATCTGACAAATTATATGTTGCTACCACATCTTACACTATTGTAAATGCAACACATTCCCAAATAATGATTGTCCTGTGCTTGGTGAAGCAATGTGTTTGGTTTCTCTATTACACATGAAATATTGTTGATTCTCTTTTTTTTTCGTTATCGCCTGGCATGAATAAACGGAACAACTGAATGCAAAAAGATTTTGGACATTTACTGTAGAGATTATGCAGGTACCCAAATTATAACTTACTGTAGAAGATAATCAGGCAATCTTTAAATTTTGACTCTCATGTCACACGTACACTGGCTTCCTTATTTATGGACAGACCCATACAATATCTCATGGCCAGTCCAGAACCTATCCAAAGCCATCTCAGACTGAAAAACTGGTGGCTGAAATTACACTCTCAGGGAGCCATTCCAAACATCAACAACTTTACTGACAAAACTAAATTTTCTTATGTTGAGTCTACAAAACTCTTTGAGTAACTTCTGACTGTGTCCACGGGTATGGGTAATTGTACTAAACTTTAGAAAACCTTCAGTAACATCTCTGTCATATACACCTGAAACAATTTTAAAAACCTCAATCATATCACCTCTTAATCTACAATACTTAGAGTTGGCAGCTTAAGTTTCTTTAAACTTTCTGTGTAAGTTAAACCCTTTAAGGATGGAATCAACCTACAGTAGTTGCCCTCCTCTGAACATTTTCAGTAGCATCAATGTCATGTTAACAATGAGGTGACCAGACAGCAGCAGCATATTCCAAATTGGCCTTACAAGGGCCTGAAATAGAAGCTTGAAGCTTTGCTCATCCAAAAAAGTATATGTACGTCGAATGGTGCCCATAATACTATTGGCCTTGCTTATTTGGTGCTGAATGTGCTCCGAAAAGCCAAGACCGCTGTCCGCAAGGATACCTATATCCTTCTCACAATCAGACTTATCCAAAAGCACTTCATCCCCACTATCATTGTATAAATGATAACTTCAAGGAAGACAACCATGGTACCTGTTTAAAGAGACAGTTAAAACTTTGCACTTACAGTATCAGGATGAAACTTCAAAAGCCACTTGTCTGACCAGCTCTGGAGTTGATCAAGATCTTTCTGCAAATTCTTAATATCATCCATACTTCTAATTTCTTTAAATATTTTTGTATCATCCACAAATAAATACAGTAGGCCATACCATTCACACTCTTAGGTAAATCATTTAAACAAGATAGGATCTAAAACACTACCCTGAGGAATGCCACTTATAACTGCATGCTCACTGGATTCAACTCCCTAAAACAATAACCTTTTGGCATCTTCCATTCAAAAAGTCTTCAATCCAGGGCCTTATTTGGATACTAAAGCCATACACCCTAAGTTTCTCCATAAGACTTCTATGTGGAACTTTATCAAAGGCCTTCATGAAGTCCATGTAAACAGTATCAACACAACCACTGTTGTCTAACACTTTTGTCCACACATCCATAACCTTCAGTAATTGCAGTGTAGTTGATCTCCCAGAGATAAAGCCAAACTGCTAATTACTAAAAAATTATTCATCCTCATATGGTCAACCATAAAAGATCGAATTATTTTCTCAAGTATTTTGCATGCTACACTTGTTAAACTGACTGGCCTATAATTTCCCAGGGAAGAGCCTTGTCACCTTTCTTGAATAGAGCAGTAATATTGCCTAGTTTCCAAACATCTGAACTTTACCAGTGGAAAGAGATAAATTAAATATTTTAGTCAAAGGTTTTGTAATAGTCTGGGCTTATTCTTTTAGAGCCTTTGGATGAAGCCTTTTGTACTTTTTCTCAGTTTAATGGGCATATACTGTACCCTCTTTTGATTCCATGTGGAAGGCAAAAAAATCTATTAGTCATGATGGTGTATGTGTATGTGTGTGTTTGTGACACATGGTTTGTAAACAGGATATCTCAAGATACAAAGATAGATTCTTTTCATACTTGGTATATATGGTTCTATTATATTGAGGGGAAGAATGCCATTGTTTTTGGTGGAGCCCAGAAGTCATGTCAAGTCACCAGAAGTCAAACACCTTGTAAACACAATATCTCAAGAGAGGAAGCATGACTACTTTCATACTTGGCATGTGGATGTCAGAAGATGAATCCTATTGTTTTTGGTAGAGGTCATAGGTTATCTGAGGTCACCAGTGCTAAAACCTTGGAAATTGCTTGTAAATGTGATATCTCAAGATTAGAATGATGGACACTTTCCATATTTGTTATATGGATTTATCATAATTAGAGGAAGGACTCTTTTGTTTTTGGTAGGGGAGAGAGAGGTCTTGTGAGGTCACAAGAGGTCAGAAACCTTGTAAACACAATATCTCAAGGTACAGAAGGAAGCATGGATCCATTTCATACATGGCATGTGGATGTGTTATATAGTCAGAAAATGGACCATATTATTTTTGGTAGAGGTCACTATAGGTAAAACTGTGAAAACCCTAAAAATTGCTTTTAAGCACTATATCTCAGGAGAAGAATGATATAGACACTTTCAATATTTGGTATATGCAGGGCAGTCGCAAGCAGGGGGGTGTGGATACAAACGTTATTTTCCTCATGTAAAATCGAATCAAAACTGTCCTCTCTTCGCAAATTCTACTCAAACTGTCAAAATTTTTGCGCGCTCCGCATGCTTCAGACCTTACCTCAGTGTTATTCTTATCAATATCTTCCAATAACAACTTTCGGAGAAGCACAATAGCAGAAGTTGAAAGCTGTTGACAAATTGCCAGGTAAAAGACTGGCTTTTTGAGTGGCATGTTGGTTTGTTGGGCAATTGAAAGTATCTCGATGCACATTCTGAATGCAGATTTTGTCATGGAAATCTTATTTCATGAAAATTTCGGCGCGCTTTGCGCGCATACTGTACATCACGATTTGCAATCAGTCTCATTAACATTATTAAGGTAATTATACCAGGCACAGTTGTATGGGGGTTAAGGGGCTTTAGCTTTCCAAATTTTTCCAAGCCCCCCAAAATTAGGCACAATTTTATATAGACTAATATTGGTGAAGACAGATATACTCAGAAAATATTCCAAATGTCTATTTATCAGGCTGGTAGCCAGTAAGTTTTGTAACGATCCTTTTTATAACTTCAAAAAATTTTCGCGCCCTAGGTGCGCTTTCATCTATAGTTCTATCTAGTAGTAACACCCCCCGTTTCAAATATATTGGATCTATTCAATGATTCCACAAATATTGTTCTTCCATGTAGGCGTGATTCTAGAGAAACACGAAAGTGCATCGTTGTGAAGTTCTTTCCTCTTTTTCCTAACTTTTATAAGATTCTTTCTTCAGCCTCGCCATCGTGGCAAACATTTTGTAAGCAAAAGATTTTTCAGTTTAGTCGGGAAGCTTAATAGGTAAGATAAAGAATGTAATCCCCGACGACGACAATGCCGTTGCCCCAACAAATATCATGGTTTTGCCGAGATTCTTCAATAAAAACCCATACTTTTTCAACTTTCCTTAATGAAAGCAAAAGTGTGAAATCTTCTTTCAACAAAACTTCAAAATTTTCGTCGCGCTCGGCGCGCCTTATACTTTGAGTTCGACAACCCATTGCATCTGTTGGGACTTAGAGTAGCTGGCCCCCAGTCAGGGCGCTTGGCCCCCATGTCGGCAAATCAAAGCACCACCCCTGGCTGAGCCTGCATGCAGGTTTTTCATTTTGGCATTGAAGCATACTCCCAAATTTCAGCGCACTTCACGCACAGTCCTACAATTCACGTTGTATCACTAATGAACATTATAAGCACGAACGTAGTCCTACCAGTGAACTTTTGTAGCATAAACTAGGTGTACATTCTTACACGCACTTGTTAGACCTACACCCCTTTTGCTATACCTGTCTGGGATGTCTATAATATCACCTTTCTGCACCTACACTCTCCCTCCCACCCATTCCCCATTGCTGGAAGCTGTTCGTCTGGATTTTCATTCAGAATTAGTAAAAATACGATAGGATGTAAAGTGCTTGGTGTCATACTCTATATTATTATTTTGATGTCAGGTGATAAGCAGTTATGTCATTGCCCCCATTTTACATAATTGATCCAGAGCTTCCATGCAGGAGACCCTATACAGGTATATGCTAGCCTTAGATACACTAACAGAAGGCAGTAAAGTAGTCAAAAAGGGGGGCTTTTGATGACGACGTATTCTTCTCTTAGACAATATATACTATGTGCTTTCACCTAACCAAATCTCAGAATTCACTCAATTTTGGACATTCTTCAGCCATATATGATCAGTTCCAAAAGTATCCCAAAGATAGCACCATAAGCAACCTTACCTCAACAAAAATTTCTCAAAGGGGAGGGGGACATCCCCTCCCCTTAGACTCCTCTCACAGGACAGCACCTTTATTTAGTGACAAAGGAAGGATCCCCACTGCTGTATACAAACGCAGGGCGCATAAAAAGGAAGGTGCAATTTACGAGCCGCCACTCATTTGGAAAAAGAATCCAACCAGTCAGGAAAATATGAATTCACTAAAATATGGACATTTTCTAGCCATATATGATCAGCTCCAAAAATATCCCAAAGATACCACCATTTTGCATCTAAGCAACCTTAAATTAACAAAAATTTCTCAAAGGGGAGGGGGAAACCCCCTCCCTCCCCTTAGACCCTTCCCCAGGACAGCACCTTTATGTAGTGACGAAGGATCCCCACTGCTGTATATAAACGTAGGGTGCAAAAAAAAAAAAAAATGGTGAAATTTACGTGCTACTATTCAGTTGGAAAAAACATCAATCCAGTTGGAATTTGGGACCTTCACACCCCCCCCCAACATATGACCCTAGCTACGGCCCTGGGTATATGGATTTATGGTGAAGGAAAAAACTTCTCTGTTTTAGGAAGAGGTCAGCAGATGACAAAAACGACACCATCTGTAAAGAAAGGAACGGTGGATACTTTCCAAACTTACATTCATCATATTGAGAGGAAAAACAGGTTATGTCAGGTCACCAGAAGTCAAAAACCAAAACACTGTAAACATGAAGTATCAAGGTAGGAAGCATACATATGGCTTATTCCATAAAGTTGGGGCACAATTTGTGACAAAGGGTCAAAATTTTAAATTCACTTAATATTAAATCTATTTGCTTTAGTTGCCACAAGGCTAATATAGCTGTACTTAACAAAATCATAGCCTTTTGTTTCCAACAAGATGCAGAAGTCAGTGGTATCAGTCTTCTTTTGGACAATCTTTGCAAATATTCCGATGCTACTGGACACGATCCTTACACTTCTCTATCAAGTATTTTTAAATATAGACATCCCTTTCCCAACATAAATGTTTGTAATGTACTTTCAAGTCAAAGTAGCATGAAACAACGTCAGTGATACAATTTTCAATAACAAGAAATAATACCAGGGAGCGCAACTTTTTAGTTGTATGTAAATTAGTCCACAGTGTGTTTGAGCGTTGTTTATTGTAATAATATCCTGACTTTTAATGTAAATATCAAATTAAGAAGGTAATGTGAAGAATTCTTCCATAAATGGAAACTACAGGATGACAGGAGAATGAAAAAAATGTGAAGCTTCTACCATACTGCTGAGAAATATGACATTTCATGTCATCATAGCACAGATGCTACATGGCCACCATATCTTGCAAAATAAGTAAATTTGAGAGATTGATAACTCTCCTTTGATAATTTGGGTTATGGCTACATCCTATATTCCATTTCAGACCTATGTGCATTCAGTTCATTTAAAAGGTATTCATTGACACCCAAGAAACTGTAAAATTTACCCATTTTCCGCAATACTGATGCTATGAGACACCGTGTCCAGTGGTGTCATGTATATTTTTATTGGGTAAACCAAGTTTAATTTTCACATTTTTCTGTCTCAAAAGATGCTTTGTTGTGCTTATCACATAGTCTTCATTAAAATAAGAAACTACAACAATAGTTGATGATATTTCAAACTAAATGGAAATCTTTAATCACGATGCTACAGAAGGGTACTGATGCTACATAGCAGACGTCATGGTGTTTTTTTAAATTTGGCACTTTTGTGTGAAGGAACAATTCCCAAAAGGATGTTCCACTGGAGACCTCCAGTGAGGTCACTTTTGGGCACAGGTCTTTTTAGCTGACTGAGTGTAATGATTTTCTGCTACACATGTCTGAAATCTACCAATACTACACTGGACGCCATGTTTAAAATGAAGAACATTTCCAGACATATTGTACCTGTAACTTGAAAACAGAATGTTCCTTGGGCATTGTTGCTTGTCAGACTTTTGTACAAGTAAGTGGGCATCATGGAGAGCACAAAATTTAAACATTAAAATGACAAGTGAACTGTGGATGAGCTGTCAATCCTGATGCTACAGAAGTTTTTAATGTGGACGCCAAATGTAGCATCAGTAGACATATTTTAGGCATATCCCCATTATAAAATAACTGGTTTGTGTTTTGCTTTAAAGGTTATAATGAATGGATACGGGTGTAAACGCACAGAATATGTCGTATTGTGATAATTTTACAGTTTAGCATATAAAAATTGCGTACTGTGTGATTAATACTTCCACGTCAAGTTTGGGAAAAAATTGGCGTGGACGCCAACCAATTAGAGCTTGATAAAAAATCAAAATAAACAGATGCAGTTTCCATGTTACTTTGATGAGATAGTTTGAAATAGGGTTTATCCACACAAATAGGACTTGTGATACCAGACTTAAGTAAGAAATTGCAAAGAGCACTAATGCTGCACAAGTCACCATTATTCCCATTGTGTCCCAACTTCATGGAGTTAGCCGTATACTTTTCATACTTGGCATGTGGATCATACATTATACAGGGTTCGTACGGGGGCTGGAAAAGCATGGAATTCAGGTTATTCATTTTCCAGGCCTTAAAAACCTTGAATTTCGACCTAACAGCCTGGAAATTGTTAGAAAAAGCCTGGAAAATGTTTATATATCTTTTCAACAAAATGTGAACAGTATCAAACAACCGCACAAAATCTTCAGTATTTTTATTAAATAACAAACAATTCTAATCTTTCTTGGTCACATCGTGTTATGGTTACAGTCTATGAAAGAGAACTTTTCATGTGATAATTTTATGGTGAACATAACATAAGAGCGCGAAGCTAGAGTATACGTCCCGCAAAGTTCACTTTTGAGTATTCGCTACCGCAAGAATGCATAGAACCCTTCAGATTGTATTGTATGAATGCTCTAGTTAGTGTCCAGTTCTATCGCTTTAAATATCCTTTGACAAAGTATGGCAAGCTACGATGTCATTCTGTAGCCAAATGACATTTTCCATTTTAAGTTATCAATCAAAGAGTTAATGAAAACAGTTAAGACTACCAGGAAAATTATTTCGAAAGTAATCCCGGGACATTGGTCAATGACCACAATAAACTGCTTAACCATTATACATGTGTGTAGCCTAGGTTTGGGAATTAATATGTATTTCATCAGAAGGCAGACAAGTCCTTTGAAGAAGTTTTCAAATCACTTATCTAGCCCCAAACCACAATCCAAACAGTAGTCCCCTGTAATCCCCTACTTTATCCCATCAGTGAGCTGGAAGATTGTTTGCTTTAGCTAGCAGAACAATTGATTTCCTTATCTTGGCTTATGCTTCAGTGACTTCTAGCTGCATTTGGTTATTGATACTAATCAAGGGTCCCCGTCCAAATGCCTGATTTGCCAGGTATGTGGTTAACAGAGTTCTAAAGCAACTGTCTGCCTAATGATGTTAGGATACTGCAAAACTTGAGGGTCCTGTTAGAGGAAAAAGATGTGTAAGGGAGAATCATCTCAGTAAAAGATGCAAATGTAGTACAGATTTTTTACGGGTGTCTTTTGCACATGTGAGGAAAATATTTTGGGGATTCTGGGCCACTTTGGTTATTTTCAACAAATTATGAAGATCGATCATAATGCTTTCATACATGAATGGGAGACCAGTGTTACAGTATTTGCAATACAGAGTGTATGCACTATAGAGGGATCTGTAGCTCAGTTGTAGGATCATACCCGTGATTTCTGAACCCTGTTACCTTCTTTTGGAAAGTCAAAAATGTTTCTATAGTATTTCTGATGGCAAGGGCCATCAATGGATAAAATATGAATATTTTTAGCTAATGGTCAGTACACTGGTTGGAGCTATTGTGATCGTACGGCCCTATTGCGCTACTGTATGTAGGTCTGTACTCTGTTACATCACTCTCCTATCTAGCTCTGTCAAAAAACTTCTTTCAAAGATACCCTATGAACATATGCTCTGGCCGATTTTTTTTTTTAACCTTCAGCACGATGACTGAGTATAGGTTGTCAGTGGTGGTCAGAAATTTTTTGTGTCAAAGGTCATCTAGGGGACATTGGGGTCATTTTCTGCATACATAAGAAATTTTCCCAGTATAATGATTAAATGAGACTGTGATAAGTGTTTGTGAAAAATCCTTTGGATGGTCTTTATTTGGGATGTTCAGTGATTTTCAGTGGATAATGCGTGGTCATTTTTGGTCATTTTGGTCATTCTTTTGTTGTTTCACAATTAACCAATACAGTTCTTTTACTAAAGCTTTTATGGTACAGGTTTTGGTATTTTCATACTGTAATGATACTGTAGTAGTTGGTTTATAGGATGTTCAGAATATGGAGTCAGCCAGTGGTCATCTAGGGGTCATTTTATGAAAACACTAAGTGGATATTTTTCTGACGTTTTTTCATGACACAGTATTGAATTTTTTTTATAATTTGGAAGTGCTTCCTTGTATTGTTTTGGGATTTGAGGTCAGTGATGGTCAAGTCTAGGAGTCATTTTGGGCCATTTTTGGAAAACACTAAAACACTTCCAAGTTCCGTTAGTTTTTTGTAACAGTGAATATTGAATGTTTGTCATAATGATACCTTTTTATGATGTATTCGGTGGTGAAGGATTTTGGCAGGATCAATGGTCATCTAGAGGTTTTGGCATTTGCAGTTCTAAAATGCTTCTTTCCCTACGATTCTAAGGGAGCATGATCTACAGTGTTTGTTGTAATTATACATTTGTAGTGTTTCATTGGGGGTGCAGACCTTTTGGGGTCAGTGCCTCAGTGGTCATGTAGAGGTTTGTTACTGAAGGTATATACTATGCACCAGTGCAAGTCACTTGTTATTTTAATTTTAATTAGCTGTATCAAAGCCCTTTGATTCAAAGGGCCTTGGAACTTTGCCATTTAACAAAATTCTGCAGATACCAGTTGTACAACAATGATGAACATAGGGTACAGATCATTGTTTATATGATTCTTATGGGAACAAAGAACGTTCTGTGGCGTACAGGTAACATGCACAAAGAAAAGCACTGTATGTAATGTTTAATAGCATATTTGTTCAGGGGTCAAACTGTTAAACAGGAGAGTATTACAATACCATGTACAGCAATTAGTTACCATAAATGTCTGAAAGAGCCTGGAAATCTCATCAAAAGAGACTTGAAAAGCCTGGAAAAGGCATGGATTTTACTCCCTCATAAAGTGTACGAACCCTGATTATAGTAAGAGATGTACCTTGTGGTTTTTTATTGAGGTTAAAGGTTATATATTAGTCACCCTGACCAGAGGTGAAACAGCTACTGTACACGTAAAGTGGTGGAAATTGCCCGTATTTGCAATATAGCACATGATGCGAAAGATGGATAGCTTTCATGTATATTGTATATGGCTTGTAGTTGTGAAGCCAACTGTTTTTTGGGAGGTCTGGGGGGTTGCAGCCTTTCTCTGGTGGTGATTATCACGTCTTGTCTACAGGATTGATAGTTACAGTAAATGCTGAGTCACTGTAAACCTAACTCATATTAAAACAAAAACTTGATTTTATAGTTTTAGCTTCAGCTGTATTACTACATGACTGGGATGTAAGCTAGTGACTGTCTCAACTAAAGCTAGGGTACTATGTCATATCTTTAAAGGTGCAGTTATGAGACACATGATCGTGCTCTTAACAACTCCATCTGGAAGTTAAGGGCCCACACTCACTGCAACCAAAACTTTATACCAACACAACAGAAAACCCTGTGGAAATACACATTTCCACATACATGTCTAGACATGTTGTGCTCATAAATTAAAGTTCAAGGTATATTTGTACAAGCTTCTTCCCTGTTAATGCTACTGCTAGGCTACTCTGCATTTCAACATATCATAACTCATGGCAATTTCCCTAGCTTTTTGAATGCTAATGAATTTGATATCCCCTTATTACAAGCATACATGAGAGAAAAGTGCCTTTAGCTCAGTTGGAAAAAGTTGAATCACCCAAGCAGACAAAAGGGAAATCTTGACAGCCACAGTGGTTATTGTGTTCAGCTTCATGGAAGAATACTGTCACACAGCTTCCATTGTGCTGGTACTGGACATTTCCCGAGTGGCTTCATGGGTGAATACACACACAATACTCTATTGAACTTGGCTTAATCCAAGATACCTGCCACATGCCTGCTATGGCAGGGAGTAAATTTCAAAAGTAGCTAAGGGCCTTTCTACAGGCTAGTCTTCTGTTCTAAATTTGGTTTGATGACAAGGAGTAGGGTCCTGTCATTATTCCCAGTAGTTACTAAATTTGCCCTCAGTGGCCAGTACTATTGTCCATTTACTTGGGGAGGCTATGAACCCTCAGGTGCGTACACAGCATGCCTTTTCCTGATCAACAGCCTAGTCCCAAGTGTAGACCCTGTCACTGCATTCTACATTTCATCCTCAAAGAAAGCACTAAACTTTTGCCAGAATTATGGGCACACCTGCCTTGAAACTAAGCTTCACAAATATTTCAAGATCTTTTCCTCCATTCAAAGCCTAAGTATTATCCAGGTCTCCAAACAAGTATTGCCAGTTCAAATAAATGTACAACAGAGAGAATGTTCCCTTTGTTACCTGTGAGAGCCCAGCATTGTGTCCTAGTAAACATTCTGTATCTGGACCTACAGTATTTGTCCTGGCATGGGAGTATCCGTGATCATGACGGTAGAGCTCCAAGGTGGGATCTGTTCTATTCAGCCAGACTAGAACGGGACCACTGTGGGGTTGGTCAGTTTAGTCAAAGTTGTCCCATGGGGACGTTGCACCTTCATGGAGTAGAACTCCTTTGGGAGTAATGTTTGGTTTCGTCCCTTGGCTCTTTGCCAGATTTGTTTTTTGACATGTAATTGACTCAGAGTTTCAGTAACCTGGTGAGGTCATGCACACTCAGTGGGCTTTGTCCTAATTATGTCTGACGGGTATCTTGCCAGAATCGATTCAGTGTCAGTCAGATGTATCAATGGAAATGCAGCTGACTTTAGCACACTGACCCATCAAAGCTAGCAAAATGTTTTCTGATGGAGGTGCAGCCCTTACTCTTTTAGGCTACAGAGACAGAGCTGCCGACAGCCGACCTGGGCCCTGGTACAATATTTTTAATGCAGGCCCCCTCTAACCAAAGTAAGTGTGGTGTTCACGAGGAAATAATTCAATATGATATAATATATATAATATATTTTATGACCAATGTTCCCCTGTCCTCCCCCCCACCCCCCATCGGCGGCCCTGCACAGAAAACAAAGTTGGTACATCAGCTTAGACTTATACATTTAAATCCCCCTTACATAATTTCTAGATCATCACAGAAGCGCACATGTAGGCCATAACTTGCAAGCTCCATACCTAAGCAGTGGTTGGTTGTCTCTGCACAAACATCAACACTCCTAGAAGTTTAATACTGCAATTGGGTCATTTTGTTCTGTTCAGGGGAGGTGATATTACATTGAAGCTAATAACCAGGTGGTAGGAGAGTTAGTACTTTCATGACTGAAGCTACTCAAGTATTTTTCTAGAAGCTTATGAATCTAGACCCTCACCCCTCAAAATATGCTTTGCCACCCCAACTGGGGTTGTGATCACAAGGTTCATGGAATATTACATGTGATACCTTTGACACTAATACATGTTGTTCATTAACTGGGCTCATGGTAGTACTGTACATGTGAAACTCTGATAGAAAAAAGTAAGTTTCTGTGAACACCACACAGCCATAGCCTTTTTTTGGTAATCTCCCACTGGTGCATATAGAAAATAATGGCTGTTAAAGAAGGAGGTTCACTGCTTAGATGACTTAAATCTTTTTGTGTAATAGTTGTTGTATTCTCCAGGATGCTTCCCTTGACTGAAGCTCTGTGACACATAAATCCATTTTGGGGTGGCAACCCATAGTTTGGAAACAAAAATTTATTCAAGGAAGTAAACTGGAATCTCAATTAGCTTGTACATTTTATCCAAACTGCTTTCAGCTTCCCTCTCCAGTAATAAGTGGTGGTACAGTAAGTCCACTTGCACTTTCTAAACATGAACTTTCTAAGGAGCTGAAACTTATCTCAAAACAGGTTTTTCACATGATGTCAGTGTGTTGTATTGCACAATGCTGATCATAAGTCATGCAGGTGTTGCAAAGCATTACAGTAGATAAATTTGTGAAACAATGAATGTTTTATCTTTTAAAAATACCAAATAGAAAAACATGTTCAACAGTGTTGTGAATAAATAATTTGCATTCTGTGCATCATATTTTAGATATTACATTTCAGGAGTGACAAGTATAAAACTTTCTTTTTTTTTCTTTTGAAACATTTCAGGGATCGTTTGAGGAAGGAGGTTGGGGTGCAGCTGCAGCAAATGTACTTCAAAGGTATTGTGTCATGAATAGTACTAAATGCATTCTTGTGCTTTTATATCATCAGGAATTTGGATGGAGGTTTGCATGCTGACCATTAATTCTTGGGAACTGACTATGATGAATCTTACTCTTGATGTACAGTATTAAAGATCACACATGTGCAGATTTGCTACTCAAGTTGCTTCTTCATCTCAGCTTTTTTACTACTTTCAAACACAACCTGTAGTGTATGGTATAACTTTTATGAGACTGCTCTTTAGTCTTTAAATACAGCTTGTTGCTCTTACAGCAGGAGGACAACCTACCAGTCTTACAGCCCATTGGTTCTGGTACCAGTGTTGTATCTGAGACTGAGACTGAGACACGACCATCCGAGACCAAGACCGAGACATGACCATCCGAGATCGAGACCAAGACATGACTTTCCGAGACCGAGACCATTTATAGGAACTCCTCTGCTTAAAAATTTAGACCCTGTTTATGTAACCATTTAAACGGTTTATCTTTACCTAATCCAATTTAACCTGGTCTTGGACTTCCTGTGATAACCACACATAAAAGATTTAACTGTGCAATGGGAAGAAATGTCAACAGTTTATCTGTTGTGTAACCAGCTGGACAAAAGTTCCTCACTAGCCAAGGATTAAGTGTCATTCAAGAAGTGATAGTGGTTTCTTACAACAAAGAAATGAGCAGTGTTAAGTAGGATTTTATTACACCCGACCTCCCCTTTGTGAGATCTGGTCAGAGTGTTCTGATTTTTAAGCAGGAGAGTTCCTAATGACCAAGACCTGCTAACCGTTTGTATTCACGTTAGTAGTCTAGTAGTGCAACAGTCCTTTCCTTGTATGAACAGTACATATACCGGTACTTATGTTACAGCTGGCGTGAGTCAATGTAAAGTCCAGATCTGTATATATGTATAAATATGGAGAGAGAGAGATAGATACAGTAGACATGCAGACAGACTGACTGACTGACAGGTATGTCCATCTTTCGATGTCACATATTTGCATATTTAGCTCATGTTTATTCATGGTACAAGTGTGAAATAGAAATAACCACGTAAAAGGGTCAATATTTGATGGATTTTGATGGAAACTGTGGCTATTTTCTGCATATTTAATGCTTTTTACATTACATATCCAACTAAATAATTTTCATGTCACCAAACCTTTAAGAGTATGTGTAAGGAAACAAACAAAACATTCATAGGCACTTTAGGACAAATGTAATTAGAAAAACTTAAACCTCTGTACAGCTCTCCGAGTAAGGGGATTATAATTGCAGACACGTGTGTAGGTTAGGTTCTCAGCGTACATATCTTCTACAAGTTAGGCAATCACAACACAGCCAGGACATTCTGAAGAAAATTATATCGTAGAGAAAAAATTTCAACCTAAAACCCGGAAATGTATAGCAGATTGTGTATGAGGGTCTTTTGCACATGCCTTGTAAATGTTTTGACATTCTTAGCCACGTGGAGTATTGTCAACGCTTTTCAATTATCGATCCTGCTTCGTGGAAGGAAGGTTGTATGCAGAGAGCAGTAGCTCACTTGTTCGATTGAACCATGCATTTGGGGCTGAAACTTTTTCCGTTGGGGAGTTAGTAACTTTGTGTATAATCTTTGTTAATGCAAGAACTATCACTCTCATATCATCAGTTTTTTTACCTTTGTCAGTTGTCACTCATCCTAAATTGATACGGTGAACATTTTGGTGGAGATTCTGATTGAGCTTAACAAAATCATATTGCGTAGGCTACACCAGGGGTGGGGAACCTTTTTCCTCTGACGGGCCATTTTGATAGTCTTAACTCACTCACAGACCGCAGATAGAGAGGACGCAACAAGCTTTCCCCATAGGGTGCAGGCCAAGGGGCCCCATCAGATCTGTTGTGGTCTAGGGGAAGCCCAGGTAAGGAACTGCAGCCAAGCCCCTGGAAGGTATGGAGTTTGTACAAAATTCATAGGTAATAGAATTTTTCTTCACTTTCAATTGCAAAAAAATTAACAACTTTTTAGCATTTAATTCACTATTCGGAGGGACACTTCTACCCCCCCCCCCGAATCTACCGGAGAAAGTGCAGTACCCTCTTAGTTTTGTATGTAATAGATAGTACGTGTGATGTGTGATAGTATGTAGTATGTGTGATAATGCAGTTCTGTTTAATGCTGTGTAGCCTCAAACGCAAAGCATCCATTACCACCAGGAGTACAAGGATTCTGCACCTGGTTTAATTATGTCAAAGGGAACAGTGGGCATGTTACGTTGTGCACCTGTACTAGGATTTTAGTAATATAGTGGTTGTGTTTCATAGCAGTTAAACAGAAATATCCGGTAAGTGGTATGGCAGAATAAATGTTGGGAACCTTGGGCTGAAAGATTATTATCAATAACTTTTCAAGTGATTCTGAATTTGCATTTATGAATTGCCTTGCGAGCCTGATAAAATTCTCAGGGGCCGCATACAGCCTACGGGCCTGAGGTTCCCCAACCCTGTCGTACACATTACTGTACATAAAGTCGATCGTTTCAGCCAGTCACAGTTATTATCTTGTAACGAAATTTACTACATTTTCCGATGCTTACTCCATTTGTTTCCTCAAGCTGGTAACTAATGTTCATTTTGCCATATTTTTGTGATAATTTTTGTGAACTGTACAATTATGTTGTCCATTTGAAGTCGGCTATTTAGAAGAGATTTAAAAATGGACGCTTCACCAACTTTTGAGGTACTTTGCACTGGATGGCGGGTGCTACTTTTGGTAAAAAGAGGCGCCTGGTAGGATTCCTTTTGGGATCAACAGGAGCTGTGTGGCTGGAAACGAGGGCCAAACAACACCTGGCGCCTGGTTAATTTCACCCTTCCACCAGACCCATTCCAATCATTGCGATGAACGATGTAGGCAAAATTTTTGAAACCCTTTAACCTGAAAGTGATCAAGTTTTATTCCAGGCCTCGTTCCAGCCTCGAGCCGAGACATCGAGACATTAGACTGCTCCGAGGCTGAGCCAAGACATGAATGACCGAGGCTGAGGACTAAGTTTCTGCCTTAAGGCAGGCCTCAAGGCATACAACACTGTTTGGTACCATAGCCCATTAGCCATACAGTATAAAGTAACACCCAAAATAAAATGTAGGACCACTGAATAATGCTATAGTTCTGTATCAAAGGGCTATAAGGCCAGTGGGTTGAAGGACTACAACCAAGGATGAATTAAAGGTCAAAGGGCTAGAACCAAATTCATTTTCCTTACCAGAGCAAATACACAAATGTATTCAACAAGGAAAGACTGACAGTAGATCTGCATGTATGAAATAGTGCTGCTAGATTTCAGCGTTGTCTCTCAACTGTAGAAATATGGTACCAGAGATGCCACTTTTCAGATTTTAGTCTGAAATCAGATTTTTTTGGAATGCCCATCAAAAATTCACATTTCTTAGACATCAGAAAACACTTTTTTGATTCCCAAATTTTTGGTCAAATTTATGAAAAAAGTCTGCTCTGTTGTGTGATCAGAGAGTTAGTCCAACATAAACCACTGATAGTAGCAAATTTATTTGTTATTATTATTATTACATATTTGGTACAAACAATAGTGAAGGTACCAGGTAAGTGGGTATAGACCAGAGATCTGAAACACACACAGTGAAGTGAGTGCACCCCTTACCTTATCTTAAGAATACCTAATACATAGATAAATAATGATCAGATAGTCTCTTACGAAAGCTCCTCACAGAGGGAATTTCCTGCAAATCCAGAGGAAGATCATTCCAAAGTCTTGTAAAATGAACAAAGGGGGAATTATAGAAAGTCTGAGTCTTCGCAGTCCAGTGAAGAAGCCTTCCAGGGGCACGAGTGCTAGGTCTTATGAATTGTGTAAATTCAGCTGGACAGTACCCATGAACAATTTTATGACCAAGAGCAAGTCTCTGTAATGCAAGGTTGTGCTTGATACTGATAATACTAAAATGCTTTAACCTGTCTTCGTATGATACTATCTCATTTGGAAATTTCCTCTGATACAAAATTCTGGTAGCCCTCCTTTGTACAGCTTCAATACGGTCTAAATGACATACGTTAAAAGGGTGCCAAATAGAACCACAATACAACAAAACAGGTAAGACAAGAGTCTTATATAAAAGTAAGAAAGAATCATGAGGCATCCCATTTGTACAACGAGAAACAAATCCTACTAGTCTAGAAGCAGATTTACAAATATGTTCGAGATGATTGTTGAAAGAAAAATTGCTGCTAAACAGAACACCTAGGAGCTCATAATTCTCAGCAACATTGAGAGGATTGCTTCCAAGACAATAATCATGAAATAAGGCATTGTTAGGTTTACACCTAGAGATGTGCATGATAGCACACTTAGATACATTCAGTGGAAGCTCGTTATCAATAGACCACTGGAAAACAGTGTTTAAATCATTCTGTAAAATATCCTTATCCCCTTCACAAGTAATAGGTCGGATAATAGTATGATCATCAGCAAACTGAAACATTGTTGAGGAAAGACCAGAGGAAATATCGCTGACATAAGCAAGAAACAGTATGGGACCCATAACAGATCCCTGTGGAACTCCACTATAGATAGTGGTCCACTCAGAAAACGCCCCTTGAAAAACTACTCTTTGTTGGCGCATCCATAGGAAGTCCTGAATGCAGGCAAGAATGCTTCCTCTTATCCCCAACTTGTGAAGCTTTAAAATGAGCTTATTATGTGGCACTCTGTCAAAAGCAGAGCTAAAGTCAAGGAAAACAGCATCCACCAGATTGCACGAAGAAGAATCCAATGACGAGGAAATAAGATGATGAACTTTAGATAGCATTAGCTCACAGTTTCTCCTAGGGCGAAAGCCAAATTGGTTTGTACCAAGAATATTATTGTTGTACCAAGTACCTTATGCAGATGGCACTGTACGGAGAATTGTTAAGTACTGGACAGACTTTGTATACTAGTTTACTGTGATTGTCTATCCGGCAGTTTGACACCTTTACAAAATTTTCAGATTTTTTGGATATTAAAATGATGGTAGCATCTCTGTGGTACTGTCATAATAGGAGAACTTTTATGTATGGGTAGTTATGTACAGTAAAGCTGAATGGGTTGCACCAGCACATCATCTGAGTGAAATCACAGTAGCAGGCATGATGAAACACTTGCTACATCATCTTAAAACTCTGAACATGCTTGGCATTACTTCAACTACTATAGGTTTGCTCCTACATAAAATTCCCTAAACATAGAGCCATTCAATAATACCTGAAGATCAGATCATACATGAACAAATCTTTAAATTTCTGTTGTGTGAAATGTTATGGCATAAGATTCAGCTGGATTTAAGAACAGGGTTTTATTTTGTTTCAATTTGTCATAAAAATGTTTGTTTTAGGGACTTACCAGAAACTAATTTAGTCTTATTTGTGATATAAACTTGTACTTTTGATGCTTTCCTTGCAGGAAATGTGATGTGTTAAATAGAGGCCTCAGTGGATACAACTCTCGATGGGCTGAGATTCTTTTACCACATATCCTTCCATTAGATTTACTAAAACAGACCCATCTAGTGACTGTTTTCTTTGGAGCCAATGATGCTTCTTTACCTGATGTAACACCAGACAAATATGTCTCTGTTGAAGATTATGCTGCCAATCTGAAGGTAAAGATTTACAATTTTTTGCATTTTGTTTTTTTTTAGTTTCTCAATACTGAGCTGCCTGTATGAAGGAAAATGTTCATTCAATATATTTGTTTGCTTGTTTGTCATTTAAAACAGAAAATTGTTGAACATTTGAAGACAGGAGGACTGAAATCTGATCAGATAATTTTGATCTGCCCTCCTGCTTTTTATGGCGATGATTGGAAGAAAGTCTGTATAGAGAAGGGTATGTTGCTATTGTTTGATTGTCCAGTGACTTTGTTGTTGAAACCTTTAGCTTTGTAGATCCCTGGGATAGGTTAAGAAAGCCATGGGCATATCATACAAGCAGTAAATTTGGGTCATTCTATGTGGAATCATCCATTTTTCAGACAGGTGATTGAGTGACCCTCTCATAGTTTGTTAAACATCAGTCGAAATGTTCTTCTTTGGTCAAGATGAACACAGAAAATTGAAGCATCATTAATTCAAGTGGCTTGAAATTGCAACCCCTTAAAAATGGCATGGGTCCACCTTAGTTTACTTTGACAGGTTGCTGTTTTTAGCTGTTTGATCTGCCACTGTCACTCTGTCTGGCTGTCTATCTGACCATGGCCCTAACCCATCCATCCCTCCATCCATCAGTTTTCTCAAACTCTCATTTGTTGACAGAATTTGGTGACCCTTGGAGAATCACTCTGTAAATGGACTTTGGTGATGCTAAGACATAATGGTACAGATATTAGGTTGTGGAGCTACTTTGGATCATCATAAAGTCAAGGTCAAAGGTCATTTAGGAGTCTGCACAGACTATTATGCAAACACCCTAAAACTGCATCTCCTACCTGATAGAGCACCTTATTTCCTCAAAAGTGAGTTTTAATGTTCCTTAAGTAATGCTTCCTTCTTGTTCACAGAAGTTGGATGCAAAGTCATTGAATGCCGTCAGAGGTCTGCATATTAGGTGAAAACCTAAAAATCAGTTTTTAGTTTGACTTGTGATAACTTGTGTAAGTGTACCTGATGATGTCATATGTAAGAGGTCAAAAGTCAAAAACTCAAAATTAGTTGTTAGTCAGTATCTGCTAACTTTTGATGACTTGCTTTACTGTCACATCAACTTTCACCACTTGCATATACTGTAGTTTACTATCATTATTGAAGTATTGTAGGACAGGTGTTTGGACTTGCAGATCTATCAATTGCCTCTTTGATGAAATCTGTATTTTTTTGTCTTTTCAATCTGCTGCCCCTGCCATCTCTCATGCTTAGATGTTTATTAATAGACCATGCCAAGTGTTAAGGGACATCTACATGACCATATGTACATTTGTCCATGAACATCGTCATACAAATGTTAGAACATTTGCCGGGAAGATGAAACATCCAGCTAAAAGTTTGAAGTTGAACACCTTCATACATGTTGGATGTTGGTGAAATTTGTTGGGAAAGCAGTCCACATGATCATGAGCAATGAGCATTGTCATGAAAAGTGTATGATGATGTTTTGAGCAAATGTATGATTGTACATATGTAGATGGGGCTTTAGTAGGGCATGGAAGTTCAGTCCTTGTCAAGCCTTTCATTAGGCAGGAGCCAGGCCAGTTTTAATTTTGTTCCCCAAGATGTAGCACCTGGTTTGCTTCAAAAGGATATGACCAGCTGACTTTTAATGATACAAAGCACCTGCAGGCCATATCCCAAACTTTATAAATCCAAAACTGAGGTTTGTGCTCTTATTAGTGAGCACTTCCTGAGTTGTGTACACTAACATGAGCATATGTCACATTTCTATGTTGTAACTTTGTAACACCAGGGTATTCCCAGAGTCTTGACATTGGGTTCAAATCACACCAAGTACATTTTATACTTTGCCCTTGAAAGAAATTTAAAAACATGACTGTTCCAGAGCTCCCAACCCTCCTGCTTTGGGTGGAAAATTTCCGAAAATCCTCCCTAGGTCCCACCTTTCCGCTGTGTCCTATCATTCTCCCGCCCGGAGGAAAATGTTTGCTGATGTGTGCCAGCTTCCATGAGTGGTACTCAGAAAGCCATTACAAAGGCATCTTTAACATATGAGGCATGCAACATGGCTTTTATAATGTTTTGACCCCAAAAGCCTGCTTTTTTCATTTCCAGTCTACATTGTGCTAAGGTTTTCCCAGGCATATATCACAGACAAATGGGTCTTCTGAAGCTTCTACGGGGGCTTTCCCCTGGACCCCACCAGGGGTCCTGTGGCAAGCCCATGGACCCTACCCATTAAGGGCTTTGGGCTTTGCACTTGCTGTGCACTTCATGCACATTTCCACTTATCATATCCTTATATCCCTATCTTGAATTCAGAAATGTTGGGAGCTCTGCTGTTCATGAAAAAATGGTACCTGGAAGGAATGTGCAAGACACTAGCTAGGAGTCAAAACATGGATTGTACTGGTGCCTGGTCCAAGCCCACTTAATGTAAGGATTGGTCCTGGTACACTGTACCGTGTATGGGGCTCAAGGACTAATACTTACGAATCTACAGGTTTGAGCTGCTGCACTGTTGGTGCTCTAAATGGGATAGGAAGTTGAAAATTGTTACTCTGGTTGCTTTTAATAACAGCACAAGAAAGAAGTATATTTATGTTATTGTGAAGATAGACATACTGTACATGGCATTGCTAATTTATTCAGGTAGATATGTTTCCATTTTTAGGGAGTTCAGTAGGCCTACTCATGCTATTGGTCAGAGGCTATTCAGGTTACAACTTACAAGCTTAATAGACCTTATGCATTGAAGTCATCTCCCATTTGATAACCACTTCCTAGAGGACACTCGGTACTACTGGGTGTAGAAAACATATGCTTGTCTTCTGAGCAGGCACACATTGGTTTCAATGGCCGTGTGAAGTCATGGTATGTGCATAGGGTCTATCATTATTTGGCTACAGGTTTATATCAATAAGAGGCACAGATATGTGAAACCATTTGTTAATAATAAGACTGGTCCAAAATGGGCTCCATCAACAAACATACTATAAAAGGCCTGCTATTCCAGTGGATGGTTGGCTATGTGGGCAACTATTCATGGCATCCAATCAAATAGAACCATATATATCTGATATGCAAAATAACCAAAGTTTGACTTTGTGACTTGGCTCTTTTGTGGTCAAGTTATTGAGGTGAATATCCATGACTTTAAAAATGTTGGGCAAAGCCCTACTTGGCATGAGAATATGCTTCAAGCATTGAATTTGCTGAATATCATGTCCATAAGAAAGTTACTTAGAATGACAGATTTAGCCATATGTTGTCTATTAAGGAAGATAGAATGATGTTTTTTTTTGTCCTTTTGAAATTACTAATTACCATAAATATTTATGTGTTCATGTACTTACAGTAAACCATATATCCAGTTCGTGACCTATCAGTACACTTAGTACCAATGCTGTTATTTCAACATGAACTGAGAGGTTTATGACCCAAGTACCAAATAACCCCTTGCCAATTAAAAAATATGTATTCTCAAAGTCAGAAGTAACAAGAGGGAGACATCACAGCATAATGAAGGGAGCCACACCATTTTCAAGAGTTCATAATTTCAAAGGGACCGGGATCTGTAGTGAAATTTTCTGTGTCTCTGTTTGGGCTATGCAGGAAAATTAAAACGAATTTTTAGCAAACATTGAGAGGTGATTGAAAGCCTGTGATGTTTTGGTATACATTGACACTGTTTTGAAAATGTGCTTTGTTTCTAAACAAGGCAAACTAGCCAAAAAAGTGATGTTCTGGTTTTATCTTCCAGGAACTGAGCTGAACAGGAGTAATGAAAATACTGGCCAATACAGTAGGGCATGCTGTCAAGTTGCTAAAGACTTAAAAACACATGTGATTGATCTTTGGACAATCATGCAAGAAGATAAGGTAAGTTTCAGGGTTTTAACTGAGACAGAAATAAATGTTCAGGTACGGAAAGAAGGGTCTAAGCTCAAGTCAAGTTTTGATGTGTTAGAGGGTTGCTTATTCTAGGTAGTCTTGTGAAATTTCCATTAAAATCTGTTGTGTAGTTCTCAAGATATCAGCAGATAAAGTTACCACATTTTCAACACAAAGTGAACTTGAAGCAAGCACATATGATGTCATACCCTCACATTAATAAGCAGTCTTTTGTTTTTCTTTAAACTTAATCACCAGTTTTCTCCTCAACAATCAAATGTTATCAGAATGTGATTGCATGAGAGGCATGGAAAAATTACAAACTTTACATTCTCCACAGGGAGGTCCTATCCCTGCTAACTTCAAGGTCAACACAACAGACTGAAAAAACAAAGGAAACAAAGCATTCCTTATCAATGTGAGGAAGTGATATCAGGGAGCTGCGAGGTGATATACTCCCACTTGCGTCAAGCTCACTTTGGGTCACAAATGTAGTAACTTCTTTTGCTGATATCTCGAGTAATACATGTCCGATTTGAATGAAAGTTTAACCTAAATGCATAGATTTAGTTCCTCTTTCACATATGAAAAGTGTATTTTTGCTTAAACCCCTCTTTTGACGTGAATCCAGGTGCTGACACTGCTGATCTAGGCCAACAAACATTACTTTTTAATAACTGTGTTATAGTTTTTGGTTACAATATTCAAGTTTCATCTCATGCATTGGATTTCAGGCTGTTCAGTTGTTTCAGTTATAGGATTATTAAGTAGCAGTGTCTTTTCAAGTTGTCTGCAGATATGTGCAGAAAATCAGTTAATGAGTTCAAGGATCACTTTAACATACTTTTACTTTCTTAGTTGAGTCCAAACACTTGTTCCCAAAGACCAAAATGACCAAATGATTTTAAGCTTTCTTAACATATCATTATGTTTACAAATGTTGAAAGATTCAAAAAGTTCTCTTTGAGTAGTAATAATTTCAATTGGGTCTAAGAAAGCAACATGGATTTGTTGATTTTTTTCCTACGATTTATAACACATTTTAATTTCAGAAGTCTAGTACCTGGACTTACCTGGTAATTACGTACTGCCACATTAAATCGGATGTTGCAGTTTTCAGACTTTTGGAACTGATGTTATTATGAATACTACAAAATTAGAAATTAAATAAGGATTACAAAACTTACTTTGCCACAGGTTCAAGTGAGACCTCATTTTATTTAACTCACAGGTTTTACGTAGATGTTGATGGTTACTGTAGGATTCCATTGAGCTATTTTCCTGTAAAGGTGCATCTTCATATTGAAGAATCATAATAATCAGTCATTCATTTTCTTCTCCATGGCAACTGACTTGTTCCATATTCCAATGTATTCTTTTTAGAACTGGAAAAGATACCTCTGTGATGGTCTGCACCTGTCAGTGGATGGCTCCCAACTTCTGTGGGAGCATCTGAAACCATTCTTTGACAAACTGGCAGAGTCACTAGAGATGGTGTATCCTGACTGGAGCAGTATTGACCCAAAAAATCCTGAAGCTTCCTTGTTATGATGTTACCATTATATTGGTGAAAGAAGGGTAACTGAAGATCATCAATTTCTGTTAGCTGACATTCATATCATCATACCTTTCAATTTCTAAGTAGACCCTGTCAATAAATGACATTATGCTCACTTTGTCAGTCTTGGTGGTCACAGGGCCTATGGAAGAAACTATCAGAGCGGCAGTTATAGCATAACTTCATCTAATCCGGTTATGAAAAGACTTATGTTTTACAAAAAGAAGTCCTTTGAGGACATTTTTGATTTCTTTTAGGAAAATGTAAACGTAATACTGTTAATTCTTACAAAGGGATGTTTTGTCTTGTCCTAGAAGAAACTGTTCTGCGTTTATGATTTTTTAGAGGACATGCAATGTCTTTAAGTTGCATCATGTGCCATACTTGATACCGCAATCACTTGTCATACTGTAGGACAATGCAGTTGTGCCCACTTGAATATCGAGATTGGAACAATGTGAGGATTTTTTTTTTTTTTTCTTATTTATAATTTTATTTGGAGCAAACTCTCCTCTTATTGCATTTAAGATATTTGGAGGAAAGCAGAATGATTTTTATACATTAGCCAGGTATTTTTAAACTTGAGATAGCTGCAGATGTTCATGACTGTCATCAAGACATCTCTTCCTATATGAAGTATGAATTTGTGTAGTATCCATGTGACAACTGCTTTGTATGTAATGTGGAATCACCTGAGAGTTATTTGCTTAAAAAACAGCCATGTTGTAGGTCTTTGAGGCCAGTTTTTGTGGCCTTGGCCCCAGCCTTGGTTTGTACCCGCAGGCACTGGAAGTTAAGCTGAGGTCGATCCGAGGCCGCCTGTTTGATGGTCCCATGCAAAAATTCAAAACTTCTACTCTTTTTGAAGTGTTTTCCATTGCCACATATAAGAGCGTATCTGACCAACTCTGTAGTAGGTTTTCAAGTTCTATAGGTTGTTACACAAACTGAAACGGTTTTACATCTATTACATTGCATATCATTTTTGCAACCAGCAAACAGATTATGATGTTAGAGGTTTTCCTACAACTAGACTACAATTTATTTTCCTCTTGGTGTAACATGCTTAATCATGTTTATATAAATTATTATCATCCAGCAGCTGTTTATTTTTTTTTATTAAAATGAGAAAAATGAGAACTCTGTAAAACATATAACTAGCCTGCCATTTCAGTTATTTTGAAATATTTTATGTAAAACAAAACCTAAAAGACAGTGCACAATAGCAAACAATAGTGATGTGTAAAAAACTGGAGTTCGTTCTTCCTGGATCTTCACTACCTTCAATTTCTTACAACCACAAAACTGTAACAGCAATTAGCATTTTATGTTTTCCTGCCTAGCAGATGTTGTCAATGCTAGTTATGATGAACATCTGCTGTCCATGTCACAACAAGTTTCACAGATAGTCACTAACATGGTGATTTATTAACAGGGTTAGAAGGGTAGTCAGTGATTTTCCTACAAAAATTATATGAAAATTGTCCTTGCAACTTGCATTTAGACTCAATTAAAATTTCTGAGACTTAGCCCTTGAATGGAGGTGACAACTATAGCTGCATTAGAATCACAAGATTTAAGGACTTGAGTGTAACCATGTGGTGTGTGCCTACCCAGCTCAAAATTTGAGACCATTGTGGTCTTCTGTTTAAAAATTTTAAGATCACTCATCAGTTCAATCCATAACATGGCAACTTGACTGGGACAACTCTAACCTAGACAATTACCACCTATGACACCTGCCCCCCCCCCCCCCGACTGGACACCACTCACGTTGAGGTACCTGCATGGTTAGGGAGGTGTCAACTGTGTGAAACTAAGGTGTTAGGGTTAGCAATTAGAAGTAAACATGTAGCTGCAGGAAAGACCGACTTTTGAAATTAGGGGATAAATGCGAGGGTGCCCGGTCTTAAATGTGATTTGAGACCGACGATGACGTCATCACAGAGGCTGAGCGGACCAAGGCAACAGCCGAGGTCCGCTGCCTCTGTGATGACGTTATCGGAGGTCTCAAATCACATTTAAGACCGGGCACCCTGCTTTTATCCCCATTCATAAACACTCAACATTAAAATGTTGGGAATCGACAAAAACATTGAATTTTCGACAAAATTTTACAGATCAAATTTTAATTCTCCCAGCTAACTTAGGACTCTATTATGACGTCATGTTTAGTTTCTTGCGATAGTAGCGAACAACTTCAAGCCAAAAGAAAGTGGACAACCACGCAAATATTTTCACTTAACATATTGATTGTAATCTCAATTCATCGAACGAAATTTAACTGGATTAATTTAACGCAAAATTGTTTATCTCTGAATTATCATACATCGTTGTAGAGATGAGGCTGAGCATTAAAACAAGGAAACTAACTTCTAGCTGGCTATTGTTTACAGTGAAGTTCTACTCCACGAAAGTTTCACAGAGGTAAATAAATACACAGTACTGTGCAGTTACGGTCTACTGTAATATATTGTGTGCAGTGCAGTGCAGCATTCAACGACATGCATGCGGACATTTGACTGCAAGTAGTTAGCGCACAAGATCGTTCAAGATCCATAAGTAAGACGGTGGTTTTAGGTGTCTTAAGCCTTCTTGGAAAAGGATTATAGTGTTGGTAACTTTGAAAATGTGTTCAAGTTTTTAATACAGATTATGCAGGCCTAACGTTAGGACTAGCTTAAACTATTTACAACATTAGTTCAGAAGAAGCCTAGCTCGGCGTAGAACTAGGAATGGAGACCGTGCTGACCTGTTATGTCTGTTAGTATTAGCGGAATTGGTTCCAACGTAAAAACCTGACAGTGACACTCAGTAAAACCTGTTTACCATTGCTCTGCATGTCATAGTTATAACACAGGCCCCATGCTGGCATTAGCAGCACAGAGACCAAATTCACTTTTCTTTACCATGCAGTCCAACTTAGGAGAATAAGGAGTGGAATATTTGTAACTGGCAGACAGTTAACAAAATGTACCCTTGGCATATACTGTAAGGTTATATACGCACCTTTAGCCATACCACTGCCAGTATCCAAGAAGATGAATATAGTTTTGCTAGCATTCATTCATGGGATGAAATGAGCATTATGCTTTGGAATGGTTATAGCTACAGGAGTGCTAGGCATAACAGTATAATACTACAGTAGTTTACAGTAACTGGTTTTCTTACTCAGATCTTATGGTTTATGTTGCTATGGTAACACATCATGGACAAAGCATAGTGCACAATGCTGTAGTAACAGTGATATTCAATTCACCTTGAAAAAGTAATTCTCCTAAACTGGCAAAGCGATTCGAGACTGGTCTCGAATGGTTTTCAGCCAATCAGAATGCAGGAAATCAATAAAGGTGTTTATGAATTAACAATACTGCAAATCATTATTTTCATCAGTAGCACATACAATTACAACTTCAAATTTACACCACTACTTACAAACTAGTGTTGTTTGTTTCATTAACTACTCTGGCTAGCTACAAAATGTGTATATTAGGGATGCACTGGATATCTGTCTGGTTAGGCCAGACTGTCTGTCCAGAGAGTGAAAACATTTCTGGATCTTCACATGAATCTAGCCATATTTTTCAAAAATTTTGGTCAGAAGTACCTTACAAATGTTAGTGGTAGTTTCATACATTTATGTGTTTATCTATTTTTTTTTTAAATCTGTAATACATTTTATCACTAAGGGATTATCTGAGGTACTATTGGTTAGTTGTTCACTACTCATTTCAGTTCATTCACTACACTAATGGCACTAAGACCATTGCTACATATCCACAGTATTTATCAACATATGAGCAGTCACATTTATGCAGCTGGAAAAATATCATCAGATGCTTTTACGAACATTTACTCTTAACCTAACAAACTGATGAAACAAAAGACTCAAAAATGTAATTTAGATTAGTTTATCTCCTCTGGGGAATGTTCTGGTGCATGAAGATCATCCCAGCTCACCATCCTAGTATAATGTATCACATAGTTAAATGATTACTCTCCTATCCCATGACAACAGTCATTCAGTACAGGTTTTCTCTTTCTAAATGAAAATCCACTTTTGCTGGACCTTATCCAGCTAAATTTCATAAACTATATGGCAAAATCCAGTTCTGACAAGATTCCAAAATCTGGATACGGTGCATCTCAAGCACACATAGCTTGGTGATATCATAAAAAGGTGGACAATTTGTACTGTAGAACTTCAAATTTGATTTTATATGTTACACATAAAAGTTATGCAGTGAAACGCGTAATATGATAGTACACATTAACATACAAAAAGTAACTGTGATGCAGATACTGTCACTGTTGTTTTACCTTTTATTGGAATGCAAAGTAATATTCCAAGAATCAGTACAATGAATTATGCTTAAAAGATTTTATCAGGAAAAATCACTACGACCCAACACACCCATCACAAACTTACTTTATACTACCAATAAGATCACATTCACCTTAATCAAGTGCTTTAGCTCCATACTATACAGCAGGCTTAACAGACATCCTGGGTCAAAGGTCATTGAGGTTTTATTTTGATGTAGTACAAAATATATGAGAAGTTTAAAAGTACTTGAATATTATACTACCTTTCAAACACAGGGGTGATTAATGGTACATTTCATCCTGAAGAGCACAACTGTTACATAACATGAACAACTTCGACAAAAATAAGGCGCATATCCTTTCTACATGCCACTCAACTATGAGGTTTTCTTATATAGAGAATACAAAGCGGTTTTCTGAGGAAGAGTTCCCACCTAACCGCACCTTCCGTACTGCATTCTGGTTGTTGTTCAAACCTCGCATGACCATATTAATGAAGAAATAAATCGCATTTGGCGGACTATCATTGGTGCATAAACCGTCGAGACTCCAAATTTGGCAAAATAACGGATCAGGCGAAGCTGAGTCCATTATTTTGCCAAATTTGGAGTCGAGACGTTTATGAGACAATAGTCCGCCAAATGTAATTTATTCCTATTCTACCACAGAAAATGTGTGAAAAACTTCATTCTCATCAGTTGTCATATTTACTGACTGTGTGCTGGGGAATAACAGGTCAGTATTTAACCAATCAGAATGCAGTAAATGGATGGATGACTAGAGGTGGCAGAATACTGTTTTTACTTCACTTTCAATGTGTTGCCCAAGAATTCCAACCCCAGACCTTCACCACCTTTTTTTGTAATAAAGTTTTCCATCTGGGAGATTAACAACATACATTCAACTGCATTTCTTCAGTTCAGATTGAAACACAATACTTTGGAAAGCTGTGACCTAGCTTTTTGGTGTTTTGTATGTAGCGACAGTGCTGGAGTGTATCATTTTACATGAACTATAGCTACACTGGTGTATGACGTTTTAACTGCCCAACAGACAGGTCAAAACATACCTTTCTGATTGCTGCACACTGCAAAGATTTGATGGTATTGTCACACTTGAGTGGGCTTGCAGAGTATGCATGGTTGGACAAAGAGAGAGGTATTCCATTTCTGATAGAAAAATTCAGCAATTTACGCCCAATCTGTTCAAGTGTTTTTGTTTTATTTCCTTAACCTTATTTTCTTGAACCTTGAACCCATTTTTCCTCCCTCCCCCACCACCATCCACCCTTCACCACCTAAGTGAGATGGCAGTGCTTTATATTATTCATATGTAAATTATGTGGAACAAAAAGTTACCGGGACATGGATTAAACAAAAAAGAATATTTGACTTTTGATGGAAACTTAATTCACTAGAAGAACCATAACCTTACAAATCTTCATTCAAAATTACTTTCAATTTCACAAAATGTGAGCAATGATGTTTAATGTAAGATAATAGTCTTAACACATAATTTAAAATCAACAGATTTCATACCAAGTGGTTGCTATAAGAAATGTGACACATCACACTCAACAGTAACTAAAACATTTTATACCCATAAATTTTCTTACTCTTACACAGTAGTATTCCTTTTACATTACAAACTTTTACCTTAAAAAACAAAACTTTTGAGGCTACTGTATCAAGTTTTACTACTCTTCAGCATCACACAAAAAAATAAAACAGGAATTTTTCATAAAAGTACAATGACACAATTACTTCCTAGAAAAAGGATTAAAAACTGAAAAGACAATCAAGCACTAACACTGGATGTCAAATTTAAGAGATTAAAAGTATAAAGCTGTTTCAGTGCGACTAAAGACTTCCCCCTCTGGTACTATCTTTGAAGGATATGATTCCTTAAATATTATTTAACAATTCTGTATGCTTTTGAATTGTGGTCAAAATTCTCATATTTGATTTGATTGATTTGAATACCTTACAAAAACCTCTCAAGAGAATGCTTCAAAGACACTTGTCAAATGTTCTTCATTAAAAAGTCTCCATAACTTAATACCTCTATCAGTCACAGTACAGTGACATCATATAATAGTACCCTAGGAAATCAAGGTGTACACATCACAAGAAAGAAAACTTAGTTGAGAAACGATCAAAATGAAAAATTCCCAATTAGTCTAAGTCATAAAATTTACATCAATCTTTTGATTTATAGATCATGACCTTTTCAATAAAGAAGTAAAATGAAAAAATATAGCAAAGAAAAGGAAGGTTGGGACATACAAATTCAGGGTATTTTGTATTCCGCTGTTCATCCAAACAGAAAAATTAAAATAATGAAACAAATCTTTGAGACAAAAGTTCTAGCCATATGTTGACACAGCCTGATTTCACTTCCTGTACAGCTCACTCTCACTTCCTTTTTAATAATCATTTATGACAGTGCAAGAAGAAACATATTTTGTACATATACCAAAGGACACAAAAATGTAAATGTGAGCATTGACAATATTCCTCAGAGTTTGATAAAATAGCAGTATTAGGCAGACCAGACGGTCTCATTATTTTGCTGCATGACATTATACCATATGAGTAAGAGGTGTGATTGCTGCATTATCTTTCTCTTTCACAAGTGACTGATGAAAAAAAAATTCTTTCCTACTGAAGGTGAGCAGTAGGTAAGGTGTCATATTCATTGCAGTATTTTAAAAGACAATGATATCATTTGTAACTAAATACTCAGGTCAGACATGTGGTTTGGTGCTATATTAAAGGCAAACCAGTTTAATACTATGGCAATGCCCCAGTGACCTCTGAATTGACCTCACAACTGCGACAGCAAGAAGGTATTTCCACCTACATGGTATTTTAAAATTTCTCAACATCAACAGATTTATAAGGGAAGACTTAGCCATGTACAAAGTAGCTGGCACAGCACAATATGTCTAATGTTACACAAAAACTTGCCAGCCTTGATACTGAGGTTGTATTAAATAGGTAACACTTATTATATTGTTTACAACAATTAGTCATAATGGCACATTTATGTTGTAACACTTAACCACATCTACACATTTTCTTGTTTCATCACAATCACAATAGAAGCACATGGGGGGTGGGGGGGGGGGGAGGTTATTCCTGTACTCAAAGCCATTATCCACAATAAAACAAGCACCTTCTGTGTCAATGTAACTGAGATGGTGCAGTAAACTTGCATCAAATTTACTGTCTATCAGTCAAAGAATGCATAAAAATGTAAGTCACATATACTGAAGAAAACTGAAAACCCACAATTATCCCCAAATTGAAAATTTTGTTTTAAACGCACAAGCAAACACTCATGCAAGAAATTTTCCCATCACCAATTATTAGAGAACCCACATTACAATGATATCTTTTTATTTCAAAGATGATGTACTTCAATTACAGTCTATCTTGGCTCTATTTATCTAATGAAAATGACAAGACATACACATACTACATGAGCACCTTCAGAGGTACCACTCATACAGTTTAAGAATATGTAAGGCTATTATCATCATAAGGCAAATACCCTATTTTGGAAGGAAATCAATGGGTTTTTAAAAATCAAATGTTTTTATGTACTTGGAAGTAGTTAAAATGCTGAATAATCCTTTGAAAACTTACAAGGAGCAAGAGGGTGGGGATGTTCACTGTCCCATGACTTCAAGTGAGTGGTTTCTTTGAATTCACCTACATTTTAAACCATTTTCAAACACCCCAACAGATTTATCTGCCTGAATATGCCATCTAAGATATCGATACTATGATATTACTGATTCTACACAACTGATGACAACACATTTTTTAACAGTAGTAATATCCTCTTCCATAACTAATGTTGTTTTTTACAGAAACACAATTATCACACAAAATCTTTTTGAGTTATATATTTTGTTATTTCCACTTACTTAAAAATCCTCTTGTCCCACCCTATCCTAGTCTCGTAGCTCAAATGAAAGGTTACTGGTGACACTACTGCAGAGACACCTATGCTGGTAAGATGGTCAATAAAAGGCAAGAAACTAGGGCACAAATATTCATCCTAAAAATACATTTCCTCAGATCTATATTGTCATCATGAAATGAGGTTGTTAAAATTGTAGAGATGACCTGTTGTGGTGTTCTTTAAATACTGCCAGCTGCTAGTAGGAACCAAAATGTCTCATGCTCTGCCAACAAATTGCAAACAGTGTGGTCTTTAGTGTTAAGCACTTGAAGGTTTCAAGAACTGGTGTAGCTTCTCAAATCAAAAGTATATGCAGACAACTGTTACAATGAATGAAAGTCTAAGGAGTAATCTATTCTATCATTTTCACAAAGGTACAAAATTTACTCTGTGGGAGTACAGGAGGTCAAAAACCCACTCTACTTTTTTCGAAATGTCATTAATGATGCCTCCTTTTTGCCAAAATACTATTTTGCACACTTTTCAAAGTACACCTCAGATTTTCAGGTTTAGGTGTATGCTTTACACTTACACAACTTTTTCATTTTTGAACTTTTTGGAATATGAGGAAGTGTGGCTATATCCTAGGGGCAAACCAATTTCTTAACCTATTACCCCTCACGAACATGCACTTTAGTTACATTCAAATAAATCTCCCACAACCTTCACTACACAGTGATTAGAAAAGTGGATGGCAGAGAAAGGCATCACTAATATAGTACTTCTGACATAACCTAACATCAGTACAACTATGAACTTCTTTGAAAATTACATTCCTCTGCAATAGTACAAAGATAAGAAGATACCAGTCACTTCACTCTACATCCCACGTTCAGGAAATATTTCGTGTTGAGCAGATGAAACTTGAAAACATGATAACAATTTAAAGAAAGCTGCCTTAGGATAACTTCTGTCTTCTTCCTTTCACCTATAAGAATGCATTGGGATTGGCTCTGGGATCTTTGAGGTGCCGGAACCTGAACGTTATGACCACACCTAAAATCTGGAAGGAAAGTGAAGAGAAAGATGATATATACTTTCCTAGAATGAAAATGATGGGTAACTACATATCCTTAAAGATATCAGGGTTCCTAAGCAGCAAACTTAATAGTAAGTATGTACTAATACTCACACTTTGCAACATTTATATGTACTTGTACTTGAGAGAATGGATTTGTTCTTACACTGACAGCTTTATAAAGTTTGGCAGTCATACCTAATGCAAAATTTTGCACAAGACAAGTGCTTATCCTCCTGGCTCACTACCAGAGACAATGCAACTGCACTTGGTACTCATAACATTGCAGTCACACTATAGGCTTGCTACACAATTAACTGTCACACTCAAATTCCCTTTACAGTTTACTGTCTAATTTATTACCCTTTAAATTACTTTTCTTCACAATATATTGGTCAAACAAAGTATAAAATGACAATTCCCTAGATATTTATAAAGACATGTACATTGCAAAGAAACTGGTCATACACAGTCTACAATGCACAACTACATTCCACCTTTATCACATTACTTTCATGGTTTAAAAAACTTTACATTTGAAAAGGCTGCAACTTTCTTTAAAAATATGACTACCATACATACTACTGTCCCTCAAGTTAACATTTCATGATTAATTGCATTCAAGTTTAAATGTAATGATTAATTACAATTGAGTTAACATTTAAAGGAGCTATGGCATCCCCCACATATATATAGACATATCACCATAGTTCTAAATCCAGTTGGTGACTGTAGTTTGACTGGCATTCATTCAAACAATAATAGCACTAATCTGGTTGGTAATGATGACTTGGACAGTCAGTTGTGTTCCTTATTAGGCTCAAAGTCACACACAGTTTGTTTTTCAATATTGCCTTGAGCAATTGAAACTCAGTGCAGGCTACTGTGGCTCTGTCTCAGAAGTGTTCTACTACTAGACAGTTGTTAGTGTTTAAATTGGAGGCGGGGTAGAAGTTAGGTTAGTTGGGAGAATTGTTACTGTCTGGGGTGAGCTTAGAGGGCCTTTAATGATTAATTACAATCAATTTTACATTCAATCAACTTTACATTTAATGCTTAATTGCAATAAACTTAACATTTAATGATTTTTTTACAATTAAATTTGTTAGTTGCAGTGTTGTTTTCAAAGATTAATCTTCATTACATTCTCCAAGTGTTAAAACTGAAAATATTCAAATGAAGAATTTTTAATGCAAAGCAAAAGGTTAAAGATTTTCACTTTGAAGGAAGTTAGTAATGTGTAGAGAAAGATTTTATCAGTAAATTTCAAACCAATGGTGTCATCAGACAGAATGAATAATTTAGTCTGCTGGCCTGCCACAATACTACTTTGCTATTTTTTGCAAATACTTGTAACTCACACTACTTGCATGGAAACCACTGCAAAAATAAAAAAAAATTGCATCCTTTAAATCCCAACTTGATATCACAAAAGTTACAAATGGAAAAGAGGCATGAAAAGATGTCATGAAGAGGTGACATTTATAAATCTGTTGTATAGAAAGAGACGGCCACCTACAGCTCCTTATGATCTATTCCAGTTTTTGCAACACACTTCAAAAACCTTGCCCTACAGATACAACATACTGTCCTTAAAAATTTAAAGTGGGTTACCAATGAGATTCAATGATTTCTGCAGTTACTATGTTTACGTGATTATGAAATGCAGATAAATTGCCAGGATTCCTGCCACCTCAAAATCTCATGGAATTTATTTTTTTTTTTCACTTTTCCACCTTCAGAAGTTATTGGCATTTTGTAAATACTCTCTGAAGTCATGGAAAATTCATAAAATTTTGTAAGTCTACGTGACTTCTTTAAATTTGTGTACAATGTGTTTTTCTACCCTGGATATTTGAACCCACGAAAATTCCTTCAGTCATGGATTTTTCAGAATGTTAAGGTGTAAAAACTCTGAACTGCCATGAAATACAAAAAAGTAAATAAAAAGTAATATCAGTGAAACTAAGAGAGTATCATGTAAACGATGAGGTAATGGACAACATTGTTAAATGAAAGCATTCACATATTTTACTGAATGAAGACAAGCGAAATTTAGTGGAACTAAGTATAATATGTGTAGGAGTATCATGAAGACTGCACAATGTGCACAACTATTATTATCCTGAGTTTTACATCAAAAGTTGTTCACACAAAGTCAACTAAGGTGAATAGGAATTACTAAAGTGTAGGCTGCTGAGAATAATTCTGGCATCTAGCAAAGTGTAAAAGTGGAAAATTCAAGGGTTACTGGCCAGGGATACTTCAACTTTGTAACAGTTGTAGTTGCTGTAATTTAATTGACACGCTTGTTTTCTTATCTATATTTTAAAACCATCCACCCTTTGCAGGCCATTTTGTGTCTGCAAATGGCCAGCCTGTCATTTGACAACCCAAGTTTTAAGGATCCACTTCTATTGAGCATTGTCCCCTCTGGAAGATACCAATACTGCAGTATCACACCAATTCAAACAGAGGGAAGCCACTAGGCCTATTACCACACCAGTTGTAGAACTTGCTACTGTTGGTCCTATGACCATTCTGCATGCCATGATCATTGGTATACAACCATACACGTCCCACACAAGTCCCTTCCAAGCCCCCATCCCCCGCCTACTCTGTAAAGCACCCAAGAAAAACATTAACATGGAAATGATTACATTGCCGTTGGAAAGAGATGAGGTGAAGCAGAGTCTGTAAGTTACAGGAATGCACTAGGGTTAGCTCTGGGGTCTTTCTGGTTGCGATATCGTACTGCCAGCCATACTCCAATCAACTGCCCAGAGAAAAAGACAAAAAGTATGCAGCAACTGTTGCCAGGATTATTGAATGAAAAAAGAATAAAAAAAAAAGAGAGAAGGTTAATGAATGCTTTGAGAATAAATAAACTGCACTGTGATTAAATCAGTAAGTTTCATGGAAACTGATGAAATAGTAAGTAGGCAAGATGTTAGATATGAAGCAAAATGGAAGGTAACATATTCAAAAAATGCTGTAGATAATTGTGATTAGATCGACCCCATAGCCTACTTTATGATCTTGCAAAAAAGTAAGTAAAATTAAACTAGGCCTGAAATTAACGACAGAAGTTCTTCATCTTTAAGACAACATTAGATGAATCTTGAGGAAATGACTTGAAAATGATCACCTAAATCCCTGGAAACTCTAAAATCATCTTAATCAGTAGTGTGTATAGGGTTTATCAAACATATAAAATGGACTTATGGAAAAAACAAGTCACTCCAAGTTATAATATTGAGACTGTCCTATTAAAAGATATCAATTTTATAATCCTAACCCCTGCAGAAACTTTTCTCTCCATGAGTTTATTCCACAGGATAATGGATAACTCACTTACCAAGCCCACTTCCCCACCCACAACATTTTAAATTCTCCCAACTAAGTCTACTTCTAATCTCCAAGTTAGAAAATATCAGCCTCTGGCACCCACCTCCTTGAGGTGCCAGAGCTAGTGAATAAATTAAAGCACAATTACTACTCTGCTGAGAACACCTGTCTGCTGTGTAATGTAGGCTACATTCAAATTTAACTGATCTAAACAAGTCTTCATTGACCAATCACAGTGTTTTGTAATTGAAAGTTATAATTGAATTCATGACAATTAATGTGCACTTTACAACTATGAAGTTAGACAACCCTAGATTCATTACTTGGGATGATACAGGAGTTCTTTGTCTACAGTATATGATTTGGGTCATCTGATACCACGAGAGATACTTGCAGATGAAGCAGAACAATTAAATGACTAGGTCTGAATAGTACATCTTCTTATTTCAGAATAAGTTAGCCAGAATAAGGAATGCAGGTCAAAGGGAATTCCCCATCCCATGGAGAATGGTAACCAGGGCTGGAAAAAATGCAGATTTCCCAGCAAGTCAGAAACTGTTTCCTGCGTGATTATAATTCTTTACTATCTAAGCGGAGCGCGTCCACAGGTTCGCTCGTAGCGTACAGAAAATTTTTGGCAAAATGAAGCCTCCCAGATTGCAGGAAATGGCCCTTCCGGGCCCTGATGATTTTATCTCTGGTCAGGGCTTGGAAAATATTTTTGAAAAAAGTAGTTGTCAGGCATTTTGGTATCAGACTGTACGTGGTAGCCCGACATGACTTTGTTTGAGCCCTACATAACTAAATTCACGTATATACATCTAGCACTCATAACACTGTTCTTTGACTTGTTTGTGCATGAATTAAAAAGTCTCCTTGTGTTGTTTTTCTTCAACGGTTGTTACAGTTATTTTAGTTTTGTTCCTCTGTCAAGCGATTTAGGCTCAATTCTCTTTCGCGCCACACAGTCAGGCCATTTAGCTCAGCACCTACATTGTATGTACTGTTCATATATAGGCTATATATTAATATCAAAAGACAGCTCGCAGTGCGTGTTTTGCATGCAGTGCGTGTGGATTGGGAGCATTTGGATACTAAGGCCGAGAAGTAGTGTGAAAGAAAGTTTTTTTTTTTTTAAGTCCCCTCAACTCTCTGGTGAAGAGCCAGGGGCGAAAACCAAACAATACTCCCGAAGGAGGTCTGCTCCCTGAAGGAGCTGTATGTCCCCAAGGGACAACTCAACTCAACCAGAACTACCTGACGTGCGAAGTCTCGTTCTGGACTGGCTGAATAGAACGGCCTCCGAAAGGAAGTGCTGAAAATTTACTGTTACCGTAAAATACATACACAAATAGATACGTAAACTGGCTTGACTTTTATGTTACTAGATTTCACTTACATTAAGATGGCATGCTTTCATTATCTAAAGATGTAAATTTTGGTAAAACAGTTACGCCACATAAACTATGCACATATTCCAACCAATATAATATTCTCTTGCCTCAAATCAAGCGGTAAGACTTCAAATTTTTGGTGGAAAGACTTTTTTGGAAACAAACTTCACTTCATCAGCTCTAGCATCATACACATTCTTTCAAGGGGTATATTGCGCTGTGTGCACAGAAAAAATCTTCTATCCTGTCCTATCTATCCTGTTACTACCTTAAATGCTAAAATGATTCCTACCTTTACGTTGCTCATAATTTTCGATTGCTATTCAAACTATTTGTTTCCAAACTATAAGTTTCCAAATATATGGCAAAAAAGAAAATATTTCCCATTTTTGTGTAACCCCATTTGCTAGTGGAGCCTGTCAAAGTCACGTGCACTGCTTCGGCACAGCATATCGAAGAGAGCACCCAGGCAACGAACGAACGTTCGTTCGTATGTGATAACGGCATGCAAAGTGGCTGCCGTATCGTACCGTACATAGTTAACGGTACTGTACGGGTGAAAGCTCGGCCCAGGAGATGCACTAGAAAGATTTTTACTGTAATTATCATGAAGGATCAGTGTGTACAGTAGGTAGTAGATTTTGATAAACAAGAAAGCAGTTTACAAGAAATGTGAACACATGGTTGAGGTACTTTACAGTGCAGAAGTTGTAGTGACAAAACGTTATTTTTTGTTACGATGCATGTTACAGCACACTGGGCACAAAGCCACAGAAGGTAATGGTAGGACTGACTCAGTAAGTCAGTATCCGAAACATTTAAATCCTGTAGTCTGCACTGCATTAGCTGTGCCTACAGTGAGATTCGTTAGAGGTGCACGGCCATTGATCGAAGGCCGCGAGTGCATGACCAAGGGATTTGGCCGCGGCGGGATTTCCCGCGAGACGCAAAATTTCCCGGCAAGGAGCTTCCCGTTTTGCCGATTTTTTCCCGCCGTGATGGTAACCCACATGTAATTCCTGATTAAAAATTTGGGGGCACACTGTAGGCAAGGGTTTCTCAACCTTTTGTAACTCGAGGCCCACTACTAAATGTCAAAAGTACCAGAGGACAACATTTCACCATTAACTAAACAATGAAGTTCCACTTACATTTCCACTTCACCAACCATGCAAGTTTGAAATTGAGCAATGTTCACTTTACTAAAATTCTACTAAAGACAGATGATACAAACTATATTAAAAGAACTGACAATATTTAAAAACTTTTCCAGCTGGCTTTGTGGACCACCAGATGGTGCTCTAGGGCCTTTTAGTGGCCCACAGCCAACTGGATGAGAGATGTTGGTAGAGACTATGCTGCTGAAGGAATGTACTCAATTGTGATGTGCATACTAAAACAATTTTCCTCATTTTTCATTAGACAAAAATGAGGAAAATTGAAGGTATTTTAGGCACTTTCTTCCATTTTATTCTTCCCATATGCAAAAAATTGCATTCTGAGTGAAGTGTCAAAGCAGGAGACACCAGCCTATAACATACAAGCTCTCTGAGCTCAAAACTTTTATGAATATAACACACAAATCTGAAGTCAGTGTGAAAAGCCTACTATGAGGGGTAGTTTGTATTTGTTGAAAACTTCTGCAAGGTTCAAAGGCCATAAAACAGATGAAAATAAGCATGTAGATCAAAGGAGGAATAAACAGTGGTATGCTACAAGCATACTTCCTTTGAGGAAAACAAATTTGTGACTAGCAGCCCTGGCACTCTAACCAACTCCAAAAGTGCCACAACCTGAAAGCTTAAAAGATATAACTTTAAAAGCTGAAAAGCAGACTGGGCAGTAGGTATTACAAAAGCATTTTAATCACATGACATGCTTAAACTTGTTTTTCAAATGGAACATGTTTAAACTCTTTACAACCTTTAAACGCGTTCATTATTTTCTATAGCAAAATTAGCCACTGTAATACCATTTTTGGTATGCAAATGCTGTGGTTTATTGCGTGTACAAATTGATGTACAAATATGCACCACAGCAAAAGAGTAACTGGGATACAAAAACAGATAGCATTTGGTCCATGTGTAACCAATGGATTGGTCCGTAACAAAGTAACTGTTCAATTGCCATAGCCCTACATGGTTTAAGCAGAGAAATCAATGTATTGGGTGAAAAGATGTTCTAGAAAGCTCTAAGCTCAACGCTCGAGACTATAATTAAGAGATGTTTTTCAGGTTTCCGTATATGACTTCTGTTGTTCTCAAATGACCTTTGAATTTCACCAAGAACAATAATAATCTTGTAATATGGGGTATTACATACAAAGTCTAAGTTCTGCCAGAGACGTCATGCAATCCCTAGCAAGGAAAGAGTAAAACCCCTCCAATGCATTACCTCTGTAAAACTAAAAAAGAGCCCAAGGCCACCACAGTAGTTGAGACCATGCTTTGCAACTGACACCCAATCCTCTTCACAGTAGTTATATTTACTGTCCTCAGGTGGACTTTCAGGTAGACAATCCTGGGGCTACAGGAAGAAAGAAGGTTAAAAAAAAAAAGAGATGCTTAAAGTTACAGACAAGTCAAGAATGCCAGTAAACAAGTACTATGAAACAACAATTTTTCACTAATAATACTCCAAATAAATCAACTTGCAGTTGTTTGATGTACATATAAACTACTTTATAGTATATTACAATTACCCCTAAAAGGATTTTTAAGAAGTAAATACTTTACCAGTATGAAGCAACTTCATGTACACAACACACCTTGTCCTTGGAACTTCTTTTATATTCATAGTAAATGGTTACCAGCAATAGACAATCTCACACTTCATCTATAAGGAACACTGAACTTTTATCCCTCTTTTAAAGAAAATATTCATATCACCTAGTAACTGGTATGAAGCCACCACAGACACAAGGCACACTATAGCACATGATAACTAACAGGAAACAACATCAGAGCCAGACTGCACGTTCTCATCTCTCTCTCTGTCATTCTTTTGCACTCATAGCGAGGTTTACAGGAATGGTAGGAGGAAAAGATAGCCACCCCTTTCAGAAACATGGTGGAAAACTTCCTTCTTCTCTCTTATTTTCCCAGTGAAAGATTAGTTAGTTAGACGAGATTTATTGACACATCAACACGAATGTATTATATAGTGTCAACTAGATAAAAAAGTGAAGTTTAAAAATGGTTTCATTCGTTCAAGTTTGGTTTCAAGTACAGCTCAAATACGGTGCAAGTCCTTCCCTTTAGTCGCCTCTTATGACAGGCGGGAAATATTCTACAACCCCCAGCCCACAGGGGCCCCCAGTGAAAGAAGACTTCTCGACTATTTCAAGTTCCAAGCATTATCTCACTATGTCATTAATATTTTTGTCATCCTATTCATTTACTTTTATCCTCCAGCCTACACCCTGATCCACCTAAAACTACTGCAATTTCCTCATTACAATGTTGCATTACTTATTGTTTTGCAACAGTGGATTTGTAAGTTTACATATAGTACAAAAGAAGGACTGAAGCACTTTGCCTGTTTCCCCTTCATTCCATCTCTACATGAAAGGTCCTCATAAAGTCATCTGTGAGTTTGTAAAGAGTGGCATCACAGGCATGAACAGGTAGCCACAAGTTCCTCCCCAATCCCCTCCTTTTCCAACTTTCTGGCACACACCCTCCATACAGTACCAAACATTATTACTGGTAAAAGGAAACCTTAAACAGAAGCCACCACATATACTCAGAGTGTGTGTCTTGTATCTGATGTTTTTCTCTAACCTGTTATTAACTTTCCATTCATCCATGTTCTTTGGAGGTAAAAGTGTGAAAATGACTAAAATCTGAAGTCACTGTCTAGCCAACACATTGACAAGATCACTGGATAACATTTTAATACAGTCTGACAAGAAATACAAAGAAGAAATTACTCACCACATACTCATCACAATCAACATCTTTGACAGTATCATTTGAATGTAATTTACAGCAGCAATATCGTATCTGAAATTCTTCCCTTAGTTTGTCTTCATTTTTCCAAGTGTCAGCCACCAAAACGCGAATCCTATCAGTTGATACAGCAAGACAAAGAATTGAGATGAACAGCTCCAGGAGGAAGATGAGAAATAAGAGAATCATGTACTGACAATATTTTAAATTAAGGAACTCAACAAAAGCAGCTGAAAAAGTATATCTATCTTTATAACATTTTTAACAACACCTGAAATAGTTTGAAGAAAGCATTTATCATCATTATTCTCTGCATAACTTACTCTTTTTCCATTACTTTCAGGCATTTTTTACCATTACTATACACACAAAAACAAATCAACTTTGATACATGACAGTTTAATATTTATATCAGACTATGACAAAATTTTTCAAGGGTGTGAATCAGTGTCCGAAAAACACAGGCGCGGAGTGTGATTCCACCCCTGAAAAGTCCAAAAGAGCGCCCGAAATTGACCGAGGAGTGGGAAATTTCAGTGGCTCAATGCGCAGAAGCGCCCCCGTAAATTTCCAGCAACAAAACATATGAGACAGAATTGCCCAAATAATTTTAACCAGAATGCAAAAATGCATTGAGGTTTCGATGATATATGTTCTATTCCAAATAATGCCATGATGTCCCATATCTTTCAGTCACTGGTCAAGTGCTATCTTAACATGTTGGAAAAATAATTTTAGGTTCATATTTGATCTTGGGAATTCCTGGGAAATTTTGCATTTTGACATCTGATGACTCAAGATGATGATCTTGGGAATTCTTGGGAAAATTTGCTTTTTGACTTCTGGTGAACCCATGAGACGATCTTGGGAATTCTTAAAATTTTGCTTTTTGACCCCAGATGACCTTTGACCTCCATCAAAAACGATAGAATTCTTCCTCTTACCATAATGCATGTACATACTAAGTATGAAATTTATTCAAGCTGCCTAACTTGAGATATCGTGTTAAAAACATTTTCAATGTTTGACCCCCGGTGACCCTACATGACCTTTGACCTCCACCAAACATGATAGCATTCATCTTCCCACCATAACACATCCACATACTACCTATGAAATCTATCCAAGCTTCCTATCTTGAGATATCGTGTTAACAAGGTTGTCTGAGTTTGACCTCCGGTGACCCCAGATGACCTTTGACCTCCACCAAAAATGATAGAGTTCTTCCTCTTACCATAACACATCTACATACTAAGTATGAAATTTATCCAAGCTTACTAACTTGAGATATCATGTTAACAAGGTTTTCAGCATTCAACCCCCGGTGACCCCAGATGACCTTTGACCTCCACCAAAAATGATAGGGTTCTTTCTCTTACCATAACGCATCTACATACTAAGTATGAAATTTATCCAAGCTTCCTATCTCGAGATATCGTGTTAACAAGGTTTTCAGCATTCGACCTCCGGTGACCCCAGATGACCTTTGACCTCCATCAAAAACGATAGGGTTCTTCCTCTTACCATAACGCATCTACATACTAAGTATGAAATTTATCCAAGCTTCCTATCTCGAGATATCGTGTTAACAAGGTTTTCAGCATTCGACCCCCGGTGACCCCAGATGACCTTTGACCTCCCTCTTACCATAACGCATCCACATACTAAGTATGAAATTTATCCAAGCTTCCTATCTCGAGATATCGTGTTAACAAGGTTTTCAGCATTCGACCCCCGGTGACCCCAGATGACCTTTGACCTCCATCAAAAATGATAGGGTTCTTCCTCTTACCATAACGCATCCACATACTACGTATGAAATTTATCCAAGCTTCCTATCTCGAGATATCGTGTTAACAAGGTTTTCAGCATTCGACCCCCGGTGACCCCAGATGACCTTTGACCTCCATCAAAAACGATAGGCTTCTTCCTCTTACCATAACGCATCCACATACTAAGTATGAAATTTATCCAAGCTTCCTACCTCGAGATATCGTGTTAACAAGAATTTCAGCATTCAACCCCCGGTGACCCCAGATGACCTTTGACCTCCATCAAAAACAATAGGGTTCTTCCTCTTACCATAACGCATCTACATACTAAGTATGAAATTTATCCAAGCTTCCTATCTCGAGATATCGTGTTAACAAGGTTTTCGGAGTTTGACCCCCGGTGACCCCAGATGACCTTTGACCTCCACCAAAAACAATAGGGTTCTTCCTCTCAATATGGGGCATCTATGTACCAAGTTTGAGAACTGTCAGAGTTTCCCTTCTTGAGATATCGTGTTAACGAGCAAAGTGTCACAAACACACATACACACACACACATACATACACACATACGCCATCACGAATGCATTGGTTTCTCTTATCATCGAAACCAAAAATAAATTATTACGCCCAAATTATTGGCCCAGTTTTTCTGTTCCAGATTCTTTATCTTTCATATCGAATTGGTCTTCCCTAGAAATCATATGCGTCATGCGACCAACCGTTTGCAGGGCTTGAAATAACCGATGGCAATGGCTATGTGCCAGTCACGCTGCTGCTTGAAAATTAACCTTCACCGTTTTTGTAAAAACATAGTGTCCAGAAAATTCAAAGATTTGAAATTCCGTACATGTTCTTTACATAATTTTAAACGGTCGGAGGACCATTGAACATTTTGTTCCATGTGCATCGTAAGATATATTTACTCAGAAATAATGCAAATGTGTCTCTCATTGGCAGTAAAGTTTTGAGTACTGGCACATGTGCAGTACACATAGCTCAATCAAGAAACCTTACTGCAAACTGAAACCCTCAGAATCTCAATCAAAACCATATTACTTCAAAATGGATTGAAAAATTACGAAACCTTAAAAATTCTAGCAGGGATAGTTTTGATAATCTTTAAATTATACACACATTAATTTTTACTTCCAAAAGGCAGAGATTTAGACCCGAAATTCATGGTTGGTTGCAAATGTACATTCAGTTTTGTTCATAAAAGTCTGCACTGTTTACTGTGTGTCAGTTACCATACTCAATTACAGGACTGATCGTCTCACGATCCAAAATAATGTAACTGGTCAAAAATATGGTCTAAACATTGACCTGACATGTGCAAAAGAGTCTTGGATAACAATCTGAAATAGTTTTGCAAGCTTCAGTGTGAAGGTCTTTCTTAGCCGGACAAATTTCTCCAGAGGGGCTTAGCACTTTTGCCATTGCCTAATGTGTAGTACCTTTGACACTAAGAACCTAACCTACACATGTGTCTGTGCAGTTCATCTACTGTGTTCGAGGTCTACTCCTGGTGCAAAACGGCCATACTTAAAACCTTTCAGCAGTGATTCTTGCATTTCTTTTTTACCATATTTGTTCTTCGGCATTTTATTATGGACACAAAGTCAAATGAATGATATGATTTCATTGCTGCTCGTCTATATTTCTTGTATTATGTTTTGGTTTATTGGCCACATATATTAGTGTTACGACAGAGTATCAAAAGATCCAGACTTAGGCCATGAGCACATGCTTTGGCAAATTTTACTGAAACTTGGACCCAATATATTTTCGTAACATAACATAACAGGTTAAGGGCAAAGGAGGGCTAAGGCCCAATAAGATGCCCTGAAGTCCATACAACCTTACTGAAAACAAACAACCAACACCAAACGAGCCCAGCACAATTAGATTCTACCACAGTTATGGAAGAACTTGTCGATGTTAAACTTAAAGCAAGTGCACAGATGTGGAGTTAACTACCCACTCAGGCAGACTATTCCACTCATTGACAACTCTATGAGAGAAGCTGAACTTCCTAATGTCAAGCCTTGCAAAACACTTAACTAGCTTCTTACAATGGCCTCGAACCCGAGAATTACTCTGAACCTTTATATACCTACAAGATGACAAAAGGATTCCTTTCAGAGAGAAATTTGTACACCTGAAGCTTGTCCCCCCTAATCCTTCTCAACTCCAGGGTGGTAAGCCCAAGATGCTTAAGTCTAACATGATAAGGTAGATGTCTCACCTCAGGTATAAGGCGAGTGGCTCTCCTCTGAACTTGCTCTAAAAGAAACTTGTCCTTTTCACAGAAGGGACTCCAAGCCTGGGCTGCATAATCGAGGTGGGGTCTTACCAACTGCTTATACAGATTTAGCACAATTTCTTTACTAAAACTATTGAGATTCCTCTTGATCAATCTAAGCACCCTATTCGCCCTAGCAGCAGCAGCTGCACACTGTCTAGATGGCTTTAATAATAACCTGTAATAACTAAACCCAGATCTTTCTCAAAAGTCACATCACTCAGAATACTACCATTTATGTTATAATCATAGCTGAAATTTTTAGGACCAAAGTGAAGGACTTTGCACTTACCTGCATTAAAAGACATTTGCCAAGTCTGAGACCATGAAAATAACCTATCCAAGTCTTTTTGCAGTAATGAGGCATCATCCTTATCACTAACCTTCCTATAGAGCTTAGTATCATCAGCAAATACTAGATGTGAGAGAGCTATCAATATCATTGATGAAAATTAAGGAAAGAAGCAGGCCAAGAACAGAGCCATGTGGAACTCCACTTGTGACTTCTTTCCAAGAAGAGAAATTACCATTAACAACAACTCTCTGAGATCTACCATTAAGCCATGAATTTATCCAGTCAGCAAAACTGCCCTTGATGCCTAACCTATGCAGTTTAACCATAAGTCTACCTAATGGAACTTTATCAAAGGCTGTTTGAAAATCAAGGTAAATGACATCACCACTGTGACCAGAATCAAGAGATAAAGAAACATCCTCAAGAAAGCTTAGTAAGTTAGTAACACAAGATCTACTTGGTAAGAAACCATCCTGTGACAGATTGAGTAACCCATTATCTAAAAGATATTTATGCAAACAATCCTTGATTACAGATTCCACAACTGTGCACACAACACTGGTTAAACAGACCGGCCTATAATTGCAAGGCAAGCTCCAATCCCCCTTTTTGAAAATTGGAGTAACTTTAGCTATCCGCCAGTCAGCAGGTACAAAGTTTGAATCCAGAAACTTCTGAAATATAATGCAAAGAGCAACTGACAAAATCTTGGAGCATTCATGAAGAATGGCAGGATGGATCCCATCAGGCCCAAGGGTCTTACTAGCTTTTAAACTCTTCAATTTATTACAAACCAACTCATCAGAGAAGAAAACATCACTAACTAAAGAAGAGTTATCAGAACCCCTACAACTCCCCAAATTAGATGATTCTTGGTAAAAACAGATACAAAATAATCATTTAACAAATTAGCCATTTCCTGATGATCACTAACTTGGTGTGCCTTGATTACCTTGGAGAGGCCCAACACCTGCTGTAGTGAAATGAAAGGGGTTTGTTTGTGTGTTGAGGTCACAAAGTATTCAGTCCCTCTTTAAGAGCAGAATGGATGTTCTGCATTTTATGTAGATGAGCACCTGTAGGATTGAATGGGCATTGCATCCAGTATGCAAATTTTGCTTATTGAAGTCCACTAGACCATGCTCACTATAAATGCGTTTGCAGTGCACGTGGCTCGCACTTCCTCACTAGACCCGTTGTAAAGTATGTAGCTGGGAGTGCACCTCTGCACATTGTATGATGCCAATTTGACACTTGCGTTCATCATTCTCTGCGAAATCGACTATTCGGAACTACAGTACCACATGGACCTACGAAACTTGCGAGTAATGGCCAGTAAACCCAAGGAGGTAAAGTGTAAATTTATTTCACATTTTATAGGGTTATTGTATTTCTTGCCTTGTTAGTCTTGCGTATGTGTATTGCGTTGCCTTGTAAGATAGAGCAGTGACAGGTACAACGGTTTTGCGTGGACTTCTTTCGAAGAATGTAGTTTGATTTATTAAGCAACTGTACTGCTTATATTGCTTACATTTCCTTGAGTGTTTGGTGTATTTTGTGTAATTACATGTAGGCAGACATTGGTAATGTAGCCTGAAGTAGTTTGGAACGGACGTAATGTTATCGTCTGTAAATGAGTTAATTGTGTGCAATGTGTTAGTGTCAAGTGCAATTCATCCCAGTGCAATTTGTGAATTTGTATATATTATTTCGTATTTTCAGTAACTATTTGTATATAATTTGTCCTTTGTCAGTTATTACGGAATTAGGAGTTGGAGTTAGAAGCTGGAGTTAAGGAGAAGTGCGACTGCGATGTAAGCAAATAAATCTGAAAGACTCCCGTCACAGCTCTCCACTGGTTTTCTTTCGTTTTCTCTTGCGGGCCCTGCTACACACGCGGCTATACCCTCCTTAACTTTCTGCTTAGACCTGATGTAGGCATAAAAAGATTTTGGATTTACCTTAACCTCCTTGGCCAACTGCTTTTCAAAGCTAGCTTTAGTGTCAATAACCAATCTTTTAACTAAGAGTTCCTGATTCTTGTAGACTGCAAAGTCATCAGAATTCTTACTGACCCTATATCGACGCCAACATTTACTTTTCTTCCTGGCTGCAAGTACCTCTCTCAAAATCCAAATTGGCCTATTTTTAACCACAGCTTTCTTGAGTAGGATACACAACTTTGTAGTGTCAGTAACTAATTAAGAAAAACAATCCGTGCTTCAGCAGGGCCTAAGTGGGACAAACGTGTAGCCCAATCTATGGTAAGAAGCTCTTTAGCATAAGTAAAGTTAGCTTTGCTGAAATCTAAAACAGTTTTGTCACTACCTTGTAGTTTGCTGAAACAACATATCTCAAAGCTAATGAGGTCATGGTCACTAGATCCTATCTTACCACCACTAGCTACATTTCTAACCATGTTTTCATCAGTACTTAGCACAAACAGACAATTATCCTCATGAGTGGCAAACAGAACATGCTGGGTAAAGAAACCATCAGACACTGCCTCAAGAAAATCCCTCCCATGTGAATCTCTAGTACATGAATTCCAATCAATATCAGGAAAGCTGAGATCCCCAAACACAACTGCCCCTTTCGAAGAGACTTTCCTAAAACTTTTGAGCAAACTCTGATAATTATCAAGAATTTGGTGAACGATAAATAATACTAACAACTAAAGGAGTGCTAGACTCATTGATAAAACTAAGTTCACACCACAAGCAGTTAGAAAATCCAGAAGAAAACTTGTTGGTGACATCAACACAATTTATGCTATCCTTAACACAGTAAAACCCCTCCACCTCTACCACAGACAGTATCTCCCCATCTTGCCTGAAAATTTTGTACCCAGGAACTTGAATTTCAGAGTTGCTGATCTCGCTATGGAGCCAAGTTTCGGTAACCCCAACTATGTCTGGATTGTCTATGGAAATATGAGCAAGGAACCCACTGAACTTATTGAAAAGGCTGTGAACATTGGCAAACATGACCTTCATTCCACAAACGGCCCTAAATAAATGCTTCCCCTTGCTACCAACACAATCACTCTGAGCACAATAAAACTGAGAAACCCCCCCCCCATTCTTGGCTGACCTCACCCCTGGCTCTAGTTTGACACCTGAGAATCAACAGCAAGAGAAACCAGCCTAGCCAACTTGTTAGCCCCTATGCTCGACAAGTGCAACCCATCTTTAGCAAAAAGATCCCTCCTATTTACAAAACCAGCCCAGGTATCAACAAAGAGAAAACCCTCAAGAGCACACTCATTTTTCAACCACTTACTAAATCCAAAATTTTGCCCCAAGAGACCTTCCTATCAAACTGAGGAAGGATACCACAAACAACCCCTTTTGTATGTGTCAACTTTAGCCTACAGATCAGTTACTTATACTTTGACCTAAGTGAAATTTGATTGTCCTGACTGAGATTATTAGTGCCCACGTGCACAGCTACAACTTCCTTGTCCCCAACAATTTTGCTAACTCTAGCTGAGATGTCCTCAATTCTTGCACCAGGGAGACAAATCCTTACCCTATTCCTTCGGTCCCTCTTACAAAATTCCCTATCTGTAAACCCAGTAATGGAGTCCCCAACAAACAGAACCTTACCTTTAGCCTTTTCACCCTCCCACAGACCACCAGAAATACCAGAGTCCCCTTCTTTTGATTCCTCTACTACCTCCTGAACAATAAAATGAAGTGAGAATTCTCAAAAGGATACAAAGAATAGGCAGACTTGGTGATGTCTGATAGCTCCTATCAGACCAAGTACTGATACCAGAAGCAGAAACACTCCACATGCAATGATACCACCGACAGCAAACAGACTATGTACATATGCTTGGGCCTTGGCAACAGCTGGAAGAATGATCAGGAGGAGAGAGACCAACTGTCAAAGAGAGAGAAAATAAAAAATCAACTTAGTTTCACAACTATTCTCTTGAGTTTTTCCAAGATTGTATTAAAAATGCCTTAAAAGTTTACCCCAAAGCCTCCACTGCAAGAGAGAAAAAGCTAGAAAACACATGCATGTTGTCCACATCTGCATTTGAATAACGGCTATTAAAGATTCATTTTCATAATGCATTCAGATCACACAACAGAAAAGTCTTAAATAATATATACAGTGAACTATTTGCAAACAATAACGTTCTAAGATAATCCTTAACTTGCTACTGTTTGAATAATGTTCACATGTACAGTACAATATCACAATAAATCACTCACATCTTATTTACATTGTACCTACAGTATAAATGTATTCAGACAGAGTCTTTCTTCATGCAGAGTACTCTTCAACTCAACACTTCTTTATCTTTTTGGAATCATCCAGTGATCCAAATCTCATTCTGAGACCTGCTAAATTTTCCACATCATCTTTTATTTCCCTTACGAGTGTAATTCATGTTTCAGATCATTGCAAGATAACCGAAGAGGTCTCAGGTTATCTTGCAAAAAATTTACCAATTATAACAAAAAAATTGTAATGTGATTAAAAGAGACCATACATGAATCAGCATACCAGCACAGGTTTTGGTATTGTACCTCAAAATTGGGATGACTGCATTTGATCAATAAAATGTGTCGCTTCCCATCTTAAAAATAAGCTGGTTCACAAAGACATCAGGAAATTGGCTAATTCATGAAGGCAAATGACATAGACTACTGTACCTACCTTCTCAATACAGAAGACAACATGCTTCTGCATATGTAATTTGTTGTGCATACCACTGATATAGCAACTTACATATATTTATGTTAAAGGTCTGAAAAAAGATACTGTACTTCCAACCTACACAGAGCATGCAAACTACTAAAATACTGTAGGTTGGGAAAACATGTCCAGTACTTCTAGTATTACAAGCATGCCTAAACTTAAAAACCCTTTATTATTATTAATCGAAGCTCACAGCTTCGATTATTGGATTTGCTCAGTTTGTCACGTGAATATGAGCCTTCTTTTGTGGGTCAGCGTATGAATTTTTTTAGTGTGATACTTCTCTGTTTGATCACAATCACTACAAACATATCTGGCATACTTCATCTGCCTCACAGCTGTTTTGATTATTTTATGAAGAGGAAATGTTGACCATTTCCTGGATTTCACTAACTTAACCATGTTCCAATACGAATAATTTGCCCATGTGAGGCAAACAGACAGGCTTCATCTAGAAGTATGATACCCTATTATGCATTTCTATTGACTTTCTTTTTTAGCTTGTCAAATACTTTGTGATCCTTCTTTAAAAAAATCCCCAACTTGAATGCCGCTACGCAAGCCAAGTCTGGCACTGAAGTGGCGACAACATCTCTAAGAATCTCCACTTGTTTAACATGCAGACCTCCCACATAAATCCGTTCAAATGTCTCAGCTTAAGCTGGGCATGCGCAAATGCCCAATCTAGGGTAGAGACATCTTATGGCCGTCTGTTGCCTGCTTGGAAGATACGTTTCTTACACTGTGGGTAAAGCTGTGTTCGAAAACTTGACACCAGGACATTTTTTGCCTCAAGAGTCAGCATGGCAGGCCGTTGTCGGCTTTTATACAACACTGAATATTCATTCTATCATGAAATCCGGTGGCACAAATATTGTATCTGGGCTTCTTATCTTTGTTTCATACCATCTTCAGAGGCTTCAATCTGTACTTGCCTGCAAGTGCAAAACATCTAATTTGTACTGCATTTAGGAAGCAGACTGAAACATAAATCCTGAATGGCACAACAAAGTTATGCATGTTAGATACTGATAGCCAGCCATGTAGATGTGGACAGTCAAATGACCCACACCTGAAATGCTTATTACTCCCCCACAGTTGTTACCTAAAACTGAGCTCAACAGAATGAACCATGGAAGAACTTCCATGAGCAAACTGTTGCCAGTTGAAATGTTCAAGTTTTTTCAAACCATGGAGTTACTACCTCTGAGGTAATACTATACTTCCATGTTTCAACCTACAGTTCAGGTGTGATTCCATCAGACTACTGTACAGTATGTAGCAGGGTAGACTAGAACCACTGGAAGTTTGTAGTGTGACTCTGCACATGATAAATCATGTGATTCACATTCACAAGGTCCATTGGTCACCACTACCATGTGCATGACACCATGCTTGCAAAGGTCCCTACTTGCATACATTACCTGTAGGTCCAATAATGTGCTTTGGAATATTTAACAGTGATGGTACTATGCAGATTTAAGGGCTCTATAAGCTCACCCAGACAGTGAAAATTCTCCCAACTAAGTTGTATTTCAAGCCCCTCCTCCTAAAACTTTGTCCAGTTCAAGACAGAGCCATAGCAGCCTGCACTGAATTTCAATTGTTCAAAACCACATTGACACACAACTGTGTGTATCAGCTTAAGTTGGCACTCAACTCACATGACTTGTAAGTCATTATTTACCAACCAAACAGGAGCTTTGTTTGAATGAATGTAAATCAAAGTACAGTCACCAATTTAGAACTACTGTATAGCACTATTCCTAAATGTGTTTGGGGGATCCCACAGTCCCTTTAAGTTATAAGCTGAGTTTAGGTGCTATATGAAAGAAAGTACAACAAAAACAGTTTGCATCTATAAGACCAATATCCTGCAGTGCCTCAAGTACTGCATGGAATTGTTATGTAGCAGCTGAGCATATATACATATTCTGCTTATGTACACACAGACAAGAAGAAACACACCCCAATATTATACAGCATGTGTTTCATCTATGGCTGTACTGCATGAACTATGGTGATGGGGGGATTTTTTTTTTTTTTGCCATGAGGACAGACACATGAGAAATCAACTTTACACCAAGAAATGGCAACCATGGTGTATGAATACAATCATTGTGTACTACATGGTATTTAGACTTGTGTAATATGATACTTTTAGTTCAGTATACAACAGGGTACAGTATACACTGGCAGAAGACAAGTTAACACTGCAGCTGGTACTGGTCTGCATACTGTAGAAAAATCTTATAAGATTTTTTATTTTTTTACACTTGAGCAAATAGTTTGTATATAGACGTTTGACACATTACAAAGCCCAAATACATTAAAGTGAATATCAGAAGTTCCTGTTGCACCAAAATTTACAATTAAATCTTGAAATAAGGGACAAAGATTGATACAGAGCCGGTACATTTAAGAATTCTACATGGTACAATATGGAAGACATGACGGAAGCCAAAGACCTCATAGAACACAGGTTTTTAGTATGACAATACCCTAACAGTAATAGATACAGTGATTTCTGTATCAAGGATAAATGCATTCACGTCTACTGCACATGGCTTTTTTATGCTAAAACATGTCACAAATTTTTGTAATGTAGGGTATTCTCAAACATCATCAAGGATTTTATTAAGAGTTCTTATGAGGAAAGCTGTTGATTTATAAAGTAATGTTTCAAAGGACATGACGGTCTGGGCACCAGGTTATACCCTTTTTTGTACTGTACCGTACTGAACTCAAGATTTTCATGACCCACATCATGATACGACCAAAAGGGTAGATCTACACCATACCAGCAACTTGGATGACTTCAAACCACACTCACCCTGACAAAATCCATGTGCATAAACTGGGGATGGAGGGGGAGGAAAAGAGGATATCCCCCCTCCCTTTTTGGAGGTACTCCCAAACTCCCATTGACTTTGGCATTTTCAGACTAACTTTTGCCTCTAGGGCTCATTATCCCTCCCCCCCCCCCATCCCAATTTTTCACACAAACCTCCACTCAGGCCTCAAAATTCACGACGGCCATCGCGGCCATGGCCGATGTAAGTTTTATTTTGGCCTCCGACAGGCATTTTTCACACACTTATCGAAGGCCACTTTTGGCCGACGATGTATCAGTCAAGCTGCACTGTACTAGCCTACCTGTTGTACTATGACCGAGTGCACTTCCTTCATTTCTTTTTTGCACTTGCATTCACGATGCCGCGTATGTGAACCAATACTTTTTCTCACCTTCGTACCGTATTCGCACGCTATGCGAATCAATCGTTCATGTCGATGCTGTGAACAGGTATGGAAAGCCAGCTTAAGTCAATGGGTGAATCCCATTGACTTAACTGCATGTGAGAGATTTCACACACTAAATGTCCATTGACGATGTCGCGAGTTGTGATTGGCTGGTTAACATCGAACCAATCACAATGTTTGTTATACAGATTAATATGTGTTGTGTAGACTGTGCACGTGCCATGCATTTTGTACGTAGTGACCAAACTGACAGACTCAAGATACACCCCACTATACATAGTTTCGCAATTTATCGGAAAAGAAGAGGGATTCATTGGCTGTGCATGTTATAGTTTCCTTTTAACACTGTACGGGAATTACGCTGACAAGATTACTTCAGTCGTCCGAAGGACAGCCTTTATCAGCAGTTTGGGGATAAGTTAGTCATCCGACAGAAATTCTGGCCGTCTCGGACGACCGTAAAATTTGGACGCTGACTTGTTTATATACGTACGTACGTACGCACAGTATACATATCCACTTTATAGTAGAACCATAGAGCAGGATACCGTACTGTGCTAATGTTAGGCTTCCGTTCAGACCTGTCTGCGTGTATTACATTTTGGCCTTAGATGAGAGAATTTTGGCCTTCGTTTAACCCGAAAAATGTTGGTTACGAAGGCCATGTTTGGCCTTAGAGTGAGAAAACGAATTTTGAGGCCTGCCACTAATGGTAAAGTCAATTGCAACTCTCAGTAAATGTAGTATTACACTGTAGGTGTTGTAAAGTACATTACTACTGTAAGATGTAGGTTTGAATAATATAAATGACTAACTGCAACCACTTCATTGATCATTCACAAAACAAAGCAACTACATGTCTTCCTCACTACAAAATTTACAACCCCTTACCACAATTCACCCCTGACATTTTGCAATGCAACTGTATATTCAAACCAGTGACCATCAAATTATAGCTCTGCAGTAACTGGATCCTTACAGCAGAAATGATTAACTAACAAGTATTGCATGCCTGTATATGCCTCTCGCACTGACAATAGCAAGTACAGTAGTGCTAAATATCTAACACCATATATTAATAATTTGAGCTCTATGTAAGGTACTTCAGAACTTTTGGCATTTTTAATGACTTCTCATGTGCACTTGAATTCTTAGCATACAGAATGATAAATTATTTAAGTGCAACAGTATGGTAGGGAGAGGTGTCTCTACAGTAAATTATGTACAGCAATGTACATTCATGCTGGTAAAGACTTGATGTATTCCATATATGAGTAGAACTTTTAGTTTTGAAATGTGCATGCAAATTGTAACTGTTCAAACATTTCTATAAGTATATTTATACAGCATATATACAGTATAAGTACTGCACACAACAAATATACCTTGGATGATGTGGCAGTGCTGACAACACTATATAATTAAAAGCATTTATCACATAATGATTGATTTAATTAGTATTGTTCCTTTTCTACAATACACCATTAACTTCCCCACAGTGCATTATAAAAATGGTAATAGCAATAACACCAATGGAATACAGTGCCAACAGAACATTACCAAATAATGATACACTGTACTGTAACTATGTACGTAGAAACACAGGTGGTGGGAGGTACGTAATACTGTATCATGGAGGGCACCTTGATAATGACTGCACTACTCTACTAGGACATTGTGTAAAGAGGGGAAAGATTACTATGTCCATAAGATACAGATTCTGTACAAGTGAACTTACCAACAGTTACATTATCCTACAGTTTGTTTAATACTACATAATTTGGAGACCAATTCCAATAGTCAGACATGTATGTGCCTTTCAACTGCCAAACCTGACTCAATTGAATACAAACAAATGCGATAGAAAAGAAGTACTGTTTGCCAAATTATTGGCTTCTTTTACAAAATAATGCATATGATTACTGATTTTTTTTTCCTGTAAGTAAGGAATGGGTACTTTCATGTAAATTCAGTCAGCTAGCCAGAGTGCAGATAAAACAATCAGGCAGTAAATAAAGCATCAAAGATGAAAGCAGCTTGTAGGAATGGCTATAGGACTAGTACTATGTTTACATCTATTACAAAACCAGAGCTCTTCCATCCATGAGGTTGGGGAACAGTGTTTTTGTGTTACCCTCTTAAAAGGCTAGTTAACTTATAATAATTTAGGCACTCCTGTGACATTCAGTTCCCACTTATGGTTCTCAGGATACTAGCAGATAAATAATTATTTGAAACTGAAGTGAACTTGAAACAAGTACACATAACATGATTACCGTAACTTCACATAAACCAGCTCTATGTTTGTGCAGGGTTTTTTTTGTTCCAACTAATCAACTAATTTTCTCCTCTCAAATCATGACTTCTTTTTTTTTTAAAGTGAATGCATTAGAGCATGGGATTTTACAATCTTGAAATTCCCCATGAGTAAGCTACTATAATGTCCCTATTTCAAGGTCAAAACAACTAACTGGTGGAAACAAAAAGAAATGAGGCATTTATCAAAATTTGAGGGAATGACATCACTCCTACTTGCTCTAAGTTCACTCAACGCAAACAATGAGGTAACTTTGCCTGTTATGTCACAAAAGCCAAAGAAACTGAATGAAGATTTCACCAAAATGGTTACATTTACTGCAGTTTCTCTTTCATATCATTTTTGGCCTTTTCATTAAATTCTTTCCATTAAATACTTACCTCTAATCTGGAGGACACTAACACAGTCAATCCTACAGTATCACGTAAGCAATAATGTAACTTTATGCTGATGTAAGTTGTGTTTGGAAACATTCCTGTATATCTTTAAGAAAGTCACATTCATATCTGATCTGTAGATCAGTACCTTGGCATTGTTGACAGTACACTACAATACTGTATGTACAAAAGATTACAGTCCAACCAATGAACAGCAGATTTAAGTCTTTGTGTTACGAATCTCCACATTTTATAGCCTGACTTTACCAGCTAATACAGCAGTACACATGTGTAAAGGTTATAATCTGACTTGATACTGCAGAAGTTATAATGTACTGCAGAATGGATAGAACACTCTACTGTAATGTGCTATACCGAACTGGACTGTACTCTCCTGTAATGTACTGTAATGAACACCTCACTGTAATGTGCTATACAGAACTGGACTGTACTGTCCTGTACTGTACTGTAATGAAATGTACCCAGAATTTCTAAATGCATGCCAAATTTAAGTTCTGTTTCCCACAAAGGATGTCAAGGAGGGACAATCCCTACCAAGAATATGGAATACTTAAAAAAAACTTTTTTAAACACAACCAGCTTTCAAAAGGCAATTAGCAGCAAATTATATCTTTCAACACAGAACACATTTTCAGTTTTTGTTTGTTTTCTTTCAGCAGCAAGTTTTGAAAGAGATACATTTTGTCTGCAGTCAAAGCCACCACCATCACTAATTAAACTAGATGGTTTGCATTTGCAGGCAAAAACAGATGGATGCCACTGAAGATGGTATGAAACAAATTTAGAAAGCCCAAAAAGTTACACCACTTGATTCTCGATCAAATAAATATTAAGTGTTGTACAAAAAGGGGCAAACAACCTATCATGCACACTTCTCAGACCAAAAATGTTCTGCTGCCAACGCAACTTTACCCAAGTGCTGTATAAGAATCCTATCCTCCAAGCAGGCAACAGATGGCTGTAAGATGTTTCTATCCAAGATTTGGGCATTTGAGCATGTGCAGGTAAAGCTGAGATGTCGAACGGATTTACAGTTTAAGCGATAGATGTGTAGTGATAGAGTGTGTTTTAACAAGCAGGGATTTTCCATGGTGTATTAATTAATGGAGTCAGTCCCAGACTTGGCCTGCATAGCTGTGTTTCAAGTCTGGGGGTCTTTTAAAATTGATCACACACTGTGTTTGACAAACTGTAAAGAAAGTCAATAGAATTGCATAACAGTTTATTGTCCTTCGAGATAAAGACGTCCTATCTGCCTCAAATGGGCTGATTATTCATACTGGAGCACGGAGAAGTTGGTGAAATCGGGGAAATGGTCAAATTTCCACTTTATAAAATAGCCAAAATAACTGCACGGCAGATGAAGAAGGCTGGGTATGTTTGTAGTGATCATGTTCAAACAGAGGAGTATCATACTGAAAAAATTCATATGCCGAGCCACAAAAGAAGGCACAATTCACATGCCAAACTGAGCAAATCCAATATAATCAAAGCTTTAGGCTTCAATTAATGAAGGAATGCATGCATGCAGTATGAAAACTAAACACAACACAGGTGAATCAATGCAGTATTACATAGCCACATCATGCATACCTACACTGCCTGAAATCCACTTTCTTGGGCCTGATGAAATTTCCAGAATCTTGATCAACACAATAATTATATCAATTTAAAATGGCTTGAAATATTGTTTTAACCGTTTCGTATTAATATTCTAGCAGTGAGAGTTTTGGGAACCTATGAATACATATGCAAAATTTTGACCCCCAGACGGACAATTGTAGTCCCAAAATTAAGTGTGCACTACTGTGTGAATTAGCATGCAATAAAATGGAAATAAAATGAAGTCAACAAGTCGAGAAGGATCAACTCCCCTCTTCAGGTACACTACAAAGTTAGTGAATTATCTCATCTACTAGATGCTAAGAAATTGCATTTTACAGTGTTGCTTTTCAAAATTTTCCTAATGAGGACCCCCATGATGAAATTATATCACAGTGAATCAGGGTTTTCACTGACCCGGGCACCCGGGTCAATGACGCACAACTTCTGATTTTGACGCACAGACACAAAACTTCTGGGGTCAAACTGATGCACACCTTTTTCACCCCAACAATCAGTAATGATAAAGCAATTTTGCCAATACATTCATTGTGCAAATTTACTCACAAAATGCAGCAAGTTCCCAACTTTGTTCTGTGAGACATTTTCCACCTCTCTGTATGTACTAATAAAAATCTGAATAAAAAACTGTATCGCTGCAATAGTACTTACGGAGCTACCATCATTTCCACGTATACATTAACGCCTAATTAACTGCACCCGCATGCACCTAGTTACGTGATTAGACTTGACTCGAAACGAGCTGTGCATATACAGTATATTGTAAACAGATCACAGATATTAGCATGCGTAGATGACCGGAGTGTTCTGGTTTGTAATTCAGTTTCAGTTGTAAAAATAAGGCTAGGCTAGGGACAAACATACACTAGCCTAACATGATCACTAGCAGATGTTACACGGGACATCGGTGACGCAAGACACACGTTCCCAGTCTCTGTACACTATGTCTGTGGCATTAAAATCCGACTCAGCATTTCACACTGTACGATACCTGCTGTACAAGTATGCAGATATGAGGCCATGTATTACACAAAGCTATGCTGTAATTTACATCGATGTAAATGGCAGTCATAGAGTAGTGTTAAGAACTTATAATACTGCTCTATGATGCCTACACATTTACAGCAATGATCAAATCATACAGAGAGGACTACATCGTAGGCTTCTGTACATGTATATTTTTTAGTAGCGCTACTAGCACTAAAAGCATGTGTTTCAATTCTCTAATTATTTCTAGAAGTGAGTCTGGTGCACAGTGCATGTTTTGGCGAAAAAACTTTACGTTCATAATCCCAATATATGGGAAGTTTTGATGTACAGTGTATGACGTAAGCTCATATCAATTTGTTCAAAACACTTTTCTGTCTAAACTGAGGATTGGGTGACTGAGACGTCATAGCTATGTATAATTCATACACACGCTCATCCCGTACACTTGATTGGTCGTGTGGGCGTGACCAAATGTTTTGTTTACCACTGCACGAAGTGTTCGCTGTACATACTGTACAACGCGCGCACGGTGTAGAAGTCTGTGGCGGGTAATGGTCGCGTTGTTTACACATCGCTTGGGGTCTTTTAATTGGTGCAAGACTTATGCATAATCATATTTGTGCCTGTTTGTACGTATTTTGGCCTGGTCCCTATGGGGGAGTGTTGAAAATCTGAAAACAAAGGTTACCATTGGAAAGCTTATAGATAACCAATCCAGCAATGCATGAACATTGGCGATCCAAGCTTATTTGTACAAACAGCAGTAGGTCAAAAGTTAATAGCTATTGCTTGCCATGCAAAAAGATGCCTTCGAAATCCGTCCAGGTCCCTATGTACAAGTCAAATAATATCGATATATTTTTATGTCATTCAGAAGCTGAGACATAGTAGAACATGGAACTGAATGAACATCACTGTAATTTTGCTATGCAACAGAGCACGAGCGATCGAAAGTTCGTATCCGTACTGTTTTCCACAGAGCGCATTTTCGTTGCGTGGGAGACGCTGACACAAGCTGTATGGGTTTAAGTAACAAACAAATTGATATGACAGTCTACATGAAGGTGCTTATCACAGAAGTGAAATCCCACCATGTTTCAGTAGGGCCTACATTTTAAGTTGCTTCGTCTAGGCAAAAACAGGAATAAAGTTTGTTGCAATAACCTGAAATTTATTCTGACCCCTTCTTTTTTAGTTTGACTCTTGTAAATTTATTCTAAAGGGTCAGTGACTCCTGAAAAAAAGTGATGAGTGAAAACCCTGGTGAATAGAGCCACAGCCAACGCTTCATGCAATAACAGCATTCTGAGACTTGAATTTATGGGCAGCATGTGCTGCAGAATCAGGAGCTATTAAACTACACCCTTTTCCTTGTAAACTTATAAATTACTAGGCAAAGTGGATTTGTGGCAACACCTGTCAATTTCATCATAGGTTTTATTTACAGAAACGCCTTGGAAGGGGCGTAACAAATTTGTAACCTGAGATTATTCGAATCCCTTAAAATATCTGCAAAAATTATTAGTTATGTTTTGAAATAAGGCTTTCACGATATTTCCACAAAAGACAATCGATATAATCTGACCCCGAATAATCGAAATTCGATTGTTTTTTTTTCTCCACATACTTTACTTGTTAAAAGTAACCCATTGCGCTGAATGCAGGAACGCCAAACAGTGTATATGACCTGTACATAAGCGCCAAACTGGGGCCCAGTCTAGCCTTACAAACTGTCACAAAATCTTTAGTTTTTTGGTCTAAGATATGATTGATATACCCTCTCTCTCCACAATTTTTTCAATTATTTAACGATTACTTTGATTTTTACGATTATTTCGATTTTTTTGATTTTTCGATTTTCTTCTCATGCAATAATCATACCGTTTCTAAACTTTTTAAAACCGGTATCAATATAATAATCGGTTTACCGTGAAAGCCTATTTGAAATAATAACTTTGTTATTTCATTCATGAGTAAAGCAGAAAAGACAGGGACATTTTTACTGGTAACTTAATGACAGATACTGGAAATAGTATTCATCAAATTGTTTTTCAAGTTGTTTGATGATTCCTACCTAGGTAAAATAAATACTTGCCCTGTTCCTGTTACTTTTCACAATTTATGTATAATGAAGACATAATCACACAAAGTTGATAAACAGATTGTAAAAAGGTTCACTCCATTAAGTAAACAATGACTAGAAGTAGGTATGTGTCAATGGGTTTTGTACTCATACCCCTACCCACAGATCAGGGGTTCCCAATGGGGCTGTACAGCCCACTGGGGGAATTATCGCAACTGTAGCAGTCAACTTAGGGTGAAGCGATAAGAGCCAACAGGCATGCAATTGAAAAAGGAAATCAAACTAAATTTAAACAGGACTAAAAAAGAGTACCAAGTTTTTACCTCTAGCTGAACTTCCAAGTAAGTAAGCAATAAAACAGAGTTTGGAAACAAGTCGAGTAGGTCTAACATTCCCTCTTTAGCTTCACTTCAAAGTTGTGCATTATCTCATCTACTTTAGTAGCTGCCAGGAAATTGCATCTAACAGTGTTTAACTTCAAGTTTTTACTTGTAAGGACCCTCATACCTTTATCAGTGGCAGTGAAGCAGGGGTGGGGAGTAGGGGGCTATGGGGTCCACCCACAAGATAAGCCAACTGCAAAATCAAAGTCCTTCCATTAGCTACTACTCAAATATAAATGGTCAAAGGGTGATTTTACAAAGGCCTTAGTGCACATTTAAGGCTAGATAATGAGAGATAGGCAAATGCTTCACTAGATCTCATGATGATAATTTTGTAAAGAACTTTTCTGCAGAATTTCAGGGGGCTTCACTCCTGGTCCCTAACTGTGCTGTGTTTCCTTCATGTCTGACTTGAGATAATTATCTTAACTGTCAAAATAAAAATGTAATATTACTCTTTTCCTTTCATTTTTATTGGACACATGGCAGAAGATACTACTGCTGGACCACCTTTCTTTGGCAGAGATGTCAGGCACTACAACAGATAAACATTTTCACCAACATGGTGGAATGGGTTGGGTGTACAATGTTTGTTTTGAAAACCTTTATATCTTAATTCCAGTTTGCACGGATTTACATATCTAGAAGTACAGTACTTAAGGATATTTACAGAACTTGAAAAATATTTTATTGCACATTCTGAGAAGATACTGTACTTCAGAATCATCTTGAACACCAGTACAAGCAGTTGGTGCAGGTTATGATGTTAATATGGTAGACTGTGAATTTAACTGTGAACTATAGTGATACGCATGTCTCTCAGCAAAATAGTCTTACAGATGGAGCACATTTGAAACAGGAACTAGAGCTACCAACTATACTATGAGAGATGTTTAAGTAATGTGCTTGAAAAAGTGTCAAGAAGTATAAAAATCTTCCACAAGGATCCTGTGCAAAAAAGTGACTGGGTGGGGATACTTCTAACCATCAATGTTGTAAAGTGTGCAGTAAATTGTAGCTGGAGGTTTGTCTTCATCATTTTGAAACAAATATGAACTTATCCTTTAGTCACTGAATAATGAGTTTGAATTATATAATAGTGGTGGTTTGGTGTTATACCTTTCATGATTCAGACAACTGTAGAAAGTCCTAATATACAATTCACTGAAAAACTTAACTTAAATGTTTTCAATTTCATTGTGCTTGTTGAGCCATGCTATTTTGGCTGCAATTATGGTGGTATAATTATCCCTTAAATGATCAGAAAGCCCCAGATTACTTTAAGTTATCTTCACATGGTGAAGATTAATTGAAGAAAGATCCTGAAGACATGAAATTGCAAAAGAAAGAGCAATCACTGAACAAGTGACAAGTGAAAGGACGTTTACACATTGTCTGTGACTGAACATTGTTCACATATAAGGCAGAGTGAGACATGGCGATTGGCAAGGATCACCACAGGTAAGATCATGGGAACAATTTGTAATTAAAGCATGGCACATACGTACAGCCCGGTTTCAAGTCACTGCAGGTAACTTGTACAAGGTGCATGACTTGAAACATAGTTTAATGACAAAAGTGTCAAGGAACTATCAGAACAAAAATATGAGTAAAAAGAATATCAATTACTTCCAAATGCCTTGATACATTTTAGCAATGGACATTGAACAGTACAGTATATAGCTGCTTCTCTGATTTGAATGCATGGAGTAACACAGTTTACCTCAACCCAAAAAGTTGGAAATATTTACTTCATTAGATAAATATAGGCCTAGGTCTACATTCAACAAACTGTTTTAAGTCAGTGTATAACCCCAAGCTTGGGCAGGCCAGATAAAGATGTTTGTTCTGTGATTGAGGGTGGAGTTCAAATGGTACATTACAAACCTGAGACAAGGTATTCCACTACACATTAATTCTCGGAAGGTATCGAAGCTTACCTACAGATGCTGAGCAATCTCCCTTTGGGATCACGGTAGAGCAATTTTTGAAGGAAGCTATATGTACACCAGTCTCTCTCTGAGATTGGATTCAGAGGGTTAGTCTGATCTTAGTCTCGTATCAATTAGGGGTAGGTGGGAAGGGAGGATGGGGGAGGAAGGGGGCGGCATAAAAGGAGGAACAAAAATTAGAAGATAAAATCTGGATGCAAGTATAAGGAGCTACAGTGTCATATCTCAGTGCTGGAATTCCTTTTTGTTCACACTGAATAATGTTTCAGGTATGTAACCAATCATTCAATTTGCTTCCAATTTTAAGCCACTTCAGTTTCTTAAGGTGGGGCATAGGGCCCATGGGGGCGTGGAAATTTAAATGTGAAATGGTTGTGTGATCACCAGTCAATATCTCTGTGTTGATACTTTATTCCAAAACTCGTGTTTTTGAGTATGACACAAGTACTATACAGTAATAGGTTACCTGCTGTGGAGATTGCAAGCATGTCACATAGCTCTACCCTTATGTAACAGCAAGATCATCCTTCGATTGTTCCTCCATGTGTGAGAAAACGATACATTTTGCCCTCATCCAATCAACCCATGTCTTATTTCAGTACTTAATCTACACCTTTTTCACAGTAGCAGGCATCCAAATCATTCTGTTTTCCTGTTCGTTTCATTATCATTCATTACAGTACTGAAACATTTTTGCGTAAGCAGCACAAGCACTAGGTCAATTGTAGGCAGTTTAAGTCGTTCCTCAGTTAGCGTTAATAAATGATTCCCTTCTCATTAAAGTGCAAGATTTGAATGCAGGACCACTCGAATTCTTTCATTGCTACACCTAGTCTACATCATGTGAAATTTTCAGGTCTCCCCTGAGGTGGGTCACAAAAGTCAAGTTTAAAAGCATTTTCAACTGCGTGCCCCATAGTCTATAATTTGAACAAATCGGGATTACTTGAAATCTCAATCCTAAAATTGAGTTGTTTGTCTAAGTTTGCGATCGATTTGACACTGAAAGGACAAGTCTGGGTGGACCCACACATGGGTGGAAATGTTGACGTATTGTTATTGTTAATGGCAAGCTCCTAAGTACACTGTGTATTAGCACATAAAAACACGGGTATTCCCAACCTAATAAACATACTTTAACAATCCGCAAGAGAATACCCTACGTGGTGATCTTTAACTGGTTGAAGCCGAAACACCCAAATACCACAACAGACTCGAGGTTGGGTTTACTGCAAGTGTCAAAGAATGTTTCTTAAATCAATTTGAGAAAGAATAAAAGCTAAAATAGTATTCAGGTTTGGAAAATCATAATTTTGGTTTCAGAAATTGAATGAGATACATCCCGAAAATGGAGCTACGATCAGACACTGCATTTCAGAGGGCAGTTATACCTGGGAGGTGCTAGAGATACAGATACATATGTACACTGCGGACCTCCTGGCAGCACTTTGAGACTCGATTGAGAAGGTCAAACTTCAATACCTTTGTGGTTATTTTAGTCTCAAAGTAAGTCACTTTAACATGGAAATTGATGGAACAAAATACCTGGGGCAATGAGAGGGGAATTGCTTCTTTCAAAGAACATTTAAGATCAGGAAGAAGATTTAGAACTGGGTAGAGTTGGATATTGCGTGGGGGTGAGTACCAAGACACCTCGGTTTAAAACCGTCAACTCACACTGTATGTTTATGTTCATACAGAAAATTCAGTCACAAAGCAACATTACCTTAGCTTGTTCATCATGCATCATTACTAACTGTACTTGTCTACATGGATACAGTAGTTTAAGTTTGAACAGGTTCCAACTGAATGCCCTTTTATTCACCAGTCAAAGCATGGAAGTAAATTAAGAACCAATTTGACCAAAGGATTTGAACAAAATCTTGGGGCATTTCCCATACATGTGTGGGAGCAGCATGACTACAGCATACCCACTAAAGGCAGTTTATGCAAGGACGTAATTTTGTTCCAACAAAATTGTGGATTCTGCTAGTTTTCCTCAAGTTTCAGAGTGCAGAAAGTGACACTGTTCTGTGTGTGGTGCGAGTTCATTGTCTGGTAATGTGATGTGGGCCGTGAAAAAAAACTTGCGTCCGGTAGACACAGTACAGTAACACTCTGTGTCCCTGTCCCTTAAAGGTTCTTTGTGTCCTTTGTGTCCTGCATCATAAGAATGCTGTAACACTATCCCCTTACCATATCTCCTAACCGTAACCCCATTCCCTAACCATATCCGCTTACCCATGCCTATCTCTAACCCTAACCCATCCCAAACTGAACCCGAACCCGTAAAACCAGGAAGACAGCACTTTTTTCCTTTCCACTAGAAAATTTCTATATTTGCTCCTTCGGCACTGGTGCACATAGCCTATTTATTCCATTGTGTGCATACTGCTATTCATCCCATCCAATCATCACATTGTTGCTGTGAGCTGCACAGCTCTGCACAGCTGAATGAACTATTTGCATCTCAAAGGCACTAGGAATTGTTCTTAGCGGAGTAGCTGGTGAGGTGGAATTTTGTGACATGTTATCACTTCTGGGCACTGATTCTACATAGACTTCTTCTTTTGAGATAGGCCCTTTGGTGAAATACCCACAGGAACATTAAGTCACAGGGCAGACCTTTTCTTATTATAATATAAATAGTGCCTGTACATTGAGTCGGTCAGTACCTTGAGTCAGTCACTACATACAAAATGTATACTGTAGCACACAGAATGCACGGAACAATTTTTAAGTGACCGATTCATGGTATCACCGGGCCATAGATAGGCTTTGGTAGGCTAGTGTATATGAACATGTAGCCTACTAGTACTAAGTAACGACAGAACTGCCTAAGGCCTAGGCTAGGGTTTAATTAGGCCTAACTTAGGCCACATCATCTCGCGAAAAAGATCATCGCGATAATATTAACGTTAACAATAATTGTTTTATATATAGCCGTCCAACCTTATTAGGCTACTAAAGTACTACAGTATGAGGACAGGGTCCACAACAGCCGGTATCGCATCGCAGTTTGCAATGAAAATTGAGCACAGTAGCGAAACAAAAATTTTAAGGCCTTCCAGATTTGCGACACAAAGCTGCAAGTTGATTGAAGTAATTTGTACAGGCATTCTCGCATTTACACAACAATTGGACTTGACTGTGTTTCACACCATTTTTTATATTTTAATTCCAACCTACCTAAATACTATCATTTAATCAATTTCCTGTATGAGTTTTTAATAACTTAATAATCACTAAGGCTGTCAATTTCCATTTCATCTCCGAAATGTTTATACGGCCCGAAGAAAAAGGTTCGTTTACCAATGCCCATATTGGTTTTCTACCGTGTAATACATTACTGGCTCTATTTGACCATGCTCAATGATATCCGCAATATGCACAAGGGTTTTAAACCTGTATGTTGAGATCTAGCGATCATTTCACCAGTTTTTTATTCACCCCAAATTATCAATGCACGAAACTGAATGTCGAATTCGCAGTCATTAATGGTATGTTTGGTATAGGGCCGAAATGTACACAAACACCGATAACTTTGGCCATGTCTGTGTTCTGTACAAATGTTTAAGTGAAAGAAATGCACGATGAAAGCAGAGTAAAGCCAGTGCATGTGTAGGTCCGTAATTGTATGCAAACCACCATACATTAGGCTACCCACCTACTCTGTTGAGAAGTTGAGGTACAATGTAAGAACACTGAGCATGGTACAGCCAGCAGACTACTTTTTTAATCGCTGCTTGTACTCCTAAATTCCCAGTTGTTACCGTCCCTCACAGTTTGCAGTAGTAACGATGGGTGCTTTATGTTACACATGTTAATTTGTGTAAAATAAAAGTATGCCTTGCATTTATGCAATTACGATTTATGACTGAAACGTGAACCCAAGAGTTCTGCAAGAAAGTATAACATAACATAACAGGTTAAAGGGCAAAGGAGGGCTAAGGCCCCATAAGATGCCCTGAAGTCCATACATCCTTAACTGAAAACAAACAACCCACCAACACCTAACGAGCCCAGCACAATTAGATCCTACCACAGTTATGGAAGAACTTGTCAATGTTAACCTTAAAGCAGTGCTCAGATGTAGAGTTTAACTACCCACTCAGGCAGACTATTCCACTCATTAACAACTCTATGAGAGAAGCTGAACTTCCTAATGTCGAGCCTTGCAAAACACTTAACTAGTTTCTTACAATGGCCTCGAACCAGAGAATTACTTTGAACCCTTAAATAATTGCAAGATGACAAAGGATTCCTTTCAGAGAGAAATTTGTACACCTGAAGCATGTCCCCCCTAATCCTTCTCAACTCCAGGGTAGTAAGCCCAAGATGCCTCAGTCTAACATGATGAGGTAGGTGTTTCACCTCAGGTATAAGGCGAGTGGCTCTCCTCTGAACCTGCTCTAAAAGAAACTTGTCCTTTTCATAGAAGGGACTCCAAGCCTGGGCTGCATAGTCAAGGTGGGGTCTTACCAACTGCTTTTAGAACAATTTCTTTACTAAAACTACTGAAATTCCTTTTGATCAATACAAGCACCCTATTAGCCCTAGCAGCAGCAGCTGCACACTGTCTAGATGGCTTAAATCACCTGTACTAACTACACCCAGATCCTTCTCAAAAGTCACATCACTCAGAATACTACCATTCATGTTATAATCATAGCTGAAATTTTTAGGACCAAAGTGAAGGACTTTGCACTTATCTGCATTAAAAGTCATTTGCCAAGTCTGAGACCAAGAATATAACCTATCCAAGTCTTTTGGTAGTAAGAGGCATCATCCTTATCACTAACCCTCCTACAGAGCTTTGTATCATCAGCAAACTAACTAATACTAGATGTGAGAGAGCTATCAATATCATTGATGAAAATCAAGAAAAGAAGCGGGCCTGTGGAACTCCACTTGTAACTTCTTTCCAAGAAGAGAAATTACCATTAACAACAACTCTCTGAGATCTACCATTGAGCCATGAATTTATCCAGTCAGCACAACTGCCCTTGATGCCTAACCTATGCAGTTTAACCATAAGTCTACCCTAATGGAACTTTATCAAAAGCTTTTTTGAAAATCAAGGTAAATGACGTCAACACTGTGACCAGAATCAAAAGACACATCCTCAAGAAAGCTTAGTAAATTAGTGACACAAGATCTACTAGGTAAGAAACCATGCTGTGACAGATTGAGTAACCCATTATCTAAAGATATTTAAGCAAGTAATCCTTGATTACAGATTCCATAACTTTGCACACAACACTGGTTAAACTGACCGGCCTATAATTGCAAGGCAAGCTCCGATCCCCCTTTTTGAAAATTGGAGTAACATTAGCAATCCGCTATTCAGCAGATACAAAGTTTGAATCCAGAAACTTCTGAAAAATAATGCAAAGAGGAACTGACAAAGTCTCAGAGCATTCACGGAGAATGGCAGGATGGATCCCAACAGGCCCGGGGGCCTAAGTACTAGCTTTTACACTCTTCAACTTATTACAAACCAACTCTTCAGAGAAGACAATGTTCATCACAAACTAAAGAAGAATTATCAGAACCCCTACAAGTCCCCAAAATAGATGATTCCTTGGTAAAAACAGATATGAAATAATCATTTAACAAATTAGCCATATCCTGATGATCACTACCTAGTGTGCCTTGATTACCTTGGAGAGGCCCAACACCCTTAACCTTCTGCTTAGACCTAACACAGGCATGAAAAGATTTTGGATTTACCTTAACCTCCTTGGCCAACTGCTTTTCAAACTTAGCTTTAGTGTCAATAACTAGGGGTCAACCGATAATCGGATCGGATATCGGATCGGGCCGATGTTAGGACTATTGGTAAAACATCGGATCGGCGAAATATAGCAAATTGCACTTGCCGATGTTTGCCGATGTTCCGTGCGTCGAAAATTTCATTTACGTACATCAGGGACGTATAGTGATAGTGGTTTCTTACAACAAAGAAATGAACAGATAAGTAGGATTAATCATTTTATTACGACCGACAATAGCCCTTGTGATGAACTAGGGTTGTCAATTTCAGTTTAATCTCCTAAATTCTGTATCAACAGCGTAAACTGGCTCTATTGACAGGCACTGTGATATTCGAAATATGCACAAGCTTTTAAAATTTGTACGTAGAGTCTAGCGATCATGTCCACCCACTTTTAGTTTCAATTCACCGAAATTTATCGATGAACGAAACGAAGTGTGGAATTCGCAGTCATTTATTGTACACTATGTTTGATATAGGGCCGAAATGTACGCAAACACGGATACCTTAGACATGTACGTGTTCTGTACAGAGAAGTTCAAGTGAAATGCACCATGAAAGCACAGTGAAGCCAGTGCATGTGTAGGTCCGTAATTGTATGCAAACACCCATACATTAGGCTACGCACCTGTTCTGTAATGACGTTGACGCACATAGCAAGAACATGGGGCGTGGTCCGCGAAATAACGGTGTTTTTCGATCGCTGCTTGTACGACTAAATTTCCAGTTGTTACATCATAGTTTGCAGTAGTTACGGCGGATGCTTTTTATGTAAGACATGCATGTTCATTTGTGTGAAATTAAGAGTGCCATGTGCTTTTATGGCTTTCGTAATAAACGATGTGCAATAACGGTGTTTTTCGATCGCTGCTTGTACGACTAAATTTCCAGTTGTTACATCATAGTTTGCAGTAGTTACGGCGGATGCTTTTTATGTAAGACATGCATGTTCATTTGTGTGAAATTAAGAGTGCCATGTGCTTTTATGGCTTTCGTAATAAACGATGTCTGCAACATCACCCCGATGCCCAAAACTCCTAGCTGCATAACTTTGCACACAGCAAGCTCTCTGGCTAGCATGGAACAAATATTTACGTATGGCTATATAGTACATGCATGCATGCATTACGTACTGCTATATGAAGTACTCAAAACAAATTTACACGTGTAAGCCTACACAATCTGTTTATGGGTAGGTAAAGCATGGTAGGATGGCGCGAAATGGCCAAGTACATGCACTGAAATCGCAGGCTTGTTTCTGTTTTAACGTTCATTAGTGCGAGCGACTTGGGCTACGATCAGAGAACGAAAGGTATTGCATTTTGTTAGGGGAATTAGTAGGCTTACTGTGAGTAGGTGAAAGTCAGTACAATCACGGAATTATGTGCTATGAATGAAGAGTCACCGATAATCCGCCGATTGCTTATTTTCGAAGCTGTATTTGGTCATAGAACTGTCATATAAACATCGTTTTGTGAATGAAAGGTATAAGCAAAACATGGAGGGGAATTTTTTAAAAGAAATCCGTTTAAGCCCATGTGCATGCATAGGCATGGCTCACGAGGAATAAGGAATGTTTGATCGCGCTGTGAAACGATGTAAAAGCATTGATAGCAAAAATATCGGATCGGATCGGATATCGGCCGATGTTGTGATAAAACATCGGACATCGGATCGGCAGCAAAAAACCACATCGGTTGAGCCCTATCAATAACCAAATTTTTAACTAAGAGTTCCTGATTCTTGTAGACTGCAAAGTTATCAGAATTCTTACTGACCCTATATCAACGCCAACGTTTACGTTTCTTCCTGGCTGCTCTAAGTACCTCTCTAGAAATCCAAATTGGCCTATTTCTAACCACAGCTTTCTTGAGTGGGATACACAACTTTGTAGGGTCAGTAACTATATTACGTAAAACACTCCATGCTTCATCAGGGCCTAAGTGAGACAAGCGTGCAACCCAAAGTTTGACAAACTTGATTCTGTATTCGATCATACCTCATTGATTTGTGCATAGCATTGAACATATATTTATGAAGGAATATATGTAGTGTGTGCATGCATTATGTACGGCTATATGAAACTATAACACTTAAAACAAACACTTGTGAGCATACATCTTCTGCTTATGTATAGGTAATATACGGTAAGATGGTGTGAATTAGCCACGTAACTGTATTGAAAATTGAGTCTATTTCTGTTTTACGGTTCGTTTTGTGAAAGATTTGGGCTACAATTATGGTCTAAACAATAAACTGAGAAAGTGTGAATCTATTTGTAAAGCCCTATTGTGTAGTGATAAGCAGATTTCGGCTACTGCTACGAATGGGATAACAATTAGGCATTGCATTTTTAGGGAAATTAGTAGGTAAGAATCATGAAGTTATATAGGCCTATGCTATGAATGAAGAGTCACCAACTATCGAGTTTATTTTTGACTTGTCTAATTTGGTCATTAAATTGCCAAATAAACATCGTTTAATGAAAAGATATCAAAACAAAACACAAGATAGAAAAAAATGCTAAACTTTTGTCGTATTATTAAAAGGAAATCCGTTTTAACGTTTGGTTGAATTCAGCGCCGTTAAACGGCTGATCGTTCATTTAACCATTTAAACATTCAAAGTAGGCTAAGTTGCATCAATACGAAAACATGTTTACTTAGATCAACATGTTCTTTTTTAACTGACATGGGTTACTTTTTGTCAACAACACAACTGCTATGCAAAATTTGTAAATTGCTATAGCCTAGGCCTACAAAATAAAAAATGCATAGCAGTTCTGGAGTAATTATAGAATACCCCGCACTTTTAAAGGAGTTCTAACCGATGAAGTCGTAGAGTCGCAGTGGCTGAAGAGTTACGAGACATTCTATGAAGAACATGTTATTTGAATTTTTCTTTTTTTACTCTACTTCAGAGGGTTGTGCTTTGAGAACGACACACTCAGTCTCATGCGCCGTCTATAGGTCAAATACTTTTTCAATGTGGAGTCGGAGTCGCAGTGGTCAGCGTATAGGGCACAACCGAAATTCAAACCATAGGGACAATTAGTGTTACAGGTATAGGGCAAAAACCAGAAAATTCATGATATTTACTACAAATCGGAATCATATCAGAAATTCTTCCAATATGTTCTTCCTTTTCACAAAACTAGTTAGATTATGCAAAAAAATCACAAAATAACACTACCTAGCTTGAAAATAAGATGAATTTCTGCAACATTGGAGCGCTCGGAAGTGTTCCTCAGAAAAGATAACATAACAGGTTAAAGGGCAAAGGAGGGCTAAGGCCCCATAAGATGCCCTGAAAAGATGCCCTGAAAATGATGATTGCACAATAAAATCACTGTGTTAGCCTTGTGCCAGTCGTTTCTTTCTCGTGAATATATTATGTGTACATACATAGTATATTCAAGACATAAGGAATGACTGGCACAAGAATGACACATCTCTGCGTCCACCTTTATTTGTCAAGTGGAGTCAGAGTCAAGGTGGGAGACGAAATATTTTTTCTTTGGAGTCGGCGTCGCAATGGGAAACTATCTAGCCTAGTTATTGGCCAAGGCCTATCCTGTTTTTTTTTTCTCTGGAGTCGGAGTCAATGAGAAACTATCCTGTTATGTATCCTGTGAAGAGGAGTCAAGAGTCGCCATCAACTCCAACTCCACTTGAAAAACAGACCCTCTGGAAGGCAGTATTAGGCTAATTGTACTGCAGTTTGCTCTGCAAAACAATATCCTTAAGGTGGACCCTGTATGAGGATCTGATTTTTCAGGGACTAACCTACTGTAACACCAGGCTTTGGGCTATAAGCCGACAGCCTAATATTAGTACTATGGTGGCATAAGTGATACAAATTGGCTAGGCCTAACGACGTTAACTAATTTATATGGTAGCCTTTGTTGAAGAAAAAGTTAGGACTCCTAACGTTAGGCCTATAGCCTATCGTAGACCTAACGTTAGTCCTCACATCAGACTCAACGGCAATTATTATCAATGACGTATACTTACTATATAAAGGGTATTAAGGGCAATTAAAGCATTTCTGCTACAAGTAAACCCCCCACAAACCATCTTGTCTTCTGTTTTACTCTGTGAATGCCTGAAAATGTACGGTTTGCTTCCAGTTTTCTTGGGAAACCAATGCACGTCCCTTTTCAAGAAATACAGATAGCCTTCGTGTTGACTGTGAAAGTGTGAATCACAGGTTGTTTACGTTATGTACTGGTGTTGGTGGTGGCGCACTGCAAATTAAATAGCCAGAGCCTTGTATTTTTCTGTACGGCTCAGATACAAGCAAGGGCCATATACCAATATAGGCCAGAGCCGTACATTTATATCATACGGCCCTGATACTAGCAAAGAGATTTATAAAATCTTTGCATACTAACCACAGTCGTATATACAGCTATGCCGGCGAATTTGGAAAAAAGAGCTAAAAATTGACCTACCGGATACTATTTTGTAAAATATATAGCGACTATGCTAAAAGTGATGCTTATAAGGTAACTTTAGGTTTGTTTTCACTTTTTAAAAGTTCCCGAACATGCAAAGTTTTAAGGTCAAAGATAATTAAAGATAGCACTTCCTAAACGTGACCTGCATTCTCCTCTTTTTTCCATAAGGGCCCTCACAAAATCATGAAGTATGTAATCCCTAACGGCGACTGGTCGCTCCGACTTGACGGTTTAGTTGAGTTACTCGATCTCAACGGAGCAACTTCTTCAATCAAACCCAAAAATTTTCAAATTTTCTTCAACTTGAATACATTGCAAAGTTTTGACATTTTCTTCAATAAACGGCCAAATTTTCACCACTTCTCCCACAGGAATACCAAACTATCAAATTTTCTCCAATAAAAACCCAAAATTTTCGCCGCACAAATAGGCCGAAAATTTAGTTTTCACCATCCTTGCGGCCGGGCAATCCATCACTTTTGTCAGGGCTCTGAGGTCCGCTCCCCCGCCTCCCTGTCAAGGAGCCTAGCACCATCCTTGAGATAAGTGGGATATATGTTGGAAATATTAATAATTTGCAATGTATTTCGTAGCTGTATCATCGAAATCTTAACTTTTGTTTCTGTTGTATGCGTCTGAACTTTTGTTTCAGTTGTACGGGAGTAAAAGCATGTGCAGCAATCACCAGCACGTAATTCAGTTAATTAATTAATAATTCATTAACTTAGGCGTAGGAGGCGGGGGGCTGGGGGCTGCAGCCCCAGACCAAATATTTTTGTGAAAATTCCAGGCAATTTGCTGACTGAATTTTTCGGGCACCTACTGAAAGAAAAATAATGCAATGATGTAGAGAAAGGTAATCAATAGTTTAAAAAACCTTCTTGGTAATTAAAATAAAGTTCTGATTTGACTTGCACCAGCACCTACATATTCGGTATTAATTCACCAGTATGTTTTTAATGGTTAAACTTATATTATGATTATCAGTGGTGCATTAGGGGGCCACTGGACCACGGCCCTCCCCTCACTGTTGCCGATTTTTTTAGTACCTAAAATATGTAAATTTTTTAACACAATTTTACTTGAAAGGTAGCATATATGTGACACCAGATTGCATGTAAGGACACCAAATTTTTCAAATATTTTCAAAATCTAGACCCCACCCCAGGCCGGCGATCACACAACATAATACATGCCCCTCACCCTTATGAGAGAAATCCCAAAAATTATAATAAATATTGAAGGGTAGTAACACGGCAAATGATTGTATGTAAGTGGCATGCGGTGTGATAACCGATGCATGTCTATTAGATATGTACATTAACATGTGGAACTTGGATCGCGCGGATATTTTTGGTTATATTTTCGGGCAAGTCGTTACAGCCCCCCCCCCCCCCCAATCAACTTGGGCTCCTACGCCCATGTTCATTAATTACTTTGTCATTGAAATTACTGATTTACCAACATACACGAACCCGATGAGTGAAATAGGATAGGATGTAGTCATATCCCATGCATAAACAATACACTAAGAGTGTTCTAATATGGTGACTTTTATTGGCCGGGGCAATGAGTAGCAAACGTCTTTCCTCTTAAAGGCATGCAAGTAATGCATGTTTGTCAATGGCGTAGGAACCGGGCGCCAGGGGGGCCATATCATGTCATTTTGCCCCCCCCCCCCCAAATAAAATCGCGATAGTGTTCAATACGTATAAAATAGATATGTACAGACTTAAGTAAAGTAGGCCCTGTCGTCTGCTTATCTGATCTCATGAAAACTCAATCATGCCCGCATGCTCTAGTCTAATACAATAATCTGATTATATCACAAGAAAAAGCCGTCAATAACGCATCTATCAAGGTCAATAATGATGTTATAAAAAGTCAGTATTTCCATTTTCAAGGAAATTTCCCCAAAACAGCCAATTTCGGGAATTCACATTGAGTTCGGGATATTTTTTAGGAAATCAGACATTTTTGAGAAATAAAACTTGCAGGAAACTTAATTAACCCTAATACCCAGATTATGGTTACAATTATTTATAAGTTTAATTTGAAGTCAATTAGTAATTTCTGATTTTCAACGACTTAAAAAACTTCCTTGGTAATTTAAATAAAGGGGTTCATGCGATCAGGGTTGCTGGCACCAGGGAGGGGGAACGGTGGCGCGTCCCCCCCCCATCTATTTTCGAAAATTTTCTATTGTTTTTAAAATGCACCAAAAAGGCGTTTAAGCTACGGATTTCTGTATAGGTGTTGGGTGAATTGTGCTCTCAACTGAGTAATGGATCAATTGAAATCATTTTCTATCACAAACGGCGTTTGTCCAAATCTTCGTAAATCTTTCGCAAACTATCAAAGTTTTGGCGAGCCATGCGTCCTTTAACTTTCAGTTCTCTTTTTTCAATACCATCTCAAAGGTGTTTATTCAAAGGTACGAGAACCGGTTCAACAACAATTTTAATGCAAAATTCCTGCGCGCTTTCATTAAGCGCAATTGCCACGGTTTATGCTTCATACCTGATGAACATTATCAGGACGATAATGCACGGAATTATTCAGGCGAGAACGACTTTTCCGAAAACTCAAAGTACAATCTTAGGCTTACATCAAGAGGCGATTGTGCCGCAATCTTACATTGTGGTAAACATTTGTAGCTTGATGTTCATGATTTGAAGTATATTAATCATCACAAAAGCTTATTCAGTTATTGAAAGATCATTAAAAGCATTTGCAGAGTATAAGCATTATAAAACGTGCTTTACTATACTTTACCCCTTTTATTATACTTACCATCTCCCAGCCATTCCACATTTAACGCTTTTGATTTGGAAGTTCTCGTTCAAGATTAGTGAAACTACGACCTTTGTGAATTGTTTGGTGTGCTCTCTTTTGGTGCCATTTGGACGTCAGTTAAAACCATCATACTAACGTCCCAATTTTTTAATTACCACATGAGCTTTCAGAAGGCCTTATGCCGGTCTCATGGTACCGGCATTGGAAGGGGTGCGATGCTACCGTCAAATATCACTAAAGAGCGGTAATTCCTTAACATGCAATCAGTTCAAAGATTTGTCAAAGATAGCATCATTTTGCATCCACACCACCTTTAACGAACAAAAAAGTCCCCTCCCCTTAGACCCCTCCGCACTAGGTGACAGAGGTAGGGTTCACCCCTGTTGAAATATCGCACATACGCATATGCATCCTTTCACAGACTTCTGGGATTACAACTGGTGGGATTACAACATCATTCTTCTGTTGTGCCCCTAATCATCAAATGCTGGTGGCGCCCCTGTACGCGATTTCTTGGCGGTTACATGATTATGTTTCTCTTGGAAAGCATTCCCTTTAAAGAGCTATATAGTCCCCGATAAGTTCTCACATGATATCAGAATAGCCTGCGGAACAGACTCTGTAGAAAAGATGGCGCTCTCTCAGAAATCATAATACATCCCCTGTTTATTATAGATACTATTGTATTGTATTAAACTTCGTCTGACGGTATTATTTACATTAACATTAGGGGTAAGCAAATGTTAAGAATTGTACTTGTAGCTGATGAAACTCAACAATAGCCTGCTAATAGCAGGCTAATATCAGAAAGACTCAAAAAATTGTGAATGGAAGGACACTGGCAGAGGTTCTACGAAGGTGGTGACTAAGTCTGTTGACATTGTATAGACTTCGTTGTCCAGCAGTCGTTTGCATAGTTCTTTTATTAGGTCTAGAAATGTTACTGATTAGTAAGAGGCGTTATTAGGACAAATGTAATTTTCACAGGGGTACCCGGTGGTTTGGGGAGCTACAGCCCCGGAGTTCCAAAAAAATCCTTCTTCTCGGGCAGATTTTGGAAAAACTCGGGCAATTAGTGTAGGAAAAACATGTGTTTCTCCGACAAAATGGTCTAGCCTCCCCCCCCCCCCAGAAATTGTCCCGTGCGCCCATAGTAATTGTTTCATGAATGAAATTCATTTTTTTCACTGGCTGTAAAGGAATAATTAATATTTGTCAGCTTCTATTGCCAGTGAATGATTCTCGCATCGGTCGAAGTTGTTTTCAAGTTTGGACATAGAAATGCCACATATTCACGACAAGACCTGATTTTATATTGCAAAGAAATATCCTTTAAACAAAATTTTTCGCAGTTCTCTGTCTTGTTTCGGCGATGATTCACGGAAGGCTTCGTAGAGTGGCAGATGGTAATTTACGAATTTAATAGATGCTTCCCTAGCTTTTTCGTGAAGTTATACAGACAGTGCTTAGTGGTAAAACTTTAGGAGTACTATAGTTTACATACAAACTACATCTAGCATTGTGAAAAGAAATGTGGGGGGTGTAGGGGGGGACAGGGTTACTTCCAAAAGACTGATATTATGATTTTTCCTGGCAGAATACGTCTTTTGTCTACGAATGATCGGAGATAAGAATCATTCAACAAACGCAGAGGGGTTTTTTTTTCGGTCGGGGATGCATTGCCATCAACCATTCTTTTGGTGTGGCAACAAGTTTTTGTACTAATTCGTATTTTCTTTTGCACCCTTAGTGGCATGTAAATGATCGTCAGTGATTAATTTGGGTTCAAGTGAGTGAACGTGAATTCCTCGCTTTCTCTTGATTAAGGTGACCAGACGTCCCCGATTTTCAGGGACAGTCCCTGATTCTAATTTTTCTTCCCCGATGACCAAGTGTCCCCGAAAATGGCACAGAGTTAACCAGAAACCCATTAAATATTAAAATATCATTTATTCATGACACATTTAGAATAGATTCAAAAAACTAGGTTACGCTTTACAAATGTAAGAAATGTTGAAGACAAACAAGCTCATAAACTATAGGTAAGCAAAAATACAGGGTACTGATATTATTTTTTACCCTCTAACAATATAGACAATACTTGAAAGAAGTATTCACCTAAATACTGACAAAAGGTATCATCACTAGTTTTCACCTGAGAGCATTAAAAAACAAGATTTCTCAAAGGAGAGGGGGACAACTCCCTTAAAACCCTTCCCCAGACCCTCCATTTAACCATATGCTATTTGTCTCAATATTATTTTGCAAAGCTGTTGTCAGCTTACCTTTGATATGATTTACTCTGAAGTTACAAATGAGTGGTTTGATTATTTGGTTGTGTCATCTTTCAGATTACCGTAATATACTGAGTTTAACTGTTGATGGCTTCGATCAGAATAATGAAGTACAGCAAAGTCTCTCCTTTTGTCAAAAGATTAACGACTAACGTTTGAAATCACTACGGATAATTTTTCTGCCTGTTAGGTGCTACACAATGCATTATGTAGCCTATTGGTGGTTTTCGCCAATGTTTTCTATTTTGGTGGCTTGAAAATAATCCTCCCAGTTTTTGCCTATCAAGTCAAAAGTGAAAAAAAACCCCGGAAAGTTCACGGCCTTTATTACCACACTATGCATTGTACCTTTATGGTTCTTGTTAGCCCATTCAAGGTGTGGGAGGATGAATAGCATGCTGATTTATTGGGGTAGTTAGGAATTTTGATACCATATAGCTATTTTCTATACATGCGACAGGCATGTGTCAATACTCTTTGTAGAATTGTTGCGGTTTATTTCGGGGTAGGGGTTTCAAATTATTTTGATAAGTTTTTACGAAACTTAAAACAACCATGGACATCCTTTGAAATTTTTGGATCCGATGCCAAGTTGTTCTTCCTATTTTCCGCTGGGAAGATTGTATGTAACGTGTTATACTGTTTATCCATCTTAAAGTTTAGAAAGGATGATGTTTTCACCATACGACAGAAAAATCCTTTTATCTACTAAATCTTGTTATAGAAATTTATGTAACTTAAATTTTCGTATAACTTTCTTTTTCTGAGTTTTGTACGATACGTTTTACTCTTTTAAGACTTGGTGGGAATACCAATTCTCGAGGTGGTTAACTCGGGGATAAACCAGGTTCAGATGTAGCCTTAAAACAACCATGTGTTGACCAATCGGATGGAAGGTTACACTGTATGTTCGATGAATGCAGACCCAAAATCAAGAAGGAACAGTAGGAGGGGCCTAGAAAAACTTACGAGTGGTAAAAATTTTCAGAACAAAAACTACTTTGACGTAAATGTTGACATATCTCGTCCCTTGAAAATTTGCATTCCCGCTAGAAGCTTTCTGACCCCCTTCAACACTATGCCTGGCTAAGGAACTAGTTGAAACTGGCTTTCAGCCCGCTTAGGATACTGATTTGGATTTTTATATGCAGATTAATGAAGCCAGTTTCAATTCACATGATATTCAAAATTACTTCCTTCTATGAAAGGGAAAGAATTTGTTAATTGTTTACGTGGTTAATACTCTTAAGGCAAGATTGTAGTAAGACCTAACACATCCCTAGTAAGACATATTCAAGGCGGAGCATTGTCTTTCAAAACTGTTGTATATGAAATTCGCTCTTTTTTCATAATGAAAGAAACTCAGCTCTTCAGTTCTTATACTACCTTTCCTTCTTGAGAAGTGCATCTCGTTAATAATGACCTTTCTAAAAGTTGCACCTTTAGAGGCTCAACATGAAAGCAGGGGTTTGTTTCTTTTAATATTATAAAAGGCTTTAATAAAATTGTGGGAAGGAACTTCAACTATGGGAAACATTTCAATTTGTTTTCAGTAAATGATAATTTGAAACACTGGAGAGGAATACCACAGCCAAGTTTTTTTTTTTTTTTTGCAAAACTCACCCGGTATATGGTTTCTAAATTTGACTAGTCTGCGGAGCTGACGAAGTTTTTCGTTTAGCTTATCGACACGATTAGCCTGCGGGACTGAAGCCAAAAAGAAAGCCGCTACGCAGGCAAAAATTTGACAGGCCAAATTTTAAGCAATTTTTTCCAGTTAAAACATAATAAAAATAATAGAAAGACAAGCGAAAGGGAGCAAAACCAGAGAAATTATAAGAGACTTTTCAATAGCCTATTATCATTAAAGTTTGCAATGTTAAATGAAGGAAAACATTAATACCAAATACCATAAAAATGCTAGGAAGATTTTTCTCGGGATTCGGGGCTACTTCCTGTAAAACATCTCGCTTGTCATAGCATCGTACAAACTCTCTCATCATCATTGAAACCACCAATGCCCCATGGCCGTACACAGCGAAGGGAAAATTTCCCCCTCCCGCAAAAATTTCAAAGCAAAATTTTTATCACCGTCGATCTGTGTAAATTTATCGACCTTTTAAACAGTGTTTATATGCAATTTGCAAGGCACAGAAAGTGACATTTCCGATACGGTAATATGGGACAGGCGCTTAGCGAAGGGAGGGGGTCAAGAGCCCTCTCCTTGAGGATACTTTTCTTAGCTTTTTATTAGTCATATCGCTAAAAAGTCTAAAAATATGCGATTTTCCAGCGCGCTTCCCACATTAAGTTCCAGATTTTTCCATTCTTAAAATTATTGTTTCAAAGCTCCGGGAAAACCTCAAGATAATCCCTTCTCCCCTCCTTCCTCAGGCTCTCTGCATTATCAATCCCCGCTGACTGTTAGTCATACGGAGTAAGAATATAATTGAAAAAAGTCAAATCGTGATCTTTATAGTCTGTTAAGTGCCCACCTTATGTCATTTGAAGATGAAGCTAAAATGCATCACTTTAATGCCCACAATTTCATAAATATCCAGAGCTTCTGGCCACCGGGGTTCTGCCCCTGGACCCCACCAGAGGCCCTAAGGCAGCCCCATGGACCCCTCGCCGTTAGGCAGGGCGTTTGGCAGTTCACCCGGGTTTGTCCCTACTTTCAGACATCAAACTTTACCCCGAAGAAGACAATTTATATTGCAGTGTGGAACATGCAAACATCTTACCATGGCTATATTAGGAACCGCTATTTTTCCAAGTGGCAAAACATGCATATCGCTAAATGAAAATATCAAAGCGTGTAAATTTATAATGAGGCAAACTATTGGAATTCTTTGGAAATATTCAATGCGACCGTGGTAAAAATTGAGTATAATGTTTCTATACATTGACTGAAGTTCAAGGCTGTTCATTTTAAAGATATTTAAAATATTAACCACTCTAGACTCGAGGAAAAGCATCTCATGGATAAACTGAAAGTGAAATAAACATGCATAGTACCAAGATTGTTCAAGCTTGGGTGGAAAGTGACTCGTGACCTTTGACCCCCCAGATTACCATGTTCGGGTAGATTAAAAAAATTGAAAACCACCAAAAACTGAAAGCTTACAAAATAAGGAACATTTTAAGGGCGGTCGTCAACTTTAACAAAGTGGTACGGGGGGGGGGGGTGGAAGATTTTAGGGTTTTGCCGCTAGACTAAAGGTCTAGCTGTGACGGGTATACGTTAACAGCGCCCCCTAAAAAAACTTTTGTCCAGTATTTGCTATACTGCTTTAAGCAAAACAAGCATGTTCGCGGCAACTTAGCGCTGCTGGCAGACGGTACGTATATACATGTAGACTTGGCCAAGTCTCTCGTGAGTGTTCTCGTACTGCTAGTACCTACAGCTCACCATATTTACCTTGGGTTTAATACGCCCTCTATCGGCTGCTTATTTGTATTGCTTCTCAACGAGAGACTTGGGACACTTGGTTTCTGTGACGTCATAATTTTAATGTTATTTCTTTACTTTATTCATCCTCAATTAGGGATGAATAATATGTAGTAGTCTGTCAACTTTTAGTCCAATCAAAATCAGTAAATTGAATGTTATGTGAATAAACAAGATATGAATAAACATATATGAATAAACATATATGAAGTTTATATCACGTGATTAATTGCTGCAGGGTCTACGACATTGCCGATAGCGAAAACTCATCAATATCAGCCGTAAGAATTGATCAATATGAAGGTTTTTGCAACTGGAAATTTCATGGGAAAGGATTCACGAGGAGCGAAACCGTGCCATGATTTGATTTTCATAAAAGAAAGACAAAATCGTTGGTTCAGCGACTTAATTTGAAGAAAGTTTTGCTTCGAAATCGGTATCGATAGCGGCCTGATTCTCAGGCGGTCGGAGCGTTATACACAAATACATATACAGCTCTGTGTACAAGCAAGGTAGGACACTTTGGATCCTAGGCATCGCGGCACTCGCTATTATCTGCGTAGCCATCCATACGGTCTCTCTCACAAAACGCATAATCAGGTAATGTAAGGAAAAGCACAGTAGAAGGCAAGTTCGCTTTGCAGATGTAACATTCGTCACTCGCAAATCACAACGCACGCCATTGCTGTGAATCGCGAGTGCGGGGAGCCTGGCTGGGATTCGAAGGGGACATGCTAATGGGGGTGGGGGGGGGGGGGGGTGGGGGGGGGGGGGGGTGGGGGGGGGGGGGGGTGGGGGGGGGGGGGGGTGGGGGGGGGGGGGGGTGGGGGGGGGGGGGGGTGGGGGGGGGGGGGGGTGGGGGGGGGGGGGGGTGGGGGGGGGGGGGGGTGGGGGGGGGGGGGGGTGGGGGGGGGGGGGGGTGGGGGGGGGGGGGGGTGGGGGGGGGGGGGGGTGGGGGGGGGGGGGGGTGGGGGGGGGGGGGGGTGGGGGGGGGGGGGGGTGGGGGGGGGGGGGGGTGGGGGGGGGGGGGGGTGGGGGGGGGGGGGGGTGGGGGGGGGGGGGGGTGGGGGGGGGGGGGGGTGGGGGGGGGGGGGGGTGGGGGGGGGGGGGGGTGGGGGGGGGGGGGGGTGGGGGGGGGGGGGGGTGGGGGGGGGGGGGGGTGGAACCCTTCCAGCCAAACTGCAATTTTAGGGAAGGGTGGAACCCCCCCTTAAGACGCAAAGTGCAAAAAGGGAGATTTGGGTTCAAGTTTAAAGGAACCGTGTCTTCTTTTAAAAAATCATCGCACCAAAAACCCTGGACAATGGTCACCTTTTGGTTCGCAGATGCTTACCCCTACCCCAAAGAAACTTAATCAAAAAGTTAGCGGAAATATTTTTATAGGCTTTCCCAAAGAGAATTTTCTCATTTTCTTTATATGGGCAGTTGTGTTTTGTTGTACACAGAAAGAATTTTGACTTTAAATGAGAAGGGGAAATAAATTTTAGGGAAACCCCAAAATATTGCGATTTTTTTCCCTTTTTTCCCTTTTAAAAAAATTAGGGTTTAAGGGCTTTTTTGGGACCCAAAAAAAATCCCCCCGCTTTTGGGGATACCTTTTTAATATGTTATTTCCAGGGAAAAAGACCCTTTCGGGGCCCTTGGTAATAAACAAAAAACCCCTTTTGATCCAAAAGGCGGAACAGACATGAAAAAAAAAGGGAACGGGACCTTTGGGAAAATTTTTTTCGTTTTCACAGAAAATGGTGATATGTCGTAGGACAGTATATTAAATGTAAAAGTATTAATTAAAGAATTCTAAACTTTTAAAACACTCATAAGCACCCCATTCAATTTTGTGCTAACCCAAAGGGGGGTTTCTATGTATTAAAAGGAAATTACAAAACCCCATTTATGAAGAGGACAGGATGAAACTTTTTGGGAGATTTTATGCTCAAAGTGCCCCAAAACCCGAAAACCCAATACATTGAAAGGGGAAAACTGAAGAAATCACAAATTTGGGTTTCCTAATTCATGCCAGTTTTTTTTTGAGAGTCAAATTCTTTTTATGCACTATAAGGCATGCGCGCCCTTTTCCCATGAAGTAGAGAGCATGTTGTAGAAAATTTTACAAAGATGTAATGGGTTAAGTCCCCCCAAACCCCATATTTTTCAAGGAAAACTGAAAAAATCCCCAAAAATTTTGGGTTTCCATAATTTCGTGTCCGTTTCTTTTTTGAGAGTAAAAATTCTTTCCCTGGTACAACCCAAGGGGCACTGTATGCCCACTCCAGTAGTGAGACCTTTTTGTACGAAAATTATCTAAAAATTTAGGTTTAAAAAATTTGCCCCTAAACCCTGTGGTGGGAAAACTAGGAAAATTGCCTCGTTATTAATTTCTGTGGGAACAGCTTGCCCTAATTCCCCAAATTTAAAAACCCTCGCTACACCTCCCCCTGTTCACTTTCCCACCAACTAAACCCCCCCACCATTTTCAGCAAATTTACTGACGGTTACTATCTTAAATTTTCGAACAAACAATGAAAAACTGTTTCCCGTTTCATTTTCCCATTTCAAATTAAACCTGTAGAAGCAGGATTTTTTTAAGGAAAAGGTCCCCCAAAGGCCGGCCCAAAAACAGGGCAAATTTTAAGGGAAAATTTGGGGGAGGACCCTCAGTCCCCATCCTCCGGCTTCGCGCCCTTTGGGGATCGCGGTAACAGGGTTCGGGCCCCCACAACTTCCCAAAAAGCAGCCTTCTCTGGACTTTTTTGCCCATGGGCCCCTTTCCCAAAGTCCATGAAAAAACTACCCCCAAAAGTTTTCCCTTTACTTCTTTTGTATCACCCTATAACCTTCAAAATTACCCAAAACCCTTAAATTTTTACACTAATTTAAAAAAGTTGGGGGTCCCAGACCCTCGGCAGCCTCCATGAAAAAAGGGAAAAAAGGTTCCCTTTTTCCTGCTAATGGAAAAACAGGGCAAACCGTGGAAAGTAGGATTTTAAATGGAATAAAACTACGTTTTTTTTTTAAAAAAGAAAAAAATACAAAAATTTAAAAATTAAAATGTTTTTAACGCGGGTTTTTTTTGCCCCCCGTTTGCGCGCAACCCCTTTTTTAAAATTGCTTCCCGGGTTTCGGGGTTACTTCCTGCCCGAAAATCCCGTTCTAAAAGCTTGTTCAAAAAATTTTTATTTTCAAATGGAACCCCCAAGCCCCCCGGCTTTTCAAAGCCTAGGGGGAAGGTTTTTACCTCTCCGAAATTTTTAAAAACAAAATTTTTTTCACCATCCCGGGCTTTGTAAATTTACCCGGGTCTTTAAAAATTGTTTTGCTGCAAGTTTTTAGGCAGGAAAGTGTCATTTCCCCGGGACCATAATTAGGGACGGGGGCTTTGCGAAGGAGGGGGCGGGAAGGAAACCCCCTTATCATTAAAAAGTAGAAAAAGCGGTTTTTTCAGCCCCCCTTTTCGCGCAAACCCCTTGAATAAATAGATCTTCCATTCTTAAAAATTATTGTTCCAAAGCCCCGGGGAAAAACCCCCTTTTTCGCTTCGTTTTTACCTTTTTTCATTTTTCGCCCGGGCCCTTTTTTTCTTTTACTTTCAAACGTCCCTTTGCCCTTTTAAAAACTTTCCCATTTTTTGCTAAAATATAAAAAAAAACTTCCAAGCCCCCTTTTTCCCTTTTAAAATAGTTGATTTCCCCCCTTTACTTATGAAACCCTTTTGGGGGCTTAATCCCCTTTTTTTTTAAAGCGTTTTAGAAAATTTTTGGAACCTTTTATATTATTTTAAAAATATATAGATAATTAGTTAATTTTTTTCGCTTCCCCAACCCTTTAAAAATTTTTCGGTTTCGGGGAGAGAAAATCTGAATATTCGTTCAAAATATATAACGGCAATGCCAGCCATCCGGCTTTAACAGCTAGGGGTTTTCCCTCCAAATTTTAAGAAGTTTATCCCTCGGGTTTTTAAATTACGGCCCTTTAAGTTTACGAATTTCCAGGGGAAGTGTTTAAAGTTTAAGGGAAACGGTTACGAAATTTTTCCCAGGGACCTTTTCAAAAAATTAATGCGGTTTTTATTTTTTAAAATTAAAATATAATTTATTTAAAAATTATTTTAAAGGGAAAACAAATATTTTTCTTTCCCGAATTTAGTTTTCCCTTGAAAAGCAACAGACGGAATACACATTTTTTTTTGAAAAGTTAAATGGAAAAAATTTTTGTTATAATTGCCTTGGAAATTAGTTTGTGAAAAAGTAGATTAAAAAAATTTTTAAACAAAAATTAAAGGGGGACCGGACCCCTGGGGTCTTTTACTCCAAAAAAATTGGCAGCAAAAAAGGTTTGGGGAAAATTTCGTCCTTCCACCCTTGGCCTTAAGTAAACCTAAGGCCCCAAAATTTTTTATAAACAGTTTCAGATTTCCCCTCGAGTTAGAAATTTTGAAGCCCCAAAAGGAAAGGTAAAATTTTTTATTTTTACTTTGTAAAATTAAAGAGTATATTATTCCTAGTTGAATAATTGTTAAGAAATTTTTTCCCAATGTGATTATACTTTGACTTAAAGACAGTCTCCCCAATTTATTTAAGAGACGTAATAAATTAATGAGGTCGTAATGTTTTGTACGAAACCAAAATTACAAACTTGGGAATCAGCCTTTATTGAAGTTAAAGGAAATTACATCCTTTTCTACAGGTATAAACCAAATTAACCCAAGAAATTAAATTGGGTTTCTTCTTATTAAATCGGGAAAAGATAAGCGTCAACCCATTACATACCACCCTTGCCCAGCCTTCTCGATCACGATTGAAAAAATCTTAGGTTCATAAGTTAACCTGAATAAAAAAATTTCAACGCATGTGAACTCGCACTTTAACCACAATTTGAGTCCAATTTGATGGCGAAGACCGGGGGGGTTTTTCCCCCGGGGGGTTTTGGGGAAAACCCGGCCCCGGTTTCCCGGGTGGGCCCTGCGAAAAATTTTTGGGGTCCTTTGAAAAAAATTTTTTATTTCAATAAAACTCCCCCCTTTTTCAAAATTTTCTCTACTCTAAAAATTATTCAGGAAAAAAAATCACGAGTATATAATCTGTTACCAGTCAAAAATTGAAGTTCCAAATTTAAGCCTTAGAAACCCTTTAAATAAAGGGTATTAAAATCAGTTGTGGTATCTGGCGTTGAAATTTGAAGTCTAGATAGGGAAAGTAAAATTTTTTTTACGTACGTACGTAATAATTATTACGTACGTACGTGAAATTATTACGTACGTACGTAATAAATTAGTAGTACGTAATAATATTATACGTACGTACGTAAAATTTTTTACGTACGTACTTAATAATTTCACGTACGTACGTAATAATTATTACGTACGTACGTAATAATTTTACCTTTCGTTTGGTCGTAATTCTAAACGCTGACAATATGGTTTAAAAAGCCTTTATTATAATTATAAGTAATTCCTTAGGTATCACTATTTAAACCCAAATGGTGGAACCCGAAATTATTTGGGGGTTTACCCTTTTCCCTTAATGCGGCTATATTGTTGAATTTGGGACATAAGATTCCCAGTAAAAACTTTTACGATTTTAACACTTTTTCCACGAACTCTTTTTATCCTCTAAAACCTACAACAAAAGGCTTTCCAAGCAATTACTGACTTTTAAAAAATTTTTCAACCAATTTTCACCCCAAATTTCCGAAGGGTGGGTTTTCCCAAGGGAAAAATGGGGAAACCCCCGAAAAAAAACTTTTCCCAAAATCCCTCAAAATTTTTATCCCCTTTAAAAAAATAAAATTTAGGGTTTAAAAATTTTTTCGAATCACAAAAACATGTGTAAAATTTAAATAGGAAAAAAATGCGGTGAAATATTTCGGTTTCCTTTTAAATTTTTTAGCAATAAAAAAAATTTTCCCCCCCTTTTAAAATTTAAAAATCCTTTTTAAAAAAGGTAATAAAAAAAACCGCCCTTTAAAGAAGGGAAAAATCCGGGAGTTTTTTTAAAACGAATTTCAAAGTTTCTTTTTTTGCTCTAAAAGGTTAAAAAAAAATTTCTTTTGGTGAAAAAAAAATTTTTTTTAAAAATAAAATATTATTTTATAATAATTTTTAAGTGTTTTTCCCCGTTTTTCCCCAAAAAATTTTTAAACCCGGGGGGATCAAAGCCAATTTTTTAAAGGGGGGTGATTTAAGAGTGTAAATACCCGGTAAATTTTTGGGCGGGGGGAAGCTTTCCTGCTTGACTTAAAAACTTTCCAATAAAGAATAAATTTTTAAAAGAGGAAAGTACCCCCCTTTACATAAAATTTTTAAACTTTATTCTTTTAAATTTTATCTTAGGGAAAAAAAAGAATTTTCTTCAGTTAAAAATTTTTTTGGGGGAGAATATTTTGTCAAAATAATTTAACTATTTAGGGGGGACCTATAGTTTTTTGGTGAAGGTGACATATTGAGTCCCCGAAAGTAAAAATTTTTGAATTTTGTTTACACGATATCTAAATTTAGAAAGCTTAGCACTTACATCTTGACGGTTCTTGCATTATATAGAGAGGGGAACCCCTTTTGCTCTTTGGGGGAATCAAGGTCACCTTAGGTCAAATTTCAAAAAAAAAAACTTTTTAACACGTATTAACATGGGAAAAGAGGTACTTTTGTTTTAAAAAATGGGTGAATTATTACGGAAAAAAACCCCACCTTTTGGGGGCCGGTCAAAATCATCTGGAATCATCAGGGGGGGAATCTAAAAGAGGGGGGGATTTGATGCCAAAAGGGGGGGCAAGCTGGGTGGACCCAAAGGGCCCGGAAAGGACCCGGGGGGGCGAAGCGTTCCCCCTAACGGGGTGGGCCCCGGGGGCCCCCCCGGGCCCCCTGGAGGGGTCCGGGCAGCCCCCGGGGGGGTGGGGGGGCGAACCCTTTCGGAACTCTAAGTTTTTTAAAAAAATTGTAGGCATTAATATACTTTTAGCTTCAACCTTAAAAATACAAAAGGTGGGCAATTAACTAACAAAAAAATTAAAATTTTTGATTTTTAAAATTTTTTGGCTACTCCGCTATCCGGTTTGTCTAAAAGTCAATGGTTTTGAAAATGCGGGGGTTTGCGGAAGTGGGAAAAATGGTTTATTTGGAGGTTTTTTCCCCCGGGGGTTTGGGAACAATAATTTAAGAATGGAAGATCTAGTTTTCAATTGGCGCGCAAAGCGGGCGAAAAAACCGCTTTTTTCATACTTTTTAATGATAAGAGGGTTTTTGCCCCCCCCTTCGCTAAGCGCCCGTCCCAAAATTTGGTACCGGGAAATGACATTTTCCGTCCCTGAAAATTTGCAGCAAAACAATCTTTAAAGAGCCTTTAAATTTTAAAAAGACCGATGGTGATAAAAACTTTGCTTTAAAAATTCTGGGAGGGGGTGAAATTTCCCCCGGGGCTTGAAAGCCTGGGGCTTTGGTGGTTCAGTGTAATAAAGATTTTTTAACGAAGCTTAGAACGGGATTTCTGCAGGGAAGAAACCCGAAACCCGGGAAAAATATTTAAACGGGGCGCGCGAAGCGCGCAAAAGAAAACGCGTTGAAACATTTAATTTGAACCCTATTGTATTTTTTTTCGTTTTAATACATAGTTTTTTTTCCATATTAAATCCTATTTTTCCACAGGTGTCTTTCTTCCCCATTGGCAGGAAAAAAGGAACCTTTTTCCCTTTTCAGGAGGCTCCCGATGGTCGGGGCCCCCCAAAATTTTTTATTAGTGTGAAAAAAAGGTTGGGAAATTTTTGAAGGGTTTTTATAGGGTGATAAAAAAGAAGTAAAAGGAAATTTTTTGGGGGGTATTTTTTTTTCATGGACATTCCCCAAGGGCATCGGCAGAAAAAGTGCCAGAAAAGGCTGCATTTTTGGAAGTGGGGCCCCGGCGTGTTCCCCCCGCATCGCCGGGGCGCGAAGCCGGAGGTGGGGACTGAGGTCCTCCCCCGAAATTTTCCTTTAAATTTGCTGTTTTTTTGGGGCCATTCTGGACCATTTTTTGAAAAAAATCCTGCTTCTAACCCAGTTTAATTTGAAATGGGATAAAACAGGAAAAGTTTTTCATATGATGATCGAAAATTTAAAGATAGTAAACCGTCGCATTTGTGAGAAGGGGCGGGTATTTGTGAGGAAAGTGAAACGAGAGGTGTACGAGGTTTTAAAAGGGTGAATTAGTCAGCTGCCCAAGAAATTAAAACGAGGCAATTTTCCCTTTTTTTCCCACGCCGGGAGTTTAGGGCATTTTTAAGCCAAAAAATTTTAGATTTATCGTAAAAAAGGGTTCCTTAATGGAGTGGGCAGTACAGTGCCTTGTTAACACAGAAAATTTTGACTCTCAAATGAAAAACGGACACGAAATTGGGGAAACCCCAAAATTCTGCATTTTTTTCTTTTTTCCTTAAAAAAATTGGGGTTTGGGGGGCATTTTAACCCATTACATTTTTTTAATTACATACAAAATGTCTCTATTTCATGAAATGGCAGCGCAGGCTTAGTATGCATAAAAAGAATTTGACTCTCAAATAAGAAAATGGGATGAAATTTGGAAACCCAATATTTTGATTTCTTCATTTTCCTTGCAATGTATTGGTTTTTCGTTTAGGGGCACTTTTTGGGAGTAATATCCCCAAAAGTTATCATCCTGTCATCTCATAGAATGGGTTTGTAGGCCTTTTTAATACATAGAACTAGCTTGGTTGCACATATTTAAGGATGCTTTGTGATGTTTTAAAAATTTTTAAAAAAAATTCTTCAATTAAAACTGACGTAAGTAGTATGTCCCCACTGAATATCACACATTTCTGTAAACGAAGAATTGCAATGGTCCGTTTTTCCTTATTTCATGTCTTTCCGCCTTGTGGATCAAAAAATTTAGTTTATCCCCAAAGGCCCCGTGGGGTCTTTTCCTGGAGATAAAAATATTTAGGTACCCCAAAAACAGAGATATTGCTACCCCAAAAAGGCCCTTTTAAAAACCCCAATTTTTTTAAGGAAAAAAGAAGAAAACGCAATATTTTGGGTTTCCATAATTTATCCCTTTTTTTAAGATCAAAATCTTTCTGTTACTAACAAGGACTAGACGCCCATAATGAAGATGGAACTTTTTTGTATGATCCCATAAAAAATTACAGCTAATATTGATTTAAATTTCTTAGGGGTAGGGAAGCATCTCGAAAATAGTGACCATTTTTCCAGGTTTCAGGTTCGGGGTTTTTTAAAAGAAGAAGCGGGTTCCTTTTAAAATTGACCAAAATCTCCCTCGCACTTCTGCGTCTTAAGGGGCGTTCCACCATTCCATAAAATTGCAGTTGGCTGGAGGGGGACCCTTCTACATGTATCCCTAAAGTAAATTTTTGTTTGGGTTGATTTTGACCCTGTTATGAGAGTGGCAGTGAATCCTTTGTTTAGATGTATTGTTAGTGATTGAGTTGGAGAATTATTTGTCAAAAATTTGGTATGAAATTGAACCACCCGAAGCCGATTGTGAGGTTTTGGAAAGACATCGGGGCACCCTATCTCATATATTGGTGATGAAAAGGGCGTGGTGGGGTGAGGATCACAAGTTTTTTATCATGCGCCTTTGCTCAAAAAGTCATAATGGTCATGCTGCAAAAATCCTATGTGCCAGTAACAACTCAATTCGTGAGCTTTGCATTGATGTGTCACATGCTTGGCGTTGAAAACTTGACAAGGAATGAGAGGCCGCGAACAAGGCCGTTTTAGTGTGTAAGTCGGACCAAATTTTAAGTGCTGCTGAGGTTAATCATAAAGGAAGGGTTCGGGTTCTTTGAATACAGCCTTGTCATCCGCTTATGCAGGACGCATTTATGAGTGGGCGGGTGACTTCAAGTTTGACAATTCCGAGTATGGACGCCTATGGAAGAGTGTAGTAGTGTCTCAAACCCGGATGCCCCCAGCACTCTCCACCTCCCTCCCTTGATACGCACTTGAATGCAAATGCTCCTCAGTTTAATGATACCAATCCCAGAACAGCCGACAAGCTGGCCGTCAGTAGATATTTAAATTACCATATCCATTACGGTGAGTATTTTGCAAGAAGTCTAGCATTTTTTTATTTAACTTCAGAAAGCACGCGCACGGTGTACCGCAAGCATTCTTTCCCATTGATTCCGCGGCGTATACTTGATTTTTGGTCCGTTTGAAGGTCTTTGAAAATGTTCAGAATTTTAAAGTCGCAAGTGAGTAAAGCTCGAACTCGACAGTGCCCGAAGAGCGCTGAAAATGTTGTGTTTTCGGTTGGATGATTGTGCTTTTGAGAACCAGGAAGTCAGAAAGGCAGTAGACTGATGATCGTCGTCGGCGGGACCGTCAGCGTGAACACATGGGGTGTGCCGGAACGTACGTCTCCTCGTCGAGGACGGATCCCGCAAGGGCCGGTTTTAAATTTCCAAGTGTAGTCGAAAGCGTTACAATGAAGTAGTCCCCCAATTGGTAAGTCGCCCCTTTTGGTTTACTTGATATTTTGATTTTAAATGAGGCAGATCCTGTAGTAAAATCCCCCAAATTTTCCAATTTCACGCCTACAAACCCAAAGCGCGCCGAAAATTTTGAATTTTGCTCTCGACGACCTTAAAGGCACTTCTCTCCCTTGTCGGTGCTTCAGGCTGCAGTCCTACAACGAAAGGAAGTTTGACCCCTGTCGCACAGTTCTGACGCACCCCCGGCCAGCGTCTGGATGACACATTAATCGTACCTATTAAATAGGCCTATCCCGACTAAATTGTTTTAACCAGAAATTGAAAATTTTGCGACCGGCAGACCATCAGGCTCACCTGCGCTTTAACCCGGCCCTCCCCTCCCCGCCCCTCCCCACCCCTCCCCCCCCCCTCCCCCCCCTATTTATGTCATTTTTAGGGCATGCTACTAATAAACATGAATCACGAACCATGCAATAACCAATAGCGTTACATTCAGGCATACTGAAGGCAAATGTTGGGGGCATGTTTCAAAGCAATTAAAGTACGGTACCAATAGTTAAAGATGCAGATGAAAAGGGAAGCTCGCGCAAGCTCGCGACCCCCCCCCCCTTACTCCGGCACTTCTACTTGTTATTGCCACACTTAACCTAGCTACTAATTTACTTAATAGTGCGCTAGATTACAGCATTGTCGTGGCTTCGTTGGTATGAGCCGCTCGACTCCGCAGTTAAGTACGTGAGTTCAAGTCCTCCCGGCGACTGGCATTGTTTTTCTACGCTTTTGCGGTTTTCATGTTGGAGAATGGTCGACTTCGTTCAAATCAAAGTTAACAGGAGTTAAGTTTAGGGTTAAAGTTAAGGGTCAAAGTTAAGGGTTAAAGTTAAAGGGTCAAAGTTAATGTGTAAGTATTTTCACGAATCGTAAAATTCAGTGTTTCGCGAAAGCTGGGAACTGTTTCTTTAAAGAGGAGGCAATAAGTGTTTGTAAATGTATATGACATGTAAACTGACCTCTTTTCTTCATTACATTTATTTTTAATCATTGTATATAATGGTACTCTAAAAATGCCTCTTAATTTCCCGAAGGTGATTGGAAGAGGCATTGTTTATATATAAAATTGTAAAAGAAGTGTACATATATTGTATGACGAATAAGTTTTCCTTTTCAAAAAACAAAAGTTTAAACAGGATTTTAGTTTATTAGTTAGCTTTCAGATGGCGTCTCTAATACAATAAGCATCCGTGCAATTTTAGGTGGCTGTGAGTGAAGGTTGGTTTGGGTATTCTTTTTTGATATTTTGAAAGATAAGGAGTAGATACCGGAAAATGATTTGTTGGCTGTTCAGGAACTCCCCGAGTCGACCTATGAGATGTGACTTTTAAGTCGATGGAATGCGAAGAAGTTTTGCCGGCATTAGTCAGTCGGTAAGGGTTATGCTGTTACTACTTTATGCCTATTCCCACTAACGCTATCACTGTTTTGCAAGTTCCTTATGAAGTTGAACGATACTAGTGTTCGGCACTTGTTAAGCCGGTGTGCAGGTCTTTGTTTGAGATTCCTTACTACTAAGACAATCTGAACGTTTTCAATGGATAGACAATAAAAGTAGACTTCGTATGATCTCCCTCCAGTGCTTTACTCGGAGAAGGAATTGGCTGGGTTGATACCGGGGAACAACCAGGACGTGCCTTAAAATGTGTGGAGAGAGTGACACGAGGCGAAAGAGTGTGTCAGGAGGAAATTTTACAATGTCAGGGCTGGACACACATCGACAGAATGTGAGATACCAGCAAATGCCTCAGTTTGTTGAAAAATCAGCCACCTTATCGAAACTGTCCCGTTTCCTTGCAAACAAATCCAACCAGTACGTTGTCTTGGATAGTAGCGCTGGAGGCAGTCAGTAATCTGATGGTGATGCAAGTAAAGTAGATTAAGCGGAACGAAAACAGAATGACACCCTTAGTTCCGTAGAATGTAGTTGTAAATCTCCCAAATTCTAATGCGAGGGGGACAGGGGCCAGTAAAAGATAATTGACTGTCGATGACTCTATCGACAGCTCAAGGCCACCCGGTAAAACCCACGTGAGGTGATCCACCTGTATCTCCACAGGGACTTAAAAGTGAAGAGTGACTACCGTAATGGATTCACAAGAGTTAATGAACTGTTAGATGAGACTCAACAGATGGAAATTGCAGACAAACGTCATATTAGTAAATCCATAGCCAGAGTGATCTTTTGGACATTCCAACCTCAAACCCCAAATCCGTTTTTCCAACCGCTGTCTTCTCTTACTCAGGGAAGGAAAGTATAGTGGGCGCTGAAACCGGATTTGAGCTCCAAAGTGAGTGTAGTTCCTCCCAGCCAAGAAGATGGCACCGGGTCTTTGCATATGTTTGAAGACAGAGTCAGAGCCAGGATAATTTTATTCCAATGCCTCGGGGTTTCCAAGCGACTAGCCATACCTACCCAGGCCCAGTCCCAGAAGTCAAGTTAGTCAGCTACAAAATACCGTGAATCAGAGCCCGTAGGAAATCTGTTCACTCAAACCAAAAAGGATCGGTCACGATCAAGCATGTCGTTAGCCCTCCGGAGGGTACATGGACCGCATTAAATGACTCAAATTTTCAAAGAGGAAGAAACCGTGGGGCCTTCATGTTACTCTAAAAGGAGTACAGAAGTTTTTCTACTTTTCAAGCTTGGAGGAACCGTTTGCTGAACTCCACCTAATATGAGTATTCACCGATATTCCATGCGTTCTTAAGAAAACATGTATTCTTACATTCACTACAACCCCGTTGACTGTATCTTTCACACATCGCTTCCGATCACCCTGAGTTTGTTCAGAAACAGGATTTGAGTTTTGTGACAATTCTTTTCTCAAATCCCTAAGCAATGATGTTTATGTTCTTAGTAGTTCTTTAACAATGATTTGGTACCTTTTCCAAACCTGAACTGGCTCGTATAACGTCAATGGTCTAAGGGACACATGAAATGTTCGAAAATATCATGGGTAAAGCTATTTGATATTGATATCCTATTTTGCAGGAACTTTCCTTTCGTCAATGAGTGATTCTCAACTTTCAAAGACCATGGGGCTGGCCGGTTAGCTTTTTCGCCTAGTCAAGTAACCTTTCTGGCGGTGGTTTGTATTGCCTTTGTAACAGCCCCCTTTTCCTTTATCAGTGAGATATTAAACGTGACACTCTGGTTCGGTGTATATCAGTTTTATGGCACATTCAAATTGTCATTTAGAATTTGCAATATTCACAAGCTCCATATTTCCAAATAAAGGAAACTTTTCTTAAATGATCTTTCTCCTTTTACACCAGGGGCATGATCCTCCTTATTAGAAGGAGGTGAGTTTTAATTTTATCTGCACAAATCTGTCGTGAGTTGTTCTAGCAATACTTATTCATTTTTGGCTCAGTCAAGTTCGGGAACTCTTTCCAGCATTCAATTTGAAAGTGCTAGTGAACACAATCCACCCAATTCCGGTCATACGTGTTTCGCAGAATTGGTCAAAGCTCTAGAATTGATAGAGTTTCATAAACCATGCATTCCTCACAGCTGTCAAAGGCTGATACTGCTGACATATCCGTTCTCAGACCACATTTCCTGTGTATGTCAATATAAATTTTCCCTCCAATGTTGTAAAGAAAAAGAGCTACTGGAGTAAATGTCCTCATTAAATTTAGACGAAAGGTTCTGCAGAGACTATTTGTACCATTATGAACAAGTGGTCCTCTCTAAAACTGCTTTTGGTACATCGTTGACTGGTGGGAAATATTAAGATAAGGATCAAGAGCTTTCCATTCGACATGGTATTCGTATTGAAGGACAAACGTAACAATCCCTATCTACGACAATAGCAGACCAGTGCTCAATTTCCCAACCTTACCAGACGATAATGGATAATCAGTTATGTTCTGAAGTTCAGGGTGTCTTTTTATAAGGATCCCTGATTATATCTAATAGGAGGAGAGAACGTCTGCTTTTCTTTAGGCAAGGAAAGCCGGAGAGCTAGTAATAAGATATTAAATCTGTTCGTATGATTCCGGTGGCATAGTCACCAATGATATGATAGTTCTTACGTTTTTTCTATTTTTTATATAACCTTTTGCAGAGGGAAACTTCAATGTAATCACAATTACAAATTATTTTATTAAGTGTCCTAAAACAGACTGTGATCCTATTTGCATAAAGAGACTCGACCGTCAATTATTTAGATGAGGTCAACGCTGCTCTTGTGATACAAGCAACATCAATCCCGGGGATTTGTTTGTTTGCTTGTACTCACAGAGCAGCGTTGACCTCCTCAACGTAATTGACGGTCGAGATCATCTTTATCATAGGATCAACATCTGTGTTTAACACTTAATAAAATAATTTTGTAAATTGTGATTAACATGAAGTTCCCGAGAAAAAGGTTACTATAAAAATTATGAAAACGTAAGAAATATCATTATCATTGTGGTGACTTGCCCCGGAATCATTACGAACAGATTTATAATCTTCTTACTAGCTCTACGGCTTTCTTGCCCTAAAGAAAAAGGCAGACGGTTTCTCTCCATCCTCTAGAGTATTTAAATCGGGATCTATAAAGCACCCTCAACTTCAGAACATAACTGATTATCCTATCGTCCTGGGCTAAGTTGTGGAAAAGTGAGCCTGGTCTGCCTGTCGAGCTAGGGACTTGTTACGTTTGTTCCTTTGCATACGAATACCATGTCGAATGGAAAGCTCCTTGCATCCGTATCTACAGATTTTCCCACCCATCACGAATTGTACAAGCAGGTTTTTAGAGAGGACCCTTGTCATAATGGGGTACAAAAAGCTCTGCAGAACCTTTCGTCTAAATTTCATAGACATTATACTTCAGTCGCTCTTTTTCTTTACAACATGGAGGAAACTTTATATTGACATACACCGGAATGTGGCTGAAGAAAATGTCAGCAGTATCAGCTTTGACAGCTGTGAAGCATGTTTATGTAACTCTATCAATTCTAGAGCTTTGACCATATTTCCTGCGAAACCACGTATGTTTCCGGAATTGGGTGGATTTTTTTCACTAGCATCTTCAAATGAATGTGGACAATGAGTTCCCGAACTTGACTTGAGCCCAAAAATAATAATTATTGCTAGAACACTACCACGATCATATTTGTGCAAGATAAAAATTAAAAATCCCTCGCTACTATAAGAGGATCACTGCCCCTGGTGTAAACAGTAAAGATCTTAAAGGAAAAGTTTCCTTTCATTTGGAATACTGGTAGCGTGAATATTGCAAATGCTAAATGAAAAATTTTGAATTGTGCATAAACTGATTACACCGACCAAGAGTGTCACGTTTAATATCTTCATGATAAAAGGAAGCCTGTTACCAAGCAATACAAACACCGCCAAAAAGGGTTTTACTTGGACTAGGCGAAAATCTAACCGGCCCGCCCCATTGGTCTTTGAAACGTTGATAATCACTCATTGACGAAAGGAAAGTCTCCTGCAAAAATAGGATATCAATATCAAATAGCTTCCCCCATTGTATTATTTTCGAACATTTCATGTTGTCCCTTAGACCATTGACGTTATACGAAGCCAGGTTCAGGTTTGGAAAAGTGCTACCAATCATTGTTAAAGAAATTACTAAGAACATAAACATCATTGCTTAGGATTTGAGAAAGAACTTGTCAAAAAACTCCAAATCCTGTTTCTGAACAAACTCAGGGTGATCGGAAGCGATGTGAAAGATCCAGTCACGGGGTGTAGTGAATGTACGGCTACATGTTTTCTTAAGAACGCATGGATATGGTGAATACTTCATCTTAGGGTGGAGTTCAGCAACGTGTTCCTTCAAAGCTTGAAAATTAGAAAAACTTCTATCACATCCTTTAGAGTAACATGAATGCCACGGTTCTTCCTCTATGAAAATTTGAGTCATTTTAATGCGGTCCATGGGCTCCTCCGGAGGGTAACGAATGCTTGATCGTGACCGATCCTTTTTGGTTTGAAGTGAACTAGATTTCCTACGGGCTCTTGATTCACGGTCTTTTGTAGCTGACTCATCTTGACTTCTTGAGACTGGGCCTGGGTAGGTACTGGCTAGTCGCTTGGAAACCCCCGAGGGCATGGATAAATTATCCTGGCTCTGACTCTGGTCTTCAAACATTGCCGAAGACCCGGTGCCATCATTCTTGGCTGGGAGGGAACTACACTTCACTTTGGAGCTCAAATCCCGGTCTTCAGCGCCCACTATACTTTCCTTCCCTGAGTAAGAGAAGACAGCGGTGAAAACGGATTGGGGGTTTGAGGTTGGGAGTCAAAAAGATCACTCTGGCTCTGGATTTCACTAATTTGAAACGTGTCTGCACTTTCCATCTGTGAGTCCTCATCTGACAGTTCATTAACATCTTGTGAATCCATTACGGTAGTCACCTCTTCACTTAAGTCCTGTGGAGATACAGGTGGATCTACCTCACGTGAGGTTTTACCGGTGCCTTGAGCCTTGTCGATAGAGTCATCGACGGTCATACTTGAACTGGCTCCCTGTTCCCCCTCTACATTTAGACTTGGGGGCTTTACCATACTACCTTCTAAGGAACTTAAGGGTGTCAATTCTGTTTTCGTTCCTGCTTCATCTACTTTTTCCTTTGCCTCACCATCCTGTACTGCTGCTCCACCTACTATCCAAGATAACGGTACTGGTTTGATTTTGTTTGCAAAGGAAACGGGACAGTCTCGATAATTGTGGCCTGATTTTTCACAAACTGAGCATTTTGCTGGTATCTCACATTCTTTCGATGTGTGTCCAGCCCCTTGACAATTGTAACATTTCCTCTGATCACACTCTTTCGCCTCGTGTCCACTCTCTCCACATTTTAAGCACGTCCTGGGTTGTCCCCGGTATCTAACCCAGCAATTCCTTCCTCCGAGTAAAAGGCTGGAAGGGATATCACTACGTAAGTCTACTTTATATTGTCTTATCCCATTGAAAACGTTCAGATTGTCTTAGTAGGTAAGGAATCTCAAACAAACGACCCTGCCACACCGGCTTAACACGTGCCGAACACTATTATCGTTCAACTCATAAGGAACGTGCAAAACAGTGATTAGCGTAGTGGAATAGGCATAAGTAGTAACAGCATAACCCTTACCGACTGACAATGCCGGCAAAACTTTCTTCGCAGTTCCATCGACTTAAAAGTCACATCTCACAGGCGACTCGGGAGTTCCTGAACAGCCAACAAATCATTTTCCGGATCTACTCCTTTATCTTTCAAAATATCAAAAAAAGAATACGAACCTTCACTCACATCCACCCTAAATTGCACGGATGCTTCTTGTATTAGAGACGCCATCTTGAAAAAGCTAACTAATAAACTAATAACCCTGTTTAACTTTTTTTTTTTGAAGGAAAACTTTATTTCCGTCATACAATATATGTACACTTTTTACAATTTTATAAACAATGCCTCTTCCAATCACCTTCGAATTTAAAGAGGCAGTTTTAGAGTTACAATTATATACAATGATAAAATAATATGTACATGAAGAAAAGAGGGTAAGTTTACATGTCATATACATTTACAAACACTTATTGCCTCCTCTTTAAATAACAGTTCCACAGCTTTCGAAACACTGAATTTCGATCCGTGAAAATACTTACACTATTTAACTTTGACCCTTTAACTTTAACCCTTAACTTTGACCCTTTAACTTTAACCCTTAACTTTAACCCTGTTTAACTTTGATTTGAACGAAAGTCGACAGTTCCCCAACTTCAAAACCGCAAAACGAGAAAAACACACTGTCCAGTCTCCGGGAGGACTTGAACTCACGTACTTAACTGTCGGAGTCGAGCGCCATACCAACTAAGCCACGACAATGCCGATAATCTAGCGCACTGTAATTAATATTAGTAGTATATAGTGTTAAGTTGTGCAATATACAAGTAGAAGTGCCGGATGTAAGGGTGGGGGGGGGGGTCGGGAGCTGCAGCGAGCTCCCCTTTTCATCTGCATCCTTAACTATTGGTACCGTACTTTAAATTGCCTGAAACATGCCCCCAAAATTTGCTTCAGTATGCTTGAATGTAACACTATTGATGTTTATTGCATGGTCTGTAATTCATGTTTGGGGGGGGGGTGGGGGGGGGGGGGGGCGGGGGCGTCGGTTGGGGGTGTGGGGGGGGGGGGGGGGGTGGTGGGGGGGGGGGGGGGTCGGGGGGGGGGGGGTGGGGGGGGGGGGGGGTGGGGGGGGGGGGGGGTGGGGGGGGGGGGGGGTGGGGGGGGGGGGGGGGGGGGGGGGGGGGGGGTGGGGGTTGTGGGTGGGGGGTGGGGGGGGGGGGGGGTGGGGGGGGGGGGGGGTGGGGGGGGGGGGGGGTGGGGGGGGGGGGGGGTGGGGGGGGGGGGGGGTGGGGGGGGGGGGGGGTGGGGGGGCGGGGGTGTGGGGGGGGGGGGGGGGGGGGGGGGGGGGGTGGGGGGGGGGGGGTGGGGGGGGGGGGTGTGTTTGAGTGGGGGGGGGGGTGGGGGGGGGGGGGGGGGGGGGGGGGGGTGGGTGGGGGGGGGGGGGGGTGGGGGTGGGGGGGGGTGGGGGGGGGGGGGGGTGGGGGTGGGGGGGGGTCGGGGGGGGGTGGGGGTGGGGGGGGATTAAAAAAACGGGGATTTTTTGATTGAAATTTTTACCGTTTTTTTGCATGGATCCCACGACTTCTATAAATAAAGTACTAATAATAAAAAAAAATTGTGGTGGGTATGGGGGGGGGGGGGGCGGGGGAAAAGCCCCTCCCGGGAAAAATAAAAATTCGGAAATTTACGATAAAGTATGCAGCCCTGGACGGCGATAGTCCCCCCGACTTTTCCTGTTTTTTTTTTGCTTTCAAAGAAGACTACGAGTTTTTATATCTTAATATGGTTAGAACCCCAAGATTTTTCCGCCGCGCGTACGCGGCGCTGTGTAGTCACTCCGGTGTCTTCGTTTGGTTCCATTCACAACACATAGCTAGATAGCACGTCCCTTAAGTCCTGGTTCCAACCTTACCAGTGTACATGTAGACAGCTTCGAGTAGTAACACTGCTACTATAGTTTATTGTATTATAGCGGTCCTGCTATAAAATTTAATTTTCATACCCATCATCGCAAAGCCTACATCTTGGAACAAAAACAGCTCATATGGAATACACCTCCACCCCGCTTTGAAACCGTAGTACCCGCGTTGATAACAATTTTATTGATGGTATTAGCGTACTTGTCAGTTGGGGATGCACCGCTTTCGCGTCTTGGACACTAAAGTTGCTACCTGGGGACGGGTTTTTCTCGGTATACCGTGCGCAAATGCACTGTACTGGGGACCGTGGGTTTCATGAAATCGTGGCACGACATCATATTGTACCGCCGTACATACGGTATTGATGGTCGTTCCAACAGTTCTGTACCTAAGATTGTAGTTTGCTGTTCTCTTGTGTGTGCTAAAATGCTTCGGTCAGTTGGTGGTCGACTCAAACGTAGAACGTTACACACAAAACAAAGTTTTAGATTATTTCAAATCGGGTACCTAGCGCGGGCATATGTCCATCTTGAAGTGTGCGGTGCTGTCATGTACTTCCTACCCGGTGTGCAAAAATAAAAAACGGTCTACAACACTGTTCAACTTACATGGTTTTCGGTTTGTCTTATGATTACATATGGTTTTTTTGTGTAAGCCTACTAAAACATTTTCGCGCTGTCTTGCTGCTTAACGCGCTTGGCATGCAATTTCAACGATTCAGTTCAAAGAACACTCTCATGCACAACTTTAACTTCGGTACTCGTTGAGTATTAAGTGACAAGTAGGCATGCTTGGCGGCCATGGCACATTTTGTCATAATGTGCTCACTTATGTGTTTGGTATGTCGGTTTAGCCTACATGTAATCCGGTATCGCTTTTGTAACCTACACTGCATTAAAATGAAGGACGGTCCCTTATACGTAATGCTTTAACACTTTAAAAAAAAAATTGGGAAAAGATTTAGTCGCTTGCATCCACCATGTGCAAAATCGTCTAATGCTATATCGTTCCGACATGGAAGGGGGACGAGTGTTTTGGGGAGGTACGATTAGCAAAAATTGCCGACCAGCGTGCTGACAATGATTGCTCAAGTGCACGACAGCCCGGAAAGTCTGGATACAAATTGCAGACAGAATATCACCCCGTTTGGTACGAACGTATATAGGCTTGGCAGCCAATAAAAAAAAGGGGGGGGGGGAAAATATATTAGTGATGTTTATAAGTGGATCCGGCCAGGTGAATCCAGGCATTACAAAGCAGCGGTTTCATTTTGTGAGAGGGTAACCATAAGTAGTGTCCCAGGGCTTAAAGCCGCAATTTGGAGACATTCTCAGTAGACCCCTTTTTCCAAATAGAGCAATTGCAATGGCTTTGGGATAAGTTCTGGTACGCGATTGTTTTTGTCAATGGCATTTTGCTGTTGGTGCAAAAGAAATAATGCACACCAAAAATCTATCCCCCAATCCATTGTAATTCCTATTTCGAAAAGAGTCTACTGGTCACCTGGGAGTTTTCCTGGGGAAGATTTGCATAATCAACTGGACAATATGCAATTTTTCAACTTACATCTGGCAATCAATAAAAGTAACGCAAATACACAGTTTTATGGAATCGTCTGTTAAAGTGTGACCTAGAAAACACCCTTGGTGTGAAGTGTTGGTGTCAAGGTTGTGGGTTGTGGAGGGGGGCAGGTTGGGCCATGACGACGGCGAGGAAGGGTTTTCGGTCCGGTCTCCCCCGGCTCGAAAGAATTTTCCACATAATTTGACCCGATGAGAAGCCCCTTTACTGTGGTGTTACTATAAAGGGCCTCTCTCTGGTCACGGGGGAGGCAGCCCGGAGCCTTAATAAATTTACGAGAAGATACGTATCAGGAACGACTTGGGCTAGCGAGCCCCCGACTATTTCCTTGATTTGGCTCTAAATTAACGGCAAATTCTTATCAAAACCCCTAAATTTTTCCCACTTCCAACTAGGAACACAAATCTTTCAATTTTTCTTAACAAACCCAAAAAGTTTTCAATTTCTTAAACCCAACATTTCCGACTCGCGATGTCACTTTCCGGCAAACCTGTCTGGCCCCAATGGTAGAAGCATCGGGCTGACAGACGCCTCACAGACTACTCTGGGAGTTGGCCACGTGTTCCTTACTCATCCCGGCAAATACGAGTAACCACTATCTCCTGTTTGCTTGTGACCTTCATGCACAATCGAAGAATCAGGATAGGCAATAATTGATACAATGAAAGAGGAGGCATTAATCAACATTAGGGCCCGCGCAAGTGACATGAATCGTGGATTCCCGCGAAAGGGTAGTAATATAAACACTGTGTGGATCGCACTGATGAGTCGCCAAGATACTGAGGGGGGCTGTTGATTTTCTGGACATGCGCTGTCTCAAGAGTATTCAAAACAACAGTGTGACTCGAGGTTCTCGCATCGATACAGGTAGAAATTACAGAAGTTAGATACCGCATCACTATTTGCATTGTGTCTCCCCCGACCTCAGTTTTCCCTGTCCATAGAAAACTTCTGGATCAGTTTCTGAATGAAGATTTTGACTGGTAAGAGTGAATGCAACTTTCCCATAGAATTGAATTGGTTACTGCATATAGTGCTAGCAATCGAAATCGTTTTTTCTATAACCAAGCTTTTGATGTACGTGCTGCCCTCGTGGGGTTCAAGAAGGTAGCAATGGTCTTTGTAAAAAACCACCCCCGTAATTATTACCATTGGGTCCACAATGTTCCAGGGGGGAATCACCTTTATGTTAAGTGGGCGAGATATCATTTAACATGACATGTAGCCAGTCGCCTGACATTTGCTTATCCAGTAATATGGTAACATTTAAAATTAATACTGAATTTTTGAATATAGACCTATTCTACGATTCACTATGATTGAATTACATTTAGTGAGAATGATATTGACTATTATTGATACATTACTATATGATAGAAGATATCTTTCGTATGGTGCTTGGTGTGGATAGGTCCACTCAGTTCCCTCGTTCGAGAATGGACTGTATCGACATTTTCAATGCGCATTCATGACTACAAATGAGACGGCCTGCAGTTTGGTGACATTTTCAAAATACTCGAGATTATCGTGTATAAATAGCACTTTAACCGTACAGGAAAGCTCCGTTTCCCTTAGACTCTTTATAGTCGCGTGTAGTAACGGTACTTGATAACGAAGAATCATAAAGAAAAAAGGGTCACTAATTTCACAATAATTACATACAAAAACACGAAAATGGAAAAGGAGCAACTGGTGCAATCGAAGGAAGTTATGAATTAATTGGTATGATTAAATATACACGTGTATAATGACTATGAACGCCTAATGTCAAAACGTCCCACCGAGTCCCCAAACAATTATAGCATATGAGCATTTTTTCCAAGTTCGCCATCATAATTCTCCCTCAAAAGTCTGCACAGCTAAGCCTAACGTTAGCTAGCGTGGCCGTTCACGAATGAAAAATGAGCAAATTGTAGGCTGGGATAAAAGCTGCCTGATGCACTCTTACATAATCACTGACCTTCACGTATAAATCAAAAATTAACTACGTAGCCTTTGTTAATGACGTTACCATTCACAAGCGTTAATTTTTGTATGGAAACTTAGGCTTATTCAAAGAAGGGGAGCTTTCTTCACGAATCACGATCATACTTTTGAAGTTATTTTGAGGTGAATATAGATTTGAAAAAGACGTGTGGTGATCATTCCACTTTCTGTAGCCTTGTCTCTGGATACAAACCATACCTCTCCGTCCCACGTGCCATGTAGAAGTAATGCGAAAAACATGTCTTAATTATCTACCAACCTGGCAAAAACTTTTACTTGGATGGAGGCAGGAGTTGATCCTTCACAATTTCAATCATAGACACTAATCTTTGACTTTCCGGTGACAGGCTTAGGAAATCAATACAAGTGTAGGCCGGTTACAAACGCCAGTGTATGTACATCGATCCGCCACCCGGGTATTCGACGGCCATCGCCTGAAGATTATCTATTTTATGGGGATTCGTCATATGTCCCATCCCATGATAGAAGTTGCTACCAAATAATTCGAATGGCTAACCCTTTGTTTTATTCGTTACTACCAACTGGTATTGCACCACGGGCCCATTTTCCCACTAAAAATTAGATCATGATGTATTCTATACAATTGCATGAGTGGAGTAGCAATTTTCACAAAGTAAAAACAGTTTTATTAAAGATGACTTTCTTGGTTCGATACGTTGTAGATTTTGGGGTTCAACTTAAAGCTATTTTTTAAGCCTTTAATATTTTTGCGGGGACTGAGAGCTTAGGTAAAGGACGTACAATAATACTCAATAAATGGAGCCGTCGAAGTCACCAGTGTAGATTGGCCCCCACTTCATTATTAATTATTACGTAATTTATTCCCAGAGTTCATGTCATTTAAACTTTATTATGTATGCTCTAGCCAATCTCCCTGCGTATGATGTCTCTTTCGCTTTTCCGAAATTTCGTTATGTTCGTGTGAGTTGAAAGCATTTTTTTCTTGTCTAAGTAGCTTCATTACGGTCCTCTCTCTTTTCCTTCTTTCACTTTCCTTGCCTTCTCTTTATTGAAATTTTCTTTGTGGATGCATTATTCTTTCACTGTGGTATCGCCTTGTTGGGTATTGCGATTATATATTGTTGTTTTTTGGGTTTACTTTTTCACTGGTCCACTTCTTATAGCCCATTTGTTGCCAGACATTTTCCTGGATTCTTAGAAATGCACTAAGTCACCCTGTACTATAAATATGTCCTTAATGTGACTTTGTATTATGATAGACTTTTGAAAACTGTGTGTTCAATTGATCCATGTCATTTTGATGAGAAAATAAATTATGGAATTGATTTGAATTAATGTAGGCTCATGGGAGTGTCACCACGGATACTGGGCTCCGCTTTACTCAATGCAAGTGCTATGTACAGTAGTTAAACTATTCGAAACCATGATATAACACAGAGCAGCGTTCGAGTTTCTTGGTCTAGGCCCTAGTGGAGCTTGAACACGAGTTTTGCTGTACGTGAATGGCTACCTAATAAGGCTACCAGGTATTATGACACTGTCATAATTAATCCCTTTCGTATACAAGGCTGTCTCACAATGTTTTTTTCCGTCTTCTCTGACATTATTTTTTTTTACAGAAGTTTCTGTCGGAGATCAATCTCATTTGTACCTGCTGACCTGGCTAGGATTGCGAAATGTATCTTCTCTGTAATCAACCGCCAGATTATCTTAAAGTAATTGGCCCACGGGAATTCTGGGCGTAAACAGTCTTGCCTTGCAATGCAATTATAGGCCCAGTCAGTTGTTGCAAAACTCATTGACCCGCGAGCGTGGCTTGTGTGCAAAGTTAATGGACTCTGTAATCATGAATGAATTTTTTGCTTAAATTAGGTGCTCTTGTCTAAGATAATGGGTTTATCTCGATCTGTCTTCGAGGCTCACAGTTTTTTACAGAAGTAGGATCTTATGTTAGTGTAACTTTACATTATTAAGGTACTTTCTCTTTGGTGAATGCGTTGTCTTTAAATAATCGTTCTTGAGTTCCTGGGTCACGACGTGCATCGATATGTCATTTACCTTGATTTTCAGAAATCTCCCTTTGATAACGAAGTCTCCATTAGGTAGACTTATGGGTCTAACAACTGCATAGGTTAGGGCCATCAATGGTCGTGTTGTGCTGACCAGGCATAAATTCAATGGCTATGTGGTATATCTCAAGAGAGTTGTTTGTTAATGGTAATTTTCATCGTTCTTTAGGAAAGAGTTACTAGTGGAGTTCCACGAGGTTTTCTGTTCTTGGCCCGCTTGCCTTTTTTCTTGAAATTTTCATCAATGAAGTATTTATAGCTCTCTCACATCTAGTATTAGTAAGTTGCGGCTTTTTGATGCTTACTAAGCTCTATAGGACTGTTTATGATAAGGCTTTATAGCCATCATTACTGCAGCAAAGATTGGGGATAGGTTATTTTCATGGTCTACGAGTAAGAGTTGAACAAATGTCTTTTAAAATTGCAGAATATACTGCAAATGACCAAGCGTCCTTCACTTTGGTCCTAAAACTTTCAGGGCTATGTTTTATAGCATGAATGTGGTATATTCTTCGAGTGATGTGTACTTTTGAGAAGGACCTGGGTGTAGTTATACAGGTGATTTTAAAGCCTCGTAGACAGTGTGCAGCTGCTGGCTTCGAGTCGAGTATTATAGGGGTTCTTCTAAGGATTTGATTCCAGAGGAAACAAATCAGACGCGATAGTTTTAAGTAAAAGAATCTTTAGTACAGTTCAAAAACAGACTAAAAGTTATAACTAATATCTGATAGTAGGAAGACAGAAATGTGGTTTGGATAAGTTCCAGTTTTAATACACATATGGCCTACCAATGTTCTGAATGACTTATGCAGTCGGGTGTCCCATGAAGGCTTTGGAGATAATCCCCTTTGTCTAGATGAATCAGCGGAATACAGTCTTCTTGTATTCAGCGCAAGTTTCAGGCAACACGGAGGTAGAGCCACCTCCTTGCTCTTTAATAGGCCACATGGATGGCTTGAGTAGCATTCATACCTACACCTTTATACCATGAGGTTAGACTAAAAGGCTTCTTTAGGCGGACCTACCAACACTGGTTGTTGAGATCAGAAGAATTCGGATGGGGACATCGCTTCAGGTGTATAACAAATTCTCTCCATCATGAATAAAGGAATCCTTGCACTGCTGAGTCTTATGCTAAATTATTTAAGAGGTTCAAGCGCAGTGTGATTCTCTGCATGTGTAGGGTATCTGTACGGGGTTCATAAGGCCATTGTGTATAAGAAGCTAGTTAGAGTCGTTTAATCGAAACAAGGCTCGACATTAGGAAGTTCAGCTTTATCTCTATCGAGTTTTAACGAGTGGAATAGTCTGCCTGAGTGGGTAGTTTAACTCCATCTCTGTGCACTGCTGATTAGGTAACATTGAAAGTTCTTCCATACAAGTGCTTGGTAGAAGGTCTATTGTGGCTTGGGCTCTGTTTCGGTTTTGGTTGGTTTCTTTGTTTTCCAGCATTAAAGGCGTATGGACTTCAGGGCTCTTAGGGGGCCTTAGCCCTATCTTTGGCCCTTTAACCTGTTATGTTATGTTATTTAGAGTTTAAATGTTATGAAACATTTGAATAGTCACGGAAGACAACTATAAATTAGGTTCTAGCACAGTTGATGCTATTTTGAAGTAATTATTACCTTGAGCATGAACAGGGGTAGTGAATAAACAGTATCAACAACTGTGGCCCAATCTGTTACAGGTTGAAAAATATTGAATAGCCTCGCTAGACATTGAAAAGCTGGGAAGGTTGAAATTCTGGTCCGTAAGGGTCTGAATTTCTAATATGACCCCTCACCTTGCCTTTCAACACATTAAGAGAAATTGATTTCACTTTTTCCCTATGGCAAATGGTGGAATAGGAACATGGACACAGTTACAAGAGATGACTAAACGTAGTATTTGAGTTTCCATTGTTCTTAAACGCGTAATCGTCATCAACCAAAAGTCCTTGTAGATGGTCCTGTTGGGTAATTCGGATATATACTGGGTAATTTTACCCTAGGCCCAGGCTATTCAACATTACAAGACGGTTTAGGCCTTATTCTGTGTGCTTTTTCCCTTATTATGATGAAATACAGTAGCCTACATGCTGCAAAGACTAGGACTGCCTGTGCATAGGCCCCTATGCCTAGATAGGAATACTGACTTCCTGTACGCTGTACATAGGCTAGTTCACCCAGCCCTGTAGTCACAGGCATTTCATACGCTGTTCGGTACATAATTGTCTCCATACACATATTTCAGCCACAGTTGTGCACGATGCCATAGTTTTTGCACTCTCTGTGGTAGCGCAATCTTATACTGATACTATTACGAGGACAAGTAGGACAGCTCTACAGTCAACTCGCTACGACACGGCTTGATCCATTACTATCTTTATAACTTGTACCGATTGTCAAGGGTTCGCATTCATATACAAGTTTACCATCAGTTAGGAACATAATATACTTGACGTTGGCTCGGCTATAGCGATTAGCGACTGACAAGCTCCAAATCTGCAACAACAGCCGGGAAACCACGTTACCTTCTAGCTTGGTGTGTCCTTACATACCTTGCATACTCATGGTTGCTCTCCAAGACATCGTTCTTCTGTTCATTTTCTGTGAAGGAGAACCGGCTATGGATAGCTACGCAGGTAATCGCAACTGCTGCGTAAACGACAATTTGGTTAATGCTACAGTAGACTGCTAATGAGTACTTGTGTGAATTATATTGAGCATTGTTGCCGGGTCCTTTTACTCGTAGGTAAAATGTGGATATCCATCATTTGCCAGCTGTTTGGTCTCTATAAGTGGCTTCTGATAGTATTGGGTGGACGGAGTTCAATTTAGTAGTAAGCTAGGCCTATGCCAGTAGATGTGTGCCCAAATTTCACCAGTCCACCCTTATAGACCAACGCCAAACCTCGTGAGACTGGGCTATGGGCATCCAAAAATTTTCGACCGCATCTGGAGGTGAAGATGTACTAGTTGCTTCATGCCTCTCTATGGGCGGCAAGAACAGCAAGCTACCTCTAGGCTACCATGAATGCCTGGAAGACAATCAGCAATATATTTACATCGTGAAATTTTGTACCGCTGTAGCAGGTGTACAATTAATGAGAAATTATGACTGTACAGACCTATTGACGTCAGTGTTAGTTCATGCCAAAGATGCATTTACTTATTGTGCTATAGGGAATGAACGACACCTCAAACCAGATTGTTACAGGTGTAAGGCCACACGAAATCTGACTCGTTTGTGTTTTTATTCATACTGGCAATCGAAGGTCTCTAGAGGCAATGGATATACTGTGCTCTCACTCTTTGCCGGAATATTGTGAAGGTGTTCATGTCATTTTCCACTGTTAGATTGGGTAAATAGTGTCTCATGTCAAATTTGGAATTTCTGATGGCATTTCTGTGGCAAATCAATCATTTTAACTTCCACAATTAATTCCCATCCATGACCTACATTACTGGATGTGTGCCAATCATGTGCATTGAATAGGTGTGACTATTCATTTCGCTGATGACCTTGGTATGAGGTAAGTGCCCTTTTTGTTTTTTTTTTCGTAGTTTTAATGTTCAAATCAAGTAGAGTTTTAATACTGAATAATATCAGATGTTTAAACTTACTGAGAGGCGGGACTTGGGCGTTGCAGCCAGTAAATCTTGAGAGCACCATTTACAATATTTACTAGATAGTACTTGTCAGTGATTGCGAGGCTGAGTTTATACATCACAAAATAACTCAGATTATAGCATTATGTTAAAAACATTTAAGATAAAGTTGGGGAGAAATTTTACTCCATAACTCGCTCTGGAAATACTCGAGGCTATTATAAGCATCGCCCCAGTATTTCTTCGGGAGCTAATCCTGTGATATGTGTGTATTTGAGATTCTTCACAAATCAGTTTACACCGTGACTTAAATTTCATGTGATAGTCATTACAGAATCGAGCGGGTTGAAATATCGATACATCTATGTTAATGGTATAGATATTTACTCGCAGATGTTGGAGGTGGGTCTTGTTATGGTCGGACAAAACTTGTAGTTGTAATTTTATTTCACAAGACTATTTTCACCTCTGGTGTCGGATTGTATTTTATCTAGTGCAGGTCTGTAGTGTGTTGATGAAATAGGAATGCATGTTGCCAAAATCGTATTAGTCTTTACCAGCTTTTAGGAATACACGTATTATTTTTATTTAAGTGCAAGAAAGTGTGTGACAGTTGTAATCTAGGCGCGCTTTTGCGGCTGAAGTGGACTTGAAGATTGTGAAGCGTGGTCCAAACTTTGTTTCCCGATTTTGTATAAAAATTGTCCAGAAGTTTGATTTACCCAGCCAAGCCCTAGTTCATTATGGTGCCCAGTCCAGTTTGACTTCCGACAGTTCTGCAAGTGGATGTTGGAACCAAGGCTTTGATAAGAACAGTTATTATTTCGTGATAGTTATAGCTGCTGAAGTGTATAATCGTCCGTGATTCCATGTGCTTCATCCAGCATGGCTTATGTCACTAGAAAACTGGTCTTGGGACCACGCGTTCAGTTATAAATCCCTGGAATGATGTACCAGTTTGTATCGTGAGATCCACCGTAAAAGAGTATCTTAAAGCAATCGATACGGAAGGATTGATTGAAGGTGAGGGGGGACAATCAATCACTGTCGTAACTGTTGTACAATGACCATATTTTAGAGCAACGCGGCCTTTGATCAAAGTTACCTCAGAAACGACTTATTTTTAACAAAATGTGTCCAAAAGGCACATGGTAATACATTAGGTTCAGTGCATTAGTGGCTGTCGGGATTGAAATTTAGGCTGGATATAAAGGTTTACTAAAACAAAGAGGTAGTACGATTGTAATGGTCCGTCCAAATGTTGACTGTTCTGATTGGCTTCCAGTTACTAAGTGGTGTGGCCACAAAGATGCTCGGTGCGATGTCCTAACACTTTTTTTAAACACTTTATATTTAATAAAAATGATCTGGACAATCCAATTTTGAAATAATTCAGTACTGTGAACGTATTGCAGATGAGATCGAAGGTCTTTCTGATGTCCATGTCGAACATGGATATAAAGTGGCTGAGGTCTGCAGGTGAGCCTTAGGATATCGTTGTAAATTAGGAAATTTTTAACGTCGATATTGGTGTGATTTGTTTGCAAATTCGGTTTTAAATGCTCCGGAAATGTAAAATGTTTTCCAGCACGTCGGCCATTTTTATATACATGCTCGCTGTGAAAGGCATAGTTCCTAGGTTGTAAATCGGCAAGGTGTCCAAAGTGTTGATGCTTTATGAGTATGGTGAAAGGATCTAAGGTGTTGCTTATTATAAATCATTGAGTCCCAGTAACAGTGTGCTTAAAGCTGTAAGCTCTGCTATAAGGTAGCCTGTATTAATTAAACCGAAGAACCTGTGATTTGTGGTAATATAGAAGTGGCAAATATCTAATTACTGTAAGGGTATAGTATCGAGTCACTGGGTAATTAATGGCTAGAAGCCACATGCTTTTCAATACTGTTGTCAGCATGGGCGCCCTTATCTACAGAAAGATATAGAATAATGTTCAGCAAAGTACTAGCGCTGTGTGTTGAATAAAACACAACAGACATCAGATCAGCAGCAAAAAACCACATCGGTTGAGCCCTACCACAAACTGAAACATTTGTAGCTTTTAAGGTTGTAGGGACAGAAATTTGATAAAAACTGTCATTTTGGCGAGTACATAAGTTACTTTGTTTTTCAGTAAATAGTCTTTGAATGTTTGGAGGTAATATACCATCTTTAGCTTTACACAATAAGAGGGCTGTCTTAAATTTCAAAAGATCATCGAGCTTTAAAATATTCATGTCAGTAAAAAATTTGTTTGTGTGGTCATGAAATTTAGATTATTAACCAACCTGATAGCTTTCTTCTGCATTACAAAGACTGAGTGAATATTGCTTTTATACGTATTTCCCCATACTTCTAAACAAAAGCTGATATAAGGGAAAGCAAAAGAGTTGTAAAGGATCTTCATTGAGCTGGTAGTCAATAATTCTCTTAAATTATACATAATAGCAAGTAATTGCAAGACTTTTTGACACTTTAGAGTTAACCCTTTTAATCTGTTCCTTCCAATTTAAATCACAGTCAATAACCACCCCAGGAAATTTCGTAGTGTATACCCTTCCAATAATGCAATTATCAATTTTAATAGTAATATACTTATCACATTCTCTTTTTGTAAACACCATAAAATTGGTTTTATTAACATTAAGAGATAGTTTATTTACCATAAACCAAACTCTCAACTCATCTAAAGCCTCACTTAAATGTAAACTTACCTGTTGAATATCATTTCCAGAGCACATTTCATCCACAAAAACCACACTATCAATAAACATGGAACATTCATTTCTAATATTCAAATAATTATTAATAGATTTATCTGTGATGTCAGGAATACACTTTGCAATATCTACACCTACATTAATAAAAAACTCATTGAAACCATTTGTGACATCCTTTTTGTCACTAAGTAAACAACCATTATGGGAAAACTCTTGTGGATAAGCCTGAATTTGTCTTTTCTTCTTGATTAATATATGTAATGTCTTTCATGTATTCTTAGTATCCCCTTTACAATCCAAGAGCAACTTGTCAAAATAGTTTTTCTTACATTTTGTATTCTGGTCAGGGTGTTTTTGAAATGCTTATTCTTCTCTTCATTTCTGGCAGTCTTTCTCGTAAAAACAATGTGTTCTTTTTACATGCATTTAACAGCCCTTTCGTTTACCATGGCTTAAGCTTATCTCTTTTCATACTACTTCTTTCAACAGGGCAGCAAGTGCCAAACAACTTTAAAAACCTATCTAAAAAGCAAGAGTATGCCTCATTAACATTGGTTTTATTAAAACTTCAGACCATGTTTCACCTGATAACTTTTCCCTAAAATGATCCAAATTTTCAGGTCTTATGTTTCTGACATAAGTAAATTCTTCAGTGTTTTTGGGATTAAATGTGTTGCCACAGATGGTGAATATGGGCAAATGATCGCTAACATCACTGATCAACAATCCACTGTATAATCCTTCGTCAATATTGTTTGTAAAAATGTTATGAATAAAAGTGCTACTATAACGTGTTATTCTACTTGGCTTTGAAATAATAGGATGCAAACCTTTGTTGAACATAATATCTAGAAACTCTTGGGTTCCCTTGTGTTCATTATACTTCAAGAGATCAATATTGAAATCTCCACTTACAAACACCTCTTTTTTACAGAATTTGAATTTGTTTAGTAATATTTCTAACTCCCTGTTAAAGTCTTCGTGGTTAGCTGAAGATGTCTTACATATGCAACTTACAATCCCATTTTTCTTGACACTCAAGATAATCTCAATTGTGACAATCTCCAATATATTATCAATGGCAGAAGATAAAGAATCAATTTGTTTAAATTGCAGATGGTTTTTAACATAAATGGCCACCCCACCCCCTCTTTTGTTTTGCCTTGAGGTATGACAACTTGGAGACGCATTAATTGGGACAGTCAAATCAATACTATCCTTAAACCATGACTCAGATATTGCAATACCATCGAATGGCCATCCCAGTTCATCTAGACAATATTCCACTTTATCAATATTAACCTAACACGGTAACATTTGGGATAGCTTTCAGTTTTGCTACCTGAGGCTGTAGCTGTATCCATGAAGTGTGCTGTGCACTAGTGAAATTTGAAGGACTGAGGGGGATCATAGGCTCAAATTTGGGCCATAAATCCTAGGATTTTACTGGGGTAAAATTTTGCTTATTTTCATTAATTATCAAAAACACTTAGGCTGCAAGATAAAAGTTGAAAATTTTCATTATGTTGTTACCTGTGTTAGGTTTATTTTGTAAATGTTTTGGCAAACTTTCTGGGGACCTCATGCAAAGTGCAGTGGCCCTATGTGGAACTGAAGCCAGCACGTTATGCTCTGTTTTTGCAGCTCTGCAGCAATGAGTTAGTTAGATGAGGTTTAACGGCCCAGCAATGAGAAGACAGGGCTGTTAGTTGCAGTCAGTGACTGCAATTCAAGGTGCAGTTTTAATGGTTAGGGTTAACTTAAAGCTGATGATTAATGTACCTCAATTAAACTAGGTTGGATGGAGTATAGCTACTTCAATTTTGGCTCATTAATTTGCATCCTGGAAAGATATAAAATGTCTCTAATTGTTCTAAAATTGTACTGGTCGCAGTCCCGTGCCCTCCAAATTTCTATCTGTTCAAGGAGATTTCCCAATTTTTGCAGCTGGCACTATCTGCTGCATCTTGCAGGGGCACATCTGTATGTATTGGAGATAAATCATTGCAAATTCCAGATTTACTTTAAGGCGAGCTCCAGTCCTTCCCAGAATTACACGATCACTATGCCAGGCACTGAAAAAATGCTTGGCACATACTGAGTGAGTACCATAAGTGAAGGTAAACACCTGTCAAGCACCCGAAACATAAAAGTAACAGCTCATCAGTTTTCGAAATGACCAGAATAAATGAAGGAATTACAGGGCATTGAAACATGAAGTTTTCTGTATATGTCAATTGTTTTAACTTTGACTAACTAGCCGTACAAACTGATGAACAACTTTATAAAGGGTGTTCTCATAGGCATAGCAACCAAGCACGACTTAAAGCACTGGTACTATGTAAATAAAAGGAAAAAGATAAAGGGTATTGAAATTACTATGCAAAATTTCTGAACTAAATTGTTCCATTGTAGACTTGCATAATACACATTCTTAGGGTATGGGTGATGCCACACTATTAAATGTATTGTGTACTGTATCGACTTGTTTTTTTAATAGGCATCAGCAGCAGCACGGCCGTTGGTAACGGTCTACACCGATGACAATGAACCCAGTGGAGCCAACGTCAAACTTCCAGCTGTTTTCAGGGCAGAGATCAGGACTGACATTGTCAACTATGTGCACACCAACATGCGCAACAACACACGTCAACCATATGCTGTCAACAAGTATGCTGGTGAGTATCAGTGATACTGCATTTTGTGGAAGATAATTTGAACTCTTTGAGTCAAATTCTTTAATATCTGCACTGATTAGTCAGTCTAGTATTTGGTTACAGTTACAATTACATGAAAATGAGTGTGTATGTACTTAACTTTGACCTGGTAAACACGTTTTCATGATTGGTAACTATCAGTCTCACATAAGTCAATGGTCCACCCTGAGACATCAATTCTGGTTTTCATTCTGAGGTCACATAGTAGTGAATATAGAAATTGAAGTCAGGGAGAACAGTTAACATGTATTGCTGCAGACCTGCCAACTGTCCCAATTTTGGCGGGACAATCCCGATTTCCGATCTCAAAAACGTATGAAAAGCGGGATGTCCCGATTTTTCCAGTTTTCATCCTGACAGCATAATACTCCAAAAGAAATAATAAAAAGAGAGGCCAAGTAGGCCTAATATTCGAAAAAATTTCAAAAGGGAACACAAATATAGCTTCTGACAGTTTTCCCGACTCCATTATAATGATAATTAGCCAATGCCGTTAGTACTTTCGCAATGGCCTTACTTCGTACAAAACGGCAGATCAGAAGTGAAGGCCCGCTTTCTGCACGTACGTTTAGCAGTACATGAAACGCTTGTAGGGCTGGGCTTTATCGCCATGGTCACCGCGAAAAAGTTGCAACCCGCGAAAGTCGAGAGTGTTTGAGATTGGTCAATCTAAAACATGCCCGGATGTATATGTTTTCAGTTCATTGCAATATTGCTGCAAAAAGTACCAACGACGTGTGGCGATAGCCACCATGCGTGCTACCGTACGGGCTCTTACTTCACTCAGCAGAGATATTTTTCAACATGATGCAAGATCAGCTTCTTCGTTAGTCGTAAAAACTTTCATATTATCTCCGGCATGATTTTCCTAAGCCTACAAGACTTTCGTGAAGCCATATTCCGTTTGAGTATCACTGCTTGAAATCGTGTCAAAGAGTCAATCTACGGCTCTATATATCTACAGCTTGCTTGCGTACATTTACGTACTGTACATTGAAAACTTTCGGTGGCTAAGTGAAGCCGTTCGAATCTTGATCCAGACATGATTCATATTAGTAATGGCTAGCTTGATAATTTTTGTAGAAAGCCATGAAATACTAGCAGGGAGATCTTTTGCAACCTGTGAATACGTACGCAAGATATCGACTTCCAACGGGATGAGATTTTAGTCCCGAAATCTTGGTAAGCTAGCACAGGCAAGCTACTGGCTACAGCTCTCACCATAGGCTATAGTGTGTACTATACACATTGTTTCAATCAAACAAGATCATCGCCGAAAGTATCTAAAATGAACCAGCTATTGGCCAAAGAACCCGTAACCATGAAACTGGCATGTGCAAAAAGCCTTCAGACAACTATTCAAAACATATTCGCAAGCTTCACTTGAAATACTTTTTCTTACAAGGCAACTTACTTTACGGAGGCTTGACACTTATGGCTTTGCCTAACGTGTAATGTATGTACACCAAGAACCTAACCTGCACGTCTCTGCAGTTAATCTGCTACAGAAGTGAAGGCTTGATCTATAGCCACGGGGCTATAAACATTTTTCAATAGCCCTTGTTGCAAAGTGTTTAGAAAGTTTTATTAGTTCTCTAACATTGAGTTATGCATGAAAAGACATATTTATTGATAAGATGGCATCATTAAAGTGGACCTAAAGTCTAGAATTACAAGAATACAGTACCGCCGCTAAATCTGTCACACTCCACGTTGACGTTCAACTCAACGTTCGTTGATCAACTAGTTGAAACTTTTCAATTTCAACTCGTTGTCAACGGCCCCTCCTCCTCTCTGAGCTTTCCTTTGAAGTTGCGCCCTTTGTTAGTCAACGTGGCTTCCTTTTCATGCACAACAAGAGGGCACAAAGGACTGGGAAATATCAATGGGGTGGTTTGCCGATCGATATCCAAGGGATTATATCCTTCATAGAAAGAAGTATCTGGATGTGTGTTTACTGCATGCTTAGACACTTAGACAACAATCAGCACACCCAGTCAGCACACAGTGACTTACTGTATGTTAGCGCTAACATGTTTCTCTTTTCCTAAATTTGGGATTCCGTTTTGTTAATTTTTCATTTTCCGTGATCATTCCGTTTTCTCGTCGTTTTGCGTGTTTCGTCCGTTTTTCAATAATTAAAGAATTTATACCATGAATTGTATGGTTACGGGTCTTGGTAGTCTCGCGTATGTGTGTACGTTTTTCACGCTACTAAACTGTAGTATAGTAGTAGTAGTAGTAGTAGTAGTAGTAGTAGTAGTAGTAGTAGTAGAGTAAGTAGACCTTGTTAAACAGTAAAAGTATCTATTGTTCTCTGCTTAGAGTGTTTTAAAACTGAAAGTTTAAAACTTCTGCTCACATTTGTAATGTTTTTTTTTTTTTTGTCTCTGCCAGTCAAAATCGCGAATTCTGTGCATTTTCCATAACGTGGAAAAATGTTGGCATTAGGTTACTGTATGTGCAGGACACCTTGCGGTATCTTCTCCGGTGATGTTCGATCTCTGTCATGCGTTTTGAAATTATTGGAAATAGAGCGTACCGTACGGCAAACGTCACTTCTGAATTGCCGCAATTTTAGACCAAAAGCCATTAGGCCTACAACTGATTTGTAAAGCTTCTTCAAGAAGATTTGCAGACCCAGTGGCGCCCATTTTTAGGCACCCGGGTTTTTTTGTTTTTCTTTGGAAAATCATGATGGTACTATAGGTTGATGACGGCAACTTTATTATAGGCCTAAGATTGATTTTCCCCCACACTTTAAATCGCATGCATGAAAAGTTATTGAAGACAATATTTACCGACAAATTACAGTTTTATGATAACCTTATGATCAAGTCCGACTCGCTAAGACTTAAAGAGAGGTACATTTAAATAGCTCAAGTCAAAAGTTTCGAAAAAAATATCAAAATCCAGGTTCCCAGAGGTCACAGCCTTAATTACAGAAAATCCCACCGGCCCCGACAACGACCAGCCGTGGCCAGTTGCGAATGCGTGCTGGGCGACGTTACCTGAATACGCGCTAAACCCAAGCCCGTCCACTCCGTTTGGAAACACTCCCTTCTGCCGATTGCAAGTTGGAACAATAAATACGATGATGAAAATTTTTTCGATTGCATCACTCCTTGTTTCATTATTTTCTTGGGGCTTTTCTTTAATTCGTTCATTTCCGTCATTTTATTTGTGAAATGATGTTTTTAAAGAACGATGTACCCATGTAAGAAAGTAAACATTGTATGGTCGAGTGAATTAGACTGAACTCAAGCCTAGACATATTTAAAAAGAAAATGTATTATAACTTCCCGTTTTCGCAAGAATCAGGCCGACCGTTGTCGTGTCAATTTCATAATTCTGATTTCCGTGCAGGCGGGTCCCGCTTGTTTCTCTCCTGGATTTCTGCATAGCGGGAAATTTACGTCTTCTCATAAAACTCTCAAATACTTTTTTCTCGGTAGTATCGCTTAATGGTTACCTTGGTTAAAAAAGTTTATAAACAAATGATTTTACTCTTAATACTTCGAAGTTACACTTGGCATCTTTTGCTTAGCACGAACTAATGAAGTGAATAAACACCTACAGTACTAATCCTATTCACCATTCACTTCAGGCCATTCAGCCTATTCATCTCCCTTCAGTTGTCCATTCACCTCAGTTTGAGGTAGCCTTACATCTAGTATCTCCCCATGAAGGTAATTCTTTCCCAGGTGACATTAAGTAGGAACATAACTGTTCCCTCTGGCACGATCAAGCGGGGTGGGTAGATGAAACATGGCGCATGTTTGAAATCTCACACTAGTGAACAATCTTAGTGCGTAGACACAAAGAGAGAGAATGCAGGGGGTGCCGACAGGTGAAAGGTTTGTCATTTTCGTGTATCCCCCTACTCCAAAGGAACTTTCGCCCCTTGTAAGCTATATTGCCGCCCTTCAGTTTTCTGGTAGCGGCTTAGGTTGACGTTTACCATAGTGGACTAGTGTAACATATTCTCTAATGGACAACACCCGACCTTGTCAAATAGAACAAATGCAAAAGAAAAAAAGAAAAAAAAAATGCACAGAACCAAAAATCCACGGAACCTTGAATCTGTGCCAGTCATGAGATTCACAAGACGTTTCCAATGGTAAAGTGTAAGAAACCATTCAAAGGATGGCTAATTGGTTAAAACGGCCCTTTGCCCAAAACGTTCCGTTTTCCCGGTTAGTCAGAAAAGTCCCCGCATGCCCCGTCTAACTTGATACGAACTTTCGTGATACATACTTGGCAAGGGGCTGACATTAAAGTAAATTTATGAATATTTTCCAAAATTCAGTGAAAACTGGTCCTTACAAAAAGTTTTAAAAGTGTATGTACAAACCAGAACGCAAATTCTACGAGTCGTGTACAATTCCACATCACGTTATCTTATAAACTTTCAGTGCCTTATCCTTTCGTACATTTACAAACAAATGTCCCAAGAACATTTTACGTTAAAATTCATCTATGCTTTGTAAATAGTATTTTAAAATTTATGGGATGGTGTAAGTTTGAAAAAGTCAGTTATGTGCATATGTTTACTGCAGGGACGTTCTGAAAGATAGAACTTCTCTACTGCTACAGTTGTAGCTCGCCGGCCAGCGCGGTTGTGCTCACTCCTAAATTTGATTGAAATTTTATCATCGAGGTTATCAACTTTTGAAACAGGACAAGGTCCTGTACTCTGTATTTATCGCTCACTACAGTACAATTTCATGAAATGTGTTTCGCCGATCATACCTTTATTCCGCACCTCATTCCAAATGAACGTTTCAATTAAACAGGCAGCACGCTTTGTTAAAAGCATTATTTTGTAAGTTGCATAATTGTTTGGCATATTCATTTTTTTGTTCTTGTTCAGTGATGAAACGTCATTGAAATAAAGTTATACGGTACGTTAACAGAGTCCCGTCGTGACTTTGCCCGTCTTTGGTCTGACTTTCTATTGGTCCGTGTCAATCCCGTAGCACGTAAAAAGTTTTCTTGAAAGACTTTCACAAAAAGCCGTGGCTGTTTTACTGCGATACGGAAAACGGAGAAAGTCTAAAAATCACTGAGTCCGTTAAATCACAAACTAGATAACTTTGGTCACCCAACATGCGACTCAAGTTCTCACGAACTTTACAACTTGACACAATTCTGACTGTCATTGTAGGGAGTTGTTATAATATCTATTTCCGTGCATAGCATCAGAACAAGTAAACTTAACTGCTGAACATCGATCTCATGACAAACTGTACAGCTCAAGAGTTTCTTGACTCATCCCTTTCTTCATTGTTCAAATAAACTTGACCATTGATGAAATAATCCGCTTACCGATACAAAAGAAGTTCTTCTGGAAGACACAATAGGGGATAGGGACACGATGAATGGGTCAACTAGTTGAGGATTAGGGGCAACCTGGACTGACATGATTGACTTGTTGCTATTGTTCTATTGAAAATTCACAATGAAAAACTAGTTGATCAACGATCATTACTCAACTAACGTCCAACGCACGTTGGTGCGTTGAAAACGTGACAGACTATGCGGCGGTACTGTATATATTTTAGAGGTTGAAAAATGAATTCCATTTCTCCAACTGCCATTTTCGTAGCTTATTCCGTTGCTGAGATATAAAATGTTGAAATTTATTCACTTAATTTGAAAAAGCCGATTGCGCAATAATTTGTGATGCCCTTGTACAACTCACATTAACTGCTTTTGTTTTCTTATGAAATTAATTGTTTATATGACCTTGAAACATTTACTGTTCACTTGCATACTATGTTGTACCTTATTTTCCTGCATTATTTTAAAAGTTCAGGATATGTTGCCCATATATAACACTGTTACGAGAAAGTGCTCAAAACTTTAGACAATCCCCATGAATACATGCTTGGGCAAATTCTGATGAAACTTACAAACATTGATGACTAGATCGTTGGTTATCAGTAATGGTCAGGGATTTGGAGTCAAAGGTCATCTAGGGGTCATCTGGGGTTTATTTTATGGAAAAGCAAAAGAGGTCGTATACCTCCTTATGATGTAGGGATATCTTTGGTGTTTATTGATGTGATATAACTTTGGTAGTATCCTCAAAAAGGGTGTTCATAAATTTTGGGTTAATGGTCATCTAGTGGTCATCTTATAGAAAAAGAAAAAATGCATTGGCTTCTACAAAGGTAGTAATAGTTTGGGGTATTCTTGTGATATTTTTTTGGTAATAGCCCCATAAAGGTTGTTCAAGAAAGTTTATATCATTGGTCATCTAGTGGGTCTTGGGTCATGTTGGGGTCATGTCATGGGAAAACAAAAAAAATGCTTTGTCTTCCACTGATGTTGGGAAAGTTTTGTGTGTTTATTGCTGTGATATAACTTTGGTGAAAGCCAATATAAAGGCCAGGTGTTCAGGTATTACTCACATTTTGCAGTAATTCTTTTTGTTCTCATAATAAAACAAATGGGATTGAGATTATTTTCTTGGGGCTCTTGAAAAAATTAAGGCCTGCAGTTCTTGGTCTCTTGAATTTCCAACCCTTGTGCTTGCTTCAGGAATACAAACTCAATGTTATTGTAAGCATTAAAACTTATAAATTTAGCATTCAAAAAGTCTTCCTAACATATCTGAAACTACTAAAAACCAGGAGCTTCCGGGGGCTTCGCCCCCTGAGCCCCCACCGGGGCATTGCCCCTGGACCCCTCCAGGGACCCTAGGGCGGGCCCCTGGCCCCCACCCGTTTTTGTCTCATGCTTTGCGGTCGATGTGCGTGTTTCGCACGCACTTCTGTTGCATCGCGACAGTTTGTCCCACTTTTGGAAATTGAAAGGTTGGCAGGTATGTTGCTGTTTAACCAGTGAAGCCACCAAAATAGTGAGGGTGTCTCCGTTGTATGGCACAAGCCATATGATTTGCATGTTACCATACAAACAGTGTTCATTCAAGTCTGAATTTTAGGCTTAGTAAAAAATTAGTCATTTCTTGTCCCTGCCCACATCCTTTTTTCCTGCTGGATGCTTTTTTTTTTTATTGAATTCCACATTTTCAGGCCTTGAGTTTTAGATTTTGCAGGTGTGCTACAAATGACACTCCTCAGGATATCAAGGAGTGTGGTAGGTGTGCTGTTTTATTAAACTTTAATAGATTTATCTGAGTTCTAGGTGTGCAAAAAATAGCACTCCTCACAGTGATTTGAGGCGAGTGGTCGTGTGCGATCGCACTCGCACGCCTCAAAATTCAAGGCCTGCATTTTGAGCAGTCAGAGTAAACAAATTTTAACCCGACAGATAACCCGTCTAGTCACGTAAATCATCTTTGAGGTTTATTGGTGTGTGTATGCATACTCAGGCCTATGTGTGAATAGTCTTGACATAGGACCTGTTCACTGCGTTGCTCCAAAGTGCTTGATTATATGATGGTAAGGTATTATAATCAAACCAAAATTTGTGCCATTTTGGAAGGGCTGCTAAAAAAAATAAGTAAAAGTCCATGGTATTTCTTTTTCTGAAAAGTTATAACGACAAACTACAAACTTTTGGAAAGTAATTTCCATAGAAGAGATTAAGTCATGCTGCCTCAAGTGGTAAATTGTATAATCTTGACTTTGAAATCTGTAGTTCCTCAGCTAAATAGTTGGGGCAAGTGCAATGACAAATTACAAACTTTCATGCCTATAGGACCCTGCCAGCTATTATTAGGCCTAGCTGGTCTACTGTCGAGCTTATGACAGTAAGTAAATTTCACAGTCGCTTTTTTTGCAATTTTGACCCAAATGCAGTACATGGTTTTATCTTTTTGAGGGAATTATAGCAATTTTGTAAACCTATGTCTTAAGGTGTAATGACTATCGAAGATGCCATTCTGTACATGTGCATTTCCCCTATTAAGTGTGGGTTGCTTCCTGTTTCTAGTTGAGTTCAGTAGAGGTGAAAACGTTCAAACCTTGCAAACACAATGTCTTATGAAATGTTATGCTACAGTAGTCATGGTTGCTATGTGGATGTCAAATATTGAGTACAAGTTCACAATTCTTTTTAGTGGTGTTTAAACAACACAAAATGTGTGAGGTTAAGTTCTTAAAACTATGTCAGATGTATTTTTTTCTTACTGTTGACTCTATTATCTTTTCTTATAGTGTATTCCTCTTATATGTAATTTGTGTACTGTAATACTGGAGTGGAAATAAAGCGTAACAAATCAATATATTGAATGCTCTGTTTATGTTCTGTATCATCCTTCTAGGTCACCAAACCAGTGCCGAGTCATGGGGAACAGGACGTGCTGTGGCCCGTATCCCTCGTGTAAGGGGTGGTGGTACCCATCGATCTGGTCAGGGTGCATTTGGCAACATGTGTAGGGGAGGACGCATGTTTGCTCCAACCAGGGTCTGGCGCCGCTGGCATGTACAGACCAACCTCAACCAGAGGCGGTATGCAATGGTTTCAGCTCTGGCAGCCACTGCTGTTCCAGCTCTGGTCATGTCAAAAGGTAAGATCAATGATACCTTTGGGGTAAGTGAGATTGGAGGGGGGGGGTTATCATGTCTGACAGTTTCTGTTAGGCCCATGCCACTGAATTTGTTGAAAGTTTGCATTAATGTGCAACATTGTAAAATATTGCAAAATTTTGTTGAGTTTGGACTTGGGTGACTTTATATCTCATAAGCAAGTACTGTGGAGGCATCCATGGCTCTGGCTGAATGGGTTGATGAATTTTTGTTTCCTGTAACCAAAGCCTTATCCCACATTGGTAATTGTAGAATCATATTGTTAAATATTGACCAAGATATGAAGACAGTCATCTAAACCTTGTCTTGATTTGTTTTGAGGTTCTAAAATTCTGTTATACTTCACATTTGCAGGTCATCTGATTCAAGGTGTTCCTGAAATCCCATTGGTTGTCAGTGACAAAGTCCAGGAGTACAAAAAGACAAAGGAAGCAGTTGCCTTCTTGAAGAAGATTGGAGCACTGGCTGACATCAAAAAGGTCTAGAATTTTCACATGTAGTAGATTATGATGTGTTTATCATGAAGTAAGGTAGGGTTGTTTGCTCTGTAGGGAGACCTATTTTGTAAAATTTTTGCATGAAGTGTACAGATGAAGAGATTTTACAGCCTGTGAAGTAATTGTGTAGGGCTTTAATTAGGACTGTTACTGTAAGTCAACTGGCTTTTGTTTATTATCACATCTGATCTTCAGTTGTTGATTTTTTCTTATGTTATATTCATCTGCAGTTTGGAATACAAATCAGTGCAAGGAAGCAGGAGAATGGGCTTAATTTGTGGGCATTTCTTAGAGTGTACTCAATATTGTGAATATTATTGTTATCCATACGAGGTATATGGTTGTTTTCTTCTGTCCATTTGAGAGTTAGCAGCAAGTCATTATCATCAAATGCAAATTTTCTGTTACTTGACAGGTGTACAAGTCCAAGAGACACAGGGCAGGCCGTGGCAAGATGCGAAACAGGAGGCGTATCATGCGTAGAGGTCCATGCATTATCTATGAAAAGGACCAAGGCATTGTCAAGGCCTTCAGAAACATTCCAGGTAAGTTCATGTCTGTGTAAGACTAGTACTGATCTGTTATATACTAGGTAGAAGGTAGATGCAGTAGTAGCCAGAGGTCTTCAGGCTAAGGTCTTACTGAACACTTTGTTCCCTCAGGGTTCGTAGTATCTGGAAAAGTCTGTGAAAGTCTGTGAATTTTTTCAGGTCTTTGAAAGTCTTTGAATAGTCTGTGAATTTCAGCAAGTAGCTGAGCAGTCTTTGAAAAGTCTTTTAATTTTGGTCATTCTTACTTAAGGTCACAGATTTTGCACTACAATCACAAAATTACATTATTAACTCTCAGAATTCCATTTAAAAAACAGACAAATTCCGGGATTTTCAGTTTTAAGCCTACTGAAGATTTGTGACCTATCCTAACACACTATTGCAAAGGCAAAATTGGAGTCTATACCGATAAAGTTTTGCCAATTTTCGATAAGTTGCTTCTCAATTTGGGATCGTAACTTTGGAGGAATTTGATAATTTAATAGGTTAATTGCCATTAATATAGCTGGTAAAATGTCTCTTTGATTGTTGTAGGCATTCATTTGAAATATCTTTGAACTCAAGTGTTTGATTAAACATTACATCTTATTGAGCTGGGTAATTTTTAGAGCTCATACTGACCAGTATTCTGGTGTGAACCACTGTGACCATGCAGCAGATCTCCCTATCTGCAGGCAATTGTTCAAATCTTCTTCTCAAATCATGCTTTCTATTGATTTGTTTGACATGTGGACACAATGTTCCCTGGCTGATGGCCCATTTGGTGTTCAGAGATTTGTGGTCCAATATCCCATGTAGGCCCTGTGGCCTATTTTATAAAATTCTGCAAAATGCTTCTCTTACAGATTCTCTTGTATGATGTTGATGGTTTGACATAGTCATACTCAGTTTGTGGTACCTTCAGGTGTCACAGAATTTTGGATCATAGGTCCAAGATGGGCCCTTGGATCCATTTTGTGAAATATTGCAAAAATTGTTTTACCCCTTCTCTCCAATTTCTGTTTAAAGAGTTGATGGCCTGAAGTAATGATAGCCTACTTGGTTGGTTATCGCTTTATAGTATTGTGAAAGTTTTGGTCCAATGTCCCATGTGGGCCCTATATGGCCCATTTTATAAAATTCTTTTAAATGCTTATCACCCTACAAATTTTCTTGTACAATGTTGGTGGCTTGTCATGAAGATACTCAGTTTGTGGTGCCTTCAAGTTGTACATAAATTTCGGGTCCAAGGCCCAAGATGTGCCCTGGGGTCCAAATTGTGAAATATTGCAAAGTGGTTCTTTCCTCCTCCGTTAAATGTTAAACAGAGTTGACCACCTGTCATAATGATGCTTGGTTGGTGGTCCCTTCAGGGTGTTCAGGAATTTGGGGCTCAATGCCCAAGACGGGCCTTAGGGTCCATTTAAATATTGCAAACTATTTAACTTCTCTGTTACAAGTGTAACAGAGTTGATTGTATGTCACAATGAATCTTGGTTAGTGATCTGTTTATGGTACCCTGTGATTTTGGCCAAGGTCCCATATGGGCCCTATCGCCCATATTATGAATTATGATTACTACTTTTCCTACATATTCTCTTGCACAATATTAATAAATTGCAATGACACTCAGTGGTCCTTTGAGGTTGTTCAGGAATTTTGGTTCCAAAGCCCCAGATTGGACCTAAGGTCTATTTTGTGAAATAAAGCAAAAGGATTAACCCCTCTTCCAGTTAATCTTTAACAAGTTGACAAGCTGCCATAGTGATGCTTGATTTGTGATCAGTTTATGGTATTCTGGACACATTGGTCCACGGTCCTGCTAGAGTGCATAAACCGTTATAATAAAACCATATAAAGGCAGGTATCAACCTCTACTACTGCAGATGTCAAGATTGCTGTTGTGTTAATTTTAATGCTATTGCGACTATTTAATAAACATAACATGTTTTTCATGTAAAGATGGATTTATTACAGTAAAAACGTTTTTATTCCAGTCTATATTATGTAGTCTTAGGTTGCGTATGCCTGGTTTGCGTAATGTAGAGTTGGTCATGGAATTTTACCAAAGTGTCTGTGAAAAGTCTGTGAATTCACTAGACCATTTTTGCTACAAACCCTGCCCCTGAACTAGGCAAGAGCAAACTAACAGTATATTTGATTGTTCAGCCTCGTGTCCATGCCTCATCAGCAAGCGATGTGAAGAATGTTCCTGCAGTGATTGTTGCTATAAACACATATGGTGGTGTATGTACCTAGCTGTAACATTTGACTGTGTCATAATTGAACAACATTGTGTTCGATGGTGCATTACATTGGTGGGAAGGTCATAGTAGCAAACTTAAGCAACTTGATAAAATGTTGAAGCAAAACTCAAAAGTAGTAGATGTCACTATTTTGGGACATTTTTAGGACACTAAATTTGAGTATTACTGAAGTAAAAATTTCTTAAAGATGTAAAGGAGCCATACAGATCATCAATAACTGTGGTGTATTTGTAAAAGCTAGACAAAGATCGAAAGTAGGCAAACTTTTTGAAAACAGGGTATCCTAAGTTTATAGTGGCAGTTGTTGCTGACATAGCATGTGAAGCTATGAAGCGACCAAACTGAGTCAGCACACTGTGGACTAGTTGAGTGGCATGGTTGTGGTTAATTTGTTTTTTTTTTTTTCACCTTCTGTTTTGGTTGAGGAGCAGATAGGTGTGTAAGTAGTGAGAGACTGATGTTCCTTAAAATTAGTGTAACCAAGAAGATGAACAGTAGAGAGGAACTTTTTTGGCTCTTTTAATAGTAAGAGTTTTTACACCCATGAAAATTGTAGTGTATTCACACTGAGTGTTGATAAAAAATAAAACAAATTTTGGAGTGAATTAAATTCACTGGTACAGTATGTGGGTTTAAGGGTCGAGTGTACTTGATGTTGCAACAATTAAACCAGATTCGGCAAGTATTTCTGGCAGCTAGTTTTTCCCTTGTCTCAGAGAACCCATGAGATAAAGGCTTTTTGGTCTACCAATTACTTGGGCTTAACCTCTCTGGTAGACTGTTTAGTCAACATTGAAGATAGAACTCTTCATGATTATGGTTCTGATAAAACCCTTCATGATTATGGTTATATTTGTGTTTCTTTGTATTTTGAAGGGATTACCCTGTTGAATGTAAGCCACTTGAACTTGCTGAGACTGGCACCTGGAGGTCATGTGGGTCGCTTCTGTATCTGGACAGAGAGTGCTTTCAGGAAGTTGGACTCCATCTATGGTACATGGAAAAAGGCATCAACAGAGAAAGCCAAATACAAGTGAGAAGATTTCACTTTTGCCAAAAAGTTGATTTAGCTTCATTAGATGTACACTTTTTCACCAATTTTTGTTAATGATTATGCCTTGGCTATGAGTGCAGTAAAAAATGAGTGGGGTGGATGAGTCAACCACAAAACTGGGTTGTTGAACCAGCAGAAAGAGAAGGGGGAGAGGGTAGCAGGAGAAGGGGGAGGGGGACCATAGTGAGGCTAGGTAACAACTCAGTCAATTAGTTCTGGCAAGCTAAGCTGGTTGTTCAACTTATACCCTGAGTGTGTTACAGGTTAGATTAAGAATAAGAATGATCTGGCAAGCTAAGCTGGTTGTTCAACTTATACCCTGAGTGTGTTACAGGTTAGATTAAGAATAAGAATGTTATTCAAGCCAACAATTGAGCAAACCACAAATCCTCAAGAAGTCACACATACACAGTTAACAGTTCCTGTTCTGAATGCAGTTGCAACTTTGTTTATCCTCTTCATTTTCCTGCGCCAGCATCCCAAAATGTAAAATTGAAACAAACTCCCTGATTTTAAACTTTACCGCTGTCAGTCCATGCTTATCCAGGGCTCGAAATAAGCTGGAAAAGGGCAGCCAAAATGAGCAAATTGGCTGTTGGTCTATGTTATTTCACAGGACATTGACTGAGGGGCACCACGGCCATCAGTAAGGGCCTGACAGCCGGTATTTGAGTTGTGTGGTCAATTAAGAGTGTTAATTGTTTGGAAATTTGTTAAGTGCACCAAATGTCTGAGGATATTTGTTGGTTATAGTAGCTCTTTTGACAAAATCACATTTAAGTTTTTGAAAGGACAGGGATTTAGGAATCTTTTAAGGTTACTGTGTCTTTGGTTGTAAGGGTAACCCATGTAGTCTTTCATCAGTGACCTTTGCAATGATTTGTTAAAGTCAACTGTTTAGTTTTTCACCTTTTCAAATGAGATGCAGTATCTGCCACTGGTTATATCTGGTAGGCAGTGTATCCTACACTGCTGAGCAGTAGTTTATTATATTAATGTCCTGTTGGCACGAGCTATTGCACCATTGATGCTGGCAAAAATTTTACCTCTGCATTGATCTAGGCTTAGGACACTCCAATACTTTGGGATATGGGTACCCAAGGGCCTTGTAAGTCGACCTTCAGAGTTGCAACTCCTACAATGATGTCATAATGGACATGTGAACAAAATACCTCAACAGCTGTAAACTGTGGACTACTAACCTGCCAAGTATTAATATACTAGGAGGCTTTTTGGATAGGCTCTTTGATGGCTGAGGTGTCTGACATTGTTGGAGAATTTGTAGTTGCCCTTTGAAACTTGTGATTGAATAGACAAACTGATCAAAAGAGCCAGTTGTGTTGTAATACTAAACACAAATGTAAGCTCGGAAATATGATTATTGTGCAAATTTTTGACAGTATTGAAAATAACCCATTGGAATTCCAAGCAAAGTGGAGTCCCTACCCAGGAATTATGACTCTGAATTAGAGTCACGTAATCTGCCCAAGCCTACTTACAGCCAGTTGGAAACTAGTGAAGGTATGCAACTCTTTACATGTGTGTTTTCTTTCTTTACAGCCTGCCCATGCCCAAAATGGCAGTACCAGACTTGAAGAAACTCATCCAGAGTGCAGAAGTCAAGGCACAGCTGAGACCAATGAAGTAAGCAATTACTTTGATAACATATGTTGTTTTGTGTGGTTACTCATGATTGTAACATTGCAGTGAAGTCTGTAACAAGGACACAGCAAATATCATCGCTTAAAACTTACTGATGACATATTAAAAGTAGCCCCAAGGGATAGGTAACCTGCAGTCACTCCCATTTGAATTGGTATACCTATACCTGTATGTATGATTATTTTGTGACACTACTGTGTTAATGAATGTTTAAATTCATGTGGAATGATTCCTTGGTTTACAATCAATGTGCAATACTAATGTTCTGACATATTGTGAAAAAAGATACTTGTGAGGTAAATAAGAAGAGATTAGTAATATTTGGTGGATGGTTCACAATTAGGAAGAGTTGATCGCTTATTCATGTACACTTGGTATAGTAGGGGTCAGGGTTTCCCCTGGCATTCATTTTGTGAGGTAGCCACCTCACAGTTTTTAGCCACCACCTCACAGAAATTTTCTTTAATTGCCACCTGTACTGTACTAGCTATGGAAGTCTGATAGTTCTCACTGATGATGCCATAGCTGGCATCATACTACCCCCATGGACTCATACCACCTCACACTCTAAAACCCAGGGGAAACCCTGGTGGTAACAGTGAACATTCTGTTCTCAATTTGTCACTAGAGTGACAGAGTCTGGTAAGAGATGAGCTGTTTTTATGTGGTTCACTGATCAGTGCAAGTTGTGTTATTTGCTGTAGTAATTGTTCCCTCTCAAAATCATTACATTATTTCTGTTATCTCAAAGATACTACTAATGCAGTTTATAACTATTTTGAGTCTGTTTTATTGCTCATCCAGGAAGGGCATGAACAAACGGAAGACAGTCAAGAAGAACCCTCTAAAGAACCCGGTTGCCATGTACAGACTGAATCCCTACAACGTTGTTCAGAAGCGTGCTGCCAAAATGGCTCAAGTCAGAGCCAAAGAGAAGAGGGACGCCCTCTTGGCAGAGAAACGCAAGGTAGGTTCAGCACTGTAACTGCTTCAAGACTGTATAAATTTACTTTCTAACATTTCTATGAATTGACTTAATCACTGAACCTCTTTTAAAATGTATGCACCTGCATAGTGAGGAAATTTGGCTTCTATATAAGTTTGCAGCTTTTCTTCGAAGCTATTACAGATGAGGTGACTAATTGGTATTGCTATCCAGTTTAGGAATCAATGTCCGCATATTTATCGATGGGTCAAACAACATTTGTATTCCAAAAATACAAGGCAAATTTATCATCCGCTGGGTGTGTATGTTTTTAAGCTAGCATAGCTGGGTAGGTTTGCTAATCAAATTTTGAATTTGTACTTTTCCTGCTGGTGCATTGAGCTGAAAAAGGCGAGATGACAGGATATGGGAATAGTGTTAAATTTTATGTATACTCAACCTTTTTCTACCTAGGGTGTTGTGCAATATCAAATTTGTTTTTTATTACCTTAGAAGGGTGGTTAAAATTGAATTAATTAGCTCACCTTCAGTTGAAGGTTTATTCTGTGTTAAAAGTGATTACAGTATGGGAGCAGATATATGCAAATACAATCATGCAGTAATGTTATTGACATATTATGTGAGTTATCATTTCATAATTTGTACAGTGGTTTACAAATAAGATTCAACAACTCTTCTCTGTGTGTTACAGGTATTCCATGCCATGTTTTTAAAGAGATCAAGTTTAGTGGTGGGAGAGTACTATACTGGTGATACAGATATTTCTGGGTGGTAGGGCTTTAATTGAATATCATTGCTGGGCACTTATTGGTAGTGCCAGACTTAACTGTTTGATGCTGCCATGACGGTAATTGGCATATTTAGTGCCATGTGATCATGTTTGACAATCTGGTCACTTTTGCTGCACAGAAAGTTGGTTTTTATTAACTGGATGTGGTCAATTTGGAAAATCTCAGTGGACTGCATTGTATTGGTGGGACTCATACTGTTCCCTGATTTTGTGCCAAAATTGTGTCCCAGGTCATGGTGGCTGATCTGAAGAGAAAAAATTGCAAGAAAAGAGTTTTGTAAATACTATAAGGTTTTTACTCAGTTGTACCTTGTGAGGCTGTGGAGCATAGTTATTTTGCCTACATATGCCTGGTTTCACAGACCTACTTGAGCTATTACACTGTTTTAGGTAGATCCCATGGCCAGCTATGGAGGCTAACATTATTATTGTATCATTTTCTTTACAGGTGCCTGCTGACAAAGGAGCAAAGGACAAGAGCAAACCCAAGGGCAAGGGAAAATAGATGACAGAAGATAAAATAAGACAGGGTGACAACCCTTCGAGTACCTGTGTCAACATACAAGATAATAATGAGTCAAATTTGTTTACATTTGTGTGGCTCTGATAAAAGATAGTGTATTAAAATGGAGTGAAAATGACTGTTATTGACTCTTATGTATTCTCTTTGTCAAACACTTTGTTTTCAAACTATGGGTACTGACAGAGCTATTTTATGCATAGGGCAGAAGAGGCAGCTACCCATGGGCCCTAATATGGGGGGCCCAAGTTCCTGTTACACTACTGTAAAGATGGCAAGTTTGACAGCCACGATAACTTTGAAAGGTGGCAATATTCAATTTACATTTGAGGTTCCTTGTTTTGAATGTATGGTCACATCTTTAGCAGTGCTGCTAGGATTTTAAATGTAGGAGGCAAGCAGAAGTTTTTTTTTTCTTTTTTTTTGGGGGGGGGGGGGGGGGTAATGTGAGTGCATGGGTCTTGTATCTGTATACCTTTTTACAGGAGAGAACTGAGGGGAAAGGAGGGCAAAGGCCTTGACTGGGCATTTTTGGCCTCCTAGTCAAGGCCTTTGCCCTCCTTTTAATCCCCCCCCTCCATTTCATCACATCATGGTGCCACTGCACATCAAATTACTCTGTTCAGGGCCCTGTATTTTATTTAAGTGTGCATAAAGTCTAAAATAACAAGGATATGAAAAAAGAAGTTCAAAAACATTTCTCCATGGTCCAGTTTCTATCTTCATAGCTTTTTCAGTTGTTTAGGTACAAAACTGTGAAAATCTATTCACTTAAATTAAAACAATGAATCACACAATAATTGCACTGTCATTGTACAACTCATATTGCCTGATTTTGTTTCCTTTTGAAAATCAAATGAGTACATGACTTTGAAAAATACTGTTTTCTTGCATAGCATGTGAGTAGAGGCTTAAATAGTTTACAAGTTGTTTCACACAATAAGACAGTAATATAACATGTGGAAAAGATTGTAATAGCTTTAGGAAAAACAAAGAAAAAAGACTTTAATATGAAAAGTGAGATCACAAAGTATTATGCCTTTTTAAACCACATGAGCAAATTTCAGCATTTTGTATCTTATTATAGGAAAGTCCTGTGAAGGTGGACAAACGAGATTCATTTTTTCAACTTATGAAACAAATTTTAGACTTGAGGTACACTTTAAAAGGCTACTGGTACCAAATGAAATTTATGTGACTTACATGTGGTTTAGAGGTGAGAGATTTTTGAAGAAATTTGAAAATTCTTTTGTTTTCTATAAAATGATGTTGGCTCTTTTGGGGTAAGGAGGACACTATGGTGGAGGGGATTCACTGTGGGGCTAAGTATCCAATTGGGCAGCAGTATGTTTAAAGCTAGTACTTCTCTTACTACCTATGATTGTAAGTAAAACATTGACTTGTGATGGGGCCTCAGTTTTGTTCATTGTTCCAGAGAATTTGTTCACAAAAGTTAAAGGTGAAACTGGTCTTATGGTGAACACATGCCAGTAGTAACTATTTTCACACACTTCCATTAATTTCTTAGAAGTTCCAATGGGTGCATCTTCAAACCATGTATTGTGTGTGCAGCCCATGAGAAGGGGCCTGTGGGGAACCCTCAAAAAGCTTCATGTTGTGTACAAAATTCTGGACAGAAATAAATTGTGACTGCCCAAATGGCATTGGATGTACCCTAGGAATGCCACAGAAGTAGGGCTGGTACCTGACCCAGAATGCAACATTGACTATATTGTCAAAGGTTGGTGAGCAAGGAAACACCCCTACCAACCCCCAACCCTCCCCCCCCCCAAAAAAAGGACAACCAACAGAGGACAGGTGGAGGTGGTTTCTTTGAACACTATGCTATGAGCTATGATTATGAGCATGTTGGTACATGCACCCTGTTGCTGGTATTCTTTCCCCCCTTCCCAAGCTGTTTTACAAATTCTGTTGTCACCAATGTACAGAAGTCTGATATGTGAGCTTTTGGTGTCTGAGGTGACTGATGTGAAACTAGAAGGACATTTCAATGGATGTTAGGACAGTCACTAGTTACACATTACTCCACACTGAAAAAGTGAAGTTTTTTTAAGTAATTGATATCTACCAGTGGGAGTTCTAAAACCAGGATTAAGCCAGTTTTCTACTTTAAGGGGTGTGGAGTCTTCTATCTACCCTAGTGCATGTTATTGTGTTACTGTGCATTATCTCGGAGGTAGGTAGGGATGAGTGGTTGGTGTTATGGGTTTACAGAATCGCAGATAGTGGTAGGAGGGAAAATTCCATATCAACGGTATCATGTCTTTAATGTTCTCATCATCTGCTACCGATAACGGAGGAGCATGAAGCAGGGCCATCAAAGTGTATCTCCCAACTTGATTAACCATAGCCCCCAACCCTTGCCCATTTGGGAAATTAATGCTTTATCACCACTTTGGCGTTACTGTATGGACCGGCGTCTCAATATAACAACAGTTAAGGCCTAGTTACAAACCATCTTATTTCAGATTTCAGTGCATAGGAAACCAATTTATACGCACCAGTATATGGACTCCGTTTTGATTCTAACCACCCCTTACAACAAAATATTGGGGTAATTAGGACATTAATTTTCAATTCACATGGCTGAGACAAAATTATTACAAAAGAGACAGGCAGACCGAATTACAACAAAAGAACTCTAACATCAGTGGTTAAGCAGAGAGATAAAAGTTATGATAGACCCTCAGATAAATGCAACGAAAGCTTGTCCTACATCTAAGGAACAACTGAAGCTTTAGCCCGGATCACGAGCGTCAACAGTTTCCGAAAAGTGCGTGGGATGAGGGCGGTACCGTTTCAAGTGCGAATAGCAAAACCCTAGAAGGGAGGGATCTGGGACTACATCAAGGTCAGGTCCCTGAACAAAAATTTGGAAGTTAAATGATCTGTGGTGTAATCTGAGGCATTTCCTCACGCAGGTTGTAATCCTTTACATGGCTGTTTCAACCATTTTCGAGTTATGATTTCATTGAAGCTATGGAATCAAATATATTCCTAGTATTATGGTTTTGGAAAAAAGTAAGGGGAAAATCCCCACTGTTTTCAAAAGTGGGGTATCCTCCCGTCCCCCCAGCAGTTGACGCCCATGCGTGGTCAGGCCCGTAGCCAGACAAGGCGCTGAAGGGGGGCGAAAAAGCTTCTAGGGGGGCGAAACACTAAAATGCATTACTGCAATGGTAATTTTTGATCTTCAAGGGGGGGGGGGGGATTTTTTCCAAGGGGGCTTCCACAAACGTATTCAAAATACATATTTTTGCAATGGTTGGATGGAGCTTCTAGTTGAGAAATTCAAATTGTATGCTCTTAAAAACCCATTCAAGTGGTTGACGACAAGAGGAGGCTTCAATGTCCGAAAACACGGAAGGTAAATGACTGAGCAATGATGCTAGTCTACAGATCTATGGACGTGAACATGATGTACGCTGTGAACGTCTTACTGCATTGAACTATTTTTTTTTTATTCAATTCGTGTTAAAGAATAGCAATTTTTGCAATCTAGGGACTGAGATTCCAAATTTTCTCCCCCAACCGATTTCCGATTTTGTTTACATGAAACCGAAGGCAGGGGTAGGGGTGAGGTGTGTTTTCGACGGATCGATGGATTTATTTCTACCATGTTCTATCTCAAATGGTTTGCAAACTATCAAAATTTGGCACATCCTTCGCAATCTAAATCAGAGGTACAAATCCAACCTCTGTAAGGACCGTGCATCAAGGGGAGATCATAGAGCAATCTAAACTCATTAGGAGCCTATTGAAACATTTGTCAGGTTGTCGAATGACGTGATCGATTGAAGTGTGTATTTTTCAAAGCCTTTTTAACGGCACGCTTCGCGCGCACCATTAGTGGTAGATGGTGAATGTTATTACATTTACATACTTCTTAGTCCGGACCCTTTAGTTATTCCTGTTCATCTCGCTCGCTCCCCATTTCATGCTAATCGTCTGAATTCTCATTGCTCATATTAGTGTCTCCCTTTGTAATTACCCCAGTACTTCCCTATGCCGGTGTCATGGAATCCGAAATGGACGAGTGTCATGCCACAGCCAAAATATAACTAAAGAATGAGAAGTGTTAAGTATATTATCCGTTCAAAGCTTTGCCAAAGGTATTTCTATTTCTGAGCTAACTTTCATAGGCCTATAAAAAAATCTCAAGGATGGAGGAGGAGGGGGATTTGTTACCCCCTCCACTTAGATCACACACCCTTTCCTTACACTCAACCCAAAATGAGAACACTTCGCTAAATTCTAATTTCTTAACTTATGATCAATTCGAAACTGCCAAAGATAGCACAACTTTTCATCTAAGCCATGTTAAATGAACAAAACTTTTTCAAAAGGAAGGACACCTTTCAGTGCGCACCCAAGAGGTAGGCTCAAGGGGCTTGAACCCCTCCCCCAAAGGTCTTCAGTATATGTGTTTTTTATAGATGAAAATGTAGTTTTCAACAGAGGTAAGGGGCGGATTGTTCTTTTCTAGAACGTAACAACTGACTAACAATCAGAAAATGTACAAATTTTATGAGACTTTTGTACAGCAAAAACCTTGCAAGAAGTCTCCAAATGCCATTTTCAGGAGCTTACTTACGCAGCCTGGGAAGGGCGATTTCCGGCGATGTAGGGGGTATTTTTATCCAAAAGATTTCTGGTACGCTCCGCGGCAACTGATGGTGGCGCTCCGCTTAGATAGCCTTCCCACAATTCTCAGCCCCCCCCCCCCTGTAGTGCAAAATCCTGGGTGTGCCACTGACACCTTTGTACGAGGTGTCAATGGGAGTATCCGAGCCGGCTGCAAACTATCGCACATACGCACATGCACACTTTACAACGACAATCTGTTTTTATCTGGGTGGGTGCCTCCCCAATCATCAACTTCTGGCGGCGCCACTGATCGTGCGGACTGAGTGTACACATGGAAGTACTACCTCGGACTTCCATGGTAGTGCTTCCATGCTGTACATGCCTAACTCCCGATTTAGAAAATCTCTTGCCAAATAGTACACGAGCAACAAACAGTGACGACAATACGTATTAAATGGGAGCGAGTGCACGCATAACGGTTTCCAATCGAAATTTAAAATGATACAAAAGAAGTTTAAGTGTTATAAAGACACGTGACCAGTCTCCAAGACTTGAACATCTTCATTCAGTGGTTGATACTGGGCTTAATCTACGTGATCGGACCGAAAGATACCAACAGGTTTGGACATTTGTGGGAAGGTCACATTCTTAAAGTTTTTCACAGGGAATATTCTTACCCTGAAAATTCTAGCCTGCAGGGGATACACTGCCCATTCCCTGGATCCACCACTGACCTCACTTGAAAAGACGGCAGGAAACTTAGTCGTTAATTTTGCTTTTGGGTGTACTGTGGAAGGAAACGCATTTGTCATGGCTTCACTTCAGGCGTAACACAGTGACCCTATTTAGCTGTTGTCAATTCGCAGCAGTTTACATTATTTAACCCACAGGTTATCTAAATAACAGCAAGGAGAGTTGTTATTTGGAAGAAGGCTCCAAATAACAACTATAACAGAGCGTTATCAATATATATGTCTCTGTCTAGTAAAAGGTAACGACGCCCTCAGTCGTTCTACTTTGTACTGCACAGCACCATAAAATTCCTCACAGTATCTTCGCATCAGGCTTTAAAATACGCTTTTGATGTTAGATGAAGAAATACTTTCAAATAGAACTTGCAGTGGTCTCGAATTGCCATAGTAACATAATAGTTGACTTAGTGAACATCTGGCATCGAGGCAGGGCCTTGCTTTACCATGGGTGAGGAGGCAGTCGAGTGGTTGTCCATCGTGGAGAGAAAGTTCAAGGAAACTGCGGGTTCAAGTCAAACGATCACATTGGACGCATTCAAAGCAGTGTTCGTGAACAAAGAGGTAGGCTTACCAAATCTTGATGGGAAATTCAATTTTTTACGCGTAGATTGGTTTCAATGTAGGGTAACGAAGTTACTCGCAGTTGAAAATGGCAATGTCATACTTTCACTATATGGAAATGGAGTGCATAATCTATGTAGCCGTGACGGCACCACAAGTCTGAAGTATATATGGGAGAGGGTAAATCGAGAAAAATATTCGGGGAAATAGGATTTTAGCGGCAACAATTTCAGCTGCATATCGTATGTTTCGGGAATGACTGGGGTGTGAGGAGAAAGTTCAAGGGAACTGCGGGTTCCAGCCAAAGGACCACATTAGACACATTTAACGCAGTGTTCGTGAATAAAGAGGTAGACTTGGTGATATGTTCAATTTTTACACGTAGATTGGTTTGTAATGTAACGGAGTCACTCTCAACCGAAGTGACAATGTCGTACTTTTACTATCTGGAAATGGGGTGCATCTGTCGCAGTGGCGGTACCACACTAAGTCTAAAGAAGGGGAGGGAAAAATCGAAGAAAATATTTGGGATTATATGATTTTAGCGGCAATAACAGGATGTCAGCTGCATATCAGTATATGTTTCGGGAATGACTGGGGTGTCAATTTAGAAATTTCAAAGAAGCAACCCCCTGTGCCCTTTCCTGTTTGGAGCTGTCAGTCTAATTGATAATGATTTTGAAATACAGAACTGTGTGTGTGCTAGGTGTAAGGAAACACTTGAAAAGGCAATAGGCAATCGCCCCAAAATTCAGCTTTGAAAATAAGCAAACTCATTCATATCTTATTTGTCTTACAAGTACTTCTGAAGATGTTCTTGAAAGTAATTTTTACAAAAAAGGTACTGTAACGAGTTATTCTCCATGAATTTAACAACTCAGTGACAAAAATATTGTCACATGATAAAAAAAGCCATTCATGAATTATGATGACGGGGTATAATACTAAATCTAACTGGGGTGACGGCATTTTCCCTTTAAGCTAATGCGACTATTTGAAAAGATCTGCCATGGTGATTTGAGTTCTTCGTTATCCGCCATACAGATTTAATATGCCTATAAATGTTAATTGTAGCCTACTGTTTCCGGGACTTTGGAGCACAGTTTTTCCATGTTATAGTTAACAATTTAACATGACCCGAGAGGGAGCATTTTCAAATAAATAAAGTATTAAAACAGGTACTTTAATACATACAACCACAGCTTATCGCTTAAATGATAGACTTATATGGTATATGTTATCTGGTAATGTTCAATATGGCGGTACCACCACCAAATGCGGAGCAATATAGTTCTTCACTCTTGGGTCATGGGGGGAGGGGTGAAACTCCCGGGGGTTATGCACCTGGTTTTAATAGCCCTTCTTGGCCCGATGCTCAGAAATGCACTAAGAAATCATCAGTAGTTATTTTACTTAACTGTGACCTCTTCTCCAGTTTAATTTCAAGCAATTGGTAACCTTAGTATGGTGGTAGATTCTAGAAGCATATTGGTAAAACATCTCCTGGAACCCTAACTTTGAATTCGTTTGCTACCAGGTAAAAGTGTAGCCTATATCGTTGTTGGTATTGCAAATCTGAAATTATAAGCCAGTTCTGAGGCAACCGATGGCGAAACCCCCACAAGCTCCGGGGTAGGCCTAATTACAAAAATTTGAGAATTAAAATGAAGCATTTAACCATCTTCAAATGGCATTTTGATGCACACTAAACTGAACGCAAATCACAATGTGACACTTCTATTTTAGAAAAACCAAACTCTGATTAACGTACATCGTTCCATTATGTCTCCAACCCCAAATTCTGTCACTCTTATCGCATACCTCAGACGCGAATACGGCGGTATAGGGATCATTATAATTACTAGTGTTTCCGGTAAATGACGTATGTCAAAGTAAAAGGAGGGAATGAAGACGACGTCAATAAGGACGCTACTGTAGGCCATGGGCCAGAGGCATTTCACATAATTTCTGGAAATATTTCACTCACTTTGGCGGCCATTTTGTTTTTCTGCCATCTTGGTTTAACCTGAATCAGTCCCAAAACAATCCCAAAAATTACCCGTAATTTTGGAATTTTTGTCATAAAATATGACCAAATTTTAGGAGTAGGCCTAGATGTCCCACAAATGTTTTTAAGAATGTTTTGTTTATTATTATTTTTAAGAATATTTTGTTTATTATTATTTTATACAAAATATTCGTAAGATTTTGCGGCTATTTTGTTTTTGGCAGCCAATTTGAATGAGTGAGACCCAAAACATTTACTCTTTCCACTTAATTTTGTGTTCAGGGTACAACAGAATTTCCGAAAATACTTGGTCGGAGAGGTTTGTTGGGGGGGGGGGGTGGGGTTCCGTGAAGTGCCTCTGGCCCATGGCCTATGGGAATGTAATGGCAAACTTCACAATATAAATGGAGTCAAGCATTTACTAAAATGACTTATTCTTTTTGATAAGCTTGTTTCGCACCATTCGTAGATATAGTTGTCTCATTATTACCTCTTTTGCGACAACGTGAGGAAAGATTTTTTCAAACACCCATGAAAACCCTCACCACTGAACCTCTCCGACCTATAGTCCCCTATATCATCACTTCGACCGGTCATCTGTCCTAGTTAGGCTATAATAAAAAATAACATTTTATATGATGAAAACCTTTTGCATTGTAAAATCCTATAAAACACCACTGAAATGTCTTTGAAATGTCCATTTTCAGCCCACTTCTTACGCACACATCGTAGATGGTTGTCTAGTAGACCCTTTTCCAAATAGCAATTACAAAGGATTGTGGGATAGCATTTTGGTCTGCATCATTCTTACCCACAGTAAAATGCCATTGACAAAAATAAAAGCACACAAAAACTATCCCACAATCCTTTGTGACTGCTATCTGGAAAAAGGTCTATTGGTAAGACGACCAAACAGCCACGTGATTCTTTCGGTCATCTTTCTCCCGGCTCTCACAAGCACTGTTACCTTAGTTCACCTGATTAAGTGTGAGTTTTCGTGACCTAGTGTAGCCTCCTTAGTCGTGATAGGCCTATGCGCCAAGTAGGGCCTACCATCTGACCGCAGCCTGTAGCTTCATTCTTGTTTCCAAAATTTGTCATCTAGACTTCCACAACCCTGGGTGCAATTGTTTCAACAATATCCTGCGGGCTTCGCCCTGGACTCTGAACGGGCCCGTATGGTCTGCCTGGCCATAGTGTCCATTACCAGGATGACGTCGGAACTGAGTGGATGTATCCAGTCAGCAACTGATCAGTGGCCGATGTTATACAAGTACTGAAATAAGTTTTATCACCTTTGCGGGCTCAAATTCCGCTTACGACAATGGCTTTATGAGATTCACGGGTTGAATTTTACACTTTCGCATATCCCCGATTTTGCTAAAAAGTAAAACACGAATAAAGGAAAAACATACGGTAAAAAAAATATATAAAATTATAAAATCGGAAAGTCTAAGTATAGCCTCCTTACACATTGAGCATATCTTCAAATTAAGTGCAGGGTCCTTGAGGGTTGTAAACGTTTAATGACATATAAACAGAGCTCGGAGTGCAGGTGAGAATTAGGTGGTGTTATTTTTGTATTTTTTTAATTTGCTTAACCTTTCAAGTAGGGAAGATTCAAATAGTAAAACAGGGGCTAAACACAATGTTCACATTGATGATATGCGTATGCCATAGAGCAATTTTGAGTGAGTGTATACTGAGTGAATGTTGACAATGAAAACAGTAGGTTTCACATGAACTGACTTTTTCATAAGAACAGGCGCAACGTAAGCTAAGGACTATTTTGGATGAAATTAAACACCGTCCTTCCCAATTAAGCTTTTTGGAAACAGTGAAGAATTGGAATTAATCAATACGTGGTTGAAAGAGTCGTATGGCAATACTTTTATTCTAAAACGTAAGCTACCGCACTAGAATTTTTTGTGATCTCACGCTCTGACCTTACATGAACATAAACTTAGATTGTTATGTAAACTTTTGCCCTCTGAACATAATGTTTACACTATATTTATGTCAGCCCGCACACGTCAAAGCAAAAACTTGCAATTACAGAATTTGGGAGGTATCAATTTTTTGGTTATGACGTATGTACAGCCAATGTTAATGGAGCCCCCGTATGATAAAACCAGTGGAAAAATGACATTGACGTTAGAACGCGTGCTAGCACATTCACCCGGCAGAAGTGCTTCTTTTGCTTATTTACATAAGATCACTACCCCTACTTTTTCCGGACCCCAAATTGTTAGAAGTCTCTTACTCTTTGCTGATGTAGGTAACGAAAGTTTATTTGGAGGTGGAGTTGGAACGAGGGCAAACTTTCTTAAGGCCTGTATACACGAGTTGAACATTTGCAAAACATTCCCAAAACACCTCCAAAACATCCACTGGCACAAATCCAAAAACATGCTTGTTTTCTGTTTGTTGCACAGTGTAGACAGGGTATACAACATGTTTTGAAAATGTTTTGAAAACGTTGCAGAAGAAATGCCCTTAAGGCCTGTATACACGAGCAACATTTGCAAAACATTCTCAAAACACTTCACTTGCAACCAACCCAAAACAAGCTCGTTTTCGGTTTGTTGCACAGTGTAGACAGGGTAGCAACAAGCTGAAAACATTTTGAAAATGTTTTGAAAATGTTCTTAAAAGAATTGACAGGGCATTTCTTCTGCAACATTTTCAAAACATTTTCAAAACATGTTGCATACCCTGTCTACACTGTGCAACAAACCGAAAACAAGCGTGTTTTTGAATTTGTGCCAGTGAATGTTTTGGAAGTGTTTTGGGAATTTTTTGCAAATGTTATTGGTGTAAACAGGCCTTTTGGTTTGTGCCGTTGAACCATTGCGGCAAGTTTCATAATACTGGCTAATTGATCCTTCTGGCCCACTGAATGTTTAAAAGTTGGTGACATGCAACTCCCCACGTATTTTTTACTCAAATAATAGAAAATGCCCTAATGAATTCCAGTTGGAATTATTTAGCTATCTTTCCCCTTCCTGAATGTACCTCGTCAAATTATGATGACTTTTTAAGTATTTCATAACCTTTGCAATTAAAAAGGAGGAGTGGTGCACTGGCTAAGTATTCCTTTTTTTAACCATACGCAAGTTAGCTTTTAAGAGTTGTCAATGATATTGTGCAGATTGTTAACATGGATATTGCACAGCAGAGTTGTATAATGTACACTTTGTATGCACTGAGAAAACAGTGGCATTCCAATTCTCAGATTAAGACAGGGTATAAAGTAGATTGTTTAGAAAGGGTTATAGCTATGCTGTAGTGTCAGTAGAGTCTTCATAGAAGATTGGTCTTGAGTAAATGGTATCGGTACTGTTCAGGAGATACTAGGACGACAGTTGTTGATACCGGCATTTATCTTTCGTCTTGGGGGAATAAGCAATTCAGGGGTGGCGCCAGGATTTGCCAGAGGGGTGGGGGCAACCTCCCCTACGAGGGGCCAGCAACTCTAAGCCCCGACAAAGGTGAGGGGTTGCCAGAAGGATCCTTTAACGCGCTTTTCGTTTTTTTTTTATAGTGAAGATTTGAAAAAAAAATGGGTTTTTGTTCAGGGAAATTTATTGAAGGAAATTTTCGGTTTTTACTGAAGAATTCTTTCGAAGAATCTGTTTTTCTTGTGAGCAAAATCTTGTAAACCTTCAGGCGACAATTGCCTTAGGGGATGACATGCTTTATGGTACCTATCAAGGCTCCCCAACGACATTTAGAAAATATCCCCAACGGGGGCAAGCCTTCCCCGACTGGAGCCCTGGTCCCCTTCCCCCACCCGTGGGCCCCACCTTGAAGCAATTTTATGGGCTTTTGTATGCTTTGGGATAAGGAAAGTTGCCCTTTACAGCAAAACTCAAAGCGTTATAAAATCATAATGATAGGTAGGCTTGAGCTGGAGGGGGGGGGGGTAGCAGTGGGAGATACCACCAGAAGATTTTCCACCGTGAAGAAAATAAAAAAAATGTATTGTCTAAATGCATTTTAGTAGATCCCCTCCCCAAATATGTATCGCCCCTGGAAGCTGTCTCTCCCCCTTCAGTATTTTGTCAGGCTACGGGGCTGGTGACATTAGGAGAGCATACATGGTTGGCGATTTAGTTGAGTGTAAGCTGAAAGTCTCTTCCGTTTTTGACTTATTAAATGCCAAAGAGGGCTCAGGCCTATTCACGAGCTGCACTGTTCTAAGATTTGTTTCCGACCTTCGACCTCGGCTGTTGGAATAAAAGTATAAGCAGAAATATGCAAAGGTTATTTCAAAGGTTTTTTGACTTTTATTACCACCTGACTTTTGTGTCACCTTGGTAGCTATATTCATGTCCCCCTTGAGACACTGAACTTCATAGTCAAGGGTGGTTTTCCAATGCCTCTTACTCTCTCTGTATACACAATGACAGCTGTTTAGATAGCATTGTGATGTGAAGGGAATATGCGATATCGGGTGAGAGCTTTACAAAAACAGACCGAAGGTCTGTGACATTCACATCAGAGGGTTGCCACTCGGACTCCCTACTCACAGATAAATATTCTTGTATAAAGTATCTGCGGTGAAACTACATAACAGGCTACAAAACATTTATGTGAATAAAGTATATACCATGTGGCAAATTTAATTTAATGTCGTGAAGAGCAGAGTAATACTCAGTAGTTTACAGGGCCGCAAATATCCCGACGGACAGTAAAAATTAGTAATTTTACTTCAAGCCCCTCCTGCAAAAAACACCTGTCTATAGCAGTGGCGGATCCAGGATTTTGAGAAAGGGGGGGGGCGCACACATCGCCGGGAAGGCCGACGAGCACAAAAAAAAAGTCTTCAAACTTTTAAAGACCTTTTTTTTTTTTTTTTTTTTTTGCTTTTTCGCATCTGGGAAGCATATTTTTCATGTCTATTTGCTCATTTTAATATCGCTGGTGAAAGAATCATTGGTCATCGAAAAAAGGGGGGCGTGCGCCGGGTGTGCCCCCTTCTGGATCCGCGGCTGTATAGTACCCCTCTCGGACAAGGTCAGGCTACAGTAGACTGTTTTGAGTTTAAATTGCTCAAGGCCATATAGATGCACTGTTGTGAATGAGCTGTCTGCTGTACTCCGCAGCTGGCCATGAGCACATCTGTAGAAGGCAATGATGACTAATCAAACTGATGCTACTGTTTGCATTAATGATTTTACATTGCACTGACCAATTGCAAATAGAAGTATGTAGGGATATTCCTAATTATGGTCAGGGTAGTGCAACATCCCCATTAGGATCAACCCGGATCTCTCGGTGTCGTTTCCGTTTCGTGACTTGGTTAAGCTCCACGTACCATCACCTGAGGCAACTGTAGAATTATCGTGTCTCCAAGAGAGCTAGAAATACTTGGAATAAAAGAGGCTTCAAATTTGTCTAAAAGAGCACCTACTTGAACCCGGATTTCACTCTGACGTGACTGGAGTCATACTGATGAAAATGTATTTATGCTAATTGACTCAGGTCAAAGGAAATGAGTTGAAAGGACTCGGGTCAATTAGGGGAGGCCAGGCTTCGAAAAGTAGAGGGGTTGGTGATTTGCAGGGCCGTTTTAGGTGGACAAGCACCTAACACTTCATATCTTAGCAGAGCGCATATCAATTGGTGAGTAACGAACCAGGGAAAATAGCCCCAAAGAGGCTCCCAGACTGACAGAAATGACAGTTATAGGCAGGCCCGAAGTCAAGGGGGTAGGGATGGTCTCTCAAATTTTCGCCCCCTGAAGATGAGACCAAACATTTCAATTGCCTAATTAATACTTCTTAACACATCTCACTTCTTGAAAAATGTTTCTCCCCGGGAAGCTATTCCGCCCCTCGGCACCTTGTGTAGCTACAGGCCTGATAATTGCAAGTCTTTGCAACTTGCATAATGCATATTAACCCTCTTCTTTTTGAGATCTCTTGGTTTAGATATTTTTCTCCCAAAAGAAAGAAAAGTTAGAAAAATCTTATTCAGCAAAATCAGTCTGTGGGAGAAAAGCAGGACTTTTGAGTTACTTCACATGCATAATCTGGGTGCGGGTTTTTGTGGGTGGAGTTGGCTTGGTGGTTGAGTGTACTGCCTTGCATACTAGAGGTCGCCGGATCAAATCCCGGTGGAACCACTTGGAAAATTTCTGGGAACTTAAACTTTCTTGTTCAGCATAGCTGTTCACAGTGATACTGAGGAGGTTTAAACTGAAGATTAATTGGGTATCTGACTGTCCGTTTCAGGAAGTTGTCCGATTCAGGAAGTTGTAGCTTTATTCGGTTCAGCTGTCGAGCAGTGGTGCAGAGCAAGAAACCTCCACCCCTCCCAGCCTTTGAGAAAATGGCTGAAGACTGGGGATACGCTCACGTCCGTCGGACAGGGACGTTAAATGGCGTCCAGGGAGCAGGACTGGGAACGATTAGTACACGCTTGCCTCGTTAAGCTCTGAGAACTAGTCGAATCTCGCAGGTGTTCATCCCCGCTCACTCTGGTATAGGGTCCTCGATGAGCCATTTGGTTTCCTGACCCTTAAACGTTAAACTTCTGTGAAGGGTCTAGACTTGGATATTAATCATTTGATATTCGAGCCGTTCTGCAAGAGAGGTCTGAGGTGATAGATATGCCCCTTCCCCTCCCGAGACTAATTTGCGCTCCGGAGGGGGTTAGATGTAAACTGGTGCTAGGCTACTATTTCATTTTCTTTAGTGTGTTCTTGTATGAATAACCATTCGGCTGTAAAGAAGAATCCAGAAGACCAAGTGAACATTTTTTTCTGTGAAACAAGCGAAAGTATATCTTGGGAAGAATAAAACATAAACTATATTTCATACAAGCCTTGCCGGCTTGCCGGCTATTCACATAGTCTATGAGGTTCTCAAGTGGTGGCCCGCGGGCCATATCTGGCCCTCGATGTCCATTAATGTGGCCCGCGGAAGATTCGAGGAGCCAGAACACTTTTACTAGCAATTTCCTGAGTGCCGCAATCTAAAGTATTTGGATGCGACAGTTTCTAAAAGGCGAACTAGTGATTCACACTTGGTACACAGATGCAAAAGTCTGGTTACAAATTAATGCTCGGAGTGGGATTTCCTCCAGTCTAGATTGTTTGGCAAGCCAATTATTCCCCCTCAGTTGTGACCCATGCATGGCAGACGCAAAGTTCTTATGACAAATTTGTGTTGTAAGAGATGCATATATCACATTTTCTTCCTTTCTGGCGACTACGGTGGAACTACGGTAGCAAATTTGCGTTGTACAGGGCGTTTTCCTGCTCTGTAGGGCGTGTGGAATATCAAATTTGCTCACACCAGCCCCAGCTTTGGTGGGGCTGAGTATGGATTTAATCCCTTACGTCGCCCCACTAGAGGAACAAACACCCAAATTTAAAATACCTAGACCCGCGACTACCTGCTGCGCAGGCACTTCCCGAGCCCTTATGTGTAGGCTTCCCCTCAAGAATGAGTCTCTTCTTCAAACCCTGGATATTCGTCCTTTCTGGCTACTACAATAATGTTAAAGCAGAAACTCAACGAAATGTGGTCCGCGGCCAAAACACTTGAGGACCCTAGATGGTCTATTCAATAGAAGAAGTGGTAGTTTTACAGTTTTTGTGCAATTTAAATTTCCGGAAATGGTCTTAAAGAAAAATAATTTCATTAGTTGATAAAATTGCATTTATGAATTTCTTCGCGGGCCGAACAATGGAACTAGATCAAACGGTACCTTTGGTCGCAGGTTACATACAGGCCGGGCGTTTTCCACCCTTGATGTACATAGGGCTAGGTCATTAGGAAGTGTGTAACATGGGGATCATCAACGACGCACAGATATGGAGGAAAATGACTGGGATTCACACTTGTAATAGTGGTTTATTAGTAGCCTTATGAACTGACGTCACGGAGGCAGGGGTTCAAGGTAGCGTACCACTAATTATTGCCCTACTGACTTACACACTAACTCAGGCAACTTCCCCGCCCCCTAGAAAACTTGTAAAAGTTTTCAAGCGGGACATGCCACCCCTCTGGTTAAAGCTCACAGTGTGGGCTTTCATGACACTTTCAAATTTTTATACCATAGCCATTGAAATTTTGAGCTAGAAGGGTCTGAATAATAGGTACATGTTTCCAGCCCTGATCTCTACTCAAAGACGGCACTTCACATAGGGCAGAGTAATACAATAAAAATGGCGGTAAAATTGGACAAATTGCCTTGAATTTTGCACAGTCTGTATTTCAACTCACTGCCTACAAAGACCATATGAAAAATTGATCACATTTTGTAAGTAACACAGTAAAAACAAGCTCCCATAAAATTTTTAAGGGACTAAATTTGTCAGTCAATATTTTCGGTATAAGAACATTTGAATTAGTGGTCCGCTACGTCAAGTGTATAAATATGCAGGTTGGGATATGGGAGTGACGTCACTTGTCTCAATATGGGGGCCGTATTGCAAAATAAAGCAAAACATGGCAAGATGATTAATTGGATGGTCAGTGGGATCCCCAAACATATTTATAAGTAGCCCTATATATCTAAATACAATTGGTGACTGTACTGTGCTTGACATGAATTCAAACTGTAGCATCACTCTGATTGTTCTGTCAGGCTGATGACATGTACAGACAGTGCACTCAAACACCCTACACACAACCTGTGTTGATATGGTCTTGAGGAATTTAAACGGTATAGGCTATTGTTACTTTGCTCGAGGGTGCACTAAACAGGTGTTCTATTTGAAGTTAAAGGAGGGCCTCGAAATAAAGTGTGGTTGGGAGAATTCTGTTTTTTACCAAATTTTGCCTAAAGTGTTTCCACAGCTTCTGCCCGAAGTTTGAGTTTTTCAAATCGTCTTCTTTTTGGGAGAGGGAGGCACAGTGATGTCCCCTACCCTCTACCTTATACGACTATGTCTGTCATTAATTGAACTTATTTTTACGACGTATGCGGGGATTGCTTTCAATGCTAGTTGGGATAAGTGTATGTGATGATGTTACAGAGTAGCAACTTTTTTGACATTCCGATAGTTGCCTATTAATTATCTCAATTATAAATTTTCTTCGATAAAAACAGAATCATAAAGTTTTGTTTACTAAATTATCAGAGTTTGAATGAAATCTGAGAAATGATATACTGGCTGCAGATAGATCTTTCTTTCCGTCATTAAAATTAAACGTATCTCGTAAACAATGAGACATAGCCTGCTGCCTATTTCAAGTTACTGTTGGCCTACGATGTCTGGATGCACGGCCTCCGTACTGTAATTGACGTACCAGTCATATACCAACCTTAGTTTGACATGCAGCCAGATCTTTCAAATCTCCTTTTATTTCTAAAACACGATGTTTCAACAGCTATACAATTACATACTATAGGTAAATATGCAGTCACCTTGAATGGCACACACATTGGCACATCATTATAAAGGAAGTATAGATGAAAGGGTATAGGTATCATGCTCTAGGGTGACGACACTTGCTCTTAAATGATGACCTATGACCGGGTAGCTATTTTGACTCTAAACTATCATTTCCTCCTTGATATTATTTATTCATTGTTTAAACTCTCTTTTTTTCAGTCACCGTATGTTCCACGCATCTTTCAGTTGTTCGACAAGGACAAGAGCGGCAACATTTCATTAGGAGAGCTGATCGATGGTTTTCAGTTGTTGGTGAACGGCACACAGGAGCAAAAACTCAATTTCCTTTTTGACACTGCCGACCTAAATGGTAAAATTATATTTCACTTAAAATGTATAGCACATTTCATCAAGGAAGGCGATTACCATCAAGAGCTAATTGATGAGGAAATATTTTCATATTCTACAACCTGACACCAATCAGAATGCAATCATACAGACACTTCGAGAATTCCAACCTTACCTGTTTTAAAACAGAGGCATTTTCATGATTTTTTAATAGAGAAGGGAGGGCAGAGGCGGCAGAACGTCTTAAAAATTTTGGGCCAAAATGTGCACGGGAAGTATGTACTGTCAGCGCGAAGCGAGAGGGGTCCATAATCCCCTCATGATGGTCCCTGGTGGAGTCCAGGGTGGGGGTCCGGAGAAAGAGCCTCCAGTAGCTCGAGGCATTTCAGTGTTTCAGGTGCTCCAGGAAGATTGATACGAGGGATATATTTAACGGTGCACATCCCTTGTCTTTTGGAATATTTGACACTATATACTTAAGGAAAAGATAAAATATAGATACACATATACATAGCCAGATAGCCTCGAGAAGTTGGTAAGCATGCACATGTGCGCCAAACGCACCAGAATTTCTCTCTGCCCAGTCACTGGCAATTTTCTCTTTGTCTTGCCATATCATACCGAGGGGTAGAGTGTCTTTCAAAGGTGAGCGGAAGAATCGGTTATAATGATGTTTCTTCGGTTCGGCAGGCGCATTTGAACTTGAAGCATGGAGTGCTCTGAGAACAGCGAAAGTCCATAAGCCGCCAAGAGGCCCTGGCATGGTCCAGGAGTAACATTATGTGGGATCCAGGAGGAAAATTTCCCGGAATCTGAGTTATTAATAAAATGTGGATACTTTGCAAATATGTTAAATTTTGCACAGTCACCATGGACCAAATATGTGTTTGTATAAGTTTGTATAGCTTGTAAAGCTTCAAATCACAGTTATAGTCTTATAATTGCTACTCAAAGTATTAAATTGCAATATGAAAGCCTCTTACCTTGATTGGTGTTTTGGGGCTAGAATAATTCATGTATATTATTGTGCTAATTATTTTGTGAACGAAGCGCGCCAAAATTTTGCACTACTGAACATAATGAACTGACTTTCTTTCACTTTTCTTACAAAATGTGTCTGCTGCCATTACCATTTTGAATTGACACTCTTCTTAGAGACAAAGAAGGGCGAATAAATCCCCTTCACATTTATCCAATCTCTGTCCTTCCATAATCACATCTGCAAGGAATTATTAAATAGTGTGACATTAACCGATGAATATAAAGGCAATACGTTTGAAACGGTGTTGATAAAATATGGGAGAGCATGTGAAAGTGCTCACATTTAACGAAAGATCTGTGACAGAAAACAATTAAAATTCGCCTATCGTTCGTCCCCTGCAGACCTTTTGCAACTTTTGGGGATCGTTATAAATTCTGTTCAACAAAAGTTTGGGGCATGCCGACGCCACTGTTCACCGGAAGGAATTGTTTTTATTTTCCGAGGGGGGGGGGTGCACAGTAATGCCTCCGTGCCCCCAGCCTGAGTGTCAAGACGAATGGTTCGAGAGTCTCACTGCTCCACATGATATGCCTTGGTGCACAGTGCACTCTCTGACACGTACACATGTACAGTTAATCTCAGAAAGATACGGCAGGCAGCAGGGTGTGATAGTCTTTACCGCCAATACTGGCGACATTACACATACTGCTTCACATTACACATACATGCTTCACGACCGATATGCATATATTCGGTTCTCAGGAGGGGGATTAGATGCCAAATGTTATATCTTTTCCATTCTCCCCTCCAGAATGTTCATGCACTAGATATTTATCGATTTTTTTTTTTGTTTTTATTTTTATTTTTGACTGGAGGTGGCAAAGGGGGTGGGCTTCCGCCTCCCCCTGTATTCGCCACTGTAAAACATGCTAATCTCCCAGAATGCAGTTCGAACTTGCACGGAAGTGAAACTTTAAAACGACATTAACTTTCCATTTTCAAGAACAGCAAAATATTTTGGAAACAACCAGCCTGGAATGATTAACATGTTATGACCATGAAATTTTCAAACAAGAGTATCTTACAATCTTAGAATACATTGTTCAAATATGACAATTGGTCAAATGAGTATTATATTGACCAAATATCTCGTAAAACTAATAAAAATTGTTCTGAAAAAAATTGCTAGAGTGTGACGGTTATGAAAAAGACAAAGGGTTTAGGGCATGTGTGGAAATATTATTCTCTTTATCTAAGGATTTGTTTTCAAACATTTTTAGGGGAATTTGCAATTAAAAAGGGAACAATTGCATCTTCTTTTTCTTGGGTAGAAATGTACCCTAATGAAGTGAAAATTTGCTATTCTGAGGTTAATTATGCCCAGAACGAGTTAATTTCGACCTCTACCTGGAATGCAGGCATATTGGCCCAGTCCGGTCCGTGAGGCATGCTGTTTATATTAATAAGAGTAACGTTTTTTTTTGTTTGGAGGGTCACTTACAAGGTGCCATTATTAAGCATCTGTAACTGAAATTACATCTGTGAAAACAATTTAGGGACTTAGAGCAAATTGTGTGCTTGTTCGGGGAGGTTGCCTCGGATGCCCCCTCCCCCTTTTGTGTTCAATACTTACACATCTTGGCGACCTAGTACATAGTAATCATAAGGAACAGTGCATGTTAATTTCTTAAATTTTTGCACTTTTATTTTGCAGGAAATGGCAAAATCGATGCTGATGAGCTTGACATGATATTTTCTACCAGTCTTGCTGACTCCAGCATCAGTATCACGGATGGGGATTACACTGGACTGGTAGAGAGTTTTATGTCGGAGACGGATACTGATGGGGATGGCGCTATTACCTTTGAGGAACTGCTAGCACAGTTCAATAAATACCCTGGTCTGCTTCCGAATATGACATTCAAGTAAGGGAAAGGGGTTGCTGTAATGGGCAACTTCATATTTCAGTTTGTATCATGAAAAAAACACGTGCTATTGACAACCATTAAAGTTGTTTTCTCAACCTGGATTCTTTAAATATCCGACATTACCACTTAGGATATATTTTATGACATGTGACAGATCGGATTCAGGGATTTCCATGAGGTGAGGGATGAAAGCCGACCTCAGTCCACCGTGGTTGGGGACGAGGTCACAGAATTTGACTACCCTCGAAATCGCTCTCTAAGACACAATTGTTTAGCCGCAGTTCTGAGTCTACTATGCGTGAGCCGCAAGTATGGGAGAATATTTGTCATTTCAAACGCCCTTGATTGTAGATCGCATTCTTATATACATTTTTTTGACTAAAATTTGCAGTTTTTATGCTTGGAACGCCATTATGATGGAAATCCAACCGCCCCTCTGACATACGCCACTTCTGTATTTTCCACGTCCTCAGAGAGGATGATAACAAGAAGACGTACCTTCAATTTTAAGTATCCTTTTAATTTTATCATATATCAGACCTTGAGAAATTTCACATGAAAGTACATATCACAATATTAATAATTAGTGCAAAGGTTGAAGAGAAGACACCTCACGTCAAAGATAATTAACGCCCAACCCATATTCCAAGGTTTGTTCCTTACCTTCGACTGAGAGTTCCTAAAGAGAGGAGTATTTTCCACGGTTATTACTCAACTTTACCTGGTTTTGAAGACTGGCATAAACAAGGGTTTATTCTGGACATTCCTTGACTGCCTTTCCATATCCTTGAATAGCATGGGTTGGTACCAGGGGTTTGAAGAAACCGTCGACCTGTGTGACAGTAGGCATATGTCCCATCAGGCCCGTATTCAGTATAACCAATTTGGGGGGCACATTGATGTTGGAGTTTTGCCGACCTGGAGGAGGTCTAAGGGGAGGGTTGTACCCCTCCCCCTTTGAAAATTTTTGCCTGTTTCAAGGACTTTAGATGCAAAATGGTGCTAGATTTTCCATTTTTCTTCTAATATTTGTATTCCCAAAATGCTGGTCTTGTTCTACATTTTTCCTCCTTCAGTGCCAAACATTTTATTGATTTTTTAGGGGGGACACGTCCCCCCTTGGCTACGTGCCTGTTTCCCATCAAGCATTAACACATCTCCCCTTCCCATATTTGAGACGGGAAGACAAAAATGAGAGTTGAAATATACCGCAGCTATTTAAATCATTGACTTCCTTCATCACAGTCATTAAAAGTTTTTCATTTTTACAGAAACTGAAAAGTTCTTTCGGCAAAACAGAACCTACAAACCTACAAAAACGTTTCCTAAGCTAAAGGACTGGTTTGCAAAAGTTGATGAATACCAGTATGTAGAATTTTCGGGGCTAAATAACATTTTGAGAATGCTCAACAAACTTTTAACTATTTTCTTCTAGTGTTCCAGGTCTTCTGTCTGTTTCTTCAAAAGATAAACAAGTAAGAAAATCCTTTTTGTCGAAAGATTTCCTTTCCGCGCCCGCTAATTTTTTAAGATGGTGTCAAAATAAGAATAACAGAAGCAACTTGATTCTCCTCTGCGTCTTTCTGTTCATCAACCTTACTTTATTCTTGGAAGCAGCTTACAAATGGAGGGCCAAAGGATCTAACTGGTTCCTTGTGATTGGTGAGTCACTTCTTACCGTTTGCTATTCATTATATCTTTTCTTGACAAAACTATTTTTCTCACTCATCGCATATAAAGACAATGATGTTATCATTAAAAAGTTTAAAAATTTTTCTTGATTGTTGTGACTATTTCCTAATATAGTTTGTGTAGGTCTGTTGTCAGCATAGGGGATCATTTTCAGTAGGAGGGGGACGGGGTGTGGATGGTGTGGAGAGGTAAAACACATTTGTCAAAAATTTTAAGAACGTTTGCCCCCCAAATGGCATATATTATGCCCCTAAATATCGAATTTGCTCGAATGACCGGGGGGGGGGGGTGAGACCCCGGTCCTAGCCTCGCACGTCTTTACAACATGCTATGGTTTTGATGACAGAGTTTGTTTTGAGAAGGTAAGTTTTGATTTTGGGTCACTTTGCATGGATCGACGATGGGGTCCGATACCGGAGCCATAGAATGAAAATGGGGGCATACAATCGAATTTTGAACCAGATGGCCATCGTCCCGAGAATATATGATATTAGCTTGTTTGGACCTTTCAGTGGGTGAAACTGAACAATTCGATACGTATCACAACGTACAATTGATCTATGTACTGGGACGATGACGTGTTTCAATTTCATTTCTCTTAATGTATGTGGCATTCGTCCTCATTCGTTGCTAATCAAAGTTCCGTGGATAACCGGTAAAACCCATTGATCTTAGTTTTTCATATTTCCTTCTTGTAGCACGTGGAAACGGAGCTTGTCTCAACCTCAATTGTTCTCTCATCGTAGTCTTCGTTCTTCGGGAATTCCTGACTTCTGTTCGTTCATCTCGTCTTGCTAGATATTTTCAAATAGATGAAAACATTGACATTCACAGATATATTGGTTACGTCATTGGTGTTCAAGGTCTTTGTCACACAATTGCTCACACCGGAAATGCAGGTAGGAATTTTGATGGTGTGGAGTATTGGGCGAATTAAATTTATGCATGCATATAGTTCAGGGAAAACACCACGTGTTTTAGATATAGTTTGTGTTTAGGCAAGTTTCTGTGCAATTTCATAGTTCATTGTCTAGCTTTCATGTTCAAGCATGCACCATCATGCATAATCACATTACATTAATCTCGACCCTTTCCCTTCCAAAACTTTCCTAAAGTGATTTGGTTCAGTTTGCCGTTTGTAGTTTGACTTATGTACACTGCAAAAACAAGTTGAACACTTTTTGTAACAGATTTCGAACGTAAGGGAGTTCATGCTGAAGGAATAACAATAAAATACATGAGCACAATTAACGCTTCAACGCTTCAAACGGTGAAATGAAGGCATTGACGTCACTGTGTTGTGAATGACGCGTTCATAACTCAAATGTTAAAGTTTGAACATCACATGATTAATTTTGAACACTTATTATTTTAACATTTTATGTATCTTCTTACGCCATTTAGAGTGAATCTCGTATCACTTAGTGTGTGTGCCCCCGAAATGTAAACTTAGCGACTGAAGACCTCTGCTGACGTAAACGGGTTTTCATCTTAACTTTCAGATGCTGTTGCTACAGCAAGTGACGGAAAGATAACCATCACGGAAGTTTTGTTCACAAATCCTCACTTGACCACACTGGGACACCCCTGGGTTGCGGGGACAGCCTTCCTCTCTGGGTGGGCACTCGATGTTGTCTTGGCCATAATGATAGGGCTCTCAATGGACTGCATCCGAAGACAAGGTCACTTTCAAGTAAGAATGTGCGTTACAATAGGTTTATAGACGTAATCTATGCATGGGGTGGGAGCAGGGGCACATTTTTCCATACCCCATGCCCCCCATGAAGCCACCACTGTCGACTACCTTACATGTTCGATGCAGGCTCTTTAACGAAGTTACCGTATTACGATTTACTTATTATTTCATGGGAATCAAATGTCACACCTAGCCTTTCTTCAGAAACGTTTCAAGACGTTATTTTCGTCGCTTGAATACTTTTTTTTCCTTTTGATACCAATCCTTTTCATTTTATTGTTTTAGATGTGAATTCTCCGAACTAATTCAACTTTCATCTTTTCTCTTCCAAAGCTATTTTACATGTCCCATCTACTCTTTGTTGTCTTTTGGGTGCTGCTTCTTCTTCATGGTCCTCGTTTCTGGAAGTTCTTCCTTCTTCCTGGCTCCCTCTTCATTTACGAGAAGGTATTGAACATGGATATTATTCGACACGCGGTCCATGGCGGCAAGACGTACATCAAAGAGGCTAATTTACTGAGCTCTGGGGTAAGCAAAACTGTATTGCTTACTTTCCTTTGTTGTTATCAAATAGGCCCACTCGAGTCGGCGTCCGGCACCGTACTAAGTTTTTTGGAGGGGTAGAATAGTTTATTAGGGAAGGGAGTTTCATGGATCCCTCAAAGGGGTCAGTTGTTGAAAAAAGAACGGAAAAGATATTAAGGGCATAATCGTGCTTTTTGTTGGAATGTTGCCCCAGAATACCCCTGGGGCTACGGGCTGTTTGTAGGACCAAACGCAGGTGGTCAAAACGTTCCTCTTAATCTGACAAAATTGAGAAAAAAGCCGGACAGTATCACGTGACGTGATAAAAGAGTTGAAGTTGAAAGAGAGGATGGAAGAGGGGAAAGGGAAAGGTTATAGGTAGAGTGGAATGTAGAGGGGAGGGGAGAGGAGGGGGGGAGATTTGAATGATAGAGCGATGTGTTATGAGGAAATCTTTCAAGGTCTAAAAGTGACAGGGGTGTAATTTTGAGTAAAAATCATAAACCTGCTTGGGCTAAAGCCTCCTTTTATCATTAAGCTGCCGAGCTTTCTACAAAATAATTGCCAACTACTTCGAGGTAATCCCTTATTAAAGTATTGTGATTTGAATGTTGTATTGTGGTTATCTGTCGCACAGGCCTAGGATGGGGGTGGGGGCGCAGCATCCCTCCGCTAACTAGAACTGCTGATATCAGAGCCGAGAATGTTGATTTCTTTGTACTGGCAATATTTCTAGGGCAAAATTCAGGTCATGCATGACTGCTTGTCAATCAGGAAATGGCTCAATGGAAAAAAAAACTTTCCAACCCCTGTGTGACACACCTTCATATGAGCCTTTGTTCTGGAGAAAAATCTTACTACATCACCTCTCAGTTCCTAAACCCTTTCCTGTGTGTGTGTGGGGGGGGGGGGTGAGTTGCAAAAAAAATGTGTACAATATGACATTTGCTACGTATTAAAATGTTTTCGTGAGTAGTGAGTAGGTGAGTTCTGGTAAAGGTCATGATACCCACTTTTCAGAAGCTTTTAACGCTCGTGACAGTGCAGGTTTCGTTTCGTGTATTTGTGTTATCACTTAACGTATACATAGTGGTAATACAATCATATGTACAGGAGGGTGAAAGGAAGTGCACAGAAAATCTCGCTGGGCTTGAAAACAACCACTCCTGAGACAACAATACAAACTGCATAAAAACGCACTACTACAAAAACTAACAGAAAAGAAACAGGAATATGAACAGACTACCCCTCGTAGAAACCTAACCATTAAAACAAACGAGAACTTCTACGGCCAACTTATCCCCCTTTATAAGGAGAATCAAGGTAAAATTTACGACAATAGTAAAATAACAAAATTTACGAACCAAGTCAATCCAGTACAGCATTGAAAAACAGGAATAACGGTAATAGTACTTGGAGGGTTCCAAGAACAGTTTCTTCTAAAAGAATATAAGGGATATGGCACCCCCAAAACATATTTAGGAATAGCCTCAGAGTTCTAAATACAGATGATGACTGCACTTTGATTGACATTAATACAAACAATATAGCTGCACTCTGGTTGGTCAACGATGACTTGTACAGTCAGTTGTGTTCCCCCCAGTTAAGCTCACACACTATCGTCTCGAGCAATTTGAACCAAGTGCAGGCTACTGTGGCTCAGTCTTGGAGGTTTACTAGACAGGTAGTTGGAGACGGGACTAGGAGTAAACTTTAGTAGGGAGAATTTCTACTCTCTAGGGTGAAATTAAAGAGCCTTTGTTCTGGGGGAAAATCTTATTACACCACCTTACAGTTACTGAATCCTTTTCCTGTGCGTGTGTCCGAGTGTGTATATGTGTTTTACGGGTTGCAAGAAAAGGTGTGTACAATATTATATTTGTTATGTCCTATCTGTAACTGAACTTGGTAGAGTAAAAAGGTCAAAGACATGATTGACACCTTGAAATGCATTTTGGTCTCCCTTGCAGCTTATGATAGTAAATATGTAGTAAAGATGTAGTTCGGTACCAACACTGTTGACAGTAGTACCTAAATCACAGCGTTCTTTACTGTTAACTCGAGTTGTTTACTGTAAAGAGTCTTTGTATGGCAATAAAAATGACGTTAGACGATAAGATTGGTAACATATTTTACCACACTACGGCAACAGAATGATGGGGTTTTGAAAACGGTTTTGTGGTGGAGTCGATACAGCGTGCTACGCAGGCTAGAAAATTACATTGGGGCTTGAAATAGATATTCAACGCCACAACAGTGTCGTCAGAAAAATTCTAAGATTTTGGAAGGGATGGGGGCTAAACCATTCATCTCCCGAATTTTGACATTCTTAGGGTGTTTCTGCCCGTTTTAAGACAAAAAATCTTCAACTGAAAATTGTTGGTGACTGCAGCCCCAAGTCCCTGGTTCCGACGGCCTTGACAGTGGCTGTAAATTCTCATCACTTGTGGGAACTTTTATCGTTGCTATCGTAATGATATCCTAGTAAAGTTAGTGTATATGTCCTATCTACTATGCAAACTGATTAGGTCACACATCTTGAGATAACCCGGCCTCCTAACTTTGACTACGAACCTGGTGATTACGTCTTCATCAAGATTCCAGCTCTGACTCCCTACGAGTGGCATCCATTCACCATCAGTGGTGCCCCCGAAAAGAAAGGTAAGTACATTTAGTATCGGCACCATTTCACTAAAGTATCTCCGACGTCCACTTGTTCAGGGGAATTGGTTTGCCCCTTTTTTACACTGTTATCATAACATTTCTGACTCTTTGCGATATAATGGGGACCCTTCGGTAACATTTGCAGTTCGTCCCTGTTTTCATTCATGACTTGACCAGGGAATTCCATATTTTATAATTTTACACCATCATCGATTTTTTGTTTTCTGTTTTTGTTATTTAAAAAACGTAAAACACTTGTTCAAATTTGACCAAATTATTAAAGATACAAATAAAAGCTCTTAAAACTAAACTTACCAAGAAATGAACTCTAGTCTGTCTGTGGGGATGATTTTGGTTTGTTATAATGGTGTTACTCTGGCGTAACATACGTCAATAAACTGTCAAACATGACTTGTTTGGAAAGATCTTTAATCCCGGACAACCATTTATATTGGATTGACTTATGCTGAAGTCGCGGGTCCATAAGCCGGCTTGTCTATGGGGGGGGGGGGGCAGAAATTTTTCTTGAAGGAGAAACTTTTTATTTATGGGCATTCGAGTAGACCTACCGTGACAGTCTTTTATTGTAAACTTGGATTGAAAAATGGGGGGAATAACCAGAATTTGGGGGCATTTTCCGAGGCCCCCTCCCTATAGCTATAAGCCCGGTTGAAGATCATAATTTATCTCTGAATATTTGCTAATATTTCCTGTAGGCTACTCTGATGTCTGATCTTACCTTTCCATTGAGATTAGTTAATTTGTTTTCAGAAGTCAATGCTGAGAGCAGGGGTATGAGTTGTAAGGCCCAAACTTTGATGTACAAAATTTAAAAAAAAAATAATAATACTTAACAATTTGTCTGTCATTGCCTATACGTCTTCTGTCTGTGTTCTCCTTGTTGTTTCATCGAGTGATCTGTGTTTTCTGGCCTATAGATCAAAAGATGGGTTCTATCTGGTACCAAATACCAATAAGCATTCATGTTGTGCAAGAACTTGCAAACAAAAGCAAAATAATACACACTCCATGAATCGAAGGAAATGGTTGATGTTAACGACCATGAATTTCCTTTTTAGATTCATTTTCCCTTCATATCCGTTCTGTTGGTAATTGGACTAAGAAATTGTATGATTTCATCGCTGAAGAGATCCAGAAGAAGGACACAGATCGAGAAAGAAAAATAAACTCGTCGGCTAAAAGTGGAGACGGGACAGGTGTTAGAAAAAGGAAACGTTCTCACTATTCCGCAACTGAAAATACCCAAGTAAGTGGATGTTTGCACGATAGCCACCAGGAGGAACAAGAATATAGTTGGCACCAAGCAGGATACTTTGTTTGTCACCCCCTATCCTTTCTGAAACTTTTGCCCATGTAAGGGGGCGTGGATGCAAAATGCTGCTATTTTTGGCAAATCTTTGAACTGATCATGAGAAGAAAGATTCTCACTTGAGTGAATGTTTCTCAACTTGTGCTGAGTCTCAAGGGAGAGATAACGTCTCACTTCCTTGAGAAATTTTTAGGTACGAAATGCGGCTTAATTGTAAAGTGGTGCTATCTTTGGTTAAGAATTCTTAACGGTATCTGAACCCTAGCCAAGAATCTCCATTGTGACATCACTGGCTATAGAAGTACGTTATGGTTATAAACCTATAGCTAAAAACCTCAAACGCTTTCCTATTAAAGACAGATTTACATCACCCCAAGTATGACTTTTACATAGGGGTAAGCAAAAGTTTCAATTGGTGACTACTCTTTGATTAGCATCAGAGTTGCAAAATTCAAAAGATGCAGAGCAGCTCATATTACACAGCATGCAAAGAGTGTGTTTTGATTACATATTAGGGCCTTGTATACTCACCAGGATGTAGCCCTAAGCAATAAAATATGTTTATGTCTGCACAAAGAGAAGCTAAACACAGTTTCGGGCGAGACTAGAACAGCTTAGTTGGGAGAATAAGAACTGTCTGGGATGAGAAGATTTCCCCTTTAAATTCATAAAATGTAAAAGCAAAAAAAGTCAGAATAAGTCTTCTGGGGCTACCTACTTATAAATAACATGGCGTCCTATTTTGGTGCCTACATAGTGGTACCGTGAGGTTAAGTTCTAATTAACTTATTTCCTTCAGGAGTAGGATTTTTCCAGAAAACACATATATAATAACCGATAATACCCTGTATTTAAGAGCTAATTTCTGTTTCTTTATACCTTAGACTAGACGGATCTCCCGGGTTAACTTAATTGAAACCCAACTTGCTTGTGGTACGGATTTGATTCAGGTGAGTAATGAATAAAAAAAATTCGAAGGCAGCCAGAGCCTAGTGTATTTAAACGCCCCTGTCGAGTAAACTACCCCTCTTAAATTTAGGCACTACTTTATTTCACGGGGAAGCAAATTTGTACCACATTTACCGACGAGTACCCTACCGTAGTTTCCTAAATGGGGGACTTCAGTGTACTGTGTAGGACCTTAGTTTAAGTTGTAAGTAATCCATCTAGTGCTTCATGAGCAGGCCTATTGTGTATGGCAACGTGAAGTCTCTGGTAAGAGGTTTTATTGACAACTCACCCCCCCCCCCCATTTTGGGGAAATTTCACGCCGGGGTAAATACGGTAAGCCTTACACTGTTATCCTTGAATGAACCACAAGAGGGGGGGGGGGGGCTGCTTTTGGTGGACGATGTCGAAGCAATATCATGTAAAACATGCACAGAACAGTTCATGGGCCTACATGAGTGTCTGTTGCGTATGCATGCACAAGCATTTGGGAAAATTTGATGAATAACTTTAATTCTATTGTATCGAAATGCAAAGTATACCGGATAAATGATGTCCTTTTATAAATTCTTTTGATGTCGGGTTTATGATTCAGTATTCCTATTGAATCAAATAACACAATGTACCTTTACATAGTACATTGCGTTTCTGTCTTTTGATCAAGGACAGGTGTAGGTATCTGTTCTGTAAGGACAATCTAAAACGGAGCCACGCATCATAACAGACGGCAAGATGTACAGTCTGAGCGGCTGGTCAGTTCCAGTTTGGCGTCCCTTTGGATTAACTCCCTCCATCTGGAGGCAGTTTTGTTTTGGTCCTCGACACTCGGCTTCTGTTGTTGGGACTAATCATTTTTCCCTAATTAATAAAGAAAATGACTTCTACCTATATTGAGGTGTAAAAGTTAAAATAACAAAAAAAAAAAAAAAAGGAGGAAAATCAAAACTGCTATTTTGAAAAGGTTTTCTAAAATTTAGCCGATGAGTTCAATGATTATGTACTAGCCTACAACTGTGCATTTAGACCTATGGCCCTGTCAGTGATGTTCTTTGTTAAGCCAGTTGGGTGACATTTAACAATGGATCATCCGCTTTACAGCTCATTCGTCCATCATGTAGACTGTTGGAGTGGCGGATACGTATATATACACAGGAATTCGTGAGAGGGAGGGGGTTGTGACTATTGATCTGTTTCTTGGGGAATGGGTGTAAGGGGAGGAGGTGTCCCACTCCCTTTGAAAAATTTTGATCAAGTTGGGCGAGTAGATGCAATCTGGTTCTATAGTTTACACCAAAAAATATCACAATTTGTCATTTGAGGCCCTAAAAAATTTACCAATCATGGGGTATCTAAACGAAAAAGTTGACGATATTTGAAAAATTTCTTTTGGTTAAATAATGCTCGGGTGCAAAATTGTGCAACACTGTGAAAAAGTAAAAAAAAAGTCATATTTCAGGCCCTGAAATACGGTAAAGGGCACGGAAAATTATACGCAATTTTCCAAGATATGCAATAAAATTTTGTTCGTTTTTTTGGAAATTTTATTCAGAGAAATTTTGTGGTTTCTCGAAACAGGCCTATAGTTGTCATTGAACAACAGTGACCTCATCATTCGACGAGAATGTATTGCCATGTATATTTAACAAATGTCCATCTTTCTGAATGAGGCTGTGTGTGCGTTGATGGCGACTACTGCAAAATTTGCTACAGGGTTGTTCACATCATGTATTCAATTGCCCAGTTGTGTTATTTATGATGTAACCTCATAATAATGTAAAAAATGAAAAAAAAAAAAAAAATACAGCAAACTGGACCGGGGTGTGGTGTTGACTAGTCACCCCCCTGTATCCGCCTGTGTTATCAATCAGTGAAGCGAAGGTGAAATTAGGTCCACAGCCAGAGAAGGTGTTGATGGGGACGAGATAGCTTCCATGATGGGGGAAGACATTTTTGGGGCGAGATATATGCTCAGATGTATTGGGTCAATAGTAATTTAAGGTTGGTTCTCAAAATTTTTGTAGATAAGAAAATGTCCTGGGGCACACTCCTGTCCCCTGTTCTACGGGGACCTGGATGTTTATCTCCTGAAAGTAAGAATGACAGACTCTTCTTTCCCATTGGCAAGGAGTAAATAAGTTATAATAGAACCGCCTGTGTTTTGTGATCCAGTATAAATCAACAAAACTTAAGATGAATTTACTCAAGTCTTTAGCTTCATGTGTGATAATGTTCCTGCAGGACAAAGAGTGTGTTTAACAGTCACTGACGATACGGACAGTCACGAAGTTACCACCATTTAGCAAGGTCATAGATCGCCTCCGCTGATGTAAAAAGTAGGCTAATTATTTTCCCTGTTTTGATTCGTTTCTTTCAAATTTTGAATGATAATGCAGGTTTCAATCCAGGGTCCATACGGTACTCCCACTCGAGCCATCTTTCACGCTGATCACGCTGTCCTGATTGGGGCTGGTATCGGTGTAACTCCATTCGCCTCGATTCTGCAATCTATTATGTACCGGTACAGACTCTCCAAACAGACGTGTCCAAACTGTAGCCATACCTGGATGGAGGATTTACCAGCTACCCTCATGGAACTAAAGAAAGTAAGAAGCTTTAACCAAAAGTCATTCAAAACGAAGTATCTACCCTTTATGACATAATGTGTGTGGAGATTTCCTTAAGTAACTTCTGGTGACCTCAAATGATTTTTGACCCCTACCAGAAATGATACTCGTCTTGACGTAAATGCCAAGCATGTACATGGTAATTGAGAAATCCTTTAGAGTTTAACTTCTTGAGATATCTTCTCCACAAAGTTTTCCCAAGTTGATTTCCGATGACCTCAAATAACCTTTCACCTCCACCAAAACAATAGGGTGTTGAATTTAACGTAAACGTGGAACATCTACATGCTAAATATGAGATCCCTCAAGGTTACCCTCCTTGAGATACCGTGTTCACAATTTTTGGCACAATTTGACTTCCTGTGACCTCAAATAATCGTTGACTCAAGTTCCACTGAAAAAAATAGTGTTCTTCCTATTAATGTGACAAAATTTATAGTGTTATTCCTATTAATGCATTGCAAATCTACAGATCAAGTATGAAAAGTATCCGTAATGCGGATAAAGTATAAATGTGTGTGGTGATGAAACGTGGTTGTGTTCTTTTAGACCAAACCAGGGTCGCACTAGGACGAATGCTGGATTTCAAATTGAATCACCACTTAGAAAAGGTTGGGAAACCTTGCTTTTTATATAAAAATGAACCTATGTCTTAATGTTTGTTCTCTGAATGGTTACAGCCAAAACGATGAATCTTAAGTATGTTTATTGACATTGCAGGTCAATTTCATTTGGATAAATCGTGACAACAAAAGTTTTGAGTGGTTCGTCGGTTTACTTGCTCAGATGGAGTTAGAGCAAGACCAGGAACACTTTGAAAAGTTTCTTGACATGGAGATGTATATGACTAAAGCTCTGCATGAGAATACCATGAACAGCATTGCACTACAGATGGCTCTACAAGCTGCTCACAGGAAAACCAAGAAAGATGTCTTGACCGGTTTGAGGACGAGGCTCCAATGTGGAAGGCCCGATTGGGACAAGGTAATACAGAGATTGTCCTACTTTTTGCCATGGTGAACGTGCACGTTTTGGAGTAGAATGCCTATCTCTGGTCGAACCAATTTATGCGTATCTCACACTATTCGCTGTGTGTTAAATTACTTTAATTGCTACACTTAGAAAAGTTGCCCTGGCAAGTAAAAGTTATTCCTTCCACTTTCTGGAACTGTTTGTCCCGTGATTATTGAAAAATTACGCCGCCCAGGGAGCTGGAAGACCCTGCGCCGACTAGCATGTATCGCTGCTTTTATTAATTGCAACTGCGCTTAAGACCTACAATCACCACACTGGTAGTGATCGCTTGCGCAGACGTACAGGTCATTGATTCATGTAAGAGTCAATTTCAAGGCAAGTACATTCAAACTTTGATTGGTCAAAGGTAGAAGAAAGCTTATTGGTATTACAGTAGTTACATTTCGATGCCATTCCACATCTTAGTTATTATTGTGTTTTTTTTTCTTCGAAGTTTGGGTAATATGTAAATGCCGCTGTTTTCTTCTCATGAAACTCACCACAATCCGCTCTTGACAAAGGCCTACATCTAGCACTCTTTTACTTTTATTTGGGTGAAAAGTTTACTTCACCGCAATGTCCTACTTTGCCTTTTGTATACCAGTTTTGAGGCCCTCGTTAAAATTCATTTCGGTAGAAGTAGGAGAAAACCTAGGCGGGTTATCCGTTTTCACCATTTTCACCAGCGTACAAAACGTACTCTTTCTCCCCTTCCCAGGACGTACTTTGAATAGCCTAATGTGTAAAATTGTGACTTTTGACAAATCATGATTATCATTTATGCATTTGAAAACAAGGAGTAGACCGGCATACACGAGTCTTTGACCACTCGTTTTTGTACGCCTATGAAATAATGAAACAATAGTCGGGGAAAACAGTTTATCACGTAAAGAGGACGTCGGGTTACATCATCAGTTTATAGTACGGCATAAGCAGATTGCACGGTATGTTTATGGTAACACAAGCGGCAATTGGCACAACTGCAGTACAGTGTATACATACGTGTACAGCAGAGACATAAACACGCACATGTTAACAGTACACAACATTCCTTATGTTTGAAATATATAACAGCCACCCTCGAAAGTGTGTCAAACAGATTATAAGCACACCCTGTGTTAACATTCTTCATCACTCTTTGCATAAAAATGTACCAAAAGTTCCTTCCCGTGTAATAGAATCCATTGATATCGTTTCTTTTATTCTAAATATTCTGTTCTCCCTTTCATGAACAGGTCTTTAGAGACATTCATGCCGATCGTAAAGGATGTGTGGAGGTTTTCTTCTGTGGAGCACCGGTCTTAGGAGAAGTTTTGGAACATTTCAGCAATAAATACGATTTTGTCTTTCACAAAGAAAGTTTTTAAATTCACTTTGTAATTAAAATATTAAATTGACTAATCCTTACTTATGCTGACTCCTAATGTCAATGGCGTCATTGCGAATGGTGTGGCTGGGGATCGACTTTTATGCCCCGATTAGCCTAAAGCAGTATATTTCGGCATGAGGACCTTGTGGCCGTCCCGTCACGAAATGTGCTAAAGAGGCCCCTACGTCACATTTTTCTAAGGAGACTTATCTAAAATTCAGCAGGTTTGTAAGAAGATATCGTATAAAACAAAACTTACAAACTATCTGAGCTACGGTTTGATGTGCCGCATGTACAAAATATATTGATTAGCACTGATACTACTCGAGTTATAATCACTGACACTGCTGTCTGCAAGAATGCAAGAGTGACGTATTCATTTGAATATTTGGCATAAAATGCCCCTTTAAATAAAGACGCCTTTTTAAATGCTCCTATTACTGCTACTGAATTACCTGTTTATTACGCAGACATTTATTGTTCTTAAGACTAGTTTTAAGAGACATGATTCTTCTCGATTCATCCAGTCCCCTCTTTGAACTACTTAGTGGCTGTCTGTGGGACCACTTGTAAAATCTGATGAAGCCCACAGCCATGCATAACTACTACAATAAAATAGCTGACTAGGAAAGACGGGAGGAATATTGATCTCTCTGTAAAAGTGGTATTATGGCCCTCTGTTTGCTACCCTTCCTAGCATATGGAAAGATCTCAACCATTCCTCCCTAACTTGGCCCACCTTGATTCCGATTTTCTTGGTCAAGAACTGTTTAACTGTAATTTTGTAAGTGTATCCAACATCAGTTATAAACAAGTACTAAAAGCCTCAGTGTGAACAAGTTTTTAAGTATTTCGATCTTTATGTTATTAAGGTTGATACAACACCGAAAAACCAACATATTTTGTAAATATATTGTGTATTTGTTAATGAAAAAAACAAATCGATCATCAGTCTGAATGGACTGAATAGTTGGATCAAGTTACATGATAAGTGTGTAAAGAGTAGAATATGTTAACCATTCTGTTCATCGTAATCTGCATTTTCCAGAATATTAAGCCAAGTTCACTACATGTAGCTTCTAAACAATTGTACTTATGTTTGCACCAAGTGAGACTATGAGAGTAAGGGGGACAAATCCTATCAACCAACCTTTGGGCAATAATGAAGTCTTGCGCACATCATTCCCCTACTAAAAACTCAACCCCCTCCCCCCTCCCAAATAGTCATGGTCACTATTTCGGCAACGATTTACGGTACATCTTTGGTATTACATATTTTATAGGCTTTCAGACAAAAGACTCGTTTTGCCTTAAATATTCTGCACACTGTTCAGCTTACTTTTTGGTAATGTAAAACCTTGTAGCTTCAAATGTCACCGATAAGGTAATGCATTAATTATTACTCAGCTCACCGGTAATTCAACAACATTGTAGCCTGTGTATCCAAGAAGTACAATTCAAGGTAGTAACTATCTCTATTGTTTATTGAAATAAACTGCAACTATAGCCTATATCATCCCGAATAACAAAGAACACATAATAACCATAACAATATATACTTTATGACAGTATGTTTTATGGCATGTTCTAACACTTATTTGCATTTTATCTTATTGACTTTGATTCTCAACAAGACAACAGTAGCTTAAATATTAGATGTCTGGCACAGGGGTGGCGCCAGGATTTGTTTCACGGGGCGACTAAGCTCCCGCCGGGGACAGCAACCCGAAGCCCCGGCAAAGGTGACGAGGCTGCGGGAAGGATGGAAATTAGAGAACGAAACAATATCGACGGGCGAAGCGTGTACAAAATGAGGAAAGATCCAAAATGAGGGCGCTTTCACCATGGGAGGGCCCGCCCACTTCCAACCTAGCCCCACCCCTAGTCTGGGACGTCCAGTTTATTGCGTTGAAATGTCTATAACAACCGTTTTGCACTACAAACGAGGTTACGGCTAATTTAAGCTCCAACTGTATCCATAACGTATTTAAAGTAAGCTTAAAACTATGAATAAAGTATTTAGTATTGTAAGTAACCGTAAACGTATCCATATTATCTTCAAGTTTACCCTTACCCGATCAACGAACTCGAATCCCATCCATGTAGTTTTTACAATGACCCTAATCCTGTCCATGAAGTAATTTAATTAAGTTTAACCCAATCCATAATGCCTTCAAATCTACTTTTACACCATCGGTAATGTATTTCAGTGAACATTAACCCCATCCAACATATTATTGAAATTAACCCTGACCTCGATCCACGATGTTATTTAAATTGCCCCTAACCCCATCCACGAAGTATTTTAATTAACCTGAGTAATTCAGTTAATCGCAACGTCATCCGTGAAGTTTTTGAGTTAATTTCAACTCCATCCATGTAGTAGTAGACCCTAACCTTATCCACGAAGTATTTTAACAAACCCTTTGAGTAATAAAATTAATCCGAACCCCATCTATGAAGTATTCAAATAACTTGAACCCCCATTCATGGAACATTCAAATTAACTTTTCGAAGTGGGGGCGGAGCACAGCACAGAGCGCAAGAACAGACGATCTATAGATTTCCGACGGTTTGTTTCAGTGTCTTTTCGTGATCCGTGGTAAAAATATAAAATTTCATATACTGGAGAGCATGACAAGTAGGCACCTACGATTGAGCATGGGAGCGTAGAAGGGTGTCCATGACTGGAAGACTGACCTACAACCGTCGTCTTGGGAGAGGGGTGTGAAGAGAGGGGCGTTTTCCTTTGGGAAATTTTCAGTATTTGAAAGTCCTCAGATGCAATTTGGTGTAACCATAATATGTATATTTTGAAGTAAATTTATCCACATCAAATGCTATTTTCAAGTCTGTCTATAGGATACGAATATGTGGTTGTCCAACTTGGAGAGTAGAAAGCTGAAGGTAATTACAGCCCCTACAGTGTTATCTCAAGGTAGTTCCCAGTACCCAACGTCAAAGATCAATTAGTGGAATGAAAATATGAACACTAAGAAACGAGGCTGAAAGACACAAATTTTTAACTGCCAAAAACAAACTGTTCACTGACAAGATTTTGATACTAATGACAGGTACATAACGAACTGGTTATTTTCCAGGTTATGTTGCAAACATGATCGTAATTGTGATTGCATTTGTACTGATTATTAGTTTAGCCAATTTGTTTTCGAAAACTGTCTGTCAGATCATGAAGAAAAGTGATCCTGCCGTAACTTTTGTTCATCTCTCCAGAAGTCCACGCGGAGTCTCCTGTTTTCCACGCACCGTATTTATCTTAACTTTCTGTACTTTGTAAAAAGGCTTAGAAAACGATTGCAAACTCTACCACTTTTTTTACATAAAATCGACTGATAACGTCGGCAGGAAATAAACATTCTACTTTTTTGTCCACACCTCCCCCAACCAAGGAGAGTTTGCATGAATTGAAAGAACATCCTCTTTCCAGCAAATTGCACTAACCAAGCTAGTGGGGGTTTACATAACTTCAGCTATATTTTTCGAAAACAGTTAACTTCTCACGTTAACTTGGAATGTGACGGGTATTCAAACGCATTTTCTGACAAAATCATATGACACCCTTGACATAATTGCCCCCCCCCCGGCCCCAATGGGCACGACGCCCTCTGTATATTCTTTTACTTAGTTTAGTACGACACTCCACAGTTCGCAAAGTGTAAGTCAAGAGGTTGGTCATGTGCAGTCTAAGTTTTCTCTTGGGGGCGTAGCTCCTTTGGGCTGCAGAACTTCTTCGGGATTAAACGTGTGGTTTTGCCGTTCGGCCCTTCGCCAGAGATTCGGGGAGACTTTTGAAAAAGGTGCTCATTGTTCACGATGTAGGAACTCATAAAACAGAGAGCTCAACTCCCTACATTAACCACGCAGGACTCTAGTGCTATTGGTGGGCATTTTGCAGCTTTGCGTGGAAAATGGCTTCAGGCAGATGTCGTTATGATATTTAATGTATCGAGAGCTTTTTTTGCCACTTGGAAAATAGCGTCTTTTGATAAAGCCAAAGTAAAATTGTTTTATGTTCTACATTGCATATATAATGCTTTTCATGCCTAAAATTTGGCTTGTCGAAATTTTGCCTGCGTAGCGGCTCTCTTTGGCTTCTGTCTCACAGGCTTATCGTAGCGATGAGCTAAAGGAAAAACTGCGTCAGCTCCTCAGACAAATTTAGAAACCATATACCGTACAGGCGGGGTAAGCTGGTAGGTTTAGCCAGGGAGTTGTTAACAACTCCTTGGTTTAGCGAAAAATTTGGCTGTGGTATTTCGCTTCAGTGTTTTCAAGTTATCACTTATTATAAACAAATTTAGATTTTCCTGTAGTTGAAATTTCTGCTCATACTTTCATTCAAGCCTTTTATGACATTAAAAGAAATAAATAAACCTAAGATTTCATGGTGAGCTTCACAAGGCGAAAAATCGGAAAGGTCCTTACTAAAAAGATGCACTCTGCAAGCAGGAAAGGCAGTACAAAGACTGAACAGCTGGGTTTCTTCAATTACAAAAAAGAGCGAATCTCATATGCTCCACTTGAAAACGTCCCACTACAATCTTACACTATACGTGGGACCACGTATGCAATTAACAAATTCTTTGCCTTTCACAAGCAAGGCATTTTTGAACATCATTTGAATTAAAACTGGCTTTATTAATCTGCATATGAAAATTCCTAATCAGTAAGCGCGCTGAGAGCCAGTTACATTCAGGCCCGTAGCCAGACTAGGCGTTAAAAGGGAGGGAGAAAGTTTCCAGAGCGAAAAATATTTTCAAGGGCGAGATATGTTTAGATTTACAGCAAAGTAGTTTTTGTTCTCAAAATTTCTACCAGGCTTAAATTTTGTGGTCCCTCTCACTGCTCCTTCTTGATTATGGCCTGCATTCATCGAAATACAGTGTAACCCTTCTTCCCATTGGTCAACACATGCTTGTTTTAAGGCTATATCTGAACCTGGTTAACCCCCGAATTAGCCACCCCGAGAAATGGTATTCGCACAGAGGCGGCGCCACAGGGGTGGCAGGGCAGGCATTTGCCGCCCCTATGGCTTTTAGCTCAAAAAATAATATCGTCTAAATAACGTTTTTAAGGCATACTTTTGTGGGGGTGGGGTGACAGTACAAAAATATAACAAATGAAAGCACCATTTGGCATCTAAGCAACCTTAAATTAACAAAATTTTCTCAAAAAGGAGGGGTATCCTTCTCCCCTTTGACCCCTCTCGCAGGACGGCGATTACTCACCCCACGTTTGCCACCCCTTTCAAAATACCCTGGCGCCGCCCCTGTATTCGCACCAAATCTTAAAGAGTAACGCTTACACAACACTCGGAAAAAGCCAGTTATACGGAAAAAATCAATTTTGTATAAAGTTTAAAAGAAGATTTTGGCAGATAATAGGATTTTTCTGTTATATATTTTTAAAGAATCACCCTTTCTCAAATTTAAAATGGATAAACAGGATAACACGTTAAAGACAATCGCTTCAACGAAAAATAGGAAGTTTTCTCAAACTGCAAAAGAAAATAACTTCGTAACAGTTCCAAAAATTTTCAAAGAATGCCCATAGTCATGATAGTTGTACTAACTTACGTAAAAACTTATCAAAACAATTTGACACCCTCACCCACCCCGCACCCTCCAAAAGCCAGCAATTTTACAAAGAGTTTTGACTCATGCCTGTGGCATGTATCGAAAATAGCTATATGACATCAAAAGTCATAACTTCTCTCAAAAATTAAGAAGGTTATCCATCCTACCGCTCTGTGAATGGTATAACAAGAACCATGAAGCTACGATGCATAAAGTGTAGGATACCGCTTTTAAAGGCCATGAACTCTCCGTTTGAAATCTAAATGTTTTTTACCTGTGACTTGTTAGCTAAAAACTGTGAGGATTATTTTCAAGCCACCAGAATTGAGAAATTCAGCGAAAACCTCTAATGCTTAATGCATTGTACATGCACAACACCGGCAAAAAATTGCAAGTAGACCCCAAGTGTTTAAAAAACAACCGTTAGTTGTTAAATATTCTGACAGAAGGGGTAGGCATTGCTGTATTTAATTATTCTGATGTAGGAATTCGAAGCCATTTGATGGTTGAACTCAGTACATGAGGGTTATCTGAAAGATGACCCAACAAAAGAATCAAACCATTCATTTTGACTCCACAGCAAGACACATACTCAAGGTAAGCTGACAGGAGTTTTAAAAAATTGAGACAAATAGTGAAAGGTTAAATGGACGTTCTGGGGGAAGGGTTCAAGTGGAAGTGTCCCCTCCCCTTTGAGAAGTTCTTATGTTCCTTGAAGATCTTAGGTCAACACAGTTATACCTTTTGTCGGCAGTAAGGTGAATATTATTTACAAAAGATAAAAAAAGTAATTAAAGTATTTTTTCTTCCTACCTGTATTATTTTATGAACTTGTCTTCCTTCAACATTTCTAAGACTTGAAATATTTCTCTGGGGAATAAACTTTTCGACACAGTATTGGTGTTACTGAGCTTATTGCTAACCCTCACTCATGATGACACAAGAGAAGCTTACATTTTGCAATAACTCTAAAGTGTCGCGAATAAACCCAGGGGCGGATTTGGGGGGGGGCCAGGGGGCTCGGGCCCCCCTTCCAAAAATTTTTGGAAGTTTTTTCAATTTCATAAAACAAAGGACAAGGCCCTATTTCAATGAAATAGGCCTATGAGATGTGTCAGAGTGAAACTCAAACTTGTTCATTATTTTCTACCTCAGAAAATAAGTGTTATGTTAACTCTGCTACTGACTTTCAACTGGTAACATTTTGGCTTATATTGGCAGTAACTTTCTCTGGGCATTGCAAGGAGTTACTCATGAGCGCTGCATTAATGGATTGCTAACTTCAGTCTATTACCGGCCAGGCCCACAGCATTGGGAGCACTGCTTCTACTTTCAAGGGAATTTCAGAATTCTTTAATATTTAGAGGAAATTTTCGACAACATCAGGCTTTTAACTATAACTTGCTGCAATGTTACCCTGTAGTGTCTTATTTAAGCCTTGTAATTTACTTTAATGAAATGCACTGGGAATTTAGGGTAAAATTTAAAATTCACTAAATTATGAACATTTTCCAGCGATATATGATCAGTTCAAAAATATACTAAAGGCATCACCATTTTGCATCTAAACAATCTTAAATTAACAAAAATTTCTCAATAGGCCCATCCCCAGAAAAGCATCTTTCACCCAACCAAAAATTAAAATTCACTGAATTATGAACGCTTTCCAGCCATATAAGATCAGTTCAAAAAATACACCACAGACATCACCATTTTGCATCTGAAGAGCCTTAAATTAACAAAAATTTCTCAAAGGGGAGGGGACACCCCCTCCCCCAGCACAGCGATTACTCATCACATGCTTTGCCCCTATCAAAATACCCTGGCACTGCCCCTGGGGACACCCCTCTCCTTAGACCCCACCCCCAGATCGGACTTTTATACAAAGCACTGTGACCTGGGCCCCCCTTTTGCCAAATCCTGGATCCGCCACTGAAATGATATATTTTAAAATCAGTAATGGGCTTCTGGTTAACTCTGTGACATTTTCGGGGACACTTGGTCATCGGGGCGAAACATTGAAAGCAGGGACTGTCCCTGAAAATCGGGGACGTCTGGTCACCTTAATCAAGAGAAAGCGAGGAATTCACGTTCACTCACTTGAACCCGAATTAATCACAGACGATCCTTTACATCCTATTTAAGGTGCAAATGAAAATACCCACTTAGTGAAAAAGTTGTTGCCAGTCCAAAAGAATAACTTATGGCAACTCATTTTTCCCGAAAAGAAAAAACCCTCCGAGTTTGTTGAAATATTCTTACCTCCGATCTTTCGTCGACAAAAGACGTATTCTGCTAGACAAAACTCATGATATCAGTCTTTTGGAAGTACGTTTCCTAAATATCAACCTCATAGTGATAGATGTGGCTTATATGTAAACTAATACTCCCAAAGTGTGATCACTATTGTGTATATATCACTATTGTGTATATATCACTATTGTGATCACTATCCTGGCCGGGTCATACCAAATACTTTAAAAATGGAACCTACTGCCTTTGTGCTTGGTGCTCAGCATAAACAATGGAGTAGGGAAAACAAGCCAGTGAGCCACAACAGGAAAAAAGACCGTGGTCGTCTCGACTTGAACCAATTGGTTGGAAACTGGGACGTTAAACCTCATCTAATTTAACCTATTGTGTATAACTTCACTTCTATAAAATTTGTAAGTATCAACTGTCTCTCTACGATGTCTCCTTGAATTGATCTAAACTGGAAATTTTTTTGAGAACTGCAAATAATTTTACTAAAAAGGACATTAAAAGGGACATTTTTGTGCAATATAAAATCAGGACTTGTCGTGGATATGTAGCACTTCCATGTCAAATATTGAAAACAACATCGACCTATGCGAGAATCATTCACTTGCTTCGCAATAGATTCTAGAAACGTTTAATTATTGCCATACAACCACAACTAATAAGAATTTTATTCACCCATGAACAAAAGGAATTATTACATTCATGTAGCAATTACCATGGGCATACGGGACATTTTTTGGAGGGGGGCGGGAGCTAAGCTTTTTTGCCCGAGAAAAACCACTATGTCCCAACTAATTGCCCCATTTCCCCAAATTTGCCCAAGAAATAGGGATTTTTTTCGACCTCCAGGGCTGCAGCTTGCCAGACCCCCGGATCGTACGCATACACTGTAAAAACGTTTGGGGCAATTTGACCCAAAAGTGGGTCAGGAGGGAACCGACCTAAATTATTGGGTCAAATAATGACCCAAATAAGACTTCCTTTGACCCAAATTCGGTCAAAATTTGACCCCAAATGTTGGTCCAGTTCCCTCGTGACCGAAGTGTTTTCAGAATGTATGACAATTACATTTGTACTATGAAAGAGTCTCAGTTATCAGTAATATTTGTAGACCTAACAACTTTCAAAGGAAAGAGATATACAAACGACTGCTCGTCAAAAAGGTCTGCACATTGTCAACAGATTTAGACACTGTCAATACCTTGGTAGAACCTCTGTCCTCTCACTCAAAATGTTTAAAGGCTTTTTGATATGGTCCGAGAGGTTGTTAGATATGCTCGTTTGTCAATTAACTGGGACTATTTAATTTCTTAAAATGGAGTGCTTTCAAAGAGAAACAAACATAATTACATAACTGCTAAGATATCACATAAACTGTAAAGAACGATTCTCAGTGGCGGATCTAGAAATTTGTGAATGGGGATGACTACTGAGCTGTGTCCTGGGGGAGGCCGAGGGCGTAAGGTGAGGGGTGTCCTCTCCACTTTGGAAAATTTTGTTTAATTATGTGTGCTCAGATGCGAAATGGTGCAATAATTGATATATGTTTTTTCATATTTCAGGGCCTGAAATAGTACCACAAATTGGACAGTTGTACGGATTTTTTCCCAGAAATGTGACAAAATTTCTTTTTCCTCATCTGGGCATTTCTATCATACATCTCCAGAAATTTGGTAGTTTCTAGATATAGCCTTATTAAGTGCCTTATGTTGCTCTCAAGTTTCCTTTTTTTCTTTCTTTTTGAAATATAATTTAACCTCATTATATTTACAAAATTGTCCTTTTATAAATAGGTGCCACAGATGGTGTGGGGACTAGTGACCCTAGTAACCCTAGTCACCCCTTGTATCCGTCCATGATCCTATCTCCCGAAGCGCATAGGAGGCTATGCCATGAGGACATGCCCACTAGTTTTCAAAATAACGTACACACGAAAAGTCAAAGGGCTAGAAAAACGCAGATAACACATGGACTTGCATTATCAGCCGGTGAAAGTTGTCCCAAATCACTGTTTTTAGCCTATATGAAAGTACCTTAGCTAATTTATCTAGATAAATCTAGATTTCAGAACATGACGGTGAATTGGCAACAATGTTCTAACCGAGGATCCTTAAGGAAGGGTTCATATTGTAGCGAAAATATATTATACTCGCCTAATTATGATTCCTTGACAGCGCCATCTATTTTGTAGAGTTCAGGAATGTTGTTCTGTCTGAACAGAACAATTATTTCAATTGTTATTCTATTATTCAATAGAGCTCGTGCGGTCTTCTGCAGGAGTTTCATTTGACTTGTTTTAAATGTTTATTACCTAAGCTTGGGTCGTGATGGGCACATGGTCAGTGACCAGGGGTCATGTGTCCTGGGAATGACCAAAACATTCATGTCATAAAAGTAGACCTTTGACCAAACCCCTTCAACCAATCAGGGATGGACGGATTTCCGTTAGTGGGGGAAATTTGAAAATAAAGCCCGTGTTTTCAGAAAATCAGGGCTGCTGCTGTTTGGCTGTTGCCGTAGCTTGTAATATGCCCTATTCCGAAGCTGTTAATTTTCCGAAGTTGTAAGGACTAGAGCTTCTGAGTCAGAAGTTGCTCCTCAGAGAAACCGTAAATTGCATTTCGTGTTCATTTGTGTTTTAAATCTTGTGGAGTAAGAGGTCCCTCGGTATTCCAAATGGATCGGCACACTAATTCTGTAAGTTATTTCACTTGCTAATGTCATTATTTTATTCTACTGAGAAACTTAGGGAGTATGTCACTGCTCGAGGAAAGCGCTCCGAAGACAAAGTTAAAATCCTATGCTGTATATATTAATTTATGTGAAGAAGAGGGTCACAAGAGAGGGTAAGAAGAAAGAGATTATTTTCAACTTTTAAATCGATGTTTTGCGTTTTCTTTCCGTGTATCTTGTCACATAATTGTTAAGCTTGGACAGCCGTAACGGTCGACGTTACAATATTACCCGTCTGCCCGTAAATTTACCAAACAGAACCAGACGAACTACTAGGTTCCACCTCAAAACCCGATAGCAGAAAAAATATCGGTGCTATTTGCGGGGCGAGAATTTTTGGTTCTCATTGGAGAAAATTTGATGAATTGGTTTTCCTATTGAAGAAAATTTGAAAATTTGGGGGTTTCATTGAAGAAAAATTAAAAAATGTGGGGTTTTGCAATGCGCTGAAGAAAATTGAAAATTTTGGTCTTTGGTTAAAGAAGTTGCCCACTTTAGAAGCAAACCCACCTAATCGTGGGGGCATCCAGATTACATACTTCATCGTACCCACTTAGGCTTCCTCAATAGATTGGAATATTGCCCCGACGAGGGTGTCAACATTCCCCAACGGGGGCCACCTGCTAAATTTGCTGTGAAATATCTGAATAAATTTTGTTTGAAAGAACATGATTTTTTGCGGTCCCTAATAGAAAAACGTAAAATGCTGATCAAGTTTAAAATGTGCGACCTTTAATGACCTTTGACATTTAACCTTAAAACCTTGCAACGTTCAGGAACTTTTAGAAACATTTAAAAGTTATATTCTAAGCCAGGGGTCTCCAAACTTTTTTGCTTGGTGGCCCCAACTTTCTACTTCGGAATCTTGGTGGCTGCAGGGTCGGTGAGAAGAGTTTGATTTGACTTGGTTATGCAGTGTTAATAAAGCAGAGCACTGGTTCTTAGATTAGAATCACTCCCATTGCTTATTTGTAATGAGAAATTTGGCAATTATTTTTCGCTCCGGAATCCTTTCGCGACCCTCAAAAGGATCGCGACCCCTAGTTTGCCGACCCCTGTTCTAAGCAACACTCCATATTATACAGAACGGGGTGGATTAGTTTCTGGACCCCTTTCTTCTATTCACCGTTAGTCCAGAATCGAAAGTTGTTGAAAAAACGACGGTTCAACGTGTCTTAGACCGTATTTGAATTTCCTTGTTAAGGCCATGACAACACTCAATCAATGGGTTACTTTGCCTTCAATTTGTTCAAAATTTGAGCACTTTAAAATTATATAAATTGTTCAATTTGAATCGTAGTGTTGGTAAGGGGCGTCATACTAAAATAATTCAAAAATACTGAAATTTTGAAAAATTGACCTTTTTGGCTTTTGACCCTGAAAATTTCCGTGTTCGGAACTTTAAAAGAGTGACAACCAACCTAAAATTAAAAGTCACATTACAAGTTTTACTTCCAGCAAAGTCGCTACATTTTACAAAATGGTACCGGGTGGGTCAACTTTTAGAGCCATTTTTTTTTTCAAATTTGGTAGATTTCAAAAATGGTAGATTAGAGGGCGCACTGGTACTTACGCTTCACAGTCGATATGTGGTGGACGGAAATGAACTAGAGTCTTGAACAAGACAAGAAGCGAACCCAAAACCATTCCTCCTTTATTAATTTACACTTAACATTTGGTCGGTTTTGTTTTAATTAGGCTTCGTTTTGTTAATCATGTCCTACAATAAATTTCCAAATCAGGTCACTAGACGCTATTGCATGTTGCCCATAGTATCAGGACGTGCAACCCCCACCCTTAACACGATGCTTTTTTCGGTTGCAATTGGTAAAAGTTTTATAAATATTTTCCCATCATTAGATGAAACCGATTCCATAGTTCATGTAATTAGCAGTTGATACGAAAGGTCTCAATAAAATCAGAAGCCCCGACGACGAAGGTCGCCGGGGCTTCTGATTTTATTGAGACCGAATTCGACAAACTTTCCAAAACCACTCTTCCTTCGAGCAGAAAGCGCTCTGATGTGAATATTCAAAAGTTACTGGCTTCAGAATGCTTTCTCTTCTATCGCAACTATGGATAAAGCCCCTTAGGGGTAGGCCTAAGCATCTGCCAACAATACGTGACCATTGTTCTCATCGTTTCAAGGTGCAATGATTTGTAAAAAGAAGAGATTGGGTCCTTTAAACTCGACCAAGTCTCCCCCCCCCCCCCGCGTTTATCCTGCTGTCGTTGTAAGGTAGCACGCCCCCATTCATACGTACAGAGTTCATTTGTTCGCCTTCAAAAATATCAAAAAGAGAAGACGTTGGGACAACTTTTGCTATATGTTACCGAATAGGATGGGGTTTATTTGTCAATTTAATATGAAAAGAGACTAGATGAAGTGTCACTGGTGCCAAAATGGGGTCAATTGAAACAAGTCTGAAGAAATTATAGGCTTACAAGCTGGCGGTCGTAGATCAGGCTTTGAGTGATTAAAAACGACTGTGGGTAAAGGAACGGAAACTTTGAGCTTCGCTAGCAAAAAATCTTCACGGTCATTGTATGGTAAATTTAAATTGACACGAATGGTCAACTCGTTGGCTTCCTTGTGAGGGGTAAGCTTATACCTGGCGAAATTGTTTACAAGATTTTTTAGGTAGCGAACCACTAATTTTTGCCCCCATTGACTTACACACTAAATTAGGTCAGTTCTCCGTTACAAGTTCCTTGTGAAAGTTCTCATCCTAGACATTTCACCCCTCTGGTGTCCCCCATTGATTCACGTGCTTCATTTGGGTCCGATCGAGGGAAACTTGTAGCATGCGAATGTCAAACGTACTTAAAAGTAAGAACTGTACAGCGAGAGAAGGGCGCCGACAATTTTTTGTTTGTTTTGGAGGATTTGTGCTCTTGACGAAGGCCAAGAAAAATCAAAAGATGGGGAGACTGATTGTCGTTGAAACAGGGATGACGCCAGGTGAGAGTAGGGGCCATGTTCCTTGTCGGTGAAGAGTCCCACATGCATGGTCGGGTAAATTTTCCAGTTTCGTCGGGAAACGATAAAATATGAAGCACCCCATAAACAAGGGCCAGTCGCCTCTCTCAGTTACTTGATATTTTGCTTTGAATGAGGCAAATGCTGTAAGATATCCCTCAAATATTCCAATTTACTAGAAACAACCCAAAATTCGCCCCAAACATTTTGCTTTCGACAACCTTTCGGCAACCCGACGCCCGTGACGGGGCTTCAGGCTACAGTTCCACGTCGCTGAGCTTGGGTCCCTGTCACCCAAATCCTGCATGGCGCTACCTCAGCTTCGGTTTTACACATTTATCGTACCTGCTATCCTGACTATATGTCTCCCGAAGAAACTGAAAAATTCTTTGATGACATCTATAGAGCAAACAAAGAAACATTTGTAGGCCATGCTAAGCATTTCCAGGAAAATGTATAATATTCATGCATTAAAACAACGCCATCTGAGCGTGTTGTGGGCAATATAATGTATGGTACCAATACTAAGGATGCGGACGAAAAGGGGTGCTTGTTCCATCCGCCCACACAGCCCTTTCCCCACACACTCTCCGTTACTTCTACTTGTATGTCACACTACTTTACACTAGCCAAGTATTAAGTATTAATATCTTCCGAACGATTCCAACATTGTGGTAGTTTAGTTGACAAGGCGCTCGACTGCGAATCCTTAGTACGTGAGTTCAAGTCCCCCCCCCCCCCGAGACTCGGCAGTGAGCATTTTCTCGTTTTGCGTTAAAGTTGTCAAACTGTCTTGTTGATGTAGTTGTTTTGTCTTTTTTATCTTCTTTGTTCTAGCTTTTATCGACTGCTATGCGTTCTCCTTTTCTTTTCTTGATTAGGCTTCATTTTGTTTATCATGTCCTACTGTAAATTTCCAAATCAGGTCACTAGACGCTATTGCATGTAGCCTACAGTATCAGGACGTGCAACCCCCACCCTTAACACGATGCTTTTTTCCGTTGCAATTGGTAAAAGTTTTATAAATATTTTCCCATTATGAGATGAAACCGATTCCATAGTTTCATGTAATTAGCAGTTGATACGAAAGGTCTCAATAATATCAGAAGCCCCGACGACGAAGGTCGCCGGGGCTTCTGATTTTATTGAGACCGAATTCGACAAACTTTCCAAAACAACTCTTCCTTCGAGCAGAAAGCACTCTGATGTGAATATTCAAAAGTTACTGGCTTCAGAATGCTTTCTCTTCAATCGCAACTATGGATAAAGCCCCTTAGGGGTAGGCCTAAGCATCTGCCAACAATACGTGACCATTGTTCTCCTCGTTTCAAGGTGCGATGATTTGCAAAAAGAAGAGATTGGGTCCTTTAAACTTGACCAAGTCTCCCCCCCCCCCTCCGCGTTTATCCTGCTGTCGTTGTAAGGTAGCACGCCCCCATTCATACGTACAGAGTTCATTTGTTCGCCTTCAAAAATATCAAAAAGAGAAGACATTGGGACAACTTTTGCGATATGTTACCGAATAGGATGGGGTTCATTTGTGAATTTAATATGAAAAGAGACTAGATGAAGTGTCACTGGTGCCAAAATGGTGTCAATTGAAACAAGTTTGAAGAAATTATAGGCTTACAAGCTGGCGGCCGTAGATCAGGCTTTGAGTGATTAAAAACGACTGTGGGTAAAGAAACGGAAACTTTGAGCTCCGCTAGCAAAAAATCTTCACGGTCATTGTATGGTTAATTTAAATTGACACGAATGGTCAACTCGTTGGCTTTCTTGTGAGGGGTAAGCTTATACCTGGCGAAACTGTTTACAAGGTTTTTAGGTAGCGAATAACTAATTATTGCCCCCATTGACTTACACACTAAATCAGGTCAGTTCTCCGTCACAAGTTCCTTGTAAAAGTTCTCATCCTGGACATTTCACCCCTCTGGTGTCCTCTGATTCACGTGCTTCATTTGGGTCCGCTGGAGGGAAACTGGTAGCATGCGAATGTCAAACGTACTTAAAAGTAAGAACTGTACAGCGAGAGAGGGGCGCCGACAAATTTTTGTTTGTGTTGGAGGATTTGTGCTCTTGACGAAGGCCAAGAAAATTAAAAACGATGGGGAGACTGATTGTCGTTGAAACAGGGATGACGCCAGGTGAGAGTAGGGGCCATTTCCCTTGTCGGTGAAGAGTCCCACATGCATGGTCGGGTAAATTTTCCAGTTTCGTCGGGAAACGATAAAATATGAAGCACCCCATAAACAAGGGCCAGTCGCCTCTCTCAGTTACTTGATATTTTACTTTGAATGAGGCAAATGCTGTAAGATATCGCTCAAATATTCCAATTTACTAGAAACAACCCAAAATTCGCCCCATACATTTTGCTTTCGACAACCTTTCGGCAACCCGACGCCCGTGACGGGGCTTCAGGCTGCAGTTCCACGTCTCTGAGCTTGGGTCCCTGTCACCCAAATCCTGCATGGCGCTACCTCAGCGTCGGTTTTGCACATTGATCGTACTTGCTATCCTGACTATATGTCTCCCGAAGAAATTGAAAAATTCTTTGATGACATCTATAGAGCAAACAAAGAAACATTTGTAGGCCATGCTAAGCATTTCCAGGAAAATGTATAATATTCATGCATTAAAACAACGCCATCTGAGCGTGTTGTGGGCAATATAAAGTATGGTACCAATACTAAGGATGCGGACGAAAAGGGGTGCTTGTTCCATCCGCCCACCCAGCCCTTTCCCCACACACTCTCCGTTACTTCTACTTGTATGTCACACTACTTTACACTAGCCAAGTATTAAGTATTAATATCTTCCGAACGATTCCAACACTGTGGTAGTTCAGTTGATAAGGCGCTCGACTGCGAATCCTTAGTACGTGAGTTCAAGTCCCCCCCGAGACTCGGCAGTGAACATTTTCTCGTTTGCGTTAAAGGGGAATTTTCATGATCCCAGACAGTTCCAATTCTCCCAACTATGCATCTTCTAGCTCCTCCCATAACTGTATGAGGCTCTTCCTTGTGCAAGAATAAACCTGTTTTATTGCTTAAGGCCATGTCCTGGTGAGCATACAAGGCTATAAAATGTAACCAGAAAGCCTAAGGGCTTAGTGATTCCTTGCCGAATGGGGATGTTTTGTTGTACTGAGGTTTATCCCTCAAATTTATCTTCCTTGACTACATCATTTTATGATACTTTAACAATTTCACCTCTGCTGACCTCACATGAACTTTGAACCCCACCAAATATAACAAAAAAGAAAAACGAAGTGTCTTGAAAGGACTTCAACTCCAATGGATCTTGGATCTTGAAAATTCTAGGGAAATTTTGTTTTTTGACCTCTGGTGACCCCTGTTGACTATCTTGGGAAATTTTGCTTTTTGACCTCTGGTGACCCCATATAACAATCTTGGAAATTCTTGGGAAATTTTGCTTTTTGACCCTTGGTGACCTCAGATTACAATCTAGGGAATTCTTGGGAAATTTTGCTTTTTGACCTCTGATAACCCCAGATAACGATCTTGGGAATTCTTGGGAAATTTTGCTTTCTGACCTCTGGTGACCCCAGAGGACAATCTTGGGAATACTTGTGATATTTTGCTTTTTGACCTCTGATAACCCCATATGATGATGATCTTAGGAATTCTTGGGTAACTTTGCTTTTTAACCTATAGTGACCCCAGATGACAATCTTGAGAATTCTTGGGAAATGTTGCTTTTGATCCCAGTGACCCCAGATGACAATCTTGGGAATTCTTGGGAAATTTTGTTTTTTGACCTCTGGTAACCCCAGATGACCTTGACCTCCACCAAAATTGATAGGGATTTTCCTCTCAACATGGCAAATTTATATACCAAATATGAAAAGTGGCTGTCATTGCTATCTTGAGATATCGTGATTACAAGCCATTTGCAAGGTTTCTGTAGTTCAACCTCTGGTGACCTCAGATGACCTTTGACCTCTACCAAAAACAATAGCGTTCTTCCTCTCAACATGACAAATCTATATCCGCTATTCCTATCTTGACATATCCCAATTTCAAGGTTTTCGGTCTTTGACCTCTGGTGACCTCAAATGACCTTTGACCTCCACCAAAAACAATAGGGTTCTTTCTCTCAATATGACATATCTATATACCAAACATGAAAAGTGTTGGTCACTCCTATCTTGAGATATAGTGATTACTAGCTTTTCAGCCTTTTACCTAAGGTGACCTCAAATGACCTCTGACCTTCACCAAAAATAGTAGGGTTGTTCCTCTAAACATGATGAATCTATATACCAAATATGAAAAGTGTCGGTCATTCCTATCTTGAGATAGCTTGATTACGAGCCTTTTCGGCTTTTAACCTGCATTGGCCTCAAATGACCTTTGACCTCTACCAAAGACAATAGGGTTCTTCCTCTCAACATGACAAATCTATATACCAAATATGAAAAGTGTTGGTCATTGCTATCTTGAGATATCGTGTTTACAAGCTGTTTACAAGGTTTTCGCAGATTAACCTCTGGTGACTTCAGATGACCTTTGACCTCTACCAAAAACGATAGGCTTCTTTCTCTTGACATGACAAATCTGTATACCAAATATGAAAAGTGTCGGCCTTTGCTATCTTGAGATATCGTGTTTACGAGGTTTTTCGCAGTTTAACCTCTGGTGACCTCAGATGACCTCTGACCTCTCACAAAAACAATAGGGTTCTTTCTCTCAACATGACAAATCTATATACCAAATATGAAAAGTGTCAGTCATTGCTATCTTGAGATATCGTGTTTACAAGCCGTTTACAAGGTTTTCACAGCTTAACCTCCAGTGACCTCAGATGACCTTTGACCTCTACCAAAAACAATAGGGTTCTTTCTCTTGACATGGCAAATCTGTATACCAAATATGAAAAGTGTCGGTCATTGCTACCTTGAGATATCGTGTTTACAAGATTTTCGGTTTTTGACCTCTGGTGACCTCAAATGACCTTTGACATCCACCAAAAACAATAGGATTCTTCCTCTTAATATGACAAATCTATATACCAAATATGAAAAGTGTCGGTCATTGCTAACTGGAGATATCGTGTTTACAAGCTAAGCGTCACATACACACACACACATACACACATACACACTTACACACATACGCAAACACACACACACACACACACGCCATCACCATCGCATAGATTCCTTGCCTGCGTTCGGCAAGGAATCAATAAAAGTACTCTCTCTGCCTTGTGTGGAATGTGAGCTACTCTGCATCTTTCAAATTTTCAAACTTTGATGTCAATCAAAGAGCAGTCACCAACTGAGAATTTTCATATACATATACTAAAAATCTACTTTGGGGTGATGACTGTCTGTCTAACTGTCTTGTTGATGGCGTCTCAAGATGGCGTCTCTAATACGAGAAGCATCCGTGCAACTTAGGTTGGATGTGAGTAAAGGTTCGTCTTCTGTTTTTGATATTTTGAAAGATAAAGGAGTAGATCCGGAAAATGATTTGTTGGCTGTTCAGGAACTCCCGAGTCGCCTGTGGGATGTGACTTTTAAGTCGATGGAACTGCGAAGAAAGTTTTGGCCGGCATTGTCAGTCGGTAAGGGTTATGCTGTTACTACTTATGCCCATTCCACTACGCTAGTCACTGTTTTGCACGTTCCTTATGAGTTGAACGATAATGTTGTTCGGCACGTGTTAAGCCGGTATGGCAGGGTCGTTTGTGGGAGATTCCTTACCTGCTCAGACTATCCGAACGTTTTCAATGGGATAAGACAATATAAAGTAGACTTACGTAGTGATATCCCTTCCAGCCTTTTACTCGGAGGAAGGAATTGCTGGGTTAGATACCGGGGACAACCCAGGACGTGCTTAAAATGTGGAGAGAGTGGACACGAGGCGAAAGAGTGTGATCAGAGGAAATGTTACAATTGTCAAGGGGCTGGACACACATCGAAAGAATGTGAGATACCAGCAAAATGCTCAGTTTGTGAAAAATCAGGCCACAATTATCGAGACTGTCCCGTTTCCTTTGCAAACAAAATCAAACCAGTACCGTTATCTTGGATAGTAGGTGGAGCAGCAGTACAGGATGGTGAGGCAAAGGAAAAAGAAGATGAAGCAGGAACGAAAACAGAATTGACACCCTTAAGTTCCGTAGAAGGTAGTATGGTAAAGCCCCCAAGTCTAAATGCAGAGGGGGAACAGGGAGCCAGTACAAGTATGACCGTCGATGACTCTATCGACAAGGCTCAAGGCACCGGTAAAACCTCACGTGAGGTGGATCCACCTGTATCTCCACAGGACTTAAGTGAAGAGGTGACTACCGTAATGGATTCACAAGATGTTAATGAACTGTCAGATGAGGACTCACAGATGGAAAGTGCAGACACGTTTCATATTAGTGAAATCCAGAGCCAGAGTGATCTTTTTGACTCCCAACCTCAAACCCCCAATCCGTTTTCAGCTTCTGCCTCAGGGAAGGAAAGTATAGTGGGCGTTGAAGACCGGGATTTGAGCCCCAAAGTGAAGTGTAGTTCCCTCCCAGCCAAGATTAATGGCACCGGGTCTTTGGCAATGTTTGAAGACCAGAGTCAGAGCCAGGATAATTTATCCATGCCCTCCGGGGTTTCCAAGCGACTAGCCAGTACCTACCCAGGCCCAGTCTCAAGAAGTCAAGATGAGTCAGCTACAAAAGACCGTGAATCAAGAGCCCGTAGGAAATCTAGTTCACTTCAAACCAAAAAGGATCGGTCACGATCAAGCATTCGTTACCCTCCGGAGGAGCCCATGGACCGCATTAAAATGACTCAAATTTTCATAGAGGAAGAACCGTGGCATTCATGTTACTCTAAAGGATGTGATAGAAGTTTTTCTAATTTTCAAGCTTTGAAGGAACACGTTGCTGAACTCCACCCTAAGATGAAGTATTCACCATATCCATGCGTTCTTAAGAAAACATGTAGCCGTACATTCACTACACCCCGTGACTGGATCTTTCACATCGCTTCCGATCACCCTGAGTTTGTTCAGAAACAGGATTTGGAGTTTTTTGACAGGTTCTTTCTCAAACCCTAAGCAATGATGTTTATGTTCTTACTAATTTCCTTAACAATGATTGGTAGCACTTTTCCAAACCTGAACCTGGCTTCGTATAACGTCAATGGTCTAAGGGACAACATGAAATGTTCGAAAATAATTCAGTGGGGGAAGCTATTTGATATTGATATCCTATTTTTGCAGGAGACTTTCCTTTCGTCAATGAGTGATTATCAACATTTCAAAGACCAATGGGGCGGGCAGGTTATTTTTTCGCCTAGTGCAAGTAACCTTTCTGGCGGTGTTTGTATTGCCTTTGGTAATAGGCTTCCTTTTATCATTGAAGATGTTAAACGTGACACTCTTGGTCGGTGTATATCAGTTTTATGCACAATTCAAAATTTTTCATTTAGAATTTGCAATATTCACGCTCCCAATATTCCAAATGAAAGGAAGCTTTTCTTTAATGATCTTTACTTTTACACCAGGGGCAGTGATCCTCTTATAGTAGGAGGTGACTTTAATTGTATCTTGCACAAATCTGATCGTGGTAGTTGTTCCAGCAATACTTATTCATTTTTGGGCTCAAGTCAAGTTCGGGAACTCATTTCCACATTCAATTTGAAAGATGCTAGTGAAACAATCCACCCTATTCCCGGTCATACGTGGTTTCGCCGGAAATCTGGGCAAAGCTCTAGAATTGATAGGGTTTACATAAACCATGCCTTTACAGTTGTCAAAGCTGAAACTGCTGACATTCCTTTCTCAGACCATATCCCGGTGTATATCAATATAAAATTTCCCTCTAATATTGTAAAGAAAAAGAGCTACTGGAAGTATAATGTCTCATTAAATTTAGACGAAAGGTTCTGCAGAGACTTTTTGTACCATTATGACAAGTGGTCCTCTCTAAAACCTGCTTTTGGTACTATCGTTGACTGGTGGGAAAACATTAAGATAAGAATCAAGGAGCTTTCTATTCGACATGGTATTCGTATTGCAAGGGACAAACGTAATAAGTCACTAGCTCGACAGGCTCAATTTTCCAACCTTAGCCCAGACGATATGGATAATCAGTTACGTTCTGAAGTTGAGGGTGCTTTTATAAGATCCCGGATTAAATATCTAGAGGATGGAGAGAAACCTTCTGCCTTTTTCTTTAGGCAAGAAAGCCGCAGAGCTAGTAAGAAGATTATTAAATCTGTTCGTAATGATTCCGGTGACATAGTCACCAATGATGATGATATTTCTTACGTTTTTCATAATTTTTATAGTAACCTTTTTTCTCGGGAACTTCATGTTAATCACAATTTACAAAATGATTTTATTAAGTGTGTAAAACAGACTGTTGATCCTATTGATAAAGATGATCTCGACCGTCCAATTACTTTAGAGGAGGTCAACGCTGCTCTTGCGAGTACAAGCAACAACAAATCCCCGGGAATTGATGGTATCCCGTATGAGTTTTACAGAAAGTTTTTTAATGTGATTGGTAATGATTTGATTAATGTTTACAATAAGATTTTTTCTGTTGGCACTTTATCCGTTTCACAACGTACTGCTGTGATTTCTTTGATCCCCAAAAAGGGCGATCTTGAGAATCCAAAAAATTGGCGTCCGATAAGCCTGTTGAACACGGACTATAAACTTCTCGCCAAAGTCTTGCAGGCTAGACTTTCAAAGATAATGCCGAGACTTGTCAATGAATTCCAGACCTGTGCCATCCCGGGTAGATCCATTCATAATAACATGTTCCTCATTAGAGATTTAATTGAATACACTAAGTGCAACAATAGTTCTCTTGCCCTACTTTCAATGGATCAAGAGAAGGCTTTTGACAAAGTCGACTGGGAATTCCTAATGAAGGTCCTCCGCAGACTTAATTTTGGTGAAAACTTTATCAGGTGGATTTCCATTCTGTATAAAAATATTACAAGCCAGTTATTAATTAATGGGAGACTTTCTGATCCTGTGCGAATTACTCGTGGGGTTAGACAGGGTTGTCCGTTGTCACCCCTTCTTTATGTCTTATTTATTGAACCTATAGCTTGTTATATCAACAGTAAAGATAATATTGAAGGTTTTGTAATTCCTGGAAGCAGCGGAAAACGTATCAAGTTTATTCAATACGCGGACGATGCTACATGCGTGGCTTCAAGTGTTAGAGATGTTTTAAGCTTTGTCAATGTTTTTCGTCTTTTTCATGAGGCGACCGGTGCCACTATTAATATAGATAAGTCTTGTGGACTGAAGCTTGGGGATATATCTTTAGAGAATATTCCCGTAGACATGGAGTGGAGTAATAACTCGATCAAAATCACCGGCGTATTCTTTGGATCTGATAGTACCGTTAGGTCCAATTGGGAGGGTATTGTTCGTTCTGTCACTAAACTGCTTGGTTTATGGAAACACAGACATCTTTCCCTGATTGGTAAAGTCATGGTTATTAACACTGTTGTTTACCCAAAATTCTATTTCGTGGCGCCAGTATACCCCATTTTAGATTGGGTCATCAAAGACACATACAAAGCGGTTTTTTCCTTCATTTGGGGTGATAACAAACCCGATCTTGTTGCTAGGAAGGTCATGTTTTTAGATAAGGATAGGGGTGGGTTAGGATTAGATGATCTCAGGACCAAGATGAATGCTTTGTTTGTTAAGCCTTTTTTTCGTCTGTTGGAAGTTAACAATGAACCCCCTTTATTCCTCACCCTGCCTCGGTTTTACATGGCTAAACCTCTACGTCAGCTTTTCCCCCATTTGTGGTCTAATTCCAGACCGAACTCGGATTTTTGCCCCAATAACGTATTGGCGGCTTGCCACATTATTAAGATACTAGCTAGTAGGGACTATCCTTTCAGTAATCATGCACAGACGAAACATGTTGTTAAAAGCCTACGTGATACTGATATGCTACTGTCTCTATCGTAAGACATTACCCAATGTTTCCTTGGGGTCAAATTTGGCCTTTAGCCTTCAATTGCACCTTGGACAACAAGTTGAAGGATTTCCAGTGGCGGTTATCACATAGAGCTTTGTGTACTGGTGCTAAGATTCGTGACTGGGGTATGAACGATGGTATCTGCCCTATGGCCAATTGTAATTGTATAGAGACTGTTGAACATATCTTTTGGGAATGCCCGAAAATTAAGTCAATTGTACTATGGTTAGAGGCTTTTTGCAAAAGTCTTGCTGACGACAATTTCAAGTTCAATGCTACTTTCTTTCTTATGGGCTTCCCGAGTATTAACCTTCCTCAGGTAGTGTTCAATAGGCTGTGGTACGTACTATGTGTTTCCAAATTCATTATTTGGAAATCTAGATGCATTCATGTTTTTCAATCACGTGTTCATTCCAGTGAAGAAATACAATCCTTAATTATTAATTACATTAAACAGAGAGTTAGAGCCGATAGATGCCGACTTTCTCAAGTTAAATTTGAAAAAGTCTGGATCAGAAAACGTTCCTTTGTTTCTGTTTGTGGAGAAAAGATTCATTTCAAATTTGTCTAATTTAATGCTGTCATTTGACCCATTATTAACAGTGTTATGATTGCTACACTTATTGTAAAGTCAATGCCTACAATCAATGAATCAAATTGTAAATACTTGTGGTTATACCTTTTAAAAACAACATTGCATGTGTATATGTATTTAATAATGGACTAAAGTGCTTCCTTCAAAATCATGTTAATGTTGTGACAAAAGATTTAAACGGGTTGTCTTCAAGTATGTAAATACTTTTCATTTCTATCGCAATTACCTTTGTGTCATTGTACATAGGGTAGGACTAAATTTCTGATTAAAAGAGGGCTTCTGCTGAAATCAAAGTCAAACCGTATTGTTATTTCCACCAAAGAATGTTTTGGCGCATAATTCCTTTTTTAAGCTATTTACATTACCTTTATATTTGTATATAGAGTAATATAGTTCATGAACTACAATAAAGGTTTTTCCTTCGGAAAAAAAAACTGTCTTGTTGATGTAGTTGTTTTGTCTTTTTTATCTTCTTTGTTCTAGCTTTTATCGACTGCTATGCGTTCCCCTTTTCTTTTCTTGATTAGGATTCATTTTGTTTACCATGTCCTACTGTAAATTTCCAAATCAGGTCACTAGACGCTATTGCATGTAGCCTACAGTATCAGGACGTGCAACCCCCACCCTTAACACGATGCTTTTTTCCGTTGCAATTGGTAAAAGTTTTATAAATATTTTCCCATTATGAGATGCAACCGATTCCATAGTTCATGTAATTAGCAGTTGATACGAAAGGTCGCCGGGGCTTCTGATTTTATTGAGACCGAATTCGACAAACTTTCCAAAACAACTCTTCCTTCGAGCAGAAAGCGCTCTGATGTGAATATTCAAAAGTTACTGGCTTCAGAATGCTTTCTCTTCAATCGCAACTATGGATTAAGCCTCTTAGGGGTAGGCCTAAGCATCTGCCAACAATACGTGACCATTGTTCTCCTCGTTTCAAGGTGCGATGATTTGTAAAAAGAAGAGATTGGGTCCTTTAAACTTGACCAAGTCTCCCCCCGCGTTTATCCTGCTGTCGTTGTAAGGTAGCACGCCCCCATCCATACCTACAGAGTTCATTTGTTCGCCTTCAAAAATATCAAAAAGAGAAGACATTGGGACAACTTTTGCGATATGTTACCGAATAGGATGGGGTTCATTTGTCAATTTAATATGAAAAGAGACTAGATGAAGTGTCACTGGTGCCAAAATGGTGTCAATTGAGACAAGTTTGAAGAAATTATAGGCTTACAAGCTGGCGGTCGTAGATCAGGCTTTGAGTGATTAAAAACGACTGTGGGTAAAGGAACGGAAACTTTGAGCTCCGCTAGCAAAACATCTTCACGGTCATTGTATGGTAAATTTAAATTGACACGAATGGTCAACTCGTTGGCTTCCTTGTGTGGGGTAAGCTTATACCTGGCGAAACTGTTTACAAGGTTTTTAGGTAGCGAATAACTAATTATTGCCCCCATTGACTTATACACACTAAATCAGGTCAGTTCTCCGTCACAAGTTCCTTGTAAAAGTTCTCATCCTGGACATTTCACCCCTCTGGTGTCCTCCATTGATTCACGTGCTTCATTTGGGTCCGTTGGAGGGAAACTTGTAGCATGCGAATGTCAAAAGTACTTAAAAGGAAGAACTGTACAGCGAGAGAAGGGCGCCGACAAATTTTTGTTTGTGTTGGAGGATTTGTGCTCTTGACGAAGGCCAAGAAAATTAAAAACGATGGGGAGACTGATTGTCGTTGAAACAGGGATGACGCCAGGAGAGAGTAGGGGCCATTTCCCCTGTCGGTGAAGAGTCCCACATGCATGGTCGGGTAAATTTTCCAGTTTCGTCGGGAAACGATAAAATATGAAGCACCCCATAAACAAGGGCCAGTCGCCTCTCTCAGTTACTTGATATTTTGCTTTGAATGAGGCAAATGCTGTAAGATATTGCTCAAATATTCCAATTTACTAGAAACAACCCAAAATTCGCCCCAAACATTTTGCTTTCGACAACCTTTCGGCAACCCGTCGCCCGTGACGGGGTTTCATGCTGCAGTGCAGTTCCACGTCTCTGAGCTTGGGTCCCTGTCACCCAAATCCTGCATGGCGCTACCTCAGCGTCTGTTTTACACATTTATCGTACCTGCTATCCTGACTATATGTCTCCCGAAGAAACTGAAAAATTCTTTGATGACATCTAAAAGCAAACAAAGAAACATTTGTAGGCCATGCTAAGCATTTCCAGGAAAAATGTATAATATTCATGCATTAAAACAACGCCATCTGAGCGTGTTGTTGGCAATATAAAGTATGGTACCAATACTAAGGATGCGGACGAAAAGGGGTGCTTGTTTCATCCGCCCACACAGCCCTTTCCCCACACACTCTCCGTTACTTCTACTTGTATGTCACACTACTTTACACTAGCCAAGTATTAAGTATTAATATCTTCCGAACGATTCCAACATTGTGGTAGTTCAGTTGATAAGGCGCTCGACTGCGAATCCTTAGTACGTGAGTTCAAGTCCCCCCGAGACTCGGCAGTGAGCATTTTCTCGTTTTGCGTTAAAGTTGTCTAGCTGTCTTGTTGATGTAGTTGTTTTGTCTTTTTTATCTTCTTTGTTCTAGCTTTTATCGACTGCTATGCGTTCTCCTTTTCTTTTCTTGATTAGGCTTCATTTTGTTTATCATGTCCTACTGTAAATTTCCAAATCAGGTCACTAGACGCTATTGCATGTAGCCTACAGTATCAGGATGTGCAACCCCCACCCTTAACACGATGCTTTTTTCCGTTGCAATTGGTAAAAGTTTTATAAATATTTTCCCATTATGAGATGAAACCGATTCCATAGTTCATTTAATTAGCAGTTGATACGAAAGGTCTCAATAAAATCAGAAGCCCCGGCGACGAAGGTCGCCGGGGCTTCTGATTTTATTGAGACCGAATTCGACAAACTTTCCAAAACAACTCTTCCTTCGAGCAGAAAGCACTCGGATGTGAATATTCAAAAGTTACTGGCTTCAGAATGCTTTCTCTTCAATCGCAACTATGGTTAAAGCCTCTTAGGGGTAGGCCTAAGCATCTGCCAACAATACGTGACCATTGTTCTCCTCGTTTCAAGGTGCGATGATTTGCAAAAAGAAGAGATTGGGTCCTTTAAACTTGACCAAGTCTCCCCCCCCCCCGCGTTTATCCTGCTGTCGTTGTAAGGTAGCACGCCCTCATTCATACGTACAGAGTTCATTTGTTCGCCTTCAAAAATATCAAAAAGAGAAGACATTGGGACAACTTATGCGATATGTTACCGAATAGGATGGGGTTCATTTGTCAATTTAATATGAAAAGAGACTAGATGACAGGGGCGTAGATTTCTTTTCAACTTTGGGGGGGATGGGGTGAACCATCCGGCGAGCGCGAAGCGCGAGCCCACGACGGGTGGGGTCCAGGGGCCCGCCTTAGGGCCCCTGGTGGGGTCCAGGGGCAAAGCCCCGGTGGGGGTCCAGGGGGCGAAGCCCCCGGAAGCTCCTTGGTTTTAATGTCTCAGAAGTGCCAGGAAGACTGTTTTAAGGGGTTAATTTCAGTGGTAATGTTCTTTGGTAGGCTATTGGTATATTCATACATTTAGGAACTGCTATTTTGAGCACTCGTCGATAAGCTACACCGGACTGGAATTGTACAAGAGCAACAATGTCCTGCTAAGCTCAAAAAGGCAGGGATCAACATATAGGGTCATCCCAGACAACTGTATTTTGAATTCGGAGATCATTACAAGACCTGCAAGTTGGCTTGAGATCAGTGGCGTCGCCAGGTTTTTTGTGATTGGGAGCACCATAGATGATGTCGTAATAATAGCTCAGTTCCCCCAAGTCTGCGTAAATTACACCTTTGTTTTTTATGCGTTCCTGCATTTGCATGCAGCAGTTTTGATCTTTCGTTTGTCACTACCAAAAGGTGTCGTCCTGGGGAAGAGGTTCCCCTCCCCTTTAAGATTTTTTTTTATTAATTTAAGGACTTTTAGATGCAAAATGGTGCTATCTTTGGGATGTTTTGGAACTGATCATGTATGGCCGGAAAATATCCATAATTTAGTGAATGCTAATTTTTGGTTAGGTAAAAGAGAATATGTTGTCTATTAAGAGACAGATACGTTGTCAACAAATCTCCTGAAGCCCCCTCCCTTATGTCTATTTTACTGCCTTCTATTTCGGGAAAGTTTTTACACAAAACTGTGTGCGTGGAGTCCACAAAAACATTCTTGAGTTATAACGAAATATATGTCCTTTCCTTCATTGTGCATTATGAAAGGGCACATAAGGCTAGCAGATACCTGAATAGGACCTCCTGGAAGCTCTGCATTAATCATAATAATTGGGGCGGAAGGGGGGGGGGGCAATGACATAATGCGTATACTACCTGACATCCAAATGATAATAGAGTACGCCGCCGAACACTTTACAACTATCGTATTTTTACTACTTTTGAACTAAAATCCGGGCGAACAGCTGCCAGCAATTGAAAATGAGAGGGAGGGAGAGTATAGGTGCAGGGAGGTGATATTAGACCTCCCTGATTGGTGTAGCAAAAGGGGTGAAGGACTAATAAGAGCGTTACAGAGTGCTGTTTTCGTCATAAGTGTATTAACAATCACCATCTATACCGATAATGGCTCAGCGCGAACTGGCGAAGCTCTGGTAAAAATTTTTGGGAAAGTGTTTAACGGCAGATACGTACTTTCAACCTTCTACATCATGCTACATATTAGATTGACAGATCCCATATTGATGCGAGGTCCCCACAGATGTTTGGGGATGCATCTCTGTTCTTCGGAAAGTGCCGTGATCAGAACAGTTTCGTGTATTATTACCTTAATAATGGTCATAACATGGAGTGTAAATAGTGACGAATAATATTCCCATTACAAAACCTGCATTCAGACTCTACATTGAGACACTTTCAATTGTCCAACAACCTACATGCCACTCCCATAAGCCAGTCTTTAACCTGTTAATTCGTAAACTTTCAACTTTTTGCTGCTGTGCTTTTCCGAATGTTGCTATCGGAAGATATTGATAATATAAGTGACACTGACGTAAGGTTGGAAGCGCGCGGAGCGCGCGAAAATTTCGATAGATTGCCAACGATTTGCTAAAATTCTGATAGTTTGAGAAACATTTGTGATAGAAAGTGAAGCGAGATTGAAAAAAATTCTTACGAAAATGAAGAATAAAATATACTTTCCACCATAAACGTATCTGTAGACTGAAACATTGGGGGGGGGGATGATTGCATGGGCCATCCCCCCCTAGTCAAATGTTGGGGGGGATATATCCCCCCATCCCCCCCGGATCTACGCCCATGCTAGATGAAGTGTCACTGGTGCCAAAATGGTGTCAATTGAAACAAGTTTGAAGAAATTATAGGCTTACAAGCTGGCGGCCGTAGATCAGGCTTTGAGTGATTAAAAAGGACTGTGGGTAAAGGAACGGAAACTTTGAGCTCCGCTAGCAAAACATCTTCACGGTCATTGTATGGTAAATTTAAATTGACACGAATGGTCAACTCGTTGGCTTCCTTGTGAGGGGTAAGCTTATACCTGGCGAAACTGTTTACAAGGTTTTTAGGTAGCGAATAACTAATTATTGCCCCCATTGACTTATACACACTAAATCAGGTCAGTTCTCCGTCACAAGTTCCTTGTAAAAGTTCTCATCCTGGACATTTCACCCCTCTGGTGTCCTCCATTGATTCACGTGCTTCATTTGGGTCCGTTGGAGGGGAACTTGTAGCGTGCGAATGTCAAACGTACTTAAAAGGAAGAACTGTACAGCGAGAGAAGGGCGCCGACAAATTTTTGTTTGTGTTGGAGGATTTGTGCTCTTGACGAGGGCCAAGAAAATTAAAAACGATGGGGAGACTGATTGTCGTTGAAACAGGGATGACGCCAGGTGAGAGTAGGGGCCATTTCCCCTGTCGGTGAAGAGTCCCACATGCATGGTCGGGTAAATTTTCCAGTTTCGTCGGGAAACGATAAAATATGAAGCACCCCATAAACAAGGGCCAGTCGCCTCTCTCAGTTACTTGATATTTTGCTTTGAATGAGGCAAATGCTGTAAGATATCGCTCAAATATTACAATTTACTAGAAACAACCCAAAATTCGCCCCAAACATTTTGCTTTCGACAACCTTTCGGCAACCCGTCGCCCGTGACGGGGCTTCATGCTGCAGTTCCACGTCTCTGAGCTTGGTACCCTGTCACCCAAATCCTGCATGGCGCTACCTCAGCGCCGGTTTTACACATTTATCGTACCTGCTATCCTGACTATATGTCTCCCGAAGAAACTGAAAAATTCTTTGATGACATCTAAAAGCAAACAACCCTTACTCAAAATCCATATATGGCCCAGATATGGGATTTCATATCTGGCCCATATCTGGGCCAGATATGGAATTCATATCTGGCTTGTACAAGAATTGGGCAGATATAACTTGATATAATATAAAGGCCATATATGGCCATATATGGCCCAGGTAAAGTTTCACTTTTATATGGCCCAGATATGCCCCATATATGGCTACTCCATTTCTGGCCCATATATGGAAAATCCATATATGCCACATATAAAGAGATTTATATCTGGCCCATATCTGTGCCAAATATGACCCATATCTGCACCAGATATGGAATTTATATCAGATCGGATAAAAACCATATATGGCTAGATAAAGTTCTATCTGGATCAAGCCTTTATATGGCACAGATCTGCTCTAGTTATGAATCATAGTTAGGACTTATAGTCCACACTCCTCATGGAGACTTTGAACACCAGAAAACAATGTTTAAGTGCTCCATGAATTAGAATTTAATATAAGTATTAGGTTGAATTGACTTAAGTACATAAATTCAACTTATTTCATAACAGTGAACAGAAAAATGCCTTGAAATTTCCTATTTTATGTAATCACAGTGATATGGGCTCCTTATTTTAAACTTAATAACATATTTGACTCTAAATTTTGTTTACTGCGTGGTGCGTATTTTACTTTCAACTTCCTAAATCATGAAAAATGTAGGTTTAGATACAAGTTCCGCCCAAATATGCAAATTATTTGCCTAAGTTCACTTAGTACACTGCGGTATTAACAGAAGTGTAGCCACTAAATAACTGCAATGTCTGGGAAGGCGATGCTGTATCCAAAACATGTCTTAGTTTGTAACAAGCATAATCCAAGAATCAAATGAAATAAATAATAAAACAAACTAACAAAATGCTCATTTGCATATCTAGCATATCAAGTTATATCTGGCTTTATATGGCCATATCAAACTTTATATACATATCTGGATCACGGTTATATCAAGTTATATCTGGCTTTATATGGCCATATCAAACTTAATATACATATCTGGGTTATGTTTTAATCAAGTTATATCTGGCTTTATATGGCCATATCAAACTTTATATACATATCTGGATCACCATTTTATCAAATTATATCTGGCTTTATATGGCCATATCAAACTTTATATACATATCTGGATCACAGTTTTATCAAGTTATATCTGGCTTTATATGGCCATATCAAACTTTATATACATATCTGGATCACGGTTATATCAAGTTATATCTGGCTTTATATGGCCATATCAAACTTTATATGCACATCTGGGTTATGTTTTAATCAAGTTATATCTGGCTTTATATGGCCATATCAAACTTTATATACATATCTGGATCACAGTTTTATCAAGTTATATCTGGCTTTATATGGCCATATCAAACTTTATATACATATCTGGATCACGGTTATATCAAGTTATATCTGGCTTTATATGGCCATATCAAACTTTATATGCACATCTGGGTTATGTTTTAATCAAGTTATATCTGGCTTTATATGGCCATATCAAACTTTATATACATATCTGGATCACGATTATATCAAGTTATATCTGGCTTTATATGGCCATATCAAACTTTATATACATATCTGGATCACCATTTTATCAAGTTATATCTGGCTTTATATGGCCATATCAAACTTAATATACATATCTGGATCACAGTTTTATCAAGTTATATCTGGCTTTATATGGCCATATCAAACTTAATATACATATCTGGGTTATGTTTTAATCAAGTTATATCTGGCTTTATATGGCCATATCAAACTTTATATACATATCTGGATCACCATTTTATCAAGTTATATCTGGCTTTATATGGCCATATCAAACTTTATATACATATCTGGATCACAGTTTTATCAAGTTATATCTGGCTTTATATGGCCATATCAAACTTTATATACATATCTGGATCACAGTTTTATCAAGTTATATCTGGCTTTATATGGCCATATCAAACTTTATATACATATCTGGATCATGATTATATCAAGTTATATCTGGCTTTATATGGCCATATCAAACTTTATATGCATATCTGGGTTGTGTTTTAATCAAGTTATATATGGCTTTATATGGCCATATAAAGTCTTTAATCAACCAGATATTTCCAGATATAAAGCCAGATATGGATTTTGAGTAAGGGAAAGAAACATTTGTAGGCCATGCTAAGCATTTCCAGGAAAAATGTATAATATTCATGCATTAAAACAACGCCATCTGAGCGTGTTGTTGGCAATATAAAGTATGGTACCAATACTAAGGATGCGGACGAAAAGGGGTGCTTGTTCCATCCGCCCACCCAGCCCTTTCCCCACACACTCTCCGTTACTTCTACTTGTATGTCATACTGCTTTACACTAGCCAAGTATTAAGTATTAATATCTTCCGAACGATTCCAACATTGTGGTAGTTCAGTTGATAAGGCGCTCGACTGCGAATCCTTAGTACGTCAGTTCAAGTCCCCCGAGACTCGGCAGTGAGTATTTTCTCGTTTTGCGTTAAAGTTGTCAAACTGTCGTGTTGATGGAGTTGTTTTGTCTTTTTTATCGTCTTTGTTCTAGCTTTTATCGACTGCTATGCGTTTTCCTTTTCTTTTCTTAATTAGGCTTCATTTTGTTAATCATGTCCTACTGTAAATTTCCAAATCAGGTCACTAGACGCTATTGCATGTAGCCTACAGTATCAGGACGTGCAACCCCCACCCTTAACACGATGCTTTTTTCGGTTGCAATTGGTAAAAGTTTTATAAATATTTTCCCATTATGAGATGAAACCGATTCCATAGTTCATGTAATTAGCAGTTGATACGAAAGGTCTCAATAAAATCAGAAGCCCCGGCGACGAAGGTCGCCGGGGCTTCTGATTTTATTGAGACCGAATTCGCCGAACTTTCCAAAACAACTCTTCCTTCGAGCAGAAAGTACTCTGATATGAATATTCAAAAGTTACTGGCTGGCTTCAGAATGCTTTCTCTTCTATCGCAACTATGGATTAAGCCTCTTAGGGGTAGGCGAAGCATCTGCCAACAATACGTGACCATTGTTCTCCTCGTTTCAAGGTGCGATGATTTGCAAAAAGAAGAGATTGGGTCCTTTAAACTTGACCAAGTCTCCTCCCCCCCCCCCGCGTTTATCCTGCTGTCGTTGTAAGGTAGCACGCCCCGATTCATACGTACAGAGTTCATTTGTTCGCCTTTAAAAAATATCAAAAAGAGAAGACATTGGGACAACTTTTGCGATATGTTACCGAATAGGATGGGGTTCATTTGTCAATTTAATATGAAAAGAGACTAGATGAAGTGTCACTGGTGCCAAAATGGGGTCAATTGAAACAAGTTTGAAGAAATTATAGGCTTACAAGCTGGCGGCCGTAGATCAGGCTTTGAGTGATTAAAAACGACTGTGGGTAAAGGAACGGAAACTTTGAGCTCCGCTAGCAAAACATCTTCACGGTCATTGTATGGTAAATTTAAATTGACACGAATGGTCAACTCGTTGGCTTCCTTGTGAGGGGTAAGCTTATACCTGGCGAAACTGTTTACAAGGTTTTTAGGTAGCGAATAACTAATTATTGCCCCCATTGACTTATACACACTAAATCAGGTCAGTTCTCCGTCACAAGTTCCTTGTAAAAGTTCTCATCCTGGACATTTCACCCCTCTGGTGTCCTCCATTGATTCACGTGCTTCATTTGGGTCCGTTGGAGGGAAACTTGTAGCGTGCGAATGTCAAACGTACTTAAAAGGAAGAACTGTACAGCGAGAGAAGGGCGCCGACAATTTTTTGTTTGTGTTGGAGGATTTGTGCTCTTGACGAGGGCCAAGAAAAGTAAAAACGATGGGGAGACTGATTGTCGTTGAAACAGGGATGACGCCAGGTGAGAGTGGGAGCCATTTCCCCTGTCGGTGAAGAGTCCCACATGCATGGTCGGGTAAATTTTCCAGTTTCGTCGGGAAACGATAAAATATGAAGCACCCCATAAACAAGGGCCAGTCGCCTCTCTCAGTTACTTGATATTTTGCTTTGAATGAGGCAAATGCTGTAAGATATCGCTCAAATATTCCAATTTACTAGAAACAACCCAAAATTCGCCCCAAACATTTTGCTTTCGACAACCTTTCGGCAACCCGTCGCCCGTGACGGGGTTTCATGCTGCAGTTCCACGTCTCTGAGCTTGGGTCCCTGTCATCCAAATCCTGCATGGCGCTACCTCAGCGTCGGTTTTACACATTTATCGTACCTGCTATCCTGACTATATGTCTCCCGAAAAAACTGAAAAATTCTTTGATGACATCTAAAAGCAAACAAAGAAACATTTGTAGGCCATGCTAAGCATTTCCAGGAAAAATGTATAATATTCATGCATTAAAACAACGCCATCTGAGCGTGTTGTTGGCAATATAAAGTATGGTACCAATACTAAGGATGCGGACGAAAAGGGGTGCTTGTTCCATCCGCCCACCCAGCCCTTTCCCCACACACTCTCCGTTACTTCTACTTGTATGTCACACTACTTTACACTAGCCAAGTATTAAGTATTAATATCTTCCGAACGATTCCAACATTGTGGTAGTTCAATTGATAAGGCGCTCGACTGCGAATCCTTAGTACGTGAGTTCAAGTCCCCCGAGACTCGGCAGTGAGCATTTTCTCGTTTTGCGTTAAAGTTGTCAAACTGTCTTGTTGATGTAGTTGTTTTGTCTTTTTTATCTTCTTTGTTCTAGCTTTTATCGACTGCTATGCGTTCTCCTTTTCTTTTCTTGATTAGGCTTCATTTTGTTTATCATGTCCTACTGTAAATTTCCAAATCAGGTCACTAGACGCTATTGCATGTAGCCTACAGTATCAGGATGTGCAACCCCCACCCTTAACACGATGCTTTTTTCCGTTGCAATTGGTAAAAGTTTTATAAATATTTTCCCATTATGAGATGAAACCGATTCCATAGTTCATTTAATTAGCAGTTGATACGAAAGGTCTCAATAAAATCAGAAGCCCCGGCGACGAAGGTCGCCGGGGCTTCTGATTTTATTGAGACCGAATTCGACAAACTTTCCAAAACAACTCTTCCTTCGAGCAGAAAGCACTCGGATGTGAATATTCAAAAGTTACTGGCTTCAGAATGCTTTCTCTTCAATCGCAACTATGGTTAAAGCCTCTTAGGGGTAGGCCTAAGCATCTGCCAACAATACGTGACCATTGTTCTCCTCGTTTCAAGGTGCGATGATTTGCAAAAAGAAGAGATTGGGTCCTTTAAACTTGACCAAGTCTCCCCCCCCCCCCCGCGTTTATCCTGTTGTTGTTGTAAGGTAGCACGCCCCCATTCATACGTACAGAGTTCATTTGTTCGCCTTCAAAAATATCAAAAAGAGAAGACATTGGGACAACTTTTGCGATATGTTACCGAATAGGATGGGGTTCATTTGTCAATTTAATATGAAAAGAGACTAGATGAAGTGTCACTGGTGCCAAAATGGGGTCAATTGAAACAAGTTTGAAGAAATTATAGGCTTACAAGCTGGCGGCCGTAGATCAGACTTTGAGTGATTAAAAACGACTGTGGGTAAAGGAACGGAAACTTTGAGCTCCGCTAGCAAAACATCTTCACGGTCATTGTATGGTAAATTTAAATTGACACGAATGGTCAACTCGTTGGCTTCCTTGTGAGGGGTAAGCTTATACCTGGCGAAACTGTTTACAAGGTTTTTAGGTAGCGAATAACTAATTATTGCCCCCATTGACTTATACACACTAAATCAGGTCAGTTCTCCGTCACAAGTTCCTTGTAAAAGTTCTCATCCTGGACATTTCACCCCTCTGGTGTCCTCCATTGATTCACGTGCTTCATTTGGGTCTGTTGGAGGGAAACTTGTAGCATGCGAATGTCAAACGTACTTAAAAGGAAGAACTGTACAGCGAGAGAAGGGCGCCGACAAATTTTTGTTTGTGTTGGAGGATTTGTGCTCTTGACGAAGGCCAAGAAAATTAAAAACGATGGGGAGACTGATTGTCGTTGAAACAGGGATGACGCCAGGTGAGAGTGGGAGCCATTTCCCCTGTCGGTGAAGAGTCCCACATGCATGGTCGGGTAAATTTTCTAGTTTCGTCGGGAAACGATAAAATATGAAGCACCCCATAAACAAGGGCCAGTCGCCTCTCTCAGTTACTTGATATTTTGCTTTGAATGAGGCAAATGCTGTAAGATATCGCTCAAATATTCCAATTTACTAGAAACAACCCAAAATTCGCCCCAAACATTTTGCTTTCGACAACCTTTCGGCAACCCGTCGCCCGTGACGGGGTTTCATGCTGCAGTTCCACGTCTCTGAGCTTGGGTCCCTGTCACCCAAATCCTGCATGGCGCTACCTCAGCGTCTGTTTTACACATTTATCGTACCTGCTATCCTGACTATATGTCTCCCGAAGAAATTGAAAAACCCTGCGACGGAAGAGCACGGTTTCCTTCTGCCCCCCCCCCCCCCGCCCACCGCAACTCCCCAACCTCAACCCACAGTCTTTGATGCCATTTATCGAGTAAACAAAGAAACATTTATAGGCCCCCGCTCTCAAAACCCCCCTTTGAGGTCATTTATAGAAAAAAGAAACAAAGAAGCTTTACAGGTCATGCTAAACATTAACAGGAAAATTGTATAACATTCATACATTGAAACAACATAATTTGGGCGTGCCTTCGGCAATAAAAAAGTATGGTACCTATACTAATTATGCGGACTGTTGCAGTGAACAGTGACGTCAAGTTTCAGCCGTTACATACTTTTCCGGGATATACCTTCAGTGTTCATCCACGATGATGTCGGTTTTAACCTTTTCGAAAGTTTCAAAGTAACTGTCATATTCCCCTCTAGTGCTTGATATCTCGATAATAACAGTTTTCAAGGAATATAATTTGTTGTTTTGGCTCAACTGAAGAGAAACCGTGTTTCCTATCACGTTTTTCATTGGCTGTTATGCACAAACACAGCGTTCACGCAGATATCGATATGAACACGAGTCCCTGTCACTCTTTCAGTCAACCAAGCGAGCGGCTGAAATTGCACAAAATCTTCTCAAAACTACAATTCTGAGCTTGGCCCGCATCTTTTTGTTGACTATGTGAAGGACCTTTTATTGGGAGATGTAATCCACAGCTGTTGTTTCAACATTTATTTTCAACAGCTATGGGGCAACTGCTGCCATGAGTCTACCTTCAACTTGAACACAATTCCCATATTGATTATCCTAGTCAGATTTTATGCTCCGAACTGTAAAATTGCGATCTATGTTGCCTTTTTTAAAGCGTATCCAATTAATATGAGGATAATTATATATCACTCTCTGGTTAATGTCCGTTTATTTTAAATACCTCGGCCTCAAAATTTGGAAGGGGGAACTTTGCTCCAGATTCCTCTCCGAGGCGTAGCCTAGCACCACACTACCAAAGATCTTAAAGGAGCGATACCTCCGAACTGCCGAAAGGGATATAAGAACTTGCACGAAATTGTCAAAGATACTTATTACCAGATTTCCCCCCATAGGCTCGCTTCGCGCGAGCACCAGGGGTGGTCGATCAGCAGGTGGTAGCCACCATTTTATTGCTGAAGTTGAAAATGCAGGAAATATATCTGTCATGATTATAATTTTAAGGCACCCAAAACCTATTGAACCACATTAAAGGGTTTCTTTCTTCACATTTTCCCAGCTAGCCACGGATCCGCAGCCTTTTATGCACCTTGATGCTCAGTGAAGGCTTTCCCTAATGGAGTGATATACCAGGAAGGTATGATTTTCTCAACATTAATGTCTATTGGGCAGCATGACTGGATTTATGCTCAAAATGCAGTGCAAACTTAACATGATCCTTCGCCCCACTCACCCCCGCCCCATCATTAAATCGTTAGTGCAAGTAAGGCTTACAAACTGATCAAACTGTAATTTCTATTTTAGCTAACTGTCTTGTGCGCATCAAGTGCTATTTTGGCGATAATCAAATGCTCCATTCTAATGGTCACATTTTGTAAATACACTAGAGCCTCCGATGGCTTCACCCCTAGATCCCCAATAGAGCTTGTCCCTGGACCCAACCGGAGGCCCTAGCTCCTGGGGCTCAACGCCTACAGGGGAACACTGTGCATTCCTACGACTATCTTCCAGATCTAGGCCCTCAGTCCTTCATTTTGGTGTGACCAACCTGAAAAAAATCCTAAGAAAGCTTTCGTGGAACAAGTATAGAACCGATTTTTGACAAGATCATTTCCATATATGCAAATTAAAAAGTACAAAATATACTGAGATATAGGCCTACTCGGGAATATACATGAAATATAAATTCACTCCGATACACAGAGACTATATTCTTGATGTTGTTAGTATTTTTTCTTCAATAGGTGATGCTAATTGTAGGCCTACCTCGGAAAGAGGCATTAATTAAATTTACTCCAACCAAATCTTACAGCGGTTTTTTTATAGTTAGTTAAAAAAGCAAATAGTCCACCCGGAGACCAAAATGAAATGATGTCCTTGGCATGACCACCCAACCGTCGGTCCAAAATCACCAAGACCCCCAAATACCGACTCCGGTTTCGGTTTGGTCCCGGTTTTGGGCGTCTGTCCATACCTGCCGATCTGCTCCGATCCGTCCTACACGGCTCTTACCTGGTTAGATCCAGAGCCACTAATACGGCTTTTTGCTGTTGCGAAGGACGTCCCCACTATTACTTGCGGTAACTGACGTACGCCTACAGTAGGCCTTGGCGTACGTCAGTAACAGTAACAGTACGTCAGTGTACAGCACAAGATACTGTACCGCACGCACAGTGTACGTAGTAAGCAGGGCTAGGCTACACTGCTGTCGCGTACGTACGTAATATTGTATACGTGCAATCGCATATGCCCAACCCACCTAGGCTACTCAACGCTTACAGAGTAAGGTAATTCTTCCGTGTTGCGATTTTAATGGGATTTATTTGGTAAGTATACATATGTATGTTGTAGATTTTGCAGAATTTCTTCGGGATACGTTGTTTTTGGACATATCCTTACATATTGCTGACTGACTATATGCTTCAAAGGTAGTTTTGTCATCAAAATTCTGAGCCGAATATTAGACTAATAAAAAGCCTGAACGGTGAATCATGCGAACCTTTGCTTACTTCACTGTATGCTAGGCCTAACGTTACTTAACTTAGTCTGTATTGTATTGTTGTGAACTTACTCATCATACCAATTACAATGTGTGTAATTGCACTGTAGCCCAACTTACCTTGGGCTTAGGAGTAGGACAGTAGTTTGGCATCATCGTACAAGACCATAACCGAACAGTATCTTTATTTCTAAGTAAGGGTCACCCTGCCGCGAGGGAACATGTTAACATTTGGTCAAATAGTCAATTGGTGAGTTTTACGCCAACTCCAGTGACTCCTCATGCTACTGTGCCAAGCGATTCTGAAGATCTTTGGTGTAGTTAGTCAACATTATTAGGCCCTAACTGTTAGTGCGTGAAATGCCCACAGGCATTTATGCTTCTTTAAGAAGACCCTAAATTTCCTTTGCCGTAATAATTACATCAGCAATTCTAATGTTAAACAGTAAGTGTACAAGTCCCTTGGTAGACCTAACGTTAGGCCTATCATGAATACAGCAGTAGCCGTTAGGCCTATACTAATTTGGGACCGCAATTCAGCATGTAGCCTTCCGGAATTCGTTCACTCTCACTCCATACCAATTGCACAGCATTGAGCATAAGCCTAACTAAATTGAGATGGTTCAGAGACATGCTGCAAGGTTTGCTCTTCATCTCTACAATCTAAGTTCTAACTACAAGTGTTGGCTCTATGCTTCAGATCTTGTGTTGCCAAACCATTACTGAAAGACGAAGGATAGCTAGTCCTAGGCTAGATTGTCAGATTCATACCAAATAGGCCTAGGCCTAGTAGCCATTGATCCAACTAAGTATCTTACTCCTAAAAACCCAGGGTGCATTTTGTGCACTATAGTCTATACGCTAAAGATCTTCTGCGTAGACGAAGGAAAATGCTTGGCGTAGCTTTATGAGAATTCACTCAAGTTGGCGTACAACTTACCGTAGTGGCATGAAGGTTCACAGTTTACTTGAGTTGGTGTACAACTTACCAATTGACTAGGCCTATAGGCATATTTTATACTGCAAACTAGCTCTAAGTCAAATTTTAACTGCAGAGCTATAAAATTTTCTGCTGCAGGCCTAGGCCTAGTTTGTTTCCACGTAATTCACATTGAGTCCCACACAAAATATTATAAATTTCCTGCTAAATAGGAAAGAATGTCTGTAACTTTTTGCTTCAAGTATGATGAATGACCAGTCTGGAAAACTGTAGGTTACGACAAACATGTTCGGGGTGGCATTCAAGTGGTCACGCCAATTTTCTGGCGTATTTTGTCAGCCTGATTTCTATTTGGCACACCTAGGCCCAGATATTGGTGCAATTTTTATCTTGCCTTTCCTTTGGTATAAATCTTCGGCAGCGAAAAAACGAACTTTCCAATATGGATGAATGATCATCATACAGCAGGCAATTTATTCCCAGCTATAGTAGAGACTGTTAAATGTCTTTTTTCCCTGTACCATATGTGATTGCAACTGTTTGCATGAGGATGTCATGAAGGGTCCCTTGTTGATTGTCTTCAAAAACCTAATTCAGGTAAACTAGTGTGCCTGCCTAGCCAATATGCCTCTCAAGTGCAGGAGTCTTCATTTTTGAAGTTGGCACTTCACTGGCTGAAGGTTTAGGGTGACCAGACTTTCATGGCATGGAAGGGATCAAGAAGATGAAATTTGGAAGTAACAATTGACACTAGTGTTAAGTATAGTAAGTTACACTTTTTTGCAGTGCCTATGCATTCACATGACCGAGTATAGAGTGGCAGGGTATGAAAGGGGTAGCGTGCAGATGCAATATGTGGTGTGTAGTATTGATGCATATTTTTCAACTGTGGACATAGTCTTTGCAAAAATGGAGTGGTGCTTCTGCCTCACCACTGTGGAAGTGGACTGATTTGAGGTTAAGAATCAAGAAAAAGAATATTCTGAAGATTGAACAAAGTAGTTGTGACAATGTTCATTTCTGAACGGAACCAGCATCAGAGTTTTCCGTATCAAACTGTGGGCGGTTTTCGTCCTAATGGTAACCTACCCAAAGTGCGCTGAGTACAGGCTACCAAAACAGCATGTGAGGTACAGTGGTGGATCCAGGAATTTGCAGTGGGGGGGGGGGGGGTCTGCATGTAGATGGGACATCAAATGTACACTGAGCGAAGCAGCACCATGTGTACAGCTCATAGGCGTAGGAAGCTTTTTGAGACTGGGGGCTGAACCTTTTGGATCGCCGTCCTGGGGGAGGGGTCTAAGCCTCCCCTTTGGAAAATTTTTGGGTATTTGAGGGTCCTCAGGTGCAATTTGGTGCAACATTTTAGACAAACTTTTAAGAAAATTACTGCAAATTTTTGACATTTTTTACAGAAGAGACAAATACTGTAAGGGGATTTTGCCCTTGGATCTTGGGGGCGGATGCATACTTCAGCCTCCCCACATTTTTGACTGGGGGGGCTAAAGCCTCCCCCAGCCCCCCACTTCCTACGCCTATGGTATAGCTGTTTTTTAGCCTCTGATGCCTATTAGAATTCAGGAAATGGCACTTCCCAGACCTATTGGGGTTTAACTGTTATGTGCCAAAATCAGCATTCTGGGCTACTTTATAATCGTATACTTTTTTTAAAGACGTACTAGCAGAAATAGGCTGACATAGCCTACTGTACATACTTGCATCACTACCTGGGTTTGATGGGACTGGGAGTATAAAATGGAATGAAACAATGGAAGAAGAAAGCACTACTGTATATCGACAAGCATACAAAATGTGCCAACAAAACCACGAAATATATAATTGTGCTAAAAACAAAAAACCATCCTGATCAAATTATTTTTAGTATATCAATAATATGCAGTTCTGACATCTAAAGGAGATGTAAAATCCTGACAAAAATACAAATACATTAGGCTACCGTAAGTTAACAATCAGATTATAGGATCAACAAAGACACACATCTGACCTCACAAACAACGTTTAATACCAACGACCTTTGGTGGAAAATGCTAGATTTAGCATTCGTCATTGCGCAATGTATAAACAAAACGGGAATTTCTCGAATGATAAGGAAGATAGATACATTATTATTTAGGCCCACATTTTTCATTTGATTGAAGCATATGACACAAAAATACGGTAATCAGATAATGTAACAACTGTCACTATTTTAAAAAGTTATTAGGCCTAAGTTACAGTTAGCCTGGCTATCTATACAACTTTTACCATCCCAGTGGGGGGTATGCATACCCCTCATCCCCCCCCTCTGGATCCGCCACTGGTGAGGTGTGCAGCCTAGCCTGGGCTAGGCCAGAACTAAATGGTTACATGGAGGCCAAAGTTTTAAACTATGAAAATCATGGAAATAAAAATAGGTCAGAATATGGTACTTGACAGTTTTCAATGCATTGCATAAATCCTGCCAAGAAAAGTTCACTTTAAGTTTGTATTTAGTGTGCAACAGTAACATTACCATGCAGCCTACCCTACCCAGCCTAACAAGTAATGTGATCTGCAGGTTCATTCTGTACATTCATAATGCAAAAAGGGATGCATTCAGCTCATCCTTGCAACTAGTTCAAAGTTCAATTTGCTTGCATTATAGACTCACAAACCTTGGGCTTATCACTGTGAAGGGGTTTGTTAACTTTTGCGTGTTCATGTTCGCAATTCCTGCAGACATGCCAATCTTCCCAATTTTTACAATATAGGGCCTACTAAATTTTGCAGTTTTTCCTGATTGAAAATTTGACGTGTATTTTTTTAATGTGCCACCATTTTGCATTTAAGGGTATTTAAAGGGAGAATGCAGTCACCCCAATAAAGAATTGTATAGTAGACTATCCTCTTTCCTGAATGGATCTTGAGAATCATGTGACAGTATTTTTCTCACTCAATTGTAAAATTTACAAGGAGCAACTGCTTGGTTTACCTTGAATATATGCAATATTTATGTCCTAAAACATTATGAAAGATACTTAGAAGAGAAATAAGAAATTTGTGACATTTAGGTATTGTTTCAAAATAAGTTTGGGGTGACTGCTTTTGACATGTAAGCTTCAAAGACACCCCTCCCCATAGACCCTTCCCCAGGGCGGTGGATTCTCCAACTGCACCTTTGTGTTTGGCAGGTCTGGTATTTTTCTAAGGTGTAATAAAGATAATCGCAAATTTACAATGTTTTGAGAACATGTTTTGAGAGCAACCGACTTGCAGCCGGAAGGTCTGGGGTTCAATTCCTAGCCAGGTCAATGGTCATACCAAAGACTTTAAAAATGGAACCTACTGCCATTGTGCTTGGTGCTCAGCATAAACAATGGAGTAGGGAAAACAAGCCAGTGAGCCACAACTGGAAAAAAGGTCATGGCTGGCCCGTCTTAAACCAAGTGGTTAGAAACTGAGCCGTAAAACCTCATCTAACTAACTAACAAGTTTTGAGAACATGAAAGTGACATTTAGCCAAAGAGTGATCTATTTATGCTTAACAGGGTGGTTTTTAGTGTAGGCAGGACCAGAACACTAGTGCATAGTAAAACAAAGTGAACGTAGCTGTCACCGTGACAACCAAAATCTTTGATGGACAACCAAAAGTTGGTGGGTTGGTTGACCGTCAGACAACCAAAGTTCATGCAACAAGTGTACAGACTACTGCTAGAGTTACTGCAAATTTCTTTGTGGACTACTAAATTTTCTTTTGGACAACCACAAAAGACAGACAGGTTGTCCCATGGACAACCATAAAATTTTCTTATGATGAGTGTCCTGAATGTTGATTAAATAATCTTTGTTGTTTTTGGTGGAGGTCAAAGGTTATACAGGAAATACCCAAATTTTTGCCCAATTTATTAACCTCATATCAAATGGGTCTAATTGCTGTAGATTCAGATAGTAAAAATGACCACAAAAATGTCTCATTTCACTTAAGATCACCATACTGCATAGTGATCAAGCCTATAGTCAGTACTGTGTTACCATTTATATTACACAATAGTCAAATATATATAACCAATATGACTGACTGAAGCCAGGGGTGTCCACATTTCAGCAACAAGGCTAGGTGAAGCAAAAACCAAGTGTGGGCACTGGGCAGTGGCAGTGTGGATGGATACTGTAGAGCTTTAGGTTGTAAACAAATGCATGTGTAAGTATACTGCATTGACTGTTCTTCCAGCGAGGTGCATCAGGTACAACACAAAAATACACTCACATTTGAAAAAAAGTAATTACAGTTGACTGTCCCTTCCTGCTTCTTTTTTGACTGTAGTGTTCGACCGATTATGCCATAATCGGTAATCACCGATTACCGATTATTCAATTACACAATCGGGCCGATGCCGATTACCGATCACCGATTATTTACATGTATAGGAAGGTCATGTTTTCTCGCCGTCTGTCGCATATTTCTAACTTTGTACACACACCATAACATAACGTTCACACTGGAGATGAACGATTAAGAACAGTTCCCTACGTTCCACGAATAGAATATTAATTGTTTTTGAAGTATTTCCTCTCCAAATACTATGATAAAAATCAACCATAAATACATGCTTTCGTACGATGTCACTGGCTTAACGTTAGCCAAAGAGTCTGTCGGCTTACATACGGCTCTACCTACAGTAGTTCTATCCACCGATCATGTCGGAAGATTCCGTGCAAAGGTCTGTATTGGACTGTAGTAGTTCTATATAGTAGCCAATCCACCCAGTTTTAGGCAAAAATATCTAACTACCTTGGCACTTTGGGGCCACTAAACAATCCACTCAGTTTGCCTGATTTACTCATCCCATGCTCCCTTAACGATATGGATATATTTTTTGTAAAGTGTCTTGCCCAACACTTACGTCTTATGTAAAAGATTCTCCAAATGAAACGTAAAACTAATTCCCGATAAAGTCCCGTAATCGGAAAACTGTTGCCGTTCCAGCGTGAATTTAACATGGGGCCCGTTTCCCTTCGTTCATCAGTTAGGAGCACGGACGGAGTTCATGACCAACATACTACGTAAATGCGCAGGCAATGCACTTAGCCTTGCATTACGTATTACACACTGTACTGGTGTGCTTTCGTAGGTGAACTTCAACTTCGCAAGAACTGTACGGCAGTTACGTGTGCGCATGTGCAGGTCATAGGTAATTAAAAACTTAACGAAAAGAATGGGGAAGTGGCATAATTTATGCAGGATAATAAGCCTCGGGTTTTCAAAGTTGCTACAGTACAGTACGTGCACCAAATGTGTACAGATGATGTGGTTTTCACTGAAACTTGCAAAAACGTAGCGCGAAGTCAATTCTTCCTGTAGTACAATTTGTATGCAGGTGTGCGGCATGGTCCGTGGCATGCACGCCTTGTAGGTAATACTGTGTGCCCTTTCACGCACCTGAACTGTGCTGCACTGAGAGTTACGGCAACAATTATGATGATCGCTATCATTTGGAGAGCTTAAAATGTTGCAAGTTTTGTGAGTATCAGTGCTGATATTTTGGGCGGGAACTTAATTAAATGCGTGTTTTGAAGATTTATAAAGATTTTTGAAGAAACTTTGAAGTGTATTTTAGCCCTGTTTCCAGTTTTCAAATAATCGGTGGTGGTAATCGGTTGAAGGACAAAATTTTACCAATGCCGATTATTTACTGATTGTGCGATAATCAGCCCGATGCCGATTGTCTAAGAGATGATCGGTCGAACACTATTTGACTGCTGTCTCAAACATGATTTTATTCTTTATTTTCCCCTTTACCAGCAGAAGAGACTGAGTCAAACCTTGAAATTTTGTAAAATATTGCAATTGATCTGCTCTACACAACTAACTGCCACTCTAAAATCTTTACCATATTTCAGTCATCATTCCCACTCCTCTGGAAGAGTCTGTCTGCTAGTCATGTAAAAATTGCCCAGCCCTTCAATCACAGTTTAAAATTTTATTGAAGACCCATCTTCTGTCACTACATTAGCTTCTATTTTACTTTTCTTTCCCTCTTATCCTATCATTAATTTATGCAAAGACTTCAGTGTGTTTTGTGCAAAATAAAAAATGTCTCATCAACGTCATCATGCAGTCTCAACTGACTGGGCAGATTAGGGACAGTTTTAGGAAGAACTTGCCAGTCATTTTGAATAGCAGATAAAAAGGGCAGCCAACTTTATTTCTTAAATGTGATCAATCAACTCCTCTTTGTTTGTTTGGCCTAATTTATGTCGTATGTGTGTCTGTTGCATGTCAAGGGAAATGCAGTGTCTCCATGCTTAATGAATGAGTTACTTAGGACCCGCCTATGATAGGAATAATTTTTAAGTTCATCTTTACTCACACACCTTCATTTGTTTGGAAAAGGCACACTATATACTGTATACCAGGGATGTACTGAGGTATTACTTCCATACCAAAAGCATACCAAAAATGGAGCTGTCCTTTTGGGATGTGGTTATCTCAATCCTTTGTGGTTATCCTTCCATTGTGGTTCAAATTGCCATTCTCAACCTGGCATCTAAGTAGCTTACAGCATACATTCACAGGGAAGTTTTGAATTTAGTGGGTTGGGTTTTCTTTAAATTGGATTTAGTTCATTGTCAACTCAATTGTGTGTGTGTGTGTGTTTGCATATGTGTGTGATATTTATGTGTGTGTGTTTGTGAAATGATCTAACTTTAAGGAGGATTAGTCTGATAGTTTATCGATACCATTGACCTACGAGGATTGTCAGAGATTGCTGAGTACTGCTTAACTTTCAACTTTTCAGGGGAGAAGAGGCAATCCCCTAGATAAAGTAAGTCTTTGTTAAACTATTGAAGCAGGTTTTATAGGCTAGACTACAAGGAACCACCTTGGTTTCAGAAACATTGGACAAAAGCATACAGTCTCTGGTATCACATGTGTTCCTAAGTTGTTTATAAATTCCGAATTATCTCTTTTTCTTGTCAGTCCTATGATACCCTGTGCTCAATTACAAAAAGTCAATTCAAGGTGGCCTAGCTTTGCCATGCAGTGTACAGTTATGACATAGAAGTGTGATCCCCCCCCTTCCCCCTCCCCTCCCCCATTCACCAGGAGGAAAACTCAAAAAGTGAAAAAAAAATGTGACATTTCTGTATTTGCAGTTTGCAGAGCCCATACACCCCTATGACAAATATATATGTATATACTAGCAAGTAACAGTACCTCTGTTTAGCACTAAGGGTATGTGAAACCAGTCGCTTTATATCAATTGGTATTGACATGTGCATACAGTATGTGCATGTGAGATGGAAATTTTGGAAGTTCTATTGAAAAGCACCCTGCATATTCTATGACATTGACAGTAGCTTAGCCAAAGTGAATTAGTTTATTGCGCCTTCCGCTCAGAGATTTGGTAGCAGGGAACTGGAGGCAAACAGGAAGAATGGTTTCCTGATCTGTGGCATGAACAGTGCCATTGGGCGTAATATCTTCTTTCAGAAGAAGATGGGTTACGGTTATATTTTTGTTCAGTTTCATTGTGTAGTAAAGTTTATGACTTCCCAATGTATTTAATAAAAGTGGGTGTTCTGGACAGGTTTCTAGAATATGCAAGGATAATTTGTTGCATAGTATTGACAGGAGCAACAGGCAGTTTTATTACTGAAGTAAATAATTGAAATGAATTGGGTTCGATTTTACTGAAATGAATGCACAGGTTGTTTTAGCTTGTTGTGTAGCACAATAAAGTAATCCTATGTTATGAAATAAACAAGTTGACTTAAAATTTTGTTGGTTCAAAGAGAAATAAGAACTAGTATGTTGTATGTTTTACATCTGAAAATACAATGGTTTCACCATGGCCTTTTGGAAATTTGTATGTACTGTAAAGCTGTGTTTGTTTAATAGTTGTAAGCTTTGATTTTGTTATGAGTTGATGGGTGTTGTGGCAGTATTTTTATAAAGGCAACATGCCAATTTCCCTTTTATTTAAGAAAAATTATCACATGTTTGAACCCTTCACTTTCTTCTCTTTGGTATAATTATGGCAGAAAGTGTTTAGTAGACCATTACAGTAATACAGTACAAATGTTCTTGTTTCACAACTAATCGTAGGTGCTGTTGGCATACATAATGTGGGAAACTAATTATGATTGTCCGTTGTGTCCAGCAATTAGTATGGTCCTGAGGGACTTTAGTAAAATCAACTGAAGATTTAGGTTTTGTGTTTTAATGAATTCACAGATGATTGATTGATAGGGGTCAGAACACAAGTTAAATATTCATAGGATTGCCAGTTATTTTTAGGAGGGTTTTTTAATTAAACGGAAGGAAGAGGGAGAGACATTCCTTTAGTTAGAGCTGTTACAATGCTGTAACCATAGAAGCGCTACCTCGGAGGTACTTATACTTATTACTTCCATGATTGAAGTAGGTGCATGCTTTTTTTACTGCATGTATCCATTGAACCCTGGTGCTTCCATGGTTGAAAAGGGATATATATACCCATCCTGTAGGCTGTAGCATCCTGTGGAAGCTAAGGGATAGGTGACTTTAATGGAACACGTGGCCTTTAATTGGAAAAGGATAATTAGCTGTAAGAACAGGGGGCTAGTACTTACCAGCCCCCAAGACTGTGCTCATCAGATTTGTAGCCAGTGCTTAAATGAAGGAATCTACAGTCCTTTTGCAAGGTCAACAGTGTGGAACCAAAAAGGTTTTTCCATTTGAAACCATTAAAAAAAATATTTGCACATCACTGTTGTCTTTTTTACATTGTTCCGTGTCCAGTGACCATAAAGGTAATGCATCCTTATTTAAATAAAATGTATTCAAGTTTTGTTTGTATGTTCACTTATAGCAGTTGAGAAAGTGGTAGAAAGAAAACATCCCAGTCTCCATTTCATTTTACCAGTAAAATCAGGTGCACATAAGACTATAATATTGGTCCGGTTTTTTTTCCTTTTTATGTATTACCTTATGTTTTCAGGTGATTGCTCTTGGGTAGTGATACATGAAATGTGATATGTGTCATATCCGTAGTGTTCCTGTTGATGGGGCAAATTCACTGTTAATGATTAGAATGCAAGGTTATCTATGGGCTGTTTGTTTGGACTTTAATGAAAATGGGTAACACTGTGGGTAGTAATTACATCTTAACAGGTACTTTCTCATCATGAAGTGACTGTTGAAAGGTTTGCTAATGCTGTATGAGTGACTGTGTGACTTCCAAGAAGAAAAATAGTTTTTTAAATCATTAAGAGATGTGATGATTGTTTTGCTTTTTAGTCATGTTCTTACTGTATGTAGTGTTACATTTGAGTCTTCTAAATCAATGGTTGAAACAATCTGTGAGAAACTTGTTTTTAGTACTGAATCCTTTTTGACTTTAATGTTGTAAATATAAACTTCTTGTAAAATATTCTACCATGGGTGGAAAAAGTTGGGAAGCTGGGAGACTCCTTCCCAGGAAATTTTGGTATTTTGAAGGAAATTTTGGTAGGCATACATGAAAATACAGAGGGAATTGTGGAAAATAAGACTCCCTTCCTGGGAAATACTGTAAGTGTGCTTTCCAGTTCTGATATTCCACTTTGTTATGAATGTGGCTGGTTTTCTATGCTTATTATTTTACTGTATTATTAGCTGATATCTCAGTCTTTAATATCCCAAAGGCTTAGTAACCTTCCAGCCCCTTGCACTAAAGTATTAAACAGTAGTTTTATTGCCTGATACAATGATCATTTGAGGGGGATGCATCTTGAAGCTGAGAGCAGCTCAGCTAGTGATTGCAAAGAATTATGACTGGATAATGAAGCATGCACAGGTTTTATGGTACACTTTAAAGGTAGTGTCAGTGTTAGCAGTATAACTATAGTTGTTTTTGGGAGACTCTGAGGGTACCCCATTTATTTCCTAGTTTTCCTTGAAGAAGCAGTCATTATAGGCTGTACAAAACCTCATGAACTAAAGATCAGTTTTGTAGGGCTGCACAAGAAAATGTTATCAAGCACTTACATATATTCTATATGGTGTTAACTGAGAGGAGTGTGATGACCTGCTTGATGTGAATTTCTTTTTAAAATTGAAATATCAAAAGACAGCAGAACATTGCAAAGACGATTAAAAAAAAAGAAATGTCAAGTTGTCAGGATACATGTGCAGATAGAAGATACTTGGAAAGGGATTTACGGCTTATGTCTCAAGGACTGTTGCATAATATGTATTAAAACGTGTATGGCTGTGTTATTTTCCTTTGGTCTCAGATGTCAAGTCTTGTGTTCTTTTGATAAATGATCTACATATATCTCAGATAATCTCAAGCATGCTCATAAATTAACATACTTTGTTCTGTAACAACAGCTTGGTACAGGTACCAAAACTGAAGTGCTCTACATTACATTGAAACAGTGTGGAGAAATTGCCCCATGGCATAATGTTGTAATTTATCCAGTTTGCAGCACTTGACAATCGACTCACACTACAGTATTAACATCTCCTCATCACAGTCATATCCCAAACAGTCTCAAATTGCACTTGTCAGTTCTCTCTTTACAGATGACTCATATACTGACTCTCTGCAAAGTTATTTTTCCCCTTGACTTCCAAGGAAATGATATTGCATTTCTTTGTTATTAGTTTTACTAAAAGAGATGGATGTGACCATGCTTTGCTTCCTAGGAATGGATGGCAGAGTTTTCACATATAAATTGGATTACATGAACCTGCTAAATTAAAGAAGATGAAAATTGACTAATGATGTTAACACCACCGGTAGTAAAATTTATTGCCATCCTTTGCCCAGCACATTTGTAAAAGTGTTTTAAGAGGAAATGAAAAAGTGGACATAATTCTCATCGAGCAAAAGGTTTTAAATGGTATGAGCATTCATTGAGTGAGTAGATTTTGCAATTATTGCATTCAACTGCATAGTGCAGTTGGATATCTGCAATACTAATTCACAACATGCCTGGTGCTCACTATCATTCCTACTACACCAGATCAGCTGGCTTGTAGGAGGAATGCTTCACATACCAGGTAAAACCTCTGTAGGATTACTCTTAAATTAAACCTGTGTCATCGCAAGCTCATGACAGTTCCTGTAGCTGCACCACAGGACGGTGGCCTTATTTGTACATCGTAGCTCGTATTGCAGTGTGTGCGTACTTCCATCTCAACACCATTGAGTAATACAGTGGTCCGTTTTTATATTCAGTTGTTCATTTAGTATCTCTGTAGTACGAGTACAGGGCTTAATGTTAAGCTGGTAATGATGGCAAATTAATGTGAAAACGTGAATGGTTATTAATTGTTGCTGTTTCCAGTATGTATAGGTGTAATGCATTTTGGTGTTATTGGTCTGTGAAAAGAGTGTTCCATTTCTCTGATTTTGGAAATTCTCTTTATTAAATCGTTCATCATTGCTCTCCTTGGAGAGTTTGTTCTGTGTTTAAGAGCCTCCGTTTCTTTTGCAGAGAATCCTTACTTTTTTTTTTTTTTTTGGGGGGGGGGGGGGGGGGAGAGGGGTTTTGGGTGTTTAAGAGCCTCCATTTCTTTTGCAGAGAACCATATTTTCTCTTGGGAGGATGGTAGGGGGAGGGGATCAGGGAGGGGGTAGCACAGAGAAAAGTAAGGAGCTCTGCATGTATAAAGGAATTAAAGAGTGCAGTATGTCATGTTTATTTGGTAGGTAGTCTTTTGTTTAGAAACAAAAGTATTCTTTGTACATCTGTGGTATCTGGAAAGATTCCTGAGAGGAACGTTCACTATCATACCAAAAAATTTTATTCTCTTGAAATAAAGTTAATGTACTCGTTGCATATACTGTAGCGACAGCATTGTAGAGATTGCTTTAATACCCAGAAACCCAGTGCACACAGCCCCAAATACAACAAATGGGAAACAAGTCTGTTGAGCAATTTATATTGAGGTTTCCTGCATTTTTTGACTAGTATTGGGCTAGGGCTGACAACCAAAAATAGCGTGGTATCTCAGAAAATAAACCCACTCCTGGTTTCCAATTGGCCAAGGCAATTATTTTGCTGTTTGTTGCCTGAAACAGACATGCTTATTTCTCAAAAAAAAAAAAAGTTTCACAAAATAACATAAAATCTGTTTGTGTCCAGTGACTGCCATTGACCTCAGAAAACAGAAAATGCAAAAAAGAAATGTTTTTGTTTGGCGTTTTGTGTTGTTGTGCAATAGAGCAAAAGTGGAAGTGTAATTAGTCTTTGGATTACATACCTATCAGAAATGATCCTGTATGAAGGGTACTTTGATCAAGGTTGCTTAAGACAGCATGAAGAACTAATGAAGTTTGTTATAAAGGTCAGTGGCTAGTGACTATCTACTTTTCCTATTGCAAGAGCATACATGTAAACAGAAGAGTCCCATTGAAGATACAGTAGTGGCATGTTCATGGCCAAAAAAAAAAAAAAAAAAAAAAAAAAGAAATAAGTAGATAAAATAAATAAATTTAGCAGTTGAAAAGTTTTCTCTTTTAATGGCTGGGAGTTGTGTTACAAGAGACATATTAAAATTGCAGATAATGGTTTGAAAATTATTTATTACACAATATCAGTTAAAAAAGCAGTTGGAGCCTTATTTTACACAATAATGGAAATTTTGCCATAAATATATATATATATATATATATATATAATGAAATTTTTCTCTTTCCGTAACACAAGTGTGAGAATTTTGAAAACCTGCACCATATCCTGGGATGTTTTACTTTTCTATTTATAGAATATTGCTCCTGTATGTAGAAAACAAAGAAAAAAGGAGCTCGTAGAATGGAAGTAATTTGTTCAATTTGAAATTGGCATGAACTATTATAGCAGTAGGCATTGACCAATCAATTACAGCTCTGCTTCTTTTGATTAATTCTTGTGGAACATGTGAAAGAAAGCCTTGTGGGTTTCAACTATGTGCTGCTTGGAAAATTGCCCCAGTTCAAAAGTGTAGGCTACTTAGCCCTATAACTATTTCTAACCCAGATATTCATTTTAAAGGGGCTATGCACATGAATTCCATTTTTGATTACTTTCGAATGCCTGAGTAGTTTATGGCAACTTAATGTTGGCAGACTTAATCAAAATAGGTTGAAATCATATAAAAATTACATTGAAATTGTTGATGTAGTTACACAAACAGGGTTGCTGTATTATGCCTCAATAAGTGGATGTGATAACTCATCCCAGATTACAAAAGAGGTTGTTTTAAATTTCTGTAGTAATGTGGGAAATGTATTGCCCTTTACTGAATAGGCATATGAGGCAAGGGGCAGGGGGTACTGTGCATCCTCCAAATTTAAAGGAAATCCAAACTTTGGGTAGAATCTGTAGAAATATGCAGGCTAAAAGCATCTTGAAAAGCTCATAGATTTGGGCAAAAAATTTGTGTCCCCTCCCCCAAGTCAAAGAGGTCTCATAAACCAGATGCTATAGTGTAATGTACATTCGAAAAGGAAATATTTCTCATCCTTTTTCCTTAGTATGCACATATATAAGTTTGTTTAATAACAAGCATGTGTACATTTGTCAGACTATCAGTATCAGCCTGCAGTACCAGGTGGTGGTATTCATTACAAGGCATAGATTTCAATTTGGCAGATCTCAGTAGGTCTAGCACTGTACTGCACTATAAATTCTGCATGTTTTGTGTACAGTATGCAGTGTTTGTGCTGTGCATGGTGTGGGGAAATACCGCGTACTTCGAGGCTCATCGTCCTGTTAACTTCGTTCCATACTGCAGTATCATCTGTGTTGACACTGGAGATAAATATGTTTAGTGATGCTTGTGGACCATCTTGTATTTCGATGTTTCTACTCCAATTACGAAAAGAATTTACAATCTGAGGGAGATGGAATTATTTCATGCAGTTGGCCTCACGTTGAGGAGACCCTGAGGCCACTGTACTCTCATGGATAGGATAGCATGTTTTAAGCTGATATGTACATGCAAAACATATGCTAGTTACAGTATATGACCTGAAGATCTCAGTGTATTTTTTAAGGTCAATGTGTTAAGACTCCCTGCCTGGTCAGAGATGTATGATGTTTAGGAGAAGATGAAGGTTTCCCAATAGGTGTTTCTACTGGGATGTGTCATTGATTAAAAATGGTGTGATTCATAGCCACTGTAGTGTATTTTAGTATTGTGCAGCCAGGGTGGCAGCTCCTTGGTATGGTGTCTGTGCACAGTCTTGATACTACTGTTGTAGAACCCAGTTCTATATGTGCATCGTTTAACAGTGTTGCCTTGTGTGGGCTACCTCTGAACCAAGTTGGGCACCAACATTCCAACAAACAATGGACTTGGTTGTATTCTTGGAAGCAGTGTGTGTCATATTATCACATTATTTTCATAAAGGCCTTGTTACTGCTGTAGTAAATTTACACTATGCAAAAATGGACACTTTAGACTTCATATGAGGTACTACAACTTGCCCTTATCAAGTGCATGTAACAAATCTGTGTTGTGTTTATTATTACTGCATGGCCCTGTAGATGTTGTTATTATTGATTGTTAAATAGGTTAGCTAAATCATGGTGTCAGTGTTAGGGCAAGAAGTCTCATTTTGCTTCCCCCTTCCCCTCACCCCCTCCATCTTGTTTTGTGGTTCGTGGGCTATTAAAGTAAAAGATAATAATGTAGTTTTGTGTAGCACAGACTCTAACAGGAGTTCTTCAGTGCACTTTAGATAGGTGACCAGATGTCCCCGATTTTCGGGGACAGTCCCCAAATCCAGTGTTCCGTCCCCAACAAAGAAGTGTCCTCGAAAATGTCACCGATTTGAACAAATGCCCTTGCAATTTCAAATTTCCCAAGATATTAATTATAATGTTGTAAAAATAATTTTGTTGATTGTTTAGCCTACTGCATGTGTACCTTTTGGGTGGAAGCTGAACAGCCGGCTAGCTATGTTTTAGGCCTAGAATTACATCAACATCGGTGAGATATATATCGTAGTGCCCAAGAACAATGTACGTAGGCGAACAAATAACAGGTACCTGCAATCACAGAGATCGAAAGTCAAGAGCATCACTGATTTTCTAGTTCTGACTGGTATGATCACACACATTTATTGTAGCCAATTGCCAGTCACACTGACGATATATATTTTCCTTACACGGTGCCTGGTCCAGTAGCGTCCCTGATTTAAACCTGAAAAATATGGTCACCTTACTTTTATACCAGTGCTGAAACTGCAAACATTAAGAGAGTTTGGAGAAAGTAAAAGGTTTAAGACAATGCATGAATTGACAGATCGGGAAGGTGTTCTGTAAACTTCTTGCTTTCTGCATGACACTCAATAGTGTGCTACATTGTAACTGTAGAATAACAGGAAATGCACTCAACAGTGTGTTACACTCCAGGTCAGAGCTCTGTTATCCAGTACTGGATCCCTGTGAGCTGTGGTGGAAGTCACAGAAATGCACACAAAAGCTATTCCTGTAGTACTGTAGGAATGTTTTCTGTTGTTCACCAGCCATTTAAAGTGATGTTAGCGTCCATTGGTTGAGCTATTTTGTCAGTAGATGGTTTTCAAATGTGAAAATGTTTACATCAGATGTCATGGTTGTACAGCCCTAGAGAGTCACAACAGTTTGATGACATGTTTGCCATCCTTGTTAATACAAACAGGAGGGAGGTGGAATGCTCATTGCACAGACAAATTTTGTCCATAATGGTCAGCTGTGAAGTACAGGAACTCCTTGGTATGGTACTGCTTCTTTTAAAGACGGGAATTTAGCAACAAAATTGTAAATTATGCCAAATTCCATTTTGTAATGAAGCTGTTCTCTAAAGTTGCATAGATTTCTGTATGTATAAGTTGATTTCTTTTTGTGAAGTTACAGGAATATTTGTTGCTAGTTATTGGTACATTTACAAGAGAAATTTCAAATTTTAGATCATAAGTATTTACACATTTGCTGGAGTTCGTAGATCTCAATTGAGTTGGCTCTACTGAAACAAAATTCATTTGAAAATGACGGAATATTACTGAAGTTACTACATATTTGATCTTTTCTGATTTTTTCATGTGGATTTCTTTTGTCTCCTTAATTTTTTGGTTTTCCATATTGTGCTGTGATTTCCATGAATTTTGTCAAATTTCTGCAAAATTGCAATACCCCCTGTGTGTCGAAAGTGCCTTGGCTTTGACAAAATTTTGAAGTAAGGACATGAGTAAGATGCTCTATATACTCTCTGGAGATTTGTTTTCTCCTTTGGTTTTGGCTTTTGGGACCCCACAAAAAGTACCTCTCAACAGCAGTCACAGTATACATACTGAATAGCCAGTAGAGATGCATACAGGTCCATCAATCAAAGAATATTTAGAAAGGTGTGGAGGATGGATGTTTGGAGTAAAAGAAGAAACAAGATGGCAGTGTGAAGGAGATGGTTCCCTAGCTAGCATTATATACAGCAGTGGTAGGGAACTAAGTTCTGGCCCATGGACTGTGTAGGGCACGGGAGACTATTTGATCCAGCATGTGAAGCAAATTGGGGAATTCATAAGGTGTCTCTGAGTATATCCTGTGGACCCACAAAGGTCCACCCAAGGGTGACTGGGCTCACCATCCCTTGGCACCTACGACATCAACAGCCTGCAAGTGGTATTATGACTATATACATTATATCAAAATGGCATTGCGTAGGAAAAGGTTTCCTATTGCTGATATGTACAGGAGTGAGTGATTGACCATACCGTACAGTACGGTACTAGTGATAGGCCAATCATATGGTTGCAAGTGAGGGCATGTGTGTTGGTTGTCCTGTGGTATGACAAGTGTACTTCAAGCGTAGTAACAACATAGCAAATATTTCTCTATGATATAGAGGAGGTTAAACTGTTTTTAGGTATGTGGCTTCCATATGACCATGGATGTAGCAGGGAAGTAAACTAGGATGCTATGACAGTAAAATCACTGAAAGTAAATACCCTGTACAAACATTAGTGTTTGCACCGGGTACCCGACCGACGATGTCAGGACCCAGTTCTGAAATTGCTACCTGGATCCAAAGTTTCACTAACATAGATTGCATGTGTGACAGAACACCTAACATGTTACTTTTCCCTGGCAAAATTTATCACACACATGCCTAAGAACACTTGCCATGCCCATACATAAGATACGTTGGTGTTATATCAATGTGCGAAGCAAAATTTCTTATTATGACTTTACAACAAACTTGTAGCCTAACAGAAGTTTTATTTTCGGGTACCCGGGTACCCGACGGACCATCGACTTCGAGTACCCGGTTCCAAATTTTGGACCCAGTGCAAACATGTTTTACATCTATTTGTGGGTACATGTTTAACTCTGAACCCTTGAGTACCACTTTTCTTCATAGACCTGTGTAATAACTAATATAAAATACATTCCAGTGTTGCCATGTTACTGTAACTGCATGTCAAGTCCATACATATCTGTGTATATCCGCAATGCTAAGCTGGTATTTTTATAGTGTGAGTGTTTTATTTTTTTTCAATTATGCACACAATTCCTGCAGTTCCCTCTTTCATTTTATCTATGTTATGTGTAAAGAAAATTGTGAATGGTGTGGAAAACTTCCATTACTAGCTAGACTTTTAAAGTTAAGTTGTTTATAAATATCCCATAAATAAAGATACGTGTACGATTGTTCAACTGAAGTGCTTTGCACTGTCATTTTTAGTAGTCTTAGCTGTGCATATTTGGATTGAAAATTGAAGTTAATTTTAGTGTCATGGTGATCATGGTTTTAACTTGTTAGCACCCTTTAACCCTGCATTATTTCTATCACTGAATATGTTTGTGGAGATGTGTGGAATCCACAGACAGCATCAGGGAAAGAAAGGCAAATGAAGAGTGGTCTCCATGTTAAGCCTGCTGCACACGAGGGGAAACTAGCTCAGCAAAATGCCTCGCATGCCACTTTGCTCAGCTAATTTCTCATGTGTGCGTGAGTTTTGGTGAGATTTCCGCCTTGCGAGGCAGAAGACTCAAGTATCAAATGTGTTTGATTCTTTCTGACACGAGTGCCACTTTTCTCACTGTGTGCGCCTGACCTGAGCATTTGGCTCACAACTTAAACCCACTGCGCAAGTATATTTCAAATGAATAGACCTAACTTTCGGCCTACTCATTCAGAATACGCTTTCGCAGTGGGTTAAAGACGTGAGACAAATGCTCAGGTCAGGCGCACACGGTGAGAAAAGTGGCTCTCATGTCAGAAAGAATCAAACATGTTTGATATTTGAGTCTTCTGCCTTGGAAGGCAGAAATCTCACTAAAACACGCCTGCACACCTGAGAAATTAGCTGAGTAAAGTGGCACGCGAGGCATTTTGCTGAGCTAATTTCCCCTCATGTGCGGCAGGCTTTAAATTCTGTATTGTGTTCACTATAGAATATAGGCCTACATGGTTGCCTTGTAATATGAGATGCTGTTTGAATCCTATCATACTATTTTGCAGAGCAATGGTATTAAATTGTGCAGATTATGTGGCTGGTATGGTATAGGTTTCAGTATATAACTAGTGCTGGTATACTTTTTACATGCACTGTTTCCTGTGATTGCAATTTATGCCTGGATAATTAACTGTGTGGTAATATACATTCTTGTGTAGCATAAACCTTACTACAGGAAAGCTCAAATAAATGTTCAAAGTTGCAATGCTTATGCATCAGGGCTTACATATATTTCACTCCTACTGACTTCCCCTATGACTACTATTGGACGGTCCATATACCCTGGAATGATCACATGCAATGAGCCCTTGGTGATCTAGATGGCACTCTGTCCATATCCTGAACTGTCTACCCTAACTGGCCTAGCTTAACTGGCCTAGCTTAACTGGCAATGAAACAAGGGTGAGTTAGAGTAGACGGTTCAGGATACGGATAGAGTGCCATCTAAGAAAGGATTTCATTGCCAGTGATCATTCTGGGTTGTATGGACTGTCCAGTAGTAGTAATGCCCCCTGTGGGCTGGGGGTTGTAGAATATGCCCACGGTATTCCCCGCCTGTCATAAGAGGCGACTAAAGGGGAGGACTTGAAACGAATTTATCTAGTTGACACTATATAACACATTCGTGTTGGTGTGTCGTTAAATATTATCTAACTAACCAGTAGTAGTAATGGATGAGGTAAGTAGGGCCTATAGATTCACAAAACAGGTAGGTTTTGGGGATTTGATTTGTCAGGGGTCATAAATATTTCGGAATATGTTCTGGAATATTCATTTTGGAATACTAAACCTGGCTATATTGTGGTCCACAGGAGAAATTTTCATTTGTTTGGTGGACAATCAGAAGAGGATGGTATGTTTGTAACATATTATGGCATTTTTTTGCCGCCTCAGCACCCTTCTGTGAGTGATTTTGACTGCTGAAAAGGATATTCACACAATCCCCGGAAGTATTTTGAACCCTGCTGTGCATACAGTTAGGATGCATACCCTTCATAAGTTGTCAAATGGTGTATACACCAGACATAACAGAGCATTAATGCCTGTCTGTGGTGAGATGTGTTTTACTACTCCTCACCAGTGGATAATGTGGTGTTTATTATCTTGCAAATAGTTTTGAAAGGTATCTGATGGGGTGTCCAAGTTTTTGGAACATGGAAGAATGTTAATGGTAGAACGAGCTTTTAAATGTCAAAATTATTGTACTGGTTAACAACAAGGCTGTTGACTACTTGAATTTCCTTTTAAATGTAATATTTGTAGTGTAAATTGTCACATGCCTTGCTCCTCATTTTGTGGGATTTAAAGAAAAAGAAAATTTATAAAATTTTACATGGATTACAAAGAAATTAATTTTGTGCTTTCATATTTTTCTTTCTCCTAGGGAACAAATTTCTTTCTGCTGACTAAGTTGGTACTGGGATTTTTTTGGGTGGTAAAAGAAGTAACTAGTGCGTCATCACCATGGCGCTGCTGTCCCTGAAAATTAACATCATTGCTGCTAACAGCACCAAAACGATGCAGTTTGAGCCTACAACGCTGGTTTTTGATGTGTGTCGTATTATTCGAGAGAAGGCTGCAGAGGCATCAATTTTACCTGGTCAAGGTGAGTTTTAAGGTAAAAAGTTTATACTAGTGGAGGATGCACTCCATATCATATAGAGTCGTCTTGCACAGTGTATATAGTTTAAAAATAATTCAGCAATTGAATTCACTTGGAAGTACTGATTCAGGTATTATAAAACAATTGATACTGGTGTGGATCAAGGCTGATAATATGTACGATACTGGCTGGTTCTTCTCCTTCCTGCTCGTAATTGTGCTTTATCCCACTGGTCATCAATATATTAAAATATGTACTCTGCCATTCATCTGGCAAGTTACTCAAGAGTAATTTACAGAATTGTAGTTTTGGGTAGTTATTAGGTGCCACTGAAAACTGTAGGTCATTAAACTTTGATAGATTTGCTGGAAAAAAGAAGAAAAGAAAAATAAAGAGCCGCTGAATTATTTAGCAACTTGAAAATTCTATTGTAGAAAAATTCAGAAATACGAAGCCTAATCATGTGCAATGGTTTGTAGTTTGATACAAAGAAGTTCATAGTATATGTACAGGTATGGATATCAGTGGTTTATAGAGTTGATCGTGCAGTATTACACAGGATACTGCTTCTAGCATTCAGTGCAGCGTCATGTTTTATAAGGTGAAACCCAAACCATGTCAGTTGAAGAGGTTTGCAGCTGCATAGTCTGAAGTGGTGTGGGTATTTATAGCTCAAAGATGGCTGCTGTCTGATGAGGCCATGTTATGTGACATCATGTGGTGATATCTCCTTTTCTTCGTGTTGTTAATCTATTATTAACCAGCGTCATATTGTAAAACAGCTCATATGGAACATGTTTCTAGTCACTGTGTTGTATTGTTCTGTAAGTACTGTACATGTCTGCATATTGTGACCTTCATATGAGGTATTCTGGGGTTACAGTTCTAGCACAGCTCTGCATACTTGTGTGCACTATGTTATTTTCAGCTTGCCATCTGATATTTTTGACCTATTAAAATTGGGATTGGGGATTTCCTGAATAGCAGTTTGAAATGGTTCACCCTACTGTGAGGTGATGTTGTTAATGGTAATAAGCTCAGGTAGTTACCATTTCCGCTCATCCCTACATCTGATAAATAGCTATTAATCACCACACATAGACTTAACCATGTACTGCAAGGGAGCACACATTCTTGCACCATTCTGTGTAGACAGCCTATGTATGTTGTTTTATCTCATCCCCACAGTATGTGGGGGATGAGATACTGTGCTTCGTATACTGTTGAAAAGTGCACACATTTACCTCTGCCAGTCTCCATAGCAACTGAACCATGGAAGAGCATGTAAGGGAAATTTGAGGCTTAATAACTGTTACTCAGGGGTGGGGCAGAAAATAGTGGTGAAGTTCCTGTTTTCTGGTCATGTGACCAAATATGCCTAAAATTTGGGTCAAAGACTCAAATGATCAAATGACATCCACAAGGTCAAAAGTTTGTGGTGAATTCCTCCTAAAGTAAAAAACACAGTTGAGCCCAAACTTGGTGCATGGATGCATAGTCCTCGGGACTGTGTCTCCATTAATGTCAGCATGATAGGTCAGAGGTCAAAGGTCATGAAAGGTCAAAATAGACATTTTACAAATCTGGCTATAAAACCAGAATAAAACAATAGGTGACCCTGATTTTGTGATATACCTTTCTAATTAAAGCCCTCTTGACACAACTTGACATTTGGCCTCCTGAGGTCAAAGGTCAAGAGTTCAGAGGACCAAACAACAATTTGGGGGTCAAAACTGCCGTGTACCGGCACAACCCTGGAGGTGCTACTGACACCAAACTTGGTGAGGGGGTGCATAGTCTTTGTAATTTGTGCCTCCAATACCACCAGCATGATAGGTCAAAGCTCAGAGGTCAAAGGTCATAAAAGGTCAAAATAGGCAATTTTACATATCTGGCTATAAAACCAGAATAAAACAATAAATGTCCCTGATATTATGACATACCTTTCTCATTGAAGCCCTCTTGGCACAACTTTACATTTGAACTCCTGAGGTCAAAGGTCCTCCTGAGCTCAAAGGTCATAAGGTCAGAGGGTCAAATAATAATTGGGGTCAAAACTGTGCTGTGTACCGCAGGGCTGGTCATGAGAATTTTTCAGGAGGGCAAGCAACTGCCCGCCTTGCTTTAGCTGTTACACTTCAAGGCGGGCAATTAGTTGCCCACCCAAGATTTTAGGCGGGCAGTTGTGTAAATATAAAATTTACATTTAAAATTATCTTAGCTAAAAGCATAACAGTATTGTACAAACTGAACTGCAAGGAAACCTTGTTGCATAATAAAAACAAGAATGAGGATGAACACTTTCATGTTTAATTGCAAGAACTGTGCAAAACTCAGGCTTGACTCAACCACCCCATGTAACCAATGGGGAGGTTTTGATATGAGCAAAGGGCAGTGCGTACCACAAATCACCTGGAGCACAAATCATGGGGGTCATGGGGCCATAACCCTCTCTGAAAATAAATGTTAGGGGGAAGCACCCCCCACCCCCACCCCAGCCAGATCCAAACTTAGATATGCAACACTCATAACAAAAACAGTGGTGCAATGTTTTGTAAAATCATGTTATAAATCAGTCAAAAAATAAAAATGATTTTATCTCACCGTGCCACAAATACCCAAACTAGCAACATCATGGCACCCTTCAGGGTAGAGTTGGTGCTCTATTCCCTTCTACCTTATGTACCACTGTGGACACTGGGTGGACCAAGTCCAGGGTAACATATGGCGGAGCCACTCCATGATTGGTGCCAGTAAGGGTCCAAAGATCAACTGACATCCACACAGTTGGGCCTATATTCCTTCTTCAATGGTACGTAATGTAGTCCAGGCGCAGATCCAGAAATTTCGAAAAGGGGGGAGGGGGGAGGGGCCAACAGCCCCCTTCAGTATTCTCCTACATTAACATGCTAATTTTTGCGCATTCGTTATTGTTGATGCGGCGAAAAAGGGGGGGGGCTGAGGCTGGGAAAGCCCCCTTCCCTTGGATTCGCACCTACTGTAGGCGGGCCCAGGCCTGCAGTCCGGAAATGGCAGTGACAAGTTAGATCTAATCTCAAAGCTTTGTGTCCTTCTTGCGAGTAATTAAGTGAAGTATGCACAAAAATCATACTTGTTCCCCTTTAATATAATGGGTATATACTTTGACCATTATCTTCCGACAGGAGTGGGGGAGCTAGGTTGGGGCCATGGCCAGGCCACAATGTTTTCGTCTGGTGGTAACTGATGAATCCTCCACCCCCACATAGCAACAAAATGAGGATTTAGAGTGTTATGTTCATATCACTTTAAGGACTTCAAGAGACTAAAACTACTTGCTTCTCGTAACAGTAATATGTATGGCAAAAGGCTTAGAAAATATTCAAGTTGGTTTGACAAGCAAAGACCTATTCTGGCCATAAATATGTCTGAACTCTCATACCAACATCTCAGACAACATTTGATAACACTTTCAAACAAACATGATTGGTAAATTTTAGACCCTGTAGCTCTACGAGTAAGCAGACACTACTTCTGCATATTGCAGCATCCTAGTAGGCCTATCCATCTATTTTACACGTTAGGCAACAGCAAAATTGCAAAGCCCCCCTAGAGAAATTTGCCTCGTGGTGAAAACCTTCCAATCAAAAATTGTCAGTATTATGTAGATACTTGTTTGAGAGTCTTTTGAACATGTCAGGACAATGGTTTTGTCATTTCTGACAAATTTAGTAATGTTTGACAGTGAATTGACACTCAAAAACGATGTATTTTGAAATTGTACTCTCTGCAGTACAAGATGCATGCAGCAAGCTGTAGCTTTCTTGTGCAACTGAACCATGTAAAATCAAGCTGTGCGCGCGGCATGCTAGTTTGTGCTGCGTTGTCAGATTGTACGGCTGGCTGTTTTCGCTAGGGAAGTTGCCGAATATTTTGGCGTGGAAAGTCATTAAATTTGGGTCTTTAAATGTACTAATTTGAATGTATTTTGATGGTTTTAGCATTGTATTTTCACACGGGCGATCATATTTTCTCAAGGTGGGCTGTTTGTTGCCCGGCACACAATTTAAGGAGGGCATTTTGTTGCACACCTTGGCAAGTGTTTTTGCTTCCGAGGCGGGCGTTTAGGCGGGCACGGGCGATCGCCCGGGTCATATGACCAGCCCTGGTGTACCGGTACAACCCTGGAGGTACTACTGACCCCTAACTTGGTGAGGGGGTGCATAGTCCTTGTAATTTTTGCCTCCAATATCACCAGCATGGAAGGTCAAATGTCAGAGGTCAAAGGTCATAAGAGGTCAAAGAAGGCATTTTTTTCAAATCTGGCTATAAAACCAGAATGAAACAATAAATAATGACCCTGATATTGTGACATACCTTTCCCATTGAAACCCTCTTGGCCCAACTTGACTTTCAAAAGGTCAGAAGGTCAAACAATAATTTGGGGGTCAAAACTGTGCCTTGCACCAGCTCAAACCTGGAGGTGCTACTGATCCCAAACTTGATGAGAGTGTGCATAGTCCTTGTAATTTGTGCCTCCAATATCACCAGCATGGTAGGTCAAAGGTCATGATAGGTCAAATGACATTTTCAAGGTCACAAATATATCTTGAATTTATCCAAAATTGAAAATACTACTGGCCTCAAACTTGGTATATGGTTGAAGGTTAGGAAAACTTGTTTCATCAGCATTAACATGGATGTGTAGTGAAAATTGTAAAAATCATCTCAAATGGCCTGTGTATGTGCTGTAAGTGCAAAACTCACAGTGAAGGGGGGTCAGAAAGAATTAAAAGGGGGTGGCCTGTTGCAAGTTAAAAATAATATTTGAAGTCTGTTACTCTGTCTTTTATTTACTGTAGGATCCTGTTCATCCATCTTCATGATTGGAAAAGTTTACTGCTGTACATCAGTGTTCTCCACTAGCTGTTTTGTCCGGGGGCTCCGCCCGTACAAAATCTGCCACACTACTTTAGCGCCCGGACAAAACTTTGCCGCCCGCACAGAAAATTGACCCGCCCGGTCAAGAAGTTGGCTGTACACTCAATCACAAACACCACAACTTAGTCATTTGACTGCCTATATTTGATTTCAAATACTCATGACAAGCAATGTATAATAAAACATCGGAGATGCAAACCCAGCTCACTTTTACCTGAGCTCTTATATCATTCAGTATGCACTTACTGCATTTCTTTCATATGTTTCCACAGTAGGAATCTGTTACCATCAAACTCATCCACTAAACGAAACCATTCAATTGAACTGTTCCCTAGGTTTCCCGATTTTCACCCGAAATTTCAGTTAAATTTAAGTGAACTACTTCATTCTTGAATACGTCCAAGTGGAAACTGGAGCTTCAGATCTGCAAGTAAAGTCAAAGATATTTAGAAAAGGCAATGTGCAAAAAGGAAATGACCACAAAATGCCCAGATTTGAACACATAGGGAAGGCTAAGAACAAGGAGGTAGATTGCACCATTTGCGATCTAAGCCCTCCTAAATTGTCAAAATTTTCCCAAAGGGGGTCCCCCTCCCCTTAGACCCCCCCAGGATGGCGATCACAAGAGCCCTGGACAGAAAACAGACCAGTGGAGAACCCTGTGTACATGTGTCTAAAGTGATGCCATTTTCACTGTATGGTCACATTCTTATAAAGGTATACCTACTGTGTTGGCCCTTTTTAGTACCAAAAGCTGGCACTGTCAGTTTCAGTATAATGCTTCAGTGTACAGTATCCAAGGTTATGTAGGCCTATAAACTGAAAAGTATATGAGAGATATCTAGATAAAAGAACAATAACAATGAAAGGAAAAAAAGAAGAAGTAGTTTTTTGGAAGTAATGTGTAAAGGCCTACTCATAACAAACAGAAATGTAGCAAAGAATAGTACAATACAATGAAGTACAACAGAAAGCAGTACTTAAATGATATACACTGTAGAAGGTAGCACTTTTGTTGCTTCTGGCTATTGAAACTAACGATTGTAAGTGTTGTACCCTGGGTTGCCAGATTTTCTGTGAGGCAATGAGCCAAATTTGACATTCAATATGGTAAAAACTAAAAAGTACCAAAGGCAAATTTGTTAGCATTTTACTCAAAAAGCATGAATATGATATGAAGTGAGCTGGCTTTTTGTGACCACTTTCTGAGTTTACATTCATTTATGCTGTAAGTAAGAATTTTGAGACATAAATTACATGTTTTGCCAGTTTGGGGTCAAAGTTGTGTACAAAACATGCATTTTGAAGGAAACTTGACAGTTGAAAGGAAAAACATTAAAAACGCCAAAATGGTGTTTGGTGTCAGTTTTAAAATGAAGGCGGGGACCTCCTCAAAAATGCGAAATAAAGTGTTGTGCCAATATGGCAACAGTGGGTGCACCCTCTGCCCTCTCCTGTCGGTGTTCTCTCTCCCATCATTTATTTGCCTCAGTATGTGTTAGGAGCATTAAAAAGCTCTGAATATCAGTTTTGTAAAAGTTTTGATTTGGCAATGCATTACAAGTAGGATTGTCATGAATTTTCAAAACAGGTTCTTTAGTAGTCTTGATGAAGAGTTTTCTTTGAGTTGGATGTAAAAATGACTGGTTTTCCTATTAGTGAGATATTTGTACAAGTCTCTTTTGTGCCAAGTCATTTTGGGCCTATGCTGTTAAAGTGATGCGAAGGATAAAGAAAGACATAACAAGAAGCAAAATCTTATGTTTTTCACTTTTTGCAAACTCATGGCATCACTTTAATACTGTATTTGTGCTCTGTTGCTGGACTACAGTATCAAGTTACTGCCATAGACTTTCCTGCTTTTGACATAATTTGCATGTTTACAGGGCTTCAGTTTTCTAAGGTGTTAACTACACTAAAAATAAGTTTTCCAGTGGAAAGAACCTCTCCATCTGCCAGATGGTACTATCTGCAGTATGAAGTGGTTGAAAGGGCTGTGACCTCTACTGTAAATAGCTCTGTGAAAGTGTTGACAATTCAAAGGAAGCTGAGGCATTGAAGGTAGTACAGCAAAGCTGGTTAGGAGTTGTTGAAGTCTTCTGCTGGGTCAACCCTGTTAAAGAGATCATATTTTGGATGATTTGTGGTGGGATACCTTTTGGTTGTAAATTCACTGAGATATATATCAGACACTGGATGTGGAAAGAAAGGGAAAAGGATGTGGTACAGTAGCCTGCCGCAAGCTAATTCTTGTTGTTTACTGAAATGTCAAAGCCTGTTACACTTGCGTTATTGTTCTAAGTGTACCAGTGGTTTGATTATCACAAATACATGCACTCCTCCTTCAACTGGAGTGCATACAAAAGGAAATAAGCCAAAACACTATTTATGTGAAAATAGCCAGGTACTATGTCGCAAAATGCCACACACTTTCTTGCACGTGCTATATACTTCTTAGAATGCATTGTGTAATAACATGGTTCACCAGAACTCTTGTTCTAAAATTTGAAGTTCTTTCTCAAGTTTTGATTTATTCGATTCTATATGACTTTCCATATTTCAAGGGGATGCGAGGACAACAGTTGTTTTCCATCTGTCTTTTACACAGCTTGTCAGTGAGACCTTCATTGAGTGACTTTTAAGCAGTCACACACTATAAACCTGGGTTGACTTTGGTTTCGTGAAATGCAGTGTAAACAGACATACTTTAGATGATTGTCTGTCGAATATTTATGATTTTTTCTTTGTTGTTGTTGTACAAATTTTAGTAGAGTACAATCTTGCAAAAGTTCATGGACATTTGTAAATTAGGAATGCAGCCAAGATCAGTATTTTAATAATAACGCAATAGAAATCAAAACTTATATTACATGTCTGCCCCATTGGCAACCAGCAGCAGCAGGAGGTGTACAGTGTAGCCTACAGTATTTACCTGACAATGTAGAGAACCTTGAGTAGAAATTTGTTTGATTTGAGAGATCAATTTGGTATTGTTAAATACCTTTGCTTGTCTACTATGTTATACCATGGTCCAGTATAGTAATACCCCTTGGAAGGTTATTATCTCTATGGTTAATACTCCTTTGGGGTTCCCTGGGCCTTGTTCTGTACAACAGATTCTGTGTATCAGTTTCTGTGTTGTGAGGGTCCAACATACTGTACACAGTGTACTGTATGCATAGCTCTTTGTATGTTCAAAGACCCACATCTTGACAAATGAACTGGTGATTTTAGTGCAGACGTCTACCTACACACTTTGCTCAGCACATGTAATCCAAATATGTAGTGAAATAGGAATGCCTTGATGTACCATACATGTGTAGTTGAGAATGGCAAATTCAATCCATGGATGTTTACTCAGCAGCCTTTTTGTACATTGCATTCTTTGCAAACTGTAGTGTGATGCTACAGAGGTGCTCATCTTTTATCAGTTTGGATGTTTCAAAAGTTAGACTTTGAACTTTGTCCTCCTACAGCCTACATCAGAATTTGAAAACTGGCTTTAATGTGTAGCTTCCAAAATGATGTATACACAAAATTTGGTATGCCTATATCTGGACCATCTATATTTGCAAACACTTGATAAAATATTGATAAAAGGAAGTCTGTTGGAACATGGAAGTACTGTACTCAAAGTACTGTCAGTTCTTAATGCTTTTGCAAAGCACATATTGGTTGCATAGAAGCCAGTTACTGACATTCAGTAGTAGTATGAATGATAACAATGAAACTGAAAGTTTGCTTACCAGACTCAGAACCCCAGTTCATTTATTGAGCATGCTAATTGGCCAAAGTACATACATGTTCTCTACTAAAATACTGTATTTCCCCAAAACTGCAATTCTTTCCATAAACTGTGTCTCGGCTGACCCTCTTACATTCATTTTGTACACATCTCTTATTGAAAACATAATAGAATCATATGGTCTGTCCAAAATGATGTATGCAGATGACACTCAGGTGTATGCAATAGTGGATAATAGAAACTCATACTGTACAGTGTTACCACGACTTGAAAATTGACATGGTTGACATCTTTTCCTGGTCAACCACCAACAATCTAAAACTCAATCCTGAGAAGACTGAAGTACTACACCTTGTTGCTTGCTTCTGTGATACCACACCACTCACCAGTATTTCCATTGGAGACTCTCTAATCAAGCCTGCCCAGAGTGCAAAAAATCTGGGTGTTATTTTCCAGAATGATCTTAGTTTATCTCAGCATATTAATAATGTGTGTTGCTCTGCTTCTTTTGCTTTGCACAAATTGGTCAATTACAGCATTATTTGGATACCCAAAGTTCCCAAACTACTGAAAAGCTCATTCATGCATTTGTTACCTGTCGTCTTGATTATGGAAATAGTCTTTTCAATGGTTTACCTAAACATAGAATTTTAAAACTCCAGCGAATTCAAAACTCAGTGGCTCGACTTGTTGCATTAATTAACAAAATCTTGTGACCACATAACCCCTGTTCTTTGCAATCTTCACTGGCTTCCTGTGCAGCATTGCATCAACTACAAAATCCTTCTTCTCACATACAAATACATCCATGGGTTTGCTCCACTGTATCTACAGGATCTTATATAATTACAAGCCTTTGCATTATCTACGTTCCAGCTCTCAATCACTTTTAAATGCGCCATCATCTGTTACCCACTCTTAAGGTGATCGAGCTTTTTCAACAGTATCTGCCAAATTGTGGAATGACCCACCATCTTTTGTCAAGAAATCTGCTACTGTTGGACGATTTAAAACTAACTTGAAAACAACTTTGTCCTACTGACTGCCTGTTGTGTAGTTTTAGCACTATGAGACTTCTTGTGTAAGGTGCTTTATAAGAACTGTTATTATTATTATTATTGCCCAGCATCTGAGGGCTTGAGTTGTAGATCAGTGAGCACTATCTTCGCATGTATATACTGTAGTTCTTGACTGAATTCTCAGCAATTCTGCAAATGTTGGGTAACAGAATTGTAAAGTACCTGTTTCATTCATAGAGGTATCCCAACCTTTGTGCCACTTCAGGCCAGCGTAGATTCATGACAGAACTACATTACCACATTATATTTGGAGTGGGCTGCAGCTGCATGGCAAGCCCGAACCTCAGCAGTCACCCACCTGTACATCAAAATAGATGTGCATCTCCTGACAGTTTGATAATGAGGGATTCAAGTCATGGTGCCCATACATGTCTCTATATCAGATTGGAACAGGCTGTGATGTCAGGCATGTGCGCTAAGAGACTGGACGCGAAGCCAAGGGTCCTTAATCTATTTCACTCTTACTTACCTCCCCTATCACTACTATTGGACAGTCCCTATAATACAGACTGATCACTGGCAATGAAAACTCCCCCAAAATGTTCAATCCATCTCTATTATTTTAAACTCACTGGAATGTAGCAGCCTGTCCCCATGAACTTACATCTACAGAGCAAGTATGGTACCCAGTCTGATATGTGTGATGTTCATGTACTGTAAATTATGGACCTATAGTGACTGTGCAGAATACTGTACTCTACATACTTTGGTCTTAGTGCTCAGTTTTGACAGTGCTTGAACATTTTGCATAAATTTCCTACAAATATGCTATTTAAATACTTCTATAACCTGGAGTTTCTGTGGTCCATGTATTATAAACGTCCCATGACAGTTTTTGTACACCTGCCTGTGAAATTAAATCTCCTGTTAAATAAAATACCAGCAAAGTTGTCCATATGCTGCATGTGTGAATCTGAGTGTTTAATACGTGCATATACATAGCCATCCATCATTGTCAGTCTGCTATACATTTTATGAAATGGATTGATATTAGGGAGAGCAGATGCAAATTCAGTGTACAGTATGAGTGCATGCACCTTACAGTGATGTTACAAAATAATACCTAGGAAAAAGACAAGTATATATACTACTGTACCTGCACTTCAAAATATAGTAGAGTTACTGGTAGCAGTATTTAACAAAAAAGTGTATTCTCTGTGCTCTTTATTTTAATTGATGCCTGGTAGAATGCTCTATTAATATGCTTCATATTAAAACTTAAGTAACATTGTTCATATATTCCTTGTGGAAAACGTACAGCAGCATTGTAAACTGCTTACCCCTCTGGGGTATTTATTCATTTGACAGCATGGGGTGTTATGATTTTACATTTTTCTTTTGACTTTATTTAACAGTTACATTCACAGTGCCATAGAAACTCACTGTAGCTTATAAGAACTTAAGGAACCTATTGTACATGCCCTGGAGTGTAATGCTGAATACATACAGAAGACTTTTGCAGTTCTTTTTCAGTGTAGGTAAAAAGATCTTTTATTGGGAACTAAAGCAGCATTTTTTGTAGAGTTTCAGTGTAACGGCAGCACATGCAGGTTTACGGTGTGTATGGTGTACAGTATGTGAAGTGGATTGAAAATGGAAATATTGTGAGTGCCTTGTGAACACAAATATCTCAAGAAAGATAACTTTGACTTGTTGTGTATTTGGCATGGGGATGGTCCAACTGGAAGTTTAGATGCCTGTTGTTTTTTTGGGAGGTTGGTCAATGGTCAAAAGGGGTCAGTAGAGGTTGATACTTAAAATTTGTGTTTTAACTAGGTAGAAAATTTGTATCTGGGTGCCCGAAACACATTACCCGTTGGGTACCTGGGTACGGTACCTGGGTACCTGGCCATACTTTTGCAACTTCTGGCTTAATTGCATTGTATACAGTTGTTGACACAATCAGCCCCCACTTCTCAACGGCTAAATTCCGAGCAAGGATAACATACTGTCAAAACGCTTGACTTTGGGTGTTCTATTGGATCTCGATCTTGTTCGTGCATTCATGAAAAAGGAAAAAAAATATTTATTTTGATGTTGCTGAACTAAATCACCATTAATGTAATGTGCAGTCACACACATTTTACACAAGTAAGCCCACCCCTCATGTACTACAGTTGTGAAAAGTGGATATTTAACAAGGGCCTATTGTTAAGGTATTGGGTACATTACATTGCGCTGAACACCCCCTCTCCCCCTTCCCCAATGAAACCCTGTAGCTCTGCCACTGGCAGTAAACTTCAAAAATTGATGTTGCTTTCACAAGCAGGGCTGTTTCCCCTTTTTTCGCCCTTCACCTGAAATACCTACAGTACCTGAATACTCGGCTACAACACATTCTCCCTGAAATTACACCAGCATTGTAAAAGAGCACTGTCATTACAGTGACCAAGGCTGTGTATTAAACCATTTTACCAACAGCCATGTAAGCAGGCAGACCTTTCCTTTTGAAAAGTGAAGGTGAGTACAAAACATCCTCTCGATTAGGGTAAGGTTAGATGTTTTGTACTGGATCCTTTGTGTGATAGAGTACTGTATTACCATGCAGGCAAGTTTTTCCTGTATTAAAGCAAAAGTGACTTACGGTACAGCTCGACGGAATGTCAGTCTAATCGAGTGCAATGCTTATCAATTTCTTGCTGTAAATTTTATGAAACATTTTCAGGGCACCCCGAAATTTGGAAGGTGTGTGTTAAGAAGCTCAGTAGCTTATTTTATGAAATAGTTTACGGCAAAATACACCCTATTTTGTCAGAAAAAGACTAACTCACTAGGGTTTTCACTGGGTAGGAAATTCGTACCCGGGTTCCTGGAAGGCATTACCCTTCGGGTACCCGGATACGCGACCATATTGCAACATATGACTTCAGTGTGTTGTATATACATGTACGATCAGTCGGGTACTCAGGGAAACACTATAATTCACACCTAAACAAGCTCATGTATTCATTTCCAATTTATTCAAATCCTACTTTTTCATGTATTCAAAGTAGGATTTGAATAAATTTGAAATGAATACATGAGCTTGCTTAGGTGTGCATTAGTCTTTTTCTGACAAAATAGGTTGTATTTTGCTATAAACTCTTTCATAAAATAAATACTGTAGCTAATTAAATATGTGCATAAACTTTTCATGTCATTGTCACATTTATAGCATATCCCACAGTAGATGAATTTTCAGGCATAGATGCAGTGGAAAAGAACAATTGTAATTTATAGAGGTAGGTACAGCCACAGTATTGATCTCACACCCCTTTCCTTATCTGTCTCTCACTGGCACACCTGCTCTCCATCAGAGCTGGAAAGGTCAGACTATAATAGTGCTGAATGACCTCTGTGTGTTGAATTTGGGATTGTGTACTCACCTTTGAGGTTTCTGGACTCGACTTTAGAGTCCCTTAGCCAGGTTCTATACTCAATCACTAGCATTTAGACCCTACTGTTCTTGGACGTGGCTAAGTCTGCACCTCAGCCATGGAAAAACCTGATAGTGTACAGTAAGCCTACTTTGGTCACACACACCAATTGTAATTTAAGATCTAAGTTGAATTTAGTCATAACTCTGAAGGCCTCTCGTCCAAACATATATTGGATTTGCCAAAGCTGATTGTTCATGTAGGAATGCCTAAAGGGTTTCAGTGAGCTCTCCAGTCTCCGCACTGTCATACCCAATAATTGATACAGTAGTTCCAGTACTCACTGCATCAAATCTAAAGTGATCAACATTACAACATTTAGCACTTTTCGTGTTACCTTTTTCTCTGTCTTCCTCTTTAATTCCACAGCATATCAAGAAACCCTGTCCTCCATATCCTACCCTTATCATACATGGCTGTCTGTTTTGACTGACAGATTTTTATTTTGAGCCTGCATGGGGACATTGTGCCAAGTTCTGTAGAGTTAGTGAAGGAAGATAAACATTAAACATTAAAGAGAGAACTGTCCACCTTTCAGGTTGTAGTTTCCTGTAGCCACTCCATGTTTTATTCAGAAAGGAGTAATATTTCTTCAGTCTTTCGTTCAAACCTCTCAGATGCTTGTTGTGATATTCAGATGAAATGTTTGGTTGACTGATTTTACGGCTTTATCTTTCAGCTTCTGAGTATGGACTGTTTCTTCATGATGAAGACCCAAAGAAGGGAGTATGGCTTGAATCTGGCAAGACACTGGAGCATTACATGCTCCGAGAGGCAGTACGTATTCATCTTGTTTGTGATGATTTCCTCGCATTTACTTCATCCAATTAACACTGTAATCTAACAATAGAGATGTATGCATAAGTTCTGGCAAGATCATGGGATACAGGTATAACTTAATTTGTTGTTAAGTTGTATCTTGCCCAAGTATGTGATTTCACTGTATCCCAGTAATTACAAGTATAGTAGCTGAGCAGAAAGAAAAAATGAGATGGGGATGACTTTGGAATTCTTATTGTATATAACACTCTGCTTTAAACAAAACATCATCTGCTATTGGTTGGTACACACTCCAGCATTTAATTGTTGCTGTTAAACTTAATGAACCATATATGGGTGTGTTTATGCCATATGTAGGTCATTTGAATTTTTCAGCTGCAATAAATGTTTTAATCTATTTTGCTCCTTCTAACCTTGCCTACAGTAGTACTGTAGCTGATGAACAACATGGCTCCCTTGTGTCTCACTTTATAGTTGCCCTGCCCTCATTCCATTGACAGGCTTGCAGATTCACAAACCAAGGTAAATTTGTTGAATATGAACCAGCCTTTTAAAGTCATACATGTTAATTTTGAGTTAGAGGTGAGGGGCACAGAAGTAGTCTTAAGAAAGTCTGGAATCAGGGAAGTTGAACTGTATTGTAGGTGGCATACGTAGGCACATTACTATTGTAGTTTCCTTAAGCCAAGAAAAGAGAATAGTGAAGTTTGCGGAAGTTTTGTGACCTTGTGGAGTATTTTATATACATGTGCAATTCATGGGTGGAAAAATTTTGGAAGCTGGGAGGCTCCTTCCTAGGAAATTTGGGCACTTGGGGGAAATTGGAAGGAAATTTACAACTTTGATGTACATGAAAATATGGAAACGAATTGCAGAAAATTTGACTCCCTTCCCAGGAAATAAACATTCTTACCAGCCCTGCATGTGAATAGTCATCGTGTAGAGTTTGGGGGAAGAAATAAATTTGTGCAAAAAGTGAAAGGTGAGGGAACCCTAGTTTCACCATTCTTTCCATGTGTGTTTTTCCTTAAATGAAAGTATCCATCTACTAGATTTGAACTTTGATTTTGATAGCATGACTGTAGGTGACTTTAGGGATGGATGTTACAAGAGATCATCCACATATACTTTTCTTGTGTCTGTGCCCCCATTGTAAGGCTAAATTAGATTGAAAAGGATAAAATGGCTTACACTGGAGTTGTTTTAAACCATATTCCTGAGTTATGCTGTTTCTAAAATGCCTCAGTGCACTTTAGTCTTACCATAACATGCTCCATACAAAATGTGACACTGATTAGAATGCAAAATGAAAGACCACTTAAAACCATGTTTTGGGAGTTTCTACTGTAACCTCTTGTTGCTGTTTCTTTTCAGTGTTTACATAAATTATGGTGACCAATGAAAAACAATCAGAACCTGTATCTGACCTTGATCTTGTCCTGGCAATTCATTATTAAAGGGGTTGTCAGTATTGAAGAGATGCCCACCTGTGTTCTATGGGAGGGAGCAGTTCAATAGTTCTATTGATGGAAATTTATGAATTTTTTTTGTATGCCCTGGTCTTACACAGTTATGCAACTGCCATTGACCTGAGAAAGCTGATTTGTGAAGATAGTAAAGGAAGGTCTCTCATGTGTAGTAAACAGTGACTTTGATATGCAGTAAATGCTGGTATTTGAAAAGGCTGTGTTCAATGATAACACAGCACTTGCTGCTTTTGATCTGCATTGCTGACAGAATAGTGTGTTGTGTATGTGTCAAAAGTGGGACACAAAGTAAATTTTACATCACTGGTATGAAGTTTTTCCTGAAAAACAGACTATCCACAATCTATTCAACTCGTACAGTTTACTATTGCATGTATTAACAATCTGATCTACAGATCCTGGAATTAGTCATAGTAATGCTTTGAATACTTTAATTGTGATGCATATCCCTACAGCTGTACTTCACTCATCTGCAAAAAGCATTCACTCGAATTTTTTTAGGAAATGCAGTGTTCTCCATTGTTTTAATTTTTGTCCGGGTGCTAAAAAGGTTAAAGGTTAATTAATAGTGATCGCTGTCTGTAAAGAGAGGGGGTGCTCTCTTTGAAAAGTGTTTGCTAAAAGAGATGATAAATTTAATTATGGCCTTCTTTGATGACTGAGTACATTTCTGATTATCATTATTCAATTTTCACACTGAAATTATTGCTGTTTGCTCTGTTTTAAGGTTTTGAATTGAGAATTTCTGTCTGGGTGGCCCAACTTCTTGTCCGGGTGGTACTTTTTTGGTCCGGGTGCTGAGCACCCTCTGCAAATTTTGTCTGGGTGCAGTACCCTAACAAAACAGCTAGTGGAGAACACTGGTGATGTTTGGCATGCTTTCTTGGACCCTTTGTACAGTGCATAGCATGCTCAGAAAGGTTTATCTATTTGGTAGTGTTATGTGCATGCAAGTCATGCAGGTAAGTTTCTCAGTCCTACAACCATGCATGGATTCTGCATGGTTCAGGTATGTTCATTCTTCACTAGGTTCACTTTGAGATCAAGTACGAGGCTCTGATTGGTTCCTTTACCAAACAAAAGCACAAATTCCTAATCAAGACAAACCAGGATTCTTTCTAATGCCAAAGCAGACTGCTAGTTGGTGATGAATAACAGTGCTGGAAATTTTGCACACAATTTTTAAACTTGCAGGATTGTTGAGAAAAGTGTTAGAATTGTGCAATCCCGCTGCCTGATGGGAGATTTAAAAAGTGTTTGATCCAAGGATTTCAAGTTTACCTCAAAGGGTATTTTCAGGTTTGTCTTTTGGGAGGGGGAGGGGTGGACTATCCTTGGTGCAGGTGCTATCAAAACACTATGTAGGGTGGTTTGGATGCAGAATGGTGCTATCTTTGGCAGCGTTTCCAATTGATTGTTAAGGCCAACATGTTTACGATGAATACATGGACATCGCTCATGAGTGTTCAGAGTTTAGCAATCAAAACCCTATTTTTATGAACTTTTCAAGAGGGTAAAACATGATTTCTGGAGGAAAGGTAGCAACCACCCCCCTCCTGCCCCCATGACTTAGGAAAAAACCTGTCTCTTCCTCTACATCTTAAAACCATGGGCTTTATGGACATTTATGTTGGAGGGAACCTTCGTAGGTTATTTCAAACATGGTACAGTAAGAAAGTTAAGCTGATGACCATGTATTAGCTTAAAGTTATACAAGGGTAGCCTGCAGAGTAGGAATAAATTTTCTCTACAGTATTTTGACTTGACAAAACAACAGTGATGTAGGAAGAGAAGGTACTGTACAGCCAAATGCTCAGGCTAGCGTAAACTAAAACTGATTCACAGTTCAGTATAGAATGCAACACTTCAGTATGTTGGTATATACTTGACATTGAGTTATGCTATCTGATAGTGTATAATAGATTAAATACAGTATATCATATCTTTTCATGAAATACAAATGGTAAACAAGTCCACAAAGTTTCTCTAGTGCAGTCAGAAAAGACCAGGATTGATCATGCATGAACCATGCTCCAGAAGTCCTTCAATTGTGCAGGTATAGATTATCCTGCGATGAAAAGAGAACTAGATGTGTTGCCATCTATTGATTTTGTCAATTTTTGTGAGAGTGTACTAGAGCAGTATTTAAAGATGGCCTTTATTTTGGATCTGTTTCTCCTGTGGAGGATTTCTGTCCAGAACTTGACAATGGGGGAAAAGAAATATGATTGCCATTGTGTTTTTGACCTTGGAAGAAGTTCTTGGAATTCATTTCTGAATTTCTATTGTGTAGGGAAGGTATGAATGATGTGAGACAAAATGCGTGATTATTGATGGAGCTGAAAAGAAAAGTAATTCACTTTTGAAAGCAAAAATTGGGGAGGGGAAAACAAAATGTAATGGGTTGGGGCAGGGGGACATGGAACAGGAAAGAAAAGGGGCAGTGTAGTTGAGCTTAATTTTCAGCAGATGCTCATTTTAATACCGGTTTTTATGGTTGTACTACATTTGGTCGTTTGGTACTTGATGAGCATAGATTCAATTCTTTACAGACTGAGCATCACGTTCATCTTTACAAACAGTTTAGGGACACCAAAGGGCAAGCTATGCTGGCCAGTTCTAGAACAGTGTTGAAGTGGAAACATTAAAAGTTTTCATTCTATTCCCAACAGAACATAAAACGGTAAATTTAAGATACCAAAGTCAGTCATGTCTGCACTGACCTATACATAATGACTAAAAGTACCGTAGTGATAGTATGTGTAATACCAATTTTAACCACAATGTCAATGGATCTCCTTCTTGTGTACTGTAGTATGGATGGGACCCTGACATGCCCTATTTTCTTGCAGGCCAGCAAATATCATTGGGATGATGAGATTGAGCCTTGAACAGACAAGATAATGGTTTGAAGGAGAGGGCAGGGGACATTGCTATTAAGTACCCTTACTTTTGAAGAAAACATCAAAATGAATTGTCATCCATTACAAGTCATATAGGGGTACAGAATATCAAACACACTTCACATGTTGATAGATGCTTCCAACTCAGTAAGAACCTGTATTGGGGAAATTTGTCCTAGATTGTTGCTGATGTGAAATGAAAATTAGGCTTTTTTGGCCTTTAGAATCCTTAGCATTGCTTAGTTTGAGGGGCCCTAGCACTGTCTTTGGACCCATGCCTACCCTGGAAAGCTTTGGATCAGGTTGGTACCCCACCTTTCAGGACATAAACATTTACACCAGTGACAAACAAATTTTCATTATTGGAATGGCTCTGTTTAGTACAAAAGGTTATTGCCAAAGTCATTGCATGTAAGCGTTTATTCTAGTATAGATTTTCTTTGTAGGTACTAAGTAGCTCTCTGTAAATGTACTCTGCACTTTCAAGATACAGGTGCCTAAGGAATTGCTGCTTAAGTGCTATTAAGACTTCACAGCTCAGTGACTGGTACTACTAAAAACCAAATTATTATTTTATGATCATGTTCTAGTTTAAAGGTCAAAAGCAGTCGCCCCAAACTTATTTTGAAACAATAGCTAAATGTCACAAATTTCTTCTTATTTCTCTTCCAAGTATCTTTCATAATATTTTATGACATGAATATTGCATATTCAAGACAAACCAAGCAGTTGCTCCTTGTAAATTTTACAACTGAGTGAGAAAAATACTGTCACATAATTCTCAAGATCCATTCAGGAAATAGGATAGTCTACTATACAATTCTTTATTGGGGTGACTGCATTGTCCCTTTAATGGTCTGGATAAAAGATGCATCACTGTACTTCAGTATACAGTGCTGTGGAAACCTTGATAACTAGATAGACAACAGATGTTTGGTTGGGTTAGAACTGTGTTTCCTTTTTTCAATTATCAACAAGGACAACACTTCCTTGTATAGCAGTAGTAAAAATCTTTCTCATTTCCTAAAGACATTGATGCACCGCAGTGTCTTCATTAGAATATATCCTCATCACTGGTGGTTGATATTGTTTGGAGAAATGTTTTTAGTGGTGCATATTCTGTACTTACAGTACACCCTATGACTCTTTCTCAAGACTTTGGAGTATAACTACTGATAGAACTCTTTCCAAACAAAGTGAAGTCAGGAATATTTTTATATATTTTGTAACCTGGTGCAGCCATACCACAAGTTATAGTCCCATCAGGGGCCTTTGAGTGCAGTGTGTAAAACAGCTGAGGCATAAGCTACAAGCAATGTGGCTCACCATCTTTGAGATGGCTAAATCTTTATGGGGATGGCCAAATTTATGGTAGGTGGCTTTTGAGACGGCCCAAAAATTTCTGCATAGCTTTCAGTGGTAGGGGATAGTAAACAAAGACAAGTTATTTGGAGAGCATACATAAATCTCTAAGATTAATTTGTTCTCTCACATACTTTATGTGGTACTTCCACATCCGTAAGGGGAAAAATAATGTTTTTTTTTTGGTTTCTCTGTTTTGTAAACTTTCACTCCAATGAGGAATGTGCCAGTAGTATTTCGTAATGTTGGGAATAGCCCCTGTGGTATCTTTCATCTACTGTACTGTACTTCGAGTACAGTGTATAACGTACCTGGGATTTTGAATCACCTGTGTAATCCTGGTCTTTGTACAGTAACAAGCTTAATGGTATGCTTTTGGCATGTACTTTTGTCCACTATGTTTGCATATAAGTGTTCAAGGATTTCATAACTGACAGGGGCTAACCTGGCCTATGGAAAAAGCTCCTGAAGTACTGTAATCATCAGTAACTCTAACGAAAACAGCCCTACTGTAGTTGTGAGCATCCTTTCATACTCAAAGATAGGGAGTATCCATAAAGATCATGTGTACGGAAGGGCCTCATATTGAATGGCAGGTTTGTCTCATCTAGGCAATGTTTCCAGCAGTCTATGTTATGCACATTCATTTCTAATAGTTCTCACAGACATACTGTAACAACAATGTGTTCTTATCAACAGTCAGGATGTGAAGCTGTCATGGGACATGGCAAGAAGTTATGTGCTTGAGAGCCCCAGTGGGTATCAAAATTTGATACTGCATGAAGTATGCATGTCTCTCTTCCTTCCAAAAGAAAAAAAATACCCACAAAAAGAGGAATTTTTGGCTAGTTTCCACTTGGAATTTGAATGGTTTTTGGTGATTTCTCATGCTGTTTGTGTTTTTCTTCCTCCAATATTTTGTATTTTCTACAGGACATTTTGGAGTACAGGAAGAAGATTCGTCCTCTGAGAGTTAAAATGTTGGATGGGGCTGTGAAGACAGTGCTGGTAAGTTTGATCATGAAACTATTGGGGAACAAATGCCCTAGATGCATACAGCAATAAGCAAAAAAAAAAAAAAAAAAAAAGAGGTTCTTAAGAGCTTGGCAATGGATTCTTGATATATATTAAAGAAATGAAAAATCATATATCATTTAATGACATTTATTGATTTGTAGTAATAATGAAATGGGAAACCTACCAGTATTAAAAAGTGCCTAAGGCCTACCTGTGGAATATTTGATTCTGTCTGTTAGTCTTGTGATCGATTTAACTGATCTGGGAGATCAGTGAACTCATCAACAGTCGAAGAGAAGAATACTGTATGCACATTATCTGCCTCTCCTGTTTTAACCTTGATTCATATTTTGTCTGAGGTTCTTCCCATTTGTGATCTTGGGGAATAATAGCCAAAATGAACAGTAACAATGTGCTTCTTATGTACATCTTTTAATTTCCTGCATTTTGCCCAGAAGTCAACCACAGTGAGACCATACTTCATCTTAAGCCATTCACTAGGCAACAAAATGTCATTTTGTATTCACCATTAACACTGCATTGCCAGAAACTTGCAACATTTTGACTTTTTATAGGGGCCCTAGAATATTTATCTCCTTTATCAGCTCAGTTTTTCCTTTTCTGATGCAGACAGTTGATCATGTCATACATAAACCATGGCATAAAATTACCCTTCTGCCACTGAAAGCTTTCCTGACTTGCAGTATGTTATATCCACACCAGCAAAGCTTTCTAAATAGGCCAATTCGGCATTACAGTTAACTTGTAACATTCTTTTTATCAAATTTGGGGTCATTTTTTTCGAGTGTCTTGTCATCTGCCAGAGCTGCCGTCAGCCGACCCGGGCCCTGGTACAAAGTTTCAATGCGGGCCCCCTCTCACTAAAGTAAGTGTGTTGTTCATGAGGAAATAATTCGATATGATGTAATATATTTTATGACCAATTTTCCCGGGCCCCCAAACTGCCCCGGGCCTTGGGACATTTGACCCCCCTGTCCCCTTCTCCGTCGGCAGCCCTGTCATCTGCAGTGTGATTTACATGTCACATTGAAATTGACTGCAGTAATTATGTATCTGCTACATGTCCAGTAACAGGATGTCAGAATACATTGATGCTGTAGAATGGAATCTAATAAGATCTTGGCAACTCTGTCAATAACATTTTCCTGAGTTAGTTTATTTTTCCGCTGAGATCTGTGAGGTACTGTAATCAACTAGGAATCCAATGACTGTACAGTGTATGTGAGGTAGTATTTATCTTGAATTTGTCAAATAGGGGGAAAAGTCAAGTGATTGAACTGTAAAGGTTACAAGTTCATACATTGTAATCTCTACAAGTTATATACCTTCTATTTAATCATGAAAATCCCATTGCACAGGGGATTCTGGAAAGGTATAAATACTGTAGGCCTACCGTCTGTTATGATATGTTTTCAACTTCCTCAAATCTTATGTGTTGACTGGGAGCAAGGTTCCTTTTAATTTTAGCCAGGATTTTTCAAGTGGGTGCTTGATGTTTTAATGTTAAACAGAGTCCTTAGTTTTTAAAGCTTCCTGTGTTCCATTTTAGAGTTTTAGTGAAAGGATGTACTGTATTATTATTTAGATCAGTAAGAATGGGAAAACCCCATACTTCAATTTTGTATCTAGGAAATATGATTTAACTGCATGGTACATTAATTACTGTATAATATGGTACTACCATATGCTGTTATATTTTAGAAAAAGAACTTAATGGCAATAGCACAGTATTGAAGAGACTGCCATTGACAGTCTTTGATATACTGTACTATAAAAACTTAAAGGGTATATGGAATTGTCCAAAACCTTGAATAACTAGTTCAAACTATCCAAATATCTAGGATAATATTTCACAACCCATTTGGGTATTTAACGATTTAATAACAAAAACTTATCAGGTGACTCAAAATATACACTGCATAGTAAACATACCCAGGTAATTAGTTGAATGGAAGTGACTGCATTTGCCCTTTAACATATAACTCTAGAATTAGAATTCAGTGCTTGTGCCTGCTGCTTGATTGATAGTTTTTATTTTGGTCTAGTGAAGCACAAAAGAGTTCTGAACTAATGAATCTTAAATATTTGGCTGTGAAGAAGAAGTAGTTTTCTCAATGGAATCAGCATTTTCCCAAAGAATATCTAATTTTATCAGGAAATTTTTCTGGTTAAATCATGTCAGGCTTCATAGTATTTGATTCAGTGTAAATTATTTAATTTGATTTGATTCAATTTGATTTAATTTGATAAATTAATCAGAGAAGTGAATTTGTTGACAAGGTAGCACCTCTTGAGGGATTTAAATCTGAGCAAAATATCTGTAGTGATAAAATGTTAAGAGTCAGGTTAGACTCTTCAGTTCATTGGAGTGCAAATCTATTATCTACTCAGTTTATCATATAGTGCAAACCTCTTTTGATTAAGTTACTCAGTTAACTTGTTTGAATGAGTAAAATTGATCTTGTCAAACCTGAGCTTGTAGTTAAAGTGGTATATTGTAGATGTAATTTGTATTAGTACTGTAACCAGCCGTTGGTGGGATCTAATATAGTTACATGTGAAGGGGTAAAGAAAAGGTGGGGATGTTAAACAGGCAAGACTTTGCCTTTTCTTTAAAAATTAGAACTGTGGGTCTAAATTTGAAAAAGCTTGCACATTTAGAATTGCTTCAAAAAGTGGCTTGTTACTTTGAAATTAAAAAAAAAAAAAAAACGAGAAAAAAAAAAACCAAGAAAAAAAAAAGGCACATATGGTTGTCTCAAGTTGAAAAGCAAGCAATTGCCAGTTTTCTTTAATGCACCCTTTAATCTTGTTTTTTAGCTCACACATGTACACAGTACATGTGTGAGGTTATAAAATGGGGCTGATGGCGTCAACTTTTCAACAAAAAGTCTTCTTCTTGTTGATGTGAGGAGATTTTGGGCTGAAATTTTGGGATATGATTGTTTGTCAGCAGAGCATTAACACCTACCTATTTGCATTCCAATATAGGAAAGTTGAGTTGGGTTTTAAAGCCGTTTTTGTAGAGCTGAGTTCACTGTGCCTGCTGAACAGTTAGCTGTCTATCCATTGTACTGATAGCAGTGTGCTTGGTTTTGTGTTCAGTTGTTATCTTGCAAATGGATATGCAGGCTGTTTGAAATTCAATCCATCAACACACATGTGTTTGTTCATCAAGTGGTCTCTACAGTCTGAACAGGGAGCAACTCCCTGGTCTGAAGGAACTCTGTGGTCAGTGTGGCTTAACACATGAAAGGAAAATAGGCTTAACTTAGTAATTGTGGGGATATCTCCCATTCTGTTCTGTTCAACTGAGTTGGTCAAGTCAAGTAATTGCAATTTAACTGTTTTGAGTTCAAGTGCAGTAGGAGCTTTTTGAGAGTCTGTTTTATTTTGATCAGTGCAAACCCATGCAGTGTTTACTTGTGGAATCGAAGGTGCGATTAAATGTACTTTGCAATACTTGAACAGTTTATAGGTACATCATACAAACTTTTTTTCAGTCTTGCTACTAGTAAAAGTATATACAGCCTTGCAGGCTTGCTTGATATGAGAAAATGTGCAGTGATGTTTGTAGCTATCTGTCATAAAACTGTCAGTTGCAGGTTTACAGTTGTGATTTTACAGAGGGGTTTTGATTTCTATTAATTATTATGCTCCTCTCATCCCTCCCCTTTGCCTTTGTAAGGTAAGAGGTTTTTTGGAAGCAGATGAATAGATGATAAAATTTGGTTTTGTGAGTTTCTATTTTTAACAGACAAGAGAAATTGTGTGAGCTACACAACAGCATTGCTGTTCTAGTTATTTTTTGCATTTATTCTGAGTATTTCACAAAGTTGTCTTTGCTTTAGAATGTGATGTAGGAAGCTTGGTGATGCTGCTGCTTCAAAATGCATGAGTGAGTTTAAATTTTAGAAGCTAGGTCGAGTGACTGCCAAATTCATCAGTTAGGAACATGTATTGATTTTGTAAATTCTACAGCATTTGGTAGTCAACAAATGAACCTCTTGAGGAGATGAATATCCCTTTTTGGGATGGCATCATAGACGAGAGAAATTAAATGGAAAATATATGCCATTTTGAGAGGGGGGGGGGGGCATGTGGATACTGGAGTTATCTACTTGAATTATCAAACCCTGCTGTTTACGAAAAAGAAGAGACTAGAATTTCACACTTCAGAATATAAATGAGTCGGCTAGGATAATTTAACTTGTGCAGCAGAAAAGATTGATCCACAAATCATTGTAAGAAAATTTCCCATGAGCCATGTTTAGAGCAAGTGGAGGATAAATTTACAACTCATGCATGTAAGAAAAAGAAAAGCATACCTCCAAACAAGCCATAAAACATGAAAAGTTAAGATTTATAGAACAACAAAATTCATCAAGGATGAATGTAGAATGTCAGCATTGTGCAGAATAATCCCACAAAAAAAGTCTGCTGTTGATGTATGCGAGTAAGCATGATTTCTGAATATTAGGAAAATTTTAGAGTAGCATTGGGAGCTGGATTCATGTGACTGTGCAACATTCATGCCACGAACTCCTAGCTCTGAATTGGATAATTAATTGTCTGTGTGTCTGTGGTAAATGGAGACTGAAATTTGGCCAATCTTACATCAGTTTATTACATAGCATTTGAGGACAATTTGAAGTTTGAAATTAAGCTAGTGCCTGTTTTCAAGGAGATGTAAATGTCTATGTATGGGTGAAGCAAGTGCTTGCTATGAGGGGCTGACATCTTATTATGTAGAAGGATGAAGAATACTGGTACAGTGATATTTTGTATTTACCTACTGTATTCTATTACTGTAGCACTGTATGTTTGTGTGAAAGCACAGTTCAAGATGAAGATCTAAAGAGGTGTCAAAAAGTGTTTATCTTATATTTAAGGGTTTGTTATTGACAATAACTTTTCTAACTGTTATTAATGAATGCAAGTTTGTGAGCAATATTTTTGTTTTGATGATTTACCTACAAATGTATACATGTGTACAAAAGTTGGAAAGAAAGAGAGATTTATGAAACATTCTTCCAGTTCCCTTGTGGATTTGTTGAGTCTACAGTTTCTACATCATGTATCAGTACTACTGTACATGTATGTTCGTAATATTTATGCTGCTTTCAAAATATCCCATTTGCCTCTATCCTCTTGAGATATTTTTGAATCGTTTTGAATTTACCCCGAAAGCTCCTTGAAAATATGTCATATGGTCAGACAGAAATTTGAAAATAGTTGGCTGTATGGATTCATTGAGCAGTACAGTAGCTGCACCCTTGACAGTCAATCAATATGATAAACACATATTGCAGAGGCAAGTCCTTCTGAATTGCATTATTCCAGCCAAGACTTCTCTGCACTGTTGAGTTTTAGTCATAGTGTAAAACATCTCAAGTGGGGAAGATGGAATGTTTTATCTCATTTTGGTGGAATGGGTTATTAGTATTTGCAGGTTTCTCATAAATTTTAAGGGAAACATGATACAACGATATGCAGACATAATGCTCTTTACTTTTCATGGCTGTCCTTGAGTGTGAAACTGAAGTCATTTATTTCCATATATCCTGTATGTTAATAGCAGGAGGCTTTACTGTATATGTTAATGTATTTTGGAAAGGGAGTGCTTGTTCTGTCAGGCAGGGGTTCTAGCTGCACACCACCCACACAGACAGTGTTGTTCAAGTTGTTAATTATGTATCAGATGTGCTCCTTCTTTGCTCATAATTTGACATTCACGGCTTGTATGTATTTTGTCTCGTAGTGAACAGTTTCTATGTACTACAAGATTACAGAAAACTGGTGCAAATCTGGGAATATTAAGTAGACATTGAAAGAGTTCTTACTCAGAATGAAAAGAAAGAAAGGATATGAAAATGAAAAGTACTTAAAATGAGGCTGGTGTTATATGTTGTAGTATTAAGCTGAGTGTTATTTTCACTTAGATCTCTTTCTTTGTACAATTTCAGCAAAAAAAAAGAATGTTTCATTTTGGTACTGAAGCTTTGTAACAAGGAGATTGTGTTAAGCCTTGCACAGGTTGTACTTAATTTTGCTGAAAAATTGTCAGTAGTTCTCCTGTGCAGAGTAAACAGTAGAACAGAGTAAACAGTTATCATCATTCATTTCATCTATTTAATTACATCATTATCAGTTGAGAAAATGATCTCTTGAAGAGGAAGAGGAAATTAAAACCAGTCTTCAAGAGTGAACATGATAAAGAGAAAGGATGGAATGTCCAGGAAGAACTTTGTTGAAGATGGTTGTGGTGTTATAAAAGTGTGGAAATAATTCTGCTTGATAAAGGAACAGGACTTGCTCCTGCATTGCAGCTAAGGACACAGTATTTTAATATCACATTGTGAATTTGAAAAGTTTCTCAAATCTAGAATTTCCCCCTCTGGGTTTTATTTGTTGATAAAGGGTTAATGAGATTTCTTTCAGGTAACAAATAGAAAGTTGTGCTGCATGTGTGCTTCTCTGTATTCCTGCATCATAGTTTTGTTCATTCCAGGTAGGACAATTTCATCCTCTAAAAAATGCAGCACTCCTGAGCATTAGTTTTTCAAAAAGCAGGTCACTGATGGTGAACAGTGGGCATTGGTCAGTTTTATGTTTGACCTTATATTTTGTTTTCAAAAATGAAAGTTGAAAAGAACACTGTGAGGGCATCTTAAATTTCAGTATTCCCCTCAAAATAATTTTGACACAACCAGGAATTTATAGTAGTATAGGTTTGTATATGGAGGTTCTTATCACTTTACATAATACTTGAAAGCGTGAAGTGGGAATTTGAAACTTTGAGGTAGTGACTGTCAGGGAAAGCCAGCTTGTTGAAATAACACTGTAGGACTCAAAATATTTGGCATTGCCCCATATTTAAAAGAAAAGGGGCCTGCTCCCATTTTAAGAAGTGTCTACACCGTACAGTGGAGGGCTGGCTTAAGGAAAGTGTGAGAGTTGGTACTGTACTTCAATATATAGGTACAGTAGTATACATGTGGGGACACTGTTTTATAAGTCTATTTCGCTCTTCCTTACCTCCTATTTACATATGTAACCATTATTGCCTGCAATAACCGTCTGGCAAAAACTAATAGCACCGCTGTATCCCCTGCCTATAGAGGGCGCCTACAACCCTAAATCGTCCTGCATTTTTGCCTGTTTTATAATACTGTACAGGGATTCCGCCAGAAATGCAAAAAAGGGGGGGATTAATTGCTCCTAAACCCCTAGTCCAAATAGATGCTGTCCCTGGCTAAAGTTACAAGTGGGTTCAGGGGGACAAAAGCTTGCTTCAAGACCCCTATAAGGTGCATTTTGAAGGGTTTTAAAGGCCTTTTACTTATGAAAGTCCAAACATTGCTGCAAAGGTGCCCTCTTCTTAAGTAAGAAACCAAGATATGGACCATTTTTTTAATTTTTATGGAAATGAAAAGGGGGGGATTTTACCCACCTTCTGGAAAGGGGGGGACAAATCCCCCCCTTTCCCCCCTTTGGCGGAAACCCTGCTGTAGCTAGCTGTGTCATAGGGATGAAAGTTAGTATCTAGAGAATTTTGTCATTTGAGCCAGCATCAACAATGATGGAAAATGCTGAATCCTTTGATGTTGGGGAGAACTTGCAGAATGTGTCATTTTGTTTAAAATCACATGTCCTGTACATTTTTTGCTTAAAACAGAAAGGAAGCAAATATGATCTGTGAGATGGCTGAAATCTTTCCTGCAATTATTTGAAGTATTTCAAAATCAATGTAATGTAGTAACTCTTTCACTTTGTGTAAATACATCTCTTTGCCCTTAGCTGATGGAGGGCAGCTGATATAATTGACAGGTAGTGACAAACCGGGGGTTAAAGGTTATGCCCTAAGGAAAGACTGATGAATATCTATTTTAAAATGAAAGAGAATATGATACTTGCTATATGTGATAAACATATGAGGGTGACTTTCTGAGTGCAGCCATATTCTTTAAGCTGTACAGTTGCAGTTTTGAAATAGTGGTGGGTTTTGCATCAGTGTGGATTGTTGTTGAATGGACTATTGTTGAATACTTTCAACTGGCAGTTTCATTTCTAGACAATTGTAGAATGAATGCCATCAATTGTGTAAGGTATTTTGAAGTATTAGAGACAAAGTATCACAGCTATTGTAATGTGATAATTGGCTGATTGTTTTCCTGGTGACAGTTCTCTATTGAAGGAAGCTTCCCTTCCGTTTCCTTTGCCATGAAAAATGTAAAATTCTACATGGGCTGGCCTGTACTACTTTTGATGCCTGTTTTATCAGTTTGTTGTGCTTGAAGCCCGGGAATGGTGTGGGTTACTTGGTTAGTGTCATGTGTTGAAGCAGGGAGGTGTTAGGAAGGAGATACAACATTCTTTAGACTCTTTGAAGCAATGTTCGTTTCTGACAGTAATCTTGCTTTTCTTCTCAAAATTCTTATCTCAATACCTCAATCAACTAGGATTAGTGAGGCATTGTCAAAATGACCGTGAGAACACACACTCCTTACGTTGAACTCATAAACTTTGCGTTGCTAGCCGTCATGCAAAAATGTAAAATTTTAACCTTTCGTCGTTATTCGTCACACTAAATATCATTTTATTTAAAGTCAGCTAAGAATTTCTTGATGATTTACTTTTCGAATATGTTTCTCAGTGATGGTAAAATTTGCTAAAAGCTAAGAGAAATGTATAGGCTTGAACAATGTTTTAAGCAGGTGACGTATTAAAATCGTGGGGGCACAATTGAAGTACATTATTTAAACGTTTGTTGCCAGTCGTTTAACTGAAAATCCTGATTAAAGTTTGTTCATTGGTGGAAACAAACCTTACTTCAAAGCATGTATAGATAATGGCCTTTGTATTGAGATTACTTGCAAAAGAAAGGAGATCATCATTAAAGGGGTTAGTCAACAGAGACTTAACAATAGGAACAAAGAGACCTGTCAATCAAACAGCAGTGCCTGAAAAGAATTAAATATTTTTCAAGTACATATTGTCTGACAGATTTGGTCTTGTATCTCCTTCCTAACAACTCCCTGGTTGAAAGGGGCAAGATGTTACCTTCATAGCAGGTGTCAAATATGTACTCCTCTTTTGATGTACATACTCTTAACACTTGCGAACAACGACAGAGATCATTCAGTTTCACTGTATTTATGAGCCTAATTTAATGTGACCTACTGACAGTTGATTGGTTTCAACATATGAATATCCATATCGCACTACAAAGCTTCAGCTGTAATGTTCACCTTTACACAATAAGTCAATGGGACTTCATTGTGTGAGCTTGAAGCAGGAGAAATCACACACTAAAACCCCATTGATGTTGGTCGTCTGTAACAGTATATTATTCAGACTTGCTTTTTATAGTTTATGTTTGTTGTGATTGTATATATGCACAGTTAATAGCGTACAATTTTTACACAGTTTCACAAAGAATTCTTGTGAAAGTTCGCGGACGTTGGTATTATGAGTGGAGCCAGTATAGGTGCAGGAGTAATACACGTCTGCCAAGCGGGCAAGGCAAGATGTTGATCAACTATTTCATGTGTCCCACGTGCATGCTCACACGCTTCTTCACCATACAGTGCTATTGCTCAACTACTGACAGAAGTTAAAAAGTACTACACGGTACTGGGAGTAAATTGAATTTCTGACTGTAATAAATAATAAATGTACACAAAAAGAAGAGAAAAAAGAAACTCAGGAAAGAAATTAGGTTTCATTAATAAACCTGTGGAAGATGAAACTTCTTTTGGCATTTTTAGCACCAGCAGTGTGCTGCATCAATTGTAAATTTTTTGAGGTTCATAAATTTGTTCAAAATCTGTCCCAAAAATTGTTGAACAGTTGAAATCATGTCGTAGGGATGCTGTTAGTCGGTGAAGAAATATGATTTTGGAATTAATATTGAACTTTCAAGTTTTACAATATAAAAGTTAAATATTTGAGATGAAAATAAAAGCCTGCTTTATTGATTTGCAGTACCGATGTGAAAGAACACAAAAGGTCAGTGAGAGCTGAGAGTGAATTGCTCTGAATGCTTTGGAAAATAGAAAATGAGAGATATTGAATACTTTCAAATGAGTTTCCTTTAGTGAAAGTTGCATGTAAATATTACACTGTGTTTGAGAGGTGCTTTTTTGTTATTGCAAGTGGGTACTTTGAAAGGGTATGGATGAGGAATATTACCGTGTAATACATGCATGGTTAGAAGTTAGTTAGATGAGGTTTAACGTCCCAGTTTCCAACCAATTGGTTCAAGTCGAGACGACCACGGCCTTTTTTCCAGTTGTGGCTCACTGGCTTGTTTTCCCTACTCCATTGCTTATGCTGAGCACCAAGCACAAAGGCAGTAGGTTCCATTTTTAAAGTCTTTGGTATGACCCGGCCAGGATTTGAACCCTAGACCTTCCGGCTGCAAGTCGGCTGCTCTAACCACTTGGCCACTGCAGTCGGTTTGCATTGTTAGAAACACTTGACAAAGATGACACATACTACTGTAGTACTTAATGTAGATGATTGCAGCAAATTGCTTATGAAAATGATTCCATTGCATTTTTATGTGTACATGATGACAAACAATATTACATGGGTGAAATGAGGTGGCATTGGTTTGAGTTATTTGCCATGAGGACTGCAAAAAGAACTCCACAAGACTTCTGTACTTGCATGGATAAAAGCTTTCCCTAGTAACTTGTTGATAGTCTGTTAGGCTTCATTAGGATTGAAACTTTCTGGCATAAAGCCATTTTACACTACACGTGATACGATACGACACCGTAAAAAATGTTGCCAGCCCTTTCATACTACAGGCAAGTTTTCTTCCTCTCTAAGGAATATTCCAATGGCCGAACAGCAATTGTATCTCATCCTTGGTCACAAAATATGTATCGCTCGGCGACAATTAGGTGAAAGTTGGTCTTATTTTAGCACAATTTTATCCTATCATGTTGTGTCATGTCGTATTGCACTTAGTGTGATAGGGTCTAAGTAAAATCATTGTTTTCAACTTTTTTTACCATATCATGTCGTGTTGCGCTGGGCCATGCGGCATCACGCCTAGTATAAAAAGGGCCTTTAAAGATGCAAGTGACAAAAAATAATAGTGGTGTGGCGCAGATGTTATTCATATGTCACTGGATACTAAACCAGATGAGGGGCGAATGTCAACTTAAAAGATTAAAAGATTGCTTTGGGAGAGAAAGGGGAGCCAATGATCTTTTCTCATATCGGAACTGCAGTGTACTGAGTTTTGAACTTTAGGTTGGATATGAGCAGGGTTGTTCCCGTTACGCTTTGAAAGTAACTCGTTATAGTTACAGTTAATTCCGTAAAATTGTAACTCGTTACAGTTACTAGTTACAATGTTGAAAAAGTAACTAGTTACAGTTACTTTTGACTAAAAAGTAACTAGCTACATTTCAAAAGTAACTCGTTACTTCAAGGTGAATATACGGTACCTCGGTACCTGAAATGGAGGGGGGGGGCATAATTAGATAGTAAGACGGGGGCACATGAGACGACCGACACCTCATTTGTGCCGGTTATCCTTAGGTGTTCCCCAAAGAAAGTCAATGAAGCTAGCTGATCTTCAATGGGCATTGTTGCAGAGGCTCCTAATGCTCAACATGAAGCAGCGAATCATGATACTGTGTCGGAGCTTACGCAAACTATTTGTTAGAGGAATATGGTTATAACCAAAACTTTTCCAGTTACCAAAGTACTTCTTTGAGGGTTGAAATCTTTATACTCCCATCACACAGTCGGCTAATTTAGAGAGGTTAGCGGCTATGCCGGAAAGGGGAAGAGCGTTGTTTCAGCAGTAATTAAAGTCTTCACCCCTCAAGGGCATAAATATGGTATAATAAGAGGATGAATACATTTGTTAGCAGTAAAATTTTAAAACCTCACCGCTAAGGTTGGGCTAAGTGATATTTCCCCATAAATTTCAAGTTTCACATTGTGTCGATATAAAACAGTGCATAGAAATGGTGATACTATGCAGTTTATACATGCAGATCATGTGCACATAATTCACTTTCCCTTTACAATAGGTAAAGCTTTAAGTCGGACACTTCTCTTTCCAATTAGCTTTGTTAGGATACTTTTAACGCCATTGACCATTTCAATATTCTGCTGTTTTTTTATATTAACCGTACTATTATTCCAGTGTAAGGAGTTACGGACATTGAAAAGAATATGATATAGCCTAAATTCATACGTTTGATTCAAATAAAGATACCATACATGTTAAATTAGATGCATAAATGGATGCACGGTGTTTACCAACGCTTGGCACCGTATAGATTTACTGGGCTCCAACGCAAGAGTCCGGATTCGGTTAGCTTAATGCCGGTCTCAAGAGCGTTTTTCTAGATTAGGAATTTGCCCGGGATAGAAGGTTCCGGAATCGAAATTTTTACGGAATGTGATGTAACTGGACTCGGACTCGGAGTTCATTCCAGCCGAGTTCTCAAATATGAAAGTTACATTAAAAGTGTTTAAAGTTCCATTTGTGCACAATGTACAGATCTAAGGTATTGTCACATACAATCAACTAAATTACTCAGGAGGCCAGGCTATGGAAGTGAGTACAAACGATGACTTTGTTAATTAATGGTGGACATGTACGATAGAATTAAAACATCTGTATGTGTGATATGATATACATTGGCAAAAAGACTGGTCTCGGAATTGGTGCCATTGGAATCAAAACTGGCAGAAATTTGAGGATCCTGAGTAGTACCATGCTCGGAAAGATTCGGGAATCTAGAATCGCAGTTAGCTCCGACTCGGATAGGGTGAACACGGGTCCAGCCCTAACGTCTCAAGAGGCAATGATTAAACTTTCAAAGTAAGCTGGTATTTGAATGCCCATGGGCCAACCCGTTTCTCACGGTACACTGTCTCCACTGTGTCCTCTAAAGGACAATATGAGTAAACCAAGGCCCAGCTGACTTTACTTAGAATACATAAAGTCAACTGAGCCTTAGAGGACCGTTCAGTATTTTTCAAATAATCGCACAAATCGGTCTCATGGATAATAAGCATTGATCTGTCTAATAAGTATTTTGACATACAGATCAATTTTAAACTTATTTCAATCAGGGAGTTGCTATTTGACAACTCCCTGGTTCAATAGACAATCAAGTGGCCCGGCCTGTAAGCCTGCAGCGTGTGCATCTAATATCAACTTCTGATTCTAATCGTGAATAAAATTTGATGTCGGTGAGGGCGACGTCGATAATAGCGATGAATGATAAATAGCCTATATCGAAAATAATTTTACATTTTACTACCAAAGTGTCATCAATTTGAAAATTTTCTGTTATTCTGTTATTAGCTCAAAGAAAATGCAATTTGTGGTCATTTTGACTATTTGTAACGGGAAAGTAACGGGACCCAAATGTAACGCCGTTACAGTTACTTTTACACAGAATTGTAACTAGTTACTTGCTCCGTTACTGAAATGCAAATGTAACTCGTTACAGGGTTCCGTTACACAAAATGTAACTCGTTACAGTAACGGCGTTACTTGTAACTCGTTACTTCCCAACCCTGGATATGAGCATACCTCTGATATTTGAATGAGTGTTGACAATGCTGTATAAGAATGACTCTCTGCATTGGTTTTGGAAAACTAATTCGTGTTGAATACTGTATTTGCTCTTACCAGGTCAAAGGGGTAATCCTAGCACTGCAGTGTTTACATAGTTATGGGTTTGGGCTTTTATTTGTAGTTAACCAGCCATACTACCAGCAAAACTGTAAATTCCCTTTCATTTTTCACTACCTTGTACATACCATCACATATTGTCATTCTGGAAATGTTTACATATATTGCAAAATTTATAGTGCTTTGGAATGAAATTGTATTTGCAGGCTGTAAATATGCTGTAATAGGCCTACCTCCAGTACAGTGTGTTGTTCAGTGAAGCATCTTGCGCAGTTTACAGCATTATCAAGTCACTTTGGTGGAAGGAAATGTGGGAAGGAATATTTAAAATTTCTTGATTTATGTTACTTACAACATTAGACTGGGCATGTGTGTTACACTACAAAATGTAGGGATGTACCGAGTACTTCCAGGAGGGTACCCATTGTATGTGTTGAGAAGATTTGGGCTAGCCATTAATGAGAAGTTGTGGATAAATGAATTTTCAGCCCCTTTTGGTATAAATAGAGATGATATCTATACAGGAGGGTCTATTTCACTCCTCATTACTTCCTATTTACATATGTAAATGGGCAAAAACTGAAAAGAGTTAGGTTCTAGGGCGCCCTTAATAGGTAGGGGATCCCACAGTGTTATTAGGTTTGCCAGACGGTCATTGCAGGCAATAATGGTATACATAATGTATGTAAACAGGAGGTAAGTATCTGAGTTCATAGACTCCCAGACCAGGGAGTTTTGGTGATTACAAAAAATTTTAAGGGGCTGGGAGGGAAAACTTATTTGTCTTTGATGCACCACATGCAGTAATGGTCATTACTGTACAGATGTTTAATAGGTGGTAATGGCAGACTGGAGAATCAAATATTGTACCAGCCACGTGGTATTCCTAGGACTCATTATACCTGTGAAGTTCACTGACTTAAATGTATAATTTGCAGGTACCTCATAAGAATTACATCCTCTGAAAGCTTGGCACTGCCAGTACATTGTTCTTAAATGTCATGATATTCCTTGCAGTCATAACATTCTTTATGATATTGCAACAAGCTGCAAAATCTGAAAATGTCAGTGTTTGTACATAATGGTGTCACTGATGAAGTTCTCTTCAGTACACGTATGTATCCTTAGGTTAGGAGTTTATGAAAGGAACGTGCAGGGGTATTTGTCTAAACACTTTCACTGATTTTAAAAATACAGGAGGAGGTAGGAGAAAGTGGAAAATATTATGAAGAAAGAAAGTTTTCTCTGTACCAAAGTAATCAGACAAATAGTAATATGTAAGATGCATACTGCACTGCATGTGTGATAATATTTGGGGGTACAGATGTGGTGTTGAGACTGGCAAGACTTTTTATCAAGGGAGGTAGTTCTGTAGCTCTTCAGTATACTTTATGATGTAACATATTATGTCATCATGGCTACCACAATCAGTCTAGATTTGAATGTACTGTAAGTACAGTATACTCAGTTACTAGAGTGTGTCTTTGCAGCAACAAATCCTGATATGTCACCCATAGAAATTTGCCTTCTGAGATAGAATTTCATTGTAGATCCGACACTTTCTTGCTATAGTACAGCACTCATGTGTCTGTTCATGTTTTTTATATACAAGTGGAGAAAGCTACTGTAGTGAACAGACAGCCCAGTATATGGACAGTATGGCCCATGTGATGTATAGTAATTACCATGACTGTAATTTTAGTATGAAGTGGACCTATACATTCAAATTTGCATATCAACCCTACTGACATTTCATTTGCTATTCCATTGCACCAGTCTCATACATTCCAAAACTGAGCATCTTAGAACTCTTAGACTTAAATCAAATGGTTAGAAACTGAGCTGTAAAACCTCATCTAACTCTAACTCTTAGAACTCAGTACATTTATCCTTAGTTAAGTCTGTGTACTGATAATCCCTTCTTTCATACAATCTGGAAGAGTTTTGATGGTTTTGGATGCTAAAATGATGTAAAATACAGTAGCTACCTATTTTTCCTATATCTGTACACTTGACATTTAGATAAGATATCTTCCCTCACAGTGTGTATAATTTCTTTTTGCTTCTTTCTTTTTAATTTTCCTCCAAGATTGATGACAGTCACACTGCCAGTCAGATGCTTGTCACTATCTGTACCAAGTTGGGTAAGATATTTTAGCTTCAAAGCTCCATGTGAGACTACAATGTTGTACCAAATGCTAGTCAAATAGTTGGCTGAGAGGTTGGTCATGTTAAATCTTGGTGTCCCTTCAGGAGAGCAGAACTCCTTTGGGGAGGAGAACTCCTTCAGGAGTATTACTTTATTTGTCGCCCTTCGGTTTTTAGTCAAAGAGTCCAAGGGTACTTTGGAAAAAGTAGTCAAGTGCTTGGCATGCACAGATGTAGTTTAAGTTCGAAGTTCATTCACACCGAAAGGGAAGTTGCTTTAAATGCTGGTCATGGTACATCCATGTTTATCTTACAAACTTGGCCAAGTTTGCTTTCCTTTTTGTAATTAGTTATGCTTTCTGTTGTCCTTGAAGAGCTCTGATACTTGTAGTCTATTTCGCTCCTCTCTTACCTCCTATTTACCTATGTACCCATTATTGCCCCCAATAACTGTCTGGCAAAAAACTAATAGCACCGCGGAAACCCCTAGCAGTAGAGGGCGCCCTAAACCCCAAATCGTCCTTCTGCATTTTTGCCTCATCGTGTTTGACACGTCTCAAACTTGTCTGGTGGAAAACTACGCTAATTTTCATCTTTTGACATCCTGAACTACTTACTATCCACACCATTAGCACCGTGTTGACGATCTCATCGCCGTTTGTGACCAAAATCATGAGTATCCTCTTCTCGTTAGGAGCTTTTTTACGTTTTTCCTAGCCTGTATCTGTTCGAGGATTTTCGCCTCTGCGCGATCCTCTATGTATGTGTTTTTGTACAGGTACCAGTCTCGCGCCGCCATTTTGTTCTGCGTCTCTCAGGGCCTCGGGTTCGGTCGCGCCTTGTGCCGACTTCCCCTCCCCTTTCCCCCCTCCCCCTTATTATGTTGGGGAGTCTCTCCCCTCCTCTAGTTTCGGTTCATGTTAGTTTCCCGTTTCTAGAGGCTTGTTTCCTTAGAATTCTTGCTCTCCTAGCCTTGACGTCATGTTTCTTAGTCAGTTCTCCTAGGCCTATTTGACCTTCTCTTGCATGTTTCTGTTCAGGTCGTTCTTCCTAGGTTTGCTAGGTTGCAGCATTCATCTTTCATATTCCGCTATATATATGTGTATTTTGATATGTGTATTTCGTATTTTTTTATCACTTGATATGTGTATTACGTTTTATGCCACTTGTTTTGCATTCCACGTTACCGGGCCTTGCTTCCCGCTGTGTGCTCGCTTGCGCTAATCCGGCTTTGTCCGGTTTCCCACAGCGGTTGGCAAGGCTCCTATTGTTCTCCTCCTCGCTGGTTACCGTGGTTGGTTTCCGGCCGGTTGTTGTATTCCTTATCGATTTTTACTCAGATACCAAATGCACTTTGTGTAAGAAGTTTAAACCGGCTTGGGACACCCATGAACTATGCCCGGCTTGCAGAGATTGTTCCGTGGAGCAACCGTGCCAAGTATGCCGCACCTGGTCTTCCCGTGAATGGGAATTACTACGCCAAAGATCTCAGGAGAGAGGAAAATCAATTGCCAAGAAGAAAGGCAGCAAAAGCAGTAAATCCAGGGCCTCCTCTCATAAGTCTTCAAGCCACGAACCCAGGCACTCCAGGAAGAAATCCGTTCCGGGTACACCAGTCCAAAACCCCACGGATAAGGCAAATGAGATCGGTACGGGCGCTGCTTCGGCAGGTCATCCGAGTCTCGCCTCGAAGATCGGTTGTAGCGCTGCTATCACAGCAGGTTCACCGAGTCTTCCGGAAAACAATGGGATCGGTAGAAGCGCTGTTAACCCAGGCTTACCGCATCTCCAGGAAAATACACAACCAGAGGCCGGCGTGGACGTTTCATCCCTTGGCTTACCGAGCCTCTTTCCAGGCAATCCAGCTACTACCGTCTCGGGAACCGTGACCCAGCAAGCCGCCGATCCAGAGAACCAGGGTTTTTCCGGCGACAATCCCATGGACATTTCGTTTTCGTCCAGCTTACATTCCACTGTGCCACAAGATTTCGAGGGCTTCCAGGATAGGGGCCGCTCCAAACACCGCTCCAGTTCCAAATCCAAGAAGAAGAAACGCCGTCGCCGCCATTCATCCTCTTCTTCCTCCTCGCCCTCACCGAGTTCCCGTAGCCGCAAGAGGAGACATAGTCCACATACTGACTTCCCCACGGAAGCCCTGTCTCGGCTAGTCACTCTACTTTCCCAATCCGCGGACCGTTTAGCCACTCCCAGTCAGCCGGCTCAAGACCAACCGTCCACGTCTATAACTCAGCCGTCTTCCGATCCCCTCCTACTTCCAGAGCACAGACCTGACTCTCCCTCTGAAGTGGAATCAGTTGCGACCGGGGATTTCCAGCTCCATGTCACCGGATCTCACTCTCGTTCACGCTCCCGTTCTCATTCCATGGATGCTTCGGAGGATTCAGACGATGAACCCATTATGGGAACCTCCTTTTCCAAGGAATCATTTGAGAAAGCCGTGGAAGTTGTTAGGAGACAGCTGGGGTTTGATTCTCCACCCGTTCCAGATCCTCCCGTAGCAAAGAGATCCAAGCTTTCTCTGAACAAACCTGCCGGCCCCAGGAAACCAGTAATGCCTGTCGACACTGAGTGCTTCGACCGTTTCCAATCCCAGGCCAACTCCAGGGTTTGGCGGGCCTTTCCCAAGAGACAGTCATCGGACTTCCACATCAGTGATGAAGATTTCAAGTCCTTTTTCTCTTCGCCGGCTATTCCGGATTCTTGCCTTGACAAACTGAAGTCCGCCGGTGCCGTCGACTCCAGAGGCCATTTCCGATCTCCGACAACTAAAAAGTCCTTCACATCCCTTCATGGCATGGATCTGGCCGCCAGGACTGGTATGAAATTCACTTCCTCCCTCCTATTATTCGCCGAGGTGCTGTCGAAAGCCTTTAGACAGTCTGGTTCAGATGAAGTCTCCCGTAAAGACATTGGCGCCATAGTTAACATGCTTGGTCCTATCGCCTGTCTTTCATACGATCAGTTTGCCAAGGTCGCAGTAAGAGCCTCAACTGACAGAAGGGAACTGGTCCTGGATAATATCCACTGGCCGTCTAAAGATATCAAACGTCGCTTTATGAAGTTACCTCTTTCCGGCCCAGACCTCTTCGGCGGAAAGTTTGACGAACAACTTACTACAGAGATCAAACGGAAGAAGGACATCAACAAGGCCGATTTCACCTTCAAGAAACCTCCTCCTTCTAAACCCAGAAGATCTCCGTCCAGGGCTTTCTCCCGTCGTCAGGCAAGGCCTTCCGGCTTCTCATCCCGCCGACCGTCGATACCTCAACAACAGCGCGGAAGACCTCGTTCTCAATCTTCCTCAAGAGGCTTCTCTAACTCGTCCTCCAATCAGTTCTCCAGTCGCCGTTCACTGAGAGGTTCTGACCGCTCCAGCTTCCGCGGCTCTGGACGTTTCCAGACGAGACCCTAGGGATGCCCACCCTACCGACCAACTCCCATCGGTAGGGGGGAGACTTTTACAGTTCGCAGAGAACTGGGAGATCCTGTCACCGGACCCGTGGGTCCGGAGTATCTTAAGGCAAGGATACAAGCTGGAGTTCACCAGTCCCCCTCCGAAGAGGGGCCTCTTCAAGTCTACTCCGATTCCAAGGTCCAAAGATCAACGCACGGCTCTGGAGAAAGAGATCTCAGACCTGATCAAGAAGAAAGCCGTGTACATCGTCAAAGGTTTTCCAACCCGTCTCTACCGCTCGACATTCTTCCTCACTCCGAAGAAACCGGACTCGTGGAGACCCATCATAAACCTCAAGCCACTGAACAAGTCCTACATCCGACCCAGAAGGTTCAGAATGGAGACTTTAGCCGTAGTATTGTCATCTCTTCATCAAGGTCTCTGGGCAACATCGATAGACCTAAAAGATGCCTACCTTCACATCCCCATCCACCCGTCACATCAAAGGTTCTTGGCTTTCCGCTACAGAAACACAGACTACTGCTTCCGTGCCCTCCCGTTCGGACTTTCCACCGCTCCAAGAGTGTTTACACGGGTCACAAAAGCCGTCCTGGGTTTCCTCCGAAAACAAGGCATTCTCGTGTTTGCCTACCTGGACGACTGGTTACTTGTGGGCCGCTCAGCTCAAGAATCCTCCCACATCACCTCGTACACCGTGTCTCTCCTGGAAAGCCTAGGTTGGATCATCAACACAGAGAAGTCGTCTCTCACTCCAACCCAAACCATAACCTACCTAGGAGCAGTTCTCGATTTCCGTTCCGGAAGAGTGTCTCCATCTCCGCAAAGGGTCACAACCCTCACAGAAATGGCACTACTCATGCATTCTCGACGTCAGGCTCCGGCAAGACAATGGCTTCGTCTACTGGGCCTCATGGCCAGCATGGTCGATGTAATCCCGTACTGCAGGCTCTTCATGAGACCAATCCAGATCCACCTTCTACGTCACTTCTCTCCAGCCCGAAATCCTCTATCAACCGTGGTCCCGTCATCCCCCCAGGTCAAGGACCACCTTCTATGGTGGATGTCGCCTCTCAATGTTGCATCGGGGAGACCTCTCAAGGAGTGCAGACCAGCCTCAACGATCACCACAGATGCCTCCCTCTCAGGTTGGGGTGCAGTCTGGGAATCAGAAACCCTGTCAGGTCTTTGGAGTCCAGAGGAGTCCAAACTCCACATCAATTTACTGGAACTGTCGGCGGTTTTTCAGGCGATCTCCAAATGGGGCCCCAGTCTCAGGAATCACCAAGTGACGATCCTGTGCGACAATTCAACGACAGTAGCCTACATAAACCGTCAGGGGGGAACCAAGTCAACTTCCCTATGTCTCAGGACTTGGAACCTCCTCCACCTCTGTCGACGTTTCGACATCCTCATCAGGGCCTCCCACCTGGCGGGTCAACAGAATGTCATGGCCGATGCCCTATCCAGGGGAACTCTACTGGAGACGGAATGGTCCCTATCTCAGGTTTGGGCCAACCACATCTTCCAGATCTTCGAGAAACCCATGGTGGACCTGTTTGCCACTCCATCCAACACCAAACTCAGAATGTTTTGCACGAGGTCCTTTCACCCCCAGGCCTGGGCGATCGACGCTCTCGCAATTCCATGGGACAATCTGTACGCCTACGCTTTCCCTCCGTGGTGTCTAATCAACCGAGTACTCCTCAAGCTGAGGGAATCCAATGCAATCCTTCTTCTGGTAGCACCCTTCTGGCCGAACCAACCGTGGTTTCCTGCCCTCCTCGAGATGCTCATCGACCACCCATTCAGATTTCCCCTACAGACCAACCTCCTCACTCAGGCGAAAGGGAAAATCTGGCACCAACGTCTTCAGAACCTCCGACTAGCAGCTTGGAAACTCTCACCAGACGTTTCATTGATCAAGGCCTTTCACAGGAAGCTGCGGCTATCGCCTCAGGCTCCCGTAGACGATCCACTCTGTCAACTTATGATTCCAGACTCACCAAGTTCAAAGAGTGGGCCTCCAGCCAGAATCTGGATCCCATGGAAGCACCAGTTGAAGCTATAGCAGACTTTTTCGTCCTCCTATTCAACGAAGGCAAACAAATCAGTACCATCAGAAACTACCGGTCAGCAATTGCCTCCATCCATAAGGGGTTTCCTGATGGCTCCTCGCTCGGCTCCAACGAGTCCTTGTTACACCTTCTCAGGGGCATGTTCAACAAAAGACCCCCCAGAAAGCGTCTACCTCCATCGTGGTCTATCAACGACGTCTTGCTGGATCTTTCTCGACCACCTTACGAGCCTTTACACAACACACCTCTGGAGCTCCTCACTCTTAAGACTCTGTTCCTGGTTGCAGCAGCCTCTGCCAGAAGACGTAGCGAACTTCATGCCTTGACGACCCGTAAGGGCTACATCAGATTTAGCCAAGCAGGTGTGTTTCTTCTTCCAGACCCAACTTTCCTGACTAAGAACGAAACGGTCTCTTTCACCCCCAGTGAGATCTACTTACCCAGCATTTCTTCGACCTCCTCCATCACTGAAGACAAGAAAGTCTGTCCCGTTAGAGCTTTGAAATGGTACCTGGAGAGAACCAAGAACATTCGTACTTCTGACAAGCTTTTCCTGATCCCGAAGTCTCCCTACAATCCGGCTTCCAAAGACACTTTGTCCAGATGGATAGTTAAGTTGATTACGCCCCACACATCTCCAGACGAACCAACCCACGCTCACCTCCTCCGGGGCCATGCGGCTTCCACAGCCTGGTTCAGTGGAGTTCCATTAGACGACATCCTCCGTGCAGCTGCTTGGAAAACTCCATCAACATTTGTGGCTAGCTACCTTACAGACATTGTCTCAGAAGAGGGCGCCTTCGCTAGAGCCGTCCTAGGAGTTCCAGACCGCCGTCGTCCGGGCCTCCCACCATCCTCTCAGTGCTAGTCTGGTTACATAGGTAAATAGGAGGTAAGAGAGGAGCGAAATAGACTCCCCAAAACTCACTGGTTTGGGAGTCTATGAGCGACGATACTTACCTCCTATTTAGCACCCGCCTCCCGGCCCCACGGACTCCAGCGGGACTCTCAGCCTTTCCGGGATTCTCTACACACTCTACTACACTAGGCTTACCGACGTTGCCTCTAACTGAGAAGTTCTCTCTACCTTTCAACATCCTTGCCGTCTAAGACGTTCACATACTTGTGACAGCTCCGTCAACGACACCGTTAAAAATACTGTGGTTGTCATGATGATAATGATGATGATGACGATAAGTCAACTCTGCCGACCATGACGATCCTTTATGATGGATCAGCCTCGCCGATTACGACTCTCCCGACGATGACGACGCCTCCTCCGTCCTGTTTGTTCTCTCGGTGAGTTTAGGTTCTTCTTGTTTCCTTTGGGGGGTTTATTTGAGTCCCTTACGGGGGGGCTCTAGTTGAGTCTTGTCCCCCTTTCGGGGGGTTCTCTCTTCGCCAAAAACGCAGAAGGACGATTTGGGGTTTAGGGCGCCCTCTACTGCTAGGGGTTTCCGCGGTGCTATTAGTTTTTTGCCAGACAGTTATTGGGGGCAATAATGGGTACATAGGTAAATAGGAGGTAAGTATCGTCGCTCATAGACTCCCAAACCAGTGAGTTTTGGGGATTTTGTGTGGGAGGAATAAATCAGTTTAAAATGTGTTTAAGAATACTGCATTCGAATATCTGTATATATGTGATCAACTTTGTCGTCAACTTTGAACTTGATTAAGCACAGAGATGTCTCTTCAACATATATGTAATGTCTTGGACCAGTGGTAATGGATTTAGGGCTAGAAGGATTTCTAGCTTATAGGTCATGAGAAGTCAACTGTTCCCTCAAAAAATTTTCAATAATATGATGTTAACAGTTTAATCAATAGTGCTTTATTCTAGCTATTCTAGCTCGTACAGAGATGGCTGTGGTCATTCAGTGTTCCTGTTACAGACCTTGATACTTAAAATGCCAACTACCGTAGAGCAGCTTTTACAGTGCTAGATACTATGAAATCTACAACCCCCCCCCCCCGCACCTGATCCATCTGTGCATGTATTAGGGCTTGGGAGGTTGGGTGTTGGGAGGAATCTGTTTTGCTCCTTCTTACCTCCCCTGTTACTACTACTATTGGAAAGTCCATCTACCAACTCATAGATTCCCATAAAACTCAGAGATTCCCAAACCAGGTACAGTAAGTTTGGTGATTACATCTGTGTGTCTCTGGTGGGTCTAAATTAGTCGCATTTATTAGTTGACTGAGACTATACGTCGTTGATATGTTTTGTTATCTTTCGTCAGGTGTCACAAATTATGATGAATATTCATTGTGTCGAGAGGAGGATGAAGCGTCTGATCCCAAAGCACGGAAGGACTCAACCCTGAACAGAGGGACACTGAAAAAGGTGAGAGTAATTAAATTTTGTGAAGTCAGTTGTTATCGGCAATAAAACATTCAATTTTGATGTTAGTTGTGTTAAAAAAAAGCATTCTTGCAAAAAGAAAGAGGAAACAGAAGACCTTTCAGTGTGCATCAGGTCTTACTGGGTTGTTGCACATCACCATCTCAAGAGTGCCCGTGGGTCGTTTGACTGAGGCAGGTAGTAAGCTTTGTTTACATTTGGATAGGGGAAAGCTCATCTTAGTAATAAGTTCACTTTTACTGCAGACCCAGTGGGGTAGAATGAAAGAAGGAACAGTTGAAGATGATTAACACTGTTTGAATATGAAGATAAAGCAATTACTGGTATGATTTCCTCTAGGATTTGAGAGCGTGTTAAAGGAAGGAGGAAGGGAAGAGAATATTTTGCAGTTTTGTGGTTATTAGTACTCTTTTTTGTATGTGGTTTAAAGAATATGTATAGCAGGGGCAGAGCAGGGTTATTGATATATTAAATACAAACAGAGGTTCTAAATGAGCATCTAAGAGACATTTTCTAGAACAAGCATTTCCTGTGAGATACTGTAGTTGAAATAAAGTCATAACTTAAATTGAAACTTGACCTGATACAAAGTATTATTGAGCTTAGTTACAGTTTGCATTTGATAACAAATTGAGAGCTTATTGATTCCTTGCCGAAGGCAGGCAAGGAATCTATGCGATGGTGATGTCGTGTGTGTGTGTGTGTGTGTGTGTGTGTGCGTATGTGTGTGTGTGTATGTGAACTTGTCTTCCTATCAGACTGAGGACCTGAACAATGGATTTGAGGTCCTCTGAAGGAAATTCAATAGATTTGTCAAGTCCTCGAAAGTTTGAACAATAGAGAGTCTATTGTCAAGGTTAGGGTTAAGGAAGTAAACACAAAGGAAATAACAATGAGGTCCTCGGATTGTATGTAAAATCGACTTGTGTGAGTATGTGTGTGTGTATGTGACGCTTAGCTTGTAAACACGATATCTCCAGTTAGCAATGACTGACAGTTTTCATATTTGGTATATAGATTTGTCATATTGAGAGGAAGAACCCTATTGTTTTTGGTGGAGGTCAAAGGTCATTTGAGGTCACCAGAGGTCAAAAACCGAAAACCTTGTAAACACGATATCTCAAGATAGCAATGACCGACACTTTTAATATTTGGTATACAGATTTGTCATGTCAAGAGGAAGAACCCTATTGATTTTGGTAGAGGTCAAAGGTCATCTGAGGTCACTGGAGGTTAAGCTGCAAAAACCTCGTAAATAGCTTGTAAACACGATATCTCAAGATGGCAATGACCGACACTTTTCATATTTGGTATATAGATTTATCATGTTAAGAGGAAGAACCCTATTGTTTTTGGTAAAGGTCAAAGGTCATTTGAGGTCACCAGAGGTAAAAAACCGAAAACCTTGTAAACACGATATCTCAAGGTAGCAATGACACTTTTCATATTTGGTATACAGATTTGTCATGTTGAGAGGAAGAACCTATTGATTTTGGTAGAGGTCAAAGGTCATCTGAGGTCACTGGAGGTTAAGCTGCGAAAACCTCGTAAATGGCTTGTAAACATGATATCTGAAGATAGCAATGACCAACACTTTTCATATTTGGTATGTTGATTTATCATGTTGAGAGGAAGAACCCTTTTGTTTTTGGTAAAGGTCAAAGGTCATTTGAGGTCACCAGAGGTAAAAAACCGAAAACCTTGTAAACACGATATCTCAAGATAGCATTGACCAACACTTTTCATATTTGGTATACAGATTTGTCATGTTGAGAGGGAGAACCCTATTGATTTTGGTAGAGGTCAAAGGTCATCTGGGGTCACTGGCGGTTAAGCTGCGAAAACCTTATAAACGGCTTGTAAACACAATATCTCAAGACAGCAATGACTGACAGTTTTCATATTCGGGATACAGATTTGTCATGTTGAGAGGAAGAACCCTATTGTTTTTGGTAAAGGTCAAAGTTCATTTGAGGTCACCAGAAGTAAAAGACTGACAGCCTTGTAATCACGATTTCTCAAAATAGGAGTGAAGGACACTTTTCATATTTGGTATACAGATTTGTCATGTCAAGAGGAAGAATGCTACTGTATTTGTAGAGGTCAATGGTCATCTGAGGTCACCGGAGTTTAAACTGCAAAAGCCTCATAAACGGCTTGTAAACTCGATATCTCAAGATGGTAATGACCGACACTTTTCATATTTGGTATATAGATTTGTCATGTTGAGAAGAACCCTATTGTTTGCGGTAGAGGTCAAAGGTCATCTGAGGTCACCGGAGGTAAAACTGCGAAAAGCTTGTAAATCGCTTGTAATAATGATATCTCAAGATAGCAATGATAGACACTTCATATTTAGTGTGTAGATTTGTCATGTGGAGAGGAAGAGCCCTATTGTTTTTGGTGAAGGTCAAAGGTCATTTGAGGTGTCTGGAGGTCAAAGACTGAAAATATTGTAATCACGATATCTCAAGGTAGGAATGAAGGACACTTTTCATACATGGTATATTGATTTGTCATGTTGAGAGAAAGAACCCAATTGTTTCTGGTAGAGGTCAAAGGTCATCTGAGGTCACTGGAGGTCAAAAACAAAATTTCCTAAGAGTTCCCAAGATCGTCATATGGGGTCACCTGAGGTCAAAAAGCAAAATTTCCCAAGAATTCCCAAGATTGTCATATGGGGTTACCACAAGTCAAAAGGCAAAATTTCCCAACAATTTCCAAGATTGTCATGGGGTCACCAGACGTAATAAAGCAAGAATTCCCAAGTGTCATTTGGGGTCACTAAAGGTCAGAAAGCAAAATTCCTCAAGAATTCCCAAGATCATCGTCTGGGGTCACTAAAGGTCAAAAAGCAAAATTTCCCAAGAATTCCCAAGATTGTCATCTGGGGTCACCAGAGGTCAAAAAGCAAATTTCCCAAGAATTTTCAAGATCCAAGATCCATTGGAGGTCAGAGGTCATTTGAAGTCATCAGAAGTTAAATACCAAATGCATTGAAAAACACGATATTTCAAGACAGGGGTATTAGATACTTGTAATACTTGTGAATTTGAGGGATAAACCTCAGTGCAACAAAGCATCCCCATTTGGCAAGGAATCACTAAGCCTTTGGGCTTTCTGGTTTTGAAGTCTTCAGTTTGGTCAAAATTGCAATTTTTGGTCTCTGATTACAATGGGCATTTAAAATCATGAGCTATTCTTACTGAAATACTGTTGTACTACAGAAGAAAAGCTAGTTTAGGAGAAAATTTCTTCAGAATAGGGATAACACTTTCTGGAACACTAAACATTGTAATCTTATGGACCATGCTTAACTTTCGTCTTTAGTAGAAATAGTTTTAGGGGAAAAACACTTCTCTAGGGTGGGGGAAACTGTGCAACAAGAATGTGCTTCTCACAGGCTGATTATGAGTATGGCCAACTATGAGTTGTCACTGATTCATATCGCTGCAATCTGAAAAATGTAAGATGGAATGTTTTCTTTTGGAATGAAAAGAAAAACAACTGTAGAAGAAAAATATTCCATTTTTAGCAAGCATGATGCTTTGTCATCAAATTGTGTAAAAACATCTTATGTCAACAAAATCAGCTTTTGATAGCAGACATACATCTTTGAAAGTATGTTTATTCAGGATGTTTGTAATTTTCCATGCATCAGCCACTGAAATATTCAATGAGTTGTATACGTTTTCCTTTTCCTGTATGAAACAAAGCAGTATAAACACTTGAAATGTTCGTTCATGACAAAGATAGACCCTTCATTAAAAAGAAAGTAAAGTTGGCCTACGTGCTGATAAAAAGTGAGCCTTTGATAGCTTTTGGGGAATGTGTGTGGGTTCAAATCCTGCTCAATGTATGTAAGTGTTCCTCCCCATACTCTGGCTTTCTTCCCACTTGGCATTTGACTTGCCACTAAAATCGGTTGCCCAGCTGATGCAGTCGGTTGCGCGCCAGCCTGAAACAGGTAACTAGCCGACTTTGATTTTGCTTTTGGAGGGGTTTGTTATGAAGTTAGATCTCTGCAAATATACTGATATGTCACAGAGAGTGTAAGCTTTAAGCAGAGTACTTAGATACATGCACCTTTTTTTTTTCTCTCCACAGAGTAGGCTGAATTTGTGGGAAGCAGGGTTACCGCCAGCTGCAAAGTTTTAGGGAGGAATTTCCCCATTGACCATGGCGGGGGGGGGGGGGGGAGGATTCCAAATCCTTGAAATAATTGAAAACTTAGAAACTTTTTGAGGTATCTTTCTATGTTCAAACTTACCAACAACATCACCCTTTCCTATTGCCTAGCAATAGGCCAAATTCTGGCCAATCAATCCTCAAATTTAAGTTGTAACCCTAACTCTGAAACTACATTGTGACTTGCATTAACTGATTCTAAATAAAGGCTGCAGTAACTGATTCTAAATAAAGGCATTGTCTACTGTGCTATACTGTTGTTTGGATAGCTGCAGATCTGCAGAGGAGGTTGTTTTAGCTTCAGTTTCAAATGGACTACTGTGATGGGGTCCCCTATGCAAGGAGAGTGCCAAATATTTATCACGTAAACTTGATATCGCTTCAAAAATAAAAAAATGCTGCAACTTCTTTCAAGTAGTCTCACTGCTTTTGAGGATTGGTAATGATGAGCAATTTTGTATACTTCTAAAATGCCAACACTGTTGTCCTAAAGTATGAGCCTACGACCAGTCTTAAACTCTCTACAAGTTCCAGTTCAACTGTATTATACACTTCATATGGAGTAACACAGCCTGAGGGTTGGCATTACTGCATTGACTCAGTGTGTGCAGCTTGTGAGATAACAAGTTTTCACACTCAGCAGAGAGTACAGAAATTTCACAGAATGGGTCCATCCCAAATTTGTGCCGGAATTCCCCAACAGATTTTCTTGTGTGGGAATTGACAACATTTATGTGTGATTCTCTCAATCCAACTGTAATTGCAAACCCTTGTAGGAAGGGTGTATTTAGATAGATGAGATTTAATGACACACCAACACAAATGTGTTACATAGTGTCAACTAGATAAAAAGGTGAAGTTTAAATATGGTTTCAAATACGGTTCAAGTCTGATTTCAAATACAGTGCAAACCCTTCCCTTTAGTCGCCTCTTAGAAGTTAAATACCTGTGCGTCTAGTAATAGTGGGACTCTGAGTCTGTTAACGCATTGAAACATTGTTTAGAAAACCTACCTGGTAGTGCACTGGACTTATTCTTTGAATTGCTATTCATTGTGTGCAATCTGTGAGCAGGGGAGGAGGAAGTGTATAGGGATGTTGAAATTACATTTTTTACATATCTCCTTTTTTTTTTGTGTCCTAGGAGAAAGACAAGACATCAATACTGAGAGACGAAAAAAAGATGGACACCTTGAAGAGAAAGCTGCACACAGATGATGAATGTAATGACAATATATATGGCCCCTTAATTCCTCTTTCTGACAATTGTTTCCCTTAATTGCTAGTAAAGTCAGTAGTACAGCTGTAGGATGCCCTCCTTGGGGGAGTTGTATACTTCTCCTTCTACTTTTCCAGGTCATGCCTTCAACTGATGATGAATATGTAAAACTTTTTACTACATACTGTACAGTCCTTTTCTGTCCTCTTTCATCTGTAGATTGCAGCTGCAAGTTTTAAAAGCATGGTCTGGTGACCAAATTTGATGCTTTCAAAAAAAGCAGAAAAATTTTCTGTGTTAGGCAGTGAAAACCCCATCTCAATAGCATCTTGCATTCGGAAGACACAAATTTTTGAAGAAATACTACGTTTTCAGTTTCCCTAGTGCATGATGGGAAATCTGTGATGTCATCTGGGCAAATGGATTTGATGTAGCTTTTGTATTTCTTTATAATGTTGATATCACTATATTGAATATTCCATAACTTTATTTGCTGTACCATAAGTATGGAACAGTTTTTCACTATATCTACACGGAAAAACATCTAAACATTCCAACGGTATCAAATTTCAAGGACAAACAAGGTAGCCAATTATAAAGAATAACAAAAGGAATCTGAGGCAATTTGCCCACTTTCGATCATGTTTTGTGACCTTGAGGAAACTTGGAGGAATTTCTTATTAAAAGTAACCAACCTTTAGGAAGAGATATCTTGAGTTAGGAATGGAGTTTTGATATGGGGTTTGGATGACATGTAATGAAAAATTCTTATCTTTCATATAAGACCCCTACAAAATGCCACCAGAAAATGCCTTTAACTGGTCTGTTTATTATTTTGGCTAGAGCTTCCCTCTCTTCAGAGGTCATAGGTCATTTCTCCAGTAGAAAGATCGGACTACTGACTTTAGCCCCAGTCTGGATGAGTTCCAGATTTGTGGCATTAGACTCATCACTAGGTATCTGGTTTCATATCAAAACAAGGATCATATGTTTCCTCAACTTAACACCACCTCTGTATACAGGACTTTGTTTCCTTGAAGCAATGTTACCTTCATGATTATACACACTGGTATTGGTGTATGTCTAAATACCAAATATTTTGGAGATGTTTTAGTGCTCATTACTCCCCATAAGCAAAGAGTCTATCTTTTCAGGGAGTTGTTGCGGCATCTTTTTTGTCCCATATTACAGCAAGACTGCATAGACTGGTGGTAGTATAGACTGGTGGTAGTATAGACTGGTGCAGGATGGTCACTTATGCAACTCTCTTTCTCATATTGGACATACATTGCTCACAAATTTCAATTCTAATAAACCAGCTTGTTACAAGAGAGTTTGGCAACCATGATGGGGACAGCATAGTTAGCTGTGCTATCAAGTTAGGGCATGTTTATATTATTGTGTTTGTAGCACAAGTTTTGTATTTGATGCCATATGTCATAAACAGAATAATGTAGAGGTAGGAAATCAGGTTGGTACAAAACATTTAAGTAATATATTTTTCATAGTTTGCAGTTGCATCTGAATGCTTTAAGTGCCAACATCATGCATAAGAATGAGAGGGCAAGGCCTGATTTGCCAGCTGGTACAACATTTTAACTTTTAGTTGATTATTCTTACTTGTATTGATGAATGGATTGGGCCAAATTGCTTCCAAAAGACTCAAAAGAAGCATATTTAGGGATGAAAAGGTCAGATGGTCAATCTGCTTTCCAGATGTGTAGGTTATTATGTGGAGTTTGTATACTATCCTCATGATGCTGTCATCATGCATATTAATGAATAGGTGGAACTTAATGTAAACTTCAGAAAAAAGAGTTTTCAGTATGATGAGTAGAAGCTGTCCACATGTTATTTACTGCACACTTTTTGTTTTTCTCCCAAACTACTATTGCATTGGCCCTGTTGAAGTTCCATTGGATAAATGAATGTTAGAAAAACTGCCATTCTTCTATTCAAAACCATAAATTGCTTTCAGTTGGTATTACTTCCTGTGTTGGGGGAAGGGGGGGGGCAGAGTGGAACTAAGAAAATTTGCAGTAGATTTTCAGTTTAATTTTCCAATAGCTGCTTTTGCGAAATGCCAAAGCTAGTTTTTTCATTTTATATGAATCATTTGCTTTCATCAACAGTGAATTGGCTTGACCATACCCGTACCCTTAGAGAACAAGGTGTTGAAGACACAGAGACACTCATCTTTAGAAGAAAGTATTTCTACTCTGACCAAAATGTAGACAAACGGGACCCTGTGCAGTTAAATTTACTTTACGTTCAGGTAACGTTCACATTCCATCTCTGTCTTCAGTCTTCTTCAATAAATATCTGTCTCTGTGCTTTGCATCAGTGTATAGACTTCATCACCTGTGTTCATTTCATACACCTCAAAACTTCCTACAAAAATAAAGGACATGCAGTTGTTAGATTTAATATACTTTGACAGTACTAGATTGCCTGGATCTCATGTATGCTGAGACGGAAGCTGTGGAACTGTGAATTAGTTTCTTAAGCTCAAATTTTAAAGAATTTTAAGTTTCAGTTTGAGTGCAATATTATTTAAACAGATTAAGAAGGAAGGGGATGTTTTGATGTTATTGAGGCAGTTTCCTTACAAATCAGGCCATATTTCCTGCAAGCAGCATGATTTGATATGTGTGTGGAGATCTTAAGAAGCTATAAAAACTGTTGTGTCCTTTGAAGAAGGAGGTAACAAATGAGTTTAATAAAAAACAAATGAAGTCTTGCAGGAATTTGCATTATTTCCTTTGCTAAGTTGATCTAGAAAGCATAGATTGCATGAAGTCATTTGCAGAGGCAGATGGTTTAGCCTTTCTTTCAGAAATAAATTGTAGCAAAATGGGTGGTGGGCAGTTAAAGAAACCTCACTAAGGTGAAATTTAATCGGCATGTTAATATCTTAGACTTAAATTTCATAAACAGAGGCAGGTATATATTGAAAAAGAAATTTTTCTTCCTTGTAAAATGTTACACTTATACTTTAAAAATTTTCGACATAGTTATTGTTGGAAAGAAGAACCTTATTTGGTGTCTTAAGTTTGGTAGTTCTAATGTTGATAAAAGCAGATTAACAAAGAAGGCAGGTAGTGCCCTTATTTTTTAATTTCGGTTAATTTGTGTGGTTCAACTATTAACTATATGCGGTAGTGGCTGATTGGGACTGGCTGTATAACACAGATAAAATGACTGTGTTGTAGTGGTTTTGTGCAGTTTGGCATCCTTCTACTAACTCGGATGCATTGAATCTTGGGTGAAGATGATGATGTGCCCCATTGGCTAAAAATTGAAGGAATGTTTATTGCTACAAACTGATGCAATGTTGCTTGCATCAAAAATAGGATGAAGGTAGGAAAGAATGAACTGTTGAGCCAATTTTGTGAAAATTGGAAAAGATGTGAAATTAATGCCAATTTTCCCATTTTCTCCCATCTCCCCTGCCCCCAATGTAGTCCCGTGATGCCATTTTGAATGGTACTCATCCCTGCTCCCAAGAGGAGGCTACACAGTTGGCTGGCACACAGTGTCAGATTCTGTATAGTGACCACCAAGAATCAAAGCATAAAGCAGGCTTCCTAGAGTAAGTATCGGTCATGTTTTTTTTATTTGTAATTTGCTTATTTATATGGAACAAAGATCACCATTTGGTGATCTCAGTTTTGAGTATAATGTGTGACTGCAAGTGTACCTTTGAGTCAGACTCTGGCTTGAGATGAATGACAAAAGTTAGGTAGAAAGAGGGTAGGATCAAGATTTTTGCCTGTGGGAAGTAGAAGCATGGTATTCTGAAATAACCTCTTACAAAAAAAGATGTTGATTTAATTTTTATCACATGAATATATGCAATGTGAGAGGAAGTTCTCCAGACAGCTGTGACCATCTTAACATTGTGGAAGACTCCCTACAAAGGGAAAAAGCCAAAAAGAAACATTTAAAATGTCTGCAAATCATTTTCATTTACATACACCAATTTAACAAGAAAAAATGTGTAAAACATAATGATAAATGGTCTCCAGTTCATATACTGAGTACAGTAGGAAATAGCAGGATTCCCCAGGTAAGATATTAAAGAGGACAAGACTAATAACCTTAATAATTATCAATGATTTATCTAAGAAAAGGTTCTACGTAAGGTGGACTGGTGGTAGAAGCTTTTTTCACTGTGAAGAGGTGCTCGTCTGCATTGTATTGCAGTCTATTGTAAATGCATTAGAATTGTAAAGGGTAAGTGGGGCTGGGTTGAGGGGAGGAGAGGGGTTGTCCATGGATTGAGCAACTTACTTTGGGAAAAAATTTTCACCTTACACCATGTTCACATGAATCAATTCATTTTGCCATAAATTTTGTCCTTTTATTACAGTTTGAAAGTAATGTTACCCAGAGAATACGTAAAAATTAAAGGCATCGAGAAAAAGATTTTCCTGGTAAGTAGGCAATACTGATTGCCGTTAGTTCCTTAACTTCCATATGGTTAAAAGGGTTAATTGAAAGCTGTGTACAAAGAATTCGATTATAAGGGTCTTAGAAGTATATGGATGTTATCTTTACTTCTGGTTGAAGCAAACAGGACATTGGAAACATGCGAGTGCAGTGAAGGTTGGCGTTTGTAAGGGTTAGATTAAGAAGGGGGGGGGGGGGGACTGAAAGCATATGGAATAGGGATGAGAGTGATAGAAGGAAGTGATAGTGCTCTGTGGGAGTGGGGTAATGTGTTGAAGTCAAAGCCACACATTTCCTATACAGAAAAAGGTGTCACAAAAGTTTCACATGTTCTGTTTGGCAGTGAGCTGCAAATGTGTTGTGGAAGAACTAATGACAACTTTTGTCAAAGTCCATAAAAAAAACCCTTCCCAGTCTGAAATTCATGCGATGAATAGATATGAACTACAAATGACATCAGTGACATTGACTCAAATTTCATGCATAGGTATAAATTTAACTTGAGGTGTATACTAAAAGCTATTTTTATCAGTTGCATAAATTTTGTTTTAGTTCTCTCAAACTGACATGCACTGGCAGTCATTAAAGAATGATTTATTTTGATTTAAAGTAAGAAATTTAGAGAGAGCAATACTTTAACCTGTCTTTTTGTCATAGCTAATGATATATCATAGATGTGTTCAAACCTTGAACAGGTATATGATGAAAATGACAAAAGATATCCAAGGAACTCTGGTGGATTTGAAATGTAAATTTTTGAGATAAGTCTTTTCAGGGATTCTCATGCAGTAGGAAAAGTGGGGAAAATGGAATTAATGTGTGGTCTTGAAAGACATCAAATCATTGGTGTTTTGTGTGTGAAAATTGTCATATAAGTCTGAATATTGAAATGTGTTAATAAACCAAAACAAATGAAGTGTTTTCTGTACATCATAAAGCTTTCTTCTTTAGTCTTTAATGTGGTCCCTATGGTCTTGACGCATCTTGAATATAAGTATCTCAAAGGTGTAAAAGCATTGTCTTTTTATTTCCTGTCCTTTATACTAAATTGAAGTGGTTATCTGACTGCTGTAAACATCTCATCATGCATCATTTCACATAAGAGGCAGTTCTTGGTTGCTTTGAATGGAAAGGTAATGTTAAGGTTGATGTTTGCCTTTTATTCTAAGCACATGAAATTTATGCTTTTGACACTAATTTTACCAAATAATTCACAGGAACACAAGAAACTAATTGGTGTCAATGAGCTTGATGCTAAAGTGAGGTACACCCAGCTGTGCCGGTCTCTCAAGACATACGGAATCACCTTCTTCCTTGTAAAGGTATGTTTTTATTTGAAATCTTTTTCCAGCATACAATGTAGCAGGATTGAAAAGTCATATCTGCTATTTTCAGGGGCAGTTTTAATAGTCCTGAGTAATCTCAGGTTACTGCTGCAGTTCAGCATGTTCTGTTCCGCTCCATAAAAAGGTGCATCTTAAGATATGAATGAAATATTGACACCTACCCTAGTAGTTGTACTACTTTCTCTCTTCCATTCTCCCTCCTCCCTGCCACCTATCTCCCCCAAAACTTCACTACCACCCACCACCATCACCCCCTCCTTCAAACACAAATTCAAAAACTTCTACTCCCTTAAGTTACACTAGTCTATACTTCATTTCTAATATTACAAAGACGAAAAGAAACTTGTATTTCACATGAATATTTGTTTTGGAAGTAACTGTCCAAGGATTTTGGTAGAGCTGTTATTTACAACAAACTTTTCCCTTTCACACCACAGGAAAAAATGAAAGGCAAGAACAAACTGGTGCCTCGTTTGTTGGGTATCAACAAAGAGAGTGTGGTGAGAGTTGATGAAAGAACAAAGGAGGTATGTAGTCTAGTTTCTTAAATACCTTCTACCATTGCTACATCTTCCATGATGGCTATGCACTTGCCATGTCGATGTTGTAAATCATAACTGTTTTCTTTTACATCCTTTTGGAAATATGTGCTTTCATGTATTTATAGTGGGTTTTACCAATCTTAAAAGTAGCAACTAAATGTGTAAGATTATTTTGTAGTTTTCAGTTGTGCATCAGTCTCCAGATTTTTTCCTCATTTTGACTGGATACCCTTCACTGATAGTTTTACATTTGCATTGCTAACATATTACTGGATATTTTTGGATAGTTTGGTATAGCAATATTAACGATGATATAAATTGACAGGTATTTCTGAGTTATTGAATGAGTCCTAACCTGTTTAACAATTGGTTTAATGCCTCCATGGGCACAATGCAGCCTGCATGTTTCTTGCAATCTATTGCCAAGTATTGTGTGTCCCATGAGATGGTTTTGAAACACTGTCATAATTCAACCTGTAGAACATAGTGTGAACCTTAAAAACCATCTCCAATATGTCTTTATGGTAATCATACCCATGGAAAATGATGTATTTGTCTCTCTGTAAATCATTTAGTTGGTTACCATCAAATATTCAAACGTAAATATTACAGTGCACATTTCATAGGTACACACTTCTGTGTTGCAGCATGAAGATGTGTTACAAATCTCACTGTGGTCTGTGAGATTATGGTTCACCCACCTCCGATGCGATAAGTATGAAATGCAAATGTTAAATGGTCAACATGGTGACAGAAATACTTACTTTGAAGCATTTCAAAATGATTGTTAAGTATACTGAATACTGAATATGAGTATACTGAATTTTAAACTGATCTGGACTAAAATGTCATTTTGATAACTTTTCATCAGATTTTGAAAACTTGGCCTCTTACCCATGTCCGTCGTTGGGCTGCATCACCAAAGAGCTTCACCCTTGATTTTGGTGACTATTCTGAAGCCTACTATTCTGTTCAGACCACGGAAGGGGAACAAATCGGCCAGCTGATTGGTGGATACATTGATATCATCCTTAAGAAGGTTGGGAACCATATTAAATACATTTTAGCAAAATAAATAATGTTTAGCCTTCTTGAAGTTGGATTTCAATCCTTATACAGCACAGCAGACAAATTTTGTGGTTAAGTTTCGAAGTTTGTAAATCAGCCTCCCTGCTTCAGTGATGCACAAACAACAGATGTATTGAGCAAATGCAATGCAAAATGTGGACTTTTTAAATACAAATGTATATAAATTTGTAAACGGTGTAAATCTTTTGAGAATAAATAAGTTATGTAGGTTTATGTGGTGATAATTTCCTCATCTATGCAACCTCTTTCCGAGTGAGTGGGGAAGTGTAGTTGACTAATGTGGTAGGTGTTGGAGAAGTAATTCAAAGATGATGTTTTTGTGCCTCCACTGGCGAACTGGCGAGTTCATTATATAATGTCACTGGCCAAGACGCTTTATCTTGATTGCCTCTCCCTACCTAGGTGTTAAGTAAGGCTTCCTGAGGTGTGTAAACTTGGCATATCTGCTTGGTTCAGCTTAAGGGACACCCGGGGAGAAGTATGTCTCTTCTTTTGACTGGTTATCCCTGACCAAGTAGCCGTGAGTGATTTGACTTTGAGCAGAATATACCAGCATTAGCACGTAGGCCTATAAATGCAACATGCAAGATGTTGTAGAACTTGTAGACATGCAAGGTGCATCAATTTAGCCATTTTTTTTGTGTACAGAAAAAGGGAAAAGATCGTACAGGTATTGAAGGGGAGGAAGAGGCCACCCTTCTAGAGGATAGTGTATCTCCCGCTAAAGCAACCTTCATTCAACACCAGTCCAACAGCAAGGGTCAATTAGAGATGGGGTCAGTAGCCATGCCTGGTGTCATGAGGCAAGGTGGACAAAGTAAGTTTTCCTTGAAGCTTCTTCTTTGACTCATGTAGAGGTTATTTTCAGACATTTTACTGACATCAGTAGTTCTGGAATACTGACAAGCGGATAAAGACCACTGAGACACTGAGATGAACTTAAGGGAAAGAAAATTTTAACTGTGTGTTAGTGGTTGTGTTGTTGATCATAAATGATTATTTTTAAAAGTAAGTAACCTTCAGTTCAAGGTGATAGGTTGTTTTGTCAGTGTTTTGTGCTCACACTCAAACTTTTACCCATGTGGTAGTTTGATATATTGTTTATTTGTTATTGTTCAAGGGTGTCATTGTGACAGACATGATAAAGTATGATGGATGATTTATGAACAATGATTAATGATGATTTGACATATGATGGTACTCTCATTTTTGTTTTTCAGTGGGTTTCATATCACGTGGTGAGATGGGAGATGCCCAGCATGCTATGAGCATGGGTCAGGGACACACTGCACACCAACCACCTATGGTATGAATCAAAGCTTTGATACCCCTTAAGATGAATATTCTGATATGTGGAAGATACTTTGTAAGAATGACATTTTAAGAGAAAATAGTGTTTCAGTTAGCTGTAGATAGTGTTACAATTAGCTTGTATGCTATTTTGATATGAACTCAGTCTTGCTTTAAAAGTATGCAGGTATGCTTCCCTTTTGATGAATGTCAAAATTATTGTCCAAATGGAAGTTGTTTAAAAACTGTGCTGGTTTATCAGTTTATTAGAGAAGGAAGTGTAATGGAATTGAGCTGTGACAGTCCTATGAGCTGCGTGTTTCTAAATTAATCCAGCACAAACTTAAACACCAAATGTGTTATTAGACAATGCAAAGCAAAGATTTCTTGCACATTTATGTATAATCTGTAAAATAATCCTTACAAAGTTGTTATATTATTTCTTCCTCCAGAACACAGCCAAACAGCCAGGTCTCACATCTGCCCAAATGAACCTAAAGAGTAATATTGAGGTCAGTTTTACTGCAATGGATGCGTCCAGACAAAACCTGGAGACCACACCCAGCCTTCAGCTTGGAGAAGATGAGGTATTGAGACATATATGATTGGAATTCCACATTGAAGTTATATCAGTTTAGTGTTAATGGTGTAAGTGAGCTGGGGAGGAAGGGGGGGGGGGGAGGGACTGGCATCAGGGTCCAGTCATTTTTGAACCAAAATCTGCAGTCACCATACTGTCAAGATCTACTAATTTAAATAGGGAGATGTATTACTGATAGCCTACATGAGTTGCATTAAATGCATCGTGTGATTGACTGGGAATCATGTAATTTACAGGTGGATCATAATATACTTGCTGATCACTCTAGCCATTACAAACCTATAAATTGGAAAGTTTGTTGCAAGAATCTATCAGTTGCACAGAAATATCCAATGAAAACCTTTCAATATGTTGGATATTCAGGCCTTTACTAAAAGGAATTGTTGTTAGAAAGGGATGTGGACTTTATTTCCAGTGACAAGGTTTGAAATAAATGTAAACTGATCAGAAGAAGAGGGAGTGGCATATGGTATTGTAGGAGCAAGTATTATACTTTCTTATTTTGGGTGTTGTTTCCCTACGTAAATATTGCACTTAAGGAATAAATCGCATTTGGCGATTTCGTGAATTAACGGTCGAGACTCCATATTTGGAAAAATAATGGACCTGACAAAGCGGAGGCCGTTATTTTGCCAAACTTGGAGCTGAGATGGTTTATGAGACAGTAATAGTCCGACAGATGTGGTTTATTCCTATTCTACCACCAAAAATGTGTGCAAAACTTCATTTTTGTCAGTTTTTACCTTTACTGACTGTGTGTTGTGGATTGTGTTGTGTTGTGTTTAACCAATCAGAATACAGGACTTCAATAACAGATAACTAGAGGTGGTAGAATTTCTACTCTTTTCTTTGCTTCATTTGTCATTTGTGTGTTGATTAATTAGTTATCAAGTCATCTTTTTGTAGAAAAACAATTTTTGTAATAAACTTAATGTAATTTGGGATATTCTTGGAAGATGAAATTCCAGGTTAAAGTGGACCTAAAGTCTAGAATCACATGAATATGTCATTAGAGGTTGGAAAATGATTTTCATTCACCCAACTATCATTTTCATAGCTTATTCCATTGCTGAGATGTAAAATGTTCAAATTTATTCACTTAATGTGAAATAGTTGATTGTGCAATAATTTGTGATGTCCTTCTTGCACATCTACACTTACATTACCTGCTGTTGTTTCCTTTTGAAATTAAGATGTTTACATAACCTTGAAAAATTTACTGTTTCCTTACATAGCATGTTGAATGAAGAGGGCATATATAGCCAAATCACCCTATAATAGTAAGACAGTGATCACATTTTGGCACAAGGAGCAGTGGCTTTTGAAAAAAAGAAAAACAAAGATGGTAATTTGAGTAGCACAAGAATGACATTACAAATATTGTGCATTCTACCATTTTAAATTGATGGAATAAGCTTCAACATGTTATATCTCAGATCAGGAGTGTTGTGTGAAGATGGGAGTTGCACCATTCAGATGCATTTTTCAAGCTTTGTAACATATATTTTTTATTTTTTAGACTTTGGGTACACTTTAAGGCTTGCTTTTGCTTCTCAGTCGACATAGTTAATGTTGGAGATGATTGACACTTGAATGCAAGGATTATTTTGTATGTGGATGACTTATTCCTATCACACAGGCTTCACTTCAGTGGCGAAAAAATGAGATCGATTTGAACAGACAGCTGGTGGAGTCACAGATGAGTGCGATGGCTGCTGCCACTGCGGGTATCGTCAGTCAGAGTACAGATCCCAATGAAAGAGACTACACTGTGATTGGATCCCATGTCACAACCATGTAAGTAAAGATCATAGATCAAAGCTAGGTAACAGACAATCTGATGACTGGTGCTCGTGGGGGTAGAGAGATTGTATTAACCATCATTATGTATGTGAGCTGACAGGTGGTTATACAAAGTATTAAATTTTACTAGTTTCATTATAATAAGTTAGCATAATGAACATCCGAAGGAGTTTTTGTAAAGTGGCCGTGCCAGACTTGAGAAAGGATAATAGAATTCTGTACAGTGATTTTGCCTGATGTGATGGTGGTGGGGTCAGGTGTGGGGGCTGGCATTCCTCTTTAGTTTCCAGCCATACCAATAGATCCGTTGTAAAGCCAGTTTGAGGTAGTTTGCAGTAAACTTTCAATCCAGTTACCCCTGGTTAAAAGGTGAGTGGTTTCTCTGCAGTGATGGTTCTTCCTTGTCCATAAAGGCTAGCATGACTATTTGAACCTTGAATGATTCACAAGTGTTACTGTAAATTTTAAGATTGTCATTATTGATGCCTTCAACCTCTCCATCCTCTCTCAGCTCCTCTAACATGACAGAAATGACCAAAGGTATCAAGATGTTGGCTGCTCTCTTGGATGAGGAAGGAGGTGGGCAGAACCTTATTGATGCCACAAAGAACTTGATGATGGCCTTCCAAGATTTACTCAATGCTGCCACTCCTGAGGGTGAAGAGGTAGGGTGCTCTATCAGTTGATGGGGAAGACACTGGGTGGGGCTTTGGGGATGCAGGTTGCTTAACCCCCGGTGTGTTTTTTCTCTCATGGTACAAGAGAAAGTTTTCTGTATCCATTCGTTATCATGGAGGCAGATTCCTCAAAGAGTCTCAGACTGCAGCATGTTCTCTTCTAAACACAGATTGTATATTTATGATATTTCTTGTGAAATCAAGTCAAGTACCACCACCATTCCTTACTTTTTATTCATACCTGCTTTATATCCTCTGTGTAATGTACTTATTGCTCTCACATTTTAAATTTAAAACATTTGGTTTACCAAATATACACAGACTTAGCCTTCATTATCATACATCATATGGCATCTTTACATTTTCTTTCCAGAATCGACAAGAGTTGCTGGCTGCTGCAAACAGAGTAGCAGAGGCCCAGAGTGCTTTGCTGCTTGCTATGGGCAGCACTGGCTATATGGAACCTGGCTTCCAGGTGAATTGATTATTATTTACATATTTTATGTCTCTGGCCCTGAGTTCTCTTTCTGGAAATATAACACTTTTTTGCTATAAAAAGAGAAAAGTACAGTTTATTTTAATCATTTAATCATGTATTGACACAATCATTCACAAATTCAATTTCCTGGAAATTTCTGTTCTGTTATTTCCTTACATCTAGTTTGTGAGGTTTCTTTTTCTTGTAGCATGCAATCATGGTTTTTCTGCAATAACAAATATTACTTCATTAGGTATGGAGAGGGATTCATCAAGCAAGAAAGATGCATTTTTCTCATACTCAGTGCCATAAATATGCAGTGAAAATGGGAGTAACGTCATTGCATTTTAAACACAAAATGTGTGAAAATAAAATTTTCTAATGGCATTCCTTTAACAGTTATTATGCTAAGCTGAGCTCAGCTGTGTTAGAGAGCGCCATGAGCTTAGCAGCCTGATAGCTAATGTTGGTTCGTCGAGATTATTGGGTGGCTTGTTGCCTGTATTGTGAGCGAATCTATGTTATTCCTAACCTAAGTCCTGTGTTAAAGTCATTACTGGACCTCAACCTGCTATTGAGATGGTGATGTGACTGACAGGATGATAACAATCATTTTCTTGTAGTAAAACAACACTGAAGTACTTTTTTGTAGTTTACATCCTGGTAATCAGTGCAAATTTGACGTTAGAATAAAACTTGTTACAGACTGAAGGAGATTTGTTGTTATCAGTCTATGGTAGGTGGAAACGACAATAAACATGACTGTTTTATTCATGGCAGCTTAAAGTGTACCTTGGTTCAAGTTACTATATATTCCTTTATAAATGTCATCTTGATTCTTCACAGGACACCTTGATGGAACTTGCAAAAGCAGTTGCCAGTGCTACTGCAACTCTGGTTCTCAAGAGCAAGAATGTAGCGAGTACTGTGGAGGAAGAAGAGTTGAGGAATCAAGTGATAGGAGATGCAACTAACTGTGCCATGAACACATCACAGCTGGTAGCTGTCACTAAGGTGAATCATTCTGGTATTGTTCACAGGATGTTTGAAATTTAGTTTGTTTCAAAGAGGAAGCAACGAGAAACAAGAAATGTATTTGAGGGTATTGTACTTTGACTTAAAGGAAAGTGGGAGTAATGTAAGTGGCATTGACCCTTGTGGTGTATGTCATTGTCCAGACTGTAGATTGAGTTTAGGAGAATGCATGAAAAGTGAGAATTCTGAATTCTGTTAGGGTTTGGCTGCTGTACATTCAAAAGGAAAATGTGACTTATTGTTAATGAAATTTACAGGATTTTCATTTCTTATGGTCCAAAGTTACCCCTTAATTGTTGTTTGTCTGGGATAACAGGGTGCTCCCCCCCCCCACACGGTGCAAAATTTGTAACATTTCAAAACAAGAACTGAAAAAAAGCATCAAGTTGCATTAACCTTTCAGGACCATTGTCGCCAGTGGGAGCATTAGCAAAATACCATGGTCACCGATTGGCGACAGCCACACTACACATTTTACTCCAGAGAAAGTGAATATATTCATAGCACCACCACTTTGGAATGTAAGGTCTCTGTGTAGATCACAATTTAGCTGTCACCTGATGTATCATGTGATGTATGTGGCCCTTGAAATTCTTCAAGATAATGTGCACTGAATTGCAACAGTACAAAATGATTGAAATCATGCCTGGTTCTCCTGTACCAATACAAGAATCCAATTTTGATACAGTGTCATTGTACACAAAATTTAAGAAGCGATGTTACTGCATTTTGGTAATCTAAATTAAAAGAAAGTGACTATCAGTCTTTGATTAGGTTATACCAGTAGGCCTAGTCAATAGGCCACCTCTACTGTGTAATGTACAATATGGCCTATGAGGTGTTTAGGCCAAATCTTCCTTCTGACTGCAGAGTTCATGAAAGAGGATGTGTGTACAATATATTTTGGTATCAAATGAAATAAATTTACTTCTCTACATTATTTGTAAGGATGGTGATTTCCAATGAAAACCAAAGACTGAAATTCAATTCCTATATTCATTACTACACTTTAAGAAGTGGCTGGTCTAGGGGTGAGGTCAGACTATAAGTGTGTGGTCCTGAAAGGGTAAAAAAGTACACAAACACAATATAAAGAAGTTTGCTTTATAACACCATGGTCAGAAGTATTCCATATCCTAAGCCTTCAAGTATTGTGCAGGATATAGAAGAGTTTGTACAAGTTTTTTTGATGGGGTAAAAGTAGTTTTTTGGGCCATTTATTTAACCATGATTGTCTAACCAGTGAGTGAAACTGTTCCCTCTTTGTAGGTTGTTGCACCTACCATCTCAAATCCAGCTTGTCAGGAACAACTGGTGGAAGCAGCCAAACTTGTTGCCAAATCAGTGGAAAGCGTAGTCGACTCTTCCAAGGTAAGAAACACAGAAACGTGAATTAAGACATTTCTCTCCTCCTGGGTTGCATGAATTTTTAATGCTAGATATTGGGGAAAGAAAAAGGGAGTTTGGATGTAAGGATGAAGGTTGAGTGAAGAAAAAATGATTGATGAAGACAGAAAATTTGAAAAAAGCCCCATTGATTCAGTTGTGAGATGTTGTAGCCACCCTTAAGGTATTCATTGCCCTGTAGTTGAATCAGTTCCAATATTTGGTGAGTTTTATCAACATATCGACATGAAGAAATGCCTGGACACTAAACAGTTTCAAAAGTCTTTCATTTTGTCACATGGTGTATCTCATGTAGCAGTATCTTTTCCTGTTATTGCATTGTTGTAAAACCTCTGAGAAGGTTATCCTTTTGTGCAGGGAAATAAATCCAGAAGTATGGTTTTGATTCATCCATGGTCTTGTCATTAAATAGTTTGGCTCATATGTTAACCCCTTCAGGCTTCATGTCACCATAACTTTGATATGTTCATACTTGTCCATAACTAGCTCTGTATTTCAGCCATATGGACATTGTTTTTCTCTGTCCTCAGAATGCCACTGATGATGAGAATCTGTTGATGGATGTGGGAGAGGCAGCTACAGCTGTGACTAAAGCCCTTAATGACTTACTCCAACACGTCAAGCAGGGTACCTCTGGACAGAAACCTGTCACCATCTATGACGATGCCTGTGATAGGATCGTCGTAGCAACAGACAAGTTATTTAGCAGTGTTGGCAATGCTACAGAGATGGTGAAACAGGCTAAAGTATTGGCTCAGGTAAGAAATGTAATAAAATTGGAAAGTTTCCTGGGTGCAAATGATAGTTCAAGTAGGAATTTGGAACAGATGAGTGACAGAGAAAATTACTTATGGGAAGGTGGGATGGGACTAAGATGGAAAATACGACCATTTACTTTCTCCATAACATTTGTTTTTGTAGTTGTGTATGGAAAGTTTCCTTCCCGGATAACTCCCAAACAGTACCCACCCAGACAGTTTTTCCTAGACAGTTTGCATCCAGGACAGTTCCACATTTTCTGGTGGGGAAGTTGTCTAAGGGGTAATTGCTATGGGTAGGAATTGTTTAGATGAGAATTATTTAAGTTGGGAATTATCCAGGAAAAATTATCTGCATGGGAACTCCCCAGGGTGGGAGCGGGGGTTTAGTTACCCAGTTACTAGATGGGAGTGCCAGGTGATTGTTCTTTGACATGTTAAGTGTAGTGTAGTGTAGTTATAGTTAATAAGCCTTTGGTTTATCAAGGGTCCTATCTAGTTGATGATAATTGTGATGAACAATGGTCATTTTGATTTGTTGCAGGCATCCTCCTTGTTGGTGGGAGCAATCAAAGGTGATGCAGAAGGTCTTGGTGAGGGAGATTCTCAACAGAAGCTTCTAGGAGCTGCCAGAGAACTGGCTGATGCTACAGCTCGCATGATTGAAGCTGCCAAGGTATGGTAGCGTCATTAAGTTTGCATAAGATGGTATGGTGAACGTTAAATAGGGTGGATGGGAGGGGCTAAAGGAGGTCACTCTTCATTTATAAGGTATTTTGCAAAACAGTGCTGAAGCAGTCCCAGTTTAGTTAACCCTTTCAGTGCTCCAGGCGGGAAATCCCGCCGTGGGGGCGTTTCACAAATAAAACATTTATTTCACCATATCTAAACAAAAGAATGCCTTTGATTCGTATTTTTGGCCTCAACTCTCCATATGGTGGCGCGCGACTAGAATAAGTCATTTCTGGTAAGAGGAGGTTCTGTAAGTGCACCTGCAGAGCTTAACTTCTTCAAAAATGAAGAGCGCCCTCTAATTAATTCAGCATTGAAAGGGTTAACTTTTCCCATGAAGTAAGTTGAGAGTAAGCAGTTTAGCTATTCTGCTTTCTTTGTGCAAAGGTGTTTGTGAAATGAAAGTTTCAAAATAGATAGTTTTATATTGGTCGTTGCAGAGTGTAGAATAGTTTGAAATATTCCCTTATGCTTATCACCTTCCCTTGTTATGTGGTGCTTTATATGTAAGGAGTGAAGAAAAACACTTGTATTGCGGAAGGTGTGTGTGATGAAGATGGAATAATAGAGGCAATATGTCTGGTAGATAAACAAATTTATTCACCTATAGGCTAGACTACCCTGTCTAATAGTGCCTCTGTACAGGCTGATGATTAAAATAGTAACATTAAGATGTTTCTAGATTTATTATCTCAGGGATGTACCTAGGGATCTTGTGGCTTGGAAAAATCTCAGAGATAGTGGCTTTCTTTTTCAGGCCTTGACAACTCATGATATTTCAAAATAATGAAAGCAGTTATGGAGAAAGGTTGGGTACCTTCTTTGAAGTGTATGCTACAGCATGTATGTAATCCCATTTAATACCCAAAGAAGCATATAATCATAAAGTTTTGGTTTCAGTGAAGGAGAAACCTGTGCATTCATGTGTATGTGTGGGTGCCAGTGTATGTGTTTGTGTGACACTTAACTGGTGCACACAATATCTCAAGAAGGAAAACTCTGACAATTTTCTTATTTGGTATGTGGATCCCCCATATCGTTTAAGTTGAGGTCAATGGTTGTTGGAGGTTAAACTTAAAAGCTTCTAAACACACTGTTTCAAGATAGGAAGCACCTTGCTGAATTTGGTAGAAGTCAAAGGTCATCTGGAATCCTGAAGTTCAAAATCCACAAAACTTGTTTAACAGTTTATGTCATACATGGTAGCATGGAAAACTTTTATGGGGTCGGTCGGTCATCTGGATCTTTTCCATTACCCTAGCAACTTTGGAGTGAAAACAAGAACTGACTGCAGTATGACCATATGGGAACACTTCACATGCTACACTTATGGAGTGAAAACAATCCCTGGACTACACTATGTGCCGAATATGCTCAATACATTGTTTTCACTCCAACACACTGTTGTCAAGGGGAAGTGATGTGACACTGACCCACCCCATACGTGGTGTTAGTATTTGCATATTGCACATTGCATAGAAAGACCATTTTGCTGTTTAAGGTTAAATGTCATTTCAGGTCACCAGAGGCCAAACCATGACAAATTCAGTAGGAATCATAGATATTTCTGATAGTGTGTGGATGCATCACATAGTGCCGGTATATTTACATTGTAGAGCTTCTGTAGTTCTAATGAAAGGAAAGGTCTAGTGAAATGACTAAGTTCTCAATGCATAGTTGTATTCTGTTTCATAACTTGGTAATGGAGAAGTCACAGAAATATCAAGGGATCTCAATATTCCTTTAGTGCAGGAATGCTCTGTATGGCCTGCTAATACTTTACTCAATATCACCTTTGTATTTATTTTCTCCAGGGTTGTGCTGGAAGTCCCAATGATACTGCTCAGCAGCAGAGACTAAGGCAGGCAGCTGAGGATCTTAGATCAGCCACCAACCTGGCAGCTAATAATGCTCTTAAGAAGAAGCTTATTACAAGATTAGAGGTGAGTTGTAGAGAAATGTCAGGGAATGGCTGTGTGAAATGTATCGTTGATGATGAAAAGTAAACATTTGAATATGATTCACATATATAAGGTAGGGGTTTGGCATCATGGGTTGTTAGAGTAAGTAAACACCTGGTCAAATTTGATGTTACATTCTAGTACCAATTAGGCCATATGAGCACCTCTGAATTGTTATTCTATTGTTAAACCATAAAAAAAAAGATGAGGATTACCTTAGGTGTAGGTCATACTACTTTAAATGTTGAATGTTTACATAATTTGTTCAACCATGTTTGTTAGTTTAAGCATATAGTGTGTTATCTTCATAATTTCTGTTCCCTTATAACAAAGAATGGAACAAAAAATAGTTTTCTAAGACAGTGATTCAAGTAAATGAAACCAAGTTTCACATATGTCTCTTTCTTGTTTTAGAATGCAGCCAGGCAAGCTGCTGCCCTCTCCCAGCAGACTATTGCAGCTGCACAGGGTGTGGAACCATACAACACTAACAATGCCTCCCAGCAAGAATTGATTGATGAATGTAAGGTAGGGTATGCTGATGAATATTCATAAAGTGATCAGTTAGTACAGGGTGGGTATCTACTGATGCATATTCACTAATTCATAGTGAGAGTAAGGTGGGTATACCAATTTAGTGGTTCTTCTGGGTCATCTGAAAATGTCCAAGCTAGTAGTATCATGAAAACTTCACAGTGAGATGGATTCTTTCCATGGTTAGAGACATCCAGAGTTGGTTGGTAATTCCTTGGAATCTGTAGAGTGACTGTTTTTCAAGAATGGTGAACAGAAGAAAGCACTTTTGTAAAACTTAGAGGAGAAAGAACAGTAAGGGATGGAAAACTACAGTACTGGAAATGAAAGTGGAACATTGTGTAAAAGGAGAGTTTTGACTTGTGACACAAGACAGTTGGATTTGTTGTAAAGAAAATTAAGACTTGCAGTGATGAAAATAAGATTAAAACTATTAACAAAACTTGTTCAAATGTGAGACTGATAATACAATAAGTTGTGTTTCCTCAAAAGAAGGTAGTAGAAGTTGTAGAAATTGGTTGGATTGGAAACCTTCAGAATTAACTGGATCAGTGGTTTTTGTTTCTGTCCTCAGGTGACGTCAGATCACATTCCTCCTTTGGTGCATGGTTTCCGGGATTCCATCAACCAACCAGATAGCACTAAGGCACAAGTTAACCTCATCAATGCTAGTCAAAACTTCTTAGGTGTAAGTATATAGACATTTGTAAGCATTGCTTGTTGCAAACCGTATCCTCATATAGTACAGCATTGCTCTTTATTGCATTCAAAGTAAGTTGAGCCTTGCAGGGCCAGTAATTTGAGACTCTAAGTGACCAAAATCTTGAGAGAAAGTAGGGCTTGCAAGGAATCACTTCTGGCCAGTTTGGATCCAGTTAACACTTTCAGCTTAGTTGTGGATTGTTTTGAAGAAGAGTCAGTCAAAGTGGTAAAATTTGTACATAAGCATACAACCAGTTTACACATTTGTTTTTCGCAAAACAACAAGAGTATTTTGAGATGTTTCATTACAATGTTGGAATTTGTCACTGAGCATCAAACTGTAATTTGCCTGAAAATTTCTTCATATATTTTTACAAATTTTGTGTTTTTTTCTCAGCCTGCCAGCAAATTGGTAACTGCCTCCAAGAATGCTGTACCAACTGTCAGTGAGCCTGCTGCTGCTATGCAGTTAAACAATGTCTCTAAGAACTTGGCTAATGCACTGGCTGAACTCAAGGCAGCTGCTGCCAAGGTGAGTAAGATTTGTTGTCTGATATGGAAACTTGAATGTGTGTATAATGAAAATATAAAGAGATTCATTGGGGTGGACTTCAGAAATGTCTTTGGTAGTAGTGGTTTGCCTAGACGGTTCTTGACCTCGGAGTTGTTGCATTGTGGGTAAATTCCTTTACCACCTCCTTCTCTTGGCATGGACTGGAAACACTGAGGCCTACTGTGCTACAGCAAACACTTACAGGGACAAGAATTAGTTTTATGTATCTTTGTGATCAGTTTGATTCAACAGTTGTAAAGAAATTTTGTGGCTAGGATGTTGTTCTTATGTCAAGAATAAGATTTAGCACATATAGCAAGTAATGTTGGTTCATCTATACAACTAAGTATTATCACTTAACATTGCCAGTCAGGGATACTGAGAGATTGTCAGAGATGTGGTGCTTTAAAAGGACATGTTAGGTTAAGGTTTGAAGTACTTGCTCAACTCATGGTAAAGGAAAATGAGAATCTAGGAGTAGACAGAAGTTTTAGTAGATGCCATATGAGAAATAAACTAATTTACTTCTGTAAGCAAGGTATTGTCTCTGTGAAAGGGTGGTTGATACTTTTTGGGCAGCTTTGTGAAAGGAGAAGATAATGATGGAAGCATGACTTGCTGTAAACAAACTGATAAAATTAGGTATCGTAAATGCTCTTATTTATGGGGGAAGAAGGGAGGGGTGTAATATGGAACAAGACTAGTGCTTGTAGGAGGCTTACTGAACAGGAGAAATAATTTCGTTTTTCTCCAGTGTATAGATGTAGTTAGTAAAAACCAGCTTAGGGAAATGTATAATGAAATACTAATGGCATGGGAAGGATTGATAAATAATTAATAGAGTCAAGTAAAGTTTGGTGACATGTTCCTTTTTCAAAACTCTTCTTAAACATTTTGTATCAATTCTAGGCTGTTGGTTTCATCGCAATACAGGTATGGTACCAGACTGCAGTTTGAATTGCTGCAAATCAAGAAAATCTTTTGGTAGATCTCATGAATAGGTGGAGCATTGACTTCATCATAGACTTTTTTGTAGTGGGCTCTTGTTTTTTCTTTGGTTTTCACATTTTCATTTAAACAATGTGCAGTTTTCTTTTTGTTTCCGTTTTCTGTTTTTGAAGGAAAAAAGGGGGAAAGAAAACCAAAGTAAAAAGATTAATGCAAACAATATCTGAATAGCCTTTGGCCCCTTCCCTGTTTTTAGCACACAAAAAATCACTGCAATACTTTTGTTTGCTGTAATTTTACAGACCTCATAATACATATGTTAAGAAACCTAGCTCTATACAACTGCCTTGTTAAGCTGTGAAATTAATGTGAAATTAACACTTATTAATGTGAAGTGTAGTTGAATTTTTTTTTAAATCTCTGATGCTAAAAGCTGTTTCTTAATTTGTCAAATTTTCCACACTTCTTTGTGAGGTTCACATTTCAAAACCCATTCTCAATTGCACGTTAATCTTAAATTAGGTGTTTTATCCCGTTTCCCCACGTACAAATTGGTTAAGCCAAAAAACATGTATATATTGTCTCAGCAGTGTTTCATTTCACTCGTCAGTGTCAGGGTGAAATTTGAGATATCTGGAAAATCATGTCAGTTTAACTTTGACCCACTTTAAGATTTTATGACACTGTATTAGATACTGGGCTATTCCTTTAACGTACTTTTCAACTGAATGAACAAAATGAACACGTAAGAGTTCTGTAGGAAATTGAAACTATGGGGCAGGAGGAAGTCTTATATTACACAAATTGATGTCCTGAGTTGAACTAAGTCACATGATTGGTAGTGTGTTAAAGGTTGTGAGATGGTAGAATTTTTTGTTGACAGTCATTCTTGAAAATATTGTCACCTTTAGTTGCTCTTTGGTTCCTCTTTTTGTGCTCTGTTTGTGAAACTTTAAGTTAGTGTTCATGTAGTTTGGAATGCAGTATTCAGGCAGGTTTATACTTCCAAATTTGTGCATGCTGTAAAGGGTGCAAGAACCAGATATGGCTACCCCTTGCTCTTCAGGGTCAATCATGGACATAGCTCAGAGTTGAACAGTGTTCATGTTTCATAGCTTTATAATGCTATACTGAAGTATAAATTGACCTTTAAAAATGCTTGATGAACTGGTTGGTGTTCATTTAAAATCAGTATCCTGTCTCATTCAGATTGTGGTGGGTCATTATTGTCACTACTGTTGAATATTTTTATAGGAGGTACAAGGAATTTTTGGATTACTTATGAAGAATTATTTTGGTATTAGATTAAGTAGTGATAGTTAATTTGTAGCTGTGTTACACTTGGGGTGGAGAAAGGGGCACAAAGCTGTCATTACCCTTTCTCACGGCAGTAGCTCTCAGCTCCAGCACAAGGAAATGTGGTTTTATATTACTATCACTGGAGGAAATTTGAGTATCTCATATGGACTACAGTGCCTGGCCAGTTCTGTCACACACGAAGGATTTGTTCTGAAGAAAAATGATTTGTTCAATACTGTGATGATGCATGAAAAGGAGAAAACAAATAGGTACAAATAGGAAAAATGTAAGGCATTTTATGTTCAAAGATTTATGTAAGATTTTTTGGCTCAGTAAAATGATAGTAAGTGTATGCAGTTATTGCAACATTACTTTGAAATGTCACTTGCACCTGATGAACTCTTAATTTCCTCACTAGTATCTTCCATGATACTTCACCACACAGACACTGCATGTCAAAGATTAACTGTAAGACTTACCTTTCTTATGTTTGTAAACATCCAGTAGTAAAAGGCAACCATGTGATTTAATGAAGAACTTAACAATATTTAGCATGCCCAAATTCAAATTGGTGTTACTGCCTTTTAACTGTAGGATGAAGCTAGGATTAGTTTACAGTGTTTTTTCCCAACTCTACCTTCCTTATGTCTTCTGCCCCTTCTCCCCTTCGAATTCAACGTCTCTCCATCCTGACTGTGTTCTTTTAACCTCAGGAAGAAAGTATGATTGATTTACTCTTTTTTGCCTAAATGTACCTTCCCCATATCTTCTGTTCCCCACCCCCTTCTGCTTTGCATCCAACCCCTCCTCCACGTTACCTTTCTAACATGAAATCTCTGTTATTATTCTCCAGGCTCAAGAAGCATGTGGATCCTTAGAGCTTGATAATGCCTTGGAGATGATCAAAGCTCTGGATGATGAACTGGATCAGATGCATAAAACAGCTGATGATGGCAAACTGGTACCCCTACCTGGACAGTCGGTATGTTTAAGATAAACATATACCACTAATGAATGTCTTTGAATTAGGAAATGTTCTTGTTGCTTGTACTTTATAAGTATTCAAAATTTCTGGTAAGAATTTTTTATTCTTTTCACCATGTACAGTAACAGATTATGGTGAGATTTGTACCAAATTTTACTGATCATGGTGAAATCCGTGTGCTGCTGACTGTCATTGATCTTCACTCTGACCGTCATTGATCTTCACTCTGACCGTCATTGATCTTCACTCTGAATCTTCACTCTGACTGTCATTGATATTCACTCTGACTGTCGTTGATCTTCACTCTGACTGTCATTGATCTTCACTCTTACTGTCATTGATCTTCACTCTCACCTTCATTGATCTTCACTCTGACCATCATTTATCTTCACTCTGACCATCATTGATCTTCACTTTGACCTGTTGCTCTTGTTGTTTTGGCAGTCTGAAAATTGTGCTGCTCAACTTGGAAGCACTTCAAAGGGAGTGGGGGCATCGATGGCTTCCCTGCTGACTTCTGCTGCCCAGGGAAATGAAAACCACACTGGTATTGCAGCCCGGGATACAGCCAACTCTCTAAAGAATTTGACTGCTGCTGTGCGAGGTGTTGCTGCCACTACCAAGGACCTAGAATCCCAGCGTGCCATCATAGAAGCAGCAAAGGATGTGATGGATAAATCTACCAAGTTGTTAGAAGAAGCCAAGAAAGTCCTGGAGAACCCCAACCACCCTGAAAACCAACAGAGGCTGGCCCAGGTAAATTTCGTATCTGAGGAAAGGGAGAGTAGTGGATGGGGTGGGGATGGGGGCTGGGCAGGATAGAAAAGGTCTGGGGTGGGGGTGAGGGAAGAGATTAGGTGATCAATTGTTTCAGTTGACATGTGTATTTTGGGAAGTCTATCTCAGTCTTGCTCAGGAACCTGTTAGGTATTCTCTTTATCCTTGTGAGTATGAAGTGCAGCTGTTTCTTCTCTGGTGTAGTTGTCAACACTTCTGAATGGCATGTGGAAACATTTTTTTTTATTTTTGACTTCAGGTTGCCAAGGCTGTGTCACAGGCCCTTAATAACTGCATGAACTGCTTGCCAGGCCAGCGTGATGTTGATATGGCCATACGATCAGTCCTTGAGGGCAGCAAAGGCCTCATGTCTGGAAAAGTAAGTATGGTTATCATTTCTTGGTATAAAGTTGCATCACGTTCCAATCAAGTCTCAAAGAGTTTTAAATCTAGATGAAGAAATAATGATTCTTTCTTTTATGTGTGGTTTTAAATTTTTCAAAAGTTAAATTTTTAGTCAGTGAATGCTGTAGTGATTAGAACTTGAACAGAGTTGCTACATATTGTTTTACATTCTTAGAACTATTGTAGTGGAGGTTGACCTGAAATATATGGGGATTGTTGTATTGCTATTTGACTTTCTCCAAAATGTTTTAATTTCAACAAATACCTTAAGCTTCTGCTTGTTAACAATGTGTGTGACAGCCAGTAGTTTAAATGTTATTGTGATAGTAGTAGATCTTTTCTTTTTTTATCAATTTAAATCTCGTTTCTATATTTAAGCAGCCCATATCTGTAATGTTGTCATAAATAGTTTGCAGTCAGACAGGATCATTTGAAGTATGGTAAACCCAAGATAAAAAGGAATCACTTGACAGGTCTTTGAGGGGTTTTGTCTTGTCCACTAAATATCCTAACTATTGCACCATGCTTTAATGTTACTCTCACAAGACGCCACTTTTGTAAGTTAATTTTATTTTAAGTTGCATGCCTCTATGGTTTCAGTTTTAATGTCTTTTAAATGTTACTACTCAAAAATATTACAACTTTCTTACTTATTTTTGCATGAACAAATCTTCATCACAAATAACCATTAAAGTAATTAAGCATATTCTTTCCCGAAGGCTATTGAAAGTTGTTTGCCATATGATATTTACAATCTGACTGTGGGGTTGAGATAACATTTGGCCTTTAGTCAAATGATGCTCATCTCAGTTTTTACATGTATCCTTTGATTCATTTCAAACCTTGACAGGATCTTGAAACTCGAGAGGTAATGTACTTAGACTTGCTGCAAGTGTTCATGAGGGATCATGCTTTTTGTACCTCTATTGAAATTTTTTTGTTTAAGCTATTGCAGTATACCACTTCAGTGAAATCATATTGAGTAGCAAAGCTCTCGAAGTTGCAATCATAACAAAGAAAAACTGTGAAAAAAAACAAAAAGAAAGGTCATGTTGCTGCTGATAAAAAGGTAGTTTCAGAATGTGATACTTTCATCAACATTCATAAGGCTTGCGTGTTCTTTAAATCGTACAAGGGAGAGAGAATCCATTTAAGTAGCAAACATTTGGAAGAGGACTTCATTTTGCAAAAACTGTTTTTACCTTCTCTCCTTTTACCACAATGGCTGATCATTCTGATGAAAATTTTCTGAAGTTTTTTTTGTTTGTGAAATGCATTCTAAAAAGGCTAGTTTCAATTAGTCAGTTTACTGATATTAAGAGATTTCAGATTAAGATAATTAGTAAACTGAGATAGTAGTGTTTTATATTAGAAAATAATTTAACTGTCAGCTTCTTCCATTTTTACTCACATTAACCAGTTTTTCAAAGTGATATTTTATGAAAAACAGTCACAAACATTCAGAAATTTGGGACAAGCAGACTCATTCTTTGCAAAGAATCTTGCATCAAATTAAAAAGTTAGTGATTAAGTAATAATCTCTTTCTTCTTACATTCCAATAAAAATTGTGAAGAATTTTTGCTTTAAAGTTCAACATTGAAGTCATGTCATATGAGTGATTGGGAAATAAATGTTTCTTCTGTTTTCATTCTTTGTCTCATGAAACTGTGCAACATTTTGCCAAGCAAAAGTCATATCATCGTACATCAAAGTTGCTATCATCAACAATTCAGTCAATACACTGGCAATTTCCTATGAGTTAGGATGAATAACCTCCAAATTGTTTCACATTCTTTAGTGCTACCAATTCATTAATTGTGGCAACTTCATTCGGATATCTAAAGTATAAAAGGTTCTTTAATTTACTGTTTTATCATACATGGTCTTCAGCTGCTTGAGAAATTGTAAGCCATTAGATTGCCATTAAATCTTAACTTGGTACAATTTTCATTCAAATGATTTAAACCCTTTAAAAGCAGTAACTCTTAAAAATAAAATTTGGGGGAACATCTGATGGTTTCAGCACAAACTGGAGTCACTTTAGTATGTGGTTAGAACTAAATAGGCAGCAAAGGTTTGGAATGTTTTTTCATAATTTTTATTTTTTTTTTTGAATTGTACTATTTTTTGTTACTGATCATATTATGTAGACAGAATATGTTGTCAACTGAAGTGGTACACTGCTGACAGGCTATTGGAAAATTTGGAATTTATTCCCCGTTACCCTTTATTTCATTCACTGTCTGGAAGATCTCACAAAAAGTACCGTCAAAGCTGTTTTGTGCAACTGTTGAAGTTTTACCAACATGAGATCAACATGAGTTGAATCTCAATTTCGTGTCTTCCCCCTCCTGGCATATTTTGCCCCCTTTACCCAGTGAGGTCTGTAGAATTTTGAGGGATGAATGAGTTTAATGCATGTCCCTTCATAGTTCCTTCTTTCTGTAATTATTTGTCAAAGAACCAGTTTTCTAATATGTCTGAGATGTGTGAAAGAATATTGATATTACTTTACTGTAATCTCCAGGGTTAGGAAGGGGTCAGTGTTATGCTATAGCAATGGTTTGTCCTTGGATTGTAGAAGTAGTAAAGTGGGCAGAATCTGTATCCTTGCATGGGGTGACATACGTGGGTATTGAAAGCATTGCCTGATCTTCTGAAAAGGAGGCAAATACGGGGGAAAGATACTAACTTTCTAATGTCACAGAAATAATATGAGATGACATTCTGTATAATAAAGAAGTCATGGTACAATTACTGTTGCTACAATAAGATACTATTGCACATACATTACATAGATCTAGATTAAAACAAAGAAGGCATGAATATTTATTTGTAGCCCAACAACTAAGGATTAAAGGGTTATTGGGATGCCTCTCTGGTGATATAATTGCAACTTTGGATTTTATGTAAGTCATTTTTCTAGATGAATGCTTACAGAGATGCTGAACTTAAATAAGCATGATTAACTACCTCTCTGTAGGCTTTACTTTATCTTGGGTGGTGTCTTTCTTCTTCTTTCTTTCTATGGACACTCTCCCTTTATCTGATGATGAAAAGGTACCAGTTTGGAAAAGTGAAAATGAGTGAAAATGTGTGAATAGTGCAGATGTACTTGTTAAAGATTAATAAGTGGGTCGCTAAATGGGATACATAATTTGCTGTTTTCAGAAGGCATTGTTCTTGTCTCCATCACAAACCCCCTCAAAGTGTTCCCCTGCCTCCCTGTGTATCATTTACTGCAGAGAAGAAACCTGAAAGAAACAAAAAAGAACGAAGTGTTGCCTTTGCTATTGTTAAAAAGCAAAATGTGTTTGTGATGTTGGAAGTGGAATGGTTTGTTTTTTATCATCATCGTCATCATCTGGTCAACATCCATTGACATCTTTTGCTGTGTGTTTTTTCTGGAGTTGTTGATTGGAGGTTGTTAAAAATTGAGGCTTGATGCTTGAAGTTTGTTGCAAACAAGCATCACATGGACAGTGACACTTTAATAATGCTCAGTTGGAGAGCACCAACAAGTTGTGATTCAGCACCTGGTATACTCTTTGTACCTGATAGGTTTGAATTTGGTTGTAAGATGTCTTTTGTGAAGAGTCTATTATAAAAATGTGATCAAAATGCCTTGACTTTAAAAGTAGTGCCAAATCCTTCTTCCTGCAAGTTGCCCCAGTCCTAGACCATATTGTCTGTACACTAAAAGAAAAAGACTTTAAAATCTTAGAAACACTTGATGCAGTAGATTTGTGTTTGAATTACAACAGAGAAATATAGGGTAGCTACTTAGTAGGAGCTGTGAATTGGTGATCATAGCTTATTATTATTGTAGTGCGCGTGCGCGCTACAATCTTGGCGTTGCACGACAAGCTAGGCGTACCTACATGACTGAACGCTGAGACTGGAAGTTCCACACGGTTTCGGTCCGTTTTTACTATCGGTACTATCAATGTGCAGGCAGCTAATGTTAAGCTTGTCCACGATTTTTTACCGCTTTCTTGCACACATTCTAAATTAGTCCCGACAAAGGACTCGTTCATAAACAGAAACAGCTTGTAATGTAGAGTGAAATGTTACTGGTTGATGAAATGCCGACAGTCTTTATTTCAGAAAAAATTCAGTTGAATTTGCGCTTGCTTTCTCATTAACACAACTTGCCTACATAACTTGAAATTCGCAAACGAAGTAATCAGCGGATGAATTTATCGTAAGATTTAATGTGATGGAAGCTGGATATGTACGGGCGGCGTCACCTTCAATGTGCACAGTATATGGTATACTGTGCACAGTATATGGTATACTGTATGCGTCAACCTTCAATGTGCACAGTATAGGGCACAACCGAAATTCCTCTCAATAGTAGTGTTACAGGTACCTATAAGACGAAAACCCCAAAATTCAAGATATTTACTTCAAATCGGAATCAAATCAGAAATCCTTAGGCCAACAATGTGTTTTACCTTTTCACAAAACTAGCAAGATTATACAAAAACACAAAATAACGCTACCTAGCTTGAAAATAAGATGATTTTCTGCAACGTCAGAGCCGCTCGAAAGTTCGTTAGAAAAACATGATTGCGCAATAAAATCACCTTGTTAGCCTTGTGCCAGTCGTTTCTTATGTCTTGAATGTACTATGTATGCAAAGATTTTTGCAAACGTTTCTGAAGGTAGTGAAAAATATTTGATTAAATAAACGCCGTATCAAATACACATTAAATCTGGCCTACTCCAAACTGCAAGGACTTGTCTAACATGCACTACAATTCTGCGTATTTGCAAGTAAATGCAGTTCTAGTGTTCATGTAGTTATTTGTCCTTTAATAAGTGTGAAGGTAGGGTTCATATGAGCAGTAGTGAAGTTTAAACAGTGAATATGCCATGTGATAAAAAAATTGATGAAAATGGTCAGACACCACATCTTCATTACCCAGTGAATGTGGTAGCTGAAAGTAGAAATTGAGTGGTTATGCATGGACCACCGGAGAGGTGAGTAGATGACCCAGGTAATGGGCGCATGGTCCAGCATGTGGGTTCTGTACATCCTTGAATGGTGTCTGTCATGGCAGAGGGCCCACCTTCTCCGACTAATAAGTTTTGCTTTTGTACCACACCCCCCAACAAAAATGAGATGTTCCCATTGACAGTAGATAGATAGCTTTTGTTATGTACTAATTGGTGGCTTGTTAAAAAATTTTGAGAAAAGAAACCAAACAAAATTAATACCCAAGTAGAATTAAAAGGACTAAACGCTAACTTTTCTCACAATTTTTGCATGGCTGATGTAGTTAATACTCAAAACTACAACAGAGGAAGTCATCACGTCATACACGTCGTCCATAAACGTGGTAAGAAATTAACGTCGTAGTTTCTTTGTTGACGTTTTTTGGCTCTCTATTATTTACAGAGCCAGCTTTGTTTTATTGTTGTTGGTAGCTTATGCTTCCTAGCTTGTTCTTTCCCTGCATGAGCTTTTGACCTGCGTCTTAGAATGTTTCATACAAGGAGAGAGTGGAGGGAAAATGAATGAGTTGATACCTGCAATAGTTTTTGCCTTCTCCAGTTATTTTTTTGTTTTGTACTTCCCATGTTTCTGTTCAGAGGAAAACTTTCTAAAAAGTATTTCAGTTTTCAGGTACCTTAGGTAAGCATAATAACAAGTAAGATGGATAGCATCGTAAGAGAAGATTTGTTGTAAACTCATGTGGGATTGAAATCATAGTCTCCCCCCCATCCCTAACCTGCCTGAAAACACTAAAAGTACACTGTATGCTTCCTGTGAGTATAATAATGCGGTAGCTGCTGTTCCATCTCTCTTGCATTTCTCTTCAATTATTTTAGTATTGACTTTAGCGTATCAATTAAAACCTGTTAAAAAAAGGTCAGTGACCCAAAGACCGCAGAAGTCATCTTGTTTTTTGTTCCTTTTTTTTCTTCAACTTTTTCACCCTTTTATGTCATCTTAAAAGAAGCAGGAGCTGATGTCAATGTGAATAGGTTCATTAGCAAACTAATATTATTTTGGAACCAGGAGACTGTCTTGAAATATCTATAAATTTAATTATCTAGTGATCATATTTTGACACCTACCATTCCTACCTTGCTCCTACCACTTTTTACTTGAATTAAGTTATTATTATTACAATGGCTATTCTAAGCATGGAAGTACTTCCTCTCAAGGTAGTATTTCCATACTCTTAAGCTCATACAATTCATTTCATAGTGTTGGGAATTGTAAACATTACTCTTAAAAGGTTTAAAGTAGATTTGTACAGGAAGTAAGATAGCACCCTCTCTAGTAAATTTGAAGGTATTTTCCCTAAATGCAGGTCTAAACTGGAACATTTTCCCCTACTCTTTCCTGTCTACTGGTGTTGTGGACTGTCAGTCATGTGGCCTTATTGAAAAGAGGATCACCTGACCTCTGCTTGCACTGGTTTCCTTCTGACATATCTAGACACATATTTCTGTAAAATTCATACCCCCCCCCCCATGATATTTTCACTGTGGCTGTAGTGAGCTTCGGCATTCCCTGCTTAACTATGTATATCACTCCACTCAGGTTGTTTAATAATTTTTATATAAGTAGATTCGACTATCTTCCCAGGCACACCCTGACACCCCGGCCAACCAACGTACCCTCTGACTCTAGCACCCATTTTCCCCTGCCCTCCACATCTATTATGCCAATAATTGTTAATATTCACAATTACATTTTTCCCAATTCAAGAGTGTGTAACATCTCTCACTCCTGTTCTTTAGTGAACATATTCACTCTACTTTTTGACCCCCTCGCACCAGCAGTTATTTTCATGACCCCATGGTACTTCCAAGTCCGTCCAATAGTCTGGCACTGGAGTTGTCTGTGTTTCATACCTCACAGGGGGATACACAGAGTAATGGTAGGTGAAACTGGCTCAGGTTGAAGTCATCCGTGTTGAAGCTAAATGAGGAAGTTCTCGTTAGCAGTAAATGAAACACTGCAGTAGTGAACATTCAAGTCAGTAGTATGCCATAAAGGTGTCAAGGCTTAACATGTTAGTATTAGTTCCTTGAGACATATGTCATGCCCTTGATGTATTAGCAATATAGTCTTGAGGCACATGTTTGGGTTTTGTTGTGACCTGTGGGTACCACAAAGTGAAATGGTAAATTTAAGAAAAGTCAGAAATTTTCAAAACCTGATTTGTCTTGACTTTGAGTCAATATAATGAATGGTTGTAAAGCCTAGTTACAGAATTCATCCACTGGGTAAATTTTAAGAAAATTTACGTTAATAAAACTATTGTAGAAACCTGGTGGTTGGTGCCAGTAGGGTGTATGAAAAATGTGTGAAGGTTTCTACTGATGATTAGAACTGGTGTTACTAAAGTTGACTTATATTTCCTGGACAGTACATCAAATAGAAAAAGAAACCAAGCAAGATCTTCAGAGCTAGGACAAAAAGATAATGGTTTAAGAGAGAGGGGTATTTAAGCACTGATAGGGCATTTTGTAAGCTCTCTGTAAATATGCTGTCTTTTTAACTTAACTATTATTGCTTTCAACATGAGGGCATTTATGGGATTCCAATTACTGTAAATGAAACAGTTTCCTTTTTTTCTTGATGGATCTGCTTACTTAAGTAACAAATGACCACTCTGTGAAGGATGGTTAAACCCTGAGTTTTGTTGTTGTATTGCTTTGGCTAGTTTGTGACCACTTTGGCTTTGAATCATATTTTAAATTGAAAGAGGGCTGTTTATATTTGTTCTCTAATGCTTCTGTGTACTTTCATTGTTGTGGAACTAATTTCTCTGTGACAAAGTTTCTGAACTCATTCCTTGTCTTAAGAATTGCTTGATGGAAGCTTTTACCTGCTAACACAAGTATTGTATCGTGTGATATTTGATGAATAATTAAGATCTCAGTCAGAATAACTTACGATGAAAAATGTTCGTGTAACTTTACTGAAGGTTGCTTAAGTACACATGATGATGTGGGAGTCATTCTCCTTGTTGTGCACAAAATCAGAAGAGCTGTTTCTGTTCATTGGGTGAAAGGTTTAATTGTTTCAATAGGAAATAAAATTGAGAATTTGTAGGACATAGTTAAACACAGTAAAGATCTATTTGACTTAATGGTTCAAATTCAAGAGATTCACAGTGATTATTAGCTAAATTGTTTTCAGTTTCAGTTTGTTATTCTAAAGCAGTAAAAAACATATGAATGATGTATAGGAGTGAGGGGATGTTTTGACTATTTCCAGGGCAGTGTCAAAGAGAAACAGATTAGAAGAAAATTTATTAAAAGAAGAAAATTGTGATGAAATGCAGAGCAAACAGATGTTTTACTAGGTAATATAATTGAAGTCTTGTAGATCACTTGATAAGTGCTTATGTTGAGGGCTCCCTCCATCATGAGATCTATTTTCTTTGTAAACACAGGTCGATCAGTGACAGCAAGTGATGTAGACCTCCTCTATCAGAGAAGATTTAGCATGTTTTGTCTGATTGAATTGTGTGTGTCTTGGTTGAATAATGAAAACTATAGCTCAAGCTTTCCTTTGAAATTGCTTGTATTTGTCAACTTAACTTGCTTGTCTCATGGAAGATTGCCTTATGATCTTACAGGACTTGGGTTGTGGTGTATAAATGTACAGAAAAATTTTAGGTGATGCCATCAAGGACAGAGTAAAGTCAAAACTGTGTGGTTTGCTTTATCATACACTTATATGCAACCCGATTTGAAGTTTTGTTGGTTAGCACCCTTTAAGTGTTTTTTCCATGTATCATATTTGTCAGAGGGGAGCATGGCAAAGGATAATTAGGTGCTAATTAGAGATGTTGTTGTGACAGCAACTTTGTAAATATTGTGAATCATAGATTGTCTCACACTGGAGAGTACGTACAGTTTTTTTTTTTTGTTTCTTTAACAAAGTTAACGTCATCATGTGGTCACAGAGTTTTAACCGAAATGTTTAGGGTTTTCTATGTACTGACCAATGCTGTCTAACCACATACTAACAGTTACGTTATAATAAAACTAATTATTCCATCCTGTACAGTACATCGAAAATAGTATTTATGATATTTCTGATATAATTCTGATCTTTTGAAATTTTGGTTGATATGGGGAAGGATTTACAAGGCAAGGTATGAAACATTTAGAGAGAGAACTGATAAACAGTCATTGTTGATCAGTGATCGAGATGATGAACAAATCTTGTGTTGAATTAATGACAACTGTTTAAATATTTTACTAAGTATCAAATTTTGTTGAACATGAGTTTTATTTGCAAATTTTGATGTAAGTGCTGGTATTTTCTGCCTTGGGAAGGGATAGTAAGTTCCATATTAATATATTCAAAGACAACTGATCAAGGAGAGAATGCCACTAAAAGTTTGCTGGGACTGAACCAATTAACAGCTTTTTGACTTACAACTTTCTAACAGTCTTTTTCATCTTTTGCATATTTTTTCTTTTTCTTTGTAACATCAAAGACCTGTTAGTGATTTAAACTTGTGGAGACTGGAGTCAGTTTTACTCTGCTATGGAAAGTTTGCAGTGTTAACCAATGAGAGAGGAAATGGTTGATTTCAGTACAGCCAGTGTCATATACTGCTTATACCTATATACATTTGATGCGTCAAAACATTTGCTGTGTTTCAACAGTGCTTTTACATCCTGCATTGCTGGTGTTTTTATGTCTGTTTGTCTGTCTGTCAGTCTGTTTGTTTGTCTGTCAACCAGCCCTTTGTTTCGCTCCTTCCCTTTGTCTAACTAGTCGCTTCCTTTTCACCGTTCCATGTTTTGTACCCTTCTTTATTTGCACTGCCCCTAATCGTATCTGCACAGCTGGAGGATTCCTTTCAGAGATACAGCGCAAGTTACGAGAGCATGTCTGATGCGTCAGTTATAACCTCAGAGGAACTGCAAGCATTCCTAAATTCTGTATGTATCCTTCACTCTTTTGTATTCTTTCCTCTTTTTTGTTGCATTTTCCTTTCTTTTTTGCCAAAATCTTTGCTCATTTTCCCCAAGAACCTTTTGCTCCTTTTTCCCATTGTTTTTAAGTAAAAACAGCATCTCATTTATTAATTCCCTGACTTCTCTGCTCACCTTGCTTGTTGCTAAAGGTGTCATGTTTCCCAACTTTCATTTAAATTTATTTCTGCCTTGTAAGTTTCCAAAATAGAGCAAAGTTATTGGTTTAATCTGGGCAAAGAATTTGGTATGAAAGATTACTGAATGGTTGTAACATTTTATATGGTTTTACTGCTTTGCATGCAAAGGATAAAGCTTGCCCTGCCTGCGGGGAAGTCCCCTTACAATATAATCAAATTCTCATGAAGCACTGGACCTCACCAAAGGCACCTTGAAAAATTGCTTGGAATGTGCATTTTTTGTACTATTTCATCATCATAGCTTAAAATGTTCATTTCTGGAAGTGCAAGGATTGATATTTTGTGATCAAATATTTGATGTAAAATTTCCGTAATTCTTGAAGTCTATATTGGAAACAATGGATTAACGTTCTATGTTTGGCTATGTCTTAACTTTTTGAGGGTAATGCAGTCAAAAAGTGCTTTATTAGGTATGAGGATGAGTCAGGGCTTGACAAGCTTATCCAGGGTTGAAATCACAGCATTAAGTTGGTGCAAGTTTGTAAACATTGGGTAATTCCTAGGGGAGACAGGTGTATTTTGGCGGATATTAGAGGTGTTATTAAAGATTGTTTTTGTTAGAGTGAAGTAGATGGGTTTTCATTAAGGCATGGATGGTATTGTGGTCCTTCTCAAAGTGATTGAAATAGTTTTTTTTACAAAAAGAAATGATCAAAGGATCGATCCTGACAGGTGAGTTGAAAGTTCTGTAATTTCATTGTTTAAAATTGAAATATGATGAATTGTTGTAGGCATTTGTATCCATTTCAAACAAAAGTAGAGTTGGGTCTTGGTGGAGGTAAAGAGGTGTACATCAGGTTTTGAAACATGAGTTAGATTCTTAGTTTCTTTTAGAGATCAATGAATTATCAAAACACCCCATTGCTGTGTTAAAAGTCTTCGTAAAGTTATAGTCGTCTAGGGTAGGATGGATCCCCCCAATCACTACCGTTTTCTTAAATTTGTGTCTTCTTGTTAATGTTTGACATTTGACAGTTTAAATGGTGATGGTCAAAGAATGATGAAAGAAGAGTGTCAATAGTAGTGCACTGATTCATTGTAAAGGATAGTTCAAAAGTCTAAATGCATTCTTGACCAAGAACTTCAAGATATAGGAAAAAGTATATTCCAAACATTTTACTCCAAATATGTTAGGGCAAATATTTTGCATTGAAAACCAAAAGGGGAAAACATACTTCCGTTAAAAGTTGAAGCAAAGCACTTCCAGATAGTAGGATTTCAAAATTTTTGTTCACTCTTGATTTTAATTCATTCTAATTTTAGTTTATTTACTTAAATTTCTAAATATTTTCGTTTGATTGGTTTTAATTTATTCGTTTTGACTTGATACCAGGCACGTAAGAAGCCAGTGTCTGTGAGTACCTCACTTGTGATTTTTGTCTCCTTTGGCTTACCATAGTCAGGTTTTTACACCACTGCTACCAAATCTTGTTTCTCCCTTTTTGTTTTGTCCCTCTCATTCTCGCCTACCTTTGTGTAGAAACTTCAACACCGTTCGGAGGCAAAGATTGACGTAAGAGATAATGATTCTGCATGGGACGATTACGATATCATTGATTTGCCTGCCCGAGAGAAGCCTACCACTCAATAAAGCTTAGCTACTTTTCACTCTCTTTGTCCTTAAAGGGTCAATTAATGTTCTTTGTGTGGCCAAATTTTTCTCCTTATGATATAGACTCACTCCTTATCGCACACAACCTTCCATACATTTAGTTTGCTCTTTAGTTGTTGATTGTTATAGAATAGGAATAAGTTTTTCATCACAAAGATTTAGTAATTGGGAAAAATTACCAGTATTTGGAAAAAATGTTAAATTATGCAAACAAGATAACTTGGAGTAAATTTAGATAAGTTATATTCATATCATACCAGCCATGCTAGCCATCCAGTTATATTCAAGTATTCATGCACGTTAATCGAAGACTTTTGTCAAGTTTGGCATGACAGTTTTTATATTCTCCATGTGTGGTTTTATTCATCTGATGTCATCATGCATGAATGGTATTTTACTTAGTCAGGTGACATTTCATTGTCTTATTGTATCTTGAACTATGAGTGGTTGTGGAGGCCTGTTTGCATGATTCAGTGAAATAATTAGATTTGCCATCAGACATATGTCTTATCTAACTTCATTGCTGACTTTCTTTTAAAGGATTCTTGACCCTTGCCTCTGTGAGGTCCACCCCCACCCCATTGTTTTTTTTTTTTTCATTTGTTGGAGGCTGATGTCTGTATCGTGGTCTTCACTGAGTGCCAGCAATGTTTCTGTTTTTAGCGATAGAGCTTTGTCTTCTTGGTAAATCTGGACAACGTTGGCACATATTTTGAGGGTCACAAAAATTTCTACTTGAAAGAGGAAAACAAATTCTTAAAAGTAACACTTGAAAATCATTGACCCATATTCCAGTGGTGACAGCACAGTAGTCTTGACTACATATTCAAGTATATGCCTGATAAAAGCTTTATACTTGTAAAGCTGATACTTGTTATGTACATGAGAAATGTTTATTTGGGAAAAAATATTTTAACCTTAAAATAGTATGGTAGCCATGCCAATAATCAGAGGAAAGACATAAAAGAAGGGTTTCGGTTGAGGCAAGTTTTGATGTTTTAGAGAGCAACCCCATCTAAGCATTCTGGGGAAGTTTGAAATCAAACCTCTTTTTCTGAAGATATTAGTAGATGAAGCTGTCACATTTTCAACCCAAAGTGAACTTGAAGCAAGCACATGTGACATCATAACCTCACATTAATGAGCTCTCTTTTGTTTTTTATTGAACTTTACCCATTTTCTCCTCCAAAATCTTATTCTTTCAGAATGTGAATGCATGAAAAGCATGGGAATTTTACAAATTTCAAACTCACCCTGAGAAGCTCATATCCCTATTAACTTGACATGATGACTTGTTCTCATTCTTTACTTTGATAGGGACCAGACTAGAAAAGTGAAAACTTCCTTCTGGTTCCTCTTCCTTTCATGTAGTATTTTTATGTTAATTATTTTATCGTATGGCAAATGATTGTGTAATACTTGTTTGTACTGTTTTGCTATAAATACCTGTAAAGGAAGGAAGAAATAAACTGAAACTGAAACTAAAACTGAAACTTTGAGGTCAGAACAACAGATTGAAAGACTAAAACAAAGCATCCCTCACCAATTGGAGGAGATTATATAAACCCTACTTGCTTCATGGTCGCTTCAGGTCACAAATCTTAAAATCAACCTGTTGGAACCGGAAATTTTACCAGAATGCTTAGATTTATTTAGTTCCTCTTTAAGATGTTAGAAATAATTTTTTACTTAAACCCTTGCTTTGACATTCCTTTGAAGTCAGAGATCAAGTAGTCTATTTTGCTCCTCCTTACCTCCTATTTACATATGTATACCATTATTGCCTGCAATAACCATCTAGCAAAAAAACTAATAGCACCGTGGGAAACTCATCCTTTACTGGATGTAAATAGGAGGTAGGTATTGGAGCTCATAGACTCCCAAGCCAACAGAGTTTTGGGAAGTTTATGTAAAGATGACACAGCAGCCTAGTTTTAGCTGAATCCAAAGTTTGGAGGTGATAGGTTTGACGTAGTTCAATGTGAGATTCTTAACTCTTCAAGGTGTCCTTTTGATTCATGTATTCTTTACAGTTTTATGTACAGTATGTGGATGAGAAAGTAACATTACGAGGATTTAATCCCATACCCCAGCAACAAGACCTCTGTTATGACATCGTCAATTGTGTACATCATATGCACAGTTTCTCAGTGTAAATGCATGCCCTCATTCAGTATTTACCCTCTTTATCCTTCTTTAATGCTTTAGGGTAATTATGTGCTTTATGAAGTTAGATGAAACAGGCCCTCTAACAAACCGAAACCTTTTTGAAGTAAAAAAGAAATATATCATTGAGGATTAGATGAGTGGTTCAAGTTAAACAATTGTATTGTAGTAAAGAACACAAAGTACCCACCCGAATAAGTACATTGAGGAAATAAAAATATAGCATTCTCAGTACTGATAGTATATGATAGATAAAGATTATGTTGCTCAGGGCAATATATAAACAATGATGGGGAGGCATGGACAAGATCATCAATATCGCTGCATCTGTTGGTCATCGCATCAGTAAACGTCTGTCAGTACTCTATCAGGTAAAATAATTTTGAATCAGACAGTATTTTTCAAATTAATTTTTTCCCAAATTTCAGGTTTTTGGACAAAATTCTTCTACCTTGACAGGCATAAGAGCTGCAGTCAAACTTCCTTTTTTTATTTTTTTATTGTTCCATTTTTGAATTCATTATTTTCACATTTTTATCAAGTGATGCCTGGTGTGACACATGAATTTAGGAAAAACATTGTCATAAAACCTTTGGATGTCTATAAAAATTTAAACATAAACAAGGACAGAAAATTTAGTAAAACTTATTCCTTACCTTGCACTGAAAATAAATCCTGATGGTCCCTTCCCCTTGTGTACTTCCTTGTATAATAAAATCATTGGCCAGTAGTTAAAGTAATTGTGTCACAAAGATGGCTATGAACATGTACATCTTTTTTCATTCTTATGGTTGTAAGAGTAGGGTAGCCTTCTGTTTGAAGACAAAGTTACAAGATATACAGCAAAAAACCAAAATATGTAATATCACATGTAGGTATCCAAGGGGGTGGGCTTTCCATTTGGCATAGTATTTGCTAGTTACAGGCAAGATGTACAGTATGCTGTTTTGTGGCAAATGTGCAGTGCAATTATGGGCATATATCCTCAGCCCACTAATTTAAAGTAGTCCCTTATGCTTATGATCCATGGACATGGAAGTCAGGTCAGGGCACTTTAGACTAGTCAGCAGAGTAGGATGTGAAACTATTTTGATGTAAAAGAGAAATGAATTATATGCCAGGATGATCTTATCCTTGAATTGGGTTGTATTACAAATGAACAATTAAACTTACTAATCAAATTAACCGTAAATTTATTGTCTTTTGAACCTTACATGCATTGCTTACCTTTTTTGCATGATGCTCAGAGTAATCTAAAAGTTTGCAACACCCCATTATTCCTATCCCTGCAACCTTTCCCTGTTTAAGGCACGACATAATTTTTTCAGCAGTACATTGCTGTTGCAATATTACATGCATTTCAGTGTTGCATCTTCCCTTTATGTGTAAAGTCCTAAATATGGGTGAAGGTGATCTCCTTAAGCACAATGGCTTTTCACTTCTGGTTTGCTTATACAGTGTTAAGTTTAATATATTTTTTTCTACATTTCAACTGAAGTGTTCATGTTGATAGTACTATTATTAAGAAGAAGGCAATATAAGCAAAACTTCAGGAAACATATTACAAAGTTGTTGAGTTAGAACAAGTAAATCAAAGTTGTAGACTTTTTTAATCATTAGCAACATTAAGAGGATAAATTTGGCTTGCTTGCTTAAATAACGATTGTCTCATTAAGACAGATAGTCCAAAATGATAACATCGACAACTTACGGTGAAGTGAAATTTTTGTTCAGCATTGCAGATCTAGGTTCGTGTATGCTCTTATCAGACATGGAAGTTTTTCTTCTCTGATCATTATCGGATAAAGTTGAGGAGATTTATTAAAATTTTAGTTTTGTGGCTTCCAAGTTGTGTCAGTTATTGTCACATTCATCAGTTGGGTATCATTGTGTGAAATGTTTTGTGTAATTTTAACAGTATGTATGTTCACTCTTTTTGCATGTCAGAAGTTTCAAATTTTGCAATAATTCAACAGTAAACATTGTTGCCAAATCTCAAATCTGAAATAATCTTCCTCTTATTTGCCAAATTGTGTAGTAGTCTAACTTTGAGCCTACATGTGACAATCACATATATACAGATAGTAGTTATATAACTCATAGGATTTGCATGAATGTAGGTTTGTATTATTGTCAATTATTGAACATTGTATGTATCTGAGCAGTTCTATTAAGTAGTAATGGGTATAATTCTTCCAAAGTACTAGTTTTGCACTTCCTAAATATAATGTCAGTATAATACTGTAACTTAGCTAATAAAGACTTCCATTTTTAAGTAAAAACTGAATTATAACCCATGTTCAACCTTTGAGGCCTTCAAATTTTATATAATTCAATTTTGCACAAAAATTTTGTATTCATGACAATTTAATCAATAACCCCACACCTTTTGATACCAATTTTGTAGAAAAAGGTTTTTTCAGTGAGAGTCTGTTTAGTCATTTTGTACATCGTAATATTCAGCACTAACATGCAAGTTAACCCACCAAAGCTATCTTGTGTACTAAATTCTTCTGCAGTCTTGCTGGCCATAAAGAAAAAAATTCAAGGGTATTTAAAGGAAATTTTTGTTTGGTTTAGTACTTTGATTTCTTAATAAGTTGTGTACTACCTGTAAAGTATTCATGGGACAATATATCTTGGTGTTTACTGAATGGGAACCATCGGTTTCTGTTTTCTTTCTTTTAATGCCTTTAAGGAGGTAATACTACCCTTCATAATTTATACTTTTTCTGTTATATCTGTAAGATGGTGATAGTCTTACATTATGATATGGTCCTTGGATTAAGGAGTCAGACAGACAAAAAAATGTTTGAAGGTCAAAATTTTGTAGGCATGATGTGATGGGAATTTAAATGCAACATTTCCCAGAAAAGAGATAAATTCAAGCTTAGGTTTTACTTTGATAGAATAACACATCTTTAGAATAGTACATTAATTTCTCTGTTGGGTAGATTCAGTACCATCTGAAAAATCTGCTGTCTTTCAGACATGACAGTTAGAAATATTCTTATACTTAAATTATCTCGAATGTGTGGTAGCAACTTCTTCCAGGGTAGTTCCACAGCAAGCTTACAGAATAACTTTCCTGAAAAAAAATGAAATTCAGAAATGTTCTAATGGTTGTCTTGGATTTGTTTTAGTTGACATCTCAAGGGTAATTCTACAACCATCTTAAAAATTAATTTTTCTGAAAATTCTTAATTGAGAAAGGTATTTAATGGATGTCTTGAATTCATTTTAGATAAAGTGTGCAGCTTCAAAGTATTTATTCTGAAGACAGACTAAATTGATGTTTTTAATGGTTGACTGGAACTCCTTGCAGGTAACCCCAGGAGTAAATTTCAGATGAGATCAAGATAATAATTCTCCATGCCTGGCTTTCATGCCAGACTTATGTCTAGAGACAAACGTTTAGCTAAGGAGTTATTGCTAGTAGACATAGTTTGTCTGGGGAAAAATGATTAGTTGTAAACATGCTTGATCAAGCACACTGGAGGATAGTTGAAACTTGTCCCCAACACTGACTGTTGTTGTACTGTAAGTGAGGGTATAGATATAGGAGTCGGTAGTTAGTAGTTTGTATTACAAGGCAGCTGGGAATTGGTGTTTGTAAGATTTAATTCCGATATAATGGTTACATCCTTCACAGGTTATTGGACATTTGGTGTCTTTGCCAACTCTTTTATCAACCCTTGGTTATGACAGTCACATGGTACATATGGCACTGTGTGCCATTGAAAATAGTTGTGCAATTCACATTCACAACCGGTTTGCTTTAAATAGGAAATGGGGTAATAATGCCAGTAATTAGTTATGTCTCTCAGAGATAATTCATAAAGTGGATGGGATATGATTTGTATTCCATCACTGGTTATCATCATTGGATGTCAGTAAAAGGCCTTCGGTGATGCTGTGTGTTATCTGCTGGGAAAGCTACTGGAAAATGTGTTGAAAAAATGAGGGAGCTACTGTAGATTCAGTATACTGTTATAATATCGCAATGGTAGAGGTTGTGTGCTTGTGTTGTTTAACCTACGACCTTTGACTTATATCTGGAGGATCTGTCAGCCTGGCCATGTCAGAGGGTTATCTGACACATTTGAATTTCCTCAGCATAAAACCTGCCAGGGTAAGTGAGTGTAAAGAAAAGAAAGGGCAGTAGGAGTAGAGAATCACATTTATTAAAGACTTGCTATTTTTTTTCTAAAGCATGTGTCAAGTGTGCTAAGTATCAACTACTTTAAACTGTAATAAAGCCATCAGCAACCTCTCAGATGTATACAAAGTGCTTTGTAACATTTAGTTACTGTGCAAATGTTTGATTAGGTTTCCTTCCCTACTCACTTTAGTCCTGTTTTCACAAACTTGAACAGCATAATTAGTGTTTATGTAAGAAACAATTGCATTTTGAAAGTAGGAATGTGTTGTGTTTTAAGGTCTTTTAGAATGGAAGTGGGTTGAAGGGGATGCAGAACAATGGCTGACGGAACTTTCTATTTAGAATGAAAGCCAGCTGAGTATATCAAGGCACTGTGTAGGATGCGGGCAAACTAAGTGTATGAGAGCACTCTGTAGTATGAGGATAATGTGAGTTGATAATGGTACACTACATCCAACATCTGAAGCACTAACCATGGGGCTATGCACTCTGTTCAATTGGGTTGTCAGTGGCAAGGATGGTGTGACATGAATTGTATTGAGGGCTATTGTGGTGGAATAAGTGTCATTGTATGGGCTTGCACAGTGGGTAACACATCATACATGATCTACATGGCTTGCACTTTCAGCTGGGATGGAATGTTGGTAGGGTATTCAACATTTGGAATGTGGGCTGGCTTAGTGGATCAGTGGATCAGTGTATGTCACTAATAATGTGGGTTGCACAGAGAGGAATATTCTAAGGCACTAACCATGTGGGTTGCACTTAACAGGTAACCTTGTAAAAATGAGCGAAAATACTCTTAACATATTTATGGTGGGTTTGAAGAAATGTTTGCTCCTTTTCTTAATCTTTCTTGAAATCTTTTCTGAAAGTAGCATGGGTTGCAAATTCCGAGAATGTTGCAACTACCATAAACTTTGAAGAATGCTTAAATTAAAGAAAATGAAGACATTTTAATTAATTTACCGCTGCACTGATTTTTATGTCATATTTTTGAAAGTTTTGGCAAAAGTATAGAGGTATTTTAGAGTAGCCTAGTAGCTTTCAAGTGTGCAGAGTCAGAAGAAGTGAAAAAAAAAAAAATAAAACAGTTTTGTAGAAATTGATTTCCTGGATTGAAAGAATGGGATATGTATAGAGGGAGGCATACACAGTTAAACTCATGCACAAAAAACGATATCAAAAGAATCAAAAAATCATGAAAAAGCCATATTGAAGTGTGCTACTTGGAAAATTCTTGTTGTTCATTGGTGCAATATGCCATAACATGTTATGAGGATATAAAGGCCTGGGAAATTTAATTGCAACTACTTGTCCTAAAAATTGGAATTATTTGGTTCATCCAGAATTATTACAAAATATTGCATTATCAGCCAGCAGTATCACTTACTTTATTCATATTTGTAGTCAATAATTGTCTAAATAAATTTCCCTCTTTCTTACCTCATCTGCAACACAATTGAGTGGCCCCATCTGCTGCAAGATAAAAACTGGCAGTCGATGCAAGTATGCCTGATTGTTAGGTCACCGAATAAACAATATAAAAGAAACAGGGAAAGTAGTGGTAACTGACTTGTTTTAACATGAATCTCTCTTGTAAGCATGTGGATTTATTAATAATAAAGAGATCCTTACTGTGAAAACGTTTAATAGTGTAGTTATGAGGCCACATTTTAAAGCCCAGGGAAAAAACTGTGTGCACATTAGTATTTTGTGAATGTTGTTGAAAATGTGTTTCTGCTGGCCTGCCTTTCATGCTACAGACTTGTAACCCAGGACTTCACTAACCAGGAAGTTTTTAGTATTCATAGTACTGCCCTGGATGAATCTCATACACCTTTCATTTTTTCCATACCTTATACCCTCTGTCATGCTTGACACTGCCCTTTTTCTTTCACACCAGTTTGAATTTTCTCCAGAAAGTACTCTGTCAAAATAAATATGAACCCTTCATCATCTTTGAAGTAAATATTGAATGAGTACCAAGTACGTTGCACAGTTGCTTTCTTTTAGTCAAATAACACTTACTATTATCCTACCCATTCTTTCAATTTCTCTTAGCTGCCTGAAAATGCTGAAAACAGGTCCTATCAAGATCACCAGCAGGCCCTCAATGTGGCTGCTCAGGGCCTCAATGATGCCTCAGGGGAATTGGTCACCGCCTCTCGTGGTACTCCAGAACAGCTATCAGCAGCTGCCATCAAATTTAGCACAGACTTCCAGGAGTTGATGGATGCTGGTGTTGGCATGGCAAGGAGTGCCCCTGTAAGTGGCAAGATTGCATTATTGATGCCCTTTAACATTCTTTTAGATGTCATGTAGTGCCAATGTGAGTAGAATAACCAGCAAGGAGATTTCTTAAAGGTGCCATCAGGGTGGCACGGAAGTATGCACAGTTACTTCAAAATAGGACCCTAGGCATTTTCATTTAGGAGACCTTGGGGGAAGGAGTGACCCTGCTTGGAGAATTGTCCTTTAGTTGCAAGTTGCTGTACATACTCCAGAAAAACACACCTACCAAGAACTATTCTTGCAAGTAGAATGGTAGTAAGAATGGTCAATTAGCATATGTCATTACTGTGTCATAGATGGAATGAGGTAATCATTTACACTTATGTATTAAAGAAAGCCGTTCTGATCTTAGCCAGGGCACTTTAAGATCTGATTTGAAAGCTTTTCCAGAACATGCAGTAAATTATTATAAGCTTGTAAATTGCTCTTAAGCACGTTTACTTAAAGAATATACTCATGTTTTTCCAAAGAACAAAGAAGCACAAGGCCAGATGGTTGGAAGTCTGAAGGGAATTTCTGTGTCCTCCAGCAAACTACTGCTTGCTGTAAAGGCAATGTCTGTTGACCCCAATGCCCCCAATGCTATGAACCAGCTGGCTGCCGCAGCAAGGTAAGATTAAGGCATTGATACCACATCAATAGGCTAGAAAAATTCAAATAGTCATTGGTACATTGTAATTGAAAATGTAGCAGTGAAATTGTATGTTAAATATTTCCAAAACTTAAGGGCAAGGAGGTGTGGGAAGGAATCCATTTTACTAGTTGAGAGGTGCAAGGGGGATGGGGTTGAATTAAGGGACAGGGAGATGTGAGGCTACACTCAAAATTACTAAAAATTATGTTTACATACTTTCATGGTTGTGGTGAGAATTTCTTTGTTACAGCTTGTTGGCCAAGCTCCCAGTAGAGAGAGGATGTCTTGCCTTACTTGGTAGTGTTTATTTATTATTCAATGTACTGTAAGTCCAACTTGTCAGGGCAATGGCACAAGAATAGAAGTGAGGTTATGGGACCATTAAGATGCAGATTTAAAAAAAGTCTTCATTGTCATGAGTTTATGAAGCAGCCTTACTAAGTGTTTAGCAATTTCAGGGATAAACTGTAGGCCAGTTTCTATTTTCCAATTTTCACGCCATAAAGCTATAACAACATATGAACATCCCTTGCTCTTTCATGCCAATCACGGACATAGCTCAAATTGAACTGTGTTCAACTTTCATAGCTTTAAAGCACTATATTGAAGTATAACCTGGCCTTTACTGTTGGAAAGAATGCTGGACTGGTGGGAGCAGTTTTGGCTCAGAATTTGTTAGGTAGAGTAGATCTTTCCATCTAGCTCTGATGGGTGAAAGGTATGGATTTAGTGACATTACCAGCACGCAATTGATTCTCACATCACATCACAGTAAGACTAATGTCCCTTTACTTTCCTTTCACTCAGGGCTGTCACTGACAGTATCAACCAACTGTTGAATACCTTCATGCAGAGTGCCCCTGGACAGAAGGAATGTGACAATGCCTTGAGGCAGATACAGGCTGTTAAGAGCATCCTGGATAACATCAATGAACCAATTAATGACTGGTCTTACTTTGAATGCCAGGACCATGTCATGGCTGAGTCCAAGGTTTGTTTGGTAGCTGTATCTCTAGTAGAATGGAGATTGAAGAATCTAGTTTAATTCTTTAAACTGTCACATATTGGGCCTGAAATAAGCAACATTTTGGATAGTCATAAGTGGTAGCAATGAGCAGTAAGGTACAATAAGACTGATGTCTTAAAAGATGAGTTACTCTGGATTAATGCTGTAGAGAAGTGTTTGTGCTAAGACATGTGATAGCAGGATTCCTTTGTCTAGCTTGATCATCCTGGGAATAAATTGTGTGTGGGAAATTTGTGCACCTTTGAAACTGCCTAAATGAGGTAACTTAACAGAATCCACCACAGCATAAAAGCTCTTTCAGAATTAAAAAAAAATTCTCAGGCAAGAATATTTCAAATGCGTGAGGTCCCCTTTGACTTCATAGATGTGTGACTGTGTGAATTAGACTTGATTGTATCGGCTTGTTACTTCATGCTGTAAAATTATCATTAGACACTCAGGTTATGATGTAAGGGACTCCTCACTGGATACTACTAGATGCTACAAACTCAAACCATGGTGTGGGAGACACTTCACTTGATGCTTCAGACCTTAAAGAGGTATCGGATGGTCCAGAGTTATCACATGGTATGACAGATGGATGGTATGATATGTGAGACTTGATTGTGTAGACTTGTGATATGGTACTCTGGAGTTATCACTAGACAGAACACACCCAGGTAACAATGTGTGAGACTGGACTGGATTCTGTAGACTTGTGACATGGTACTCGGAAATTATTGCCAGATTGAACGCGCATAGTGAATGATGTGTGAGACTCTGCACTGGACTCTGTAAATGTGTGACTGGTAATGGAAAGCTATCACTACATACTACATCATAATGTTATTTTGCATTGTGCATTGTTCTAATTCTTAATTAAAAATTTGAAAAAATAAGCTGATTTGAATTGACAATGTACAGAAATTTGAAAATGGTAGCAAGTGACTCCCTGCACTAACCAAGGGGCTCTGTCTTAAGGTCACATAATTGTTGTGAGTAAGCATTGATTTTAAAGCATTGGTATTAAACCAACACAAGAGATGGGTTCTAAATATTTGCATCAATTAAATATGGTTTAACTAGAGATGAGCTATAAAACTTTTTCATTAGTGAAATATGATTTATGTTCTAGGCACTTGGTGAGGCCATGGTAGGTATCACCAAAAATGCAAAGAGTGGAAACCTGCCACAATTTGGTCAAAGTGTTGAGAAAGCTGGACAGGCTGTTTGCAACCTTACTGAAGCTACTGCTCAGGCAGCATACCTTGTGGGCATCTCTGACCCATCCAGTGTTGCTGGACGCCCAGGCCTTGTTGACCAGTCACAATTTGCTCGAGCCAATCAGGCCATTCAAGCTGCTTGTCAGAAGCTGTTGAACCCAGAGAGCACACAACCAGAGGTAAGAATTAGTTGTCAGGTTTTTGACATGTGCAAGGTAGGGACTGGATTTATCTGCTTGACAAATATAAATACTTTCATGTTGAAATTGTAGCAGCAAGTTTGGTTCCCACTCAGTAGGGAAAATTTCAAAAACCTGGAAAATATCCTGGTCTTTAATGGTCTTGAAAGTTTGTGAATTTTGAGTAATTAGTCTTGAAAAATTGCCATTTGGTTTGGAAAATTGGAAACCTTATGTACACTGTATTTTTAGATCACACTGCTTCTTGTGTGCACAGTGCATAAATGTTCATCATCATAAATGCCAAGAAGTGAAAAATACTTTCCAATTGAGGGAATGAACATGCGAGGTATTGACACATGACTGCATGTTCTGTAACTACATAGGGTTATATGCAGGTTTCCCTCTCAAGGTACAAATATTCACGATGTTTGACAATGGCTTTCTTGGCCTTGACCAGGTTTTGAAAAAGTTTCCAGAGTGGGAATCCATCAAGCTGGTGATGGGAAAGATAAAAGCAGTCATACATATTACTAAACAAGTATGTGTTCATATTTGTCTGTGGAAAATTAATGAAGATACAAGTTGCTTTGGTTTACCCATTCAGTCATTTAAAGCTATTTTCTTCAAACAATTTTCTTTGACAGGTCTTGGCTGCAGCTACAGAGGTAGCCAAACACACATCAGCTCTCTGTAACATTTGTCGTGTGGCCTCTTCTAAGACCAGTAACCCTGTAGCTAAGAAACATTTTGTCCAGTCAGCTAAAGATGTTGCAAACAGCACTGCTAACCTGGTGAAAAATATCAAGGTAAGTTTTTCAGAAAGTAAAAAATGTATTTTGGAGAATTAAATATGGAAATATTCCTTAAAACAAATATGCAACCTCATGACGAAGACCTTAGATTTTAGGTATACCTACACTGCATATGACTGAATATTGAGAATTGTAAAGCTAGCTGCACACTATAATACTTTCCACAAAACAGCTCAACTCAGTGATGGCATCACCAAGAGTCGTTTAGTACATGTGGGTTTGTAACTGTGACTGACAGTTTAAATACCGGTCTGCATAAGTTATAGCCTTATCCCTTTAAGTTTGGAAACAGGGACATCAAGACTGGCGTCAACGACAGTCATAACTTCGATTTGACCAATCAGGTACCAGGGATTGTGTTATGAAACAAAAAGAGGGTTCTCAAATTACCATACTGTAACTATGTCCAGACAGGCTAGCCAGTCATGTTGTATGCATTGTCAATCATATGACTGAAAGTTGTACTGATTGTAAGTAACCTTGGTCATGATAGGTTGAGTTGGTACACACAAAAATTGTTTAGCTTGCAGTTAGCTTTAGATCAGATAGCAGTTATGATATTAGTAGTAATAATGCAGTTGTCAGTTGTTGCTACAGTCCCCTAAAGACGAGCGATAGTGGCTGTTGCATCCCTTTTACCAGGGATTTGTGATTTATTTATTCCTGCTATATCACAAATGGGTAAGGTTACCTAAAGTTGGGATGTGCATTGTAAAAACTGGCCGGAATTCACCGTGGGATTTGCAGGAATTGTGGGAATTTGGAGGGTCTTTATATGTACTTTCAGTACAAGTACTGTGAATGCCGCCACGCTATGCAAGACAAGTACTGTGAATGCTGCCACGCTATGCAATGACTTGTGCATCCAGATGATGCCCCATCGTAGCAGGACTCAACCAGAAATAAAACACACTTGTAACATTTCCATAATTACATCTCCACTGAAGTCCCTGTTCTGTGTGGGTTGGGGAGGGGAAAGGGGGGTCAAAGTAAACAAGTGCAGAAATTAAATCTTAAAAGTTAAACGCAGTTGAACAAAATGGAGTTGATGGGGGACCAGTGCTAGTGGTATGATTGGTTTATACAACCTCCGTTAGGCTTTTCTTTTTCAGTGGACTTACGAAGATAGTTGGATATCTCCTATGCATACCTCAAATTTGAATTAGAGAGATTTGACAACTTAAGTGATGCATCAGGGTGGGTACGTCTGAAATGGGAGTGAAATGGACAATGGGCAATGGAACAGTTCTCTTATGATGTTGAGTGACTTTGATTTGAAGCTTTTTGTATTACAACTACTACTTTATGTTGGATAGCTGACCACCTTAATAAGTTAGGTTTGAAGCTGGAAATGTTCCAATGAATGGTCACTTTGGATTATACCTTTCTCTTTGATTAGAGGCTTGAACTCTCATTTCATATTTGTTTTCATTTGGTCACATGACCATTTAATTAGAGGGAGTGTTTCTTATTTGTGGAAGCTAAATTGTTAAATTTATTGCATTTGTTGAATTAAAGCCATTGAAGAAAATTTTCCTTGAACTGCATAGACATTGTTCAGACAACATTGTTAACTAGTATACTTTATCATAGATAGGAGAGTTCAGCAAAGACAAATAATTTTTCAAGAATTTTGGAACCAGAATCACATCAGGCTGTTGATGGATAAGTAAAATGATTGTTTACTTACCATACACATTCCCTGTTTATTCTTCTCAAGGATCTGGATGGAAATTTCACGGATGCAAACAGACAGAATTGTGCCCAGGCCACCAAACCTTTGTTGGATGCTGTGGACAGTTTGGTTACCTTCGCTTCATCACCAGAGTTTGCTAGTGTACCAGCCAGGATCACACCACAGGTAAGGCAAAAGGAAAGAGTTGAAACTCACTATCAAAGCAGACCTGTAAGTAATATCTCTCATTACATTTTACCACAAAATGGGATAGTTCTGTGGCTTGCATCATATCAGTGGCATTTTCTGTTGTATAAGGGACTGGGGTGCATTGTGAGTGTGATTGAGGAGGGGTCCATAGGAAACTTTGACCCCATTAGATATTTCATTTTGTTTGTGTAAGGTAAAAATATTGGTGAGAATGTGGGAGGGGGGGGAGGGGTGTAGGACATGGTCCTGACCCTTCTGCTACCTTTGCCATGCCACTTCAACTAAATTCAACTAAATACGAAAAGTAGCAAACTGTACATTTGATATCTACTCAGTATATGTGAATCCCATTAGTACTTTCTTGTAATTAGTAATTTTTTATTATTTTCCTCATGGCTGAAAGTTGATAATGACATTTTCAGAGCAAAGAATTACAATACCACAAAGCTGAGCTATTTGTAATAGATGGTCATGAATCATTATTGTCTTTGTATTTTCTTTCTTCAAAAGTTACAAACATCACGTTTGGTTAACTTGCTTCCAGAAGGCAGTTCCTCTACACTTTTAGCCATTGAATCAGTCAAGTTATTTATTCTTTCTCGTGTAGGCTCGTGAGGCCATGGAGCCAATCATAGCTGCTGGAAAGGCCATGATTGCCAGCTCCACCAATCTAATTCAAACAGCCAAACCTCTCGGAATGAACCCAGATGACCCACCTACTTGGAAACAGCTGGCTGCACACTCCAAACAGGTCTCGGATTCCATCAAGAACCTAGTACACTCCATCAAGTATGTCTGCTTCATTAAGTGTCACCTCTTTTATTGCATCTGTGCCTTTTTTATATGATCTCAACCCTGAGTATGCAGACTAATCCATCAGTCATGTTTGCATTGGTGTTGTACCGATATTGCAATTAGCTTGTATTACCAATACGGATATTTTAGTTCTCAGTTTCGGCTGGTACCGATCCAGTACTGATATTTGAAAATGAGCATTCTGCATAATAACCATAGGACTGGGCACCACAACTAGGTGTCTTTTCATCGTGATGAGGTAAAATAATGGACCTAGCAGTAAAAAGTACTCAAATAGTGTCCCATTTTGATGACATATATGACAAGTTATATTGGTTAGTTGATACCGGCATTTCAGGTAATTTTTAACACTACCAATACCTCATAAAAATGGGAAATATCGGATGATACCAATGGTGAATACCGATAATTGGTCCAATACTAGTTTGTGTCACCAGTATTCATTGTTCCTGTTACTTGTGCACTTTGTATAAATCGTGTTGAAACTTCTCTCTTGTAACATATTTACCACCCAATTACTTAAAAAAAAATCATAATGGAGAACATTTTGTATGAAACAGTCATGCAGGAATTTAATTTCAACTTGATATCAAATATTGAGAGTTATTTCTTTATTATGTTTCTTGATTTAGTATTTGAGAAACAAAATGATATAGAATGCTTGTATACACTCATCACAGTCAATACTGATTTTGTTCTCCTAAAATTCCGGGGAGTGTCAAGACATTTTCATACAAATTTGATATTTTTGAATTACGTGTAATTCTGGATGGATGGTTTTGTAATAGCTGAAGATTTTAATGATACATGTGTTAAATATTCAACCATAAATCACAGAATGACATGGCTTTGTAAGAATGTTGATACAACACAACCTCCATACTTTTATATCATATGCCCTAAAGCCACTAGAAAGAGATAAAGCTTTTGTATTAATGTGTCTGGGACCTTTCAGTAATGAAACAAATTTTAGAAATTGCCATAGGTAAAATTTCAAGCAGTGTGGTTATATCTGTATCGTTTTATACCCTTGTGATGCAGGGATTAACAATTCTGATAATTTATTGTTTCAACAGGGACAGAGCTCCTGGTCAGGCTGAATGTGATGACGCCATTGAAAAGATTAACCAGTCGATTCGTGACCTGGATAGTGCATCCTTGGAAGCCATGGGAAGCAACCTACCACCTATGGAAGGAAACAACTTCCAGGTAGGACATGCATTTCATTTCTCAATTCTCTTTGGCTTTTCTGTCCTTAACCTTAAGCTTCTGCTAGCACACACCCTTTAATGCATTCATTATTAATAGGTTGGTGTATAATCTTTTCAAATGGAGGGCTGTGTTTCCCTGAATTTATGGCAACTAAAGTGGTTGTAAACTGGAATTGCAATGCACATTTTACTTATGGGCATGATTTCAGGAAAATGAATTTCCTTTTACTTTTGTATAATTTTGATATTTTTGTATAAATTCTGAGATTATATACTAGTCAGAGACTAATTTCGGTACGTAGTGGATGTCCTTTGAGCATCTTGTCTGGTAATTTGAACTTTTTTTATCTCTGGTAAATAGTACAAATTAAATCCATTGACCATGTGCGTCCTTCAAAGCAACTTTTAAGAGCAAAGTTTCTCTGCAGTTTTAATAGGTATTATTGAAAGATTCTCTTTTGAAAGTATTTGCTGAAATGCTTCCGTTAGTGGTCGTAGTCTTGTTACAATTATGGCGCCCCCAGAATTTTGAAGCAAGCTGTTTCTTTGTGTTTTAATACTTCATTTACAAGTGTTACAAGAGTTAGTTGGCTTAGTGTATTGAAAATGAAGTGTTGCAGTTGTTATATTCTTCCATACTCAAGTTTAATGAATGATAAATGGAGACCAAAAAAAAAAAAAAAGGAGGGGGGGGGGGGGGGAGACAAAAGAAAAGGGGAGGAGGAAGTTACCAGCATATTCAATTCGTCAAATAAAGTCACTTTGGCTGGTTACATTAAAGAAGTGAATATGCAAATTTTGTTTACATTAAGAGTAAAATGTGAGGAAATTTTTTGTTTTTGTTGTTTATGGCTTGAAATTAGCTTAATCACAACCTAAATTATATAAGGAGGAGAAAAACGTGTGCATACTTGCTCGGTATTATGGGAAATTCTAAATATCTTTTAAATTGTGCACATAAATTTACAAAGGAAACTTTTTTGTTCATGGAATTACACTGAATGTAGTCTTTGATTACTTAGGTCGATTTTAGATTTTTGTTTTCTTGAATTAGGCTAAGGTTTTCTGTCTTAAACTAAGCTAAAATTTCAGCTTGCTCTGTTGATTGAAATGATACTTATTCGGATATATGGCAAAAGGGCTTACTCTTATCATCAGGCAAGCTTTGTTTTATGTTGGGTGTTAAGTTCTTTTCACTAACGATTCTGCATGATAAATGGATCAGCATCATAAAACATGTCAAGTCCAAAACAACCACTATCAATAATATATCAAGAGCCTAAACTATGAATTCTTACTCAGAATCATTCTCATGCTTATTTTATCATTACCACAGCCACACATTGTTGATAGTCTAAGGGTGGGGAGGGGGCTAGTTCATGAGGAAAGCTCCAAGATCAATCCATCTTTATTATTTCAAAATAATCTGCATAAATTGAAACACCATTTTCTCAGGAAAATCACACTTATTCATAGTTACATGTAACAACCTGTTTCATAAGGCAAAGTGTTATTTCAGCATTGGTGAATGTAAATATTTTAATTGCAAGTTAGTTTGTATTCTCACTTTCCAATTGGCTGGTTTACTGGTAAGTTTCATGTTTTTGTATAGTACTGCTTGATCATGTACCATGCTCATTGGTTGTTTGAAGTTTACGAAAAGCAGCAAAAAATATTTTCATCTCTCCCACCTAATGCTTGCGCCAGAATGGAAAATTTCGCAGACCAACAAGTTTAGATATATCAGAGATGATAAAGGTCAGCAGGGTACAGTGTTAGATGGTTGTCACACTCCCCTCACTGCTTGCTTAAACCCTTTGTGAATAGTGTCGTGTGTCAGAGTATAAAAAAGTGGCGAATAATGCATCATATTCCTGGTGTTACCCCGTGCTGCTTGTGTAAATATCTGAAAGTACAGAAAGACTTGCTTCCATGTGACTATTGCCTGAACCATCTTTGCTGTATTGTCATTTAATTTTGTGTCAGTTGTGATATCCTCCAGTAAATGGCTGTGGCCGTTATGTCTGCTGTAAAGTGTGTGTGTGTGTGTGGGGGGGGGGGTAGGGGTGGGTATAAGGATATGATGAAGGGTAAAGGGAAAGGAGAATGTATTAGTAGGCTAAAAACTTTCTTTGTCCTTAGAGGGTTTCTTAGTTATTGCTCAGAGTTGTTTTCAGATGGAAATCGATGAGGATGTGAATATGTCTTTGACTTGAGTATTCTATTCAATTATAGAGATCTTCCCAGATTGTCTTTTGGACCCTAATTGCTTCAATTAAAACCATTGAAAACACTGTAATTCTGATAAGAAATTTCATATTTCTTGACCAAAGTTTCATTGGAATAATTTTATGGTCTGAGTGTGATGATAGAATAACAACTGGAAGTTTTTGTGATAAGGTGTAGGGAAGTTTGTTTCAGAGTATTGTACATTTGTATTGTTCAAGGCATGAATGATTCATTCTTCATGAAAACAATGTTGAAACAGTAAGTAGTGGTCAGTGTGACAACCGTGTGCTTTTAGCCCAGAACTTGAACCCTGTGACTTGTGAAAGTTTGTTTGCTGGTGGTTAGTTACTCTGCATGCCAAATATCTCCATTTTGTAAGCCCCTTGGACGTAACATATTAGAATCAGATTGAAATAAGCTGAAGTATTTTAAAACTTTGTGACACAAACTATCCTCTTGATACCAGCTTGACTAAAAAATGTCCTATCAGTAAGACTGCTAGAGGAGAAAGGGAAGTCATCCCAGTTTAATGGCAAAACATCAGCTGTTGTTTCAAATTTCCTTTTCCTTTTGTTGAAAGTATCATACATAGATATATGGATACATATCTGGTAGAAGTCACTGCGTGCCTCTAACACCGGCTCTTCTTTTACATCAACTTCATTTTATGCTTCCAATGTTTGTCAAGATTCCTTTCAAAACTGATATTTCTTGAGTTATTCTGTACAAACAATTCAGTGATCAGTATTGTTCAAAGATTTGAAAGATCCATTGATGACTATGATACCTGGGTATATTAACTCAAATGGGTGACTGCTTTTTCCCTATTGATGGTTCACAAACAGATGTCACAACTGTTTATGATAAAAAATGAACCCTGAGATATTGCTAATATGTATTTGTCAAGTTCCTTTAGCTGATGGAGCCAGACAGTATTTGTTTTATTTCATGAATAAGTCAGGAAGTGATTGGGATGGGTAGCTAAAGTGTATTGACTCATTTGTGTCCAGTTTCCAAGGTAGCAAGTGTATGGTTTTCTGCTGAAGACATTTTTGAGTAAAATAGAACTAGAGCAGAGAAACCTTTGAAGAGTTGACCCAGAGTTTACCCAGAGAAAAGTGCACATAACCTTCCAGTGGTGGCTTAACTCATTTGCTGAATAATGTTCACATTATTTACTCTATGTTTTCGAGAAAGGGAAAGGAGTATTCTAATCAATAAATTTTATAACATTCTTGGGACAGTCATAGGGGTTATTTTTAACCAAGTCTAATTTAAGTAGGTCTTTGTTCTCTGCTTAAATCAATATTTTTTAATCTAGAATATTGACAATAGACAATAAAATTTATTTATGAGAAGTATAGGACTGTTGTTGTTATACTTCCCTTGTGTATAGAGCCATATTAATCCATTTACAATCACTCATAAACCTATGTTTGATTTATTTCAAGATGTCCAAGGACCATCTGTGCAAACTTTCCTGACAAAAAAGTATTGCTTTTGTTTTGACTGACTTTTCGTGTGGAGTTTTATCATGTATCGTTAAAATGAAAGAAATTTGTCCTGACTAGTCTAGTGTTACAAGCAGTGCCCCGTCCTGTGTCTTAGTCTGGTCAAATTTTATGTAAGTCTCTTTAAGGAAGTGATTGGAAAAGCCTCCTTTTTCTTGGCTGGCTCATCAAAGTTTTTTTAGGATTATAATGTGGTCCATCTTGAGGAAGAGCATTCAGTAGCCAAGGGACTCATCATGCCAGGGGAGAAAAGTGTCATTAAGTTTTGCTAATTTGTCATCAGTAAATTTAATCATTTTATGGCTTGAAAGCCTATATAGATTATAAACATCTATGGCTTGTTATTGGTACTTGGCCTTCTTTCATTAGTTAGAACCATTCCTCATAAACTTGTAGTTATACAGTTCTTGATTTAGGAAAGCTGTTATTTGCAGTTTCTACTGGGTCTAAAGAAAATGTAGAGGAGGAGGAGGGGGGGGGGGGAGGGGAGGTAGAGAGATGGAAAGGAAAGTGGAAGGTTAGGAGGATCTTTGTTTGCGTGATCATAAATGTTAAGCTATAGTTCCACATGTCATTTTAGGTAGGCAGTGATGGTCATTTGCTCTGTAGAAAATTTGTGAAAAGTCAGACTTATTTAGAAATAGCTCACCTCATTTCTCAAGTAACAGAGCATAAATAGCTAATTAGTACATGGTTGGAATCACCAAGGTTGTTTACTCATTTTGCAACAGTAGAATTGTCATCTGCATTGTAGTTCTCAAAAGTTCTCACATGTAGCGATAATTGACAAAAATTTTACCAGAGTTGGAGTCAAGTCAGAGGAATGTCTGCAAAGGAAACCAGAAGTTTTTTTCCAAGACAAGTCTCCCACTGATCTCTAATTTTTGAAATGTTGTGAAATAGAGACATCATTTACAAGCTATGGTATTACTTGAGATAAGTATCTTGTCATCTAGAGATCTGCTAATGTACATTTCATTCTAAACATTGAAAGGTTCAGTTGTTCAGAACATTGATATCAAGAAAAGATTGAACAAACATTTCATACTTATGGACTTGTATTTTTATTCTTAGGAGATGACTCTATGTGTTTCCTGTAGACTACAAATTATACTTGGCTCAGCGTTGATTCTGAGTCATATCCCGTGGAGCTGTCCAACATAAATTCAACCTTTCATTACCAGAGCATTGGTATCTTTTGTCTTATCTCTGAATGTGTTGGTCAATGTTAACAACCATAGCTAGGTTTTTCAAAATGGGGTGGATTCTAAGAAAATAAAAGCGGTTTCATGACCTTATTTGACTGCAATTCTGTTTATAATGATAGGTTGATGATCTGTGCACATACCAGCGTAGTGTCAGGATCCACGTCTATCGGTTTGTGTCATTTGCTAAAGTACAGTTGCGTAAGCCCACCGTGGGTGACACAGGTGGTAAGAAACAACTGCTTGTCCCCACGCTTCAAGGGGATGTCTCATTTTATGTTGAGGACGAGGAGTTTAAGGTACGTGTGTCTGATCGGATCCCCCTCATGCCTAACACAAGTATGGTCATTCACAATCACGAGGTATCTGCAACTATCATGAGCTGTTGCCTGCCTGCGTATTACTGTCTTTTAACTAGCCCAACCATACACACTGCACTGTTTTTCCTACTCTCTGTCTAACGATGCATTATTCAGGTGCGTGTAACGTAGATCAACCTCCAATGGTTGGGTCATTTCTCTTCCTCTCACTTTCTCCTTCTCTCTGCCTCTCATTTTGGGGAGGGGATTATAAAGCTTTGGCACAATCAGATGCTTCCATTGGTGTCAAACCTTTGAGTTCATGAATTGAATACGCTGTTTAAACAAATCAAAACATTGTTCGAGCTATGCGGAAGTATGCACACATATTTAAACATATCTGCTTTCTTTTTAAGTCTGTCTTTGACCAACTCTTAGCTCTGAAGTAATGCAGATGTAACAACAGCTTGCTGGCATGAACCATGGACATTTCTGATGGACAAAAATTTCTTAAACTGGAAGAAAATGGCTGTTGACAAAATTCTACTGACTTTCACTGTTGCATTTTATTTTCTGTTAATTTCTAGCTATCATGTTTACACTAAAGCAAATAAACCTTATTATCGCATACTTGTGCCAAATGTTTCAGATTACGGGCTTTGGAAAATGATGTAAGCGGAGTTAGGAGTTGTCAAGTGAATGTGGTTTTGTGCTTTTTTAACCTTTGGGAGATATGAAGGGGTTTAATGTATTGTGAAGAGTTAGTTCCTAACAAAGTGAATGCAGATATGTTGAGGGTTATTTAGAATCTCCTTCATTGGCCAAAGGAAAAAAAATGAAGTTATATTGGGAATATAGCATTTCAATGAAATAAAATTGTAAAGGAAATGTATTTTGTGTTTTCCTGCAGTTGTGTCATGCTGGTCTTTATGATGTTACTAAAGTGTAGTTCTTTGAAGATGAATTAAATTTAAGAATGACAACTGACAGTATATATATACAGTATCTGTCACAGGCCGTCTGTGATGATTTTGGTATTTTCTAAACAAGTTATTTTGAAAAATGAATTAGTGGTTGATTTATCCTAGACAGACCTCTGAATTTTCCAAAATGCAAATGAAGTGAAATTCATGGCTAGAGCATTAACAAAAGAAACAAAAGAAGAAGTAGGAGTATTAAAAGCGAATACCTCATAATAACTTTATGAACTTATTGTCTTATGTCATTAACAAAACCTTGACTGGTAGAGATGTGTAGTGCGTTTCAAAATTAGTGACATTTGTTGGTGTACTTTAACCCAGAAGTGAGTTTTTTCAAAACATGAAATTCATTGAGGGAGATGGATTTAGTGGAGGAAAGAGAGGAGGAGATGAAACAGAGGAATGAGCAGCAAGGAAATGGTGGTAGTGAGGGAGAGGGGGAGGAGGGGATGGGGGTGAAAATAGAAGAATAAAGGAAAGGATGTAAATTGATTGCCAAGAAAAGTGGGAAGAATCATTGATATCAGTAAAATTAAATAGCTGTGAAGGTAAAAATAATGGGTTTATACAGAGAAATGGAACTAAATGATTGTACTGACATTCATCATATACATATATGTATATAACAAAGGTCAGTTTCGATGTGCCTGGCATGTTTGTGGAACGGTGATCAAGAAATGCTACAAACTGGATTGGTGGCTTTGCTTGCATGATGTTGCTTTCATGGTGGAAGGGGAAACATTAAGTGTAGTGCTGTAGCTTAATAAAACTTGAGATTTTAGGACAGTTTTGCTAGCTAGTTATCCTCAAAAAATGGTGGTAGGTTTGAGGTTATTCTGTCATCAGAATATAACATGTAAACTGTGATAATTAAGTCATTCATATAAGAATGATATCATTAGTTAGGAACAAATACACCATTAGTATAATTGAGGCATTGCAGGGAACTTATTTTTGTAAGCGACCAAATTCTCCTTTGCAGCTAAAGAAAATTTTCAGTAATAAATTTAAATTGCATGTCTTGAACATAGAAAGTTGGAATGGTGAAAGTGTTTTTTTTCTTTACTGAAGTATGATCTTTAAGTCAGAGGAAACTTGTAAATGCTTGTAGATGTGTGGAAAAGAACCTAGAATCTGAAGGGAAACAAAACTTACAGGAAAAAAGTGTCCTCTGCTACAGTATGAGCTAGATGATGTATGCATCTTCTAAACAGGCTTACACTCCTTCAGCAAACACTAGGAGTCAGTCAAATGGTATCTTAGGAGAGGTGGGTAGGTTTGAAAGAATAGCAGAAGAGGACCATTTTAATAGTTATATACAGGTAACAGTGGTGAAATAGATGTTTACTTTAGGTCCTGTTTGACAAAGACAGTGAACTTGGATAAATTGTTAGCAGTTAGCACTTCACCCCAGACTAGACGGTATCCTGATGCCATGTAGATATAAAGTGCACCACTTTCGTCCATGTGCCAAACTGGTTGGCAGGTTTGGAGACATCCTTTTATTTAAGGCAGAGGTCAAACTTAATTGCCAACCACTTTAATCCTGGTGAAATAATGGAACCTCCAAAAGTTGCTGACCAATCTTGGAGTTACTTTGCAAATCTTCCCGTAGTCTACACCTCAACAGATTATGAGAGATAAGTGACAAGTGTTGTTCAAAAATATATTAGTCTCTTAAAACAGATCCCTGTCTGATAAATGCGAAACATGATCTTTCCACCAAGCTTGTTTTTGAAGATGACATAGGTAAAGTTGTGCTAGAGGGCCTGTTTGGTACATTTCTAGGACAAAATATTTCACCCTATGTTGAACATCTGTTTGTTTAATCATATTTGGTGTAAGTGTTTCCTCTTAGTCTGGTGTTAACAGCTCTATTAATGCTTCTTGAAGAAAACCTCAGTGGTTGTTAATCTTGATGGTAAAATTCCAGTCATATCAGGGTATGCCAAAAGCAAGAAGGCATGAGTGGGGAGGTAAAAGGTTCAGAAAAAAAAAATAAAAAATGACCTTATTGGAACACATACTGGCAGAAGGAAGCATTCAATAAAAGTTAGTCGATTGCATTTCCTGCAACAGTGGAAGTGTATTAAAGGATTCATTAGTAGTGTAGTTGAAGTGAGTGATTGATCATGGATTCTAACAACAATGGACCTATCATCTGTGAACTGCAAAAGCAAGTGAGTTTTATTTTAAACCTTTTTGCCGAGTAAGTCGCGTATTACATACATATTACCAACTTACTTTTTCTGCTTTCACAAAATGGATTATTACCTCTTTGAGATGAACATGGAAAGATTTTCAACTGAACTATTTTTTGGCTCCTGAAATTTTAGCCAAGATCAAAGTAGAATGATAGGTCTTTACATTTACAGATCTAATGATGAAAAGTAATGTTGTAGGCCAAGAACTGATGGTCTGAAATAATATAGTTTGTTAAGGGGGTGAGGCTACAGTAGAACTTCTATCATTCGCCAACTTTGTTTTACACAATGAGCTCGTAAATCACATTTTACTACATACTTTAGGGGTCCCTTTAATTGCAGGTATTGTTTTGTGGGATTGTGAAAAAATGACATTTATAGGCAAAACTACTTGTGAAGTATTCTTATTGTTCTGGTTTTCATGTGACTGCTTTCAACAGATGTGTAAAGTACTTGACAGTAGAATTTCATTTCAATATTGGATGTCACTGCCTGAACAAGTTCAACAGATTTTATAGGGGAGAACACAGTTTATTGATGGAGTGAGTTGTTACCAGTGGTTCCTCTAAGAAATTATCCACTGGGTCAATATAATGAATTTAAGAAAATCTAGCTCACTAGAAATGTCAATTTAGTGGAACTGCACATGCATAGGGCATGTGCTGTTGGTCACACTGCATCTGAAAACCTCTTTTTTCATTTTTCCCATGATATCAGTGTGTCATATTGACAGATCATTGTGTCCAAATTGTGTCATAGCAGCTTAGCGGAAACACTGGTTGTTACATTACTCTTACACAGGTACAAAGGGGAGGGGTCACTGAAGTAAGCTCCCCATGGGTATAATGGTGTTCACCTTAAAAAGAAGTTATGACTTGTAGCATCACTGTGGTGCATGTTGTCAAAGCAGGGTTCATCTTGGCTCTGGCATAATATTTAGTATAATATCCATAATATCGAAAATTAACAGCACCATAACGTTAACAAACTCTGTGTATGCGACTTGAAAGAAGGAGTTGGTCTAACCATTTTGACGAAAGCTTAAAATATTCAATGAAAAATAGATAACTTGAATAACTTCATTCCTGTAACTTGCCTGACCTTTGATTTATCAAGATGGTGCTGCATAGTATGAATGAGTTGACTTTTAAGTTTGATTAAAGCTCTTCAGAATTTGAACACTATTAAATTTTGTTTCTTTCATGAGGAGCAACACACTGGGACTTCCATGATATATAATGATGTTATAATTATCTGGCATAAAGAATTCCTTCTTTCTGAAATTAGTAAATAGTAAAATAAATTTAATGCCAGTTTATCAAATTTTTGCCATTTCCATAAATCATGCAGTCTTTCATTATCACTGTTTGCGATATTTATTTACCCAGTGGATCCACCTCAAAGAAACATTAATCTTCAAAAGGCTTTGGTCTTTAGATCAAAGTAGAAACAATTTAGTGTTGAATTTCATCTGCACACATGATCCACATGGGACTTTCGGTTGATTCTTACACATCTGAGGAAAATTCTGAAATGCAATACAGAGAGAGAGACTGCAACTATATAGAGTGATAGCATAGGTGATAAATTATTACAGATGTCATTGGCTGTTTTCAAGTAAGTGATCCCCACACAAATAGAGTGACTTAATATGCACCTAAGTCCTAATATGCAAGTCCCCCTTTTATGGACTGACAGAATCATCACTCAAATGCGGAGTGAAGCGTTTTGGATGTAATTCAAGGAAGTAGAAGTAAGATTATTTGACTTTTTTCTTTACAAAAAGAAGAAAATTTGTCATTTGGAGAGAAGGTGCATCTTATGGTTTTAACTTGATTGCAAGGAAATTACTTTTGGGATAAGAGCTGATTATTTAAGGAGGATAACTATGAGGGATCTCATACTTGGCCTTTGGATTGTTCATATTTAGCATGTGGGTCATTTTGGATCACAAGATTTCAATATCAACGTTTAGTTGTAGAAAATCCTGATGGCATGGTTAAAACTTTATCTTTTGCAATTAACTTGTTTTAATTTCATTTCATCTACTTGGTAAGTTGTGATTCAGACAAGCTGCCAAGGCAGTGTTTATGTAAGTTGAATCAGAAAATTTGTCACTGACTCAATGGTTTATTGTATGGTGGTTCTAGGTTGTTAATTTCACTGTTCCAGGGTAATTGAATTTTCCTGTCTGGGAGGGATGAACCATCATGGCTCTAGGCTATAGCAGGTTGCATTTTCACATGTTTCTTTAGTCCGACATGTTTTCAGAATTGGAATGTAGCTTGATCATTATACTTGGAGAAGTCTGGTTTGGTCATACTAATAGTGCGATGACTCCGCATGACTTTGGTAAATGCTTATTGGCTGTGTGTAAATTATGAATGAGTTGAAATGTAGATCAAGGCAGTGGTTGTGTTATGTGGCAGTATACCATTGCCAAAGAGAGTTGTAGGTAGCGTTTTGCATGTTTCTAGTTATTATAATTCGTGGACGTGTATAGTCATTTGCATTTATGTTCTTGCAAGGACCATTGTTATGCTGTCTCCTGGAAGTGATTGTGAAGCTTTCATGTGTCGTGAGTACAGATTGCTCATTCTGAGACAGTAATTTTTGATGGATGATTCTTTACTGGAGAAGTCTAATTATTCAAGGTGTTTGTGTTCATGTGTTTTCTAGTGTGTCATGGAAGTCTAGATATCTTGTTAATTTTCTCCTAGGAATTTTGATACTATTCCTAGCTAGTTAAGCCATGTATAAGGATCAGATACACATAGAAGAACATTGATTGTGAGATTAGTAGATTTAAAAGGAACCAAAAAGTCATGGTGAAATGTTGCTAACTTAGAATTGTAAGGTTGTTACACACAGTAGTCACTGTTTATTCATCAGTTTGTTTAGTAGAGACCCATAAGATAGACTTAGTATGGCAGGGGTATTGCATATAGTAGTAGTAGTAGGAATAAGGGTTCTGTGACAGTTAATATAACATCACTAGCAATGGGAATGAGAGAAGTAATGGGGGGGGGGTAGAGTAGACTTTATTGAGTCCCATAAAAGAAATTACAGTTATCTCTCATAGTGGTAATGGGGGCTTCAAAAAGTCATTATTCTGACCCGTAATACCTGGTCCAGGACTTCCCGTACAGGACATGCTGCTGTGTATTCCAACACAACACAATAAAGGTTAAGAAAACTTTAGGGGGTTTGAAGAGTGGCTTCTTCTTACCCATACCAACCCCTTCTTTTTGTTATACCCCTTGGGTATAACCAGAAGTACACACAATATACAGCTGGGTAGCACCACTTAGATACGATGCATATCTTGAAAATCACATAACAGAATTATTGCATTAAATTGGACTTACATTAATGAACATAAAAACAAGATGTATGGAGCGAGCATTAAGGAGGACAATGCTCCAGTCAACATCAAAAATTGGAGAGGGTTGGAGGTGGGGTCGAGGGGTTGTATTATGATACTTTATTTGGTGCCAGTGAGATAAAGTGTTTTTGAGCTTTGAAACAAATGTTTCAATATATGGTAGGTATATGAACTTTGTCAGTAGTTATTGGGAAGGGGCACACCATATATTCCTGCCAATTGACGTGGATTTTTTGAAATTGTGAAATATTTCCAGATAGTATGGTAAACACTTTAATTTGTTGGTTTCAATCAGGGGCATATACAGCTAGGAGTAGATGCCTTTCTGGAATTGTTGAATCAATATTCAGTTCCGTTTGTTTTGATGTTATCCTTGAAGAATGGTGTTAGTGGTAATATTCTGGTAAGAGCTCATTCTTTGATAATGACCTAAAGCAGTATTGTCTGTCAAGCTATGATACCTATCCTTTAAACGTATATTTCTAATTGCTATTTAACTACATAATCAGTCCTGCATGCACAGGTCTATCCATCTTGAGAGAGATTCCCACACTGTACATAATGCACCCTCTATAAACATGTATACGATACCTGCATGACTATATAATTATGTGTGTCAGGTTTACAGTCCAACTTCTTAAGAAACCTTGTTTTTGTCAAAGCTATCTTCAAAGATACTGTACTCATAACTTTGTTTTATACACACCCATGTCCGAATAAAAATCGTAACTGCATCTTTAGTTGATAAGAGACATGTCAACGTTTATCACAGAAAAAACAAAAAAAAAAAAATGGTAACCGATGAAAGAAATAGTGCTTAGATCATGTTGGTTAACTTTCAGTAGTACAGTATTTTCAGTGTAAGTTACAGCTAAATATTTTATACTTCTGGGTGTCCTCATCGGATGAAGGATGAGAAAAGGCAGCATGGACTTCAATTTTGGTGCTCCTGTTATGAGTGGAAATGTAAAATTTCTCCAAAAGTTTTTCTGGAAACTTTCATCAAATTACATTAGTCCAGCTTTCTGAAAAATAATATTGTTTTAGTAGATTCCAACTCTATGCAAGCAATACCTTAATGTATTGTGTAAAGCAAGGAAGCATGATACTGTTATTTATTCCACATAGTGGGGTTTGCATGCTTTTATACTGTATTCCCACATTACTTTCTTTTGTGTCTCATTGGCTGACACTTCACAAGAAGTCTGGAAAGATTTAAGATTTGACTGTTATAATTATTGCTGCCAGCTTATATCTGTCTTTTATATTAATACCCTTTTGATATTAATTGTGTAATCATGTCACTTCTGTTTCTTTCAATATCAGAAAAACCTAACCACCTTTTTCATTGTATGGGAGTTGTACTATGTGAAAAAGCAAACTAACTGTAATTTGGAATCATTAAACAAGAAAAAAAAATGAATTCATGTTTCAACACCACCTAAATGATTGTAATTGTGTCTTGGCAAGCAGCACATTTAATCTTTTCAGTGTTGAATATATCTGCCATCCATTTAACCCACATAAATCATAACAGTTGTTTGTGTTACTAACCCAGTTTTAATTTTTCCTGAAAGTAGTATCTTTCTCCTAAAAAACGTTAGGTCTTCTTCATTTACATCAGGAAGGCGGTGAAATTCTCATTGGGTTTTACTAAATGATGAAGAGATTGTATATAATAGGACCAGTTTATTAAACATGATTTTGTGCTTCATTCAATATTTCATGAGGAAGTTTTGATGATATGTGAGTCTACAAACATTGAGATTAAAACCTGCAACAGACATAAGTGATTGTAGGGTGGTGGCTTTAGTATTGCTTCAGATTTACTAGTCTCAGTTGGTATTACATGCAAAGTAAAAAATCAGAACTAGAAGTACCCTGAAGATTTACAAAAAGAGACAAAAATACTTCTGCTTCTTAAAGGGAAATATTGCATTTAAAATGTACCAACGTGGCATACAAAGAAAATACCTTTAATCATTATTAAACTGTTCAGTCTCACCAGTAAATTCTAGCAATAGCTTTTATCTCCTCAAACTATTATGCATTACAAGAGTAACGGATGTTGCATCATTTGAATGTTTGAAAGTTTGGGTGAACAAATTATTGTTGTGCAACAAATAAGTGAATTTCTTCCTGTGAGAGCCTTATTTCGTGGAAAGAAAGCTACAGTACTGCCTTATTTCAAATTGTTTGTCATTCTGTATCCCTTAATATTAGTTTAAAAAATAGGAAAATTTTCTGTAAAACAAATGCAATATTTTCCTTTAAATATTCTGTATGTAAGTTTCTTTCTTTTGTTACTAAACTTTCTAGGTAGTTTGTATTTATCCCTTTACAACCAAAGATATTCATTAGCCAAATTTGCTGTAGAGAATTGCAAAGTGGAAAAAGTGAGCTTACTTACCTGTAGCAGAAGTGAGATGGTTTCATTAAATAGAAGTGTGTTTTGTATGTTTATTGGGAAAGATTTAACTCCTTTAAGGTTACTCTTTGGATGTAATTAGGTGATCATCAGCAATGCTCTTGACATTTTCCATGAATTAAACATTTTGTGTTCCTTTGGGGAATCAGATGGGTAGCAGTTTTTCTTCACAAGTTGAATGTATAATATTGTGTATGAAACATTACAGTTTGCCAGTCTATGGATATGTATGAGGAGGGGATGCTTTGTGCATCTACAAAGATAATTCACCAGTAGTAATTCTTGTTACACATTGCATGGCTTTTCAGTGTTATCCCAACTTTATCCAATTTTTTTTTTAAATATTCTGTATTATGCAGACATTGCAATATATCATTATATTATTTCTAAAGTTGCCTTGCAGTACTCAATCAGAGTAATGCTCACTGTTTCAAATTGTGCTTGTCTCTGCAAAATTTGTCATGTTGGTTTTGTAGAGGAAGTAAATATTATTTCTGATCACTTCGATATGGTGATGTAAACAAACTGGAGTTGAATTCTTAAATTGCATATTTTACCTTGAACCTGAAAAATGGACTATCCATGTATTTGACCACCTTACAATATATATCCCTTTATGATTGAAGGTTTCCTATGCTGTGAGGTCTTATAGTTGTATGGAAAAAATGTGACTGAGACAAATAATGTGATAAACTAAAAGGGGAATATTATGTTTTATCCCAGGGATTCACAGAGCAGCTTAGCAACAGTGCTGCAGCTCTCAAAGATACTGTGAGAAAGGTGGAAGACGCAGCTAAAGGACATGCAGAGAAACTGGGCCATTCGGTAAGTTATCATGTTATTGTAACACAACCAGGGTCTTCAGAGAAGAGTTTGTGACATGCAGGTACATGCAGGTGAGGGGTGGGGGACAAAGAGAGGACATGGGTTAGCTTCATAGAGATGTATATAAGTAGATGAAAAGAAAATAGTTCTGTTAAAATTTGTAGGTGCCGGTGGTAAGGAAATACGTATATATATAGAAAATTTGGGGTAACTTTAAATGTTATGCCAGCCCTATCCATTTATTTCTGTTGCATGCTGTCAGCTATAGTGTCTTAACATGTTAGTCTATCCATGGCATTCTTTGCTAAACAGTTATGGTAGAACTGACCCTTTTTGTGAAGCAAATGCAGTTACATACTCCTTCCATCTATCATAGTAGTGAAATCAAGTGTGGCACTTCCATTATAATACTATATGACAGGAACTTGACTTCCTAATTGTGGTTTTATAGTGTAATATGTCTGATATGCCAAATTTTACACAAGTATTGCAGATAACCACTTATCCTTAGTAATTGCTGTAGCTATTAAAACTACCCTTTTAACCTAAAACTTTGTCAATACTTTGGAAACTGGACTGTTAATAGCTGTTTTAAGTAAATTAACATCATCCTGCCTTCATTCAGATGAGCTAAAACTCCTGGTAGACTCCCGCGAGGTATTGACCCCGGATGAAAGAATCTTCAATTACTATACCAGATATTCATTACTACATAGTAAAGGGTATAGACAAATGTTGCAAATTCAACAACTCGGGCATCTGTCATTCTGTATCCTATTGAACCATGTGTTTGTAACATCAATAGAACTGACCTTATATACTGTCTGCTTGCATGAATACCTCATCATAGACAAAAGAGATGAAATGGTGTAGTACTTTTAACCCTTTTGCTACTGAAGGGGGCCCGTACCTCCATACTGAGCCATATATTAAAGAAAATATTTAGGCATGTTCTAAACTTCGCTATTTTCTTCTGGTGTAGGGATGACAGTGGCATTTAAAAACTCCTCTACAGGCCTATTCCATCCCCAAAACACTATTAAACATCGTAGGTTTGTAGGTTTAATCAGAGCTATTCCAGAACGCAATGAGTGGTATGATTTCGCAGCAAAACCCTAGGTATATAACAATGGTAAATTAGGGTTTCGCAGCGAAACCATATTTAGCAAAACGGTTCAACAACAAAAGTTTCATGTGTGTTTACCACCTGAATGGCTGAACTTTTTTGACTGGGGGGGGGAGGCGGGGAGGGGAGGGAGAGGGTTGTAATATTTGTACCTAAGGTCTTACTTAAGGAAAATTTCACTCTTGTGTAAACTGTTGATCATGATCTGAAAAGACTGATTGGTGTAATAATGGTGAGCTTATACAAGAACTGTTTGTTATGACAGTAGGTACAAAAGAATAATTCTTCTTTTACATTGTATGTTATGCTATGCAATCTGTCGTAAGCATGGTTTGATGTTTGAAAATTATAAACCCTTGCCTCTTGGTCTTTTTAGGTCTCATCTATGGCCAATTACTTCCAACCTCTTACAAGGAATGCTATAGGAGCAGCATCCAAGAGTATCAACTCACAAAAACAGATGGCACTTCTGGACCAATCAAAGACAGTGGCTGAGTGTGCTCTTCAGTTACTCTATGCTTCCAAGGAAGGAGGAGGAAATCCTAAGGTAAAATTGTGGGCACTTATGGGATAAGGGGAGGGGGACACAAGTTAGTGGTATTTGTGCTAGTTGTGAAGTCAAGTCACTCTGCAACAATAAGATTCTTTTCTTTTTTTTTCAATAAATAGCATTGGGTGTAAGAGAGACAAAGTCAAGTAGTCAAAGTAGTGAAAGAGAGATATCCCTTAGTCCCCTTCATGTGTGTGTTTGTGTGTGTGTGGGGAGGGTGTGTGAATGGGGATCACAGGGGAGGGGAGGGCTAATAGATTTTACTGATGGTGTACTAGCTATACCTCTGTCCAGTGGCTCGGAATGTTTAGACTTCATCTGAATAAGAAATGTGTACCCTGTAAACATTTTTTAGTAAGTTATAAAGCTCTACTTCACTCCTCCCGACATCAAAAAACTTGAAAATATTTTCTTGAGAGATAAGTAAACCAGGGGGACTGTTTGTCAAACCTTGAAGTATTACTTCACTCCAGAGAAATGTGGTACTTGAAATCTGGCAGAAGTTGTGTCAGTTGATCAGTTGATCATGTCTACATGCCTCTTAAATCAACCTCACCATGTATGAGGGATGTAACTATTGCCTGGTTACCTGGCTGAAGACTGGGGATGCACTTTTATCCATCAGATGGAAGGTTAAATGTCAGTCCTGAGAACAGGATTGGGATAGATTAGTGCACCCCTGCCTCATTACCCTCTGAGTAGGATAAAAGAGAAGGCAATTCTCACTCATGTTCATCCATTACCAACCTGGTATAAAGTCCTTGGGGAGCCCAAGTAGCTCCCTAAACCTGAATATGTTAAAGCTAGGACTTCCATGTAGACGGTGTCTCTGTAACTTTGCTAATGCACACTGCATTAAAATCACTTTCAGTGCAATTGGTTTATCTCCCTACTTGAACTTCATCATTCCTCACATAGGCTACCAAAGTCCATCCAGATATCGAAGAAGCTGCCCAAGGTATGTTGGAAGGTATTGAAGACCTCATGGCTACCCTGGAGGAGACTGCCAGCGAGTATGGAATGGTTACTCCAATGCTTGATAGCATCTCCAAGGCAATCATTGTGGTAAGTGGAGATGATTTGGTATAACATTGTTGGACCAAACTTTATTCGTTTGAAATTTGAGCAGTATTTTCTCCCATTGAAGTATTTCTGACTGCCATGTTATGTGTTTTTATTTTGCTGTCTGATGAGTTTTAAATTGTGTTTCATTGCTGAAGATGGAGTCCAACTCATTCCCATCTGCATGACGTAGACATGGCATTGAATATCAAGTGAAATGGGATCGAAGCTTTGCTGTGAAATGTTGTGTCGTGCAAACATGGCCAAGATTGGGAATGTAGTCTAAGTGTACTAATTGTGCTCTACTTTCTTCTTTTATTCTCCCTACCGAACCTAGAATACTTTCTTCCTTTATTAGTACTTTGTTTATGTAATATCGCTTATATTGAGTAATAAATTAGATCAGTCTTGGCACCTAATGGGCTTTAGTTATTCTCCTTCAGCTCGTGTGAATAATTTATGGTACCCTGTGGACATCCTTCTTAGGGTCACAACAAGTCAAGTGTATAGTTTCACACCTTGTGATGAGTCAGCAGTTTTATGTGATTATGTTTTGTATGAAATAAGGATTGGAGCTTGTGAGAAGAAATTTGGAGAAGGGTACTATTGCTTTATTCAGAGATAATTCTTATTAAGAATTCTATTTCAGTGGCAAATCATTGTCAGGATCTTATGAGAAATTTCTGCTTGTAACCATGGGCATATATTTTATCTTTTGCTTCTAACATAGAAGACTTAGGCAGGCATTGCTAATAGATGTTTTCTTTTAAGTTATGAAATTGTTGTAAAATTGTCAAAGTGGAACTTAAGGGATAAGCAAAGAAATTAAAGTGGAAGCACTAAGTTGCTCAGTGTTTGTATAGTTTTGTCAAGCCCTAAATATTTAAAGTATTAATTCAGTGCTAGAGACAAGTTGATCATGCGTTGATGCTGTTAAGATGAAATGCTTCAAATGTTTCTGACTTTAGTGAAAGTGACCAGTGTGAAGGCTCATTTAATCCTAAAATTAAACGATTTGATGATGAAAGACAGCAGATTATTGCATTGCATTGCATTGCATGAGGCTGCATAAGAAGAACGGTGGGTAACAAAGCAAAGGATAATACGACACAAGCCGATCAGGCTTTCCGATGTGACTTCGAGGAGAACCAACAGCACAATGAGGTCTACACAGCAGCACGCTCTCTCACGTAATCCCTGGAATGCAATGCATATTGATGAGATAGAATTCCTACCAAGTGACCATTTTTTAGCTAACACATGTACACAGTACATGTGTGAGGTTATAAAATGGGGCTGATGGCATCAACTTTTCAACAAAAAGTCTTCTTCTTTTTGATGTGAGGAGATTTTGGGCTGAAATTTTGGGATATGATTGTTTGTCAGCAGAGTAATACCACCTACCTATTTGCATTCCATTATAGGAAAGTTAAGTTGAGTTTTAAAGCCGTTTTTGTAGAGCTGAGTTCACTGTGCCTGCTGAACAGTTAGGTGTTTATCCATTGTACTGATAGCAGTGTGCTTGGTTTTGTGTTCAGTTGTTATCTTGCAAATGGATATGTAGGCTGTTTGAAATTCAATCCATCAACACACATGTGTTTGTTCATCAAGTGGCCTCTACAGTCTGAAGCAACTCTGTGGTCAGTGTGGCTTAACACATGAAAGGAAATAGGCTTAACTTATTAATTGTGGGGATATCTCCCATTCTGTTCTGTTCAATTGAGTTGGTCAAGTCAAGTAATTGCAATTTAACTGTTTTGAGTTCAAGTGCAGTAGGAGCTTTTGAGAGTCTGTTTTATTTTGATCAGTGCAAACCCATGCAGTGTTTACTTGTGGAATTGAAGGTGCGATTAAATGTACTTTGCAATACTTGAACAGTTTATAGGTACATCATACAAACTTTTTTTCAGTCTTGCTGCTAATAAAAGTGTATACAGCCTTTGCAGGCTTGCTTGATATGAGAAAATATGCAGTGATATTTGTAGCTATCTGTCATAAAACTATGTCAGTTGCAGATTTACATTCCTTAACACATTTGTGGTTTTACAGATGGGTTTTAATTTCTATTAATTATTGCGCTCCTCTCTTCCCTCCCATTTGCCTTTGTAAGGTAAAGAGGTTTTTTGGAAGCAGATGAATAGATGATAAAATTTGGTTTTGTGAGTTTCTATTTTTAACAGACAAGAGAAATTGTGTGAGCTACACAACAGCATTGCTGTTTTAGTTGTACCATTCCAGTCATGATTTTTTCCATGTTATTTTTTTTTTTTCAGACGGATGAGCCCTTACCTGAAAATGAAGCTGGTGAGTTTGTGGCATATCAGACAGACATGGTACAGACAGCTAATGCTATCATTAGGACATCACAGGATATGGTTAGTATTTGCAGGATGTATCCTTTCTTTCTGCATAAATTTATAATATCCAGGATCATGGTAAAAACGTGCCAAGCTCACCCTTATGGTTACAGTTGATGGAAGTCAATTTTTGTCATAAATAGCTATTTATGAATAATAAGAAATTATGAATAATAAGTGCATTCTTAAAATATTGCTTGTAGTGTGTTTAATGTTAAAAATGAATCTCCTTTTCTTTGACAGATCACAAAAGCTAACAGTAATGTTGGTGAGCTAGGTACTCTTGCAAACAACCTGTCACATGATTACAATAAACTCTCCTATGGTGCCAGAGGTGCCATGGCTTCCACAGCACCAGAGGTATGTCTACTTTCAACTTAATGTTTTCCAGGTGGTCCATCTCAGGTATATCAAAGACTGTCTAGTATACCAAATTTGTGGTAACTTTTGGTCATAAAAAAGGTGGGGCGTATTTGACCTATGTTTGAGTAGATATGTGGTGGCACAATGCTTATTTGACTGATGGTACAGTAAAGTAGTGGTGGGTGCGATGCTTTGTTGACCAGTGGAAGGATGAATTGGTGGTGATGGGATGCTTATTTGACCAATGGTAGGGTAAATTGATGGTGGCGTGATGGCTATTTGACTGACTAGAATTTGTTCAGGCTGTCGCCCTACTCTAAGCATACCCTCCCCATAGACCTTGGTTGAGAAGTTCTCGGACCAACTTTGTCCCACATCTTGCCAGTTTGAGCATACTGGCCTTATCTTTTCTATAAGGGTGTTGTATATTTTAAGTTCACATTTATGGATAGGCCTATGTTTGGGTTAGATGAAGTGTTCTCAGAATAACTAATTTTTCAGCACTTATGTAATTTGCCTTTTCTTTAAAGCCTTCATATTTGGTTAGCACTGTTCTACACTCAATGATTGCAAAAACCGGGAAAAGGAACTTCTAAAATTTTGTTCACATAAAGTGATAGCCTTTTGAAATTATCATACATAGTACATGGCCATCCAGGCACCAGACAATAAGCGCATGAAGATGGCATACCCAGGAACACTGTACTTTGATTGCGCAGCCTATTTTGCTCCTCATCACCTCCTATGTACATAAGTACTTCACCAACTTGCCTGCAAGATTGTGCATTTTAATACATTACCTGTATGTGGGGGTTATAATTAGTCCACTTGCAGCTTGGCAAATTAAGCAAAGAAGTGTCCTTATTTTCCCTACAGTGGGTCAGATAGTCACAATGCATAATTAAACTGGTCAATCACTATCTCAAGAAATATATATACCAAAAATATACCAAATATGTCACACTCAATTTTGCTTAAAAATCTCTGAGGTGTTGTCTCCACATCAGGCCTGTAGCCAGACAAGGGGTTAGAAGGGAGGGGGTAAATAGTTTCAGGGGCAGATGCTTTAAAATTATGTTAAAGCAATTTCTTTGTTTTTAAAATTTTCAAGACAAGAGGCTACACATAAAGTGTTCTGAAGTATATTCTGAATGACTTTCCATACTTGAAGGCGTTGTGTCAAATTGCGCATTTGCTTATGTTAATTTAACTTTTTTATGCTCTGTAAGCATCATGATAAAAGTTATGGAAATGTCACTCCTTTAACACTTTTTCTAGCACTGAGATAAAGACTTCTTTTCACCTGTGTTTCCATTCTTTTACCTTTCCCAGGTTGCTGATAGGATAAGATCTACTACACAAGACCTGGGCCATGCTTGTCATAATTTGGTGAAGAATGCAGGAACAGTCCAGGGTAACCCTACAGACAACTTGGCCAAGAAAGATCTTGTGGACAATGCAAGAGTGGTCTGTGAGAAGGTAATTTTACAGACAAACCTACAGTTGAGATGGGTGGAAGGAGAAAAAACTGTGATTTGAATAAATAATTGTGAACTTAATAATTGCAGTTACTTGCCATCAGCTGTGAAATATTTTCGAATGTGTCATTGAACATTTTTCAGGAAGTGAAGAATCTATCCCCTCATCAAATAAAAATATAGTGGCCTAAAGTTAACATTATCTTGGGTGTTGAGTAAAGTTACCTTATATGTTGTTGGAGTCAAGGAGACATGAATAGATGAGATAATTTGGTTTTAATCAGTGTCATGTTCAGAGAAATAGACATGGCTAAAGACTTAATTGAAGAAGTGAAGTATCAAAGGCACATACCAGACATAACATGACATGTCAGGTACTATGTCTGCCTGTATAGAAATGAGCTACTGTCAATTTCTTTGTTATTTTTTTGTTGTTGTTAAGTCCATCAAATAAGCCCATTTAACCCAAACTTTCAAATACATAGGAAAGTCATAAACCTGGGATATTGGTATCAAAGAAAGCTTTGATTCTGCTCTTTTTATTGATACCAAAAATTCAGTATGGCATATGGGTGACATTAATACTTGATCTGCTGTGGTGCTTCACATATGATCATTGCTAGCAGTATGTTATCAGTCTGTTTTTCGTTTATTGGTTCTTGGATATAAAATGGGTGTTAGCATGTATTTCCCTTGTGTTTGTATTAAGTTGAAGAAATGTGACAAAGCATTGAGAATGTTTATATTATTTCTCATCTTCAGGCTAATTATGTGATGAATGCTTTGCAAGCTGGTTCTAGGGGAACACAAGCTTGTATTGATGCTGCCAGTACTGTATCAGGAATCATTGGTGATCTGGATACCACCATCATGTTTGCTTCCGCTGGAACACTTTCTTCAGAAGTGTCAAGTGGAACCTTTGCAGATCACAGGTAGATGTGATGATTGTTAATTTCAGTACTGTTGTCTTGTAGTGTTGGTGAGACAAACGTTGATGAAACACCTGCATTGTAGCATCTGTAGCAAAGAAACAGTTTGTTCATTGTTGAAATTCTGAAGATGTAATGTAATTTATACATAGAAAGAAAGAGCCAAGATAATGAACCATCACAATTTGCTTAAAAGGTAATATGCTCTTGATGTACCTAGAATTGTTTTGTTGCATATGTCACTTTTCTTTATTCCAACACTTCTGTGGGGTTTCACTGTGTCCCCCCACAAAATGATGAGCAATACCAGCTCATGGGACGAGCAACATAAACATTGAGGGGCACCATTTCAAACATCAAAGGCACAATGGCTTCGTGCCATAAGTGCTATTTGCTATATTATGCCTTGTTGCAGCCTTACTTTTCCATGCCAAAAAGGAATGTCTTACCCCCCAAATTGATTGCATCAGCACACTGTATCTCATTAGTAGCCTGAAAGAAAATGTTGACAAGTTTGTGTTGTAGAGTATCTCTTAATATACAAGGGTAGATTTGTGTGGAAAGTTTATTATGTCAGTTGTGGGAACTTGTTGCTTCAGTCTATCATTTGCCGGATTTTTCTTGTAGGGAGAACATTCGGAAAGCTGCCAAGGCTCTGGTTGAGGACACCAAAACACTGGTTACTGGAGCAACAGCCAACCAGGAGCAGCTAGCTGGTGCAGCCCAGTCTGCTGTGGGTACCATCACACAACTCTCAGAGGTGGTGAAGCTTGGTGCATCAACGCTTGGTGGAGATGATCCCGAGGGACAGGTAGGAGCATTACCCCCACCCCCTCCTAATCCCCTCCTAAATATTGTTGCAGTGGGTATAAGTGTGTTCATTGTAAATTAAAACTTGTGACATAAACATAGATGGTGTCACATGACCATCACCCCAGTCATTATATTATTATTATATTATTATTTTGTGTATCCACTTCACCATGTCAAAGAATAGTAAGCTATTCAGTCTTTGTGCCCAGAGTGGTCACAAATTGTTACAGAAGCAAAAGCGTGGTCAGATTTTGGAAGAATATTAAAAATAACAGTATTCTTCTTGCTAAATCGACCAATCAATTTTCGAGGTTGTTTACTGGATTTGAGATTAACATCTGAGGAGTAGTTGTATGTACACTGTATGTTTTCTGATTTCTACAGGTGTTATTAATCAATGCAGTGAAGGATGTAGCCTCAGCCTTGGGAGATCTTATCTCTGCCACTAAGATGGCATCAGGCAAAGCCAACTCATCTAATCAAATGAAACAGCTCAATGAATCAGCAAAGGTAATTATGAGCATCCTTCTGGATTGAAATAGAGGGCTTACAAGGATAGAATGCAGTGGTGGTTAGAATTTATTGCCTTGCTTTTGAGGAATTTCTGGATGAAATCCTCTTAGAACCACCTTGAAATTATCTGGTGACTCAAAATTGCTTGTTCTGCATAGCTGCTACAGTGGTGCAGAGGGGGATTCAGATTGGTGATTTAAAAGTGCGATTTTGGTGGTATATTTCATGTAGCTGTCTGCTGCGGGTCCATGTTTGGTTCAGTGGATTGGTGGTTCCAAACAAGGATCCATCACCCTTTGCAGCAGTTGCAAAAGTGGTGAAAGTGTTAGATTGGGACTCTAAATAGTGATCCTGGGAGCAGAATTGGGGTCGATTTGTACACCTCTACCTAGTTACCCACTTAGCATTGCTGAAAACACAACACCAAACTTCCCAGAGACCAGCCTTGCCAGTATCCATGAGTAATTAAGTTGGTAAAGGTTCCTCAAGCCCAAGTGGTTTCCTGACTCTAAGTATGTTAAACTAAACAAAACATTGGCACTTCCACTGAAATTTTCTGCCGCTGTAAACCATGAATTGCTATGCAGAAAATCAGGAGAATCTAGAAGGGTCAAGCCTTCCCGTTAGACGGGTTTTTTGGGGGGGAGGAAGGGTTTTAAACAGATACAAAAGGTGTAAAAATGGGGGAAACATTCTTTTTAGGGGAGATTCTGTCTTGAGAAGTTTTGGACGAAGGATGCCTTTTGTTTAAGATTGACATTTTATAGATCATGAAGTAAAAATTCAGTGTTTAGTTGAAGTTTCATTCTTTGTCTTTTTGGTTTCAGTATGGATGAATCTTTTCACCTTTGTTGTGAGGTTTGTAAACAAAAGTAATGTCATGTTGAATGATGCTGACATTTGGGTTAGATATTGATCAATAATATTTCATTAATATTTCTTTGTGCAGACGATGGTCATGAATGTTACATCACTCTTAAAGACAGTGAAGAGTGTAGAAGATGAAGCCACACGAGGAACAAGAGCATTAGAAGCAACAATAGATGCCATTGTGCAAGAAGCAAAGGTGAGTAAACTGAGGACCAATCAAGATTTTGTCTGAACTTGTCAAAATCTGGAAAAGAATGTACTTAAATGGTTAACTACTGTGCTGTTTCTGCTATCTTTTTGTCCTTAGGTTGGATTGTCACGGTTTACTTATTCGTACAATTTATGACATAGGATACAGGAATTTGTGAGATGGAATGAATGATTCGAAGACCTTTCAGAGCACTGACAAAATATATAGAATAAGAATTCTCAATTTAAGGCATAACAGTGAAACAACTTACCTTCTTTCAAAATAGTTTACCCCTGAAGCTTTTCCAGAGAAGCTTTATTGATTTGGTTAATAATCATGTTTTCATTCTACTGTAACTTTTTGTTTTTAAGATCTTGCACAACCCTATCCCCGAAGACTGCTATGCAACACCAGAAGAACTTATTCATAGTACCAAACAGGTGACTCTTGCCACTGCGAAGGCAGTCGGAGCAGGCAACTCTTGCAAACAGGAAGACATTATTGCAGCATCCAATGTAGCAAGACAAGCTGTCTTCGTTATGCTCGGCACATGTAGGGTATGTTTGGCACCAAATGTATTTAGTATGCATGCGATGTCTTTTAATTGCATTTCTAGTACGATGAACCTGTCTTGTGATTTCCCCTGAAGGTTGTTGAGAGAGCCTGAACACTGTACATAGCAATTGGTATTGTAGATCGTAATTTCAAATATGTGCTTGGTGAAAACAAGTTCATTATTCGCAGACTTTGACTTTTAGCACAGAGTGCATGTTACTTGTAAAATGTGGTTGTTTTGAAAAGTTGAGAGTGTTTGATACTGTCTGTCTGATACTATTAAAATCAAGTATTTGAGAAAGTGCAGATATTGGTCAGAGCTGAGACAGCCATAACTGTTGTTTTTCTGTCCCAATTTTTTATTTGTACAAGAAAGATTTTAAAGCACCCACCACTCCTTTCTTGTTCCCTGATCATTGACTGGCTTCTCATAGAGCTAGCCTGCTCCCTACACATTTTTGACACAACTCAACTCCTGTTTTGACAGAGTTGCACGATCGTATTTGAAAACCCTCTTTTTGCTTCATGCACAATCGCAGGTACTTGTTTGGTCAGATTGCTTCCACCTTACAACTGTCACATACTCCAGTCAGGAAAAACCAAACATGTTTTTCCCAACTGAAGGCCATTCTTCTTAACACGTTAAACTTTCTGTCACAATTTTAGACCACACACTCTGGCCTTGCTACGGTTGAGTTGTGTCCCACAAACTCATGTAGTGTATGGCTAGCTTAAAATAGTAGTTTTGCAATGTCTTTAGCTTGACCTATTATGTCCTTTGACTATAAATACATTCAACTAAATGCAGCCCCGCCTTCAGTTTCTATGGCTAACTTAAAATAGTAGTTTTGCGATGTCTTTAGCTTGACCTTTTATGTCCATTGACTATAAATACATTCAACTAAATGCAGCCCTGCCTTCAGTTTCTATGTGCACTTCTTTTTAACCAACCGTTTCATTGTAAACCATCCTTTCTCATGTACAGGGAGCTGCTAATACAGCTGAGACACCAGAATTAAAACAGAGAACAATAGAGGCAGGTAGTCAATGTGCTTCTTCATTCAGGGAGCTCCTACAGCAAGTACAGATTGTAAGTATGAAAGAAACTTTATGGAAACAAAGTTAAAATGAAAACCAGTCATTTACAAAATCCATAGTTATGATGGCAAGGTATTATCTATGCCCTTATCTCACAGTGATAATGCAAGACCTGGTCTGTTGCCTATATTGATATAAAGTTGTGCTCATGCCAAATCTAGCCCTCTTATTGAATTTCCTATGTGAAATGTAGAACAAACATAGGCATGTCTTAATCTCCCAGGAGCTTTATTGTCCATTGTCTGAATGACTCTGGTCTGATTTGTAGTGGCATCACTACCTTAAAACCTTCACCGATGTAAGGATGTGTGTTTTGTTGCTTATCATAGAGCCACTGAAACATGCCTGTGCTGGTGGTGTTTCAAACAAGGCAGTGAATTGTACATTCTGTAATGTTTATAGTAGGAGACAGTACTTACAGTAATGTCAATAGATATATTACCCAGCTTGATGGGTGAACTTAACTTTTGATATTGTTTGCAATTAAAAAGCAAGACTTACAAAGCTGTTGTTGTTTTACCACATTTGATCAGTCCTTTAAATAGGGTGGATAGCCATGAGGCTGACTGAACTGAATATTTGTGTTACATAGATCTAATTTGAGAGGTGTGTTATAAATTGGAAACTTTTCCATTTAGAAGGCCAGTTCTATTAATGGAAAAATCATGAGAGATTTTACTGGGGTTAGCAACCACCTTACTTTTACCCAGGCAAGAATCAAACTCACAACATCCCCATCAATTCTGATGCAACTCACTTAATCCACTTGGACATGGCTCCAGTTGACATGCTAATTTTGGCACAGAGTGTATGTGACTGAATGGCCTAGTGATAAAGCATCCTCCTATCCACCTGGGACAGTGAGGATCAAACCTGGTCAGGTCAAACATAAGATTGTAGGAAAGGACCTGTTTCCTTCGTGCTTGGTGCTAAATGTAAGAGATTGGAACAGGAAAAATAATACATCTTGTAAAGTTTTAGGCAAGACTGCCTCAACAACTGTCAGGTTGTAGAGTTCTCTTAGGTGCAAGGATACTTAGGAATAAAAGGTTTTGGGAAAAAAAACTCAGTTAAGTGCATTGAGACCTATTACTGATGTTAAGTGCTATACCAAACTGAATTCTATTTTATATTTATCATCTTGGATTTACATTTGTATTAGAATATTAAACAACCCACCCAGGATGGCAGGCAGAAACTGGCTTCTGAGTCCAAGAAGGTAGCAATGTCTGTTGGTGAACTTGTACAGGCAGCAGAATTGCTTAAAGGTATGATAGTTTACTGGATCACTTTTAGATGCCTCAACTTAGTAAAACCCTTAATTTTCACTTAGTAAATACTTTGTTTATTTGTATAACACCCTATTATTAAAGTTTTATTTTTCCCTTCAAAATTTACTAAAATAATTCTTTTTCTTTACCAGTACTCACCCTGGGTAAAGTTCTGTTTTTCATTATCATGAATTTATTTTCATCTGATTTTCTTTTGAGATGCTCATATTAACAGGTGATATTCATGGTAGGCTGAAAAAAGTCCAGTCCATCTAAAATGTACAAACCTGCCTTATTCAAAACTTTGACATGTTTTTGAAGAGTGAAGTTAAGTGCTATTGATTCTCAAAACTGGCATAAAAAGAAAGTGAAAAAATTGGTATTTTCAAAAGTGCTTTTCAAAAATGGAAGGTCCTCAGAAACATGGCAGGAATCTTCTTTTTGACTCATATTCTCAAGAACTATTGTTTTGAAGGTGTCTTTTTTCATGAAAAGATAGTTTTTCTAATGATAGTGTGTATTAGGTGATAGAATTGTGATAGTGGATTGTATTGTTGTATAAAAGTAATGCTATGGAAGTTCTGGTCACCATCTTCATAACAAAGTGAAAATCTCAACAAAACTTGGGAGATACTTCCATGTTTTTTCTATTTTTTTGTGAGCAGTTTTATCAGCCTAACTGAAGAAATCCATTTACAGATAATTGAAGTAGCTTTGCGGAAGGTTAATGAAATAGCATTTAACATTATTGCAAAAGACTTATACTGTAGAAAAATTAAGATTGTAGTTGTTAGTGTTTATCTTGGCCTTTTTGGGTAGAAATTTTTGTTTTCACACAATGTTCCCTTAATGATATTGTTAGAAGAAATCTCCTTTTGAAGTACCTTTTCAATTTTTATGGGATCATCTCTTCTACGCTTTCACAAAATTTTTTACCTTGGTTGGTAGATTTCCTCAAGATCCTTCTGATAACCTTTTAACTACTCTGGTATAATTTTTCATTCCTTAATACCCCCAGGCTCTCACCTTATTGACTTGTTTTTAATATTTTGTCATCTTTCAATTATTCACACCTATTTCACCTTCCATTATCTGCCTTTTTCTCTTTCTTTCTTTCTCTCCTTCGTGGTTTGTATTTCGCTCCGTTCTCTTAATTACAAAACAAAATACAAAACCGACAGATGAGACAGATCGCTATGGTAATTATAGAAGTGAGGACATTTGGTGTTCAATGCATGCAGACAGTGCTTGCGATAACAACGCTCAGTGTGTGTTGTCTTTGTGAATATTTGCTGCCTGGGCAGCATCGACACTTCTGAACAGTCTCTGAAAGTCACTCAAGGAATTTATTTTATGGTGTCTTCTGTAAAATAGCTCTGTAAGATGGTGGGAGGCAGGGTTGCAGTTGACCAGGAATGTGAAATGCTCCTCTGAGTAGACCTAGTAAAGACAGGATTGAATATTCACTGTGACAAAAGAAGTCTTTAAAATTTAAAGCAAAAATGGTAGGGAATTCATCAATGATTAGTCTGCCATCAGTTCCTTGTGTTTGAAAGATTTATGATCAAGCTAGCTGAAAAATACTCGGCTAATTCTGTGATAGTGTAAAGCCACACATAAATTAACCCCAAAAATATGTATTTTTGAAGAGGATGTTTTAGATTTAGTTTTAAAGTGCAAAACTTGAGTTAAATTTATGATCTCAAAGAATAAGTTTGGTTGTAAATTTGAGAATATAATTGTTATGGCAGGGAATATTAACACACACTGTACTACTGCAAAGTAATAATGCCAATCAAAGTAGATATTTATAGCAGTTTCAGATTGTAGGGTGCTAATTGCAGTTTGAACTGAGATATTCCATCACCTGTGCTTGGAGAAACCTTGAGTGATTTTTGTGATCTGTTGATCAGAAACAGTAGATTTAACAAGCTAGAAGAACCTAACCTATGTACATGTTTGTTGGAAGTGGTGAATTATTTGAGTGAAAGTGATGTGTGAATGGATGAATTGATATTTTTTTATTTCTATTTAATTGAGGAGTGATTAATCAATGAATGGTTTGATGTGTGGAAGGATGTGTATGTGTATTGATTGGTTGATTGACTGATTGATTGATCAGTTGACTGCAGAATTACTGACTCATTTGAATGACAGATTAAGTGACATAATACACTTGAATCATATCAAGTGGTTTATGACATATGATGTGTGTATGGGAAATGTCTTACACTTGTGTATCACCTATCGTTGTGCGATATAACTAACACGGAATGAAGCTTGACACCTCTGCAGTGACAATTGACTACACGTATGCGAACGACAAAACATCATCATCATCATCATTACTTCTTTCTGTATTTGCGTCTCCACATGTTTGCTTTCCTATTACATCAACGTTAAGATTTTGAAACTTCAGAATGAACATTTCATGAATGATCAAACAGTGTGCTAACTAATAGCAGCCTCATGATAAATATGTCTAATGCTCCTCATCATTGCAAGCTATTGTTTCTTTCTGTGGGCTGTGAACCTTGTAATCAGGTGGTCTGTCATGTGACCACATGATTCTCTTTGTGCAGTCTTCAGAAGCACCTGGTCACTCTGTTATTATAAGTCCATGTGTACACCTGAATGGAAGGGATTTAATACCCTTTCCCAATTTTTCAATATTAAAGCATCATGAGTTAATAATACTTCAAGGTTACAAAGTAAGTATATCAGTCATGAATGCAATTATCAGGTGCATGATTTTTGTATCTTATGTATGTTTTTTAAGTGGTTTATACATTTGGTTTTTTCTTTTTATTGTCATCAAGAATTTGTTGTAGTACTCCTCTTCTAATGATGCATAAGTAAATGTTTCTCTTGTTGAGCTTCCTAGTGTCACATTTCAAATTTGAAATGGATTCACATTTGTATGATTTAGGGAACAGTGGATTCATATCCTTATGCAGAAATTTCTGACTGGTAATCTTAATGTTGAAGAACCTTTGTTTGTAATAATTGTTTAGAAAGTGGGGAAACACAGAAAGCAGTAAAGCTACAGATGTAAATGAATGTAAGAGAGGCAGTATTATCTAGCAAACTTTAAAGTTACATTAGATATGTACAGAATCGTGCTAACAACCCCAAGGAATAACTAACACATGCTTTGCATCTTTACTCAGTGGCAGAATTCATGAGAGGCTCACAAAGCTTGATCAAGTCTTAACCCTTCACAGCTGTCATGTTAATCCCCCATTTTTCGGGAAAAATAGGATATATTAAATGAGCAGATTTTTTTCATTGAAATCAAACATCTTAAGGTAAGGATGAGACATCAGCGAACCTTTTGATTTGAAAAGAATTGCAAGAATTATTGAAGGACAATTTCATTCAGGTTTTGTTTAGTAGAAAGTGTATAATTTTGGAGTATTTGGAATCACTGAATAGGAATTTGAAGGTGTCTGACTGTTTTTAGTTTTTTAGTGAGCTGAAACAAGGTGGTAAGGACAGAAGCAGAATTTGCAGGAAGGGCTAAATTTTCTTTCAAAAGAATTGTTTTTTACTAAATACTGTCTCTTGTGGTTGGATATTTTGTTGTTTTGCAAAGGCAATTATAAACTCCTGCTAAAGTGTGTCATGTGTTTTTTTACTGTGATGAGACAGACCCACCTTCGTTGCACTGTTTGTCTGATTTTATGTTCGCTGGTTTCTTTCTACTAGGTTCTGACTGGGTGGATCCTGATGACCCTAATGTCATTGCAGAGAATGAACTACTTAGTGCTGCAAATTCCATTGAGGCAGCCGCCAGGAAATTGTCACAACTTAGACCAAGACAGAAAGCAAGAGTAAGTAGGCAGTATCAGAATTAAACTAGTTTGTCATGCATTTTACTGTAAAGTAAGCAACATGTTTGCTGAGCAAAGAGTCTTGTATTTAAGGCTGCAAAGATTGATCGTTTTCTGGAAGCAAGTCAAATTTCTCATTGACAATTTTTATGCACAAAAACGAAAAAAATTTCCAGCAAATAGCAACATTATCAAGGAAGTAGCTTCCAAGAATCCCCACTTTACCATACTTAATTTAACATGGGTGCATAGTTGGTTGTCTTCAGAATGGACAATATCATTGCAGATCTATTCTCTTGTAAAACATTCTGCCTTACTACAATGCTACCCTAGATAATTTGGATTCTGTTTAAAAGTTTAAGTGTACAGTAAAAATTGTAGAGGTGAAGTCATCATAGTACCTTTAAATCAGCCAGTGTAAATGGTTATTGGTGATGAGTTCTTGGAATCAGTAGAAATGTTCTGCTATTTAGGTGATATGATCAGTGCAGGGCATGGGGCAGGTGAAAGTTCTTTGGCTAGAATCAGAAGTGGGTGGAAAAAGTTCAGAGAGCTGTTGCCGTTGCTTACCTCGAGGGTGTTTTCTTTACATATGAAGGGGAGAGTCTTTGGGGCATGTGGTAGCAGTGTCATGCTCTATGGTTGGTAGTGAGACTTGGGTGGTGAAAGAGGAAGACTTGACTAGACTTGAAAGAAATGATATGAGAATGGTCAGATGTGGATGTGTGGTGTGACACGAAAGGATAGGAAGTGCTCTGGGGGGCTGATAAAAGACTGCTTGGGTCTGGCTAAAATTTGTGACTGTGTTCAGAGTGGCAGATTGAGGTGGTTTGGCCATGTCGAAAGGATGGAGGATCTTAACTGGGTTAAGAAGTCTAGGGAGATCATGGTGGCTGATAGGCGTGGTAGAGGTTGGCCACGGAAGACTTGGAATGGAGTCGTGTGTAGTGACCTTGTGACTAAAGATATAGACCATGCTCTTGCCCAGAACAGAGTGGAGTGGAATAGGGTGTGCTGTTTGAGTTCCCTGTCTAACCCATACTAGCATGGAAAATTGACATAAAACTGTAGATGGTGATGCTGTTGATGATAATCTCTTGTTAAGTTGAAAAACAAGTCTATATATATGCACAAAAACAGTATTGACTGGTTTTGACCACTTTTAGGTGGTCAAAACCCACCGGTATAAATCAGGTTTAAACTGGGTGGTTTAAACCGCCCCAGTTAAAACTGACCAACCCTGTTTGGGGGTCACCAGAGGTTAAAAGGGCAAAACCCTGTAAACATGATATCTCAAGAAGGGTAATGGTGAGGAATCTTATACTTATCATGTGGATTGCCCATGTAGAGTAGATGATCCCTATGTTTTTTGGTTGAGTTCAAAGGTTATTTGGGGCCACAAGAGGTCAAATGGTAAATACCCTGGAAATTGCTTGTAAACACGATATCTCGAGAACGATTAATGTGGATTGTATACATTGAGTAGATGATCCCTATTGTTTTTGTGGAGGTCAAAGGTCATTTGGGGTCACCAGAGGTCAAAACCTTGTAAACTATGTCTCAAAAAGGATAAGTGTGATCGATCTCATACGTAGCATGTGGATTGCCCATATTGAGTTGATGCATCTCTATTGTTTTTGATGAAGGTCAAAGGTCATTTGGGATCACCAGATGTCAAAAGGTCAAAACTTTGTAAACACGATATCTCCTGAAGGATAACTGTGAAGGATCTTATACTTAGCATGTGAATTACCCGTATTAGAGCTGATGATCCCTATTGTTTTTGGTGGAGGTCAAAGGTTACTAGTGGTCAAAAGGTCAAAACTGTAAACACTTTATCTCAAGAAGAGTAACTGTGATGCATCTCATACTTACCATGTGGATTGCCCACGTTGTCTAGACGTTTCCTGTTGTTTGTAGTAGAGTTCAAAGGTCATTTGGGGTCACCAGAGTTCAAACGGTCAAAAGTGTGTAAAACTATATCTCAAGAATGATAAATGAGAGGGATCTCATACTTAGCTTGTGTATTGCCCATATTGAGTACATGATTTTTATTGTTTTTGGTGGAGGTCAAAGGTCATTTGGGGTTACCAGATGCCAAAAGGTCAAAGCCTTGTAAATTGGATATCTCAAGAAAGATAAATGTGAGGGATCTCTTACTTAGCATGTGGATTGCTCATATTGAGTCCTATTGTTTGTGGTCAAAGGTCATTTGGAGTCACCATAGGTCAAAAGGTTAAAACCTTGTAAACATGATATCTCCAGAAGGATGACTGTGAGGGATCTCATACATAGCATGTGGATTGCCCATACTGAGTAGATCATCCCAATATTTTTTGTAGAGGTCAAAGGTCTTTTGGGGTCACTAGAGGTCAAAAGGTCAAAACCTTGTAAAAACTATCTCAAGAAGAGTAACTGTGAGAGATCTCATACGCTGCTTGTGTATTCCCCATATTGAGTAGATCTCTGTTGTTTTTGGTGGCGGTCAAAGGTCATTTGGGGTCACCAGAGGCCAAAAGTTTAAAACCTTGTAAACACTACATCTCAAGAGGATAACTGTGAGGGACCTCACACTTGACATATGGATTGTTCATATTGAGTAGATGATCTGTGTCACTTTTCGTGGAAGTAAAGGTCATTTGAGGTCACAAAAGGTCAAATCTAGTTACCATGATATTTTAAGGAGGATAACTATGAGGAATCTCATACTTGGCCTGTGGATTGTTCATATTTAGCCTGTAGGTCATTTTGGGTCACAAGATTTCAAAAGGTTTTGACCTTATTAACATGATATCTCAAGTAGGATAACTGTGAGGGATCTCATGCTTGTCATGTGGGTGATTCATGTTTGTTACAATATATCAATATGGCAAGGAATCACTCAGCATTCTGGCTTTCTGGTTATTATTTGTGATGTCATAGAACAATATGTTAGTAGAATTTTCATCACGTGTTCTTAAAGTTATTAAATAGTCTCTTCTAATTTTGTGTAAGTATCATTTTTATGAAAGAATTCAGTGGAAGTCAAATGAATTGAATATCGTCAAAAGTTCGTTACTTTCTTGTCTCTGACATATTATAATATTTAATATTAAAAGTCAAGAGGAAGATGACACAGTATTGCACAAGTTCACTTTAGCACTACCCTTCCACGTTTTTGACTTAAATGATTTAGTACAGTGGTCTTTGTTCGTTTTTCTTTTCTCTCTTGAACATAGAATGGCCTAACTACAATCAGTGGTATTTTGACAGTGGTAATAAATGTTAGAGAATTAAATCATTCTTACAAGTTTTACATTTAGCAGTCCTGCCATGATTATTTCTTGCTCTTGTTCATAGGAAGCTGACGAGAGTCTAGACTTTGAAGATCAGATTCTGGAAGCAGCTAAAGCTATTGCTAATGCTACCAGTGCATTGGTTAAAGCAGCTTCCCATGCACAGAGGGAATTAGTACAACAAGGAAAGGTAGGATCTTTTTACTTGCTACCTTATTTCAGTGATGAGATGATACTTTGCTAAACTTTGAGCCATCAGTTTCCCTAGTTCATTCCAATCATTGTCTTTTGAAATTTTAGTGATGACTTCTTCCCAAAATAGTATGTGTTGTGAACTTACAAGACCTTGTGTGTAGGAGCTTGGAAAATGTGTCCTTTAATTTTCTGTCTTGAAAAATTTGGTGTTAAAATATTTCAAAGCAAAAGTATTCAAAAGCATTGATTATCAGAAAGATTCAACTTTTCCCTTATGTTTCTTTTGAAAGAGTACTATCCTAGGCAGGAAGCTTGTATGGCTAAGGCCTATTAATTTTAATGTTTTTCTTTATTTATAAGTTCAATAATTCTTTGTTTGTAGCAACTTGACATGAAGGTCAAACCTTTTCATAATATTCTTTGTAGGTCAGACGTGAAGCAGCAAGATATAGTGAGGATGGACAGTGGTCAATGGGTCTGATTTCAGCTGCCCGTAAAGTTGCTGCAGGCACTCATGGTCTGTGTGAGTCTGCCAATGCACTTGTTCAAGGACATGCATCACAGGAGAGGTTGGTGTCATCTGCCAAGCAGGTAGCTGCCTGCACAGCCCAGTTGTTGGTTGCATGTAAAGTCAAAGCTGACATCTTCAGTGAAGGAATGAAGGGACTTCAGGTAAGTCTGGCAGTTTATTTATGTACCACATTTAAAAATCGCTCAGTTTATGCAAGAATTTGTTTTAAAGCATTCAGCAACTTCATTAAAGCAACTAACTTTGTAGTACCTCTAGGGAAAGAAAGTTGTGATGAATATTCATGAGTATGCTTGGAGGGCACATGACTTCACCTTCAGTCGACTGATCATAAGTGTGGAAAAAAGCATGCGATTTGTGATATATCCATTTCATGTACAAAATTTTCCCAGCTGAAACCCCAAAATGTCCCCATGTTGGAGAATGTGTGAGGCTTTATTGTGTGTAGGCACACAAACTGACCGATATGTTCTTGGAGTTTGGCAGTGGCTTGAATGGCATGCCTACAGCAAGCATACTGCATGTACACACTGGTACATGAGTCTATTATGTTAACCACGACAGCTCTCCATGTATTCTTGAACATGGCAGTGTAAATAAATCATCTTGACACATGAAATGGTTTTATAGAAGCATGTGTGGTTTAAGAAAAAGGCACCTCATTTCTGAAACATTAGAATTCTAAAAGTGTCAGAGAACAAAAGTAAAAAAAAATACAGCTGTAAACTATGTGTTGCTATTCACAAGTTAAAGAACAGTGAAGAAATTTTGGCTGGAGATGATGATATCTATGTGTGTGGGTATTCGAAGGTGAGACTGTGGTTCAGACTTCTAGGATTTAAATAATTCTGTTTGTTTATAGGCTGCCGGTAATGCTGTAAAGAAAGCCTCAGACAATCTGGTGAAAGCAGCTCAGAAAGCAGCCATAGAGGAAGAGGAGGCAGTCAGTGTAGAGATTGGTAAGAGGATGGTTGGTAATATAGCTGTGGAGATTGAGGCCCAGGAAATGATTTTGAAGAAAGAAAAGGAATTGCAAGAAGCAAGGAGAAAGTTAGAAATGATAAGGAAAGCCAAATATGCCAATAAACCACCAGAGGACTCGGACTGATCTCACATTATGCAGCCTTGACTACTTTTAAGTTTCCAGGGGAAGAAGCACAAGAACTATTGAGAACCTCCTGTCGATGAATAGCCTCCTGGTGTTATTGGCAAAAACAATTGTTGTATATCACCCTCACATACAAGAGGGAAAGAAACATAATTGGCTTTGTGCCAATGAAAAGTTTTCTATTGAAGGGCCTTTTTTATAATAGGAATATTCAGTTCACATTTTGCTTCTAGTTCTGTATTTAATCTTCCAATTGAAAATAATCTTTTGCAATAGGGTAAATCATCATGGAATTCTCATACTGTTACAGGTACAAGAAAATTAAACTGCTATTACTGCTGTGTCTATGGTATGGAACAGGTGAAAATCTGGGTCTGTACCTAAACAGGTGAAAACCTGCATTTACCAAATACAGTAATATGTTACTAGCCCTTATGTGATACTGAGCCGTAAAACCTCATCTAACTCCTAACTCCTAATGTGATACCAGCAGTGGGTACCTGTGACTTGCTTTTATATAACTGTACCATCATTTTGCGTCTTGCCTTCATCAAAAATATTCAGCTTGATGGAATGTCAGTCTCCAATAAAGATAAATATCATTGCAAATGTTCAGAGTGAAAACCAGAGGATGTTTCTTCCTTTATTATAACTCAGATTCTGATTACATTTTATGTACATATTGATAAAGTATTTGTTCCTAGTAGATATAAGTAAACATTTCAGTGATGTTCAATACTAACTTTATTTGGTTTTGTTCTGTTTTGTTTTGTCATGCCTTTTGGGATGTGGAATCTGTTTTGGTCGATACAAGTTGTATTATGTTGCTTTTTAGTGGCATAGTGTATGGTATAGACACAAATGTAATTAATTGAAGATAGACTGAACTTAGCTGTCAAATGTCAACTGTTACTCTTAAAATCAGCTCTGATTGATAAACATTTTCTGTGGTTTTTAGCACTTTGACAGGCTTTTTTTTAATAATTGTTCTGCTTTTTAGGATTGTTTTCATACTGCACATGCTTAACTGCTTTCATTTAGCTTTTGTATCCATGAAATATATGAATGCCTATGCTAATAGACACTTTAAAGATGCATAATAGGAAACTCAACCAGGAGAGTCATAAAAGTCGCAGCATTAAGAATATCATTGTAACACATAGAATTCCGTTTTCTATTTTATAAACTTTTGAGGATATTGCAGTAGCAACGGAATACTGATTACCAAATCCTTCCATTGACAGGAACGGAGGTAAATTGGAAATAAAGAATTTTGTACACAGCCTTTGGATCAAGATACACATGTTGTTTTAGGGGAACGAGTATACACCTGATATTTTTAATTTGCATGAATTCAGAAAATATTGTGGCTTTTTTAAGGTGGAGTTGAGAAAGGTTGTAAAGAGAATTGTAAATTGTATAAATAGCAATATTGTCCTGCTTTGCTTATTAAATGCAGGCAGTGGAGCTCTGGGTTTTCATGGGGTTTTTAAAGTCTCCACAATTTTGTGGTATGAAAAACTGTAACAGAAGTGCTTTATAAGCAGTAGTTAACAACAAAACAATGAGGTCATAGTGATGCATGATGGGAAATATTTTCAATTGGAAGATATTATGACATTTATTTTCCATGAAATTAAAACATTTTATCAGATATTTGTAAGTTAGTTAAAACGTTTGTGATTCAAAGACTAATTTTGCAGTTTTTTTCTTTTAATTCTTTCAATTATTAATACTTTTTCTTACTCTGTTCTTTGGAAAACAATCTTTATTTTGTAGTCCATTTATGAGCTTATGCTATCATGAAGAGAAGTAGCCCCAAGCTAAATGTTCTCACATGTATGTCTAATACTTAAAGGATGGTGTGTGGAGCATGTTTGTACCATCATGTGTTAGGGCATTTAATTGGTATAATAAACCCATTTCAAATGTCAGCAGTCATCACATATTAAGTGAATAAACAAGGAAGGTATGAAAATTTATTCTGTGGTCCTTGTATGTCATCTTTACAGCTTAGAGAAAGCTTCAACCACAAACCTTTCCCTCTGTCTCAGATGTAAAGCATGTACATTTACTAATTTAAAGCAGCAGTTTGAGTTGATATTAATAATAATAAATTAGGCTTATATAGCGCCAATCAGTTCCAAGCTGTTACTGCTCAAGGTGCTTTACAAGAAAAAAGAGAAGTTCATTAAGTATAAGCAGTATTGAACAAATGAGTCTTAAGTAAACCCTTAAAAACAGAAAGTTGCGAGCAAGCTCGTAAATCGTCTGGTAAACTGTTCCATAAAGATGATGCACAGTACTGAAAACTTCTACAGCCATAGGTTTTTCAGGCGTTAGTTTTGGTACAGATAATATGATTTGCAGGAGGATCGAAGTGGGCGAGTTGGAATATATGGCAAGAGAAGTTGTGAAAGGTACTAAGGCTCGCCCAAGACATAAGCCCGAAAGGCAAGTAGTAGCAACTTGTACTGAATCCTAGAGCTGATTGGAAGCCAGTGGAGTTCTTTGAGGATTGGAGTAATATGGCAGTTTCTCCCTTTCCTTTTTACAATACGAGCAGCAGTGTTTTGTATCTTCTGGAGTTTCTGAATAGCTGATTCAGGGAGGCCATGTAGGAGTGAATTAAGAAAATCAAGCCTTGAAGTAATAAAGGCATGCACTAGTATCTCACAACTCTTACTGTCAAGGTACTTCCTCATTTGACTGATTTTCCTCAGTTGGCAATTTGCAGAACGACAGAGATTTGTTACTGATGTTCAAGAGTCATAGTATGGTCAAAATAAGCTCCTAAATTTCTCACTGTTGAAGAAATGTGAATTTGCTCTCCACCAACATTAAGTGTAGGGAAAGTGGGTGCGACATCTGAAAAGCGTGATTGGAAAACAATAAATTCAGTTTTTTCGCAGTTAAGTTTCAGTGGATTGGTTGCAAGCCAGATGTTACAGCGTTAATACAGGTTTCCATTTTGTGAAAGCAAATGGCATAAAATCCCTGTCAAAAGCTAATAGAAGTTGAGTATCATCTGCGTAATGATGGAAATAAACATCATGACTGCGAGTAACATCACTTAACTCAGCAAGATACAAGGAAAACAGAACAGGTCCAAGTACAGAGCCCTGTGGAACACCTGTAGTTAAAGGACGTCGAGATGAGAGAGCATTTTCAATCTTAACATGCTGAAAACGCTCTGTATAAGATTTAAACCATGACAGAACAGTTCCGCGTAATTTGTACTTCGACTGGAGCCTTTCTAGTAAAATAGCATGATTTACTGTGTCAAATGCTGATGATAAGTCTAATAAAACTAAAAGAACATAACGACCTTCGTCAAGTTGAGAGGTAATGAAATTATGGACTGCATTTAGGACAGTTTCTGTACTGTGGCCAGACTTGTAGGCAGATTGGAAAGGTTCAAGAAGGTTATTATGTACAAGGTGGTCCATCAAACGAAATAAAACTGCCTTTTCTAGAACTTTAGAAATGAAACTCAGGTTCGAGATAGGCCGAAAATTATTCAGACAGTTTCTATCCAAGGTGCTTTTCTTAAGTACAGGAGTCACTTGAGCAATTTTAAAGGATTCAGGAACAGATCCTGTTGACATGGATGTATTTACAATTTTTTGTGATAACAGGAATGAGCTCAGCTGAACAATGTTTAACAAGCCATGTTGGCACTCGATCAAACGTACAAGATTTAGATGGAGAGCTCATGATAATTTTGTGTATTTCTTCTTCCGTCACTTGAGGGAAATTTTCAAGAAAAGAACCTGGCGATTCATCAGGTAGACAAATAGATGGTAGAGAGACTCTCTGGGAATTTAATCTGGAGCAAAGTTCAGAGATCTTATTGGAGAAGTAAAAAGAGAACCGTTCAGACAACTCAGTTGGACACAAGTAGGAAGGCAAGGTTGTAGATGAACATTTGTTAGTGAGATAGTCAACAGTCCTGAAGAGTTCCTTAGAAGATGAAGCACTGGATATAACGTTAGCATAATAATCAGTCCGTGCTGTACGAATTTTGTTCCGAACAACCTTGCATTGTTCCTTAAACATTTCTCTATGAACAGTCAAACCGCTTTTCTGCCATTGGCGCTCAAATTTCCTCCTTAGTTTCTTTGACTGTACAATATCAGGACCAAACCATGGTTCATTCTTGTCAGGTTTGACAACCTTCCTTATAATGGGAGCATGTTCATCCAGAATACTTCTTAGAGAATTGTAAGCAGAAACAAAGGTAGACAAGGAGTTTGTTTGATCAGTCTTGAAAATTGGGCTGTTTTTAATGTCTGCTTGAAACTTAGCAAGGTCAATGTTACGTGTCCTGCGAAAACATATCGAATTGATAATTTGGGAGGATTTTGAAGGGTACTACCACATGACAGTGCTTATAATTAGCATAATTAGTCAAGTTTCACATCCAACACTTATGCAAAAGCTGAAAAATTTGGAATTTTTTGGACCCTTGCTTGTAATAGCCATGTGCAGTTATGATTAATACTGATATAAAAAGTGTCTGATCACGAATTTCTGAAAACCTAATCGAATTGTTAATTTATCACTCATGGAAAGTTAATTTCTATGTAGGGTATGGGGATCGTCTTAGTTTCACCATTTGCTATTAGTATGTGAAGAAAACTTGACAGGTTTGGAAAAATTAGTGAATTTTACGAACCAACTGAAAGTGCTTTTTAAACAATCTTAGAGTCACACTGGAGTTCAGTGCAACACCAGCAGCAATCAATCCCTCCTTACCCAAGTGATTTTTTGACCCTGAATGGACTAATCTGACTGCACTAAAATTTTATTAGCCATGTTAATAGATTGAAAGCAGTATAAAATGCCAGTTGCCTGTGGGCTTACATATGAGGTATAGTAGCTCGTATCAGTTGAGAATTTTTACTAGATCTCAGGGGAATCAAAACACAACCAAATTTAGTGTGTTAATCAATAATTGGTAGTACTTTTCTTGTATGCCATTCATACTGCTGACAATTGTTACCAGCATGCAGAATTAATACCACCATAGCAGTTTTTCACAGTGCCTAAGGGTCTACTTGCACATCTGGTTGCAAGACACTCTTAAAAGCAAACAGACTTCTGTCTCATCTTTTAATCAACAGACAACATGTTTCAGAAGTACTGGGCACAGACTTGTCATACAGTTTAACACTCCTGTACCAATATGACATATTTCAACACATAAACGATCTTCTCATAGGTTGGTGGGCAAAGCTCTTACCTTCAAACACAGTTTATGCTGGTTCGTTGAATCCACCCAAGGTTGTATCACTTTGTCCTGTCTTTTATCATTTTACTATTTGAATTTAGCAATTGTTTCAACAGCAAAGTATTTGTGGGTGCTTTCTGTTTTATCCATTCTTCTAGCTTCATTTAATTATGACTAGCTCAATTTTTCTTGAAGGGCTGACAGACGCCTTCTTAGATAGAGATAGGGGATGGGTGGGGCTGAGACCCTTTAGCTCCTAGATGTTTGCATTTTCTGATGTAATTTTTTGACTGTTTTCAGGTACAGCTACTCATAGTTTTTCGTGAAAACTTTAGAATGAAAATTATTACCCCCTATCCTTGGTTCTGATAGCCTTGACTAGTCTTGTTTAGGCTGGTTTCTGAAGGTCGTTTATTCTTGTAATTTGCCCCGTCCAATCACTAGACTTTATTACATTCAGCCCACACTGTTAGGAAGTGCCACCCTTCTTCTTTTGATGGATATGTTCTTTCTTGACAATATAACTGATTCCACATTTTGCGTAATCAGCATTTCACACTACAGGTCTTCATAAGATAATGGCCTTGCTTAGTATGATTATCTTCACTGAGACGCAGTTTGCCTAAATTTCTCTAGCATCTCTTCTTTCTGTTCTGAAGCCACAGGGGAATAGGTTTTGAAAGGAAGAACCTCCCTATTTAAAGGCTATACAATCTCATTCCAGACAGTAAATAATTATATTCTCCATACTATTAAGTTTGCTGTAGCCCCCCAATGTAGAAAAAAGGAAGAAAGAAACCTGTCTGGTGCACCTCCCAGACAAAGCTACAGTAGCATGCACCGACTGAGTTTAAATTGCTCAAGGCCATATCCACACAGTACTGTGCTTGAGATTCACTGGAACACAACTGACCACACAAGTCATCGTTACCCATCCAGAGTGAAGATATTGTTTAAATAAATGTCGATCAAAGTGCAGTCACCAATTGTATTTAGATATATAGGGATACTCTGAAATATATGTTTGGGGTACGTAATGCAACAGCTCTTTTTAAAGTACACTTACTTTCTTTTCAATGTTATTATGGATTAATCTCTTTAGAGGTATACATAAAGATTATGCCAACACAAGTTTACTGCTTTTTTCTTTACATAATGCTCTCTAGTTGTCAGAGGACAGGTGCAGTTACAATTGAATAAGTCATGTGAGTCCATCCTTTGACCAACACGCTGGCTATCTTGCTCCTTATTTCTTGAAAGTAGTGGTATGGAGATACGGGTGTACGGGCAGTCACGCATAGAGATCATTCTCAAGACGGCAGAGCTCTTGATGACACGAGAATTACGATTCTAAACTTGTATCAAATATGATTTGGTTAGAAGGCACTCCATACAGGAAGCACATCCGACAAAGCCTAAGTCTTCCATTAACTTACAGAAAAAAAAATCGCCCAAAGAAGTGCCAACTAAAGTTAGGACGCCTCTAATTCAAGCGATTACCCTAGCCGAAAATATTATGTGATAAATGTAGTCCCTAAGAAATAGTGGAGCGTTGGGGAGGGATGGGGTGTAAACCATGTTGCTGATAGCATGTGCTCAGTCTGGTACGTATATGTTGGGAGGATTTAAGGAGGGGTCACCAGAAGTTGATGATTGGGCAGGGGGGATAACCTCATCGGCACGAAGTGAGCATGCATGTGCGAAGCGTGACGACAGACTTACTCTCTTGTGACAAACTTCCTCTCCTATGTAAGTAGAAAGGCTTTCACGACGGAAATCCATACTAGTAAGATGATTTCAACGAGTAGGCCGACGCCGCACAAGATCCTTTGACGGCGTACTCTTTGGAATCATCTTACTAGTTCCTCTCCTATGCAGAAACATAGGAAGCAGGGCCTTGCATGAAGAAATGTTAAGTCACGTTTTAGGTCATTTATATTGTTCTGTACCACGATACAACAGGTCTCAATATCAGTTTGGTACAAACTAGGGTGGCGTTTTGCCCTGGGGACATGACCCCATTTTCAAATAAATTACTGTGTGAAAAATCAAAATCAATGGGCAATTTCTCATATATTGGGGGACATGTACCCTGTCCCCCCGTGATCGCCGCCCATGGACTGGTGCGTTCAAGCGCATGACCCCCACCCCTACCAAAATATACAAGAAAAATCGTTTAGGCGTATGAGTGTCAATAACTGTATATAGAAATAACTATCTGTGTGTAATAATAACAAAATAGGCTGGCAAAACTTGACAAATTGTGATCTTTGTGGTATGTTTAGTGCACATTTAACACCGCCTGAAAAAAGGCCAGGTCGAAAACGCGGAAACCGCGGAAAAAACATCGCGATACACAATGTTCCGCGGTTTCCGCGTTTTCGACCTTGCTATTATTGCCAGATCGAAAACGCTGAAACCGCGGAAAACTTTCGGACTTAGAAAATTTTTAATGACTGAACACATGTGTACGTACTTCAAAGAAAACCCGTTAACGAGAGAGGAGACATTCAAAAGTTCGCCTACGGTAAAGGGCGTTGTGGGCGAAGTGGGCGGACGTTTCCCTTCTCTCCCCACGAGTACACCGATTAAACCCGGGGCTCCATCCCCTCGGCTCTCTGTAGTTAAATTGTGTTGAAAATTATAATGTGTAACTCTTTAAGAGTTACGAAAAAGTACGTGGCGTTGCATCTTCTCAGTCTCCTCTTTGAATGTGTGTTCCCCTCCCTGAAACCCCCCCCCCCACCCTCCATATCCACGTCCTGGGATGGAACAAGAATGCCTAATATATGTTCCTGCAGGCATCCAAATACCCGGCGAGGTGTAACAGATGACAGGCTCAGTTGAATTCCATTTTTCTCCTCCTTAAAAAAATTTCCGCGGTTTCCGCGTTTTCGACCTTGCTATTATAGCCAGATCGAAAACGCGGAAAAACATCGCGATACACAATGTTCCGCGGTTTCCGCGTTTTCGACCTTGCTATTATTGCCAGATCGAAAACGCGGAAACCGCGGAAAACTTTCGGACTTAGAAAATTTTTAATGACTGAACACATATGTGTACGTACTTCAAAGAAAACCCGTTAACGAGAGAGGAGACATTCAAAAGTTCGCCTACGGTAAAGGGCGTTGTGGGCGAAGTGGGCGGACGTTTCCCTACTCTCCCCACGAGTACATCGATTAAACCCGGGGCTCCATCCCCTCGGCTCTCTGTAGTTAAATTGTGTTGAAAATTATAATGTGTAACTCTTTAAGAGTTACGAAAAAGTACGTGGCGTTGCATCCTCTCAGTCTTCTCTTTGAATGTGTGTTCCCCTCCCTGAAACCCCCCCCCCCACCCTCCATATCCACGTCCTGGGATGGAACAAGAATGCCTAATATATGTTCCTGCAGGCATCCAAATACCCGGCGAGGTGTAACAGATGACAGGCTCAGTTGAATTCCATTTTTCTCCTCCTTAAAAAAAATTTCCGCGGTTTCCGCGTTTTCGACCTTGCTATTATAGCCAGATCGAAAACGCGGAAACCGCGGAAAAAACATCGCGATACACAATGTTCCGCGGTTCCCGCGTTTTCGACCTTGCTATTATAGCCAGATCGAAAACGCGGAAACCGCGGAAAAAACATCGCGATACACAATGTTCCGCGGTTTCCGCGTTTTCGACCTTGCTATTATTGCCAGATCGAAAACGCGGAAACCGCGGAAAACTTTCGGACTTAGAAAATTTTTAATGACTGAACACATATGTGTACCTACTTCAAAGAAAACCCGTTAACGAGAGAGGAGACATTCAAAAGTTCGCCTACGGTAAAGGGCGTTGTGGGCGAAGTGGGCGGACGTTTCCCTACTCTCCCCACGAGTACATCGATTAAACCCGGGGCTCCATCCCGTCGGCTCTCTGTAGTTAAATTGTGTTGAAAATTATAATGTGTAACTCTTTAAGAGTTACGAAAAAGTACGTGGCGTTGCATCCTCTCAGTCTTCTCTTTGAATGTGTGTTTCCCTCCCTAAAACCCCCCCACCCTCCATATCCACGTCCTGGGATGGAACAAGAATGCCTAATATATGTTCCTGCAGGCATCCAAATACCCGGCGAGGTGTAACAGATGACAGGCTCAGTTGAATTCCATTTTTCTCCTCCTTAAAAAAAATTTCCGCGGTTTCCGCGTTTTCGACCTTGCTATTATAGCCAGATCGAAAACGCGGAAACCGCGGAAAAAACATCGCGATACACAATGTTCCGCGGTTTCCGCGTTTTCGACCTTGCTATTATTGCCAGATCGAAAACGCGGAAACCCAGAAAACTTTCGGACTTAGAAAATTTTTAATGACTGAACACATATGTGTACGTACTTCAAAGAAAACCCGTTAACGAGAGAGGAGACATTCAAAAGTTCGCCTACGGTAAAGGGCGTTGTGGGCGAAGTGGGCGGACGTTTCCCTACTCTCCCCACGAGTACATCGATTAAACCCGGGGCTCCATCCCCTCGGCTCTCTGTAGTTAAATTGTGTTGAAAATTATAATGTGTAACTCTTTAAGAGTTACGAAAAAGTACGTGGCGTTGCATCCTCTCAGTCTTCTCTTTGAATGTGTGTTCCCCTCCCTGAAACCCCCCCCCCACCCTCCATATCCACGTCCTGGGATGGAACAAGAATGCCTAATATATGTTCCTGCAGGCATCCAAATACCCGGCGAGGTGTAACAGATGACAGGCTCAGTTGAATTCCATTTTTCTCCTCCTTAAAAAAATTTCCGCGGTTTCCGCGTTTTCGACCTTGCTATTATAGCCAGATCGAAAACGCGGAAACCGCGGAAAAAACATCGCGATACACAATGTTCCGCGGTTCCCGCGTTTTCGACCTAGCTATTATAGCCAGATCGAAAACGCGGAAACCGCGGAAAAAACATCGCGATACACAATGTTCCGCGGTTTCCGCGTTTTCGACCTTGCTATTATTGCCAGATCGAAAACGCGGAAACCGCGGAAAACTTTCGGGCTTAGAAAATTTTTAATGACTGAACACATATGTGTACCTACTTCAAAGAAAACCCGTTAACGAGAGAGGAGACATTCAAAAGTTCGCCTACGGTAAAGGGCGTTGTGGGCGAAGTGGGCGGACGTTTTCCTACTCTCCCCACGAGTACATCGATTAAACCCGGGGCTCCATCCCCTCGGCTCTCTGTAGTTAAATTGTGTTGAAAATTATAATGTGTAACTCTTTAAGAGTTACGAAAAAGTACGTGGCGTTGCATCCTCTCAGTCTTCTCTTTGAATGTGTGTTCCCCTCCCTGAAACTCCCCCACCCTCCATATCCACGTCCTGGGATGGAACAAGAATGCCTAATATATGTTCCTGCAGGCATCCAAATACCCGGCGAGGTGTAACAGATGACAGGCTCAGTTGAATTCCATTTTTCTCCTCCTTAAAAAAAATTTCCGCGGTTTCCGCGTTTTCGACCTTGCTATTATAGCCAGATCGAAAACGCGGAAACCGCGGAAAAAACATCGCGATACACAATGTTCCGCGGTTTCCGCGTTTTCGACCTTGCTATTATTGCCAGATCGAAAACGCGGAAACCGCGGAAAACTTTCGGACTTAGAAAATTTTTAATGACTGAACACATATGTGTACGTACTTCAAAGAAAACCCGTTAACGAGAGAGGAGACATTCAAAAGTTCGCCTACGGTAAAGGGCGTTGTGGGCGAAGTGGGCGGACGTTTCCCTACTCTCCCCACGAGTACATCGATTAAACCCGGGGCTCCATCCCCTCGGCTCTCTGTAGTTAAATTGTGTTGAAAATTATAATGTGTAACTCTTTAAGAGTTACGAAAAAGTACGTGGCGTTGCATCCTCTCAGTCTTCTCTTTGAATGTGTGTTCCCCTCCCTGAACCCCCCCCCCCCACCCTCCATATCTACGTCCTAGGATGGAACAAGAATGCCTAATATATGTTCCTGCAGGCATCCAAATACCCGGCGAGGTGTAACAGATGACAGGCTCAGTTGAATTCCATTTTTCTCCTCCTTAAAAAAAATTTCCGCGGTTTCCGCGTTTTCGACCTTGCTATTATAGCCAGATCGAAAACGCGGAAACCGCGGAAAAAACATCGCGATACACAATGTTCCGCGGTTTCCGCGTTTTCGACCTTGCTATTATTGCCAGATCGAAAACGCGGAAACCGCGGAAAACTTTCGGACTTAGAAAATTTTTAATGACTGAACACATATGTGTACGTACTTCAAAGAAAACCCGTTAACGAGAGAGGAGACATTCAAAAGTTCGCCTACGGTAAAGGGCGTTGTGGGCGAAGTGGGCGGACGTTTCCCTTCTCTCCCCACGAGTACATCGATTAAACCCGGGGCTCCATCCCCTCGGCTCTCTGTAGTTAAATTGTGTTGAAAATTATAATGTGTAACTCTTTAAGAGTTACGAAAAAGTACGTGGCGTTGCATCCTCTCAGTCTCCTCTTTGAATGTGTGTTCCCCTCCCTGAAACCCCCCCTCCACCCTCCATATCCACGTCCTGGGATGGAACAAGAATGCCTAATATATGTTCCTGCAGGCATCCAAATACCCGGCGAGGTGTAACAGATGACAGGCTCAGTTGAATTCCATTTTTCTCCTCCTTAAAAAAAATTTCCGCGGTTTCCGCGTTTTCGACCTTGCTATTATAGCCAGATCGAAAACGCGGAAACCGCGGAAAAAACATCGCGATACACAATGTTCCGCGGTTTCCGCGTTTTCGACCTTGCTATTATTGCCAGATCGAAAACGCTGAAACCGCGGAAAACTTTCGGACTTAGAAAATTTTTAATGACTGAACACATATGTGTACGTACTTCAAAGAAAACCCGTTAACGAGAGAGGAGACATTCAAAAGTTCGCCTACGGTAAAGGGCGTTGTGGGCGAAGTGGGCGGACGTTTCCCTACTCTCCCCACGAGTACATCGATTAAACCCGGGGCTCCATCCCCTCGGCTCTCTGTAGTTAAATTGTGTTGAAAATTATAATGTGTAACTCTTTAAGAGTTACGAAAAAGTACGTGGCGTTGCATCCTCTCAGTCTTCTCTTTGAATGTGTGTTCCCCTCCCTGAAACCCCCCCCCCCCACCCTCCATATCCACGTCCTGGGATGGAACAAGAATGCCTAATATATGTTCCTGCAGGCATCCAAATACCCGGCGAGGTGTAACAGATGACAGGCTCAGTTGAATTCCATTTTTCTCCTCCTTAAAAAAATTTCCGCGGTTTCCGCGTTTTCGACCTTGCTATTATAGCCAGATCGAAAACGCGGAAACCGCGGAAAAAACATCGCGATACACAATGTTCCGCGGTTTCCGCGTTTTCGACCTTGCTATTATTGCCAGATCGAAAACGCGGAAACCGCGGAAAACTTTCGGACTTAGAAAATTTTTAATGACTGTACACATATGTGTACGTACTTCAAAGAAAACCCGTTAACGAGAGAGGAGACATTCAAAAGTTCGCCTACGGTAAAGGGCGTTGTGGGCGAAGTGGGCGGACGTTTCCCTACTCTCCCCACGAGTACATCGATTAAACCCGGGGCTCCATCCCCTCGGCTCTCTGTAGTTAAATTGTGTTGAAAATTATAATGTGTAACTCTTTAAGAGTTACGAAAAAGTACGTGGCGTTGCATCCTCTCAGTCTTCTCTTTGAATGTGTGTTCCCCTCCCTGAAACCCCCCCCCCCACCCTCCATATCCACGTCCTGGGATGGAACAAGAATGCCTAATATATGTTCCTGCAGGCATCCAAATACCCGGCGAGGTGTAACAGATGACAGGCTCAGTTGAATTCCATTTTTCTCCTCCTTAAAAAAATTTCCGCGGTTTCCGCGTTTTCGACCTTGCTATTATAGCCAGATCGAAAACGCGGAAACCGCGGAAAAAACATCGCGATACACAATGTTCCGCGGTTTCCGCGTTTTCGACCTTGCTATTATTGCCAGATCGAAAACGCGGAAACCGCGGAAAACTTTCGGACTTAGAAAATTTTTAATGACTGAACACATATGTGTACGTACTTCAAAGAAAACCCGTTAACGAGAGAGGAGACATTCAAAAGTTCGCCTACGGTAAAGGGCGTTGTGGGCGAAGTGGGCGGACGTTTCCCTACTCTCCCCACGAGTACATCGATTAAACCCGGGGCTCCATCCCCTCGGCTCTCTGTAATTAAATTGTGTTGAAAATTATAATGTGTAACTCTTTAAGAGTTACGAAAAAGTACGTGGCGTTGCATCCTCTCAGTCTTCTCTTTGAATGTGTGTTCCCCTCCCTGAAACCCCCCCCCCACCCTCCATATCCACGTCCTGGGATGGAACAAGAATGCCTAATATATGTTCCTGCAGGCATCCAAATACCCGGCGAGGTGTAACAGATGACAGGCTCAGTTGAATTCCATTTTTCTCCTCCTTAAAAAAATTTCCGCGGTTTCCGCGTTTTCGACCTTGCTATTATAGCCAGATCGAAAACGCGGAAACCGCGGAAAAAACATCGCGATACACAATGTTCCGCGGTTTCCGCTTTTTCGACCTTGCTATTATTGCCAGATCGAAAACGCAGAAACCGCGGAAAACTTTCGGACTTAGAAAATTTTTAATGACTGAACACATATGTGTACGTACTTCACAGAAACCTGTTAACGAGAGAGGAGACATTCAAAAGTTCGCCTACGGTAAAGGGCGTTGTGGGCGAAGTGGGCGGGCGTTTCCCTTCTCTCCCCACGAGTACACCGATTAAACCCGGGGCTCCATCCCCTCGGCTCTCTGTAGTTAAATTGTGTTGAAAATTATAATGTGTAACTCTTTAAGAGTTACGAAAAAGTACGTGGCGTTGCATCCTCTCAGTCTCCTCTTTGAATGTGTGTTCCCCTCCCTGAAACCCCCCCCCCCACCCTCCATATCCACGTCCTGGGATGGAACAAGAATGCCTAATATATGTTCCTGCAGGCATCCAAATACCCGGCGAGGTGTAACAGATGACAGGCTCAGTTGAATTCCATTTTTCTCCTCCTTAAAAAAAATTTCCGCGGTTTCCGCGTTTTCGACCTTGCTATTATAGCCAGATCGAAAACGCGGAAACCGCGGAAAAAACATCGCGATACACAATGTTCCGCGGTTTCCGCGTTTTCGACCTTGCTATTATTGCCAGATCGAAAACGCGGAAACCGCGGAAAACTTTCGGACTTAGAAAATTTTTAATGACTGAACACATATGTGTACGTACTTCTCAGAAAACCCGTTAACGAGAGAGGAGACATTCAAAAGTGCGCCTACGGTAAAGGGCGTTGTGGGCGAAGTGGGCGGACCTTTCCCTACTCTCCCCACGAGTACATCGATTAAACCCGGGGCTCCATCCCCTCGGCTCTCTGTAGTTAAATTGTGTTGAAAATTATAATGTGTAACTCTTTAAGAGTTACGAAAAAGTACGTGGCGTTGCATCCTCTCAGTCTCCTCTTTGAATGTGTGTTCCCCTCCCTGAAACCCCCCCCCCCGCCACCCTCCATATCCACGTCCTGGGATGGAACAAGAATGCCTAATATATGTTCCTGCAGGCATCCAAATACCCGGCGAGGTGTAACAGATGACAGGCTCAGTTGAATTCCATTTTTCTCCTCCTTAAAAAAATTTCCGCGGTTTCCGCGTTTTCAACCTTGCTATTATAGCCAGATCGAAAACGCGGAAACCGCGGAAAAACATCGCGATACACAATGTTCCGCGGTTTCCGAGTTTTCGACCTTGCTATTATTGCCAGATCGAAAACGCGGAAACCGCGGAAAACTTTCGGACTTAGAAAATTTTTAATGACTGTACACATATGTGTACGTACTTCACAGAAAACCTGTTAACGAGAGAGGAGACATTCAAAAGTTCGCCTACGGTAAAGGGCGTTGTGGGCGAAGTGGGCGGACGTTTCCCTTCTCTCCCCACGAGTACACCGATTAAACCCGGGGCTCCATCCCCTCGGCTCTCTGTAGTTAAATTGTGTTGAAAATTATAATGTGTAACTCTTTAAGAGTTACGAAAAAGTACGTGGCGTTGCATCCTCTCAGTCTCCTCTTTGAATGTGTGTTCCCCTCCCTGAAACCCCCCCCCCCACCCTCCATATCCACGTCCTGGGATGGAACAAGAATGCCTAATATATGTTCCTGCAGGCATCCAAATACCCGGCGAGGTGTAACAGATGACAGGCTCAGTTGAATTCCATTTTTCTCCTCCTTAAAAAAAATTTCCGCGGTTTCCGCGTTTTCGACCTTGCTATTATAGCCAGATCGAAAACGCGGAAACCGCGGAAAAAACATCGCGATACACAATGTTCCGCGGTTTCCGCGTTTTCGACCTTGCTATTATTGCCAGATCGAAAACGCGGAAACCGCGGAAAACTTTCGGACTTAGAAAATTTTTAATGACTGAACACATATGTGTACGTACTTCTCAGAAAACCCGTTAACGAGAGAGGAGACATTCAAAAGTGCGCCTACGGTAAAGGGTGTTGTGGGCGAAGTGGGCGGACCTTTCCCTTCTCTCCCCACGAGTACATCGATTAAACCCGGGGCTCCATCCCCTCGGCTCTCTGTAGTTAAATTGTGTTGAAAATTATAATGTGTAACTCTTTAAGAGTTACGAAAAAGTACGTGGCGTTGCATCCTCTCAGTCTCCTCTTTGAATGTGTGTTCCCCTCCCTGAACCCCCCCCCCGCCACCCTCCATATCCACGTCCTGGGATGGAACAAGAATGCCTAATATATGTTCCTGCAGGCATCCAAATACCCGGCGAGGTGTAACAGATGACAGGCTCAGTTGAATTCCATTTTTCTCCTCCTTAAAAAAATTTCCGCGGTTTCCGCGTTTTCGACCTTGCTATTATAGCCAGATCGAAAACGCGGAAACCGCGGTAAAAACATCGCGATACACAATGTTCCGCGGTTTCCGCGTTTTCGACCTTGCTATTATTGCCAGATCGAAAACGCGGAAACCGCGGAAAACTTTCGGACTTAGAAAATTTTTAATGACTGTACACATATGTGTACGTACTTCACAGAAAACCTGTTAACGAGAGAGGAGACATTCAAAAGTTCGCCTACGGTAAAGGGCGTTGTGGGCGAAGTGGGCGGACGTTTCCCTTCTCTCCCCACGAGTACACCGATTAAACCCGGGGCTCCATCCCCTCGGCTCTCTGTAGTTAAATTGTGTTGAAAATTATAATGTGTAACTCTTTAAGAGTTACGAAAAAGTACGTGGCGTTGCATCCTCTCAGTCTTCTCTTTGAATGTGTGTTCCCCTCCCTGAACCACCCCCCACCCTCCATATCCACGTCCTGGGATGGAACAAGAATGCCTAATATATGTTCCTGCAGGCATCCAAATACCCGGCGAGGTGTAACAGATGACAGGCTCAGTTGAATTCCATTTTTCTCCTCCTTAAAAAAATTTCCGCGGTTTCCGCGTTTTCGACCTTGCTATTATAGCCAGATCGAAAACGCGGAAACCGCGGAAAAAACATCGCGATACACAATGTTCCGCGGTTTCCGCGTTTTCGACCTTGCTATTATTGCCAGATCGAAAACGCGGAAACCGCGGAAAACTTTCGGACTTAGAAAATTTTTAATGACTGTACACATATGTGTACGTACTTCACAGAAAACCTGTTAACGAGAGAGGAGACATTCAAAAGTTCGCCTACGGTAAAGGGCGTTGTGGGCGAAGTGGGCGGACGTTTCCCTTCTCTCCCCACGAGTACACCGATTAAACCCGGGGCTCCATCCCCTCGGCTCTCTGTAGTTAAATTGTGTTGAAAATTATAATGTGTAACTCTTTAAGAGTTACGAAAAAGTACGTGGCGTTGCATCCTCTCAGTCTCCTCTTTGAATGTGTGTTCCCCTCCCTGAAACCCCCCCCCCACCCTCCATATCCACGTCCTGGGATGGAACAAGAATGCCTAATATATGTTCCTGCAGGCATCCAAATACCCGGCGAGGTGTAACAGATGACAGGCTCAGTTGAATTCCATTTTTCTCCTCCTTAAAAAAAATTTCCGCGGTTTCCGCGTTTTCGACCTTGCTATTATAGCCAGATCGAAAAAGTACGTATGCATAGCATAACTTCTGCTTTACAGGAATAGCACAAGTTCCTTGTGTCAAAATACTTTCAGTACGGTTGAACTAATACAAGCAAGACATAGTGAGGCCATGAACCACCTAACTTTGTGATTCATACACAGAACATTGACAACTGTTTTAGAAGTCTTTTGGTTTTAAATTTACCTACACCTGTATCAACTAATTAAATTTTAAAACACAACAAATTATCATGGTTATAGAACCATTCATCTCATGAAAGTATGTTTCTCCTTCTGACAAATGCATTTTTCAAAATATTTTTATGTTTATGCATTTGTAATTGTTGCACGCCATATAAGCTAATTGTTGTATCACACATCAATATGATATACCTCTACAAACTTTTGTCTGTGGTTTGTATGATAACTTAACCAAGATATGTGTATGAAACAGATTTTAGCTCCACTTCTAAGAAAGTTTTAATACTGATCATAAAGATTTACCAATCAGGTTTCCTAGGAGCCAAATTATTCAGATCAATCTCTTCAACAACAGGTTCTGGTTTTGCAGCTTCCAACTGGTCTTGAATGTGATCCTCAACTGGGGAGAGAAAAATTTCATGGACGATGGAAAGTAAAATTTATCAAAAAAAATATCAGTTTTACAATGAAAGAACCACTATAACCATGGTACTTATTCAAGGGAATCCATTGAATGTGACAATCTGAAAAGAGACAATTTATACATCATCCCTCATTTCTTGCACATTGTTTTACATATACTATACACAACAGCACATATCTTTCACAGACCATGGGCTGACATCGGAGTAGCCTAACCCTCCCCCTCCCCCCTCCACCCAATTCACACTTTTTGGTCTAGGACTGTCATAATACAAATATCTTCACTTCTCCAATGTACCCTACCCACTCCCCACCCTCACCCCTATGGTCCTACCCTTCTACCCCCTCTAAATAAATATGATGTTGTTGACACAATAACCAAAACTGTATGAACACATACTGTAGTTACACATCTAACAAAAGTCACGTTTGTGATTCATTACATGGACCTTCATTCCATTAGACAGGCCCTCAAGGTTAAGAATGGACTCCTGCAGAGGCACTGTTAGTGAAGAATCAGTGTCATTGGTTCACTTCTTAAACCTTTACTATCCTTACCCCATAAGCATATGGTACCATTTTGATGGGGGGCACAAACTGTTTTGCCCAAATCTCTGAGCCTTATTAGAAAACTTTTGCCTGAGTTTTTACAAATTCTGCACAAATATTGGGGTTGTCCAAAAATTTGGGGGCAGAGTGCCCCCTGTCCCCTCCCCCCCCCCCCGCACATATGCCTATGGTCACCCCACATTAGAAAACTGTTTTGCAAACCTGATTACACAGAGCATGAAATTTCAATGTAATATCAGAGTGCTTCCTCATTTAGTTTACCTTCAGCAAGCTTTGCAGGTGGCTGTACTTTTTCCTGCAAGGTATCATCTTCTGGCTTGTAGTTTTTAAAAGCAACTTCTTTCCTGTGGGAATGAATTACAGGTTGACAAGTTTATTGCTTATTTCATGTTGTTAGAGTGCTGAGAAACATTTACACAAGAACTGTCATAAACCATACTTCTACATTCCATACAAATAATTATCTTAATACCTACACAGAGACAAATGCCTAGTAATGGTGAAAACATTGAGCTAGTAAACTAGGTATGCGTATTGTTTGTTATATATTATTCTTTAGTTATTCTTACATCATAAAACAGTTACATTAATTGTGATGAGAGGATTACAAAAAAAGTAGGATAGGAAATTAAAACTTTCCCCAATTCTCACCTCACTGTCAACAACTTATTGAATTCTGAAAATGAATTTATAAGTAGTAGTAAATTTATTAATTACTTTACATACTACAGCTTCACAAAGCAATTTGATGCCATGTCATGATGCCTAATGTTCTACCCATGCCAGGATGCCTGAAGATGTATACACTTTCCCTGTCATGCCAATCAACACTCAAATCTCCATTTCCCATTTCTTGATATTTTAAAATGTGTTCAAGAGTTTTTATCTTTGCAAAATTGCATGTGTGTGTGTGTGTGTGTGGGGGGGGGGGGGGGGGCCGGGAGGGAAAGAAGACAGGAAGGGTAGCAAATGGTTGGTACTTCTCATCAGCAGATGCATTTTCTTGTCCTAATGTAAAAGGCAACATCATGTGTTGTTTTTTGTTTAAAAATGCACTTGCAGCATCCATACACTTTTGAATTTACAGAACTCTCTGCCTTTTTCATGACCTTGAAGCATCTCAGCTCAAATTTAAGGACCTTTACACAATTATGTACCTAGAATAGGATATACTTGTTGGCCATTTTGTATATAGTAAACAGACAAGTAGTAGGCCTACTTTTAAAAGTGGCAGAGGGGCCTTGAATGCTTCTCTTAGTAGATATGCATAAGGTGGAAAAAAGCAGGAATCTGGGAAGCAGTATGCCAGGAACTGGTATTTACAGGGACATTTTGGAAACTGGGAAATAAAGCTTTTTTGTAAATAAAATCATGTAAAAAATTGTGGGTAATTTTTATGTGGGAAATGAACATTTTTGTGAGCCCAGCAGATGGATACCCTCTAAATCTTTGTTACTATTAATAAAGCACTGTGTGGTGGGAAGAGTGAGAGCAGTGTCACTACAAGATTAAGCTGAAGAAGACAGGAGAACCATTTTTCATTTTTTCCTCATATTCATGCTTCTCAACCCTTGATAAAAAGTGCTTCAGTCACTTACTTGGCAGTTTCAGTTTGACCACTCTCTAGAGAACTGTCAGAGACAGGAATTTTTGTCAAGGGTTCCTCTGAGTCATCCTATCACAAGAAAAATATAACATAATCAATTATGGGCAAAAGAATATTATTTCAAATAATCAGAGTCTCAAATATTAGAAAAAGTGTAAAATGTAAACATTCACAATGAAAAATTATAATACTTTTACCTGCAAGCTGTTTTTTTATAATTCAATTGTATCTGTTAACATGAGCACTGAGCAAGTAAAATTCTTGCACATACACATGCTGACCACTACCTTTGTCACCATGGGATAGACTCAAAATTTTCTGTTTTTCATCCTTTTGTAAAAGAACAAATGTAAACTTAAATTCAAAATGGGCAGTATCTACAGATGTACATAGGAATGTTTTGTAATCCCCCAATAGAGCTAGGGTGGAGCTTCAGCCATATGGAACAGTTGCTAAGTCAAGGAAGAAATGTTAGTTTAGTTATCACTTTTGATGAGATAGAAACAGAACCTTTTGGGACTGGAGAGGAAGAAAATTTTCAATAACTCATTTAGATATGAAAGGGCTAAGCCATTAATTATCTAATAAATCATTTAATGTACTTTAAATTTGATCCTTCTTTTGATAGGTAACCACTGCAGTTCGGCTAAAATATTTGTGACACTGCCAAAGCTTTTAACTGATTACATGTTCAGAAGTTACTTTATCTAGTGATATTCTGGCTATAGCCTGGAGGATGGGGATGATTATGGCCGTATGGCGATCATACCATTGTGGGCCAGGGAGGTCATAACAGCACTGAGGAGACACCAATGCGATCAGATAGTGAATCAGTAACCCAATTGTTTGATATAGGCCTTGGTCTTAAGAACATCCAAGTCTCAGTAGTTAAAGAATAGGGGAGAAAAATGTGACAAAGCCAAGAATTGTTGTGGTGAAGCTAAAATCTTGGAGTATGAAGGATAAGATTTTAAAGGTGGGCCAGAAATCTACACCACAATGCAGAAGGGAAGAATGTTTTTATTAGCCCAGATGAAATGAAGGAGGAGCAAAAGAAAACTTCTGAATTGAGACAAGAGCTCAGGAAAAGAAAGCTAACTGACAAGGACCTAGTTATCTACAAGGGCCAAACGATGAAAAAGCCAGAGTGGGGTGTGGCAGTTGAGTTATCAGTAGATGGCCTGGCTAAAAAGGAAGGTACTGTGTTAGTACCTCCAGTGTAAATGTGTTTCCAAAGGATAGTGTAAATAGTGACGTACATACAAAGTTTATTGTAAACAGTGATGCAAGAGCTATAGATTGTGTGCATTCTGTAAATACGGAAGATGGTATTAGTTGTGGCACAGGCATAAACGTAGATAGTGATACAAGTACACCAATTGATGGTGTCCATCAAAAAGATTCTGGTTATCTTGAGATGAGTTCTGTTAAATACAAGGAGTCTTATCAACAAAATGGATAAGATGAAGGCATATGTTCATGACTGCAAACCTGATATAATTATGGACACTGAAGCTTGGGCAAAGGAAACAATCAGGGATTCAGAACTGCATTTATGTGACTTTCATCTTAGTTAGGAAGGACAGAAGTGATAGAGTTGGGGGAGGTTGTTTGATTTATGTGAAAAGTGATGTCAACATTGTAGAGGTACAAGACCTTACTGGAACAAGGGACACTGAATCAGTTTGATGCAGGTTGCATTTGCCTACATCCACACTTTTATTGGGAGTTTGTTATCATAATCCTAGTTCAAATGAGGAACAAGAGAGCACTGCACAATTTAATTAGCAGGGCATGTAGCCAAGGGTATTATACCCTAATTTGTGGTGACTTTAATAAAAAATCAATGAACTGGAACATTCTTTAATGCAATGAGGAGGACAGGAAATTTTTAGACTTGATCTCGGTGCGTTTCCTAGAGCAACATGTCAAGGAGCCTACAAGGGGAGGGCAGTTTATTAGATCTAGTGTTGACTACTAATTCGAATATGGTGGATAATGTCTTTGTATCTGAACCACTTGGTAATAGTGACCACAACATGGTTTGTTTCAGTCTTATTTGTGGCACTACACTAAAGGTTTGGAAGGATATAGTATTTCACTAAAGGAATGCTGACTATGTAGGGATGAGAAAAGTTATAAACTATGTGAACTGTCCTGATTTTGATTCATGCGCTGTAGATGAGTTGTTGCACCTTTTTTAATCAAAAGTAGTTGAGGCTGTCCATCTTTATGTCCCTAAAAAGGCCAGAAATGGTGGTTCTAGCAAACCACTTTAGTGGAACTGTAAAATCCATGATGGGAGGAAACTGATGCTAAAAGTATGACAGAGACAAAGAAATACAGGAATTTATCAGGATTATGTATGACACTGCATTCCTCTATTTTTGTGCGTCCCCTATTTTTGTGCAGTACGTACATATATCCTTAAGCCTACATCTATTTTAGGATAGCCTAACTGCACGAAAAGACAGGTCTCCATCCTATAAAAAAAGATCAAGAAATATAGTTGTTAGTGAGATTAGAAAAACTAAAAATGTTACAAGAACAAGTTAGCAAAGAATATTAAATCTAATCCTAAAGCCTTTAATGAATACCCTCGAAGTAAGATACACATCAAAGACAAGGTTGGTCCATTGGAAAATGTTAATGGAGTGACCATTACCTCAGATGAGGAAACAGCAGAAGTGCTCAATAATTACTTTGCATCAGTGTTTACCACTGAGGATCTTAAGTCCATGCTCACTCCTATTAGTCTTTTCAGTTATGACTATCGGTCCATTTTTCCTAACTCTTTTATTCCAAGTGATGAAGTTTCAGACAAGCTTAAAGCCCTCTACTGTAGGCTGGTAAAGTGCCTGGGGTGTCAGTATTTGTCCTGATGTTCCCATTCAACTATGGAATGTTGTTAGCGAATCCTTGAGTTAAATTTTTTCAAAAAGTTTCCAGGAAAGCGTGGTACCTGAAGACTGGAGGAATGCTAATGTTATGCCAATTTTTAAAAAAGGGTAAAGAAGCCTTGACAGTAATTACAGACCAGTAAGCTTGACTTCTATATGTAGTAAAGTCATGGAATCATCCTTAGAGACAGTATTATTGATCATCTGGAAGGGAACAGCCTTATTCATGAGACACAGCATGGTTTCTGTAAGGGAAAATCGTGTCTTACAAATTTATTGTTATTTCTTGAGGATGTGACTGAGTAAGTTGACGATGGTTCCCCAGTTGATGTTTTATATAGGACTTAAGCAAGGCCTTTGATAAAGTGCCACATGAAAGATTGCTGAAAAAGTTGTCTACTCATGGAATTGATGTATGTATCACTAATTGGATTAGAGCTTGGCTCTTTCATAAAAAACAGAGAGTGGTAGTAAATGGGGTTTCTTCAAGCTCGTGTCCTGTAACAAGTGGTGTGCCACAAGGATCAGTTCTAGGACCAACACTGTTTATTATTTACATCAATGATATTGACAGGGCTGTTTGCAGCAAAATCGTTAAATTTCCTGATGACACAAAAATATACTGGAAAGTAAGTACAGGTAAGTACAGGGCTGCAGGAGACAACTTGCCTACAGAACAACTTATGCAAATTAGTGGATTGGAGCAAGGACTACCAATGTAATGTAAATTGGAAAAGGGAATCCAAATCATGACTATTTTACCAATAATGTATAGCTCACTGAAGTGTCGGAAGAAAAGGACCTTGGTGTAACTATTGATAGTCCCTTTCTGTCAGTGGCCATGTAGCTAAAACTGTTAAAACAGCAAACCAGATTGTGGAGCTCCAGATTGTAGGGAACCAGAATGTAAAAGGTGTTATGAGGACAAAAGCAAGCCAAAAATTTTATGATTTTACAAAAGTCTGGTGAGACCTCACCTTGATTACTGCTCCCATATGTGGAGGCCATACCTTCAACAAGATATCGACTTAATTGAAGGTGTACAGAGGAGGATAACAAAACTGATTCCCAACCTCTGTGATAAGGATTATTCAGAGAGACTATGTACTAATTTAATGTCTCTGGAAAAAAGAAGGCACAGGGCTGACTTGATTGAAGTTTTCAAAATTATGAGAGGTTTTGACAGAATCCCTGTTCATGCTCTGTTTCAACTAAAAATCCATCAGAATTCCCGCATGATCACAAGTGGGCATGAGATTAGGTCACTTAAGCAGTGACCTAATCTTATGCTGAGACGTTTATACTACTTTTCCGAGCATGTCATTGATGACTGGAACTCTGCCGCCAGAAGTTATTAAAGCCAAAACCATTTTACAGTTCAAAAGGATCACAGGACCTCTATTCAAGAGAAGCTTGGGGGGCATTCAACAAGCTTAAGGAAGCTATCTGCCCCATTAACCAACCGGGGCACTAGGGACTTTGCTATACCAGGCCTAGTTCCTGGTGGACCAGGTATGTAGACCCCTCCAATGCTGGTACCATGGCATGAGGAGGCATGCAGCCTCCTAGAAGCTTTGGGGTAATGGCAAAATGAGCTCATTGGTATGCTTTTTTTTAAACGGACATTCAAATGACACTCTATAATACAGGAGACCATAGGCGTAGGAGCCCAAGTTGATTTGGGGGGCTGTAACAACTTGCCCGAAAAATAAAACCAAAAATTGCTGTGCGCTCCACGCGCTTTCAACATGTTAATGTGCATATCATATAGGCATGCATAGGGTATCAAGCCTTCCTTAGCCTCTTTTAGAAAAAATCTCCAAAGGTACTTTTTAAGCTTGTATTAATCCCATGAATTGTTTACTGTTCCTGTCTATTAGCACTCCTCTCAGGGTCTAGGTGTAGGTCGAGTTTGGTATTTGGGGTGGGTGGGGGTAAGGTGGTGGGATTTGTATTAATTGGTTAGGTAGTTTTGTTTTTCTTTTTCTATGTGTATTCATCCTTGCTTTTCGTTTTTCTCAGGGAATGTCACTTCTCGATAAGCCCTACAGGGTTTCTAAGTGCACTTCCTTTCACGCTTTTTGTTACTTATACGCTTCTATTATTTGTTTGTAAATTTGTGTTGTGATAAAACAAAAATAAATGAAATGAAATGAAGTCACACAGCATGCCAATTACATACAATAATTTGCTGTGTTACTACTTTCCATATTGGTTTAAGTTTTTGCGGAAGTCGTTACAATAATACTGATATTAATCAGTGGTGTAGCCAGGATTTCTCTCATGGGGGTGAGGGGACAGGCATTATGTTGTGTGATAGCCGGCCTGGGGAGGGGTTAAAGGGGAGGGGAAACCCCCTCCCCTTTGAGAATTTTTTAAAAATTGGGTGTCCTTACATGCAATCTGGTGCCACATATCCTCCCTTTGAAGTAAAATTTGTGTTAAAACATAATTTAGGTATTTTTGGTACTATTAAAAAAAATCGGTATCACTCCTATTCTTTGAAAATTTTTGAAAAATTAGGTGTCCTTACATGCAATTGCCACATATGCTGCCTTTCAAATAAAATTTGTTGTTAAAAATTTACGTATTTTACATAGAAAAAATTCGGCATCAGTGAGGGTGGGGCATGCCTGGTCCAACGGCCCCTCAAATCTGACAATCATAATATCGAACCATTAAAAACACACTGTTGAATTAATACCGAATATACAGGTGCTAGTGCAATTCAAATCAGAACTGTATTTTAATTGCCATGGAAGTTTTTTTTAAACTATTGACTACCACTAGCTACATCATTGCATTATTTTCCTATCAGTAGGTGCCCGAAAAATTCGCAGGCGTGATTGGCCCACTATCTCACATGGTGGAGTACTGAGTGGGGCTTAAGCTTACCTTAGCTTAATTATCCCACATGGGGGAGAGAGCAAGCTCTTGACCAACCCAACACAGCAGAGAAACGGGCTTGAACTTTATACGTCTTTGAACCCAAAATTGTCATCAATTAAATATACCAAAACTGTCGACGTTGGCTGTATAAACATCGAAATTTTGACTCGTTAGTTCATAACTCTACCGGATTGTTTGGAAGTAGCCTATGTTAATTTTTAGTTGGTCCACAGGCTGAAGAGTCCAGAATGAGGAAAACTTAAGATTCCCGATTTTTTTTTCTTAAAAAGGTAAGGTTCTGGGCTTCAAGTATTTACATATCGGGGTATTTTGTTAACATGTTCCAGAAACAACTAGGTTAGTAGGTCTAAGCCTAGTTTCGCGAGACTACTGCAACTGGTTTGGAGTTGGACATTTGACTCACCATGACGCACATCATTCAGACTAACTGACGTACCATCCGTGTGCCATTGACGCACCCTGAGTCACATTTTTCAGTAACCATGACCCACCCAGTGACGTACCCTGTCCGGGGGTCCGATAGTCCGTCATACAATTGATAGGTGCATTACATCCAAATTTCTTTCAAAAATCATAAAATTATAGTACCATTATTGAGAAAAAGTGCTGGGTGAAATGTTTTTATTTTAACATGAGTGGTGGGCACAATTCACTAGTCTCGGGCGGGGCCGCCCAGCGCTGCCTGGCGTAGTGACATCCCTGGATGAATTGTATTTTTATCAACATTTTCCTGAGCTGTTTTGGGGTGAATTAAAACACACAACATGCACGCTTAAAGAGCAAAGTGTAACTTAAATCACACTTTCAATAAATTCTATGTCAGGTTTGCCAAAAATCCATAGATTTGATTAAAAAATCATTAGCCAGTTCAAATCTCTCAAAAGCGGTATTCTACCACTCAAATCGGTAGGGTTGGCAAGTATGACTCCACAGTTAGGTTAGGCCTAAGACTATATGTGTGTTAGCTTCTTGTTTGTATGACTCATGAGGGTCTGCTTGTACAAATACTGCTTTGTCAAGCCTCATTCACTGTCTGATTAATTTTTACTAGCCTATGGATCTGGCAGGGTTCGAAATAACGCATGCACACGTGCACCAGTGCATGTAACTTTTTGTCAGTGCATGCAACTTTGAGTTGCTTACCAGCACGCGTGCATGTAGGCCTAAACCCAATGGTAGTTAAAAGAGAAATGTATTAAAGGTAGAGTCACAGATTTTCCGCTTGAAAAATCACCACATTCCGTTTTTAACTTCTAAAATTCTGTAAAATTCCATTTCAAGCATAGACAAATTCCGAAATTTTCGTTTGAAGCCTACTGTGTATGAGCAGCCTATGCTAACACACTATTGCATAGGCAAATTGCAGCCTATACCGAGAAAATTTTGACGATTTTCAATAAGTTGCGTCTCCTTTTTGGATCATATTTTTGATGGATTTTGATAATTTAAGGGGTTAATTGCCATCATTATAGATAGTAAAATGTCTGTGTATCTCTTGCATAAATTCAGACATTCATTTGATATGGTTTTGGAGAATAATAGGTCATCTTTTCTATCAAAAAGTTACATGTATTTTGAGCTGGATAAATTTTTGCTAAATTCCGCGGAGAATTGCCAAGGTTCCGTCCCTTTTTTTTTGGGGGGGGGGGGGGGGAGCTAGATGTAATTATGGTATCATCGTGCATGCCTAGCCATTGCTAGGTGGCATGCATCATCTCACTGATTGTTCCTACTTAAGTCAAGGCTATTGTAAAAGGAAGAAACAGGGGTAAATTAGTTTCTTAATCTTTCATTGTCATACTTCAATGGTGCATGTAAGAATTTATTTGTGCAGGTAAAATTTTAAAGTTACATGCACAAGTGCATGTAACTTCTTTTTTCTAAATCGAACTCTGGGATCTGGATCTGGATAAATACTGCACAACACTCCTGGTGGAGTCAAACGTGCAGGGTTGGGTGTGCGCATGAAGTTAGTCGTCCCGTCTGAGAATCCTCAAGGCTGCGCTCTTGAACTGCTTGGGGTCCTCGAGATCTGTTATGTTCTGGGGGAGAAGGTTCCAGTCCATGACGGTCCGAGGAAAGAAACTGTATTTGTAGCAGTCCTTATTGGTTGGTACATGTAAAAAGCTATTTGAATGATGATGCCTAGAAGGTCGCCGGACCGGTTGAAGGTTGTTCATTGGCAAGGCTAGGAGACCCAATCTGGCTTTGTGAAAAATTGCTAGCCTGTTGACAGTATGCCTGACTTTAAGGCTATCCCACCCTAGATCAAGATTTCAACATTTCAGTCACGCTACTATGGGGGGGAATAGTCATTACAGACAAACCTAGCAGCCCTACGTTGAATTTGCTCAACCTTATTGGATAGGGAAACGGTGTAGGGATCCCAAACGGAAGATGAATATGCTGTATGGGTGTATGCTGTATGGGTGTATGTAATGGCATGTAATAATTTTACTTCGCAGAACTAGGTCTTACGTCTACGATTAGCTCAGATACAGAAGTTTACTTTCGCCCTGAGTAAGTCAAACCTCCCTTCATACCGCATGCTTTTCCTCATCTGAGACTTTCTTCCTCTTAAGAGCCTGAAGACGTTCTTTCCTCTTTCGCGCTGCTTCTTCTAAAGAGCCCACAGATTCCATGCTTGAAAGTTCATAAATTTTTACGTCGTTTTCTAAACAGTACTGCCGTTTGGCTGGCTCAAATAGTCAGTGTAACCCTGATGAGGTAACGTGTTTGCATGCGCCTTTGGGGATTTGATGTAAACATGTTCCCTTCATCAGAGTAACACTGACTAGCCTCGAATGAACTTGAAATGACAGACGACATAATCATATATGTCTAAGGGTAGGCATTTTTGTTTGGTCAGCCCCTTTATGTTGTCGTATCATAAGAAACCTATCCAACTCTCTCCAACACACTGTACGTAGGCCAACACATTCTGACATTACACAGCTGTACAGCAATCAGGCAAAAAGTGCATGTAGTCTGAGTACTGTAGGCTACCAATACCATGTGAGCGAAGGAGAATCATGAAGGGATTACAAACGACAATTAAGTCAATATTTTGAAGAAGGCTAAGAGAGAAAATGATGCGAGAGGTGTTGTTTTTACTTTCATCGTTCTTGGTCTGCTGGAAAGGAGTTTATCCCTTTCTTGACATTGATGAGCTGAAAAACATTCACTATGATATAGACATCGTCGACCAACCAGTTCTTTATGGCAGGGTAATTTGTTCATTTTGCTTGCCTAACAAGGTTATAAAGGCCATAGTGGTAAGCTTATCCTATATAGTCTAACAGAGGCCTAAGAGCTAACTGAAAAGAAAAGTACAATGAAATCATGTTTATGATGAAATTGACTCATGTTTCAAACAAAACTACAGGGCTGATATGCAGTCAGAATCCAATTTTCATCACAAGGAGATCATGTTTTTGGGAGATGTTTTGGGAGGTTATGGGCCTACGGTAGTGGCTATTGACCGGGCTGCTGGGGACGATTATTACATACGTAACCGTTCCGGCTGCAAACAGCAGCACAAATTTCCTCCTAATCTGCAATCACCCATAACAAAGATGAAAGTTTTTTTTGAGTAACCTTCTGTCTCCTTAATAAGGCTATAAAACGACTTAAATTCCACTCATACATCCATCTTTTTAAGTGTTCATAAAAGGCTAAAGACAGTAGTCAGTGCACACGCGCATACATTATATACTCTAACTTGCTGATTTACTGCACTGTGCTAGCCAATGCCACATGCACACATATGCATGCATAAACACTGTATTGTACTCTGGATTGCATAGTTTGTCAGTCGCGCAGAACTTCTTCTGCACGCACTTTCAGTTTATTTACCGATTTTACGATGAATCGGCGCTCAAGTAAATGGAGTAAATGTTAAAACTAGCTAAGGGATTTTCCCCAGCATGGGTTATATTGCATAGGGCTTTTAATGTTTCTTTCATGTTTTAACAGGTTGGAACATTTGTTTATCATTGTACAGTGTTTAAATTAAAGGTACTTTCACAGTTTAATACAATTGCTGAGGGTTATCGATCATTTTAAGGAGAATATAAAAGTCACCCACAAAAAGTAACAAACAAGACTGTATAAGGTGCAAGATCATATGACTTTCGCAAATTGGCATTTTGTAACACTAAGAGTATAAGTAGAAGTCAAAGTTGCTGAGATAGTATGAGCATTTTAACTCTAACACATGCTATGCTATTCCATCTCTTTGCACATTGAGATGAAAAAAAAAATTGTGAACAAGCCAGATCTGTTGTTCAGCACATACAGTATGTAAGATTGACATGTTTCGTTGCAGACATGCAAGCATTTTGTTTACAACCAAAACTCTACGCCATCAAATCCATTCATACTAGCACTACCAATACTATGCCATGCAATTGCTGTCTGCAGATCATACCAGAACGCATTGACTGATAGCATAGGCCTAGCCCTGCTGTTGAAATTAAGAAACCATCCCTACTGTTCTTCCATCGAAGACACCTTGCACAGATTGCGGCATTTTGGTACTTAAAAAGTTTAACTTATAGGCTACAGCTCTGTTCATAACTTCTCACTCACAATCAAAGCATGGATTGTTTTATCAAAATATTTCACACATGCTTAAGGCATTCATTCGCATTGTAATGATAATTTTTCCACCAATCAATGGGTCAAGTTTTAGCATAAATTGATGTGGTTTGATTGCACATTATAGTCTAGGTCTACAGTGATTTTGGCCATTGCGACTCTTGCTAGACAATGGAATATGTCATATAGTTGGCCTAAACTCAAAAACAATCGCTTATTGATTGATTACAAATGTGTTTTTGTAAACGCAATGAATTGGTGCAGATGTTTTTTATAGGTCCACATGAAAATTTCATGTTTTGATGAGAAAATTTAATGGTGAGCTGGTTAAAATTTTTGAATATGTAAACTGCTTTTAGGGCTACTATTTTCGGCTTTAATTTTTCATGGACCGAGAATGTAATTAGCCAATGGTTGGCCAGAATCTTGTCAACAAGCTTATACATAATGATGACCAAATTGTTATGTTTTTCATAGACAATCTGCAAACAAAATATGTTTGTTGTTGCATGGAGCTCACGATACGATCTGAATGAGTGAACGGTATTTTCTTTTTGAGTACTCAAGAAAATGTCTCTGATAATGTTTTGTAAGCTGTTTTATCATTTTACAGGGTCTAACCATGTCTTAGACCAAATAACAATTTTGACAATATTGTGGTGCTCATTTCTTGTCAAGTTTGTATGGCTAGACTGGCCCTGATGTAGTGCTTACATACAGGTCAGGTACGCACACGATTTGGCGATGCTGCAGTCGGTGCAACGTTTAGCAAGTAAGGTGTATAGGGAAAAACCTGGTTATAATCAAATTTCAATTATTAATTGGGGTCCGATTATACTGGTTGTCTTTTCTGGAAATACCATGAAAGCCTAGCTGTGAGGATACACTGGCAGAATCAATGTTTTATGGAGGCAATGGCATATGCAGTGACTGCATAGCTTCATAGCTCTCATAAAGAAGCTTCAGTCCTGAAAAGTACAGTATAGTGTTCTGCAGTTGTTCCAGAATTTGATCTCAATGTGGTGTCCTTCATTTGATATTACTTCAGTTGTATTAGTGTTTTGTTGTGATGGCCAGAAGTGGGGGTAGGGAAGAGAGATTTTCATGTTACATTTTGCTGGTGAACTTACTTTCATCTGTTATCAATGTTTCCTCACCATAATGTAGCCATTAAATCAGGAAGTGATGTACATGACATCAAAGTATGGCCAACAGTATGAATGCCAGCTTCCAGACATCACAGAGTTAGAAGTGGAATTGGAAGAAGAGAAAGCTGCTAGTGAAATTGGAGTTTCGGAACTCTTGAAGCCAATGGAAACAGCCCCTTGCCTTAGAAAGGTATGGTAACATTTCTGGATGTAGGTACTTAGTATTAACCAGAGGAAAATTATTCAGTTTGGTGGAGGTCAAAGGTCATGTGGTTCACTAGATCAAAAGATGTAAACTTTGAAACTGCTTGTAAATGTAAAAGGGGTTGGCCACGCATTTTTCAAATTGGCAACTTGTTCCTCCTGGAGCGATATGAAGATCTTTCTCCAGGATTGAATTCTAGTTCATGTGGCTGAGAGACTCAATGAAAAAGACAAAATAATCCAAGTGATGTAATGTTTAAATTGTGCTTTAATTAAATCTTATTTGCTTACTACTACCTAATCTGGCCAGTTTATTATAACACAACACTTACTTTCTGCAGTTCAACCGCACCAACTTTCGCTTAACCTTCCACCCTCTCTCCATCTCCCTCAATTAATCAAACGAAAATTACTTTTAAAATAACAGCTTTACACAGAAACAATGTAATTCTACGCACCCCTTGTTTGAACTAAACATAAGGAGATTCCCGGAACGATTGTGACGTCAAGGACGTAGACAGATAGCTAGCGTAGAAACTAGGAGAATCTAGGCTAGGCGCGCATGCACCGTACATACAACAGTACAGCGGCGGTCTGGACGCGCAGTACACAATAATAGATCGTTTCGTTAGGAACTGTAAATTTACTAGAGTACTGTGCACTCATAATCATACCTATCTGTCTGCGTCATAGTAATACATGTTAACATTATTGCATCGTTACAGAAATAATGGTATGAATTACTAGTTAGTACATACAACTGAACAATAAAGTTAAGTATTCCTTCTTCCAACTGCATCACACTGCAAATACCAATGTTACTTACATAAGGTTAGCCTAGGCCAAGTGATTTGCTGCACGTGTATACAAACAAGTCCAACGTTAGGCCTAGTAACACAGTGTCACCCTAGGCTAATTCAATGCTACATTATAATACATAAAACTTGGAATTAACAGCGTTTGACTTTACGAATATTTTATAAACAGGCCTGCCCTGTTACATAAACACTATCTCAATAATAAATAACAGTTGTGGAGTTCATACACATGGTCCCTATCATTTTTGATGGTGGTCAGATGTCATTGTACAGTAGGTCACAATTGGTCAGACTGCAGAAATCTCATTAGTAAGATATTTCAATGAGGGAAATTTACATGAATCGTTGAGTAGATAATCTCTGTGAGTAGATCAAGAGGTCATCTGTGACACCAGAGGTAACACTGTGAAAACCCTATAAATATTGTACCCCCCCCCCCTTCATAAGAATGTGTCAGTGTTATACATGGTATGAGGGTGCTCAATGTTAGTTGTATGATTTCTACAATATTTGGGTGAGTTGAAAGGTCATTTGAGGTCACTAGAAGTCAAGCTGTGTAAACCTTGTAAACATTGTTTGTCAAGTATGAATCATGTTTGGATCATATGTCTGCCATGTGATGCCCAAAATTATAAGCATGGAGCTGACCTATGACAATGTAAACATGATGTAAACCGTCTTCATCTAGGCACATGGATTTTTCACTTTTCCATTTGGGCACAGTAACTTCACAACAAAACTGCCAGCTTGAAACCACAGTACTAACACTTTATCCAACTATCAAGGAATCACTTAAACTTTTGGCCTTTGGTTAACCCTTGGAAAGAATACACTTGTTTTTTCAATCATTGCTGTCTTGTATCAAATTAAATGTATCAAAACCCTTTTCTTTCTAATATTTTTCTTTCCATTTTACAGACAAAGGACTGGTGGTCATATGAGTTCTGTTATGGGAAACAAATCGACCAGTTCCATCTTGAACAGGATAAAATAGTAGGAGATGTGGTCACATTAGGGTTTTATGAATCAGAAACTGATTGGAGTGATAATGCTACAACTGTGAGTTGCCTTTCCTCTGATCACTAGCTAAAGGGCTAGTCTAGACACGGTAGTTTTAAACTTTCAAAAGCATCTTCTGTTGTAAATTGTGTTAAAAAAAAAAAAAAGTAGTGGTACTCAATTCTGATACAAAGTTACCTAGAATATTGATCTGAATAGATGAACATGTCTAAGCTTTGATGGAGATGTCAGGAGGAGAGTATTGTTGCTTTTGATTTTTGCGTATGTTTTTTTTTTTTTTTTCTTTTTTATTTTAGTGAAAATTGATGTTTCAGTTACGTTGATGCTAAACCTTTGATGGCTATTAAAGATTGATTTGTGTAAATTTGATTTTAACAGTAGTTAAGGACATGCATCATCTGCTCACTTTTGTTTCATGTCATAGCAAGTACCATTTTCTTATCACAGCAGTTTCCAAACTGCTTAATTCACCTTTATGAGGCAAATTTTCTGTGTACAGACTTTTGTCTGAAATTACTTGTAACTTTTATCAAATATTTTGTATTCTAAGAGCTGCATTGAGAAGAGATCCTCAATTTGTGCACTGAATGCAAGATGGAAGGTACAAAAGTTTATCTTGTTTGTGGGGTTGTGAGAGTTAAACACTTCCCAACATTTTGATAAATCCCACTTTGAGCAGAATCAGCATCAGGCACCTTGCATACTTCACAAACTAGGGCATTATTTTGTACTTTAGTAACATAAAGTAAGATAAATATATTATGATAAAATTTCTTTGGAGTAGGTGTTGTTAGCAATTGTAAACATGTTCTATGCGGGTTAAAATAAACATTTTGGATTCATGAGCTTAGTGGGCATCTAAGATAGAGTTTCTTAATGTCATAGTTTTTTGTTTTTTATGTATCCAGGATTCCAGAAAGAATCGTCTTAATAGGTATCACAGTCACAGTTATGTAAATGGGACAAAGTGTGACATAAATGGAAAGCCAAGACAGGCTGAAGTCAGGGTAGGTACCCTTTTGTCACTGAACACAAAATATCTTCATCACCAGTGTTCTTTCAAGCTGTAAGCTTTGTGAAAATTGGTCGGTTGTTTATAAAGATGGTTTTGATGTGAAATAAACATTTTTAAATGTAACAATGGTATTATCTGGTTTTAATCATGTATTGCAGTTAGTGGAAATGAAGATAGAACAATAAAGGCCAGTGTGCATGAAATAAATCTGGTGGATTTGTTATAAAGAAATATGAAACTGAGTCTTGCATAACCATATTTAAAAAGGCTGAGTTGTACAACAGTAGCAAGAACAAGTGAAAATGATAACCATCTTTCTGAGTGGCTAGTTTCAAACCATTTAGTTAATTTAGCCTAACTATTCTTCTGCAAGTCACTAATCACTTCCAGTGCTGTGCTTTGTACCAGTTTTCCCCATTTTATAGAGTGTATTCCCATGTTACCATTTTCCCCAAAGTGTGTGTGTGTTTTTTTTTGGGAGGGGGGAGGGGGGTTAGAAGGAGTCTTGTGTCACAACACTCCTGGGAGGGGGGGTTAGAAGGAGTCTTGTGTCACAACACTCCTGGACATTTCTGAAGAATGAAGACCTGTGAGAAAGCACTGAATTAGGCAACCAGAAACTTACTGCTATTTGGATGTGGGTAAGAAGCAGCAAATGTTGATTATTGTCAGCTGGAAGCTGCCTCTAACTTTAAAATTGCTTGCAGAGCATCACTTTATGAATATTTAAAACATGCACTTTTAAGATCCAGACTTGTAGTGTGAGTACAATGTCATGAGTACGAGTACAAGTGCAGTGTCTGTGGTTGTGAGTAGCCGTATGAGTTCATGTCTTTTTCAAGCGTAGCCTCTATGCATAACTTTCAAAATCCATGAGTAAGAGTAGGAGTCAAATTCATTCTCGTGAGAACAAGTACAAGCAATTTTGCAAACCATGAGTATGAGTACATACTCACTATAAGTCTGTCAAGATCCTTTGAAGCTTGATAAAGTCTGGAGATTTCAAGGTATTGCTCATTCCTACTTTTTGATAATGTTCTGTGTTTCTACTTACAATATTTTTTTCAGTTAAGCTTGCTTGTATTTATGTAAAACAGGGTTTGTACATTTTTGGAAAATCCTGGTTTTTAAACTATAATGGGAAGCCACAGAACTTTGTCATTTTACAGATTTACTGATTGGTAAATTGCTAGTTCAAGAAAAAACTGTGGAATCTTGCACAACCCACACAACACAATGCATCTCATATAGAAATGAACCAGATTATTGCTTAAGTGTTTGTTGACATCTAGTCAAGTGGTTGGACCAGATGACTGGAAAGGGTGTTTGAGACAATCTTGATGATAATACTCATAGCTACCATTATTTACAGTGTAATACAGTGTAATGTTTGGTCAGTATGTTGTCAAATGTCAATAAACTCCTTAAATGTAAAAAGCAATCAATGTAAGAACTGGTCATGAAAAACCCGAAGTTTTTCAAGGAAAACTTATGGATTCTCATTTTCAGATTTCTTTATGGAATGCAGATAAAACTTGGCCTTTGTCATTGTTACTTTGATAGTTTATGGTCTACCAAGTGGTCTTTACGTTGGTATTTTACAGTTAAATATTTTGAAAAAATATGTGAAAAACTACATATTTTATCTCCAGTTTCATTGTGCAGAAGGTGAAGGAGATTCCATAGCTCGGATAGATGAACCAACAACATGTTCCTATATTCTAACCATTCATACTACCAGGATATGCCACCATCCATACCTTAAACCACCCCCCAAGGTGAAGCCCAAGAGTGTCTTGTGTTCCCCAGCCCTTACTCAGGACCAGTTTGACATATATTTATACCACGAAGAACAAGCTAGTAAGTGCTTGAAGATACTTCTCATTCTCAGTGAGAAGTAAGTAAGCTACTATGATTAATAGGGTGTTTTTGGTTTCGATGAAACAAACCTTTGCATTTGTGATGGCATGTGTTTGTGTGTGTGTGACACTTTCGTGCACACAATATTTCTAGAAGCTTAGAAAAGTTTGATAAATGTCATACTGTACATGGCATGTGGGTGCCCCATAATGAGGAGGAGAATCCTGTCATTTTTGGTGGAAGTCGAAGGTCATTTGGTGTCATCAGAGGTCAAACTGAAATATTTTTCAGTACGATATTGTGAAAGAAAAATTGGGTGGATGTCACATTTGGCATTCAAGTGTGCCATATTAAAGAAATGCCCTGTTGCTTATAAGAATTGAAAATTGTCCAAGCCAAAGCAACAAAAAGCAAAGAGATGCTAGGCAGGGCTGCCAGATGAAATTCACACTTTACAGTCAAACTCTTCTCTCAAATTTGGCCAAATTCGAGATTTTCTATACCTGCATCATTACAGAGAAGAATTTTTCATGGCCAAATGACTATTTTTTATACCTTAATGAGCATGTTTTAATGTTCAAACAAAAAATAAGGTCAAATTAGCAATATGGCTGTGAAAAAATGGCAGCCCTAATGCCAAGCACCACCAGGCTCTGTCCTGGCAGCAGGTAGCACTTCCTGGTAGAATGTAAGAACTTGAAGAATAGTCATTCTGGCAAGGAATCATATAGTCATATGGCCTTCTAGGGTATGCTTGGTATGTGGTAGATTTGTTTTACTCAGAGGACAAACCTGTTTGTGCTGGTGGTTGAAGGTCATCAGGTGTCACCAGAGGCCAAACTCTGAACACACTAGTCATGTGAAATGAAGTTTTTAAAAGTGCTATGCAATTTTACATTATGGTCGGTGTGCTCTTTATTTAGTTCCATCTCATCATGGCACAACTTCTCAGAGACTTCAAAGTTGAGCAGGACTTATACTATAGCCAGATATATATGTTGTCAGTTGATGGCAGTAAAACCAACCTGTAAACTTGCAACAATCTCCAAGCTAGTATAGTACAGTAAAACCCCGTTTATCCGAACCCCGTTTATCCGAAACCCCGTTTATCCGAACTAGCCGACAGATTTAACAACAATAATATTCAACACAATTACGGTAGTATCCACAAAGTTTTCAGTGCTTTACAAGGCAAACTTCAACGTAAATTTTTGCAGAAATGCACTAATTTTTCTTGGGACTTTAAAAGTCATGGAAAGATGTCACGATGACTAAAACAGCCGACATGTGGACAAAGCAAACAATCTGTTATCCTTTGTCAAATTTGGAAGAAATATCGTACGTATTTGCTTTGAAATTCTTGTTAGGAGCCATGAGTCGGTATAGGCTTAATATCCTCAAATACAAAAATACGTTAGGCTAGCGTAAGTCCTAGTTTCACTAAATCTGAAAAGTTAGTAACGTAGTTAGCTTCATACCTAAAAATAACGAAAGTAGACCTTACAAAAACATTGCAAACTGCTGTTTGAGAGTCTCCTACACATGTGTCTCTAACAGTTTTGGAAATTTATGCAGAATATATACTCTAGATACCTCTCCAGATCATTACAGCTTTTCTTCAGCCAACACACTCATTTAGTGTGTAGAAAGCATTGGTTATTCAGACGAACGAAGGCTCGAATTTTAGGAATAAAATCTCTCTGTTTTAGAGGTCTTAAAATTTATTTGTAATATCATCGGTCACAAAAATAGTAACGAAATATAAAATTTTTTTAAAAAAAACTTTTGGGAAAAATAAAATTTTTAAAACAAACTTTTTTCATCCATACAACTAGTTTTAAATACATGAAACGTATAAAATATATTTAAGTGTAAACCGAAGACAAAAAAGTGAACAACTGTTTATTTAAAAGGTACTTTTGATTTCTTATGGAAATGGTTCCCAGTTAATTTTACTTGACTATTTGGTTAGAAAATGAGCCCAGTTAGGCTATAATTTACACAGAGTACCCACTAGCAGTATACAAGACCTAAGTATGCTACTACAGTAAAACGCGATCGCCTTAGGCGTATACCGCACTGGTACATGCAAGATCAACGTACCGCGTCAAGCAATCCACACACAGGGCAGCCCTTCACCACCGTGCTAGTGTTGTTTTTTTGTTTAGCTAATCGATAAGACTGTTTACACTAGGCAATATGCATTTATTAGCTACCGTTATCATTGTCTGCTTAACGATGGTCGTTATGAGACTGAATAATGTTTGTCTGCAGCACATTTTGATTTCCCGAGTTAGCCTTTTTTAAAGAAAATTATAAAGGCGTTGCCGGAATTCGCCCACAACGCCTTTTTTTACTCCCTACTTTAATTAGGCCACTCAAAGGAATGACTAAATTTTAAACTCGATTTTCAATGCTTTCGTTTGCAAACTAACGGCATCACTTAAAGGAATAACTTAAAACATGATCCTAGCTCTAGATTATAACTAAAAGAAAGTTTGGAGCCACATAATGTAGATTCATACTTTTGTCTCTAGTAATAAAGCCAAGGGAATCAAGTGTGATGAGCTTTATGACCCCTGACTAGGAGCAGCGTACTATGACGCACAATCTACGCAATAAATAAGCGAGAACGTCCATAAAACTTAAAGAGATAAAATGTGCCTGAATCGTTATATGAAGAGATCATCCGTTAAGAGACCCCGACCAACATATGTCATAGGTCAGCTTAATGCAGATAAAGACAATTACAAGTATAATCCCTGGAAAAAAAAAATCAAAAGTAGGTGACCTAAAGCATGTTAAAAGCATGTTATGAAGTTTTACTGCTTAAAAGAGACAAGTTTACTCTGTATAATACTGTACCATCTACATATACAGAGCTAGACAACCGAATTCGTACTACATTCGGAATCAAAGGTTATAGATGTGACTTTTAGGTCTTCTTTATGAAACAAATATCTGACAAAGTTATGCGACTAGCTGTCGATGACTAAGCGACCTAAATCAGAACCCAGTTAGTAGCTAACCTTATAAAAAAAAATCATTTAGCCATAAAATAAGAAAGGACCAAAGAAATCAGAAGGTTTTTTCGAATGGTAGGGTTAGTGGGTAATCCAGGACAGATCCTTCATGAAAGTCACCATATGGATATGACGTTAATGACATTTTGAAGAATAAATGAAAAAATAAATACATTTTATCCACATGTCTCCCTACTTAAAAGGCATTTACTTAACTCAAGCATAAAAGTCATCTAAAGGAATCCTCAGAGCTAGAATCGGCTTACGCAGTGTCATTGGATTTGCAGCGACGTTCCTTGTTATGCCATCGTAGTCATATTCCTTACTGAAACCGGATAACCTAATATTACGGCGTCAAATGAACCTCATAGTATCAGGGATGCAGTCTATAAGGCCGCAACATCAACATCTCACTTTAACTAGACACTATGAGACGATCAAATATTCTACGAATAATACGGTTTTATGTTTAGGTGCCACATGGGAACCCGGCTTCGACCTAGAACATATCATTCTTTGCTAGTTTAAAGTATCCGTAGGAAAATCAATTAATGGCCTACATTTAAATAAAATGATAAGCAAGCTGAAAATAAATCATTGTAAACGGACCCAACGTTGCATTGTTGACGCTACAAATAACCAACATTGTATTAATTGGCATTTGGCCCAAAACTTTCATTAATAGGGATGCCCGAAATCAGTGTTTCATTTTAAAACTGTGAGGTGTGTCAGTAAAGGTAATATATATGACGATATTTACAGAAATTAGAATACAATCCCAAGCGCGTGAGATATGATGGACGATGTGGTATCAAATCCCATCTCTAATGACAACCTCTAAGTTTGACCCGATTCGCGAACGGATCCGTCCCTCAAAGCAGGATGGTGGGAAAGAGGCCGCAATATTGCGCCATGTAACGCGATGACTTTCGCTGGTAAGCCCGACGAAATAATAATCTTGAAGAATTATAAAATAGAATGAAAAGCAAAGTCCTTGGTCTCCAGAAAATTGCTATACACAATTATGGTCATGCCCATGTTTCATTAAAGTCAATTATGACAAATGAGTCTGTTTTGACAAACAATGAACCAACAAGAAGTAAATTGACGCCACTGTTATTATGACAATTTCAAACGAACACGCTGTAATTTATAAAAAGCAATCTGAATTTTCGTGTGGTTTCATCTCAAGAGAAGCCACTCCAAAAAAAGTGCGCCTTTGTTCCATAACCACCTCGTTCTATAAGCTGGTTTATCATAAGACCAGCATGCTAGAGTAAAGCAAAACAACGTCATTACAATTTCATACATTTTCTCACAGGAGCTAAGGAAAATCAAATATCGTTTACAAATGCGACAGGTCAGTCAATAAAAGTAATGAATACTCTTATGATAATTTTAAACTAATAGATTTATCGAATGTAATAATATAGCTATCATTGATTCAGTGTACTACCTCGGAAATATCCGGTATTAACAGTAAAAACATTTAATGATAGCCCCCTAAATTTTGCAATCTTAAATAGTTATACTACTATCAACTACATTCGCTTGGACCTCGCGAGACAACTTAATTAATAGTATAGCAGATACTCAGTTGTTCTCACGGAATAACTTGTAATGGATGTGCCACCATATATAGTAGTTCATCATTGTTGTAGCACATTTATGAACGATGGCGAGAAGCCGGATCGCGACGATAGTGGGTCTCAATACCCTTCACAATGGACAACGGGATGAATGTCGATCCTGACTCGAAACGTTCCTCGCTCTGCTCGAGTCCAGGATGCGGTGTGCGGCAAAGTCACTGATAAGTAGTACATGTTCGGCGCTGAATATCGTAGCGTTAACGAGATAGAGTTCAGTTATGATGAACTACTTTTCATAACAAGAGAGGACAAAGCCCATTTTACCTACAAGCAAAAGTAAAATTTGCCCTGCCCTCCTGTTCAAGAAATAAAAATAGACTTGAAAAAATTAATATAGCCCATATTAAGTGGTCATTTATGGTAATGACATTGACCCTTTTGAAGCGAATTGTACCAGGCGGAAATAACACAACGTAGTAAATTCAATACTGCAAAAGCAAACACGTATAAATAAAGGTAAAACCTTAAACCTTTTCTATAGAGACGCATTGATGTTTTCAGCTTATAAAGGTTACGGTAAATTCAAACATAGAATAAAACATCAGATGACTATGATTTCTATACACTTATTACATTTATCCCAGCTATGATAAGGAATCCTCTAAATTTTTGCAGATGGACAATGGGCTCGACTCATTACCAACAAACCTATTACAGATTGCCGCACGATGCAGTGCTCATCAATGCATAACAAATAGAACATATAATTAAGTAGAATGTGAATACGATGTTTAAATGGAAATTATCAAGGCTATATCTTGTTACTATTACAATATCATCAGTATTAATGAGAAGGAAATTCTATGAACCCAATTACTATAGTCACCAAGCATGTGTTTTTGATGCCTCCATTACTAATTCATCATTGAGGAAATACTTGAATAGAGGCAGTGCCGAAATTTATATTCCACGCGAAGTGGTATGATGTGTTATATCGGTTAAGTTAAGTCCCGCCATAAAAATTAATTTAGATTAGCAGAGGGTTGCGAAGTGATGGACGATCGTGGCCTGAATATCGTTCCAGTAGCGCCCTGTAGGTGTGACCCCGAATCGGAAGCGTTCTTAGCTGTCATCATATGGATGCGTGCTCGACGGAAATCAGCTCATGAACCATTGCCACATTGACGGTTGCAATGACTATCTCTTTATTTTCCTAAATATTGGTTATTATATATTCTAGTAGGTAAGAGAATGGCTGTATTAATGTAAACACGATTAGCAACTAAGAGAAGAAATCAAAGCCTCTGTGCAATACGACGCGAAACTACATTAATAACAAATAATGCTTTCTCAAACTACAAAAAAAAAAACAACGAGCGCGAGATAGTTGTAACTACATTAATGATACTATTTATAAACCTATAAGATTAGTTGTGTTTGCTTCGACATCTCTGTACGTAATATACGTAACAGCAGGCCCGCGGCGGGAGCGCGAAAAAAACATTGGGGGCAGGGATGAGTAAGCTTGACGCAGGGGTGGAGGTCAGCAAGGCCTATTAAGCGCGAGCGGTTGGCGCGGGGGGCCAAGAAACTTTGTTCAAGGCCTTACACCCTCACAATGGCGAAACGCACTTTCCGAGTGTTCTAAGCTGCAGCTATAAACCTGAAATATGCGCATCTCAGTCTCAAATTTCTCAATAGTAAATGCAGAAAAAATCAGTAATACGAAATGGATTAATATATATTAGATGAGTTGAGATGATGCAAGAATCATAAGAAAGTATCCACCTACTATGTATTTATTCGCCCTTAGCCATCGCTTACCAAATTCACCTCTGATTTCTGCCTTACTATTGTCATACACCCATCATACATGTACATAAACTCGAAGTTATATATTCCCTCCCCCCCCCCACTAGATCATATCATGTCGCCAACCCAGCACTCTTTGTGGCTTACCTCCCTAAGCGCTACACCACACCTATTAGCCCCCATCTACCTCTCTAAATCTCTGTGTTACATGATCCATACATAAGTCCACTACCCCAATCATATTTCTCCTAGATCATAATGCGCAACATACATCCTCTCGTGTTAAGCCTTTCACCACTCCAGGCCTATGCTGTCCCATCCCACAAAAGATTTATGAGGCATAAAACACACAACAATTAAAATAAAAACAAATAAAAAAATTGTCTGACCCAAAATAACTCATAATTAAACCTCTGCGGGACAGTTGCCTCACTCATCCGCATACTAATAGTATGTCTGAAGCAGTCATTTCAGGAAATATGACAACATTCCAAAGTGTTTTGCGAGTGAATTAGGAAATGATTTTCACTCACACACGAGCATTTAAACTTTAACTTTTCCGAGTAACACTCCACCGATAAAGACCATTAATGAGATTCTCTCACAATACATCGTCATCCCCAGTTTCAGCTGCGAGCTTTGCGCACAGGCAGGATCGTGAGCCCGTATTCAACCGCTTTGAGGATGTTTTTTCGTGATCGCCATATAAGGTGAGACGCCGAAGAGAGAAGAGAACGACCGTCTTTTGTGCATGAGTGTAGAGACGACGGTCACACGGGTCGCGTGATCCAGGTGCCTGGCGGCCCGCCCCTACACCCTCGCACGACCAAAAAACGAAAGGAGAAAAAAGGAAGAAAAAGACAAATAAAAGCGAGTCAACCTAAAATTAGAGCAAAAATGAATAAAAGTGCTAAGAACAGCATTCAAGTAAATATTCTGTAGCGGGTTGCCGGAGTGTCGTAAGCTCGGTTATCTCTTTAGCATATCTTTCAAAGTGGATTGCGACGAAAGGAGCAGCTACAATGCATTCGAAAACAGGTTGAATAGCGCGTAATGATCCTGACTTAAGCATCAAATAAGTAAACATTGTGAGCGCAGTATGACGACCCGCTAGCTGCGCTGAATTTAGTAACAATTTGTGCTAAAGAGTAGAAATATTTAGTAATCATATGAGGGATAGAGCGCAAGTTTTCGCCATACAGACCTTGCGAATAAATACAGAAGAGAGCAAGAAAAATAAAAACTGTCAGGACTGGACTGTGCTATGATGCACAGTTGCCCCAGCTGTTGCGGCAAAGTAGCGGCGGCACACTCTATTCGTTTTGAAACTGTCTGAAAAGTTTAATGAACTCAAAAGGCTGGTAAGCTACAGACAGTGGCGGTCGACCAGTGGGCAATGGTGGGCGTAGTCTCCCTCCCCTATCGATTCTTATAATTTTTAAAATGTTCCCAAAAGTTGTAGTTAAGCCCAGATCTGGGAGGTGTCGAATGAGAGGTATTTTGATGATTGCTTATGTTCTAAACCATTTTCTTCCACAACTGTTTCAAACTATCATAAGTTTGGAAATTCTGACAAATTCCACACTTTGCACGCTCCGCTGCGTCAAGTCTTGTGTCAGAGTGTCCTGATTATCAGCTTTCGTTAACGACTAACTCGGGAACAAAGGAGCAAAGTGCTTGTTAAGGGAATTCTCAGTAGAAGATTCGTTATCTGAATAGCAGTAGGCTGGTGGGAAAGTGACAGTGTCGATGCAAGGTTATGGGAATGCAGTTTTGTCATGAACGTAATATTTGGATCAAAATTTCGGCGCGCTTCGCGCGCATACGACAGGGTTTACACCGATTTAAATATACCACTTGACAAAAACTGACATTTTCAGAACCTGCATCGGACACTTGTCAATTTCCACCCAACCTATGCTATTCAGAAACGAATCTTCTGACGGAGAATTCTTAAAAAAAGCACTTTTGCTCCTTGTTCCCGAGTTAGTGTTACCGAAAGCTATGATAATCAGGACAACTCTGACCCAAGACTTGGACGCTAGCGGAGCGTGCAAATTGGAAATTGTCAAGAATTTCCAAAATTATAGATAGTTTGAGAACAGTTTGTGGAAGAAATGGTTAGAACAAATAAAGCAATCATCAAAAAATACATCTCATTTGACACCCTCCACTAGAATCTGTGGCGTTATTTAAACAATTTTGGACCATTTTTTTTAAAAATTATCCAGAATCGATAGGGGAGGGAGACATCAGCCACCCATTGCCCACGTGTCGACGCCACTGTCTGTAGCTAAAAGCCTTTGAGTTCATTTTAAAACTTTTCAGACAGTCAAATCGAATAGAGTGGTGCACGCCGCTACTTGCCTTGCAAACAGCTGGTGCCACTGTGCCACAATAGCCACGTCACCGACAGCCTTCTCGTCGTATTTATTCTGCAAGGTGCTGTATGGCGAAAAACTTTGCCTATCAATCCACTCTAGATTACAAAAAAATTCACTCTTTAACACCAAAATGTACTAAATTTCAGCCGCCAGCTAGCCGGGTCCATACTGCAGATCACAATGTTATTATTTAGATCTTAGTCAAGGATCATTACTCAGCTATTCACCTGTTTCGACATGTAGCTTCCTTCGTCGCAACCACTTTGAAAGATATCTAAAGAGGATAATCCAGCTACGCCATCAACCAAACCCCTACAGGAAATATTACTTTGAATGAGGTACTTCAGAACACTTTATTCATTTGTGCTCTAATTTTTCGTTCTCCTTTTCTTTTTTCTTTTTTCTTCCTTTTTTTCTCTTTCGTTTTTTTTGTGGCGAAGGGGGGAGGGGCGGCCCCCAGGTCCCATGGATCCTCGCCCGTGTGACCGTCCCTATCACATATGCACAAAAGAACGCGTCGTTCTCCTCTCTTCGGCGTCCTCCTCAACACCTACTGCGATCAACCATCACCCAAAAGCGGTTGAATGACCTCACGAGCCGGCATGTGCACAAAAAGCTCGCACAAATGGATGAAAGAGTATTGTGAGAGGAATCCATTAATGAGTCTGTCTCGGTGAGAGGTGTTACTTCGGGCAAAAGTTAAACAGTTTGAAATGCTGTGTGTTGAGTGAAATCATTTCCCATCACTCCAAAAACACTTTGGAATGTGTCATTTCCTAAAATGAGTGCATTCAAGACATACATATTTAGTATCGCTGGAGTGAGGCAACTGTCACGCAGGGTAAATTATGAATTTATGTTTCTCAACTATAGTTGGAGGTTTATTGCGTCAACATCTTTTGTGGGATGGGAAGCATTTAGCCTGGAGGTGGGTGAAGGGCCAACACAGAGGGATGAGTTGAAAGCATTATGATCTAGGAGAAATATGATTGGGGTAGTGGACCATGTGATGGCCAAATGAACAGAGATTTAGAAGGTCGATGGGGCAAAGGTGGTGGTAGACTGAGGAGGAACACAAAGGCCTGGGTTGCGACAAAATGATATGATCTAGGGGATATATAATTGAGAAGGGAACATGTATGGAGGGGTGATGACAAATGTAACAGAAATCAAGAAGTGAATTGGAAGCTCGGCAAGCAGAAAAATACAAGAGGATGCACATAATTTATTATGATTCTGCTAATCTGCAACTGCATCTAATATAGATTACAGTCATGACTGATTTTGTTCTCATTAATTGAGAAATTGAAAGGGACCTGAGATCATATTCAAGGCTAGGATACATGCAGCTTAGAACACTCGGCAAAGTGCCGTTTCCCGGCCATTTGGAGGGTTGTAAAGCCAAAAGGTCGTGGCCACCCCGCGCACACCGCTCCGCTTAGATAGCCTTGCTGACACCAGCCCCTCCCCCCCCAAAGTTTTCCCCCTTCCGCCGCGCCTGTCTGTAAGTATATACGTAACAGAGATGTCTAAGCAAACACAAAACAATCTATAGATAAGATCATTAAGAAGTTACAACATATCTTCTCGCTCGTTGTATTTTTTTTTTTCGTTTGAAGAAAGCAATATATTGTTATTAATGTAAGGTCCGTCGGTATTGCCAAGAGCTTTGATTTCGTCTTCTTTAGTAGTAACATGTTTACGATTAATAAAGCAGTCTCTTACCACCGATAGTCGATGCAACCGCACATGTGCAATGGTCAGGACCATTCACCACACATCCTATGATGAGCAGCAAGAACCTTCGAGTCGGGGTCACACTACCAGGGTGTTCCACTTGTGAGACGATATTCAGGCCCACATCGTCATCATTCTCACCCTCGTTCTAAATCTGAAAATTAATTTTTATGGCGAAAACTTACTAACCATATAACACATCATACACATTCCGTGGAAATCAAATCCCACTGCCTCCTATTCAAAGTAGTTCCTCAATGAGAATTAGTATGGAGGCACAAAAACATATCTGGGTCCATATAAAGTAAATTGCAATAGGAAATTCCTTCTCATTAAAATTACTGATGAATGTAATAGTACAAGATATACCCTTGATAATTTACCATTTAAAAGTATCAACATCACTTCGATTAATGTTCGTATTTGTTATGCATTTGGATGAAACCACTGCATCGTCCAATCTGTTAAAAGATGACGATCTTGTCCAATCTGCAAAATTTAGGAGTCGTATCATACGTGGAAAATGTAAAATAATGTGTATAACACATAGTCATCTGAAATGTTTATTCTATGTTAAATTTTACCGTAACACTTAAAAGCTGAAAAACACAATGCGTCTCAATAGAAAAGGAGTTAAGGTTTACCTTATTAACGTGGTTCTTTTAACAGTATGAAATGACTAAGATGAGTTATTCATCCCCGTGGTACAATCGCTTGCAAAGCAAATGTCATTTACCAATAAATGACAACTTTAATTGCATATATTTTTCAGTCTATTTTAATTCTTTGAACAGGATGCAGCAAATTTTACATTTTCGTTGTAGGTAAATGGCTTTGTCCTCTCTTGTTATGAAAATGTTCATCATAAACTAACTCCAGTTCTCTTACCACGATAGTCGATGCAGCCGAAACATGTACAATTATCAGGACTTGCCCACACCATCCGGACTATGAGTTCAACAGGAACGTTTCCGATTCAGGATCACACATTCACCGGTTGTCCATTTGGGAAGGGGAGATTGAGACCCACATCGTCATCACTTCTCACATCGTTCTAATGTTGAAAACATATTGATGAAATAGCTAAAGAGGTGGCACCTCATAAATTATCGTGAGAAAACAGTATCTGCTAACTATTAGAAGTTATCCGCGAGGTCAACGAATGTAGTTATAGTATATAACTATTTAGATTCAAATTTAGTTTTTGCTATCATTTAAGGATTTGTACTTAATACCGATATTTACGACAGGAGACACTGGAATAATGATAGCTATATATTACATTCATTAATCTATAGTTTAAAATGATCAAAAAGAGTATTCATTAATTTTATTGCCGCAATGTCGCATTGTAAAAAAACGATATTTGTTCACTTACTGTGAGAAAAATGTTATGAAATTTAATACGTTTGTTTTGCTTTAATTCTAGCATGTGGGTCTTATGATAAACCAATATAGAAAACGAAGGTGGTATGGAACAAACGACCAATCTTTTGGATGTTAACTTGAGATGAAACCACACGAAAAAAATTAAGATGGCTTTTATAATACGCGCGTGCGTTTGAAATTGTCAAAATAACCAGTTGCGTCATTTATCTTTGGTTGTTCAATTGTTGTCAAAAACAGACTCAATTGTCATAATTGAACACAGTATGAAACATGGCATGACATAAATTTTTTTTTTGTGCTATAGCAATTTTTCTGGTAGGACAAGGACTTTGCTTTCTTCGATTTTCTAAAATTTCTTCCACGCTAATAATTCAGTCCCCTTACCACGGAAAAAGTCGATGCAGCCGTACATGAGCAATATGCAGCGCCCATTTCCACCCCATCCATGCTTTGAGCAACAGGGAGCCTTCCGAATCGGGGTCAAACTTAGAGGGTTGTCCATTTAAGAGGGATATTGATAACCACATCGCCAGATCATATCTCACACCTATTAAATTCTGTAAATACTCGTCATATATAAATACATTTACTGAGCAACACCTCACGGTTTTAAAAATGAACACTGATCAGCATGTCATTAAATAATGAAAAGTTTTCCCACAAAATGCCAAAGTAATACAATGTGGTGTTAATTGTACCAAACAAAATGCAACGTTGGGTCCAATTTACAATGATTTATTCACTTGCTTATCAATTTATTATGAATGTAGGCCAGTAAAATGATTTTCCACGGATACTTTAAACTACAAAGAAATATATAGTCTAGTCGAAAGCCGAGGTTCCCATGTGCACCCCAACAACGTATTCTAACGCACATATTTGAAATCTCCATAGTGTCAGTTAAGAATGTTGATGTTCCCATACTAATCCCTGTACGATGAGGTTCATTTGACGCCGTAATAGAGGTTATCTTGGATGCAGAAGAACATGGACAAGCCGGCATAACAAAGGAAACGTCCCCCCCCCCGCTCAAAATCAATGACAAAACGTAAAGGCGATTCAGCCTGAGGGATTCTTTAGAGCTTTTAATGACTGAAGTAAGACATTGCCTAAAGTAGGGAAATGTGATAAAATGTATGATTTTTTCATTACTTTCTTCAATGTCATTAACGTCATACCACTGGTGACTTAATGAAGAACGCCTGGATACCCTACCATTGAAAAAACCATTTCTGATTTCTTTGTGTCCTTTCTTTAATTTTATAGGCTTAAAATGATAAGGGGACAAAAAACGGACTCGGAGTTAGGTCGCTATGTCACGACAGCAGTCCATAAACTTGTCATCTATTTGGTCCAAAGAAGACAAAAAGTCAAAATCTATAACCTTTGATCCGAATGTAGACAATTTCTGTTTTGCTATGTATATGAAACAGTAGTATACAGGTAAACTCGTCTCTTTTAAGCAGAAAAACTTTCAAAACATACTTTTTAAACAGCTTTAGGTCACCTACTTTCCCAGGGATTACTTGTAATTGATCTTAATCGCATTATAAAGCTGACCTAATGACAGAAATGTTGAAAATCGATTTTACATATTAGAACGGATGATTCTCTTCATATATAACATCAGCACAGAGTTATCTCTTTAAATAGTTTTTTTTTCTGGACCGTTCTCGCTTATTTAATATGCGTAATTGATGGCGCTAGACCGCTCAGCAGCAAGGGTCATAAAGCCACCATTACACTGATTCCATGGGCATATTACTAGAGGACGAAAAATGTATGAACCACATTATGTGGCAAAAGAACTCTTTTTTAGTTAAAGTCTAGAAGATAGGGATATGGTTAAGGTTGAGTCAATTTTAAAAGTGATGCCGGGATGTGTGCAAAAAACGAAAAAACATTGAAAAATCGAGTAAAATTTTAGTCATCCTTGAGTGGCCCAAGAACAGTAAGGGAGAAAAAAAAAGGCCTGTTGTGCGAATTCGGCAACCGCCTTGAATTTTCTTTAAAAAAAAGGCTAAATCGGGGAAATCAAAAATGTGCGCAGACAAACATTATTCGGTATCATAACGAACATCAGTTAAGACCGACCAATGAGAACGAAGTAATAATAAATCGATATGCACTAAGTGTAAACAGCTGATCGATTTAGCACAACACAACTGGGAACATGACTGTGTGGGATCTTGAAGCTGGTAACGTTTGATATGCAATTTACACAGTGCAGGTAATACCACAGGCTATAACGTTTTACTGTAGTAAGCATAACTTAGCTAAGTATACTGGCTAGTGGGTACCTCTGTGTAAATTAAGCCAAATTAGGCTACCGTTAGATGCTCTGCCTTTTATTTGCACTACTGGTTGTGACGTCCGTACTCATGACGATAAAGATGATAGGTATGATATAGTTTCGTTGGTAAACCTGTACGTTTCAAAATTCTTATCCCCCCCCCCCCCGGTACTGTAACGTGTACCAAAGACTGGCCTGTAGTTACGTAGTAAGAGCCTAGGAAGCTATATTGAGTGTATGCATTCTCTGGTCGTGAGCGAACAGCTGTACCATAAAGCTAGTCAGGCTTGAGTGGTATAGTACATTTCTTTATAACTTGGTGACACCTCAATAACATTGCATATTCAACATCAGGTTCGTTGTAGGTGTGGTTTTAACACCGTATAATAAGGACCGTTTTTGAAAATGGCCTTCAAAAATTTACCGATTTTATGCTGTTTAGGTTACTTCCTGGACTATCACTATCAGTTTGAGCTTTCAAATTGTATTCTTCAACTCTGTAAAGCACTTGTGGCATTTTGAAGAATAGAGAAAGACATAAGAAGAAGCAAAATCTTATGTTTTTCCTTTACGCAAACTCACGGCATCACTTTAACTCCAATTTCTCTAAACACTTCACGGGAGGACTGTATCAAAACAGTGCCTTTACGGCACAAGCTGTTATTTCAGCATTTAAAAGCTAGCAAAAGTAAAGATTAAAGGCATGTCCTCAATAAGATGTAGAGAATACTCTAAACTGAGTTTTCAATTGAGGTTGGATGGTACGTCGGTTTCCTCATAATAAACCAATTATTCTGATGACGTCCAATTAGTTGTTTGGTTTTGTTTCATTCTTTGTTAAAAGATGCTTTTTTCTCTTTTCTGTTTTATTGATACCATATTTTTGAAAGGAATCAGTTCTTGATGAGATTTTTCCAGGTCAAATAAATGAGTGGAATAACTGCTAACACTTTAGTCAGACTAACCTCATACCCCAATACAAACCATCCGTTACATAAAATACATTTAACATAAATAAAACATTCAGGGCTTAAGTGCAAATGTTTCGAGTATGTGTTCGATAGTAATTTATAGAAATAAACAGATAGAGAATGTCTAGCTTGAGTGGAATAATAAGGGGTAAACAAGAGGCCAAAAAAGAGGAGTAGTTTCCTTGCCACCAAAAATGCAACTAAGCCTGTGATTTAAAATTGCATAGATTCATTACAAATGATACGTAATGTGTTTTATTAAGGATTTGAAATAAATATGGACATCACATGCTACTTAACAGGCATGGAACCTATAACAGGAATTCGATGTCTATGCAAGCAATATCATGAAAACAAGTGGTCACTGTTTTATCTTTTGTGACATCAGATGGCAAATGACGTCATAATCTCACAAAAGTCAAGTAATTATAATGGGAAACCACATGCCAAATAAGAAACTCAACCATATGTCTCGTTTCTCATATTAAAACGTTTTCACTATTTAACTTTATTCTGGTTAAAGAGACTGTCATCACCCCAATAGTCTTATTTTTAGTGTATGTATATGAAAATCTCAGTGGTGACTGCTCTTGATTGACATCAAAGTTTGAAATTTGAAAGATGCAGAGTAGAGTAGCTCACATTCCACACAGCAGAGAGAGTACTGTTATTACATTTTATAGCCTGTGTGCGCAGCAGGACATTGCCTTAAGCAATAAAACAGGTTATTCTTGCACAAGGAAGAGCCTCATACAAGTTATGAGAGGAGCTAGAAGATGCATAGTTGGAGAATGGAACTGTATGGGATGATTAAATTCCCTTTAATGAAAATGCCTTCACCTTCACCAAGTATTGCCGATACCATATACTCAATAGGGCACTTCCATGAAAGTATGAAATTCATATATGAGGTTCTTCTTGAGATATCTTGTTTTAAGGTTTATATTTTGATCTTTGGTAACCTTAAATGACCTTTGATTCAACAAATAGGTAGTAAATCATATTAGAATAAGGGAATAACATGCCAAGGAGATCCTCGAAAGTTATATACCTGAGCCACAATGTAGGTGAAGCAGTGTTAAAAGGATCACATTTATCTGAGTTGACCCCAATGTTATTTCAGATTCCAAAAAAACAATCCCAAGTAAGTGTGGTTCACTACTGGAATTGTCCTTTAGAATCACTACAGTCTGAGAACTTTACTCAAGAATAGTACCTTTTCTTGTGTTGCATTATAGTTATTCACTAAAACCAAACAATCAAAAGCTCAGCATATGATGCTGTTCAGAAAGAGCAAAAAATCGTGACACCATTGGACAATATTGCATGTATATTCAATAAAGATTAATAAGATGGTAACCGACTTGTAAATTAAGGGGGTACAACTTAATTCTAATTAAAAAACTTCTTGAGACTATTAATCTTTTAAGGGCCTACTGTCTCATTATCGAAGAAACAAAGCAAAACTGTATCAAGGTGCAAGAATATCCAGGAACAGTTTGCCCGAATTTTAGCAGGCACTCAGTTAGATAGAGAGCAAATTACCGAATGAAAGATGAAGGAAAATGCACCGACAGATTGCGAATGTTTTATGTCGTTTGACGAAATTTGAAATGCAATTTTTAAAGCAGTGAAAACTTTACCAGTATTTGAAAAAACTGTGGACAGGCATAATTAATCGAATTCGCCAGTTTAAGTGTGAAATGGACACATTTTTGAGGGTGTTGGCATCTTTGGCTTAAAGTTAGCAATGCGAATAGACCACAAATTCAGGTTAGTTCGTAGGGGGAATATTATACAAGTATATCTCATTTTTCCCCACAACAGAGAAGTAAGCAAACAAGTCTTATCTCGAAAGATAAATTGAAAGTTTGATCGATTCAGTTTATATTAAGTATCCTCTTCAATATGGAAGGCATCGACAATAGTTTCCAAACGCAAGGAGTCGCAAGAGGTTTACAATTTGCATCGGCCGAAGACCACGTCTTCAAAAATTTCCTTTTGTGCAACCCTCCCAGTTGTCGCTAAAATTTCACTTTCCTTCATAGTTGTTTCCAACGTATGTGGAAATTGAGCTGCACAAATGCTCAAAGGAAAGTCTTAGCTGTGAATGAATGCAAACGGAAGTCTGTTACAGGCGTTGCCAGGAAACTGATACGTTGACGGATATATTGCCATTCTGTGTACTACTTACTAATTACTTATTTTCACAATACATAGCACAATTTCAATTTGTGCAAATCAGTAGGGATGCTCATATGCCAGTTGCCAAGTAGTAGTTATACAAGACTTTATTCTTGCCTATTATATAACAAGGTGACACTGTCTGATCTCTGTAGCACTATGATCACCAACTAATATTAAAATGATCAATAACCTAATACTGGACTTCCACACGAAAACATTATTTCTGGTGAATAGAAAATGAGTTTTCACTCCAAACGTATAACAGAAATGATTTACTCAATACTGGGCAAAACAACCATATAAGTATGGGATGAAAACGCTTTCTTCTGAGATATTCAGTCTCAAGGATTTATTCGTTAAATGTCTGAGATTAAATTTTACCTGTGACCTTCAAAAAGAGTGGAACATTACTTAATTGACATCAACATGGTAAGTATGTGATCCGTCGAAGATATCAGCGTCTCATGGCGGCCAATGTCTACGGTAGGAATAAAATATGAATTTCCATGTAGCAAAACATCAGATAAAGATATAATGTGTGGACAATAGAGCAATGAGGAAGTACAAAGATGGCGCAAATCACCATTCCACCATTTCTGCCAAATTTTTTACTTTTATTATGGAAGTTCGTGCAGCTCCATGGAAACTGTGACAGTTATGGACCAAAGCTTTTGGAACGGTGTTTGAGCGTTAAGCCAAACGATGTTCACGGTGAGTAAGACTATTAAACGCATATGAGACCCCAGCCAAACGGCCATTGCAAGTACAGAATCCGCACAATACTATTCAGAATCATTATGTGACTCTTTACATATTCTCAGAGAAACGTTGTGCAGTTGTACATCGACAACACAATCAGTTCCGATCACCGTTTTAGTAAAGTCTCCGTGATCTGATTGCTCAAAGGTTCATTACAAATTGTACGTACCGTGTTTTTTTTTTTAAGATTGTGAAATAAATGTGTATAATCGATACGCCACTTAAAGGTAAGCACCAATACAGCATTCGATTTTTGCATATCATGAAACACAAAGGTTTCACGTTATAGTTTGTGACAGCAGATGACAAAATAATCGTCACTAATATACAAAAATCAAGTACCTAATAATGGACACCCAATGCCAACTAACAATCACACAATTGTCCTTTTCACCTTTCATGTTCTTTGAAACGTTTTCACTATTTAACTAAATTCTGGTTAATGAAATAGCCTTTTACCTTCACCCAGTATTGCAGATACCATGTACTGAATAAGGGACAACTAAATGAAAAGCTTTGACCCCTGGTTAACTTAATAAACGAGGACTTTACTAAATTAAATTACAGAGGGCGTATCAATTACCAAGCATGCTATCCCTCAGATGTAGTCGCCTTGTGATGTCGTGTTAACAAGCAAATATCATTCACTATGAAACATGCACATGCACAAAAATACACATCACATACATGGCGTCGCAGAAAAACATGATGGGGCAAAGCTTTTAATTGATCAGACAGCAGCCCATAGCGAAGTAACCACTGGAAGATCACTTTATGGGTCACAGCAAGTAGAATTGTCGCCGGCCTGGGGGAGGAGGGTAGGGGGCTTTGAAACGTTTTTGCATTTTACAAGGAGCCTAGATGCAAAATGGTGCGAGATTTTAGGACTTTTGGACAGAACTAATCTTGAAAGTTTATTTTTTTTTTCTTCCAAGGTTTTTTCAAAGTTTTTGATTTCCAAGTGGAGCAAGTGCCCCCTTGCCTCCAACATGCGGACGCCATGATTAAAATACACAAACACCATATGACATAATTATGGCATGAAGTTTACTTCCCGGGCCAAGTATCAAAAAAAAAAATGGTCACCCTTTATGAAGCGAAACTTCTAAATGAAGATATATGTGTTGACAATGTGAGGCTTCGGTAGGAAAGGAGGGAGTTTTCGTGAAGTCCCCTTTACCCGATTTTGCCAAATGTAACTTTTCCAGCAGACATTAATTGCAACCCCAGCCAAACTGTACGTTTATGCATTAGGCTGAGAGAGGGACATTATGAAGTGTGCAGCCAAATATTAACGATTTTCAGAGTGAACAGGGTGTAACTTCTTATTTAATTTTTAAAGGGGGGTTGGCCGACTCTCCAAAAACTCAGTGACGTGTTCGCTTAACTAAAATGCCCGGTAAGGGGTAGTAGGATGATTAAGTGAGCCCTTGAGCTGTGATATAGGGTATGAAATGAGGGGCGGTGTTACCCCGGGCTAATTTGAGAAGAAATGTATTTAATTTGGGGCTTCAGGCTGCAGTCCTACGTAGGGAAGTTTGGACCCCCGGCCTGTCGCGTAAATTAGGCTGGCGCTACCCCAGGCCAGCGTCGGGATTACACATTTTATCGTACCTACTAGGCCTATCCCGACTACATGTTTACCGAAGAAATTGGAAATGATTTTGCGACCGGCAATACAACGGCTTCCTGAGCTTTACCCCGCCCCTCCCCCCACCCCTGTTGAAATCATTTATAGGGCAGGCTACTATGAAACATTAATTACAGGCCATGCTTTAAATTGAACATCAGTAGCGTAACATTCAAGCATACTGAAACAAATTTTGGGTGCGTGTTTCAGGCAATTCAAAGTACGGTACAAATACTTAAGGATGCAGGTGAAAAGGAGTGTTCGCTCCATCTCCCGACCCCCTTACATCCGGCACTTCTACTTGTATATCACACGACTTAACACTGTAGACTACTAATATTAATTATAGTGCGCTGGCTTATCAGAATTGTCGTGGCTTGGTCGGTATGGCGTTCGACTCTGACTGTTAAGTACGTGAGTTCAAGTCCTCCCGGAGACTGGACAGTGTTTTTCTCGTTTCGCGGTTTTAATTTTTGGGAACTGTCGACTTTTTACAGTTGCTTTCTCTTTCATATCTTCCTTTTTGTAGCTTTTATCGACTTCCCTTCAATCCCAATTTTTCTTTTCTAAATTAGGCTTCGTTTTGTTAATCATGTCTTACTGTAAATTTCCAAATCAGGTCACTACACGCTATTGCATGTAGCCTACATTATCAAGTCGTACACCATCACCCCCCCCCTTACACGTTGCATTTTTTCGGTTGAAAGTTGCTCATAGTTTTATGAATGTTTTCCCATTCTTAGATGAAACCGATTCCATAATTCATGTAGACTGCATTTGATACGAAAGGTATCAATAAAGACAGGGCTCCCGGCTACTTATGTAGCCGGGAGACCTGTCTTTATTGTTTAAAGGGGGGTTGGCCGACTCTCCAAAAACTCAGTGACGTGTTCGCTTAACTAAAATGCCCGGTAAGGGGTAGTAGGATGATTAAGTAAGCCCTTGAGCTGTGATATAGGGTATGAAATGAGGGGCGGTGTACCCCGGGTAATTTTGAGAAGAAATGGTATTTTAATATTTATCAAGAAACCCTATATGGGCTTGAATGTGGATTGATACAGAGTATTGTGACCTTGCATAATAGCAAGTCATAGCATGTGTGCTATTGCTAGACGCGTTTCGACCGCAAAGATAATTTTGGGGTCTCATCAGTAGCAAATAGTAAAATTAGCAATAATTGCCGTTGTCACAAAATATTGTCCGGTTATTCGGATAATAAATCACTCATGATTTCAACTAAAGAAAGGTCAAAGTTATTTAAATCATTGTTGGTATCTGTTTCTGAGGTAAAATTAGCCCGAATTAGTGAGTCGCTTAAATTAGTAGCCCGTTTGTAGGCAATAAGCGGGGGTGTCGGAAACAGAATTTTAAGTGTCGGGTGCTCTGTGATAAAATGCCAATGTTTTAGAAGGCAATTCTTCAGATCTTTAGTTTTGATGTGAGGTGAGTACAAAAACTTAAACACTAGGGGTGGTGTGGAATCTTTACTTTTGGGTAATAGATGTGAGGAGCGTTCCTCGAAATGAATTTCGGAAACGATTTTAGATACAAAGTCGTCTGAGTAATTCCGCCGAGTAAGATTTTCCTTAAATAAATTGACTTTTTCGGTGAAGTCATGGCGGTTGTTGCAGAGACGAAGGTGTCTGAGGGTTTCACCTTTAATAAAGCCCTTGAAACAACTTTCGGGGTGACAGGAGTCACGTGATAAATATTGGAAAGTTTCGCTCGGTTTTGAATAAGTGCGGGTGTCTAGGTGATTTGTACGTGCGAAACGTTTACCTTTAAAAATATTAATGTCGAGGTAGTTGATTTCGGAATATGATGATTCAGATGTGAATTTCAGGGTAGGGTGAAGGGTATTGATATGATCCACAAAAGTTTTAAGTTCAAGTTCAGAACCGTCAAAAAAGAGAAGAATGTCATCTCTATATCTCAACCAACGAATAATGTGATTAGAGAGGGTATAATTTCGTTCTCAAAATGATGGAAAGTATGTCGGCTATTTCGGGTGATGATTCAGAGCCCATTGCTACTCCTACTGTTTGTAGGTAGTAGTTTGTATCAAATTTAAAACAATTACGTTTTATAATAAGCTCTAGAATCTGTCGAAAGGCCTCAGTTGATATTTTAGGTAAGGAGTATAAGCCGTTATCGGACGATGCGTAGGCATCAGTACAAGCTTGAATAGCATCATTTTGAGGTATATTGGTATACATACCAACTATATCCAGCGTAACCAGTAAAACGTTATTTGGTAATTTTAGATTTTCAATTAAATCGAGGATGTGATTTGTGTCCTTCACGTAAGTTGGTTGTTTTTGAACCAGAGGAAGGAGGAAAAAATCTAAAAATTCCGATATTTGTTGTGTAGGTCCTCCGCAGCCAGAGATAATGGGTTCTACCGATAAAAATGGAGCCCTCGGGCGGTTTTTTATGGACTTTAGGTAGCATATAGAAGAGGGGTGTACGGATAGTATGGTTACTAGGATTGAGGTAATCAAAGATATTCTCAGAAATCTCCTTATTTTGGAAGAGGTAGGATACGAGAGTTTTGACCATGGTTACGGTTTCCATGGTGATATCCGATGTGAGTTGTCGGTACTGGGGCCCCGATAATTGCCTAAGTGCTTCTTTCTTGTAGTCACTTTTATTCATAATTGCGACGCCTCTGCCTTTATCAAATTTTTTAATGACAATTGTTTTGTCACTGCGCAGTGAGCGTATGGCAGAGCGTTCAGATATAGAGATATTAGATTCCGCGGGGTGAATCGGAATTTTAGCAAGTGAGGCCTTCGTGTTGTAGAGGTAGTCCTCTAGGGCAGTGCAGGGGGTAACTCTCGGTGTCCAGGTGGAGGATAGACGGAACTTATGGTATGGTCTGGAGGATTTATTATGCATAAAATATTTAATTCTCATGGTACGGGTGAGCTGGTTAATAGCTTGTAATAGAGAATATCTCTTAGGCCTTTGGGGCGTGGGTATAAATCCTAAGCCTTTCCCCAGGAGAAGTATCTCTGGGTCCGACAGGGTATGCGTCGACAGGTTCTTGATAAATTTAAGGCAGGTGTTAATTTCATCCTGTTTAAGGGTCTGATTACGGGTAGAACGGGTATGTCGTGACTTATTTAAAAAATGGGTAGGGCGTTTGGGTCGGGTAATACCAGGGGTGGGTCTGGTGAAACGTCGTGGAGCCATAACTAATGATAACAGTAAATAAAAATGAAATGACACAAAAGCATGTAAGCAAAGGAGAGGAAACCACTCTTTCGGGTATACTTGGTGGCCCTAAAAAGAGCGGTTGGGTATGTGAGACGGTGCTCTAAAATTTCCTCTTCTTACTGGGGGGTTGAGTTGGTCTGCGCCCGAACCTTCTATACTGGCTATCTACCAGCTTCGGGAACAATGTCGCCGCCTTCTGTTTCTCCTCGCCGTCGGTAATAGAGTCGATGTAAGTGAATGCGGCTTGCCGTTCTTTGGCGATATCTCGCTTCAAGGGAACTGACTGGGTCTGAAGTTCGGCTATAGTAAGCCTAGCCAGTTTCCTTGAAACCGATTCTATAATTCATGTAGATTGCATTTGATACGATATATATATATATATATATATATAATATATATATATATATATATATATATATATATATATATATATATATATATATATATATATATATATATATATATATATATATATATATATATATGGATGAATGAGGTTAATTTTTAAAATCTTCAAAGCATGCATGAAAAGAGAAGTTTTCTCTGTTTTGAAGAAAGATCAGACTAAAGGTTTTTCACTGAGGTGAACAAAGAATGTTGGCTAGAGAGACTAAATGAATAGAGGGGCCGTCGATCTTAAACTCATCTTGGGAACATTAATTCCTTTCCATTTTCCAATGATGTCGTTAGGCAACATGTAATGATGTTTTGCAGTCCTCTGAAAAAAAAATCCGTTTCAAAACAACCCAGTATGAAGGTGGGTAGGGAACAGACCTGGGGCTGGTCTGCTTAATTAAGGTTTCTCTAGGCGCTATTACTGTGGACATGTTCCACAAAAGTTACAGTTTAATAGCCTGAAGGCTGTAAAAAGAAGAGCTTTTTAAGGTTTCTAGCGTAAGAAGAGACAATAACTGTAAAACCGACATCCAGAAGGGTCTAAGGATCATCATAGCTGATCACTGACCCTTTTGAAACTGGAGAGAAGAACGTACGTTTAAGCACTCAATCTAATGGGAACCATGTTAAATGGAGCTGGTGCACCAACATCAGTAAATATAACGGTAACGACCAAATGTAGTGGCCCGAGGTGACACAGAATTTATTCTGTACCTAACGAAATTATAGGGGGATATACCCCCGCCATATGATCGCTCACTCATGTGTGTCAGTCCCCTGTGGTATCAGTCCCCTGAGGGGCTATACGTGGAGAGGAGTAAGAGTGAGTGCGTTGTACTCAGGAAACTCGTTTCCGAGTCATCTCTGAGCAAGCCCGTAACCAATTAAGGGGTGGGATATCCCTTGGAAAAATTTTCGTCCCTTAGAATATAAAAAATCACCATTGCCTTAATGTATCTATATATGGCCCCTGAAAAATAGACCCCGACGTATCTCCCCCACCCCCCTCCCCTTCAGCAGGCCTACTTTTGTCTGATTACGGGCCTGCCTCTGAGTCATTGGAAAGTATACTTTAGACTATAGTCTAAAAATCACACAAATATCAGCAGTTATTATGTTTGTTTTACCAGGGAGCTGTAATCGGATAACAGCTCCCTGGTCAGTTTACCAATGCATTACTGGGAGTGGTAGGCTTTTCCCTCCCACCCTCACCCCAACCTCTCATCCCCCGCCCATAAGCGGAGGAAGCTTTTTAAAAGTGGGGGCGGAATTGAATGTTAGTGATCAGTGTCCTAGGAAAGGGGGCCCTCTCCCTTTGGAAATTTTTTGACTATTTCAAGTCCCGCCCTAGATGCAAAATAGTGAATGTTTGAAAAGCAATTTCATCCTGTTCAAGGTCATATTTTGGCAGCATGTCATCCAAACTGGGGGGCGAAACGAGGTTTCCGCCCCACCAATCAGAGTGCGGGGCTGTCGCCCCCGCTTCCCCTTTTCTATGATATGTCACCTCCCCGCGCAGCGCCCCTTTCCCCTCCACCTCAAATAGAATTGGAATGGGGGACGTTAGTTAATTGGCAGACTCACCGTGACAAATACCTGCAAATATTATAATGGGTGACAAAATAGTGGGGGAGGGATGGGGTCAATCCCTAGCTGGACAAATTGGGACGACCATGTCTATTTACCGCATGATTAGCCTGCATAGCTATCCGTGTATTTTCTTCCTTAGCCCTTAAGAAGCTATTATTTTGTGTAGCGATGTAACTACCAGCCATAGAGCAGGATGCTACCAGCTTGCTTTCAGAATGCGGACAGAATTGAACGAGAAAAAAATTTGGCTCATATATGATGGATCGGATTGAACAGGCAGTCAAGTATTGATGTGAGTGTGCATTATCTGTACAGCCCACGGACTTCTTATATACATGGACAGAGCATATTGCACTAACGTCTTATGCGTAAATTGTCTCCACCGTACGTACACGAATTGGCTTACCAATATGGCTGCCTGCTATAGTCTTGTGTGTAAAAGTTTGGACTTGCTCAAGTGGCTCGGTATCGACAAATTGTGTGAAAAACTTGTAATATTTTCGAGAGAATGCAAGCTCAGGCCAAATTCATCAAATCGAATGGAGGACTGTGATATTGTTCTTCCATTCATACTGATATTTTTTCTGAAATGTTGCAGATTCATCATCAAATTGGGCCATCTTGGTTAGCCGAAATTTGCTCGAACGGTGGCGACCGTATTGATTGCGCAATCCTCTGTCCATGTATTGAAGTCCGTGGTACAGCCTCGATCAGTAAAAGGCTCTTATGAAATGGGGAAGAAAAAGAACAAAGTAGTTAAACCAATATCAACAACCAGTGTACCTAGTAAAAACGAGGATTCAGGTAACATATTTTTACGATTGGAAAGTTACATGATATTGCCACTTAATTATTCCTCTGGGTTGGCCAGTCGCGTGCGCCCTTATTTCAGCATGTGAACCAGATAAGCGAAAATATCCTTGTTCCGTTGTTCGAGGACTAAAGGCAAAGCAGAGTTCATTCTCTCCTCCAACTGTCCAAGAAATTTTGCAAAATGACTCCAAAGTTGGGGAATTAATCCTCTTAACCTTTCATGTCGTTTCAAAACTAGCCAAATCCTAAATTAGGTCTTGGCCCTGGAGACTGGGGACATGAGTCTAGGAAAATGTCCAGAGGCATGCTGCCAGATTCATCTTTAACAACTACAGTCGCCAATCAAGTGTTTCTGAGATGGGACAGCCTTGAAACTCGACGATTTAGGGCTCGTCTTGTTGTTATGTATAAAGAAACGCATGGATTACTTCCAAGTAATGTAAGGAATCATCTTATTGACCCTTCAAATCTTAGTCGACGGACTACCCGTCGTACTAGTGGTAGGTATCTATACCATCATCCCTCCACAAACAAGCTTTGCTATCAGAAATCTCTCTATCCAAGAACTATCCCTAGCTGGAACCTATTACCGGAACAGGTTCGCTGTGCCCCTTCAGTGGACAGCTTTAAAAACCAGCTCTTAGCCATTAATCAAAATTGTTGTAGCTAGTTTACTTTATTCATCCGACTCCTTTAGCCCAAGTTCAACAGCACGGGATAGCCTTGTCTGGCCTTTGAGCTGCACTTGAAAGAAGAAGAAAAGGAAGAGAATGTCATCTGCAAACCCCAAAATATAGATAGGCCTTTCCTTGCTATTTGTGCTTCTGGGATTGCTTATTAAACAAGCCAGTTCCAGTGCTTGAATAACTTGTTCAATGTAGTTTGTCAGTAGTTTCAGTCCATTGTTCCCTGGGATGTGTACAACAACCCAACAACCTTGAAAGGTAGGAGTAGTGGTTTTTCCCAGACTATAAAGTTTGGCCTGCGCGGGGAACGCCAAACTCTCTTATTTTTCCGTCTGTGCACTTTGGTAGTTTTTAGTGAATGCCCATATTTTTTAACCGATTTTAAGTTGTTCCCCGCTCAATCCTGCCGTCACTATCGTGCAAACGACAGCTGGATGCACGTAGACTACATATGGTACTGCAGGGGTCTTCAAACTTTTTCACTTGGTGGCCCCAGCTTTCTACTCTGGAATCTTGGTGGCCCTCAAATTGATGGGTCAGTGAGAAAAGTTTGATTTGACTTGGTTGTGCAGTGTTAATAAAGCAGATCACTGGTTCTTAGATTATAATCACTCCCATTGCTTATTTTAAATGAAAAATTTGGCAGTTATTTTTCGCTCTGGAATCCATTTTGCGATCCTCTGAAATAATTTGGTGACCCTTAAAAGGGTCACGACCCCTATTTTGCCGACCCCTGCAGTACTGGACTACTGGTATGGCATACCACAGGAGTTTTCAGCATTATATACTGTATTCATGTACATACACATGTCAGTACAACATCCATCATGTACAGTGTATGCTGAGAACGGCCACAAGTACTGTATGCCGCACAGGCGTTCACAGCATTAGATACATATACAGTACACTATATGCATAGTGTATGTGCATGTATATGAGAGGCCTGTGTGGCAACGTGTGGCATACGTAAGTGCAGCCATTCTTATCTATGCATTGGTAGGCTTGAGCAGTCGGCACACTGAAAGGTTGGTATACAGGTTTTTTCCCATGCATTTTTTCACTCCTTCTTTTCATTCCCCGCGCATAAAAAAACTTAACAGTCTGGGGTTTTTCATGCTGTATGCATGTTTAAATTTAAGAAACCATGGCACTTACTGTAGTTCTTTGAATGTCATGGACTATAGAAAAAGCTTGGTCTTCTTTACTATAAAGTATTGAAATGTGATTGATAATTTAGTGCAAGTGGTTTGACTAAGTCTAAAGCCAACATTCTTCTGCGTGACAGAAAATGGACAGAATTAAAGGCATTTTCCAGCGGCTTTTTATTAGGATCCTACGTGAAAGACAAAAAAATTCCAGTTCATGCCCTTCAAACCCCGTAGCAATACTCTTTTCCTAACTCGAGATATCTAATGTTAAAGACTGCTTATTTTTGTCCAAAAATACCTCAACTTCTCATCAAGGTCACAGAATGTTATGTAAAGTGGGCACATTGCCTCAGATTTCTTTTGTTTTTCTTTACAATTGAATGTCCTGTTGTCCTTGAAATTTGATATTGCTGGAATGTTTGAATATCTTTCCATGCAGATTTAGCATAAATCTACAACATATGTAGGGCACAATAAACAAAGTTGATAAATATTCCCTACATACAGGGGTGTCAATATTATAAAGAAATTCAAGCTTTTGTCAAATTAATGTGCCGCGATGACATCACAGTTTCCCATGACGCACTTCATCTTGAGAAAAAATTGCATTTCTTTGAAAATGTATATCTTCCAAACGCTACAAGCTATTGAGATGCGGTTTTCACCTCCTAGATGAGAAAAATTTTCTGCATTTTTTGAAGGTATTGATTTTTGTCACTGGCAAATCCCTTTAACAAAATCGGTAATAGAACATGGAATTTGCGATTTTGACTGACAATGAAAAAAGAAATGTTCATTAGAAATGTGAGGAGAAGTTGTAAACTTTCCATTTTAGAACACTCAAAGTGAAGAACAATGGATACTGTTACTATTTATCAAGGTCTATTAGACTCCACTACTACTCTTCTACAGCTTAGCAGTGTGAAAAATGTACACACATAAGCAGGATTACAGAGACCCTGACCACAGCAAATCGTACACAATTCATAGTAAAAATTCTTCATTTATTGTAAAACGGACAAAACATGGAAAACAGCGGGAAAACAGGAAGATCACAGAAAATGAAAACCTAACAAAACAAAATAGCAGATTTAGAAATTTAACAGAAAAATTTTGGCCTCATGGTTTGACTTCCATTGCTGAAAGAGCAGTATACTGGCATACAATGGATAATATGATGTTGATTAGCATCAGATATTGGGATGGTGACTTTACTAAACTCTTTTGAGCAATGCATCACTGTTACTTTCAGGCATATACAGGGTTGTTCCCGTTACGCTTTGAAAGTAACTCGTTATAGTTACAGTTAATTCCGTAAAATTGTAACTCGTTACAGTTACTAGTTACAATGTTGAAAAAGTAACTAGTTACAGTTACTTTTGACTAAAAAGTAACTAGCTACATTTCAAAAGTAACTCGTTACTTCAAGGTGAATATACGGTACCTCGGTACCTGAAATGGAGGGGGGGGGCATAATTAGATAGTAAGACGGGGGCACATGAGACGACCGACACCTCATTTGTGCCGGTTATCCTTAGGTGTTCCCCAAAGAAAGTCAATGAAGCTAGCTGATCTTCAATGGGCATTGTCGCAGAGGCTCCTAATGCTCAACATGAAGCAGCGAATCATGATACTGTGTCGGAGCTTACGCAAACTATTTGTTAGAGGAATATGGTTATAACCAAAACTTTTCCAGTTACCAAAGTACTTCTTTGAGGGTTGAAATCTTTATACTCCCATCACACAGTCGGCTAATTTAGAGAGGTTAGCGGCTATGCCGGAAAGGGGAAGAGCGTTGTTTCAGCAGTAAAGTCTTCACCCCTCAAGAGCATAAATATGGTATAATAAGAGGATGAATACATTTGTTAGCAGTAAAATTTAAAAACCTCACCGCTAAGGTTGGGCTAAGTGATATTTCCCCATAAATTTCAAGTTTCACATTGTGTCGATATAAAACAGTGCATAGAAATGGTGATACTATGCAGTTTATACATGCAGATCATGTGCACATAATTCACTTTCCCTTTACAATAGGTAAAGCTTTAAGTTGGACACTTCTCTTTCCAATTAGCTTTGTTAGGATACTTTTAACGCCATTGACCATTTCAATATTCTGCTGTTTTTTTATATTAACCGTACTATTATTCCAGTGTAAGGAGTTACGGACATTGAAAAGAATATGATATAGCCTAAATTCATACGTTTGATTCATCACATAAAGATACCATACATGTTAAATTAGATGCATAAATGGATGCACGGTGTTTACCAACGCTTGGCACCGTATAGATTTACTGGGCTCCAACGCAAGAGTCCGGATTCGGTTAGCTTAATGCCGGTCTCAAGAGCGTTTTTCTAGATTAGGAATTTGCCCGGGATAGAAGGTTCCGGAATCGAAATTTTTACGGAATGTGATGTAACTGGACTCGGACTCGGAGTTCATTCCAGCCGAGTTCTCAAATATGAAAGTTACATTAAAAGTGTTTAAAGTTCCATTTGTGCACAATGTACAGATCTAAGGTATTGTCACATACAATCAACTAAATTACTCAGGAGGCCAGGCTATGGAAGTGAGTACAAACGATGACTTTGTTAATTAATGGTGGACATGTACGATAGAATTAAAACATCTGTATGTGTGATATGATATACACTGGCAAAAAGACTGGTCTCGGAATTGGTGCCATTGGAATCAAAACTGGCAGAAATTTGAGGATCCTGAGTAGTACCATGCTCGGAAAGATTCGGGAATCTAGAATCGCAGTTAGCTCCGACTCGGATAGGGTGAACACGGGTCCAGCCCTAACGTCTCAAGAGGCAATGATTAAACTTTCAAAGTAAGCTGGTATTTGAATGCCCATGGGCCAACCCGTTTCTCACGGTACACTGTCTCCACTGTGTCCTCTAAAGGACAATATGAGTAAACCAAGGCCCAGCTGACTTTACTTAGAATACATAAAGTCAGCTGAGCCTTAGAGGACCGTTCAGTATTTTTCAAATAATCGCACAAATCGGTCTCATGGATAATAAGCATTGATCTGTCTAATAAGTATTTTGACATACAGATCAATTTTAAACTTATTTCAATCAGGGAGTTGCTATTTGACAACTCCCTGGTTCAATAGACAATCAAGTGGCCCGGCCTGTAAGCCTGCAGCGTGTGCATCTAATATCAACTTCTGATTCTAATCGTGAATAAAATTTGATGTCGCTGAGGGCGACGTCGATAATAGCGATGAATGATAAATAGCCTATATCGAAAATAATTTTACATTTTACTACCAAAGTGTCATCAATTTGAAAATTTTCTGTTATTCTGTTATTAGCTCAAAGAAAATGCAATTTGTGGTCATTTTGACTATTTGTAACGGGAAAGTAACGGGACCCAAATGTAACGCCGTTACAGTTACTTTTACACAGAATTGTAACTAGTTACTTGCTCCGTTACTGAAATGCAAATGTAACTCGTTACAGGGTTCCGTTACACAAAATGTAACTCGTTACAGTAACGGCGTTACTTGTAACTCGTTACTTCCCAACCCTGGGCATATAGTATGACTTTGAACTTTTGAAGCAAGGGCAAGAAAGTTCCCAGAAGTACCCTATTCACCCCGGTTACAGCCTTGCCAGAATTAATAAAGGTTCCCCCTTCCACTGTTGACTGCCATCATCAGCTTCTTTCCTTTTTCATACACACAACCTCTCAAAACACTCTTAAATTCTGCATCAGAGCTCACATATATATGTGTGTTGCTTTCTGTACTTTAAATTGAAAACTTTATAGACACATGACTTAGGTCCAGAAAATTTTCATGACTAATGTGTGAAATATTACTGTATTCCACATGGAAGTGTGGGGAATTTATTGTAAGGACAATCTAACAATTAGGGCAGAAAAAAATTAAGGATGCATAACTTGTTTCATGTTTTTACATGCCAATATGTGTACAACAAAGTTTTCATGTATTTTATTCATATGATGTAATTCCACTACTGTAATTCTGTTACCAAAAATGTTATTCCATACCATAAAAAATGTATAAAAAAGTGGTCCAATTTAATCCCATTTTAAAGCTCATGAGTTAGGTCGTTCAATTAGAAAATATGAAACTAGATGTAAAAAATGCGCAAGATAATGAACAAAATAAATAAATACTCAACTTTTACATGTTTTTATGGTAACAAAATTACATACCTAATTTATCGACATTTTACTGTTTCTATCTCTTTGAGGTAAATATTGATCCACTCAAATATACTCTGAGATTGATTATTGGGGCATTTATCATTGATGTATGTACGAATTGATAATAATATTCAGTCTAGTAGCTCATGTTCCACCTTCAAAGGTAAGAACCAAAAATATTAACATGTTTTATCCCCCAAAATGGGTATTTTACCCCTTCAAACATGCATTTAGCAAATTTTCACCACTACAGCTGGATTCTCAATAAAAATTTTGACTCAGAATAAGTTCAAGTTTTACCTCTGAATTAATTTTCAAAATTTTCCCATTTTTAATTTCCCATGAGGAATTGCCCATATCATTATTTTTAACTCACTCCTTATTCTCATGGACACATATTTTCTTAATCCTCCAAGTAAGTGTGTATTCAGTGTGAAAACTTTCAAGAATCAGAGAGATTGCCACCTCAAGTTTCAGATGCCTTACAGTAGGTTCGAGAGTGTTACTTTGAGTCGGTCACCCAAACATTATGAAAGCCCATAAAGACTTTAATGAGTGATGTCAAAATTATATTGGATGAATGATATCATCACAATTAAAAGTAATCTTCAATATGATGGAAGGAGACCATTCACAGTGATTTGGAGAAATTTTTAAAATAAATTCTTGAAGATATTTGTAGAATGTACTCTGAAGACACCCTTAGGTAACTTTGGATGTGGGCTAGGCTAGGTAAATTTCTTTTAAAATTGTAAGTATTTTCCTTTGACAGATTCAGAGCTCGGTCTGGAGTTCTTTGACTAGCAGATATTTATTTTTAAGCCATAGCACACCTATCATACATTTTGTTTGCAGTGACAGACCCAAGGTACTGACTGACTCAAGGCACACTCACTATTATACACTTTGTTTGGTACAACTACAGTATACATAGCTTACAGGGCCACTTTTTAACTCCTCCTAGCATGTGAATGTGTGGATGCGATGTGTCACTGTTTATCTGTAGTAGCACCCTAAAGCTGACTCCACATCCGAGCATGCATGCATCTACTTCGAGAATGATATTGGTGAAATCATTCACTCCACATCCAAGCATCTATGCATCCACTCAAGGAATATTGGTTGTGGTCTTGGTAGGAAATGGACAAACTTGAGTCATTCTCAAATTGACTCCGCATCTGAGCATCACGCATCCACTCCAGAAGTGATAACATCATTCACTCCACATCCATACATCTGCACACAGTCTCCAGAATATTGGTTGAAGACTAAAAACTAAAAAAACAGAAAACAATATCAATGAGTCATTCTGAAAAATAGAATTTTCTCTTTTATTTGTCTTTCTCAAATTAAACTTTTCTCTTTCGTTTGTTTATATTTCACTATGCATCTGAGCATCAGCGCATCTACTCAGAAAGATCGAAGGTGAACTTCAGTTTTGTCCCCTTTCTAAAAATCATTCACTTCCCATCTGTGCATCCACTAAGCAGAAAAAGGCCTTCATGGAGTAGAAAATCCAAGCTCTGCATCAGACTTACAGTAGTTTAGGTTGACTGAGCATACAGGCATGCCCAGATATACCCCTGGAGTGGCACTGTACTCTACTTAAATACTCCTGTCGTTTTACTCTGTGTTTAAAATGTAGTACGTTCTACCATTAACATACTAGTACAAGATCCTGTTCAAAGACTAAGGATAATGTAATGCCATAAAGATTATGACTACAAGCTGATTTGGTGGTGCATTTTCCCTGTGCATCATACACACTGTACATAATTACCGGTACTGGATATGCCAATTAAGTGTTATGCAGAAATTAATCACAATTTAACTGGCACAAAACTTCAGCAGATCAGATACAAACTTTCCAGTATGGATTTAGGGAGCAGATAACAGATCCACTTGATCAAAGATTCATGACAGACCTGAGGTGCTACTAACAATAACCCTAATCCTAATCCTTACCTTATTTTTGCCCTAACCCTAATTGTAATCCTTACCCCAGCTCTAACCCTTAGTAGATTTCAGTCTAAGCAGACCTGAAGTGAACCCTTCGTCTAGTGCAATTTCCCCCTCTGCAGACTTAGGCCTAAGTAAATTTGATCTGGTAGCATCGCTCATAGGAATCCTATTCATTCATAAAAAATTTTTAGTTTGGAGGATTGCATCAGAAATATTTGATGGGATCATAGTTTTGTTGTCTTTCTACTTGTTCAGTACTATACAAGGGTAACTCATTAGATGCATGAAAATAGTAGTATGGGATGTGTTTAATTTAAACGCAAAGATTTGATCACCTCTCATTTTTGCCAAAGGCAAAACGATACATTTATGATGGCATGTATGTATTTTTATGTATGCATGTATGTGTTTGTGACAAAACCTTGTTTACATGATATCTCAAGAAAGGAAAGTTTGAGGAATCTTCTACTTAAACTTATGGTGCCCCATGGTAAGTAGATGAACATTCCCCAATCCTGAATAGATCTTCTCATACATGGTGTGTGGATGCTCCATATTTTGCACAAAAATCCACATTTTTGTAGGACACAGGTGTGGAGGTCACAAAATCACAAACTGTGAAGCCTTGTAAACATGATATCTCCAGAAGGGTAACTTCAATCTTTTACTTTGTAGATGGGTGCTCCATATTGATTAACCAAGCCCTATTGTTCTGGCGGAGGTCAGAGGTCATTTTAGGTCGTCAGATGTCAAATTGTGAGACATGAATTTCAGAGGTAAATCTGTGACTTATTATGTGACTTATCATGGTTCAGAAAAATGTCAGTCAGTGCCCATTGATTAAACATTCTTTACCTGTGTAAGGGTAAACACACACATTCTTGTGAATAGTGGAAATCAAGGTAATCACCTAATATGAGTAAATGCACTCTAAATGACTAGAAAACATTCTCTAGCCATAGTAAGTAGTACTAAAATAGCAACTGTGCTACCATTCCAACAAAGCATTACCTCAGTTGGCGGGTTTACCTCACTTGGCTGGTGTGCAGCTTCATACACACCCTCGTTTCCCACCATGCAACACTACCTTTCACACGTGCACATCCACCTGCCAACTGGTCACAGCAAAAATGAGGTAGTTACCCCAATGAACTTGGCAACACTTCAGCCTACAGTAAATGGTCTATATATGGCAATCACACCATTAATCCAATGGAGCAATTTCTCACTTGGCGGTATTATTTCGTTTTAATAGTGTGTCACCTGACAAATTACCTCATTTTCCACCATTTGACAATGCAGTAAACTGCACAATGGGATGTCAATTTGAAACCTCAATGTACTTTGTCTCTCTTGGGTAAGGAAACACTAAGCCCTTTGGGCTTTCTTGTTTATGACCTGGGTTGGATATCATATGATGTCACACCAATTGTCAATGACATTTGAATACTGGACCTACAGTACTTTCCATTCTAATGTCCCCACATGTTGCAATTTTAGCCCACTTAGTACCTGTAAGTTGTGTCATTCAAGTAGTCAGCATATTATATATAATAATGTTGCACCTGGTCAAAAATAACTTTGATTGAATAAAAAATAAAATAAAATAAAAAATAACTTTGATTGAATTGAAACTATTATTTCATCTTTCATGTTCAAGGTCCAAGAAAGTATGCCTTTGATGCAGCAACCCTCGGCGCTAAGCAGACCTCACCTAGTGAGGAAGATCCCACTATTTTGAAGGTTAGTTTAATTTGTCTATAAATTTTCTTGTTTGTTTTATTCTTCCCTTTGCACAGATGATCCTGTCTGATATTTTAGTATTATTCTCTTGCTGTGATGGAATAGTGTGGTTAGGATTCTGGGATACACCGGATCAAGTGGTAGAATTCTAGTTTGTCTGATGGGTGACTGTACTGCTGATAAATGTCAAGCACAGTTCCCTGTAAAATTTCTATTTATTAGCATCACATGAGACAAAACATCTTCAGTTATGTACAGTAATATCCTTCACATGATTTACATTTTTTACTCTCATACACTAAGCTGTAGAAGGCCATGAATTTTACTTTTTTGTCTTGACTCAGGTCACATTACCAACAAACCTTGAAAAAAGTATTGTAAAAGAGATTCTACTCTTCAAACAGTCTCAAGCTGATTACAGAAATGTTTCAAAGAGGTTGACTTCAAAGAAATTAACGGTAAGTGTAAAGTTCAGACTTTATTGCATTTATACCACTTACAGTACTTCACAACTGACGAACAACCCCAGTACTGCAAGAAAAGTATCTTGCAATCATGAAGCACAGGATGGGTGGAATTTTTCCTAATAGCCCTGTCAATTGTTACTTTCTTTTCATACTGGGGCAGGCAAGTAATCAGAAAATGGCCTCTAGTTTTTTTTTTTGAGGGGAGTAGGGGTTATTTCTTTGCCCCTTTTCAGAAGATATAAAATTCACTTAGTACATGTACTACTGTTATCCTTATTTTATTCCTGAAAATGTCTCCTCTCCCTTCCCCTACCACTTTCACTAGTTTTGGCAGTGCCCTGAAACATGAAAGGACCAACAATTTCACAAACTAAAATAATTTTATTGAATTTGCTCTGTCCTGCTGAGTTGTCTCAACTTTATTGTGTTGCCATGTGCAGCAATGTAAAGCCCTCATCTTGTTTGGACAGTCTTGCATTCCCATGATGATTGAAATAATCAGTATCAATTTGATGCAAAAAATTGTAGCTTGCAGTGTGTTTCTCATTAACAAACTTCTAAATTTTAAGGAATTACATCCAATACCAGTAGTGTTTACTATGATGTAAAGGGTATAAAACCTCATGCCATATACTGTGTGTTATACTGAAGTTTTTCATGTCTTCAGGCTTCTCTCCCTTTTGTTCTCTAACATTCTTACCTTTTTTGTGAGTGGCACAAATTGACTCAGTGAAATTATTTGCTTTTAAATGCAGAAACAAAGTGCATTTCCATATTTGTAGATTTTTGTTATATTTGTACATAAATCCTTGCTTGAGTATCTTTACAAGTGCAGGCGTACAATTTTTGATACACAAGGAGTTCTCCATGATATGGAAGAATGAAAAACTGTGGAAATGAGAAAGAAAGTGGAAAACATGAAAAATCACAAAAACTTACATTGTCACATAAAAACACAAAAACTGAAGGGAGAAATCATAGAGGCAAAGGTGACAGTGGTACTTCATAGAAGATTTTTTCAAACTCTGTTTTGTTTCATCTGAACTGTACAAAGCTTAAACAAAGAGACAGAAAACAGAATTTGACAAGAGATAGAGCCATAGCACTTGACCTTTGTAGATCATGGAAAACATACAATTAAAAACCTTCAAAATGCAAAAAATACTTACTAAACTTTCTGAACACAGAAAACTGGTTTTTCTAGACTGCAGATGTGTTTTTTGTTCTTTGGAATTGTTGAGCCCAAAACATTAAAATATGTACCAATCCCAGTTGCGTCACTTAATGACGGGAAGAAATTTACACGTGGGATGAAATTGTAAAAACCAGATGCACCAGCAGCCATCACTTTACAGGTAGCTGGGAAGTCAATATGTGCATATAAAACCAGCCAAATTTGATACAAATGGGGTACTAAAAACATACCAAATGCAACACTTGTTGAACTAAAAGATGCATGGCTCTATTTTAACAGTCGTCCTGTGACCTGTAACGACCAAAATTTGTGATGGACAACCAAAAAATGGTGGGTTGGTTGTCCATTGGATGACCAAAGTTCATGCAGCAAGTTATTAGACTGCTTCTAAGGTTACTGCAAATTTTGTTGTGGACTATCAAATTTTCTTTTGGACAACTAAAAAAGGCAGACAGGTTGTTCAAATGGATGACCATAAAATTTTCTTAAAATAGAGGCCTGACTGATGGCATTCATGGTTAAAGAACTGGTACAGTAGCTATGAATTTTAAGAAAATTGACCCTTTCATTAGGTAACAAAGTTTGCAAAGCAAATCAAGCCATCTTCATGCTATTGGATGTACACCAAAGTCATCATTCTAAAAGTTACCAAATTTTAGGATTTTGACATGTGCAAGGTCAAACTGGCTCCTCTGCTTCTTTGTGCTAAGGTGCTCGAAGTTTACCTAGACATCAAAAGCCTTAACAGCCTTAACTTGCATCAAAGTTACTTCAGTGAGGTGGCCTAATTTGAAAATGTTAGCCTTCATTCCTCCATGCTTTGCTTTGGTGCCCTTGCATGATGTTTGCCAGCTGAATGCCTTGGACTTGACTTTTTTGGTTCTGGCTTTGTTCATGGGCAGTCATTGCTTAAGTTTTCTCCTTTTCACAATTGAAGGATCTGTACAACTCCTTAGCCTCTGTTGGCTTCAAACATGCTCAGATAACAGATGCTATGAAAAATACCATTGGTCTTGGAGGGGATTTGAATGATGCACTAGACTGGCTGTGTCTTAACTCTGCAAATAGTAAGTGTATTACTTGTTCACTTTATTGTAAAGGTAGCCTACTTTACTTAGTACAAGCATTCTGCTTTTCCAGGCTTCCTCCTCCACTTTCTGTATATATTTTATATCAGTTTGTATTGTATAATGTTGTCAAAAATAAGTGAAATGAAATGAAATAGTAAGTACTTTCTGTTATTAGCTACATCACTCTTGTTTGTCAACCATTTTTGGTTCCCTGAAGGGTAACTCATAGAGACAGTCATGTGTCAATGACTTTGCAAGAGGTAGCATTTGTCATTTGATGTGTCATAATGAATGCTGGTCAGCACACTTGTCATTTAGAACCATTTAGCTCAGTCCATGAATCATTAAAAACAGATAATGCACTCCAGCTTCTTTTTGTTACCGTATAATCATTTGTAGGTCAGCAATTTAAATTACAACAAGTAGGATGGAGAGCAGTATTTTTGAATAGCTAGTCTAACCTTAATTATATGTAGGCTTTATGATACACATACTGTTAGAAAAAAGGGAATGTCGTACAAATATCACTTTGCACAGGAAGAATGGGATTCACTACTAAAAATGCCAGGCAGGTAACACCCTATACTGCTGAGTAGAGATTAGTTTGCTCACTCCATACTGACTTTACAAACAATCTCATTCATTGAGAGACAAATTGTATGGCTGTATATTCACATGGCGACATGGAAGGGTCCAAGGGCTTTCATGGGGGTTCCAAATCCAAGAGTTCCAAGCCCCTTAACATACTATTCAAGGGTCAAAAAAAAATATCAATGGTCTCAATATTTTTGCAAAGTCCCATATTGATACAGTACCTGTAGTTTACACTATGTACATACATAAGGAAGGTGTGGAGCAATGTACAAGATAACAATGACATCTTAAAATGTCTTTACTCAGACAAATCTCATTCAGTACTGTGCATGTGCATGTCTTTTAAGTTGAACAGGTAGAATCCAGCTTCGATGAAGTTAAAGAAAGCTCAATGCAATTTAACTTTTACTTTTTAATCTTTAGGTGAGTTACCTGATGGCTTTTCAGAAAAGTTTGGTCATGAAGTCAAAGGAAAAGAGAAAGTAAGGGCAAGATTTGAGGAAGATGACAAGGGGGACATTAGGGTTGTAACTCCTCAACCAGTTCAGAAAATACAAGGAGAGAAAGCAACCCTGGTATGTAACTGACCAAGTTTAGCTCTCTCCCTGAAGAACTCACATGTCCAAATATTATGTAAGTTACCATGTATCACCTATGGCATCCTACTCTACAGGTTAAAGAGAAAGTTATGCTTAGACTTTTTTGTGCAAGAATAATGTTTGAAACAAGTATGTGGGGGACAGAAGGCTGAGGGGATATTATAATGCTGATCATTTTTTTTTCAAATAATGATGTTTATGATGATTGATCATTTTCAGTCGGTCTAGATTGTTATCAGAAATTTTGTAGGACATTGTATCACAGGAAAAGGGGGATCAGGAGGGGGAACGGTCAAAAAGTTTTCTACTTCGGTCATACATAGTTAGGGTTGAGTTGTGGGGAAAAATAGTATAACCTAAAAGTGCTACCACCTCCAACCCCCATGAAAAACTTTTTAAAGAAATGAAGGTTCAACTCATGTGAAGCAATTCAAAAGTAAAGGAACACGGTATTAGAAATAAAGTATAACATATTGAAAAGTAAGCGATTTATCTGCTACAAAATTACCAATGAAAATAGAGTTTCCAGAATTAAACATGACCCCTATTTATGCTTGTCAAGTCTTGTTTCAACTTTTATCTCATGTTATGCATAATGTGTTTTCAGAAGAAGCCTTCTGCTCAAGAGGAAAAGGTTTCTTTGAAGGAATGGACTTTACGATATGCTCAGGAATGTGATGAGGACAGTGAAGATGAAGAGGGGAGTGATGACTGCATGAAAGAAATTGATCCTGTAAGTCGAAATTAGAAATTATTTACTCTCTCCTAGGGTACTGTTTGTTATCTGCATCATTTCATAAAATAATGGCATTACTGGAAGGTGGAGGACATGAAATACATGGGAATGGAGGGCTGGATTGGGGTGGGGGTGTCTTATTTTAAGGATATTTTGCCTATTTCCCACCTTCTCCCAGACTTGCTGCCATATCAAGATTTCAAGATGGAATTATTGCCCATCCCTTTTTGTGACACCACAGTTCCAAAACGAATATTTTTGGGCATGGAACAAATAAAAAATACTCTGCTGTTGTTATTTTGCACTGCACTAAGGTTGGTGAGCAGCAAAATGGTAAGAAGGGCCAAATGTTATTTGGGGTTTAACTAGGGGGTAGCAGACCTAGGCTGTACTATTTTCCTAAATGTAGCAATTCACCAGAGGAATTATGGTGTTTTGGGCCACATGGGATACTATTTGTGGATAAATGAATAAAAACTTCTAAAACCTATCCAGAAAAGGGTTATTGAAAGCTCTCTCCACTGTCCATGCTAAACAGTGCTGCATAGATAGGGATTCAGCATATCTTGGGCCCACACAAAAGAGGGCATTGGGCCACACCTTCCACACCTGTAATAAACAGAATATGTTTGGAAGAGAGTCAAGCATAAGAGTGTTCCAAACCATTGTTTGAGCTTGTGGTGAAAGATTCATGATTGAGATGATTCCACTTAGAATGTGAACCCTACCTTCCTTATTTGCTTGTATGTTGGTGGGTGTATTTCTTTGCTTGTTGGCTTGTTAGTTTATTCATCCATTAATGAGGTTATTGTTGTACTTATTCTTTGTTCATTTCTCCATGTGTGCTTTTTTTATGCATTCATTGGTGCAGTTGCTAATAAAGTTTATTGGACATTCATACATTATAAAAACGATATAGCATTAAATGTCACCTGTAAAAAAATAAACCTTACAATATAGCACTGAAGTACTCTTACAATATAGCATTAAACATCACCTGTAAAAAAATAACCCTTATGCAGCAGTTGCGCCAACTCTTGTTAAAGTTCTGTAGGTAACTAGAATTGTAGTTTCAATTGTCAAGACTGTAACTTTAGTTTAGCAAGGAATTTGGAAATTGCTTTGATAGAACAATTTTGTATTAAAACAGTTGGGTCTCTGTACCTAATAGTTTTTGCCACTGTTGGTAAGTTATGAAGTTAGAAAGTGTAATTTAATCCACATATTCCTCCACTGTAGAATGAAAAATATCTGGAACTGACAGCAAAGCTGTTCGACTGCCAGACATTGGCTCAAGAAGCTAAGAAAGAGGGAGATGTGAAGCGACAAAAAGATGCCAGCCAGTTGATTGCAAAATACCAGAAAGGTGAGGAAATGTGACAGAAACTTCACTCCCTTTTAATAAACACTTAAGTACATCATACTTAAAGGACTAATTTCCTTGTCCAGATGATTCAAATTCTCCCACCACAGTTTTTTTTTCTAGACCCTCTTCAATGATACACCTTGTAATTTTATTGACTGGTGCCAAACTTCTATTGCTGAAGACACTGTACAGTCACTTACAAGACTTTTCTAAACAATCAGCTTTATACCCCTATGAATGTAGTTTGTTTGAACATATCTGGAAGTGCCGCCCTTCTGTTTGGCCACTTAGATTTCAAACAAATGTCGATATCTCACTGGTCAGTACATGTCACTGCCAATCAGAGTGACTTACATATATTTAGAGGTTTACTTTTAATGTGCCTTCTTTTCATTTCTATTAAAGTAGGATAACCCATCAAAAATGGTAGGAATGTAACTGTTTTCCACCGGAACATGCAGACAAAACCTCCTTACTTTCAATTCCTCTATCAAAAAAATTTGCCAAAAATCAAAAATAAATTTTTATCAAGTATTTTTTGTTTCATTCACTAAGAAAAATTCTTATTCACTTTTCATTTCAGAACTGAAAGAACTTGAGAAGCACAGTGAGTTTGATCCCAGAGTGAAAATTACTTCAGCAGACAAAGACAACACTGCAAAACTGATTAATGATGAAAAAACTGACCAAGGTGTCAAAAAAGAAGGTGGGCTTGCTGAAGAATCAGGAGATGCTTTAGAGGGAGCATTTGCTTTGTTTAGTGTTGCAGAGGAGGAGGCAGAAAAGACCCCCAAACCAGGTGGGTGATTTTATGGAGAGAAAATTGTACTCCTTTTTTTGGTAAAAAGTCCTTCCTCATGTTTGGCATAAGCTGTGGGAGCATTGTTCTTCAAATGTAACTTGGACATGACTTGTGAATATTTAGGAATGCTGCCAGAGGTTTTATTAGTTGTGAGTTGCAGGAGAGATCCCTTTAATCATTAAGCAGTGTAGAGGGATCTCTCCTGCATTCATGGTCATGTAGCATTATACTGGCTTCAGGACATGAATAAAAGAGCAAACATTCCACCTTGTTGATCTCAACATGGTTTAACATCCCACAAACTTATGAGAATGTTTCACTCCTATGGGCTAGTTATTCCACAATGTTACAGCAATGCCACAATGAATCAGTTTTGTGGAGAATGAATGCTTCCAGTACTAAGTATGTGGGTGTGTAATATTGAGCACAATATCCTTGCTACTTGGGGAAAGTGTAAACTGCCATACAATATTACTTGCTTTACTGACATTGCACATAAAAACTGGTTCATGTTTTTTATACTTCTAGCTGTCTGTAGTCAACATACAGTCTGAGTCTTGTCAGTTGATGTCATCAAAATCTTAATTAATCTTTGTGTTCTTGGCCCTGTTTCATGATGAGTTACGATTTGTCTTAAGTTTGATCTACAATGCAATAGTCATATTGAAATCAAACTTAAGACTGGGTGTAATCTTTTATGAAACAGGACTCTGGTTTCATAGTTGTTCATTTTGGTGTCCCTCAGTAGTGAATTGAGTTGTGCTGGTTTGGTAGTGCAATTCTGTGGGCAGTGTACTGTTTGCAGTGTACAGGCTATTAAAGCTAGCTCAAATGTAGTTTACTAACTGTGAAACTGTGTAGCCTACATGTGCAGACATATTTGAAGTGCATTGGATATAAAATCAGTATTTCCAACTATACTTGTATTTGGGTATGTCACTCGTACATGATAGATGAACCATCAGTGTTATTATGGTCATGATACCACTGTTTTATTTAATGTGAAGTTACATAACTCTGTATTCCTGTTAATATATTGTAGAAAATTCATATATTGATATCAACAAAAGTGTGTACATATTGTATGTATTGTATGATATAAAGATGGTCAAAATAAGTGTTGATAGAAATGAAATGAAATATTGGTACATTGACAGACACTATTATCCTCTGTTAAACTATGAAACAGTTATTAGGTACTTTCATTTGATTCTTTAATTCGACTACCTTAAGTTCCAGCTGTGACAAAGCAACCTGTTAAGGCAGACATAAGAAGCTTTGAGTACACACAGAAAACCTGGACAGGGAAATCACCCAAACAGTTCTTGATTGATTGGTGTCGGAAGAACCATCCCAAGACTAATCCACCAAAATACAATAAAATTGCCGTAAAAAATAATTGGAAATGCAAGTAAGTTTTAGTGGAATTGTTATGTTCACAGCTTTTTTGTACATTGGTAAGTTGAGGATGTTAAGAAGCTCAAACTATTTGTGATTTCTTAGGTTTTTTTTCTGATAATTATATACAAAATTATGCTGTTCTTGTCATTTAAATACAAATTTATCTGTTATCTCCCTAAAGTTGTTTCTTTTAACTTGTGATGTTATTTGTTCATCTATGGATAAGTTTTGCATTTCATTTGTTGTGGCTACAATACAATAATCATTCAATACTATAAATGCCAGAGTCTTTGCCTGCAAGCACTCTTAAAAATGAGGTGAACGTAGGAGTATAAGGAGAATTCAGAGAGTGATTGAAAGGCTCAAGAAAATTATTTTCTGCTATTGGCCATGTCAGGAAAAGGGTGGTTTGAATGTGGAAAGATAAGTTGTTGTATTCTTCTAGTAGGGTGGTTCAACTAGAGGTTCATCTTTAGTGTGTGAGGTAATGACAAGATAACTTGTCATATAGGTACAGACCAGCTGTAGTCAAGCTGTAAGGATTGTCTCTGAGCATGCCATTGTTAACCAGGAGTAGTGCTTGCCAGATGTTGTCTGACAATGTTCTTTTTGTTTCTTTTGTTCCTTGAACTAGGCCAGAGCTAAGATCCACCCATATTTTGTATGAAGGCCCTTGACCAGTGTTGACCACTATGGCAATAACTGTTACATTAATAACTGCTGCATACTGGAATGGGGGAAGGGAGGCCTATGTGAACCTTACACAATGCCATAAAGAAAGTGATGCAATCCCATGCACATGTACATGTGAGTTTGGTATCCCAACTTAATAGTGGAATTTGGTGCTTACTCAGTGTAGATCAGATAATGCTGAGTCAGCAACTGCAGACTGTGGTAATATGTGATGCATGTTTGAGTATTGGGTTACCTGCTAATTGTTGTCAAATTTAAAAACAAACATTTTCTCTGTAAAGAAATTGTGAACCTGTCTCTCCTCTTACATAGGTTGAAGGTAGAGATTCCCAAGCAAGATCCTCTGGTAGTTTGTCCAGACATCCTTACTCCAACCGCCATGGAAGCTCAGCATCTTGCCAGCATCTTAGCATTGTATAAACTGGCTCCTGGTCAGGTAAAATAAACTTAGGAGGAACTAATGGCTGTAGCTAGAGCAGTACTTTACAGCCTGAGTCCAAGTGGTTGGGGGCAGGGGAAAGAGGTTAATAATTTAAATACACAAGAGGAAAAATTCAGAAGTGAGGGAAGGAAAACTGAACAAAATTTAATGTAGTTAATGACTTTGAATGGGTTTTCAAAGATTTCCAAAGATTAAAGCTTGTGTTGTTTGACCAATCTCAGTAAAGGTGAAGGGATTGCTGAGCATAATTGTAGAGGTAATCAGGGTAGAAAGGTTGAGAAGTTCTGAGCTGGAGTACAAATTTGCCAGAATTTTCTACAAGACTTGTGTTAATTTGTGTTGAAACTGAATCAATAAGCTGCTCAATTTTTGGTTTCGATGAAAAGAGAAACCTATGCGGTCATGATGGCATGTGTATGTATGTGTGTATGTGCGTGTGTGTGTGTGTGTGTGTGTGCTTGTGACACTTTGCTCGTTAACACGATATCTCAAGAAGGGAAACTCTGACAGTTTTCAAACTTGGTACATAGATGCCCCATATTGAGAGGAAAAACCCTATTGTTTTTGGTGGGGGTCAAAGGTCACCTGGGGTCACCGGGGGTCAAAACCTGAAAACCTTGTTAACACAATATCTCAAGATAAGAAGCTTGGATGAATTTCATACTTTGTATGTAGATGCGTTACGGTAAGAGGAAGAACCCTATCATTTCTGGTGGAGGTGAAAGGTCATCTGGGGTCACCAGGGGTCAAACCCTGAAAACTTCGTTAACACGATATCTCAAGAAGGGAAGCTCTGACAGTTCTCAAACTTAGTACATAGATGCCCCATATTGAGAGGAAGAACCCTATTGTTTTTGGTGCAGGTCAAAGGTCACCTGGGGTCACCAGGGTTCAAAACCTGAAAACATTGTTAACACAATATCTTGAGGTAGGAAGCTTGGATGAATTTCATACTTTGTACGTAGATGCGTTATGGTAAGAGGAAGAACCCTATCAGTTTTGGTAGAGGTCAAAGGTCATCTGGGGTCACCGGATGTCAAACCCTGAAAACTTCGTTAACACGATATCTCAAGAAGGGAAGCTCTTACAGTTCTCAAACTTGGTACATAGATGCCCCATATTGAGAGGAAGAACCCTATTGTTTTTGGTGGAGGTCAAAGGTCACCTGGGGTCACCAGGGGTCAAACTCTGAAAAACTTGTTAACACGATATCTCAAGAAAGTAAGCTCTGACAGTTCTCAAATGTAGTACATGGATGCCCCATATTGAAAGGAAGCACGCTATTGTTTTTGGTGGAGGTCAACGGTCACCAGGGGTCACCTGGGGTCAAACCCTGAAAACATTGTTAACACAATATCTTGAGGTAGGAAGCTTGGATGAATTTCATACTTAGTATGTAGATGCGTTATGGTAAGTGGAAGAACCTTATCATTTTTGGTAGAGGTCAAAGGTCATCTGGGGTCACCGGGGGTCAAACCCTGAAAACTTCGTTAACACGATATCTCAAGAAGGGAAGCTCTTACAGTTCTCAAACTTGGTACATAGATGCCCCATATTGAGAGGAAGAACCCTATTGTTTTTGGTGGAGGTCAAAGGTCACCTGGGGTCACCAGGGGTCAAACTCTGAAAACCTTGTTAACACGATATCTCAAGAAAGAAAGCTCTGACAGTTCTCAAATGTAGTACATGGATGCCCCATATTGAAAGGAAGCACCCTATTGTTTTTGGTGGAGGTCAAAGGTCACCTGGGGTCACCTGGGGTCAAACCCTGAAAACATTGTTAACACAATATCTTGAGGTAGGAAGTTTGGATGAGTTTCATACTTTTTATGTAGATACGTTACGGTAAGAGGAAGAACCCTATCATTTTTGGTGGAGGTCAAAGGTCATCTGGGGTCACCGGGGGTCAAAGCCTGAAAACTTTGTAAACACGATATCTCAAGAAAGGAAGCTCTGACAGTTCTCAAACTTGGTACATGGATGCCCCATACTGAGAGGAAGAACGCTATTGTTTTTGGTGGAGGTCAAAGGTCACCGGGGGTCAAACCCTGAAAATATTGTTAACACAATATCTTGAGGTAGGAAGCTTGGGTGAATTCCATACTTTGTATGTAGATGCATTATGGTAAGAGGAAGAACACTTTCACTCTTGGTGGAGGTCAAAGGTCATCTGGGGTCACCGGGGGTCAAACTTTAAATTTTGTTAACACGATATCTCAAGAAGGGAAGCTCTGACAGTTCTCAAACGTGGTACATGGATGCCCCATATTGAGAGGAAGAACCCTATTGTTTTGGTGGAGGTCAGAGGTCACCAAGGGTCACTGGGGGTCAAACCCTGAAAACATTGTTAACACAATATCTTGAGGTAGGAAGCTTGGATGAATTTCATACTTATTATGTAGATATGTTATGGTAAGAGGAGGAACCCTATCATTTTTGTTGGAGGTCAAAGGTCATCTGGGGTCACCGGGGGTCAAACTCTGAAAACCTTGTTAACACGATATCTTGAGGTAGGAAGCTTGGATAAATTTCATACCTTGTATTTAGATGCCTTATAGTAAGAGGAAGAACTCTATCAGTTTGGTGGGGGTCAAAAGTCATCTGGGGTCACCAGGGGGGTCAAACCCTGAGACAGAGCTCCCAACCAGCACGGACTTTCCATATTCAGTACGGAAAATCATTGTAAATATGGGAATACGGATTTTTCCTTGCTAATCCAAATTTTGAATGAGTAAATAGGTCCTTTCACGAATTTTATTATTCTTTAGCCAACATATCAAAAGACTGAGAATAGACTGCAGTATTTCACTTTTCTGTACAGTACTGTAGTGTATTTATTTGAGCCCAGTAATCTATGCTGTTATGTTATTGGTTAAATTTTTGTCAACAAGTTGATGTTAAACCAATCAGTAGATAGTTTGCAGCAGATCCATGACATTCCATAAGCTACCATATCATTGGTTGATCAGTTGTAAACAGATCCACTTTCAACCAATCAAAAACTGTTAAAAGCTAGTTTCTGAGTGCAGTGACAGACTCCTGCCAAGGTCTGTTGAGCTGGCTGAGTAGCCCAACATTAATGTTAGAGTTGACTGTAACTGAATTGGAAAAATAGCACCAAGAAATAGAATAATAAAAATTACAGCAGGAATATCACAGTATGTTGTAATATGGCTCCTCTTCAGAGTAGCAGAGTAGTATGAGTAACTTTAGTGGAAAATTTACCAGGCAGATCAAGTTTTAACGTAGGCCTAGGCCCAACAGTTAGGGCCTAGGCCTAAGTGTTGTTACAGAACCAACAACGAACATTAGCCTACACACACAATATTGTTAGACTCAGTACATAAATCTAATGCAGAGTTCCAGGTTTATGGGCTAGGCCTAGGCAAAGTCCTAGTCCTGTGACTAAGTCCTAGCCTAACTGCCACAGTACAGGCTAGCCTAATTGTAGTACAGTATGTATGGGCTGATATTACTTATTAGAGGTAGGCCTAGGTTACTGTAATAGCTATGGCCTAGGATAGGGCTAGTCAAAGCAGTTATTGCCTGTCAAATGTTGGTACCCATCATCTAAGTTTGTAGTATTTACAGAGAGATTTCTGTGACCAGCTGTGCATAGGCTTAGGCTAGGTTTATACTTATAGCTAGGCCTAGGCTAGACCTAGGCTAATGTTACTTAGGGCCTTGCCAAGTATTTAGCATAGCCTCTAGGCTATACTGTAACGTTAGGCCTTGGGAAAACTTGGGATATTTTGCATTTTGTCCTTTGGTGACCCTGATGACTATCTTGGGAATTCTTGGGAAATTTTGCTTTTTGACCTCTCGTAACCCCAGATGACGATCTTGGGAATTCTTGGGAAATTTTGACCAGTGACTGAAAGATATGGGACATCATGGCATTATTTGGAATAGAACATATATCATCGAAACCTCAATGCATTTTTGCATTCTGGTTATATAAGGGATTGTGATGTCACAAAGGTGCTCAAATTCTGCTTCCATTGCAGCCATTTAGCATCCCTGTCAAACATAAAAGAATTCAACATTCAGCTAAGTCACTCTCCTATAATCAGAGAAGGGTTGTACCATTTTTGACTTGAAACGTGACATACTTTTGGCAAAATCACTGTATGCACTAACTAGTAAAGAACATGCTGGCAATCTTGTTTAAATCTGTTAAGCCTGGCAAGTATTTAGTCCCAGTTCACAATCAAATTTTTGGTCAGATATTAACTACCAGATATCATATTGCTTTCTATGCCTGAGGAAGTGAAAATTTGGGTTTAACCTTCAATTAGTAGTGGTATATCAGATTTAAAATCATATCAATCTAGAAGTGCACATTTCCATCTCATAAACCATTTTGTAGATACCTTTGTTAGGTGCAAAAAGTGCAAAATATTGAAAAAGTGTACCAACTTTAAATGTCCATTTTATTCTCTTAATTTGCATAGTCTATCCATCAGTTACTTCCCCCTCCCTACCGAGATGTTTGGTTGGAGTGGATGAATGCTGACAAAGCTGCAAAAGAAGCCAAGAAAAGTGAGCAGAATAAGGTGATGTATGGCTCAATTATTTTCTTTCTAAGAAAATGCTCATTGTTGGTTGTTGGAAGGATTGGGTAGGAGAGGGTAAATTGGTGTAAATTGGTCATATTATGTGTTTATCCCCATTACGCGTACTTCATTATTCTTCCCAGGTAAAAGCAGTTTAACTTTAGTGACAGGTGACCAGATCAGGGTGTGGGACATTAGTTTGAAATGGACACACAATAGGTCAGACTTCAGTTCTGTCAATGTTGAAGGGTTAGTTCAGTTGGGTAGTACCTAAAGTCTCTAGTGAATTTCAGAGTTCATTTTAGCTTGACCTGGTAGATATTTAAGCACAGGACATCCTGTTGGCTATGTGTCATTGCTTCAAATGTACAATTTTTCCACCACAGTATCAACATGAGTGAAATTTAGTAAGATGGTCTTGATATTGGAAGAGAGGGAAATGGAAAAATCTGTCCCCTATCATACCTGCTATGTGCATGGGCAGCCAGCTTGCCTACAATGTTTCAATTGATGAACCAAATTACCAGTACAGGGGAGGGAAAGCCATGGATCCCTTAGCTCTGCTGAAACCATTTCATATCCCATTTTTCCTTCATTTTGCAACAAAAAAAGATTCACATCAGAAAAATGGAGTGAATGTATGTTTGCTCCCACTGTTATCATCTGGTACAATGTTTGTGTAATTGTAATGTGTAGATTTATCTTTATTCTTTGTAGCCAAGAGATCAGTTTGTTGGACAGCTCTTACAGCAGATTAAAACCAAGTCAGAAGGAAGCAAGTCAAAGTCCAGACTATCTGATGATGATGATGAATTGGAGACTTGGGAGGACCTGTCAGATGGGGTAAGATTAAAAGGAGGAAATAAATTCTTTGAAGAGATGGTTGAAAAGATGACAGCACAATCACTGCAAAGTCTAAATTTAGTTATCTAAGCCTCAACAACTCTGTTGGCACCTACCATAAGGCAGCTTCATCAACTAGGGCCAGTCTTTTACCTGCGCTCACACATAATTTCAAATCGTCTATCCTTGTATCATTGGAGAATTTGAATGCACCTTAGTACAGCCTCTATGTGCCTGCATGTATATGTGTGTTGTGTGGGTGTGCGTGCGTATGTGTGTATGTGCAAAAGTCATTTCTGCAGTATACCTAGTTGTTACATCTCCCTGGCAGAGTGCATGCTCTATCACTATACACAGTGCTGAAATAGCACATAAAATCATTTAAAGGCAGTAGGCAGTCACCCCAATCAGAGTGAGTGTACCCTGTCACTCTAGTTCATGATTGGCCTATTTTGATCATGTGACAATATTTTTGTTAGTGAATTGTGAAATTCAAGGAGAATTTCTCCTTGCTTTACCTATTGTTTGAAATAGTTATGTTCAAAATGTCTTCAGAGGTGCTTGTAAAGCAATAAAAGGAGATTTGCAAGAGTTTGCTGATTTTTGGTTTCGATGATAAGAGAAACCAATGCATTCGTGATGGCGTATGTGTGTATGTATGTGTGTATGTGAGTGTGTGTGTATGTGTGTGTGAGTGTGTATGTGTGTGTGTATGTGTGTTTGTGACACTTTGCTCGTTAACACGATATCTCAAGAAGGGAAACTCTGACAGTTCTCAAACTTGGTACATAGATGCCCCATATTGAGAGGAAAACCCCAATTGTTTTAGTGGGGGTCAAAGGTCATCTGGGGTCACTAGGGGTCAAACTTTGAAAACCTTATTAACACGATATCTCGAGATAGAAAGCTTGGATAAATTTCATACTTAGTATGTGGATGCGTTATGGTAAGAGGAAGAACCCTATCGTTTTTGATGGAGGTCAAAGGTCATCTGGGGTCACCGGGGGTCGAATGCTGAAAACCTTGTTAACACGATATCTCAAGTTAGGAAGCTTGGATAAATTTCATACTTAGTATGTAGATGCATTATGGTAAGAGGAAGAACCCTATCGTTCGTGGTGGAGGTCAAAGGTCATCTGGGGTCACCGGACGTCAAACTCTGAAAACCTTGTTAACACGATATCTCAAGTTAGGAAGTTTGGATAAATTTCATACTTAGTATGTAGATGCATTGTGGTAAGAGAAAGAACCCTTTCATTTTTGGTGGAGGTCAAAGGTCTTCTGGGGTCACCAGGGGTCGAATGCTGAAAACCTTATCAACATGATATCTCAAGTTAGGAAGCTTGGATAAATTTCATACTTAGTATGTGGATGTGTTATGGTAAGAGGAAGAACCCTATCGTTTTTTATGGAGGTCAAAGGTCATCTTGGGTCACCGGGGGTCGAATGCTGAAAACCTTATCAACATGATATCTCAAGTTAGGAAGCTTGGATAAATTTCATACTTAGTATGTAGATGTGTTATGGTAAGAGGAAGAACTCTATCGTTTTTGGTGGAGGTCAAAGGTCATCTATGGTCACCGGAGGTCAAACTCTGAAAATCTTGTTAACATGATATCTCAAGATAGGAAGCTTGGATAAATTTCATACTTACTATGTAGATGTGTTATGGTAAGAGGAAGAACTCTATCGTTTTTTGGTGGAGGTCAAAGGTCATCTGGGGTCACCGGAGGTCAAACTCTGAAAATCTTGTTAACATGATATCTCAAGATAGGAAGCTTGGATAAATTTCATACTTAGTATGTAGATGTGTTATGGTAAGAGGAAGAACCCTATCGTTTTTTATGGAGGTCAAAGGTCATCTGGGGTCACCGGGGGTCAAATGCTGAAAACCTTGTTAACAGGATATCTCAAGTTAGGAAGCTTGGATAAATTTCATACTTAGTATGTAGATGTGTTATCGTAACCCTATCATTTTGGTCACGGTCAAATGTCGGTCACCGGAGGTCAAACTCTGAAAACCATGTTGACAAGATATCTCAAGGTAGGAAGCTTGGATAGATTTCATAGATAGTATGTGGATGTGTTATGGTGGGAAGATGAATGCTATCATGTTTGGTGGAGGTCAAAGGTCATGTAGGGTCACCAGGGGTCAAACACTGAAAATTTTTAACACGATATCTCAAGATAAGAAGCTTGAATAAATTTCATACTTAGTATGTACATGCATTATGGTAAGAAGAAGAATTCTATCGTTTTTGATGGATGTCAGAGGTCATCTGGGGTCAAAAAGCAAAATTTTAAGAATTACCAAGATCGTCTCATGGGTTCACCAGAAGGCAAAAAGCAAATTTCCAAGAATAAGATCATCATCTTGAGTCATCAGATGTCAAAATGCAAACCCAGGAATTGCCAAGATCAAATATGAACCTAAAATTGTTTTTCCAACATGTTAAGATAGCAGCACTTGACCAGTGACTGAAAGATATGGGACATGGCATTATTTGGAATAGAACATATATCATCGAAACCTCAATGCATTTTTGCATTCTGGTTCAAAGAAAATTTTGGGGTGACTGCCTGTTGCCTTTAAAGAGTTGTTTCCACAATGGTTTTTCCCAAAGTTGTCCGTGAGTCCTTCAATTGTCACTTTTTCATCATTTCCTATGTGCCTTCTGGATATTTGAATGTTTTACAGGGTGGAATAAGGACAGTTCAAAGTGAATAATATATATAGTTTTTTGGGTTCTAGTCTGTCAAGCATGTGTGTGTGTGTGGGGGGGGGGGGTAGCAGAAATAGTTAAGTTTTGCCCAAATTGCTTGTAAGGCTAAGTCATTCAGAATTTGAAATCTTTGTCAGTTAAGGAAAAAAGAGGACTGTACATCTGACCTAACTTTTTTATTTCTCCTCACTGCCCATAACATAAGAGGGCCACCTAAAAACATGCTGTGAAAGGCATTCTTCCCCCTGATCACCTCTCCTTCCTCCCTCCCTCCCTCCCTCCCCCCCCCTCCCATTTCAGAAAAAGATTTGCAAGTTGAAAATTGCACATTAAGTCTTTCTTCATATTTTGATTCCTTTTGTGTCAGCTTAAACAGATTTTACACATGTTTGCTTGAATTAAGCCTGAAAATATTGCCCATGGTTGTGTATAAAGTAGGGTTCCAGTGTGAGGCAGATTGTTCCAACAATGTTGTTTGTTTACTCATCATGATTTTGATCTCTTTTCAGGAAGAGAACTCCACAACTGACAGAAGGCAGCACCCTCAGGTCAGTAGTGACAGGTTGAAGACTTTGATGAAAGAGAAACAGGTGCGTATTACTAATAACAGTGAAATACTACTTTAGTTCATGTTTTTATGGAAGTTGTTGCCTTGTTAACATTTTCAAAGCATCTTAAATTTGCTCTTAGGGAATTTTTTTTCTTAGTTTGTCAAATGATGTGCCAAGCTTAACTTTGGGAAAGTTTCAAACAGTCAAATATTAATCAAACTCTTTATCAAGCTGAAGTAATTAAAGAAACCCTCTTATGATTTAAAATTTACTTCCAGTATCTTTCCTTCACTTTGCCTCCCATTGCCTTTGGAGAAAAAATAAGTCACAATTCGTCCAAGGGATGTAAGTTTTTTCTCATCATCTATGGGTCAAACCCTGGAAGATTGACCCAGAAATTTTCCGGGCAATTTGTTTAGCATACTTTTCACACTGATGCTGAGGTTTCATATGGTGAAGCTAGGTATCTGTGTAAGTAAATCCGATATTTTCTCTCAGGTTTTTTTCCATTGCAGCTGTAAGAAAGTGGTACATAGCAGGATCTTACAATCCTACTAGCCTTTGTGTGAGTGTAAAGACTTGGGTGATACTCATAGTTGGAAAAGGACATTTAATGTCTGTCTTGGGATTAGGATTTGTGAGTGTTTAAAACACATGCCTGAGCATCTTCTGGACACCAGTGTAAGGAAAGGAGCTTATCTCCAATCTCTCCACTTGCCTAAGTTTCCATAAACAGTTTGTCCTCATTTTTGACAATCAGTACAGAAGCTAAAACTGAAAGAACCATAATGTTTCCTTCCACAGAATTCTAAGCAGTTCAAGAAATTGTACCCAATTCGACAAGGTCTTCCTGTTTCGCAGTATAAAGCTGCCATCTTGGATAACCTGTCTGGTCATCCTGTGATTCTGATAGCTGGAGAAACAGGAAGTGGAAAAAGTACTCAGATACCTCAATTTATATTAGAGGTAAGATTAAAAAAACTCAGTGCCATTTTCAGACATAAAAGTTATACAATATTTTTGTCAGTCCAAGTTTCAAAAGTAGTCTTGAGGTACACATGTCCAGTGTAATCTTGCTGGCATTCCATTTTGTAGTCAATTAAGTGTGATCATACAGCTTTGGGAAATACAATGACATGTATTTGCTGTACCTGGACTCTTTTGGAGGAGTTTTATATTTTTTGTCAAGCAAATATTCAGGATCTTTGTTCAAAGTCATGAAAATTTTTGTCCCAGTTTTAGTACTGACCAGGAATGGGAATAAAATAAAATATACATTTGAAATGAAGAGAAAACCTGTTTGATAATTCCATAGAAATAAAAGTAAGGGAGAATGACATCAGCCGATCTGGACTGAAGCCATTGATTTGGCCAGTCTGTACGGCAACAGAGCACCTGCGCGTAATACAAATATCACGTCATTGCTTTTGCCCCAAGTATTGGCAAAGAAACTACAAGTTTTCAAGTTAGGAGTATAAAACAAAATACTTAAGGCACCATGACTTATTTCTGTTGTGAAAATTACTCCAAATCTTTCGAAAAACGCATAAAATAAGCTGTAACTTCTGCAGCAGAATGCACACTGTACGTACGGAGAGACATCAATCAACCGGTCTTTTGCAGCACCACGATAGCGCCCTAACAATTTTCGTGGCTTCACCGGTTAAACATGCATGGATGCATTGTGTTAGCGTTCTCCCTTACTTTTATTTGTATGGATAATTCATGCTGTGATGTGAAATTATTTACAAATATCAAACCTATGAAGTGTCTATTCTTTCTCCATGTCAGGATGTCATTGGATCTGGTCAAGGAGGAGATAGTTTAATAGTATGCACCCAGCCTAGAAGAATATCAGCCATCAGTCTTGCTAACAGAGTCTCTCAAGAAATAGGGGAAGAAGGACCTGGCAGTAAGGTGAGGGTTCCTGTCAGCATCTGTGAGGTAGAGTGAGTGTGTCTACCTCCATGTCACCCCAACCCATACCTCCCCTCATTTCTTCAAATGAATTTAAGGAAAGTACAAAACTAAGATAGAGTTAGCTGGTGTTAGTTCCAAAGGTGATGATGCTTATTATTAACAGGAAATGTTTTATGATGTATGGAAGCATGATTCTTCTTTTTACAGAAGAAGCAGCAGAAGGTATTGTTTCTAAGCAAACCATTTCTTGGTCTCACTGAACTGTAGGGAAATATGAAGCACCACTGTAGTGCAGTTGAAGTGGTGATTTTACAACTGACTTGTTATGGTAAACAAACAGACAAAAGGTGATGTCCAAATGTAATGATTGTATCCATGAATACGTATTATAAAGATCAGTTACCTTCAGTATTGCTTCCTGCTACATTACTCAGCCTTGTCATGATGTTGGGGTAGAGCAGTGCCAAGCATTACACCATGGTGTACAGAAAGATAAGGATTATATATGTAAAATGAGGATTATATGTAAAAGGGGTAGGGATCAATTTTTATTTACTCCTTAAGTATGAATATGTTTTCATTTTACTTTTCACTTTTCCTCTTGTTCAGAATTCTCTTTGTGGTTACCAGATTCGGTTTGAATCCAAACAGAGCGCAGCAACAAGACTGCTGTACTGTACTACTGGTGTCCTTTTACGAAAGATGCAGTTGGACTCTAAGCTGCAAAATGTTTCTCACATCATTGTAGATGAGGTATAAATTTAAAATTTGTAATGGAAAAGGCTGAGGTGCATTTCTATTCCTGCTTATACCAATGATGTTTAGTCCCTGTTGCTACTTTCAGGATGAAGGCAATCTATGCTTGTGTTAGTAACTGTATGATCATACAATCGTTTGACACCTGATGATGTCATTACCTGGCAATATAGTGAGTTGGCAAAGAATTATGGGATTGCAAGGGATTTTACAAATTTTCTTTGGTGTCACTAGACAAGTAAGCCATATAAATAGGGGTTTCAAAATATTTCAGCATGTGATGGCTACTGAAATGATTGATCAAGATCTATTTTCTATTTTTTTTGTTATATTTTTATTATTTTTTTTCATCTCATGGTTCTTGATTAGGATTTTAATCTTTCCTTATCCTTTGTTTTCAACTAAACTAGACTGTACATTGAAGTTTTTAGTTTCCTTTAGATGTATGCAGCATTCAAATTCGCTTTTAAAATCCCTAGTAAGCCTTTACTTTCTGGTCAAACAGGTCCATGAAAGGAGCGTTCAATCAGATTTCTTACTCATCATCCTGAAAAGACTTTTACAAGTTCGGAAGGATTTGAAAGTTATTCTGATGAGTGCCACTATGGAGAGTTCTAAGTTCTCAGCTTACTTTCAGCAGTGTCCAGTGATAAGCATACCTGGGAGAACATTTCCTGTTCAGGTTAGAGAAACTTTGAACAATAATATGTGTGATAAAACCTGTCAAACTAGATAAATTTTGTAAACTGCTTTAATTTGTAATATTTGATCCTTGCTAATTTTGTGAGAGTTTGAAATGATAACATTACTTCAGTGTAAGGATTAGTATTAAAAGTGTGTCACTGAAAAGATTCTCTTTGTAATGCTTTCCTTTGTTCATTAAAGTATGAGGTCCTGTCCTGTGGCCCAGGATGGTATATCATCTCACTTGGAGTCTAAATCAAGCTTGACAGTTTATGACCAGGACACAAATAAGTATTCAAAATTTGATTAGCAAAACTACCTAAGTTGTATAGCCTGTATGTGCACCAATGTCTGACATATATATGTCACATTTGTGTGATGCAAATGTTGTTTTGTGTATAAGCAATCTCATACTCATGGATTCACATACTGTGAAGTGATGCCACAAAATTCTGCTTATGTTAAGCAATCCTGGAAAAACTATTGTGACATTTTCAGACCTGTTGGATATTCTTGGCGTTTTGCCCTCCACCACTTACTCAGTGCTGAAAAAACAAATGAAAGACCTGCCATTTTCTTCAGCATGCAACTTTAATTCACCTTCCAAACCAACATTGAGGTGAGACGCCAGGTTTTGTCCCAGATAATTTTGGATTGTAGGTATCATTTAGTTTACCTGCTTAAAGATGTAACTGGAATAGTTTGTTAATTAGGATAATGCTACGTACTGTACCATGAGTCTGTCCATCTGTCCGTCCATCCATTTGTCCTTGTGAATCTAATCATACATCTGTCATCCTCTTACGCTGTTTTTATTCTCTCTTTAAAATCCACTGATAGGTTTTTCAGGTAGAAGATGTCATTGAACAAATTAAATATGAGCTGGACTCTGACTCACCCTATGCTGTAAAAAGTTCCAATTTAACAGAGCACACTCAGACAGTCAGTATCTCTGGTATGAGGGGGCAATCTTCAAAAGTTACAGTAAGTCTGAGTTTCTTGTTTTATCACCAGAGATGTTAGCCAAATAGTTCCTTGTAACCAAGTACGTACTAAAACATCATTTGTATTTTTTATAAAATGTCAATAAATCATTTTAATTTGTTGAGATTTCTATTTTCAACATTTTCTTTAAACATTGTACCTTTCAATTTTACCTAGTTAAGAAACTGAAATTGTTTTTCTTTTTGTTTCTTTTTTGTTGTGTTTTTTTGTTTGTTTTGTTTTTTTCTTTTTTTGTTTTTTGTTTTTTGTTTTTTTGTTTTTGGTTTTGTTTTGTGTTTTTGAGTGGGCAAGCTATCAGGAAGAAATTTCCAATTGCTGGAGCCAGTATTGATAAGATTTGCTATCTCCCATAAAGAGTATTATTTCTCCCAAAACTTAATTAAGTGGAGCATGCTTTAAGTTCTGTATTATAAGTGGATACCATTTTGTCCAAATCAAAATTTAAGTAGTATGTTGGACAACTTTATCAAAGCATTTAATGCTGCTAACTTAGCAGTGTTTTATTATTTCTGTTTACAGCTACGATGGGACACAGAGAATGATGAAGCAACCAAGGAGGTAATGTCATGATACCGTATTTATTCATTAGATTTGGGACATACATAACCCAAGCATTAGCCTTGTTAAGAAGGTCCAGTTTTAACAAAATTGCAAATGTTTTGTTTTGAGAATAAATTAAGCCTAGTTATACTCATTGATCCTAAGAATGATTATAACAAGTTTGCAACTGATGTAATTGTGCACTGAAATATTATGAGGTTACCTTCAATTGATAACAGTTATATTTACGTAAAAATGCTTATCAGATGAACTTTATCTCCCTAAGAATAAAAGCATTCCAGTAGGGTATTGAAGCAAAGAAGGATTTCTGCTGAATAACTAAAATTTGAAAGTTTGTGTATGCATTTTTGATCTGGACAGAAGTAATACAGCAGTCCTAACTTCAAGGAATTGCTTTAATTATGTTAGTTTTGAGCCACACAATGTACAGGTTTCATTACTCAAAAGCCAGGGTTCTGCAGTACTGGAAGGCATGGGATGGCCGTTGAAATTTGAGAATGAAAATACTTTTGTTTCCTATCCTCTCTTTAGATTACACTGAATCCTGATAAGTACAGTATACGAACCCAGAATTGTCTTAGTAGAATGCACCCTAGTAAAGTCAACACAGAGCTAATAATAGTAAGTCTGTTTTGAAATTCTATTTTACTTTTCCCATGTAATTGTGCTATGGACAACAGGTTAAAGGTGGTAGACTGTTCAGAAATTAGTCATTCAGTGGTTGTTAGTTTGAGGGTTCAACCCTCTGGGTAATAGTAAGGTGGGTTTTTGATCCAAGAGCAAACATTTTTTTTTTATCTGATTTTACCTCCTAAATTGAAGAGATTCCAAATTTGAACTTATTAAAATGTTGAATTGGAAACATGCCACCTGACATGAAGCTATATTCCATAAGACCACTTTGGGTCACTGAGGGTTTTAAAAGAACTTATTCAAGGTAAGTATCAGTGCCAACCTGTATCTTTACTTTGATCATTCAACAAAAGCAAGTTTGAAGATATATGCTTTTGCCATTTGTCAAGTTATTAAGTTTTCACAGTTGTCTGCCCAAATGTTGAAGTAGAAGTAGTTATTAAAAATGGAGTTGAACTTAAAACTAATTCTTTTTTTCTCCCATCATTATTCTTTTTTAAAAGGAATTGTTGCTCCATTTAGACAAGGATCCTACATTTTCGGAGATAGAGGGAGCTGTTTTAGTATTTTTACCTGGTCTGAGTCATATACAGGAACTATATGAACAATTAGAATCTCACAAAGTATTTTCTGACCCTTCAAGGTAAGCTGTAAATAAAGGTTTCATCTGCTTTCAGTTGAGATGACTCTAATTCTTATGAGTGTGTTTTATAACCTCCTTTTTATGTGACAAGGAAATGAATACATTTTTTTTAATAAAAAATGTGTCAGAGTTTAATAGCTTTTTAACCATAAAATTCTTATCCATTGTCTTTTTTGTATCATAAAATACATTAAATTTAGGAATAATACATCACAGTTTGAATTACAGTTGAAAGGACAGAAAAGAAATTGTTAAAAGCTATTTATTTCCACTCCACAGATATCTGTTAATAGCTCTTCATTCTATGCTGTCATCCTCCAATCAGAGTTCAGCATTTGATGTACCCCCAAAGGGGGTCAGAAAAGTTGTGCTAGCTACAAACATTGCAGAAACTGGAATTACAATCCCAGATGTGGTGTTCGTGATAGATACAGGCAAGGCCAAAGAAAACAGGTAAGGAAACTTGACAACAGGAAGATGTAAGAGGGTTGTCTACCATATGAAAAAGATTCTTTTTGTCATAATAATGGTACATATTGTCATTTGAAGAAAGCATTTATTTGCTTGGGAGCCATCTGTAGTGTTTACATGAAACTTTAGGTATCTGCTTTTGAAAAAATGGTGCTTTTGTGTTAAATGCTGCATAACCTACTCAGCACTGAAAGTTTTGTAGTGGATACAACTCACCCCAAACCTGTTCACTGACCTGCTTTTAGGTATAATGAACAAAGGAAAATGAGCTCCCTGGAGGAGGTATTCATCTCACAAGCCAGTGCCAAGCAGAGGCAAGGACGAGCTGGAAGGGTGAGAGAGGGTATCTGTTTCAGAATGTACACTAATTACAAATACAGTCAACTGAGGTCCTATACACAGCCAGAAATACAGCGGGTACCTCTGGAAGAACTCTGCCTTCATATACTGGTAAGATAGTATTTAATTGTACTGAATGAGTGAACAACTTCCTTTGCATATTATCAAAAGAGCCCCATAGGTAGTATTTTCTTTCTACATCTCCATGTAGTATGAATATAGTATTGTAATGTCCAAATGTGACCCCATGGGTGGGTCATTTTAAGCAGAGGAAAACATAAAAATACTAGAAGAATATCTCAGCCTGTCATGAAATGTCTGAATTTTTGCCAACTACTTGGAGTGTGGTGAAGGTATATATCAAGTCGGACCAGCTTCTCAAGTTTAAATATAAACCACTTTTCTGTAACAAGATAAATAAATCCATGAATGAGACAGGGAATCATGAAAGAGCAGTATTTTTGCACACAAATTAAATGCAATCAGACCCAATTTTGTTTCCAAAAGAAGTTTTTCTTGTGATATTCAAGCCTTTACCAGTCAGAAACTACCAGTCAGAGAGCCTGTTCAAGGGCTGTGTACAATGAAATGTGTGACAATGATCAGTTCTTGGTTGAAGGGGTGAGAGCCTGAGAGGAGGTCTGAACAATCAGAATGGATAGGGTAGGAATAGGTAAAACAAGGCTGAGAGCCCCTGATCTTGAACACTGTTTAGTTGTACTGAAATCTTCTAAAATAATAAGCTTTTCACCCTTTCAGAAATGTAATTATGGTGAGCCTGAAAAATTCCTGGCAAGTGCTGTTGATCCTCCTGACTCGTTAGCAGTTCGTAATGCCATGGCACTCTTAAGAGAGGTGGGTGCCTGCACACTCACAGAGATGCCAGAGTTAACCCCACTGGGTCACCACCTGTCAGCTTTACCACTCAATGTGAGGGTTGGAAAGATGCTGGTGTATGCTGCCCTCTTTGGCTGTCTGGAACCTGTGGTGAGTGGCAATGTGGAGAGAGGCAGTAAGGTTTTAGAAAAAGTGGAAATGATGGGCAAATGTGATAGAATACCTCACGTTAAGAGAAAATTGTAACTATGACATGATGGCATGTAAAGTTCAGTATTACTTTTGTGCTGTACGCAAGGTCTGTGTGAAGAGGGAAGTGGGTCCTCATCAGTTCTGGGTGCCATTAGTCATAATGGTATTGAAAGCTTTGAGAGTTTATGGAACTATTTGTGCACTATATGCAAAAAAAATTGAGTTTGGCACATGGTAATTTATTTCCTTTTTGGTTTCGATGATAAGAGAAACCAATGCATTCGTGATGGCGTATGTGTGTATGTATGTGTGTATGTGCGTGTGTGTGTATGTGTGTGTGTGTGTGTGTATGGGTGTATGTGTGTGTGTATGTGTGTTTGTGACACTTTGCTCGTTAACACGATATCTCAAGAAGGGAAACTCTGACAGTTCTCAAACTTGGTACATAGATGCCCCATATTGAGAGGAAGAACCCTATTGTTTTTGGTGGAGGTCAAAGGTCATCTGGGGTCACCGGGGGTCAAACTCCGAAAACCTTGTTAACACGATATCTCGAGTTAGAAAGCTTGGATAATTTTCATACTTAGTATGTAGATGCGTTATGGTAAGAGGAAGAACCCTATTGTTTTTGATGGAGGTCAAAGGTCATCTGGGGTCACCGGGGGTCGAATGCTGAAAACCTTGTTAACACGATATCTCAAGGTAGGAAGCTTGGATAAATTTCATACTTAGTATGTAGATGCGTAATGGTAAGAGGAAAAACCCTATTGTTTTTGGTGGAGGTCAAAGGTCATCTGGGGTCACTGGGGGTCAAATTCCGAAAACCTTGTTAACACGATATCTCGAGATAGGAAGCTTGGATAATTTTCATACTTAGTATGTAGATGCGTTATGGTAAGAGGAAGAACCCTATTGTTTTTGATGGAGGTCAAAGGTCATCTGGGGTCACCGGGGGTCGAATGCTGAAAACCTTGTTAACACGATATCTCAAGGTAGGAAGCTTGGATAAATTTCATACTTAGTATGTAGATGCGTAATGGTAAGAGGAAGAACCCTATCGTTTTTGGTGGAGGTCAAAGGTGATCTGGGGTCACTGGGGGTCAAACTCCGAAAACCTTGTTAACACGATATCTCGAGATAGGAAGCTTGGATAATTTTCATACTTAGTATGTAGATGCGTTATGGTAAGAGGAAGAACCCTATCGTTTTTGATGGAGGTCAAAGGTCATCTGGGGTCACCGGGGGTCGAATGCTGAAAACCTTGTTAACACGATATCTCAAGGTAGGAAGCTTGGATAAATTTCATACTTAGTATGTAGATGCGTTATGGTAAGAGGAAGAACCCTATCGTTTTTGGTGGAGGTCAAAGGTCATCTGGGGTCACCGGAGGTCAAACTCTGAAAACCTTGTTAACACGATATCTCATGATAGGAAGCTTGGATAAATTTCATACTTAGTATGTAGATGCGTTATGGTAAGAGAAAGAACCCTATCATTTTTGGTGGAGGTCAAAGGTCATCTGGGGTCTCCGGGGATCGAATGCTGAAAACCTTGTTAACATGATATCTCAAGTTAGGAAGCTTGGATAAATTTCATACTTAGTATGTAGATGTGTTATGGTAAGAGGAAGAACCCTATCGTTTTTGGTGGAGGTCAAAGGTCATCTGGGGTCACCGGGGTCGAATGCTGAAAACCTTGTTAACACGATATCTCAAGTTAGGAAGCATGGATAAATTTCATACTTAGTATGTAGATGTGTTATGGTAAGAGGAAGAACCCTATCGTTTTTGGTGGCGGTCAAAGGTCATCTGGGGTCACCGGAGGTCAAACTCTGAAAACCATGTTGACACAATATCTCAAGATAGGAAGCTTGGATAGATTTCATAGGTAGTATGTGGATGTGTTATGGTGGGAAGATAAACGCTATCATGTTTGGTGGAGGTCAAAGGTCATGTAGGGTCACCGGGGGTCAAACACTGAAAATGTTTGTAACACGATGTCTCAAGATAGGAAGCTTGAATAAATTTCATACTTAGTATGTACATGCATTATGGTAAGAGGAAGAATTCTATCGTTTTTGATGGAGGTCAAAGGTCATCTGGGGTCAAAAAGCAAAATTTTAAGAATTCCCAAGATCGTCTCATGGGTTCACCAGAAGGCAAAAAGCAAATTTCCCAAGAATTCCCAAGATCATCATCTGGGGTCAAAAAGCAAAATTTTAAGAATTCCCAAGATCGTCTCATGGGTTCACCAGAAGGCAAAATGCAAAATTTCCCAGGAATTCCCAAGATCAAATATGAACCTAAAATTATTTTTCCAACATGTTAAGATAGCACTTTACCAGTGACTGAAAGATATGGGACATCATGGCATTATTTGGAATAGAACATATATCATCGAAACCTCAATGCATTTTTGCATTCTGGTTTGTAGTTGTACTTAGGTTGGATAGGGAAGTAAATTATATTTGAAACCTTGCATGATATCTACTTAATACAGATGGTATTAGGATGATTTAATATTGACACTTATTAACATGATAGATTATCATCATGTGTGTTTGGATGTAAGACAGTCTGGAGTGTAAAGTATTGAATGGAAAGAAAGAAAACCACAAATAAACCATACATGTCCACCCCTGAAGATGACTAGTACGATAAACCAAAATCTGACCTTTTGGTAAACCAGTTGACATGGGGGTTCTGGGTAAATTATAAGAGGAATATTTGACCTGTTGGTACTGGACAATTTTCCAGATGCATACAGTCAGTGCCTGTTACTTACAAAGTTTGTCTTCCCTGCTTGTAGATTTGAAAGGATAAGTTGATCGTAAGAACAATTTTGTAGATATGTGTGAGAAGCTTGAGAATGATTCAATGCCCCATAATGCTGACAGAATTTGACAAATTTTGGTATTTTCTTCTTTGAAGTCTGTAATAGCAGCAGCCATGACTGACAAACCACCTTTTGTGGTACCATTGGAGAAGAGAGACAAAGCCAATGAAGCTAAGAGAGGGATGTCTATAGCTTCATCAGATCAGCTTACAATATTTAAAGCTTACTCAGGGTGAGTCAATAAGTGTCTGAAGGGACATCAATATTAATTTGTAGAGTTCTTATAGAGGCAAAAAGTGATAAATATTCTGTGGCATCACAACCAATGCCAATTTCAGTGTGGTCTCAAAATTATCAGTTCTTTCAAAGCTTTTATGAATCTTGCTGCTTATATCTCCTTTAAAAGGTAATTGGAGTAGCCTAAACTTTGATGGGATTCACAAAATGCTTTTCAAAGAGTAGGATAGTTTAATATCTTATGCAACAGTGCACAGATTATTTGTCCACAAATGGAATACTGGGGTAGGAAGTACTAGGTGTCATAGTTGGTACTTTAAATGAAAGAAAAAAGTGACTTTGAAAGATTCAGTCATGTTCAAAAATCAGTGCATTGTGGCTTAGGGTGACCTCCTCTGCTTGAAGTCTTTATTATTATCATCAGTTTCGACTTAGAAATTGAAGATGAGTCTGTTCAAAGTTCAGGTTTGTTCAAAGCAAAGTTAAAATTGCTGTTTTATCAATGTTGCAAATACCTGATTTTGCAGATATTCGATAGTTTCATTCTCAGTATCAGCTGATACCAGTCTGCTAACGTTATTTGAGGAATGAATATGCTATACATTAACCACAGGCTACTATACACTACCACTAAGTGTTGTTTCATTTACGTGAGGATAATACTGGGACATATAGGCAGACATAGTAAACTAACATTATATTGGTATGAAGCGCAGGCTGAGAAATATTGCTTGGGTAGTATTAGCATCCTTAGTAAATTTTACCAATCCCGATACAAGATGAACGTGAGGAATATTGGCAAGTACAGATATTGAATACTAATTATTGGTCCAACACTACAGTAGTTAAAATAACCTACATCTGTCAATTTCTGTTTCATTCAAACTTACAGGTGGAAGTTGGCACAAAGGAAAGGTAGACAGGAAGAGCTATCATTTTGCAGAAAAAACTTTTTAAGCAGAACGAATCTCCTTAACATCGAGGTAAGGTGCTCTTGGTGAGGTTGCCTTGAGAAAACAAGTTGTAACTATGTACTGAACTTACATTACAGGAAAGAATCTCTGAAGTTTATTACATCACCAACAAAATAGCATTTCCATATTTGTCACATTTTCATGAGTCAGTAAGTATGAGTTTAGAAAAAGATGAAAGTTAACCCATGGTAGTGTTCCATATGAGATCCATTTTTACTCTTCACCAAGGTTTCTTAACCTTTTATAACTTGAGGTCCACTTTTGATTGTTAAAATGTCCAAAGAACGTGTAGATTTCGCACACACTTGTAGTAGACTTATGCACGAATACAATTGATTGACAAATCAGCTATCTGCATTTGTTGGTGTAACTTGCAATGGTACACACTTTTCCTCCAAACGAGGGAGCACTTTCTGCTCTGTGACATCATATACATAAGGTCTATACCTCTAAAATTTCATCTCTGTCAGTAAAGAAAAACTGTAACCAATGATAGAAAAAGACTTGTCAATTTTTGAGTTCATTTTTCTGACTGACTGTGTGGCCCACCAGACAGTGCTAGTCAGCCCACCAATGGGCTCTGACCCACTGGTCAAGAAACATTGCCCTACACAATGTATTCACATAATTAGATGATATTAATGATGTATGGGTCTATTTTGTACATATATTGTTTGGCCCATGTTTATAAAGCAGCGACTGGTTTCTTTTTGAAACACTAAACCCTTTCTGTACATTCAGTTTTCCTCAGTATTCATTTGTTTTGGGTTATGTATGCTAACTGCAATGCCTAAAAACATGTGTTTTTTTTTCAGGGTAAAAAATGTTTGTTGAAATAAGTGAAAAGTCATTAATCTCAAATCGTAAGGCACGAGTCACTTAGATTCTGTTGTTACTCCTCCATGCAATAAAACATTTACAAACCTATTCATAAACCTTTTGTATCTTTTCAGAATGTAGCCAAAGACCTTCAGAGACTAATTCAAAGCTGTGGTCTAGCATCTACCTCAGATAAACGATCTGCAAATCTGGACACTGTGTTTATTCCAGGGACAGATGTACTTCAGATAAGTCACATGGATGTGGCTCCATTTGAAAAGTTTCCTCTCACTCCGGAGAATATTGCCCTTGTCAAGGCAGTTCTGACTGCAGGACTGTACCCAAATGTTGCCCGATTGAAGTATGAGCCCTCTGTGGATGGGGAGAAAGATTTTTCTGTCCTCTCACAGGCAGATACATCAAGAGAAGTGGCCTGGCTGCATCCAGGGTCTGTGAATAGGAACCTGGCTTCTTATGGATGGGTTACATTTATTGAAAAGGTATTTTAGTCAAGTTTGTATTTTCTAGGTCCTTGGGTTGCTGAATGGTTTGCACCAGCTAATGTGTACCAATGTATTTTATAAGTGCAGGGTTTCAAATTCAGCTTCAGGTACAAGGGTTTTTCTGGGGTTACTGCAGTTTTCCTCCTACTGGACATAGGCTGTCCATCAAAATTGATTACCCAGTGGATGAAGTTGATTGTGCCCCAGACTGAAGTGCCCTCTGCTTGCACCAGCTGACTAGCCAACTTTGCTTTGCCTAGTTTGTGTTTGAATCTGTTGATAAAAGTTCTAGTAGAAGAAAGTACCTATCTACCAGTAGTACACAATACGTTTGAAGTTCACTTTCATGGAAAGAACACCTCCCCAGTAAATGGTAAAAGTATTATTTCAGTAAGATCACAATTGTCATCAATGTGCTTGAAAAGCCTTTCAATAAATTTATTTTCCTTTAATATTGCAGAGGTGGGCTTTAAAGAAAATCCCTTTTGCCCCAGATATAGAGTAGTAAGTTTTCTTTGATATGCAGAAAACAATAGCAGAAATGAGGAATTAAAAGAGAAAATATGGAATATGACATTTCCACATTCACACAAGTGAAAAGTAAATAAATTTAGCAAATAACCATAAACAAAAACATGACAGGAGCACTCAAATAGGATATGTTCAAACAGTCTTTTGTTTTTACCTGAGCAGTGTATAAGACTGTAATATAGAAAAATTGAATACAAAAGTTGACCAAAGAGCATGGATGTGACCTTTCAAGTGGGGCGAACTTGCTACCCCTATATACTACTAGTATTATTTCACAAATATCACTTTGCTCTCTTCATGTAATTGATGTGCCCTTTTAGTATACAGTACTCTCAAATGGGAATAAGTGAGAAACTTCAAACTAACTTTTTGTAATTGCGTGTGGTTACTAAAAATCATGTCTGCCTTTTGGTGGTTTCCTTCCAGAGTATAAGTATAAACCAGTATGAAATTTGAAGAGTTTTTTCTTAAGTGAGTTATAATAAAATCCTTGTCTTTGGATAAGTCATTTCCCATTTAGGATGAAAGTGTTACATTGGGTTAAGTAGCTGCTTGTACCTGCATTAATATTTCACCATACTTTTTAAGTTGATTGTTATGTAAATGTTTTCCTGTTTAGGAAAGGCAAGTATTTAAAGATTTTTGAATTGATACCAGCAAATCTTGAATAAAATGTTGGAAGTATCTGATGCCTAAAGGCATTGTCTCCTTAAGCTTTCTTTCAAATAGTTTTATTGTGAAAAGTATAATTTTATTTTGTGACAGGTTAAACAGAGCAGAGTATTCCTTAGAGACAGCACTCTTATTTCACCTTATTCCATTCTTTTGTTTGGAGGTGATATCACCGTGCAGCATCGAGAACAGCTTATATGTGTGGATGACTGGATTAAATTTCAGGTCAGTCTTATCGGGAAATACTATTCTAGTAAAAAAGGAATCATTTACCGTCTCCAGTTGGTCTTTTAATCGAGAGGGGAAGCAGAGAAGACATACACAAATTTTGAAATCGGGAAAAAGTTTCAATAATAAAATTCCAGAAAGACAAAGGAGGTGGGGATAAAAATATTGTGAATTATTTGTACTATTTGACATCATTAACAAAATACTTTGGACCATCAAGTGTCCCTTATAAGATGATGCCCCGCTGCTGTAAGTTTCTCCCGCATCTGTGATAAGACTTTTAGTAAGGTGTACAGTGTTTTCAAGATGAATCCAAAGCTGGTGAATGAGAGATTCCTCGAAAGACAATATTAGTTTTTGTACATATGACTAGATATTTTGATCTTTAGTGAGTAGGTAAATTTCTTCAAGTTGTCTCTTGCATCCTTTTTTCAGGCCCCTGCAAAAACAGCTGTCATTTTCAAAGAACTCAGGGAGTTGTTGGACTCGCTGCTATCCCGCAAATTGGCCAATCCAACTTTTTCCATACAAGGTGAGTTTGAACTTTGTGACATATTTCCAACTGGAGAAGATTCCAAAAAGGATGTTTAATTTGCATCAGAAGTAAGGATGGTATGTTCATTTTATAAGTGTGAAACTTTTGTATGTCTGAAGTTACATATCATTGAATCATTTATGTGCTCCCTTCATTAGTGATTTGTATTCTTTGCATTTATCACTTTTTGATGAATTTGATATATTTTTCTTAAGTTCTTTTTTGTACTTGTGTGTGTTTGTTTTATGGAATAATTAAATCAGAATCACATCTCTCAACAATAACAATGTTATTCTTAATTTTTGTTACAGATGAGAAAGTCATTCAAGATCTCCTGTTATTGTTGCAAAGTGAGGGAAGGTGATCTGCAAATTGTCTTAGTGAGCTCTGGATATACAAGGATAGAATTTCAGTTAACCAACTCAAATCAAACATGAAAGATAAATATGAGAAGTTAACTGTGTTACGAGGTAGTCTGTACACAACAGTTTGCCCTGCATAAGTAATTTATATCATCAGAATCTGTCTGCAAAATAGGTTAATTACTCACTGTGGGTAAGACTTTAGTTAATATCTAGATATCTTTGCAAATCATAACCCTCACTTTTTATTACATTAATTAAACTGTCGTTCACAGTCTGAAGTTAAAGTTAAAAAGTGTACCGAGTGCAATAAATTTCACAGCCAGTATGACTTACTTTTAGTTATGAAGATGTTAACGCAAAGCTGTTTACATGCAACTTGGAAGTGATTGAGCACTTAAAGGGCCTGTAGCATAACCCCAAAGATATATAGGAATATGATAATATCTTTAAATACAATTGGTGTCTGCACTTTGACATTAATTCAGATAGTAGCTTCAATCCTGTTGGTCAGTGATGACTTGTGCAGTCAGTTGTGTTTGTATCAGTGTACCTGCATATCCTGTTTCATGAATGGCTCTTGAGAATCATGTGGCAATGTCTTTCTCACTGAATTGTGAAATTTATGCAGAGTAATGCCTGGGTTTACCTTGGATATGAAATGTTTTTATTCTGAAATATCATGAAAGATGCTTGAAGGGAAATGAAAGGATATTTGTAAGATTTAACTGGTTTCAAAATAAATTTGGAGCTACTGCTTATGCCCATTAAGATCACACACAGTATTGTGTTGATATGGCCTTGAGCTGTTAAAACTCATTGCAGGCTAGTGCAGCTTTGACAGGGAAGTGCACTAGACTGGTGTTTTATGTTTCAATTGGAGGAGGGGCTAGAAGTAAAAAAGAAAATAGGCAGAATTTTACTATCTGGGGTGAGACTTGTTGCCCTTTAAAGGCTTCCTTACCTAACCAGATTAAAAGGCTATTGTATTTTGGAGGGTTATATGAAGATCATGTTGAAAAGTATTTCACCAGTTATATGCATTTAGTGTCAGTGATACATAAAACTTGCAAAGCCTGCCAGCATATTTACAGATTACTTGAGCACATTATAGTAAGTTACTCCAGCTATAATATATTTTATTAATATTGTGTTTATCACAGTAAGGGAAATATATTGGGATATCAAAGTTCCCTTTTTTACTAGTGTTCACATTAGGATATATGCCATTGCAGGATTCATGCATAATCTGCTAGGACCCCTTCAATAAAATATTTGTATGCTACCAGTTCTTGTTTTTTGTATATTTGGTATTGATGCTTCTGAATTAACTTACAAAGTTTGTCCCCCACATTTGAAAATCTTTGGAATAAGATAAGATCAACTTTATTAAAGCCCACAGAGGGTAAGTGAATGCTTGCATAAAACAGTAAGAAGCAAGCAAAGCAAGATTAAAATTACAAATATGTACACTGGTATCCTGAAAACAATAAAACAGATGACTACAATAGACAGAAGTAAAAGTATTAAAAAAAGTATAAAGTATGAAACAAAAGAAGGAGAAAGTTTGGTGATTTGATGAGTATTTCCCTTCTGTAGTGCAACTACTGGCTAATATCTTGGTCATTTGAAACTACATTGCATGTTCTGTAAGTCAGAAGTTAGCATGCTATTGACAACAATTAGAAGTCCAAGATATGATTCTGTGAACTTGAGCTCTTTATTAAAGCCCTGATCTAGTTGTTTCCCCATGCACTGCAGTTGTGTGGAGATTACTGCTGCATCTCTAGGTATTATTTCTACAATGGTGTTAAAATATAGCCTATACAACTTCATGTCCTTATCATCAAGGGTATGAGCAGTCAATCCAACATCTACTTTGAAATGTCACCTCAGTGTGTTAAATTTGATGTTTCCCTCACAAGTATCTTTCATGATAACAACACAAAGACTGCATGTAATAAGAACTGTAAATGATGTAAACATACACAGGTATTTATATTTGGCTGAGTACATTTGCCATGTCTTTTATGATGTATGGAAATATGCCCTATACTGAAAGGCTTTAAGTTATTAATCCTTGTGTTAGGTATCTTGGCAAGAAGGGACATTGGGCTGCTAATTTAATAGATGGTAACATCCAGGGACAGATCTTTTTGGGAGAGAGAGGTGCATTGTGGTAGTTGCACCAATGTAGTATCTGAAAGGATGGTTGAAGGAAGGGGCATCTCCCTCTAACAACTGGAGTGGAAAAATTATAATATTATAATTGTGAGAGTAAATGATTTTAAACCAGATTTGGTGTATAATAATTACCCTCACTGTGCAGGATAATGTTTCTCTGAAAATCAAAGTCCCCATGCCCCAGCCCTTCCCTGGATCTGCAACTGACATAACCATCCTGACTGGGATAAGGCATGCATTACATATCTAGTTTATGTGATTCACAAGTACAGTTTCAGCATGGCTTAACAAATATAAACAAGACCCAAAGGGTTCCCTTCTTTAGTTCTGAGACAATCCTTATTTCATGAAGGGTTGCCAGCTATCCTGGTTTGTGTTGGATGTCTCAATTTCTTACTCCAAACTTCAGCAGCCCTCTTTTCCTTTATTGGGGAAGTTTCATATCTAACATTAAGAGTGCAGTCCCGTAAGAGTCTTTGTGCTCAAATGAATTTCTGCTTAGCCTGTAATGTGTACTGAAAATCCACAACATGTTGGGAATTCTGCTAAATGTAGAATGAAATGTCAAAAATGAACTTGAAGACTTTCGTATCTAGGATAATTGGCACCTGTTAACTAGTATGGCACATACTATTTGAATGCTATTGTGTTGGTATTTGCTAAATTGTATAAACTTTATTAATAGAGATATTTTTGGTAAAAAAAAAATACGTCTTTTTTTCTGATCTGTCTTTCTCCTTTAAGCTTAAATTTCCTTTACTGAATAATCAGTTCCAACTTTCAATATTCAGAATTTGGTATGCAGTATTGTGATCAGAAATTATGTGGGTCCTTCTCTAACCCTACACATGATGTGTTCTAATGGTTGGCTTAATTGTAAGTAATGGAAGATAACAATTGGTAAATAAGTCTGATTGCAGGCTGGTGGTTTAATCACTGTCAAGAAGGTAAACACAGACCATAACTGCAAGATGCATTCTATCTACAAAAAGAATTTCTCAGCCTGAGTCGGAAACCCAGATTTTTTTTCTTGAGGGGATGGGGGGGAGGAGGGCATAAGCTGAAAGTGGTTCACATAAAGTTTCTCTAAAAAGTTTAACATTTTTAAACACTTTCAAAAAACAAAAAATCTTGAAGTAACATTTCTGGCCATTTTAGGCAAAAATTATTGGCTTCATTGTCACTACAACATTTACAATGGCAGGATTGAGGTCACTGATATTGCTCCAATTATTCTAGGTGTCTGTCAATATTCCCTCATTGTTCCAGGGGCTGTGGAGTATGGTTGACAACCCAGCCCATATATGCATATGCATTTATGGAGTGGTGGAAAGTGCAATTCTACCATGAATTCACCTCTCTGTGCATGATCACAAGTTTTACAAACAAGCAATTTTTGCAATTTACTGACTTTCATTGGACTTCATGTGATAAATAATAAAACAAGCAGGACACACACCTCATTTCATGCATGATTACACACCCCTACAACAATATCCAAATTAAGCAGTATCCCTGGAAGCTAGTAAACAGTGCATTGTAAAATCAAATCATGTTTTCAAACGTTGTCCTCATACCAAGTTTTTCTTTACGATTTTAGCACGCTTCTCCATGATTTCCCAGAAAATGTAATGATAAACACTTTGACATCATCCCATGCACAATCCCCATTCCCAAATACACTCCTTGTACCACTGATAAATTCAAAAAGATGGTGACTTTATGCCTTCATGTCAATATCCCATACATGGGCTGGAAAAAGATGGGAAGCTGGGAGGCTCCCTCCTGGGAAATATGTGTACTTGGAAGGAAATTTTGGCAATTGGTGGGAAACTCATTTGTGCATGGAAAAATGGAAGGAATTGTGGACAATTTGACTTCCTTCTCGGGAAATGAATGTTTTTTCCAGCCCTCATTCCATAAGTTGTCTGTGCTGTTCATCAGTTTCTCAAACAAAGATATCTTCCCTGTCCTAAGGCTAAAGGAGTTACTCTCCCGGATACATACAGTATAGGTGTGCCCATTAAATCACACAAAGGTCACCTCTTTCTACCAACACATTGACAAATCCTGTATACTCCATGAATAAGCATGGTTCTGAAGTAAGAGACAAAAATGTGTAAGAAATGATCCAACTTTATCTTTATAAAATTTTCTCTTAATACTATCACAACTGCATAAGTAAAACTGCATATAAAATCATTTTGAAAGTTCAATTTATGGTCATGTGACCAAATTATTTCTTTTTTGTACACTACAATGTATTGCCCTCATGCAAGAAAACATTTTCAACAAAAAGTTTAACTGATTGCCCATTTACAGGAATGTAGGATAATAAAATATCAAACAGTATCCTTTCCTTCATTGATTGCTTAAACACAGCCTGCAATGAAGGCAGAGATTGATATCCATGGCAGTTTTTTCTTGAATATCACTTTTGTGGAAGCTATATACTTTTAGGTAATTAAATAACCTAATTTCTATCATCATGCAGACTTGATAAAATTTGCAATAAAAGTTTTAAGAAGTGATGTAAGTTCATGTACATAAATATAGTACCGATCAATTTAAGGCAGAGTTTCATCAAACATTCAGCAACATCCCTCAAATTTGTGACTGGTTGTAGTTCTCTGATTGACACAAGAACAGGGTAGATTCAAGTTGTGCCTCCAAATGTACTTAAGCCACTCTGATTGGTCAATGACATGCAGCAATCTGTGAGACTCATACTGTTAATTCAGCACACTGTACAGCAGCATGGCTCAACCTAGCAACCCCCTGGTTCAACAAAAAAGCTGAACAGAAAGGATGCATTAAATACAACAGGGTATACAGTAGATTGTTTGAAAAGGGTTGGCAGACTAGTTTTGTAGTGTCTTCAGCTTCAACAAGCAATGAGACTACATTGATGGAGATGCTAAAGAGACTTCAGGAGAGGGTCAAAGCCTGGGTAACTGTGTTAGGAGTAATTCAAATCATTTAGGATGCAAATTTGTACACCGTCTTATAACATTCCCATAAATCCTCACTGTCACTTTTAAGACACTTTTCGTTTGAATTACTCACTACAATAACCCCAGGCATGGTCAGTCAGAGGTGTGTCATTGACATTAGCAATGTGACTCACACGTACATCACTGTACCAGTATTGTTAGACCACCAAAGCAACGATCTTGTTTCACTTCACATGAAAGTCACTTAATTGCTAGCCCTGGATGAGTCATTGTGGTAAGCTGTAACCAAACATTCAGTATAGTATGAAAATTGTAAGACATTACAGTGACTTACATGCCAGTCAAAATGCAAGCTGTGTGTCACTTCTGAGACTCAGTGGTGTGTCACTTTAATTCCTAAGATGGGTACTTCAATGTGCACACTTAAAAGTTGCAATGACTGGCCATGCCCATGATCAATGGAGTGAGTCATTCAATTGATAAGTGCATAAAGGACCCATGGAATTCACTTGACAGAGACTTTGATTTGTGCAAGTTCTGCCAGACCAGCTGTAATGGTATCGCCAGAGTTGACAGCCCCCACCCCAGATGGTGTTCCTGTCAGGATTAAGTCTCCCTCCTCTAATGTCATATACTTGCTAATGTAACTGATAATGGTTGGTATCTTGAAGATCATGTCCCTGGTGTTTCCATCTTGTCTTAGCTGGGTCTCCTCATTCACCCTCAACCAAAGATGGACATCTTGTGGGTTTTTGATGGCATCTTTCGGTATAAAGTCACTGATTGGACAGGATGTATCAAAGCCTTTAGCAATTGTCCAAGGGTGACCTTTTTGCTTGGCTTTTTCTTGTAAGTCTCTAGCTGTCATGTCCAGTGCAAGAGTGTATCCACCAATGAAGTCAAAAGCAGAAGATTCCGGGATATCTGAGCCCCTCTGGTTGATGACTAACCCCAGCTCCACCTCAAAGTGTATATTGGAACAACCAGGGGGTATCTGCATAAGGACAATAACAATGGGAAGAGTCAAGAAGAGCTTGAGGGAATAGGCTATTCACTCAGAATATGAGTGAATGTTTCACTGTAACTGTGTTTTCTTTAAAGGGGCTTACTGAGTTGGTTCATAGAATTCATGATTTTTTTCACATAAGTTGAAATTTACTCGCAACTTGATGCTAAATGGTCAAACTAAGAGATTCTGAACATCACACTCACAACTGAAATGGCAATGAAAAAGTTATTAATGATTGAAATCATTCATTACAAGTTTGCGACCAGACACTTTTTACCATTATGTAGTAATCATTATGCAATATATGTCTACAAAAACTACAATTTCTCACATTTTTGGTAACTGTAGGAAGTGAAACATAAGTAATGAGGCTTATCAGAAGCATTGTTATGCAATGATTTCCTTCAAACTTGACACAAAAATAATAGATGTCAACTCAATGAGCCCCTTTAAAAAAAAAAATAAAAAATCCACTAAAACTGCTTGTTTTTTTACTGTTAGAAACAGAACTGATTACTGAATTATGCTTAGAAATTATCACCCACCCCCCAATTTTCTTACCCCCCTTCCCAATTTTCTTACTTGGTTGATCAATATCACCAACAATGATCTAACAAAATAAAGTCTATTCAGAACAATGTTTGCAACTCAGGTTAAAATTCTGTGGAATCAATAACCTGAGTTGTAAACATGTCAATCACTTGAGCTTTATATGGTTGCAAAAAGAGGACCAATTACTAGATCTATGGGAACCATGACTATTGACAAGGGAATGCTACCACTCATGAACTCACTGTATACCATCAATCTGGAGCCAATGACCCAAGATTGTAGATCAACTACTGTACTGACATGCATGAAAGCATAAACAACCCAAACAGTTGCTCACATTTGCTGTAAACCATACAGGCTTATGACCTGCAACTTTAAAAACATATCACCAAACAGTAATGCTATTATCAATCAACAAACCTTGATAGAGCCTGATCCTGGCAAGAGGAAAGCAGTTGTTGGTTTCAGGAAGAAGACTGGTTCACTTGGAACAGCATTCCCCAATTCCTTGGCATGATCCCTGAAATGTAACAAATAATTAGAAAGTACTCATCGTAGATTGGTCACCTCAAGCACAATGAATACTTCCAATACTTCATACGTTTCCCTTTTTGAAGGAGTAGATGCTGTAAACCTCATACATTTATTGATTTGTTTTCATTCTTACTCCCTATGATGGAAACTGCAAGGATACTTAGATATGCCAACTTTCACATAATTTCTGTGCATCATGGAATTTTATGGATCAAACATTCGTCATGGAATTTCATCAATGTTACTGAATTCCATTCAAGTCAAATTTTTGTAAACATTTTGCAACATACAGTATATGAATAAAGGCAGTAAACAGCTGAGGATATGTCTGGCAATTCATAGTTACACAGAAATGTCTGGGCCTACTTTAACACCTTAAAGGTGGACCACAGTCATGTTGCTTCTAGCTATTAAAGTAGCCTTTTTTTTTTTTTTTTGTAAGAAATGGCATGACAGTTACTTTTTACCACATGTTTTGCTCAGGGCCCCAGCTCATACAGTTGGCTTACTATGATTTATCCACTGTGATCAAGGTCTCTAATTTAAGTTGTCAAATCTTAATATCTACCATCTGGACATGTTACTATGGGCTATTAGGGGTGTGTTTGCAGCAAAACTTTATCGGTATGCCCCTTCCAAATCATAGTGGGGCTATGTATAGGCTCAGAAAAATTTACAAAATTTGTTCACTTCGAGATGGCAAGCCTATATAAGGTTACTACATACTACCTTTACAGCCATCTCTGGCTTGTGTTGAAGATTCAAGTGCTGATGAAATGACAAATTTGAACCAAACAACTTAACATTGCAACATAATGTAAAATGTGCATGATCATGCAACTTGAATTGTTCATCCTATGAAGGGGTTGGGAAGGGACTTTGATCAGATCACTACAGTACTTCAACATAATTTTCCACCTCACACACAAGCAAATCAACAGTCTAAGATCCTACAAATAAGGACAGAAGGGACTGCAGGAACTACAAGTTACCCTATGCCAGTACACACGCAACATTGATACTACACAGTACTAAAAAGTGTCCACACTTCTGAAATGGGGGAGGAAGGGGGGGGGGCATGACCTTAACCAGAACTACTACAAGCACTAGATGTGATCAGTGGAGGCACCAGGGGGCATGGGGGCATTTCCCCCTGATGCCCCCCACTCAGCTCCTGAAGTAAAGTGGCCTGATGGGAGGAATAGCCTAATACATTGAAATTATTTGGAATCTTTGCATTGGATAATGTATTATAAACCAAAATATGCCTATCCTGAGGCTTATTTTTTTACCCAGAGATATGCTAAAAACTCAGAGCTTTCAGGGGCTTTCCCCTGGGCCCCCACAAGTTGATCTAAGGTGGGTCCCAGGACCCCATCCCCTTAAAGGTACTGTAAAGTGGTCTTATGGGAGGAATAGCCTAGTACATTACAACTATCTGGGATCTTTGCATCTGATGATGCATTATGAGCTTGACCACAATATATCCATCCTCAGTGTCATAGCCAGGGGGGATGGGGGGAGTTGCCCCCTCTGGAAAAATCTTGGGGGAACTTTGAAAGTGAATATATGGTGGAATTTAAAATTTGCCCATGATCTGGTAAAATTTTAAATTTTTTCAACCAGTACACTTTACTTTATATTTAAAAGTACAGTATATGCCACACTGGCACAACCAGTCCTCATTAAGGTTTTCAGAAATGGAATGATGACACCATGCTTATAGTTGTATACTAGTTATGTCTTACATACATACATACATACATACATACATACATACATACATACATACATACATACATACATACATACATACATACATACATACATACATACATACATACATACATACATACATACATACATACATACATACATACATACATACATACATACATACATACATACATACATACATACATACATACATACATACATACATACATACATACATACATACATACATACATACATACATACATACATACATACATACATACATACATACATACATACATACATACATTGAAGATATTTATATAGCGCTTTCCCCACGAAGGCTCAAAGCGCTTTACTATCTGTTTTATACAGCATGGGATCTCTGGACCTCTGACAAGGGACTCTGTCCTTTTACTGTATACTTCCAATGTTTCTTGATAATTGAAGCAGCAGAGTTGTGGTATATGCAGTTTGTTAGAATAGGTCAGTGGTCAAGTGCTATACTCTGATACTAGGGCAGGTCCTCATAAAATTTGGACTGACTGTGGTGAATATGGTGAACTGATGACAGGGAAAGGTGTACCAGGGTTCACCCATTGTGATTCTGAACTACCAGTAGGACTTAAGAAAAATTCACCAAGACAAGCAAGATGAAAAAAAGGCTTCCTAAAAAAACAGGAATTCTTGGTGATGTATTCAATTTGCATTTAGCACCAAATGTGGCACCATTTTGCATCTAGCCCACCTTACATGAGCAGAAATTTTCCAAAGGGGAGGGGAAGGGGTAGATTCCTCCCCCAGGACAGCGGTCAGTCACATCAGCCAAGTCAGAGGAAAGCACCCGGACAAAATTTGGACCTGCGGAGAACACTGAGTCTATTTCGCTCCTCCTTACCTCCTATTTACATACGAGTTTTGGGGATTATTAGGAAGCAGATTACTAATCCATACTTAGACTTAATTTTTCACTCAGAGATAAACTAAAACCTTAGAACTTCCACCGGCTTCCTCCCCCCAGACCCCACCAGGGGCCTTAAGGCAGGCCCCTCGACCCCACCCGCTTAAAAGTATAGTGGCTTGATGGCAGGAATAGCCTAATACATTACAAATATTTGGAATCTTTGCATTTGATGATGCATTATGAACCAAAATATCCATCCTTAGACTTAATTTTTCACCCAGAGATATGCTATAACCTCAGAGCTTCCAGGGGCTTTGCCCCATAGATCCCCACCAGGGCTCTGCCCCTGGACCCCACCAGGGGCCCTAAAGAGGGCCCCCGGACCCCACCCACCAAAGCTCGTACTTCGCACTCGATTTTGTGCTACAAGCAAAATTTTTGGCCCCCCCCCAACATTTTCTTTTGCACTTCATTTCCCCCCCCCCCCCCCATATAAAATCCTAGTGCTGCCACTGGACATGATGTCACTCACAGAAGCTAGGGATCAGCAACTATGGGGGAGGATGGGCTTGGGGAGCTCCAGCCCTATTTCTATCCAAAGAATGGCAGTTTCCACAATTTTTGAGTTATTTCATTGAATGAGTTATATTGCAAGCTATGAAATCAAACATGTGTTCCTATTTTTTTAAATGATCTGAAAAACGTGAGGGTGACAATCCTCTCTACTTTCAAAGGTCGGGGGTGTCTCCCCATCCCCCTTTCATTCCCAACCTGTTGATGCCCATGCACAAACCACACACTCACAGTATAAAGTTTACTTCACTGACAAATCAGACTGAAAATTAGTTCTGGCATTCTGGTATACACTTAGTATTATAATATGCATCTGCATTCTGCACTAACCCACCATATTGATCACCAGCTTGATCAGTTGCAAAAAGATGCAACAATTGCAAGGTTATTTGTTGTACCATTATGCACCTATCAATTGTATGACGGACTATCGGACCCCCACAGGGCTCGAAATAACAGGGGCCCGTGGGCCCCATGCTCCTAGAAATTCGCTCGGGCCCGTAGCTTCTACAGGGAAAGGGGCCCGGTTGGCTCCTAAATATTTCAAGTCTAATTGTACAGTCTGCACGTGAACCTCTCTATCCACAACTCAACGATCTTATATCTCGCACAGCCTGTGTATTCCTATACTTGTACAGGCACTGAAAACCTGCGAAAACATACATTATTTTTGAAATCAGTTCACATCGCTCATCAACAGTCTGCTTTGTCACAACACAGAAGATCACTCACGTAGACATAAACCGATATCAGTCATGAGTAATATAGGCCTCACAAGATCAACTGACAAAGACAGTTGGCGGGAATTGAACAGTGCCCTTCATTTTACGGGCAATAACTTCTGGAGTTACGAGAAAATTTTGAAAATGTGGCATTAGCCCAGGGCTTGAAATCTTGAAAAAGGGCACGGCCAAAATGAGGGAAATGGCCGTCGGTCTATGTTATTTCAATGGACATTTACTGAGGGGCATCATGGCCATCAGAAAGGGCCCAACGGCCATGACCGTTGGTGCCGTCAGGTTATTTCAAGTCCTGCTAGCCTACATGCAACATGGTCTAAGAAGGTGTGGACAGATTGTTTTCAGGCTAGTTTCAGCCTCAACTTGCCTTAATTATACCCATACTACATGTTTTCAAGCACGTAAAAAGCACCTGTACACTGTATCAGTCCTTTTTTATTTGTAAGTTTTGGGCCCCTTGATTTCTCATTTGGCCCCTAGATTCCATGGGATAGGGGCCCGGCAGGCCCACAAAGGTTGAAGGCTTATTTCGACCCCTGCCCCAGACAGGGTACATCACTGGGTGGGTCATGGTTACTGAAAAATGTGACTCAGGATGCGTCAATGGCACACGGATGGTAGCCTATGTCAGTTAGTCTGAATGATGTGCGTCATGGTGAGTCAAATGTCCAACTCTAAACCAGAACTTTGCACTAGACCTAGACCTAGGCTACTAACCTAGTTGTTTCTGGAACATGTTAACAAAATACCACGATATGTAAATACTTGAAACCCAGAACCTTACCTTTTTAAAGAGAAAAAAATCGGGAATCTTAAGATTTCCTCATTCTGGACTGGACCAACTAAAAATTAACATAGGGCCTAGGCTACTTTCATCCAATCTGGCAGAGTTATGAACTAATGAGTCAAAATTTTGATGTTCATTCAGCTGACATCAACAGAGTTTTGGTATATTTAATTGATGACATTTTTAATGTGTACCCATGCTTTCACTGAGAGAGGTGTATATATGCAGTTGTCAATATTGCCCGTCCGTATGCCCTGTACATCATTTCAAAGAATGACAAACCAATAGGGCCTAGGCTAAATAGTTGAGTGAGCATTCTGTTGCTTTAGTGCCCGAAGATTGAATAAAATTTGGTGATTTCATTATCAATTTTTAAACATTACATCACTGTTGTATATATTGCCATAGCCATGCATGACGTAGAGCACAGTGTTTATTGGGGACTCGGAGTAGCCTATAAACGTTTAACTAGTTTTAAAATCAATTCTGTGTATGATGCATATCGTGGAAGCTTCTTGTGGATGCGCGTCATGTAGGTAAGTCAAAATCAGCCTGTGGTGCATCAGATTTTTCTTCAGAGGTAGGCCTAAGTCTAAATCCACAAATGGTGCATCATGTATGGGACTCTGGGGTGCATCATGTTACCTAAATGGTTCACTCACCTAGGTACATTTGACCAGGGAGCTGTCTTCCAGCTCCCTGATTTGACGCACCCTGTCCAGGGTCGGATAGTCCGTCATACAATTCATACTAGGTGCATTAATCAGTTGGCTATACATTCTACATACATTTGCAATATAACGAAGTTACAGTACCTAACACCAAAGCTGCAAGGTATATAGCCTATGCAGTTATGCGAAAATTTGTAGTTTAGTTTATGCTGACAAATCTACAGTGTTAGCTCCTAAATTTCCGTCAATTTTCCACAATCTAGCAATTCACACAATCCTCTGCGCTACATAACGGAGTCTCCAATATGCGCGCACCACCATACCTAACCGACGTAAAATGTCACATATTGCCATAGCCTATCCCCTTCGTTTCAGTAGGCTAGTTAGACAAAACTTCGAACCTAACGTTGAACAAATCTAACAACGACTGTGTCATTTCAGCATAGCTTGACAGACAATTCAAAGAAAATTTATCTTACAGATAATTGCGTGCAATACATATTATTTTCTTTCCAAACTGGGAAAATTGCGCCAAGCGTGATGACTGCTGCATGATGTCTGACAACTCATTTGAAGATAAATTATCGTGTGTATCGGTACGTATAGACTCTGTACACTTCTATTAATGTACTGCATTCACCCGGACGCGCAATTTTTTTCCCACGAGGTTATGGGCAAATCACGCCAATGGACCAATCAGCGTCTTGGAAATAGGCCACACCCCTAATTCCAAAATGACCGCTTTTGAACCATTTTTTTGTAATTCTGAAGCCAGATTATGAAAGAACAGGCCAAATAACCCCGGTCCACGTAACCCTAACCTTAGAAATAACCCCAACCATGATTTAGAAACAAATTTGAAAAAAATTTCAACATCAAATTTGCCCATAACCTCGTGGGAAAAAAAATTAGGCCACCCGGACTCCGAATCAGCTGATCTCTTTTGTATACTACAGGGGGGCACACATCCATTACAAGAACAGCCTTTCCCAGAAAAGTAGTGCCAAAAGTCCATCAATCTTAGGTCCGTATCAAGTGTGAATTTATACTCATGTCAAGATGATCAGTTGTGGCAGTGTTTTTTATGGATATGAAAGAGAAGATGTCAATGGATGAGTGTTGCCAAATTTGGATGGATTGGAGGTGATTTAGACTGTTTTCAATAATTGGTGTAAAAAAGAGGCAATTTCCCCATAGAGCAGGATATAGGTCCTGCTTTACGAATTTCCCTCACTTTGCGGATTAACAGCCTAGGGGCGGATGTAAACCCTCTAAGCTTCTAAATTTTCCAATGTAGTCACGGGAAACGATAATTATTTGATGTTTTGATTCAAATCAGAGTCCTGTAATAAACCCCCAAAATTTTCTAATTTAATTCACGAATAAAAACTCCCAAAGCAGGCCGAAAATTTTGAATTTGCTAACCTTTCGGCAGCCCCGTCCCCCTTGTCGCACCTTCAAGCCTCAGTCCCACGAAGGGAAGCTTAGACCCCTGTTGAGCAAATTCTGGTGCTACGTAGCCCAGCGTTGGGATCCTGAGAAGACCACAACTTCCTGCGCGTCCGCTCTTACTGACCCTCCCCAACCTCCTCCCGCCCCGCACCCGTCATTTATAGAGCAAACTATGAAACATGTACAGACCATGCTATAAACCGAGGAAGATGTATGACATTCAAGGATATTGACTGAGGCAACATCATTTGGGGTGTTTCAGGCAGTATAAAGTACGGTACTAATAATAATTAAGAGTAGGGGTGAAAAGGGTTGTTCGATCGAGCTCCCCCACCCCCGCCCTCCACTAGGCACTTCTTGTATGTCATACAGTTTCACGCGAGAGTATAACTATTGATTCATTTAAAATGCCGACTACGCCCAGTATTGCCGATGGTCAGACGGTAAAGCGCTCGACTCCGACTACTAAGTTCGTGGGTTCGAGTCCTTTTTCGTTTTGCGGTTTCAAAGTTGTGGAACGGTCTGGTTTTGCAGTTATTTCTCTTTCATATCATCCTTGTTCTAGCTTTTGTCGACTCCGAGTTCCCACTTTTTCTTTTTGCTTAATGAAGCTTCGTTTTGTTAATCATATCTTATATTTCCGAATCACTAGGTCACTACACGCTGTTGCACGTAGCCTGTACTATCAAGTTGTGCAGCTCCCCTCCCCCCGAAAGAAAGATTTTTTTCGGTTGCGATTGGAAACAGTTTTATGAATATTTTCCCATTGTGAGATATGAACCGATTCCATCATATTTCACGTAAGCAGCATTTGATACGAAAGGTATCAATAATGACAGAGCTCTCGGCGACGAATGTCGCCGAGAGCTCTGTCATTACTGATACCGAATTTGCCTACCTCCCCAAAGGAACTCGGCTTGTTTTCAGAAAAAAAGCCACTTTTGGGATGAATATTCATATATTATCGACTTCAAAATACTTTTTTCTATTGCAAGTATCGATTAATCCTCTTAGGGGTAGGTGTAAGCTTCTGCTAACAAAAGGTGGCCATTGTCCTTGTTTGATGGTGCGCTGATTGTCAAAGAAAGCCAACGGTTCCCTCTCCGCGCTTTCCCTACCATCTCGATCACACCACTGATTCGAGGGGAATCCCCGCGGAGGATATTACCCTACGAATTTAGCACTTTGCAAAACATTTTTGGGTGACAGTGTAGACCATTATTCTGAAATGATGTGTTCAATTTGTGGAGTGTGTGCGGTAGGAAAGGAGTTGAAGTACTCATCGGACAAAAATGAAGAAAAGTGAAGGTTTTTCAGACACCTTTTTGCAATATATCCTTCGACGATGCGAAATGGCATTTTGAGTGAAGTAGAAAAGCCGGACACACGCTCTCGGCGCTCAAAATCTCAACGGTAATGGTACACAAATTTTGAAATCATTGTGAAAGGCCTACCCGTGAGCTTACATATGAGTAGTAGCTTAATTGTGCCCGTGGAAAACTTCTACAAAGGTCTAGAGACCACGAAAAGGACCAAAATTAGTTTGTTAAGTCAATGCATTAATTGAAGAAATTTCCTCCGCGCCAAAATATTGCCTGACAAATTTAGTCCCTAACATTTTTGTAGGGTGCAGTGTATACCATTTTTTTTTTTTTTTTTTTTTTTGAAGGAATCAAATCAGCCTGTGTTGTGGATGTTGTAGCAAATGAATTCAAGTGCTCATTGCGCAAAATAGTGGAAACTCAAGGTATATATTTCAGACAACGACGTTTTGCCTTATATCCTTTTGCTATGGAGAAATGCATTCGATCAGTGAAGTGTCAAACGGTAACTCACTATCCTTTTTTCGACCAGGGAGTTGTTATTTAGGAGGAGATACATCGGAAACTTTAATTTATGGTAATCTGATTAGATCCATCTCATCGTTTGCATAGTTTCAATTCATGAGTGATTATTAGAGCTTAGGGTACCCACTTCTTTTGTCTGATCCTTTTCAGTTCTTACATGATACCCAAGTAAACCTTTTATACACCTACTTATACCGTATGAATAAGATTAGGAGGAAAAATGCTTTGATCCGAAGATTTTTAAGGACAGTCAAGTCAGAAACACTGTCTAATAAATCAAAACGACTGCTAATTCCTAAGGAGTCTAGAAAGACTAACTAATAACAAGAAGGTCTTACAATGGAACAATGCGTAAAGGACTAAAGAGAGGTGTAAGACTATAATTTGTTTTAAGATTATATTACTTCCGGAAACTTTCGCAATTTCCGAATTGTAAGCGCATGATCAACATGTTAAATAAAAAATTTAACTAGCCTAGTGTGATAAGCGTTGCATCGCGTTGGGAGCTACAAATTAATTTTCAAGGAAAGCGAATGGCAATGCTATAGCATATAGACAAAATTTGCTGACATTTCTTTTCAACGTAGCAGACGACATTAACCTTTTGTTATATACTAACAATAGCTTTAAGCCCATTGCATCTTCAAGTGCTATACAAAGCAAGTGACCCTGGCGGCGACTAGGTGTGGACAAAGGGGAGAGCTGCCGTTTTACTCCCTGGTATGACGGCAGGGGAGCTTGTGCCCATTGAAAACTTATACAAGGATCCAGAGGCCACGAAACGGATTAAATTTGATGTGTTACAGTTAATAAGAAAGGAATTGTTTCCGGTTCTTTAAATACAGACTCGTTCATACAAGTATCCCCTGGATTTCCCCTTTGCTGAACTCCTGTACATAAACACTCCTGTCTGACACCCCAGAAAAAGCCAAACGACCTTTGCAGCTTCACTTGCAGATCTCTAATAGCAACTAGAATTATCTTCATGTACCACCCAACCTATTAAATATCCCCAGATTCGTTAGCACTGATCATTCTGCCTCACTGAAAGACAACATCCTCACTAATGTCGCTTTGTGCAATGAAGTTAAAGTCTCATTGACGGGAATCCTGCTAACTGATATCAGTGATCATTTTCCCACACTCATAAACACTAGAATAGGAATAAATATGAAAGGGTACCAAGGCAAATTGATCCAAAATTTTTCTACTAGTAATATAAATACATTTGTCCGTTGTATGACCAGTATGAAATGGAATCATGTTCTTGACGGAAACGATGCTAATGTTGCCTTTGATAAGTTTCATGATACATTCAAGAAAAAGCATGACGATTGTTTCCCATTTGTAAAAATTAAGAATAAAAGTAGTAAGAAAAACAGTGCCCCATGGATCACTCCTGGTATGTTAAAATCGATTAGAAATAAGAAAAATTGTACAGAAGATACTTGAAAGCCCCAGCTTCATATAACAGTCTCAATTATAGAAAGTATAGAAACAAACTGAACCATATTATTAGAATTGCAAAAAAATTTCTACATCAAAAAGTTTGCTGATTGTAAAAACGATTGCAAAGAACTTGGAAAACAATCGATGGGCTTCTCAAGGGTGAGAATACGTTCTCACTTCCCGATACTTTCAAGAAAGGGGATCATAACATCACCAGCTAAAGTGACATTGCTGATGACTTAAACAAATTGTTGTTAACCTTGGGCCCTCTCTGGCAGAGAAGATTCCACCAGTGCCTTTTGATGATAGCTACTTGGGCCGTTCTAATCCTTCATCCCTCTTTCTTCTCCCAGCAACCGAGCATGAAGTTGCCAAAATTGCCTGTGCCTCTCTTAATCCCAGACAATCGGCTGGGTTTGATAATATCCGTCCAAAAATTGTGTTAGAGGTCATTCCTTATATTTTACGGTTACAGCCCACGAGACCAAAGGTCCGCGAAACCGAAACTGAAATAGGGTCCGAGAGACCGAAAATGAAATACGATTCACGAGACCGAAAATGAAATAAGGTCCGCGAGACAGAAAATGAAATGGGCTCCGCGAGACCGAAAATGAAATGGGGTTCGCGAGACCGAAGGTCCGCGAGGCCGAAATTTAAAATCGCTCGCGAGACGGGAACTTTTAAGGATATACGTACGTGCACAGTTGTGTAACCAGAATTCAGCTGAGGGGGATCATGACTTTGTGAACGATGCTCCGGGAGAGGAAGGGGTCTAACGGGAGGATTCTCCCTTCCCCTTTGAGATGATTTTTAAATAATTTTAAGTGCCGGTGAAAAACTTTGGAAGTAAAATTTGGCTTTATTTATTCTTGCCAGGCAGGCAGGGGTTGGGTAATGACCCAATTAACCCCTCGCTACGGTCACTATTTATTACGTACGTGCTCATTATTATAAAAAAGTATTCGTACGTGATAATTATTACTATATGCAAACCTTTTCTCATTTTTGGTGTCGCGGACCTTTTCTCATTTTCGGTTCTCTTGGACCTTTTCTTATTTTCGGTCTCGCGAAACTTTTCTCATTTTCGGTCAGTCGCGGACCTTCGGTGTCGTGGACCCTTTTTGTTTTTGATTTTCGGTCTCGTGGAATGTCCCCCTACACACATGCCTTTAACAAGGACTAAATCACTCCCATCAGAGTTGCACAAGCAATATTATTTGTATTTGAATACTTTTTTAGAGGCAACAAAATTGTTATAGAGACCAAAAATGAACAGACTCACACTTTAATAATTTCATTTTTAAATATTCACCCATGAATAAAAATCTAGTACAACGAAAGCTCCTGAAATCAGACCAAGAATCATTCAGATGGCAACCCTGTCTGTGCAACATGTTGTTTTTCGATAGAAACCACTGAGGATGGTGTCCGTAATGGTCCATGCCTGTAATGCTGTGTACATAGTATGGTATGACATGCTTTCGCAGCAGCGAGTGCGGATTTCTCGAACTACCGCGGCCCGTTTGTACACCTATACTATAGGTATGCGGTGCCTGTATTAATTTCACACATGCACGGTGTGTTGAGGCCACGACGCGATATACAAGTAGTACAGTCCAGAATTTGGTGCATTTACAGGTCGCATCAAAGGACTCGAGTCGCAGAAGAGACGCGAGTCATTTTCCCTGACTCGAGTCTTCAATTGGACTCGAGTCATGCTAGGCTCGAGTCCGAGTCAAGTCAAGTCATTTTAGGTGGTGACTCGAGTCAAGTAATTTAGGGTTCCAGACTCGAGCCAAGTCAAGTCATTTTGGCTGATGACCAAGTCAAATATGCTACTCGAGTCGACTCGAGTCCGAGTCAGTGACTTGACTTGTTACAACACTGTAAAATTGTGCACCAGTCAGCAAAATGAGGGGAGGAAGGGGTAGGGTAAGAAGAGAGGAAGAGAGAGAAAAAAGGGACAGAGAAAGAAAGGAAAGGAAAAAGAAGACAGAAGGAAAGATAGGAGGGAGAGAAAGAGAAAAAAGAAAGACGAAAGAAAAAAGCGGGTGTGAGCGTGTGTGTGCAAGGTGGAGGGGTAGGCTCATGGGGGAGAAATTGGAATGTATGTAGGCTGTAGACAACCCGGGTCGTAAAATTTGATAATACCGTCAAAAACGCATGAAACGTAAACATATTCTTTCGGCGGAACTGCACTACAATAAGCTGCGCAGACATGCCCAAAGTTGTTCGTGGCAATGTGATATCGTATCACAGTGAGACGAATGTCTTTTTACATCGGTCGGCAAAGTGGAGGAGAGTGGGGAAGAAGAGAGGAAAAGGAAAGAAACAAGGAAGGTAAAACGAATAGAGTGGCAACCGAACATGGTTTTTGGGGGGGGGGATTCAGGTACCCCTTTCCACCATACTGGAGTCTGGAATTGCTCGTACACCCCATTTTGAGCTCGAATCAAATAATTGAATCCTTCGAAAAGGCCTAATACATGATTCCACTGAATAGTGGGATATGGCAACTTGAGTCATGACTTTGGTACAATCCCGCTGGCTTTCCCTCCGTGCTGGTAGAGGCTGAGAAGCTGGATTGCAGTGACAAATGTGTTTGAGAGTGGAATTTTATGCAATGTACAACGGTTGGGATTAGTGATGGCCCCATACAGGTGCAGTGGCGCGGGTACGGGGATCATAGGGGCTCATGCCCCCAAACGATTTTCTAAAATTTTCGTTTTTTTTAAAGGAACCCAAAAGGCGTTTAAGCTATAGATTTCTGTAGGGAATAGGATTAGGTGTTTTCGACTGATTGATGGATCTATCTTAATCATGTTTTAAAATTTTCGTAAATCCTTCCCAAATATCAGAATTTTTGCGAGCTCTAATCTTAAAGTTCCATATTTTCTTTAATACCATCCCAACCTGTGCAAATATGCGTTTACGGGTTTTATAACAATTCCAATGGAAAATTTCGGCGCCCTTCACGCGCATTGTCATGGTTTACACTCCACGCATTATTAGGTCGGTAATGCACGGGATTATTCTGGTGAGAACTATATTTTCGGAAAACTTTAAATCTAACCTTAGAACTGCATCAAGAGACGATTATTTGGTAATCTTGTAGTATGGGCAACATTAGTAGCAATTGATGGTCATGAAATGAAGTATATTACTCATCGCACTAGTATATTCAAAGGTCATTAAGGGCATTTTCAGAGAATAAGCATTTTGAGAGATGGAACTTATTAATCCTCTATCACACTTTGTTATACTTTGACTTCCCTCTCGGTCATTCCACATTGGAAACTGTACACTTCGATTCTCATTCAAAATGAGTAAAAGTTTTGGGGTGCTCTCCTGAAGTGTCACATGGATGCATCTAAGCCATAGACTAGCGGCGAAGACTGAAACTTTTCGCCCCCCCCCCCGTACAACTGTGTAAAAGTTGACACCTACCCTTAAAATGTTCCTTAGGATGTCAGCTTTCATTTTCTGTTGGTTGTCACTTTTTAAATTTACCCAAACATGGTTATTAGGAGGGTCAAAGGTCACGAGTCTATTTTCACCCAAACTTCAACAATCTTCGTACTATACATGTGTACTTCACCTTCAGGGGAGGCTGTACCTTGAGTCTAGTGTGGTAAATATTTTGAATAAATTTACAATTAACATCCCTGAACTCCAGTCAGTGTATAGAACCCTTAATTATAAATATTTACTATGTTTTCATTGAATATTTTCATTAACTTTTTTAGTTTTCCCCATTACAAATCTACACGATATGATATTGTAATGCATCTTATGCATGTTTTGCCACGTGGAGATAAAGTGTCTCTCAATAAAGATAAGGTAAGATCGTTATAAGTTCTACATTTGCAATATAATTATGCTCTTCTAGAATAAAATTGATCTGTCGAATGTTTGACTGCGTAGCGGCTCTCTTTAACTTCTGCCACACAGGATAACCGTAGCGAAAGGCTAAACGAAAAAAACCCGTCACCTATGTGCAGACTAGTCAAATTTATAAACCATATCTGGAAAGGTTAACGAAAAAAAAATGTGGCTATGGTGTTTTGTTTCAGTTTTTTCAAGTTATCATTTGTGGTAAACAAATTAAGATTTTCTAATATAGACGAGGTTTCTGACCATACTTTTATTAAAGCCCTTAGACTAGAAAAATATACATCTGGCAGTTTTCATGTGGAGCTTCTGAAGGCGAAAAATCAGAATGGTCATTACAAACGGAATGCACTTTGTAAGTAGGAAAAGTAGTGAACAGCTGAGTTTTTTCATTATGAAAATTGCGAATCCCATATCAGATGTGAGAGTAATAAAATACAAAGCTCCACCTTCAAAATGTGTCACTAAAATCTTGCTCTAAATGGGTCAAAGCGGTAAACAATTAACAAATTCTTTGCTTTTCATAAAAAGCAGCATTTTGAGTATCTGTCAATTGAAACTGCCTTCATTAATCTGCATATGAAAAATCAAATCAACAAACCCTCTTAGCGCCAGTTTCATCCAGGCCCTTAGCCAGTCACGGCGCTGAAGGAGGCGTGAAAGCTCCCAGACTGTCAGAGGGAAAATCATTTTCAAGGCACGAGATGTGTTAACATAAAAGGCAAATGTAATTTTTGTCCCTGCAATTTCTACCAGGCGTATATGTTTCTGGGTCCCTCCACTGCTCTTAAGTTATGGACTTGTATTATGAACAGAGTACCCGTTCTCCCAATTGTTCAACTGGTCAACACATGGCTGCTTTCAGGCTATATCTATATCTGGTTGACCCGTGATTTAGCCAACCAATTTATGTGTTTGTTGCCTGCAGGCTAAAAGAATAATTGGTGGCAACGCATCTTCTCCCAAAAACCCTTGAGTGTGCTGAATTCTTCTTACCTCCAATCATTTGTCGACAAAAACGTATATTGTGCTAGACAAAAAGCATAATATCAGTCCTTAGAAAGAAACCTGTTTTCTAAATACCCACCTCACGATGCTAGATGTGGCTGGAATTAAACACGTAATCCCTAATTGTGATTACTAAACATGTCTTTATAACTTTACCAAAATGAAAGCTAGATCATATGTGAATTTGTACCGTATTAACAGCCCCTCTACAAGCTTCATTGAATTCATCTCAACATAATCATTTTTTGAGAACTACGAATTATTTTATTTAAAGGGTTTTCTTTCTGCAAGTAAAATCAAGTCTTGTTATGGATATGTGCCATTTCCATGTCCAGACTTGAAAACAACATAGATCGGTGCAAGAATCATTCACTGGTTTTCCAATACAGGGAAACAACTCATAATTATATTGCTCTGTAACCACAAATTATTAAAGGTTTATTTACCAGTAAACAAAATGAATTAAATTCATGTAACAATTACGATGGGTGTAAGGGACACTTTCTAGGGGGAGGAGGAGGCTAAGCCGTTTGCCCGAAAAACTGTAATAATCCGACCAATCCGACCAATTTTCACAAAATGTGCCAGAGAAATAGGATTTTTTCCAAACTCCGGCTGACCAAGTTCCATTGCGACTAAGTTCCAACTCCCTCTCATAAAAGATAGCAGAAAAATGTGTGTTGAAACAAAACAAAAGCTTACTTTGTCAGTTTGTAGCGGTAAAATGTATTAGTTGCATGCCTTTCCGAGCAAAGACGCTTTCTGCCTTAATAAAATTTACCATCACGTCCGAAAATATTTAAACAAATATCTACTGTTTTTGCATGGGATATTGCTACAACATACCCCTTTTTGCTGATCTGGTTCATGTTGGCAAATAGTAATTGCAATGTATTTAATAAATAATTAAATCAATTAATTTAGTTAGGCTATGTGATTTCGCACATTTAATCTAATCAATGCAATGGTTCCACACATCCTAACAACCGAAACAAAAATTCAAAGTTCTCTGATACAGCTACGAAAATAGCCTACATAGGCTACATTTCATGGTAAGCCTATAAATATTTTCATGATATCCCACTTAATTTTAAGGATTGCAAGTTCTCGACATTGGTAGGGGCGGAAACCATAGTCCAAAACCAGGACAAAAGCGACGGATTACTGAAAGGATGGTGAATAAACATTTCGGCGCTATTTGGGCGGCACAAATTTGGTGCTTTTAGTGGAGAAATTTCAATAATTTGGTATTTTTATTGAATTAAATTTAAAAATTTGGTTTTATATTGAAGTTAATGTAAATGGTGAGGTTTTCAATTTATTTTGAATAATAGCCCTCTTTTAGAGTACCGTAACTCAACTAAACTGTTGGGACGACCAGTCGCTGTCGGAGATTGGAAACTCCATCGCACACACTCATTCTACCTACAAAAGATTAGAAAGTTTTCCCGACGAGGGCCTCAACCTTTCTCGAAGGGGCCATGGCCTCCTCGCCCCACCTTGCCTCACCCCTGACAAAGTTGCTTTAAACCAGTGGTTCCCAACCTTTTTCAGCTCAACGCCCCCTTTAGCCGAATGGGGATGGGCGAACGCCCCCTTCCCCTTCTATAGTATAGTATCAGGCGCGAAGCCATGAATTTGCCAAGGGGGAGGGGGCGAAGCCTGTAGGCAAACTATCTAAGCATAGCGCCACCATAGGTTGGCGCGAAGCGCTAAGAAAATTTAGCCGAAAATACCTTCCATATCGCTGGAAATGGCACTTCCCAGGCCCTGTAAGTTGCATCTAAACATTTTTTTATTTTGAATTACTAGCAATATCATACAAAATCATTAAAAATACAAAATATATGCTGGGGCGGTTGCCCCCTTCCCCTTGACTACGCGCCTGTAAAGTATTGCTCTGAATGAAACTACAAAAATAAATCACTTGTGGAAAAAAGGGTAGACCTACACATGCATCGTTTTTAGATGTGGGTCCGACCCAGGGTAGCAAAACGGCTTGGGATAAAAAAAAAACCTAACACCATTTTGAGATAGCGAATTCTTAGTCTACGATTTACGAAGGCTTGAATACTTGATCGCGATCAGTCAGGAGTGAAGAAACGTTCTTGGAATTTAAGTATGTTATGGTTATGGACTGCAAGCAAAAATCTACATTCAAAGTTAAAGTGGCGATACAATTTTTAGCTATGGGTACTTGGTCACCACTTTCACTACCAGTGATGGGAGCATGAAGGTCCTTCCCAGGAAAAAATTGAAGTTAAACACTGTTAGTTGCGAATTCGTGGCATCTTGGAAGGGAATATTAGGCCTACTCAACTTGTTGACTTTATTTATCTCCTTTTCATGAGAACCAGTTTGAGATCTCAGCTAATGAAGTGTTTGGAATCTTGTAAAGCCTCGATGTAAATTGAGTATCTCATTTTTTCAAAACGCCCCCCTGCCGCCCCCTTAGCGCTCATCGCCCCCTTGGGTTGGGAAAACGCCCCCCAGGGGGCGATAACGCCCCCGTTGGGAACCACTGCTTTAAACCATCTGAATAATTGTTGTTTGAAGTCATATGATTTTGTGAAGGGTCCTTATGGGGAAAAACGTAAAATGCAGATCAAGTGTAAAAGGTGCGACCTGAATGACCTTTGACCTTAAAACTATGTTCGGAAACTAAAGAAACATTCAAAGGTTGTATTTTAAACCTCACTTGTCCATAGTTTACAGAACGCGTTGGATAGTTTCTGGACCAGGGGTGGCGCCAGGATTTGCCCGACAGGAGGACCAAGCTTCCCGACGGGCGGCCAGCAACCCGAATCCTTGATGAGGGCGATATAGTGCAGAAACGATGTCTGAAGCGAAATTTTTGCGCGCGAAGCGCGCCGAAAATTTCGGGCTCTTAATGGAAAAAATTGAAAAAGTTGGGCTTTTACCATGGAAAATTTGAAAAAAATTGGGTTATGACGTAGCAGATTGGAAAATTTGGGGGTTTTATTGAAGAATTTGCCCAAATTTAGACCAAAATTAATTAAATCGTCGGGGTGACTGCCCGTTGTTGGGGACTACGTATTTTACCGTATACATAGTAGCTCACCGACGAAACCGGAAAATTTCCCCCACGGGGAGGGGGGAAGCCTTCCCCGACGGGGGGGGGGGCCATGGCCCCCACCTGGCGCCACCTCTGTTCTGAACGTTTTTCTTCTCAGTCTTCACCAATGGTCCAGAACTGAAATTGAAAGGTGTTGAAAACAGACTGTTCAACGTGTGTAAGTCCGTTATTCAAATTTCTTTGTTAAGGCTACGAAAACACCCTACAAACAGTTTATAATTCTTTTATTTTCGTTACTTTTTGAGCACTTTAAGACTGTATAAATTGTTCATTTTGACTCACAGCATTTTATAAGTCTCGTCATATTAAAGTGTGTCAAAAATACTAAAACTTTGAAAAATTGACCTTTTTGACCTTTGACCTTGAAATTTGCATGTTCGGGAACTTTTAAAAAGTGACAACCAACCTAAAGTTACATTATAAACAATAATTTTAGCATAGTCGCTATATTTTACAAATCGGTACCGGGTAGATCAATTTTTAGAGCTCTTTTTCAAATTCGCCGCTAGACTATGTTTCCCTCGGCTACAGGGCTTGTCTTGGAATATGTGAGAAGGGCGTGGGGAGGGCGAAAATGGCAAAGGGGCCTTGGTGAGGCAAAATGATGGCGAAATCCTAATTTTGCACCCAAATTTATGTAGTTATCAAAATCATAAAAATTTTGAGCACTTAAATATTATCAGTGGCAGATACAAGGGGCGCAAGGGCCTCTCTATTGGCGCCTAAAATAAAGAATATAAAAGAAAAAGAAAGGGATAAAAGAAAAAAAAACCGAGATTTGTAGTGCATGAACATTCTTATGGGGAACAGAACTGTTACTGCATTTGACATCACGGACGTCCGCAGAAAAAAAAAATGGGGGGCAAAACTTTTAATTGATCAAGTCAGGGAAATTTTTACTCCCAGAAAAGAGCTTAATTGATAAATGTTGGCGCCTTTTACATGGGTGTAGCCAGGAATTTGTTAGGGGAGCAAAACCTGTAGGCAAACTATTATGCGTAGCGGCACCGTAGTTTGGCGCGAAGCGCCAAGAAAATTTTGGCCGAAATGCCTCCCAGATCGCTGAAAATGGCACTTCCCAGGCCTTGTGAGTTGCATCTAATCATTTTCTATTTTGAAAGCTCATGTTCCGGAAATTTTCTAGCGATATCATAAAAAAATTGTTGGTGTTAGTTTTCCTTCAATTTTTTTTTTCAAGTTTTTGATTTTCCAGGTGGGGCAAGTGCCCCCTTGCCTTGCCCCCCCTCCCCTCCGGACGCCCATGTTTGATATCTAATACCTTTCCTGAGAACCAAAAGTATGCCTGTGTGTATCGATCTTGAAGCATGAGAGTCAATGGAGAACATATGTTCTGTACGTATAATACTGTAGGTAATTAAGGCTAGCATATCCTGTATCGTCTCGTAATAGAAATAAAGTGGGCATTTGTACGTATAATGTAATGCACTGTGCATGGGATATACATCATGCAGAGCGGTGGAATTCTCGAAAAACTCTTTAAACATCGTAACATTCAGGCCCGTAGCCAGGTAGGGGCACGGAGGCACCACTGTGCCCCTGACTGGAAAATTCGATCGCACAATAAATTTTTCCTACCAATGAACAGTGTCGTCGGCAAGCTATTGCCGAGCAGAGGTTATAATTATTCCAAAAGTTACTTAAGATCTGAAGGGTAGTGGGGTAAGGTTATTTTTCAAAGTAACGATGAACGTATTTTAATTGTTTTCTCTCAGAAATCCTCAGTTACCGACGAAAAAATGTGGGCGCTTTCACCTGTCCTTTCATATTTTTTCAACACCACTTCAAACGTATTGGCTTTAATCAACGGCAAATGTCCCACAATTATTGTTTTTCGGTGCAGATGTGACTATGGGGGACACAGATTGCATAAATGCGAAGGAGATTCATTCGCTCTTCACTTCCTTAAGGAGATTGTCAATTTAAAGTAGCCGTAGGCTGCTAGGCTTCTAGCAGACATAATTTGGCAAGAAAACTGAAGATAATCAGTCAAGAGCGGCGATTTGTTCTCAATATTGAGGGGGGGGGGGGGGGGGACATGACCAGATTTTGTAATAATTTATTGTGTGAAAAATCAAAGTCAATGGGCGATTTTTCAAATATTGGGGGACATGTCCACCTGTCCCCCCCCCCCCGATCGCCGCCCATGTAATCAGTGCTGATCTGCGTGTAATTTTTACCATGGTCAATGATTTACACACAAAATGATTAGCACAATAAATACATATAAACTCTGCATGACCCCAAATCTCCAATCAAATTAAGATGACGGGCATCAAGAGGTTTTCATGTCGTTATTTGATACTTTGAGGAACAATAGTAATGCGATGACTATGATATAAGCTTAACTAGCAATACAAACTTATTCCAACATATTTCTGTCTATAGTGACTGTGCATTTATTTAGCACATTTCCAAAGAGTAAACATTTTTAAATCAGTGCTTATAGACCTACCCCCCCCCCCCCCCTCGGTCATACCTACTTCCTTCTCTCTGGATCTTTTGCAAGCTGTTCGCGCAGGTTTGCGTTCAAATTTTGTCAAGATTCGATTACTGTGAAGAGCTCGGTGTGCTTCCAAGGTCATCTGGCTGGGACGTCATCTGAATGTCTCCATGCAAGTATTCCTATTTTGTTATAAACTCAACTTCCGAGGGATTTTGATCCCTGGATCCCACCATAATGTTACTCCTGGTGTGGTGGCGCTATGACGGACCATGAGGCATGAACTTCTCGCTGTTCGCAGAGTGCTCCATGCTTGAAAGTCAATAGCACTTTTAAAGTAAAGAAGCATTATAACAGCCAGTTCTTCCTCTCACTTGTAAAAGACGTTCTACCCCTCTGTATGGCAACAGAAAATTGCCCTAGGCACGGGAAACTACAGAACGTTTGGCGCACATGTATATACATACTTAACAACTTCCATAGGCTATCTTGCTATGGCTATGTTATGTATATTGAAAGAATCTTCCTGAAGAAACTCAAAACACTTAAATGCCTCAGGCTTCGACGATCGAGGTTAAAATTTTTGCCGGCCACAACTTCCCAAAATTCAGCCTCTAATAAAAATTACATTCCTGGCACTTTGTCAAGTAACTGCCGATGCCCTTGACATTGTCCATGCGAAAACTACCCACAAAAGATTTCATTGACTTCTTTAATTATCACATAGTCTGTAACCTTCAGAACCGACAGTAACCTTATTTTTCACACTAATAAAAAAGTTGAGGGGCACTTTTCCCAGACCATCGACAAAATGAAACATGAAAGAGAGCCTCCATAGAGCAGGATATAGGTCCCCATATCCTTCTCTATGGAAAGAACGGGCACATGGGGAAGTAGGAAAATTTTTTTATGTAATAAAAATACTGCATTTTAAACTAAAGAAAAACAATAGCCTACAATTAAATGTCTCACCGCTGTTTTCTTCTGGGCGCTTCGCGCACACTCGTGTTTAGTATTGCTTCGGCGTTTCATGGTTACTTCCTGTAGAACATCCTGCTTGTCATAGCTTCGTTCAAACTCCTCTAATATTAGTGGAACCACCAATGAACCATGGCCGTACGCAGCGTAGAGAAAGTTCCCCTTCCCCCAGAAATCTTCGAAGTAAAATTTTTATCACCATCGATCTGTGTAAATTTACGGACTCTTTAAAGATTGGTTAGATGCAAGTTGTAAGGCACGGAAAGTGTCATTTTTGATACCGTAATAAGGGACAGGCGCTCGGCGAAGCCGGGGGGGGGGGCAAGAACTCTCTACTTGAGGATACTCAGTTCTTTCTAAACATTTCTATCACTCATATCACTAAAAATATGAAAAAAGCTATTTTTTCAGCGCTCTTCGCTCGCACTCATTCTGAATGCTAGATCTCCCTTTCATAAAACTATCAGTGTTCCAAAGCCCCAGTAAACCCTCAAAAAAATCCATTCTCCCCTACTTCCTCAAACCGTCAGCATTATCGATCCCATCTGACTGTTAGTCTCATGGAGTAAGAATATAATTGAAAAAAGTCAAGCTGTGATTTTTGTGGTGTGTTAATTGCCCACCTTATGTCATTTGAAGTTGAAGCTAAAATGCATCATTTTAATGCCTACAATTTCGTAAATACACAGGAGCTGCCGGGGGCTCCACCGCCAGGAACCCTTAGGCGGGCCCCCGGACCCCACGCCTTTGCGGGGTGTGGGAGCGCTTCGCGCTCCTACGGCGCCTTCGGCGCCCTTTGACAGTTCACCCAGCTTTGCCTTGCCACTCTCAGACATCAAATCCCACCCCTGTGAGATGTAGTGAAAACCGTGACGAAGCGCGCCAAAACTTTCCATTAAATAAGACAACCATGACAAAACCTGCATTCATGCTCTAGTGCATCGAGACACTTTCAATTCCCCAACAAACCCATTTGCCAATCACAAAGTCAGTCTTTTACCTGAGCATTTCAGTTTTGTTGCCGTGCTTCTACGGGAGTTGCTAGTGCTACCCGAAATTATTGATAATGAGGACAATATTGAGAAAAGGTTTGAAGCGCGCGGAGGGCGCGAAAATTTTGATAGTTTGGGAAGGATTTGCGATTATTCTGATAGTTTGAGAACCATTTGTGATACACAATGATTACAATAGATCCATCACTCGGTCGAAAACACTTACCCTACCCCCCTACAGAAATCTACAGCTTAACGCCTTTGGGGATCATTTACGAGTTTCAAAAAAAAATCTGAATCGATTGGGGCTGCACGCGCCCCCATGCAACCGTGCCGGGGCCACTGCTGGCAGCGTCTTTAATTTGTCAAAAGGTCTTAAATTTATATATGATATATATGAATCAAGAAAAAGGTTGTTTTGAGGCCAGTGTTAGAACGCACCTTCTGCAAACTTAGTGGAGGAAATGCGTGAAAAAGAACGGGGTAAATTTGATATCGTTACACTATACTACATAATGAACAATTTTTGTGAGCATTTTTGGGTATGAAATCTGTCCTCAGTTTTCACAAGTTCATGATTGTGTTTCAAATTAGGTCCCAAATCTTGCTCAAAACGATCCTACTGTGCACAAGGCATAAGTGTGGTTTCTATGTGGGTAAATGTTGAATAATTTATGACGATTAGTGGGGATTATGATTAACTGTTGAAAAAGATTTAGCTCAGAGAACATTTTCCACATGCACAGCTGGATCATTGCATGTAAGTAATGATGCATCAATACTGTGACATTTGATTTATGAATGTTGGCGAGCGATCGACTATCGATATTGGGTTGGGCCGGTTGGTTATAATATTATATTGATGTGGTGCATGCGTCGCGTACGTGCATCGTTGGACGTCGCCAGCCTGAGGCATGTACAAAACGTACCCTGGGTAATTTTTGTTATACATACAGTATGAACCTCGAGGTGCCTAGGGCCAGCCTAGGCCATGTCTACGTAGGCCTACGTATTCTTGTAATCTCGTAATATAGTTTTTTGGGGCGGGGATGAACAGGGGCCATTGCCCCCTTGTGTCCTCTGTCTACGCCAGTGATACTCGCAGGGTGTGGGGAACGAAGCTGTCACCTCGTGCGACGAAGACGTAAAGCCAGACTAGAAGCGGGGGTCACGTCCAGCCGTGTTCGTACGCGCTCACTATCGATAACTTGCTTGACCGGTTTTTGCTATTAGCAAAACCGGTCAGCTCAGATCAGACGGTCACCACAGTTCGTGTGCAGCAGTGACAACGTACGTCAGCGCGGCTTAAGTTTTAGTAGGAGCCATAGAGCAGGATATGCTCTATGGTAGGAGCCCATCTGCATTGTAATTTTAGTACGTTCGCTCGCGCATAAGTATTCAGTATCGTGCACACTGTAGGTTTGTAATATGGCGTGACACTTGCACCTGTACTGTATACGGTACCGGCCCGTACCATACTAACCATACTAACGTTAAATAACTGAATGCTTATGCATATCCATGCAGTACGCTTGACATTGTATAGGACATTTTAACAGCACGAAGGTAACGTTACTGCACATTTTAACTTTCACATTTTAAAGGCTGTGCTGGAATAGCCTACCATCAGGACAGCAGGCATTGAAACATCAAGATATTAACAGCAGGCTGGTAATTAGATAATAGTAAAGACTCATCGTATTCAACTGATGCTACGCTTAATTAAATAAAGCGTAGGCCTGGATTATGATGAAGACGTCTTGTAACGTTTGGTGTGCATGAGCCTTCACATAAACGTTACGCCATTTCAGAAAAAAATGGAGCAAGATGTGTTGCCGTCAGAATTAACGTGGTCAGAACCTAACATGGTGAATGGAACAAATTCTGCTGTAAACAGCACCGGTAAGTTCGTCACCAATTAATTTGACTAAAATCACAGCATAGCACAGGCTAGTCCTTGAAGTTGAACAGGACTCTATGCTACGTACACTTTGTTTTACTCCGACGTGGTACGGAGTAGGTTCACCGTTAACGTATAGTACACGGTCCTGTTCAAGGACTAAGCACAGGCCTACCCCTGTTTGCACATCAAGCATTTTGTGCCGGGAAGTGACCAAAAGTGGCTTTTAACTTACTGTAATTTTAAGGTATTGCACGTTACGTTAACGTTAGGCCTTAAATGGCGTAGGGCCTAACTCAGTATAAACAGTACAAACCTAGGCCTAGCGCCTAGGCTAGGCTACTAGTTCGCTAGTACAACTTTTAAGCCCTAGGCCTATGTTAGTATTGTATTTGTAGTAATTGTGTTATCATGCTATCCCTAACTCATAGAGCACAATATAAGTTCTTGTATCCTGCTCCATCTTATGGCCTAATAATTGTTGTTATGCATAGAAATCCTTACTAGGCCTGCAATTTCTAGGGTGCTAAGTAGATAAAGAATAGACTGCTGAGCCGTTTGAATTGCCATAAACAGCAGGGGCAGTTGCCCCACCCTCTCCCAGAAAAAATGAAACGTATTATTTTTTAGCCTAGGCCTAGTACTAGGTTAGGTTAGACTTGCATCGATCTTTTAAATCTTTGGTTAAATTACAAATGACGAAAGCTTGTTTAGATGCATTTTTTAACATGAAAGGCACGGATAGTGTCATTTCCGGGAATATGCAACCATTTTGGGCATTTTATCTTGGACCACAAACGTCACTGACGAAAAAATCTGTTTAGCCTACGGCCATGGCTGCTTTTAAATTACGAAAACGATGTAAAATTTTGGCGATGATACATTCTAAGAAAAGTGCATTCACTACTCAAAAAATCATGAAAGTATTTTTGCAAGTTTGACCATGTTGTCGACATCGGTCACAGCAAGGGCGGTAAAGGTTTCAAGATAAAGGCCTACACGAGCATCATGTAAGTAGGCTAGCATTAGTCCCAGTCTGCTGGGGTCACTGTGTCTACTATTTCAGGGAACAAAGTGTACGCAAGACCGAGGGGCCTTGTTACCCTATAGCGTACCTAGGCTAAAGTTACCTGTACCCGTCGGGGTAGTTTTCCATTTTCGTCGAGGAGCTTTTATGGGTATGATTCGCCCCAACGATTTACTTGTTTTTGCACTTCATGAGGCATATTCTTTAATAAAAAAAAAACCAAATTTGAATCGATTTAAACCTCACAGTTTTCCATGAAATACCTTAATTTTCGCCTCATATAGCGTTCGCCATTCCTCCATACCTCGTCACCTTTGCCCGGCTTCGGGTTCAGCACGATCCCCCACATCAGGATATTGACCCCTGTTGGGCAAATCCTGACACCATTCCTGGGATAGGCTACCCCATGTTAGTTGAATGAGGGCCTTAGATTATTTATAGTGTCGGAAGTCAAAGTCAACTGAGTTTACAAGCTATAGGTAAGTGAAACAACTGGAATCCTTGTCAACACTAGAAGTCCCATCTCCGAAAACCGAGAAAGTTTTGCATTGCTTTTCATGTGGACGTCTTATTAGTAGATGGACCCAGGGGCGTAGCCAGGAATTTGTCAAGGGGGGGGGGCGAAGCCCATAGACAGACTCTCGGCGCTCCGTGCCACCATGGGTTGGCGCAAAGCGCAAGAAAATTGTGGCCAAAAATGCCTCCCAGATCGCTGGAAATGTCTCTTCCCAGGCCTATTTACCGCATATAAATAGGGGAAACACTAGCAATATTCTAAAAATAAACATTAAAAATACCATCCAGGCTACGCGCCTGGACGAAACAGGCAAAATCCTGTTATAATGAAGTCATCGATTCCTAATTTTGCGCCTGGTTGCTTCAAACAGGGTGTAACACCTTTCGTGGGCCCACGAAGAATCATGTGCCCTCCACTCTCCATAACTCAACAGCTACTCCAGTCACGCCACCCTCTGGGTCCGCTTCTACGAAGAGTTCCCGATACAGCTCTGCTAAAAGTTCAGCCCCAACGTCGCTACCGCCAGAGGAGCTCCGAAGGTTGGCCAGTAAAGTCTGGAATAACTGGAATAAGAAAATGAGAGCTCACAGAAGATGTCAACAAGCAAATGTTAGACAGGTAGGTTTCTCCAGGTGACATGGAGTGACTATTAAGAACCAGGCTTAAAACGTGATGATAAAAATTAACATGTTTCCCTCTTATTCTTAAACCCTTGGCAAGAAGAGGAAGAAGTGGAACAGGTGAGGGGATAGGTAATCACGTGACCTATTCCTTAACTCTAATTACCTCTGGCGATAATGTTATCGCATGCGTAACATTTCAGCAATATCATATAGTTGTGGGTGGGAATTTACAACCATTACGAAAGTTTCTGAACTTGAGTTTAATATATTTCTGTTTTAATTTTGTGACGTCGTTACAGAATCGTTTATTTATTGTTACAAATTAGCAGTATTAATTATTATTGACAGCTAATGCTCATTTACTAATCTGTCACTTTTTACCTTTGAAAAAATTTTGGAATTTAATCATAAAAGCTGTCGTATCAACTTCAACACCAAAACTCCTGGCGCCCTAGGCACAAATCTGAAGTGCAAAGGAGCATGTCCATGGAAAGTATATGAAAAAGTCAGACGCAAAACGGTGCATTCGTATGCGTTTATTGAATACATTCAAACATATAGGCCTATTTCAAATATTTTAACCCTAAAGACTGTTCATTGTTAATTTCCAATAGGCTATGAGAGATGGGGACAGAATTCTATCTTTGGATACAATCGGTTATGATCGGCTCCTTCCTAGTCTTGCTCAAGACCGTAGTATTAGTTGTACACAGTGCACAGCGTTCATTTGGAACTACTATACGTCTTCAAATTTCTATTCTGTACGACGTAATGAACGAAATACTCGAGTACGTACAGTCTAGTTGTCAAGCGCCCTCTTTTGTAAAAAAAAAACGTGAGAAGTGAAAATTTACTAACGTCTTGACCAAGACTAACTCCTTCCTGGCTACAGCTGCCGCCCTGCCCATCATTTCACAACCAAAGTTTTGAATTAAGTACAGAAATACTGAAGGAGAATAACTAGCCCAAATGACCAAGCATTTTGACCTGTGCTAGAGCACTGCTGGAGCCTGGTCCCGACCCCAGGCCTGTATCCGGGGGTTCAGGGGGTTCGTCCGAACCCCCCAGCACGACTTGGAGTTCCGCCCGGACATAATGAGTTCCGCCCGAAGGCCCGAAAAAAAAGGTCCCCACTCCGTCGGGGACACAAAATAGGCCTCTAAAAGGGTCAAAAGTGGAAAAAAAGGTCTTCAGCTTTTGGACATACCAAATACCAGCTGAGAAGGGCAATATACCGCGCGCCCAGCGCGCGGAAAATTTTTTGTTCCGCTTAGCGTAAAATCGAACCTCCCCACTGAAGAAGCTGCATACGGGCCTGTGACCCCATTGATCTTGCAAATTAAGGGACCTATTGAAACTACTGTGCCCCTAAGGAGGATCAGGATGTATCCATTCAGAAATGTAAGACGAACAAACAGAGATGTTGACTTACACTTGTTGACTTGGGCTCGAGTCACTATTTTCGTGACTTGTGACTTGACTTGCGATTTTCGTATTTACTTGTGACTTGACTTGGACTTGCAATGATTTACTTGTGACTTGACTTGGACTTGCAACAAATGACTTGTCGCCAACGCAAGTCAGAAGCATAATTTTTAACTCCCTCCCTATCCCCTACTCGCACTGCCGCGGCATGCCCAGACCGCATTTTCCTACACAAACCATTACACAGTACTCACATTGTATATTTATGCATCATCGCTACCAGTGGAAATATTTTTCCCTGTATGCTATAGTCACTTAGATTGGTGCCCCATTGTAGGCGATAGGGATAAGTGGTAGTTTCGGAAACAGAATTGTAAGTGTCGGGTGTTCCGTAATTAAAGGGGCAAATTGAGTTGATATCAATGATTTTGATGACGAATTTGAAAGAAATCATTGAATAACAATGTTTCTAATTAGCCTCATTACTCATATATCACTTCATTTAATTACTGTAAATGTGAGAAATTATAGTTTGTGTGCATGGAGAGGAGCTGCGTATGGCTAATACCTTATGGTAAAAGTCCCCGGTCACGAATTTGAAACAAATGCTTTTAATCATTAATTGCCCTGTCGTATCAATTTCAGTTGTTTTTCAGATGTGCAAAATCTCTCAGTTTGACATTTTACCATCAAGATGTAAGCAAATTTCAACAGGTGTGAACAAAAATCATGAATTTTGTGAACAAACTCAATAAACCACTTCAAATTAAGTTCCAATGTCACGGAGGCACTTATTTAAGTCCTTGGTTTTGATGTGACGTGAAAAAATGGAACTTAAAAACCAGAGGTGGTGTGGATTCCTTAGGTTTAGGTGCGAGGTTGAAGTTCGGTCTTCAAAATTAATTTCGGATTTATAATTCTCCGAGTAATTATGCCGAATTAGGTTCTCTTTAAAAGATTTCTTATTCTCGTTGAAGTCATGGCGATTATTATAGAGATACAAATGTCGTGAAGTCTCGCCTTTAATAAAGCCCTTGAAACAACTTTCGGGTTGGAAAGAGTTTCGTGATTAACAGTGGAAATTTTCGCTTAGTTTTAAGTATCAAGGTGCTTTGATTCTGCAAAACGGCCGGGTTTCCTTTGAAAATAGTAATATCAAGATAATTAATTTCTGAGTATAATGATTCACAAGTGAACTTCAAGGAAGGGTGTTTGGTGTTAACATGGCTCACATAGGTTTTTAGTTCAGATTCAGAGCAGTCAAAAAGGATAAGGATATCATCCCTATATCTTAACCAGCGGATAATATGCTTAAAGAGGGTTTATTTTTTTTCAAGACGATGAAACGTGATATCGGCAATTTCAATTTCGGGTGAAGATTCGGAGCCCATTCATTGCTACACCTACTGTTTGTAGGTAGTATGTAGTGTCAAAATTTTGAAGCAATTGCACTTAATTATGAACTCTAAAACCCGTTGTACAGAATTGGTTGATATTTTTGGTATGGAGTAAATGCCTTCGGATTTCGCAAATGCATCGGTGCATGCGTTAATCGCTTCATCTTGAGTGATGTTGTTGTACGTACCGACAAGAGTAAGTGTAATAACCAATAAATCATTATCGGGTAATTTTAGATTTTCAATTAGAGCAAGGATGTGATTGGTATCCTTCACATAGGTAGGTTGTTGCTGAATTAGTGGAAGGAGAAAAAACTAAAAATTCTGATATTTGCAGAGTATTTCCTCCACAGCTATACAGAAATTATGGGTCTATCGATAAACGTAGTACCGTCAAGTAACTCTTTGTGGACTTTGGGTAGAAGGTAGAAAAGTGGTATGCAGATAGTATGTTACTGGAATTGAGATAGTCGAATACCGGTATGTCTTTGATAATTTCCTTCATTTGAAAGAGGTCATAGACGAGAGATTTGACCAGGGAAATGGTTTCCATGGTGATATCTGATGTAAGTTGATGGTACCTCATGTGGGCCCGATAATTGCCTGAGCGCTTCTGTATAGTCACTCTTAGTAATAATTGCGATACATCTGCCTTAATCAAATTTCTTAATGATAATTGCTTTGTCATCATGTAGTGAATGTATAGCAGAGTTTTCGAGCCTGGATATGTTGAATTCCGTGGGGTGAATCGGAATTTTGTGCAAGAAAGTCCTTTTGGTATTGTTGATTGCACATTGTATGAGTTACGGTCACTCTCGGCTTCAATGTTGAGGGTAGCTAGACGGAACTTATGATATACGGTCGGGAGGATTTATTATGCATAAAAATATTTTACTCCGATGGTGTGGTTAGCTGATTAATAGCTCGGAGCAGATGGTACCTTTCAGGGCAGGGATGACTCACCGTTTATCCTGCTTACGCAGTACCACTTATCTGCTGAGAAACATTTTCAGTTTATTACTAAAATCCCTGTATGCACAGTGTACATTAACATGCGAACCGTTTCGTTAGACATAAATCGTGAGCCGAATGCCTGTACTTCTCGTAGGTACGAAGGCTTCATGACATTGTACACTATCACACTTGTAGGAGCTATCTTAAGAGTATGAGAGTCAGTGGGTAATTTATCTGTTCCGGTAGATCCGAAAAGGTTTGTGGGGCCTTAGAACTGTCCCTTCGAAGCCTTGTGAATTTAAGTTCAGAAAGTGGACAATTTTGCAATGTAAACGAGGGGAAAATAAAATACGTAGTTTTCTTCTGTGCGCGTGGTAAAAATAATTTCCAATACTTCTGGCCGGTTTAGCCTTGCACAGTCATTGCCATTGAAAAATGGTGGATAAGTATTCTATTGCCTACAAATGAATACAAATCCTAGAACTTCCGGGGCTTCGCCCAAGTTCTTGCCCAACCTTTCTTCCATTGGCCTGTTCCCTGTGGGCCCGCTTATTGCACCCTCTCTATGCGGCCCGTGAGAAGATTATGACCTTCCAGGAGCGTATCCAGGAATTTTCAATAGAGTGGGAGCAAGGTTTAATTGATCGCTGTCTTAAAGTTCGGTATAAGAGGAAGGGATGTAACCCTCCCCTTTGGAAAATTTTTGCTATTGGAAGAGAGCTGAGATGCAAAATCCTGCTATATTTGACACATTTTGAAGCATTTTTTTTTTGCCTCAACTTTTTTCACTCATGACTGCCAATATGATAGGCGCGCGCCTGTTACGCCCCCGTCTGGATACGCCACTGCCTTCAAAACGACACTCCAGAGAAAAAAGGTTCCACTCCCTTGTTTTATAGCATTGGTGTTGGTACAAATCCTAAGCCTTTACCCAGTATTATTACTTCCGGGTCCAACAGGGTATGTGTCTGTAGGTTCCTAATACATAAAAGCAATAGCATACCATGCCATAGCTTGTTACCGCACAAGGTCATATTTCCAATATTTAACCAAAACGCATTTTTAGGTTTCCTGATATCATATCGCTATTTTGAAATTTACAAGTTTTGAGGCAACACCGCCCTTATTTATCCCATCCATATTTGGTACAAATATGACTCTACAATTTTTCACCATTTTTTACTCATATGTCGAAATGATCTCTCATGCAAACACGTCATTGAGTTTTTGGAGAGTCGGGCATTTTCTTCTAGTATTTATGGTGACTTGTGACTTGACTTGTTCTCAAGTCCAAATGACTTGACTTGCTACTGCTTGACTTGTGACTTGACTTGACTTGGAGCTGTGGCAAAAGACTTGTGACTTACTTGGACTCGCCAACATTGACTTGTGACTTGACTTGGACTTGCAAAAATTGACTTGTCACCATCTCTGCGAATCAAGTTCAACTTAAAGGGGAATTTTCATGATTCCAGACAGTTCCAATTCTCCCAACTATGCATCTTCTAGCTCCTCCCATAACTGTATGAGGCTCTTCCTTGTGCAAGAACAAACCTGTTTTATTGCTTAAAGGCAGTAGGCAGTCACCCCAAAGAGAGTGAGTGTATCCTGTCACTCTAGTTCATGATTGGCCTATTTTGATCATGTGACAATATTTTTGTGAGTGACTTGTGGAATTCAAGGAGAATTTTGCCTTTCTTTACCTATTGTTTGTAATAGTTATGTTCAAAACGTCTTCAGAAGTGCTTTTAATGCAATAAGAGGAGATTTGCAAGAGTTTGCTGATTTTTCAAAGAAAATTTTGGGGCGACTGCCTATTGCCTTTAAGGCCATGTCCTGGTGAGCATACAAGGCTATAAAATGTAATAAAAGTACTCTCTCTGCCTTGTGTGGAATGTGAACTACTCTGCATCTTTCAAATTTTCAAACTTTGATGTCAATCAAAGAGCAGTCACCAACTGAGAATTTTGATATACATACACTAAAAATATACTTTGGGGGTGATGACTGTCTGTCTTTAATTTTGAGCTGACCGGTTGGTAAAGAAATTTTCAGAACGTTTTGCAATAGCGGCGTAGGAAGCTTTTCTTGACAAAGGGCTGATCGTGTCAAACCGCTCTACGTGACGAGGAATCAATGGCGCGTTGTCCTCTCCGCTTTGGAAACGTTTTGAGTATTTGAATGCCCTTAGTGCAATTTGATGTTACATTTTGTGTAGGTTTGAAGTAAGTTTTCTGAAAAATATTTTAAATAGGCCATATTATTGAAAAATGTTGACATATTTGACGGAGAGGACAAGTAAGAAGTTAACTGGTGTTCCGCTGCACATAAAATGTTCCTGTGAACATATATAATGAGCACATGAGCAATAAAATACAGTAATAAATACAGTTAATATGATATCAACGCTGGTCCAGTTTAAAGCATGATAGCTAGTACTCTTCTGTCAAAACCACGTAGCAGAGGGGCATAAGGGCAAAGGCGGTCCACCCTGGTGGTACTGTACTTGAATCCTATCACTATTACGGGATATGACTAATGGTGTTGTATATAATCATCTTAAGTGAACTGAAATTGAAGCATGATGTATAACTTAATCAGGGGTGGCGCCAGGTGGGGGCAGGGGGATATTACTCCCGTTGGGGACGGCTGACCCCCGTCGGGGGAATTTTTCTGATTTCGTCAGGGAGCCTCAATGGGTCCGATAAAATATGTGGCCACGACGACTGCCAGTCTCCCGACCGATTTACCTGATTTGCTCAAAAGGAAGGCATATTCTACAATTTCCAATTTTCCCCATAAGAACGCAAATTTTCGTTATTGTAAGCCCCGAACTTTCAAATTTTCTTCAATACAAACCCTCTTCGCGCCGAACATTTCACGTTCGACATCCTTTCGGCACTCCCGTCGCCGTTGTCGGGGGTTTGGGTTGCTGTCTCCCCCTTCCCGTTTGGAGTGCTTGACCCCCCTGTCGAGCAAATCCTGGCACTACCCCTGCATTTAATCCTTAATTATATGAAGTAACATTTCTGTAAACTTTGCATGTAATAAGAAATCAGCCGGTGGAGGGTTGAAGGGCAAAGTTTATCTTTGAGGGGATCGACGGGAAAGGGAGAATTTGCACACATGGATAGATTTCGGCTGCAACTAAAATCGTATTTATAAATTTTTACTGCAGGAATGTTATAAAAATGGTATCACCGCCGATATTGCCCCAGAATTTCTCTTGCCCTTCCCCCATCCTATGACAACGAACCTGGTATATCTAATCTTGTTCAAGATTGGATAAATAAAACTAACTTTCAGTGAGATTCATACAGAATATTTGTAGACATTTCCATTCACAAGCGTTATTGATTGCCTAAGCAACTTTTTTGTTTGTTATATCACATCTATTATCTGGCAGAACAAATGAATTTTCCGTGTGGACCATTACAACAGTCTCGACACAATGCGATTTTATCCTTGAGAAGGTCACTAAACAGACGGTACAGAATACCAGTATCTAGCAATCAATTGACTGATGCATTAGGCCTATATTGTAACGTCTTCAAATCTGACTTTTCCTCAATCTTTACAGTGTTACCTCATTCCATTATCTAAACAGCTGTGAGGGTTTTAGACCCAACTGGTGTTTGTTTTAATTTCATATGCCTGATGGTGATGAGAATATAGCTCATGAAGTCAAATTTTGCTCATAACGGGAGCCTAGTGGTAGCCTACAAAATATGTTAACTAGTTCAAACATACTCCAGTTAGGACAGAGACAAATTTGGATTTAAAATTCTTGTTTAATATTGATTTTCCTCTGATGATACCCCCAACAAAGCTACAGTCCCAGTATTGATTAGCGGCATAGCTGCTGGGTTGTTTGATACACGGGAAGTGGCCCACGTCAAGTATTTTTAAATCTTGTCAAGTGTGTACTACTGAGTCTTCAAGAGCTGTTTTTGATGTTACGAGTTGTTCGAAGAAAGGCAACAAAGTACGCAAAATCGAAAAAAGACGATTGAATGTGTCACTCGGATCTAGTAGTACACGTGGATAAAGTTCTACGAAGTTTCTGCTTAAAATTTGAGGTAACTGAAGACTGGGGCCTTATTCCAATAGGACCAGTCACTATAGTGAGACATCGGAGACGAATTTGTGCGACGTAAACTCATACCCTGGTGACGTAAAAATCCAGGACAGCCTGAGCGGGTTTGGAGATATTGGTCTGTCATGGTTGCTGTGGAATTATTTGAGACGGATTGAGCGATGGCAGCTGGCTTGCACCGTGGATTGTACACTTATTCCCAATGGATAATCTGTAATCTGTTAATATAATAGATAATCTGTTCCGACGGACGACGTTTTGAAAATTTCTGGGGTGTCGCACACTCCCACACCCCGGTAGTGACGCCTCTGCCTCGAAATCTGTCCAGGGAGTTGCATCTCCCTGATCTGTTCTTATCGAAGTGCCATCGTAGGTTGGCTATTAGTGTTTAGAACACAGTCACTTTGTAACCATCAAAGTACACACAAAACAATTGTGATTTAGCGTTACATCGGAGTTGACACGACAAATATTTCACATGCTTCCATCACCATTATAAATCAGTTTTATTACTGGATTTTGATCCCTTGGATATGGCGGTCACTCTAGCTATGGACATGAGTCTAGGCAACGAGACCTTGGACCATGGCGAGGCAATCAAATTGATGGACTTGGAAACGCCGGGATTTTCTCAACAAGGAGCAAATAAACAGGTGGAAAATAACGACTTGTTTGACGTAGAAACAAGCAGAACGTTTAATAATGTATCGCAGGCGGGAGATGTTCGTCTGCTGTATATGACAGAACGACAACCGATTGCTCTGAAGAAGGATGCAGGTCACTGTTTTCTTGAAAATGACGAAGAAGTCAATGTATTTGAAAGAAATAACGAAATGTTCCAAGATTCATGTGATGTGGAGATGGACGTCCGAATAAGTCACAATGGGTTTGATGAAGGAAGTAAGATGGATGAAGACAAACCAACACCAGCCTTAGAAGATGAAGAAGGTATGGATGACATTGAAGAGGATCAAGATACTCAAAAAGATGGAAATCCAGTCGAAGAAAGCCAGGAAGAAAGCTGCGAGGAGGTATTCTTAGCACGTTTATATACTGGTTACTATACAATAGGAGGCTAGTTAGACATATGGTAAAATATACCAGTATGACAAAAGGCAGCGGTGCGAAGAAATTCTCACAATTGAAGCACATCGTACTTCTTAGTTGGACAAAATTTGCACACGTACATTTTAGGGAGTAGTGAAGCCTAAATATGACGGCTGCGTTTCGGCTGTTCTAAGATAAAAAAAATTGAGTGGGACATGCACTTCTCCAAAGGGAACACAAACTGAGCGGAGCGCTGCCAAGAGATTGCGCGTGGCTCACCAATGGAATTTTTGCCAAAAGGCATCTTAAATTGCAGGTAATGGAACTTCCCAGGTCTAATAAATTACATCCAAACATTTTTTAATTGGAGAGGAAATGTTTAGCAATTCATAAATTCGTGTGGTACGGATGAATCCATTACACATACCCTGAAGAAAAGCGGCATGGGAAATTGGGAGTAAACCAGTTGTAATATGTTTGTACTGTCATTGTTTTACACGTCACAAAGGGACCACCTGGTGGTGGGGGAAGATGAGCTATTTCGAAGACATAACCATGCACTGTTGATGTGCTCATACACAGTATATTTGAAAATATGGGGCTTTTACAGAAAAAAATTAAAAAAAAAAAAAATTGGATTTTTAATGAAGAAAATTTGAACGTTTGGAATATTTGTTGAAGAAAAATTGAAAAATTGGGATTTTTATTGAGGAAAACTGGAAAGTTTGGGGTTTTTATTGAGGAATCTGCCCTTCCTAAGAACAAAATCAAGCAGATCGTCGGGGAGACTGTCTGTCGTCGATTACATAACTTATTTTATCGTACGCAATTACGAAACTGGAATATTTTCCCGCCGGGGGCATCCTTCCCCGACGGGGTCCATTCCCCCGCTGGCGTCACCCCTGGCCCCGAAAGTGAGCCCTCCTTTGGAAATTTTTGTTTAAGTTCAGTGGGTTAGATGCAAAATTGTACTATCTTTGGCAAAGCTTTCACTGACGATAACTCTAAGAATCCTCATTATTTCAAGAATGTCTATAATGTTAATTTTGGACTGTGGAATGGCCCCCACAATGATTGTGTTTGGCACCCGGGCCGGACCGCCCCTTCCATCCCCCTTGGTACTCCTCTGCATTCTACCACCCTTAGAAAAAGCGTAGGTCTACATCAAAAAACGCATAACACTCAACCAAGCAAGCAGTATAAAGTGACTAAAGAAAGATTGCGAATATTGCGAATAATTACATTTGTTTCATCGCGGGAGATTTTGTATTCTTTCAATATCTACTACATGTTAACTTTTTACATAATTCCTTAAGTTTTTATGCCTCTGTATTAAATTCATTATTCTTGTTAAAGTGTAAGAAAAGTAAACGAACATACGGCGGTTGGTAACATATAGGTCTAAAAAGTCCAAATAAGATTCTTTCTAAAGTCTAAAACATTTTTTTTTTGAAATGATGACTCTGGAATATTTCAATTTTTAATATAGACAAGGGGTGAGCGAAGGCTAAACCTATGGAGATCCATGTCCAGACCAGTTTTAACATTTTAGTTTAACTTGAAATTCATTGGAAGAATGTCGGTATTTTGATAGAAAGTGGCTTTTTTGCATCAGAAGACAGCATTCTGAAATTTTTTTATCACTCCAAAGTCCTTGTTACAAATGAAGACTTAATCTACGCAAAGGACACTTTTATCAGCAAACGATTACTGTAAACAAGGTACCTGTAAACATTTGTTTATGATAGCATCTGGTAAGCAGTCTCACAGACGCCCATTGAAAGCGCTATCGCGTACCAGCAATTTACTGGTATAGGATATGTATGGCGTATACCATAACGCTTTAATTCGGCACTGAATTTGTTGTGTCTGCATAATTACTTGGAGATTAAGATCTTTTCAACAGGGAGTAAATCTTTATAGTAAATGTAACTATCAAAGTGCATACACGACAAGTTAGTTGTTAGTGTATCCGGCTCACTTAGTCTTAATTTAAATGCACCAAAAAAGACGAATTTTTTTACAGCTACAGGAAAAGTGCTGGTACATAGGCCTTCAAGCCTTTCTTTATCACAAGACCACTAGCAGAAGTACAAACCGACTGCCAATTGTAAGCAATTACAAAGAGCAACAAATGTTAGGCTATGTTTAGCCTGTGAAAGCCTCCGTCAGGTTATCCTTTAAGGGCTAAATAAGTCACTTTTGATCCACTCGGTGTAGAAGTCGCCCGCAAGGCTTTAATCAAAGAAAATAGCGTTTTATTAACATTTGTTTATTTTTAAAGTAAATCGCAGGGAAGTTTGTTTGCCAGCTAGTAGTTGGCCTAACGTTAATTTTGCTTTTGAAGAAGTTTTATAAATGATCTCTTTTTGATTACTTACTAACATGACAAGTTTTGGTTTGGGGTATGATGCTTTAGTCTATATCTTAAGATTAGTGTTAAGTGCGACTCGGACAATAAGTCATTGCTCTTTTACTAGAAGTATTGACGACAAAGATAAATGGACTATATAGTGTACTTTTTCGATAAGTGAAGCAACTGAGCTCATCCCTGTATTAAAGACAAGAGGAGTTGCTCATATCATGCAATTGACAAGGACTTCAAGGACTTCTTTAATCCTGAGATTTGTTAACAAATCCCTTCAGGTGCGGATCCAGGTGGAGCGGACCCGGCGCACGCCCCCCACCCTTTTTCGATGACCAACGATTTTTTGACCAACGATTTAAATACTCGGAAAAAATGAACAAATAGATATGGAAAATGTGCTTTCCAGATGCTGGGAAATCACATCTAAGCGCACCGCCGTGGCTTCGCAACTTCGACGCTCGCTCGTCGGTTTTCGGCCGACGGTGTGTGCACCCCCCCCCCCTTTCTCAAAATCCTGGATGCACGCCTGCCCATAAAGGTCAGAAGCAGTCGCCCTAAACTTATTTTAAACAATAGCTAAATGTCACAAATTTCTTCTTAATTCGCTTCCAAGTATCTTTCATGATATTTTAGAACATAAATATTGCATTATTCAAGGTAAATCAAGCAGTTGCTCCTTGTAAATTTTACAATTGAGTGAGAAAAACACTTTCACATGATTCTCAAGAACCATTCAGGAAATAGGATAGTCTACATTTCTTTATTGGGGTGACTGCATTCTCCCTTTAACTAGTTTAAATTGCCACCTGTCGTGCGTGCTTGAAGTAACTGTTTGCTGAACCTATGTGAGTTGGTTACAGGCCGTCTGAAAGCCTTTTTTTCTGAGCCGAGATGGACTGAATGCCGTGTGTCCACAATAAAAGGATCGATCGTTAATTCCAGTAAACCGTTAACCAATTGATCTTGTTGAAGTTGCCCCAAAATACCTTTAAGTAGTTTAAATGGAGTTCGATATTAGAGTGGATGATGGGATTAAACCTCTCGAGATATTCAAGCAATTACATTTTAAGAAGGTTAAGACTTCCCCTAAGTCAATTGATTCGTTGATCAACATTTCAAGTAGGCCCATGTTACTGAATTCTATGAGTAATAGTAGCTGCAGCTCCATGGTTTTACTGCAGGTGGCATTTGTGCACAATTCAAAGTCAGATAAAGGGACCAGTCCCTCTGATTCGGTCACTGCCCCCACTCTTCACTGGCTTGTGGTATAAGACGCAACCTTCATTCTGTTCGACTGTGTGTAGAGTTACTTTGTTTTGAATAATTCGTTGACAAGTCTTCCAGCCCGGTGTTTTGCGTTCTATTCCTCTCACGATTTACCCCTTACCTGTGTTCGATGGGTGACTAGGACTAGGGTTGAGTTTTTATGCAAGAATATTTAGATTAGAGGCATTATTGAGGGTCGGACAGATTCTCCGATCAGTAGTTTATTTCTACTTTGATCTGAGCAACTAAGTTGTCGGCAGTGAGTGAAATAAGTCTTTTAAAGGACACATGCAGTCGCCCAAACTATGAAATTGACCAATCACAATTATTCCCCTTATTCTGTAAGTACTACCTCAGGACTGTCGGAGTCGGAGGCTGTGGGTCACCTCCCTTCTCAATAATTGTCAGTTTGAAATATTCCTCGCAAAATTCCTGTCCTCGCAAAATTCCTCGCAAAATTCCGTCCTAAAGAACGGCCAGAGATCACCATGGAAATTGCGAAACACATAAAGTAAATGATTCAACCCTCCCCCAGTATCTGAGGCAGAACTCTAGTAGCTCAGACAATTCATTCAAATAAATCGGAGACAAGCATTTATCATTTTATCAGCCCCACAAATTCATGTGTAAGAAATTTCTACCGGAGGGGGTGACAAAATTCTTACAAACCTATGCACCCATATATGAATTCAAATTGACGCGACTACATTGCTATGACAGAAATTGCATATGGTCCTACTGTTAGGCCTACATATAGCGTATGAAGCTTAATTGGTTCAGGGAGCTGTAAGAGATGGAGAAACAACACTTGTTCCTCCTTTGAAACTAGGTGTTTTGCCGACACTTAAGCTTCTAATTGTCTGGATCCTGAAAATTCCTCTAAAACTTAGAGGGATTAGGCAATGAAGACAATTGTTCTTGTCGTCTGGTACATCTGAGGGAGCTCATAGGATGATTTCCCCCATGGTATCACATTGCCAGCCGTCACGGAGGGCAAAATTTATTTCAACTTGTGCCGTCATGTGCCACGTTTTAAAAGGGTACAGTGTATCTAGTTATCACTTTTTGAACATAGATGCATTGTTCGCTATTTCAGGAACACTCAGGAAACGTTTGAAATTTTATCATCAAAATTTAGACTGCCATTGGTTTTCAAACAGTTATATTCTTTTCTTACAGAAGACATTAGAGTAATAATGGAATTGTGCAACTTAAGAGTGGGTGAACAGTCGTTTTGATCAAAAACAGTAAAAACGCTTCGCACTTATCGGCTGCGCAATTATCTTCAAAGCAAGATCTTGACAATAGTCTTTGTTACAGGATTACTGCGGTTTGAAAGAGGGAGATCATCACTAAGATGAAAAGTCAACAAAAGTCAAACAATTGGAACAAAGAGATCTGTCAGTCAAATTTGGCTACCTGAAAAGGATTAAATTATTCTCAAGTACATATTGTCCGACAGATTTGGTCGATGTTTCTCCACATCTCACAGCTCCCTGACTGGTGCGGCGTCTTTCACCTTCCCCTAGCCCTTCTCCCTCCCTCGAACAAAAGAAAGTGTCAATATCAGCTTGTTCAGTATCAAATGAAATGAACATATTCAGCAACTGATAACGAAATCTATCGATTTAGCATAATATTCGTAATGTCCATCGGAGTCAGCCGTTACAGTTACAACATGCACGCCTCCAGTGACAGAATGATACTATCCTTTTCTGGAAATATTTAACTTTGTCAAAAGGAAGTATGCAAATTTCAAAACTGTGTTTCATTTATTTTTTACGCTTTGAATGTTGAATTGATTTAAGTACGACTTAAACGAATGAAAACTTCAATAATTGCTTTCTTTTTGTGTATGAATGTGGCAAAATAGGCATTTTCTTTTCTTTCTTTCTCTTTCTTTCACAGGAGAAAAGAGACGAAGACCAAAATGGAAAACGGATTATGACCGTAAGCTTATATATGCCTAATGTATTTTATTGTTTATTAATTTATTACTTCTTCACAATACTGTAAGATAAATTTTAGGCATGAAACGGTGCATAGTTAGCGTAGCTCTTCAGCATGTAAGAGTTGACGTGCCTCATCCATGGGCAAACGGGAAGGGTGGGAACCCGGCCATTCCTCCTCCCGTCCGGAAAATTTTTCTGGCAGAAGGCTACATTTTCGGGGAGGGGGCAGCCTCGGGACAAAGTGGTATTCAGCTAAAGTGAAACAGCATATTGAAAAGGTGTTTATAAGGTCTACACGGTCACTTGCCCGAAATTTCACCGATTTTACACAATTCGTATGGTTCTCGAAAACAAAAACTCGAATCGTGAAGGTCTTTTACTTGGATATTTAGATCCATGATTAAAATGTCACGGTATTAAAAGATTGCCAAGCCTTTTCCAGTTTCACAGTGTATGCTGGGTTACATGTCAGATAAATATGTCTTTTAAGTATGTTAATGTATGTAAATATTAGACATGACACCCTGCTGTGTGGAGAAACCCATCATTTTACAATTTTGCTTACGTTTTCTCGTTTGCTCACGGTTTCGAATGGAGAATTTTTGTAACTAACAATTTTTAGCCATCTTCCGAATCTACCAAAATTTTGCAGAGGGACGTGAACCCCCGCCCTTACACCCCCACACAGCAAATATCAGCTAACTTCTTTTTAGTCCCTCCTATACACGAGTACTCGAAACCCGCGTATGTCAGAATAATTCCCGCGAATTTTGTAGAAAGTTTGGAAAATTTGGGCAAAAACATTCCCCCTCCCACTTCCTCCCAATACAGCTTGTTTGTCTCAAAAAAAGTGAGCTCAATACTTTTTGCGCATTGTAACACTGTAGGGTTTCCTGTTCAATAGTTATGACAGATTGTACCATTGGGTCCCAAGTTAAGCATTCCCAACCTCGAAAACTCGTCATTGGACGAAGCACACACCGTCATTTTCACGAAGGCGTGTAAAGCCCAGTGTACATGCTAACCATATTTCACGAGCTTTGTCCTCATTGACAAGATGTTCACGGGAGAGTTACGGGACAGGGAGAAAGAGAGAGAGATAGGAGGGTGATGGGGTAGGATGCGATTTCAGCTGGAGTCCCACGGAGTTAAATCTATTTTCCCCAGGTTTTTTTTTTTTCTTTCAGAAGCTCGCATTACTTTATCTCATTTTTAAGGATTTTATCTTACTAAGAGCCAAAGTTGTTAATAGTCAGAAACTTGTCATCACCTTGTAGCCCATAGTGTTCGGATTATTATGCCTTTTTGGAGATATTTTGAAAAGTAACGCTTTGTGATTTACTACCTCTTGCTTTCGGTTAGCCTTTAGAAAGATTTCGTCATGCAGCTGGCCGAGTACAATTTATGTGTCGTGTACAGATCAACTTAAATAGATACGCAACCGAGGCAGGCAAAGGAGCCTTCGTAGCAGGGTTACCGGATGTTGTGGCCAAAATAACGAAGGCTCAGCAGGTTGTTTACATACAGGACAACCAACGATCTAAAGAAACAATCACCTTCAACGTAGACGACTACAAAACAAACCACGAAGTAAGTAACACGAAAGTATATTTACGAGAAAGATTTCTCTTGTTAACACTGTATTTTATGATGCTGAAAGGGTATACCCTCGTAAATGATGTGCCGTAATTCATGCTATTAGAACATTCACGGTTACGTCACCGGTTGGTATTGGTGGCAAAGAGCATGCGCAAGAACACATGCGTGCATGTTAGGTTTTGCAAGTGTGATGTGAACGCTGGCGCGATTGCTCGCAGAACGTAGACCAATAAGAATCTATTTTTCATTATGACGAAAGTGTATAGTGCACCTTATCAACTCTTATGACAACCAGCCGTGACGTCATTTATTTGCAAACACAAATGAGTCTGTTCGTGAGAAGGATAGCCAAACAAACTGACGTCATCCGGGAATTTCGAATGCTGTGCGTCCTTGCCTCATGCCCCTTCACAGACAGCCACATCATTATTAACAACGCTGTGATTTTATATGCTGTGAAAGCGATCGACGGATTTGTCATACAAAGAAACTGGAAGGGAATGTAAACTTTCATACAAAAAAAGAAGAAAAAATGGAATATCAACCATTTAGAGTGATATTAAAAAAAAAAAATATTCCAAAAGCATTAGATGACGCCCATAAGGACGCTGAGTTACCAATCGTGACCGGGAAACTCTCCCACACCCACGACAACTCCCGCCCCAGCAATTGCTCCTGGACAATTTCCCATCGGACTACTCCCCCCTCTCGGATAATTCCTTACCCGGACTTTTTCCCTGGACAATCCCCCTTCAGACAATTTCCACCGTGGACAATTCCTGCGGGGACAATCCCACCTCGGATAATTCTCAACCGAACAACCCCACACACGCAATGCCTTCGGTGGACTGTTTCTTTACGGAAAATTTCCCATCTCGAACAATTTTCAACAATGACAATCATCCCGAACAATTCCCTCTGACAATTCATCATATACAATCGGACTGTTGTGTGACAGAAAATGTAGGTGAGGTGTTGTTGAGGATATAGTACCAGTAAGATACGTTAAACCTAATTTATGTTCCAGAGTCCTATAACTGTTTGATATAAATTTAAAATGGCCGCCAAACAAACTTTGAGGCCCTTTAACCGATGAACGATTGGTTGTATACTCCCGTTAGATTGTTAGGTGATGTAAAAATGTGTGATGTCAATATAACTAGCTGGCCAGTTTCCTCTCATTCATGTAATCAATATTGTATTGCTGTGCCGAATGATACGACTTTTCAGGAAAAGTTATCATAAAATGTTTCCAAGCTCTTGCATTCTCCGGAGTCAATAATCATAAACCCAAATAAGTATAAGCACAACAGAACCAGTTAATGAACAATCAAATTGAGTAACTAAACGTAGTAAATTTCATAGTTGTATGTGTGAGTAATGTGTTGTGCATGGTGACTGGTAAAAGACCCATGCTTCCTTTTGTTTAACCTCTGATCAGGTCAGTAGCCAGACAAGATACTGAAGGGGGCTAAATACTCCAAGAGGCGAAAATATTTTTAGGGTGCGGGACACGCTAAAATACATTACGGCAACAGTCATTTTTCATTTTCTAGTCGGCGAACATTTTTCTAAGGGGACGTCGCCCCTTGTGCGACCCCTTCTTGACTATGGGTCTGATTCTAATACACAGGCTATATTCTTGTGTACTTATTTTTAAAGTTGAAGTGATTTAGAGGGTACGGCAATTTTTTGTGAGGATATGTTATAGGACAGTTATACGACTCCCATTACTACACACAACCATCAATACGCGTGAGGAACTTTATTATGTAGTTACTTATTATATTGTTTTGACACTGACACATAGGATCAGAAACGCAGCCTACTTAATTCCATTCATCTTGGGAGGGGGGAGGGGGTAAAGCCGGTGACATTTACATGTGTTGCGGAGGTACAATGAAGCAAAAGAAAAAATCACTGAAATGGCACAAATGATAATTTCTCCGGATTTCACTTAGACTTTTTTTTGCGTTAAAGTTCCCCGAATACAAGATACGGAACTGACTGGGAAAGAAACCCCTACCCTATAATTTAGACAAACATTGCCATATGATTTTCTCGAAGTCAGATTTTCTTGAAAAGCACAACTTCACATGGCCCAATAATCCAAATTTGTATACTATATGCCACATGTATCATGACATGGAAGGACATTGCATATAAACTTATTCCCTTTCGAATTAACCCCCGTTTCTCTCATAGAACTTGTCGTATTTCTTAGTCCCTTCCCCTGTCCCTCGTTGGGGCCCCTGGTTGTTGCTAATCGTCGGGAAAATAGTGGCTCCACCTCTCCCCCTTCTCCGTTCCTTTGCCACTTTATGTGATGGGCTTTAGTTGAAATTCCTTTCAAAGATCCAGCCTAGCTACCCACCATTTGAGAAATATTGGATACGCGCATGTTTAGTAAATAGTAAGTTATAAATTAATACCCCACATACCGTGGAACGGTGGGCACTAAATTAGGAAAATATGTTGCTTCCTTGTTGATAAAAAAGGCACCAAAACATAAAAACATTTTACCTGAAGGAGACTTTTGAACTCAAATTACAATAAATCAAATTTATAGAGCTTTCCGAAACGTCTGTCACTTAGTCTACTTCCAGAATAAAGCTTGACGCAGAAAGGCAATAAACTAATTTCTTGGTTGCGCGAGCGTGGAGTATCCTATAGTGACGTCACGTCGATTTAAAGCAAGGGAAAGCAAAACAGAAGTACTACTTTTCCCAAAGTCCCCTCGACCCTCTGACGAAGAGCCGGAATTCTGCTCCCCAAAGGAGCTACGTACCCCGAAGGGACACATGACTTTACTTTACCAACCACTTGACCTCCAGACCTCTACTTCATGGGTCTGTCATACGTGGTCCCGTTCTACACTGGCTGAAAAGAAAAAGATACTACACATGGTTTAGCCAAACGGCCGACTGGCCCCGTCGCCAAAAACAAGGATAAAAAATTATTTAAGCAAAATAGAAGTTCCCATCAAAATTCGGAGATATTTTCTAGAGCAGAAATTGTCCTACGTGGACCTAATTAGTCCGAGTGGGAATTACCCCGGGGTTGGCCGGGGGTTGAGTTGTCCAGAAACCGTTCCGCATATGCCTTTCAACTCGGTTACAATTTACTATTCGACTGATAAACGAATTGTGTTAATGAAGCTCACGCAAAATTGGTTTCACAAATGAATATGCATTATGATAAAGTCAGACCGTCACAACATGATTGTCACACCTTTTTTCCATAGCAAATGGGATAACTGATCGATAGACATGTATGTTATTCCAGTCATTACACGACACACCTGCACATGCGCACACATTGAAGATGGAGTAATTTCTGTCGTATTTCTCAACAGTTTAAATGGCCAAAGAAAGGACTTCAAATCTTAGAGAAAAAACCCGAAGAGAGAAGTAAGGAGGACATACGCACTCTATGTAACCTAATGCGAGGTTTGCACAGCTTCCGAAAATACAGCCGAACAATGCAAACCCTCATTTGTAAGGTGATGCGTTATCAGAAGTAAGTACTCAAAGACAGTGGCAGGGTAGGGGGGTGTTGTAGGTCCTGGTCCCGCCACTGAGAAATCCTGAAGGATGAGGATGATAAAATCACTCTTTGGAGATGCAGTGCTGGCAGTGACTTTAACAATTTTACACGGTAACTTTTGCTTCAAGGCAGTGGAGTAGCTAGAGGGGGGCAGGGGGCGGTCGCCCCCCCCCCCAAAGCCTCCGAAGGCCTCTATCGGAAATTTCTAGTCTCTGTCGGAAATAAATAAAAACAATTAATTTGAAACGCAACACTTCTTATGTTTTTGAGCAGAATTACACATCGAAATGGTTTCTGACAAGGCCTGGAAGTGTCATTTAAGGCAATCTCGGAGATATTTTAATCCAATTTTTCCGCGCGCTACACTCCAGATGATGGTGGTGCTACGCTTAGATAGTACATCACTACTTCAAGATAATAATCTGTCGGAATTTTGTTGCTCCCCCCCCCCCAAAAAAAAAACAAATATCTAGCTACGCCACTGCTTCAAGGGCCCTTTGTCCCTCCCCCCTTCCAACACACTCACTTCTTCCAAAAAAATCTTTGCTATTCGGGCGTGGATATTTTCCTCCGATGACAACTATTATCTTCAGTTATTAGAGGTACAAAACAACTGCCCCTTTTCAATTCTTCTCTCCACTTTGCGTCCAGACACCCCCTTCAACGCAAACTTTCAAAATCCTCCCGCCGCCACTGCTCACGAATTGTCATCTGAAAAATGCCTGAACACGCTTGAAAAGTCGGATCTGCGCCCGTTGACAGTTGATCTGGATTTATAAAATGCAGTCACCCCAATTTAAAGTAGTATACACTGGTATCCTGATTTATGAATGGCCCGCGACACTATTACTTTACCTATTTTGAAGGTATTTATGTCCAGAAACATCAATAAAGACACTTGTAAGGGACATTCGAGGAGATTTGTGAGATTTAGTTGATACTTTACAATAAATTTGTAGCGATTGCATTTGCCCTTTAAATCGACCGGCCTCAGGTTTACCAGTGTTGTAACGAGTCACTCAATTTTGCAGTCGAGTCGAGTTATTTCCTACTTTCAATGTGGCTCGAGTCGAGTCAGTGACTCGGGTCATTGTGTTATTTCTATTAGGAAAATTATGATACAATTGCTCTATCTCCCTTTTGAAAATTTGAGACTCGAGTCATGACTGGTTACAACACTGACGTTTACTAATATGAAGTACGGAAATGTAACCCTCGATTTCGCGATTAAGTACATCAAAGTGACTGTGAGGAGACAAGTGGCAGTGGTATACACCACAGATGATGTGTTTGTGTGTGGTTTGGAAGGGGCGAGTATGGGGTGATTAAATGGCTAAGAGGTAAACACAGTGACAATTACTATATTTAGAACCCCATACGCTCTAGGTGCTGAAAACTGCTCCTCACACTAGATGATATACTTTTGAAATTGTTAGATGAGTGACGATCAAATTCCCATCCACCCTAACTTTTTGTAATGGCCATATTTAAAAAGAATTTTGTTTTTTTTTTATTTGTGAATGAACCTACTATATCATTAAGGTACGGTCGTCGTCGTGTGGTGATTCGTAAAGGACATCCGGGCTATTCGTTCTATTTCATATTTTCCGGGTCAGTGTGTGTCACTCTCGACGAAGATGAAGAAAGTATTTTCACCAAAAAAGAAGTCACTATTTTGAGAAAAGGTGTATCTTTCGGTGTAAGTTAAATCATCCGTTTCCTTAGGTGCGAAACAAATCATTACCATAACAAAAACGATAGGTTTACTGTACATGCAATTTTACAATATTTAGGGTATTAATAGTATAAATAGGGATGAAATGCTCAGTAGCAAAGTGAGAGTGCTCTTGCAATGGCGAAGGCCACTGCATCGCAGAATAGCCAACCTCAAAAATGGCAGACCTTGAGGTTCTCGCCAGAAAACCTGGAAATCACATCTCAGACCTAGAGATTTTAACAAGTCTCATACGTTATTGTGAAAAGTGTTTTCTAAACTAGGACGATTTTAGAATTTTTTGTTCACCCTCTTAATAAGTTAAGGTGCCATCTACAAAGCAGACTGTGTTAAAATTGTGGAAGGTTGAGTTCGACATATATGGCCGTCACACTCTATTCACTTTTGTGATACATCTGCAGTTCAATAATAATTTAACCAGCGATGGAAGGAAACTTATTTGGCTCAAAGTGATTTTTACCGTGAGATCTGGCATTTTCACCGTGAGACGATGCCCGAAACAGTGAGACTCACGGTAATCCGTGAGAGTTGGCAAGTCTGGCATTGATAAATTCAATCTCTCGCCCCTGTCTATTTAAATTCTAGTAGTCCCAGAAATGTCTCATTCTGCGTGCCAACTGTCGTTTTGAAGATTCATTATTCATATTCTAAGAAATTTTAACTTAAATAGCAGTTTCAGAACGGTGTTAGTTCGCTATAGCCTACGTCTACCAAGCAACTTGCTCTTTTTTATGAAAGATCCATTCGCCTAACTTTTCCAATACACGAAAAAACGACATGAATGTTTTCCTGCACAGGAAATTGCTCTTCTAAAAGACGTTCATCGCATGGCAACTATCATGTGTTTGGAAGATACCGAACTTCTTATCGTTGACCGAGACGAATTCTTTGATAATGGTCTTCATCTGCATATTCAACGAGAATTTCAATACCGTCTTAATTTCTTCCGGTTAGTTTTTCCTCATTGTCAACAAAACATGTTGCTTAGACAATGAAAAACATTTTGCCCAGTATGTAACTGAACAGTGGAAACTTTACCTATCATCATTTGTTGTGTCGATGCCCTTTTTTATTCCTAACTTTTTCTTTTATCTTTTTTTTTTATTTCCCTACCTTAAACCCTGTGCGAATCTCAAACTTTAGCAGCATCAGATGAAAATTCACTCCAGAAATTCATGCGCAGCATTTTAGTCTGGAAGCCAGTTATTACGGGCCAGGGCAGGAAGGAGCCGTATCCCCTGAAGTTGAGTAAAGTCAATTTCTCGGGCAGACTACTGGGAAAACTAGGGCAATTCGGTCCCAGGAAAAAATTTTATTCAGATGTATGGGGGTTGAAACGGTTCCCTCCTTGAAGCCTACACTCATTAATAAAAAATAAATAAATAGAAAGAAAAAGACCGAAAAATCAACAAGCAAATCTGACAACCTCGAACCATTTTACATACGTTAATGTGTAATTGTTGAGACCGATTCGATCAAATATGAGACACGCAGCAAACATTTAGGCCTATTTTACATTGACTGTCGAATATACAGGAATAAATACACCGTAAAACATGTTTCAGATATTTTTTCTTTCTCTTTACTACCAGGAGTCTAGACATTTTCTCCAGTTGGCCTATTGAAAAACTTGAGGAGATAAGCGACATGGGTCGCATTGAGGAGTACTGCTATGATTCGGTGGTAGTTCCAGACTCCACAGAAAATGAATGGTTGCTATTTATCACTAAGGTAAGATAGAAATTAGATGCAAGTGTATAACTGCAATATCAACAGATAGATGCAACAGTTAGATGGTATTGGGGACAATTATAAGAACACTTTGTCGGTGACATACAAAATCCCAGGCACCCCCTGGCAAAGAGACGCTCACTGTTTAGAAGGTAAATTAATCAGTATTAACAATCTTAGCTTCCCCTCCCCCACTCCCCCCCTCCCCCACCATTTGAGAAAATATGCAATTGTACGTACTTTGCTATGAAACCTATTCTATATCTGTCGTTTCGTAAACCATGGGTGGCGACCTTGAGATTCGTGGAATAATTGGTGGGTCCATGGATATTTTTGTAAAATCGTAAAAGCTACTTTGAACCAAACTTTCTCCAGTACTTAAGAAATGTTTAATCTTTTATCAGGGGAGGTGTGATGTACTGAGGTTGGTTGATCTGGCAAAGATATACTCAGCACAACTCAAAGAAGAACAAACTGCTGTCAAAAAGCCACTGAAACGAGAAAGGAGTAGATCTGACCTCTTACGGGGCGATTACCCCCTAAGTTTGCTTCCCGAGGGATACCAGACTCGTTACCCATGGCTGGTCCCCGTGTCGCTTCCCGAGAGACCCAAGACAACTGGTGAGAAATTATTCAATTTTTTTTTCAAATTTACACTAGAATACTTATTGTCATAATTCAATTCAGGCAGTACCTAATGAACCACTTTCATCTATTAATTTTTGCCCAAACATTCCTCACACTTAAGTTTTGAACAATGCTGCAGTTTATGCTAAAAGATAATTTTTAAGTTTTTAACATGCATTCGATACTTGGGATGTAAGTCAGCATGGATCGAAGTAACATCAAACAAGTAAATGAACTTATTTTCAGCGGAAAACTTACAGGAGTGAATAATATCAACTTCTTTAGGTCAAGAGCCATTTCACTATGAAAAGACAAATTGATTGACTCAATTGATTTTAATAACAAATTTAATACAAGGAAATTTGCTGACTTATTGTAAAACTTCGATTTTCTTTCCAACAATGAAAAACTTGATCTTCTTTTCAACATTTATTAGGGCAAATAAGCAGACGGACCTCAGCGGAAGAAACAAACAGGAATGGTCTGGCTGGTACAAGGAGTAAAAGTGCTGGAATAAACCGAGAAGAGTCCACACGTAAGCAGGATTCAAGGGACGATCTATTACCACCAGAATTACGTCATCAACTTGATGATGAATATTCAAATAAGAGGTAGTCCTCGAAGTCCTTTTTCCATTTTCTATTAAAAGTAACAGTGAAGCTGCACACTAAGACGCATACAAAAAAATTTAAACTACATATATAGACCAAAATGAGGAATAGCCATGCTAGCTTTCCATCACGTGGCCATTAAAGAAAAAGGGTGGAATATGGTGACATTAAGTCAAATTGACATGTAAGAGAAATCCTGAATTGGTTTGGGGGGGGGGCAGGGTGGTAAAATTCTGCCTTCATTCCGAATTACTCACCTGGCTGGTGACATTGACTGTTACTCTTACCATAGTTTAATTGGGGGGGGGGGGAGGCTATAACTTGTGAAAGGTTTCACTGTTAAATGAACGATTCTTTTTCTGTCAAATCCCAGACAAAAGCAGATACTTTTTGGCTCTAACACTTGAATATTTCTTTTCAACCAATTTCTTTTCAACAGAGCTGATGAAATGGAAGAGCCAAAGCTACCTGAGCACATGACCCTAGGATTGAGTACAATAAAGGGGCCAGATGTGGATGCAGGGGTGTACATCAGGGTCAACAGCCTTGGACCAGGACAATGTTTTGTAAGGAATGAATAAATAAGAATAACAAATAGCACTTACATCTAGTTTTAGGCAAAGTTGAATTTCATTGCTGATATTCTTTAACATGAGGCAGGGAGTTGTTACTTGGAAGGAGACAAATCCCTTGAAGTTAGGTTTTCACTGCCAAGGTTAAACAGTAATTAATCTCTTGCATACTTCTTGGCATTTCTGTAACACTTACAATGGCGTAGGTCCTTCATACAAAAGGAAGTTGCCATCTGCTTGATCTACAGTAAGACTGGGGGTTTGGGACTTCTGCCATAGCATTGTCAGTCGTTAGGAAATTGAAAAATGTTGCATGTTTGGACACCCGGTGATGCAGATGCGAGTATACCAGTAAAGTTTTTATGCACAAATGTGGACATGATTCCAACCATCATCATTTCAGGAAACTTCTAGAAATTTTCAGCACTGTTGTGACAAAAATTAAACTTTTGCCCTTGAAGCTCATTAGCATGAGGTTTTTTCTTTTGGCAAATCTCTTTGATATTTTTCAATTAACAGTTGTTTCTTAAATTGGTGACTTTGTCAACCTACTCATCAATGTATTGTTCAGAGTAAGCCATTAGTGACAGGATTACAATAGACAGGAATGATGTGGCAGCTTATTGATATTAAATTGAAGCCAACGAATAAAAAACAAATCCCCATCAGCGGACTAAGAAGCTTATCGTTGATAATATTCTTGGAATTTAGTGGGTCTTAGAGAATTAGCATAAAATTAACTCTTCATTCAGCCTCGTTCCAAGTAAGAACTCCCTGCATGAGTCTTAACTATTAAAAGTAGAGATAAAAAATCAGATTGTACACAAGGCATGATTTCTATTTACAAATTGTTTCCATGTTTAGTATCCAAATAATAAACAGAAGCATACAAAAGAATGGAATGAAAAATTATAATTTATGTGTACAGTGGTTGGGTGTGTCTTTCTGGAGATTATTTAAACAGAAATAAAATACTTGCAGACTTTTTGTTGGACTCTGAAATCTTTTGAACTACGAAGAGGATTTTCATACTATTTTCTTTACATTCCAGGGAACTGAGTCTATCACTGGGGAGATGCCTAAATTGTCATTAATGAGTCTTGGGTGTGAAGTAATCCGTGTCTCCCTCTCCAAGTTCAAGGAATACGCAGATGAAAAGACCCTTGAGAAAATTCAAAAGATAACTCCAAAATACCCCAATAACCATTTCTTATGGAGCAACTTTCAGGAACAGAATAACTGGAACTCCTTCAAGCATGGCGTTGTCCAAGATGTGATCGACAACCATGCTCAAGCAGTGACTCCGAATACTTTCGCAAGAGATTTAAGGAAAGCACCAGGATCTTTAAGTCCAAAGCAAGGAGCAAATGCATACAGACGAAACAGCTTACCAACTCCCTCCAAGAAATCCAATCCAATGCCAAAGATCCTCTACTCAGCAAATCAATGGATTGACAATAAAATTCCGAATTCATATGTTCCAAGTGAGTACATTACTAAAGGGCATATTGGTTGTGATCAGACAGTTCCTCCTGGACAAATCTCAGCTGGGTAATTCCTGCAAAACAATTCTCACCTGGACAAGTTTTACCCAAACATTTACCCCATCCTCCCCCCACCTCAGATAATTCCCACCCTGGACAATTCCAAATTTTTTGATAGGGTGAGTTTCCTGAGGGATAACTGTCATTGGATGGAAATTGTCTCTCTGTGGGAATTCATCCGGGGGAAATCGTCTGGGTGGGGATGGCCAGGGGGAAGAGTTGTTTGAGAAGCCCTACTGGTCACTTCTAATTTACCTTTAAAACATCAGCTGAACCTATCATATTTATTATTTTCTGAGCAATTACCTTCCAGGATGTTTCACAATACAACTACTGCATATCACAAGTAAATCACAGGTCTATCTTGAAAAAACTTGTGACCAACTCTGTCGCTTCAGTAAACCTTCACTGCTGATACTCAGATATGTAACTTCAAGTTTGCCTAAGTGCATTTTCTATTTAAAGAAAATTGTTTACGACATGCCCTAGTTCTGCTGCTAATAGACCTTATGCATTGACGTCACGTGACATCATTTTAGAGGCAAAACCACAAAGCACATGGCACACAAACAGTAGACTTCACACACACACACACACATGTAGTAGACTTATGCATGTAGCAGACTGGTTGACAAATCAGCTGTCTGCATTTGTTGGTGAAGAGTTGCAATGATACATGCTTGCCTCCAAACAAGGGAGCACTTTCTGCTCTGTGACGTCATATGCATAAGGTCTGTTCTCTCTTTATCACCAAAACTTGGCCAAAGTAAGCTAACATTGACAGGGTGCAAGCCAGTTTCCTTCTATGTTTGCTTTTTGACAACCTCTTATGAAGTTTCATCAAACACAAAAGTCCTGTCTCCTACTGTTTTTTTTTTTAGGAAAGGCAAATCATCTCAACTCTAACAGATCAACTTTTGGAGGGTCTTCCAGAGCTTCCACTCTGCTCTCTCGTCCAAAGACATCAACAAACCGGGTTAGAAGTAACAGTCGACCAGCTTCAACACTCCCCACGATTCAGACATCATCAGGACAGGTGGACTATTCATACCATCCCATAAGAACATACAGCATTGCCAACCGACCCCAGTCAGTCCATATTGGTTCTGGTCCAGGGCCATCTCGCTCCATCAAAAGACCGTCTACATCTGTCAGGAAATAAGAAAAAGTGGTCACAGATGGTTTTAGGAGAGAGGCTAGGGAGGCGTTTAATGCATTCTGACTGTTGTGCTGTAGGTCACAGCAGAAACCTAGTGGGTGCGTTTGCTGTATCATGCAGAGTAGGACCCCACATGTAACTGTGGTATAATGAACACTTGATAGGAAAAGCACCCAACAAACAGAGACATATATCACATGGTGACATCAGTGACAAACATCCATGTCCTTCACCTTGTATACCTGCTTGTTGGACAGCATGTCTTACAGTTTCAGGGAGTTGATTCACCTTTGTTGTCCTAAGATTAGGGATACCAGAGTGAGGGTATGAAGAAGACATACCTGTGGTATCCCATCCCATCACTTCAGTTTGTCATGGGGAGGCGAAAGGATCCCGTATGAGTGATAGTATTTTCAAGGGCAAATAACAATAAATGTAAAACAAAATTTGTAAATTAGGATTTTCTTAAAAGCAAGTCAGGGGAATTCTTGTAAGTAATCTACCCCACACTCCTCCATTCTGTATTTACACAATTAATCAGGAGATCAAATGACCAAAGCTCAATATCACAACAAAACATTTCCTGAGAATGGTTTGAATGGGTTGAAATCAATATTATAGTACTTCAGACAAGGATTCACTTAAGGAAGGCCATTATTGAGATATATACACCTGCTTGGTAAAATATTTAGAGCATAGACTGCACCAAAGTGGTATGATGTTTATATAGTCTTTTATTAACCTCCTCTTTCTTAGGTAGCATGTCCCTTTCTCATGTATAAAAAACAGAGCTTCCACTGTACGTCTTGTCTAACTGCACTCTTATTCAAGAGAAATGCCAAGAGGGAAAAGCTTATGAAAATACTTCTAATATTTTGTCAAGAAACTTCATATGCAGAATTTCTCTACACTCAACTTACTGCCCTCTTTGTGGACATATTTCTAGCATATGCCTATAATCTGAACAGGGCCTTGTTTCATAAGTGTTACCCTCAGTCTCAAAATTTGATCTATCATGCTTTAAAAGTCCTACATGAAACAAACTTAAGACTAAGCCCTGACTCCTTATGGAACTGGGTCCAGGTGCAGTCCAATTTTGTAGAATTACACTCTGAAACTTATAGTCAGTCATTTGAAAGGGAAATAATTAATAAATTAATTAATAACTAATTTGCCTCATTGTAAAGTTTAATATGAAAGGAAGTAAAATGTGCTACCAAATAAATACAATACATAAATATGACAATACTTAAACTGACTTTTATAAATTTCCATACTACAAGGAAAGCCATAATTGTTTCATGTAGGACTACAAGAATTTAAAACATTTAATTTTTGAAAACAGAAGTAAAATAATATTGACTTCTTTGCCAAACATTGCCAGTGCCATTTTCTTGCTATTCTTTATGTATACAACTGTACAGTCTTGGGTGACAACTAAATACACTTTATCATAAAGTTAGCTATTGCTGCCTGTCTCTTCTTTTGTCTTCTTTGAAATACTAAGAGATAATTTATTCATGTTTTACATGAGATAAAAATAGCTAACCTTGTCCAAACTTGTATAGGACCACAGAGCAGATCCTGTCAAACCCATCTAGGCTAAAAATATTGTTTTCACTAATCGAATTGCATTTTCTCAAGAAAATTTTCTTCAAAAGGTCAAAGGAACTGGATAAATATCACCAATGTGTTTTTCCACCAATTGTCAAGCACTATTTTAAACTGTTTTAACAAGGTTCAAGTGGAGTAGCAAACCATATTTGAGAACTATAGCAGAATTTGATCCTAAGACTTGAAATACAAGGTACAGGGTTTCCCCTGGCAATCTTTTTGTGAGACAACTACTTCACAGTTTTTGGACACCACCTCACAGAAATTTGCTGTAATTGCCACCTGTACTGTACTAGCTATGGAAGCATTGATAGTTCTCACTCACTGATGGTGCCAAAGCTAGCATCATATTACCCCCATGAACTAATACCACCTCACATACTCTAAAACCCAGGGGAAACCCTGACAAATCTAACAAATCATTCACCTGTTTTTCATCAATCAGAGTCCTCATTTTCTTGAGCAGCATCAGAACTTGCATTGACAGCGGTTGTTAAGTCAGCTTCTCCAGACTGCAACCTCTCCCCTTAAAACAAAAATCAGAAGACTCTAGTTTCTCACTTTCAAATTTAAGCCAGCATATTAAGAATGTCATTTCCCCAATGAGTAAAATGTTAATGTTTCTAATTTATGGAGAAAACAAAAAAAAGTTAAAATTGCAAGTGAGGTGAAGAGGGAGAAAGATGCAGACAACATAAGGGCACATATTCAGGATGCATCACGTAAGCATACTTACTGTACATGTCTTTGAAACTGTCAAAAAATTCAAACAAAGGTGCATGATGGCATGTTACCGTATAAACTACATTTCTCTAATCTTGATACAGTTAGATACATATTGTCTCATTTTTGGTGTACTAATGATCAGACAAAACCTAGAAGTTGATATAGTGACAAATGTGATTTTTTTTTTGGTCATGTTGGCATAGTGACAAATTTAATTACACTCTAAACTTATTTATCCCTCCATTAAAACTGGTAATCACAATGTTATATATGATTACTTTCTTTAATTTAAAAACTAAGAAATGATTAATTAGGCAAAGAACCTTAAATCAAGAGAATATTTCTCACTATGTAGAACAAAAGCAGAGGGTTACATCACCAAATTGGGGTTTGCCTAACTGTCAGTGTGCCAAAGTGGGGATGATATATCCCGGCTAATGTTTATAAGCTAAAGACAAAAGGGGTAAGAGATGGAGTAATTACACAATTCACCCCCTCCCCCAAAACAGTTTTATACGTTTGAATTTCAAATGTGAACTCCCTATGTGAGTCTATCAAAAATCGTTTTTCAAAATCATGTTGAATATTTATTCTTTGCTCCCAAACTGTTAATTCAATTGTATGCACACAAGATGGATTCACTGGATTACCTATGACATACACAATGTATGTTTGCTGACATATGACAGATACATGTGTGAAGGAATTAAGAGATTTGAAAGATTCAACTGAAGTTTTCAAATAAGGATGGACTGACAGCATATTCTCTTTAAGAATAATTTCTTCCAACAGGTTATCTTCACCTTAAATATCTCATCACTTGAACATATCCACTGTTTGCTTGAGTGATTCCAAAGACTGCTGGAAGAGAGCTACTGCTACAGCCACAGACTTGATTCCAAATAGGAACTGTCATAAATTTATACTTTGGTTAAACCCCAAATCAAATGCTGGGATTTGCTACATAACCTTTTGACATCACAAAAATCATAAAATTCAACCTGGAGATACTTTCCTTCCATTTTGTTTTGTGTTTGTTGCCTGGAAACTTTCAAAGATTGAAGGATTCAATTTTGAAGGTTTTTGACACAAGAAAATGTTACTTTTTGAGGTGTTTTTGTTCAATTTTATTTTGTGCTTGTTGCATGGAAATTTTGGAGATTAAAAGCTACTGAAAATTTCTGTATTCCTAACATTTTTTCACAACATTGAACCCAAGGCTTGCAGACTTAATGTAAAGTGTCAATTCCAGTCTATCAATGGACTTTTTCTCAATTCTCAACTAAAGGTCACAATCCTGAACTGGAATCAAGTACTTGCCCAAGTTTTGTCCACATACAAACCGGAACATAATGCAAATAAATATTGCTGATTAAGGGCATTGAGGTTTTGATAACTTTTGTTAAGGACAGACCACTTACTCATTAGAGGTAACCTAGCTCTTAAAAATGTCCTGAAGCACTACTCTGGCTAACATTTGCACTGTTGTAGGAATAACCAGAAAGCCAAAAGGCTTAGTGATTCCTTGCCATATGGGTATATTGTAACAAACATGAATCACCCACATGACAAGCATGAGTCCCTCACAGTTATCCTACTTGAGATATCATGTTAATAAGGTCAAAAGCTTTGGAAATCTTGTGACCCAAAATGACTTACATGCTAAATACTGTATGAACCATCCACAGGCCAAGTATGTGATCCCTCATAGTAATCCTCCTTACAATATCATGTTCACTAAGGTTCTGACCTTTTATGACCTCAAATGACCATTGACCTGCACGAAAAATACCAGGGATCATCTACTCAGTATGAACAATTTACATATCAAGTGTGAGATCCCTCACAGTTATCCTTCTTGAGATATCATGTTTACAAGGTTTTGACCTTTTGGCCTCTGGTGACCCCAAATGACCTTTGACCTCCACCAAAAACAATACAGATGATCTACTCAATATGGGCAATTAACATCCTAAATTTGAGATCCCTCACAGTTACCCTTCTTGAGATATACTGTTTACAATGTTTTGACCTTTTCACCTCTGGTGACCCAAATGACCTTTGAGCTCCACCAAAACTAAAAGGGATCATGTACTCAATATGGGCAATCCACATGCTAAGTATGAGATCCCTAGGAGTTACCCTTCTTGAGATATACTGTTTAAAACATTTTGCCCTTTTGACCTCTTGTGACCCCAGATGACCTTTGACCTCCACCAAAACTAATAGGGATCATCTACTCAATATGGGCAATTCACACGCTAAGTATGAGATCCCTCACAGTTACCCTTCTTGAGATATAGTGTTTACAAAATTTTAACCTTTTGACCTCTTGTGACCCTAAATGACCTTTGACCTCCACCAAAAATGATAGGGATCATCTACTCAATATGGGCAATGAACATGCTAAGTATGAGATCCTTCAAAGTTACCCTTCTTGAGATATCATGTTTACAAGGTTTTGACCTTTTGACCGCTGGTGACCCCAAATGACCTTTGACCTCCACCAAAAACAATAGGGATCATCTACTCAATATGGGCAATCTACCTGCAAAGTATGAGGTCCCTCGGAGTTACCCTTCTTGAGATATCGTGTTTACAAGGTTTTGACCTTTTGACCTCCTGTGACCCCAAATGACCTTTGACCTCCACCAAAAACAATAGGGATCATCTACTCAATATGGGCAATATACACGGTAAGTATGACATCCCTCAAATTTATCCTTCTGGAGATATCGTGTTTACAAGCAAATTTCTAGGATATTTATCATTTGACCTCTTATGACCCCAAATGACCTTTGACCTCCACCAAAAAAAATAGGGACCATCTACTCAATATGGTCAATCTACCTGCCAAGTATGCCGTCCCTCGGAGTTACCCTTCTTGAGATATCGTGTTTACAAGGTTTTGACCTTTTGACCTCCTGTGACCCCTAATGACCTTCGACCTCCACCAAAAACAATAGGGATCATCTACTCAATATGGGCAATCTACCTGCAAAGTATGAGGTCCCTCGGAGTTACCCTTCTTGAGATATCGTGTTTACAAGGTTTTGACCTTTTGATCTCCTGTGACCCCAAATGACCTTTGACCTCCACCAAAAACAATAGGGATCATCTACTCAATATGGGCAATATACACGGTGAGTATGACATCCCTCAAATTTATCCTTCTGGAGATATCGTGTTTACAAGCAAATTTCTAGGATATTTATCATTTGACCTCTTACGACCCCAAATGACCTTTGACCTCCACCAAAAAAATAGGGACCATCTACTCAATATGGTCAATCTACCTGCCAAGTATGCCGTCCCTCGGAGTTACCCTTCTTGAGATATCGTGTTTACAAGGTTTTGACCTTTTGACCTCCTGTGACCCCTAATGACCTTTGACCTCCACCAAAAACAATAGGGATCATCTACTCAATATGGGCAATCTACATGCCATGTATGAGATCCCTCGGAGTTACCCTTCTTAAGATATTGTGTTTACAAGCAAAAGCGTCACATACACACACACACACACACACACACACACACGACATCACCATCGCATAGATTCCTTCGGCCTTCGGCAAGGAATCAAAAATAGTTTTCTACTGTAGGAGTGCAAACTTCGACCAAACACAATGATGATCTTGTATCCAATATCACACATCCACATACCATGTATGAGAAATATCCATGTTTCCTATCTTACTATACCTTTTTACAAGGTACACTATCAGAGCTGTATCAATGGTGAACCAACACGACCTTTGACCTAAACCACAACAATAGAGCTCATCCATTTGATAATGCACATCCTAGGATTAAATGTAAATGTGTAAAGTATCAAAGCTTCCAATCTTAAGACGTCTTGTTCACAAGGTTTTCTGAGTTATGACCCTGGTGACCTCATGTGACCTTCGACCTCCACCAAAAATTACCAAGTTCATTTTCTAAACATGACACATCTACATATCAAGTATGAACAGTATATGTGCTTCCTAAAGTGAGATATTGTGCTTAAAAGGTCTTTTTAGTTTTTAAGCTAATGAGGCCATATGACCTTTGACCTCCACCAAAAACAAGAGACTTCATCTACTCAATATGACATCTACATTTTGACAATGGAGACAATCCATGCATTCTACCTTGAGATACAATGTTTAAAAGGTTTTCAGTTTGTGACCACCTACAGACATACTGGTATTCATCTACTCAGTATGAAACATCCACATATCAAGCAGGAAGAGCACCCATGGTTCTTATCCAGAGATATGGTTTTAATAACAAGCATTGCAGAGAGTAGCAAACAAATACACATACACATATATACAGACACACACATATGAATATACTGTACATTCACACCACAAAGACTGCATGAGCTTCTCTTTTCATCAAAACCAAAAATGCAGTGCTTCTTCATGATGTTACATACACACAACAAATTCACTCACTGATTAGTTCAGCTATAGCTCGCTGTGTTCTTCTCTCAAGCTTTTCTAACTTCTTCGCCACATCTCTTTTCAAATCCCTGCATGAGAAATATGGAAGAAGAAAAGAAATTAAGGGAAACAAATGACAAAGTCTGAAGCATGACCAGAAAACCCCCTCAATTCCAGCCCAATTGTTTTCTCCCAGACAAATCCCCCCTAAAATTACCCCTGGACTATACCCACACTGGATAAATACCACCCGTATGATTTCCACCCTTGTCAATTGCCCCAGTCCCAACCCCCAACCACTCTCCTACCAAAAAATTCAGAATTGCATGGGGTAATAATTGTTTGGGATAGAAACTATCCGGAGTGAGAACTGTCCTGTCAAGGAAACAACCCAAGCTAGTCTTAAGTTATTATTAAATGATCCACAAATAGTTCAATTCATAGGGTATTAAGTATGTATGCATGGCCTAACTTCTCCTTTACAAGTACAGTACAGCAACAGGTCGTGTTTCAATAGTACTTTCAGTATGGTTCAACCAATACAAGCAAGACACAGGGAGGCCATGAACCATTGTAACTCTGTGATTCATACACAGCACATTGACGACTGCTTAAGAAGTCTTTTGGTTTTAAATTTACCTACACCTGTATCAACTAATTAAATTTTAAAACACAACAAATTATCATGGTAATTGAATCATTCATCTCATGAAAGTATGTTTCTCCTTTTGGCAAATGCATTTTTCAAAACATTTTTATGTTTATGCATTTGTAATTGTTGCACGCCATATAAGCTAATTTTTGTATCACACGTAAATATGAAATAACTCTACAAACTTTTGTCTGTGGTTTGTATGATAACTTAACCAAGATATGTGTATGAAACAGATTCTAGCTCCACTTCTAAAAAAGTTTTAATACTGATCATAAAGATTTACCAGTCAGGTTTCCTAGGAGCCAAATTATTCAGATCAATCTCTTCAACAACAGGTTCTGGTTTTGCAGCTTCCAACTGGTCTTGAATGTGATCCTCAACTGGGGAGAGAAAAATTTCATGCACCATAGAACGTGAAATGTATCAAAGAAATACAAGTTATGCAATAAAAGAAAGAACCACTTATTCAAGTGAATCCACTGACTAAAGGATTCAACTGAAACTCAGTTTTGGAGTCACAAAAGTGACACAAATGAACACAGGATTGTGAATGATCTCAATGTAGTACTAAGGCAAATGGACAGTCTTCTGGTCATTTCAATACAAACATTGTGGCAGGTTCAAGGAATTTGACAATCTGTAAAGAGACAATTTATACATCACCCCTCATTTCTTCCACATTGTTTTATATATATTAGGCACAACAGCACATATCTTTGACAGACGATCTAGGACTGTCATAATACAAATATCTCCACTTCTCCAATGTACCGTACCCACTCCCCACTCTCACCTACCCCTCTTTTCCCCTTCCCCTAAATAAACTTTTTGTTGTTGGCACAATAATCCAAACTGTATGAACACAAAGTTACACATCTAACAAAATCCATGTTTGTCACAAACTGCATACACACTCATGGACACTAGACAGGCCCTTGATGTTAACAATGTACTCCTGCAGAGGTACTGGTACTGCAGAATCAGTGTCACTGGTTTACTTCTGAAACCTTTACCACCCTAAACCCCATATGCATATGGGACCATTCTGATTTGGGAGGGTACAAAATTTTTTCCCCAAATCTCTGAGCCTTTTTAAAAACATTTGGCCTGAATATCTACAGATTCTGCCAGAATATTAGCGCTGTCCAAAATTGGGGTGCCCCTGCCCCCACCCCCACCTCATATGCCTATGGTCACCCCACATTAGAAAACTGTTTTGCAAACCTGATTACACACAGTATGAAATTTCAATGTAATATCAGAGTGCTTCCTCATTTAGTTTACCTTCAGCAAGCTTTGCAGGTGGCTGTACTTTTTCCTGCAGGGTATCATCTTCTGGCTTGTAGTTTTTAAAAGCAACTTCTTTCCTGTGGGAATGAATTACAGGTTGACTACAGTTTATTGCTAATTTCATGCTGTTAGAGTGCTGAGAATCATTTACACAGGCACTGCCATTAACCATACTCCTACACTGCATACAAATAATTATCTTTATAATACCTATACAGCATCAAATGCATAGCAATGGTGAAAACATTGAGTGAGTAAACTGGTATATGTATTGTTTGGTATCATGCTCTTTGAAGTTATTCTTACATGATAAATTGTTAAATTAATTTTGATGAGAGGATTACAAAAAAGGAGGACAGAAAATGAAAACTTTCATCTCACTGTCAGCAATTTTATCAATTCTGAAAATAAAGTCATGACTTGTAGTCAATTTAATTTATTAATTACAACTTAACATACTACAGCTCTATCAAGCTATTCTATCCCATGCCATGGTGCCTCAGTAATGTTGTACCCATGCCATGATGCCTGAAGATGTACATTATACACCCTCACTGTCGCACCAATCAGCACTAATTTTGCCATTTCCCATTTCCTGGGATTTCAAAATTTTTTACAAGTGCTGCAAATGTGAGGGGGAGGGAAGGGAAGGAAGACAGAAGGGAAGCAAGGTTGGTCTTCTCATCAGCAGATGCATTTACTTGTCTTTAATTAAAAGGCAACATCAAGTGTCTTTTGTATAAATTTAAGAGTGCCATTGCAGAGTGAATACACATTTGAATTTACAGAACTCCCTGACTTTTGCATGGCCTTCAAGCATCTCAACTGAAAATTCAAGGACCTTTAAACAGTTACGTACCTGTAATACAATATACATATTGGCCAATTAGTAAATAGAAACATAGTACTTTAAGCATAATATGAGAGGAAAAAACCAGGAATCAGGGAAGCAGTATGCCAGGAACATGGTATTTAAAGGTACATTTTGGAAGGTGGGGGAAATAAAGCTTTGTTGTAAACAAAATTGTGTAAAAACGGGTGGGTGATTTTTATGTGGGAAATTAACATTTTTGTGAGCCCTGGCAGATGAATACCCTATAAATCATTGTTACTAATAATAAGAAACAATGCTGGGAAGAGTAATGGCAGTGTTACCACAACATTGTGCTGAAGAAGACAGGATGACCATGTTTCACTTTTGCCTTGAATTCACCCTTCTAAACCTTTGACGAAAAGTGCTTCAGTCACTTACTTGGCAGTTTCAGTTTGATCACTCTCTAGAGGATTGTCAGAGACAGGAATTTTTGTCAAGGGTTCTTCTGAGTCATCCTATCACGAGAAAAATATAACATGATCAGTTATGGGCAAAAAAAATAACTTCAAATCATCAGAGTCTCAAATATTAAAAAAAAAAGTGTAAAATGTACACATTCACAATGAAAAATTATAATACTTTTACCTGCAAGCTGTTTTTTTTTTATAATTCAATTGTATCTGTTAACATGAGCACTGAGCAAGTAAAATTCTTGCACATACACATGCTGACCACTACCTTTGTCACCAGGGGATAGACTCAAAATTTTCTGTTTTTCACCCTTTTGTAAAAGAACAGATGTAAACTTAAATTCAAAATGGGCAGTATCTACAGGTGTACATAGGAATGTTTTGTAATCCCCCAATAGAGCTAGGGTGGAGCTTCAGCCATATGGAACAGTTGCTAAGTCAAGGAAGAAATGTTAGTTTAGTTTATATCACTTTTGACGAGACAGAAACAGAACCTTTTGGGACTGGAGAGGAAGAAAATTTTCAATAACTCATTTAGTTATAAAAGGGCTAAGCCACTAATTATCTAATAAATCATTTAATGTACTTTAAATTTGATCCTTCTTTTGATAGGTAACCAGTGCAGTCCGGCTAAAATATTTGTGACACTGCCAAAGCTTTTAACTGATTACATGATTGTTAAGAAGTTACTTTATCTAGTGATATTCTGGCTGTAGTCTGGAGGATGGGGATGATTATGGCCGTATGGCGATCATACCATTGTGGGCCAGGGAGGTCATAACAGCACTGAGGAGACACCATTGCGATCAGATAGTGAATCAGTAACCCAATTGTTTGATACAGGCCTTGGTCTTAAGAACATCCAAGTCTCAGTAGTTTAAAGAATGGGGAAGAGAAATTTGAAAAAGCCTAGAACTGTTGTGAAGCTAAAATTTGGAGTATGAAGGATAGGAATTCCAAGGCAGCCAGAAATCTATGCCATAATGCAGAATGGAAGGATGTCTTTATTAGCCCAGATGAAATGAAGGAGGAGTAAAAGAAAAGTTCTGAGTTGAGACAAAAGCTCAGGAAAAGAAAGCTAACTGACAAGGACATAGTTATCTACAAGGGCCAAATAATGAAACAGTCAGTGTGGGGTGCAGCAGTTGAGTTATCAGTAGATGACCAGGCAAAAAAGGAAAGTACCATGTTAGTACCTCCAGTGTAAATGTGTTTCCAAAGGATAGTGTAAATAGTGATGTACATACAGCATACAAAGTCTTTTGTAAACAACGATGCAAGAGCTATAGATAGTGTACATTCTGTAAATACAGAAGATGGTATTAGTTGTGGCACAGGCATAAACGTAAATGGTGATATAAGTACACCAATTGATGGTGTCCAGTACAAAGATTCATGTATCTTGAGATGAGTTCTGTTAAATACAAGGAGTCTTATCAACAAAATGGATAAGATGAGGGCATATGTTCATGACTGCAAACCTGATATAATTATGGTCACTGAAACTTGGGCAACAGAAACAATCAGGGATTCAGAACTGCACTTAAGTGGTTTTCATCTTAGTTAGGAAGGACAGAAGTGATAGAGTTGGGGGAGGTTGTTTGATTTATGTGAAAAGTGATGTCAACATTGTAGAGGTACCAGACCTTACTGGAACAAGGGACACTGAATCAGTTTGGTGCAGGTTGCATTGCCTACATCCACACTTTTATTGGGAGTTTGTTATCATAATCCTAGTTCAAATGAGGAACAAGAGAGCACTGCACAATTTAATTAGCAGGGCATGTAGCCAAGGGTATTATACCCTAATTTGTGGTGACTTTAATAAAAAATCAATGAACTGGAACATTCCTTAATGCAATGAGGAGGACAGGAAATTTTTAGACTTGATCTCGGTGCGTTTCCTAGAGCAACATGTCAAGGAGCCTACAAGGGGAGGGCAGTTTATTAGATCTAGTGTTGACTACTAATTCAAGTATGGTGGAATTAATGTGTTTGTATCTGAACCACTTGGTAATAGTGACCACAACATGGTTTGTTTCCGTCTTATTTGTGGCACTACACTAAAGGTTTGGAAGGAAATAGTATTTCACTAAAGGAATGCTGACTACGTAGGGATGAGAGAATTTATAAACTATGTGAACTGGCCTGATTTTGATTCATGCACTGTAGACGAGTTGTTGCACTTTTTTAAATCAAAAGTAGTTGAGGCTGTCCATCTTTATGTCCCTAAAAAGGCCAGAAAGGGTGGTTCTAGCAAACCACTCTGGTGGAACTGTAAAATCCATGATGGGAGGAAAAAGATGCTAAAAGTATGACAGAGACAAAGAAATACAGGACTTTATCAGGATTATGTATGATACTGCATTCCCCTATTTTTGTGCGTCCCCTATTTTTGTGCAGTAGGTACATATATCCTTAAGCCTACATCTATTTTAGGATAGCCTAATTGCACGAAAAGACAGGTCTCCATCCTATAAAAAAGATCAAGAAATATAGTTGTTAGTGAGATTAGAAAAACTAAAAATGTTACGAGAACAAGTTAGCAAAGAATATTAAACCCAATCCTAAAGCCTTTAATGAATACCCTCAAAGTAAGATACACATCAAAGACAAGGTTGGTATATTGGAAGATGTTAATGAAGTGACCATTACCTCAGATGAGGAAACAGCAGAAGTGCTTAATAATTACATTGCATCAGTGTTAACCACTGATGATCTTAAGTCCATGCCCACTCCTATCAGTCTTTTCAGTTATGATAAAGTGTCCATTTTTCCTAACTCTTTTATTCCAAGTGATGAAGTTTCGGACAAGCTTAATTTGCTTAAAGCCCTGTACTGTAAGCTGGTAAAGCGCCTGGGGTTGATAGTATTTGTCCTGATGTTCTCATTCAACTATGGAATGTTGTTAGCGAATCCTTGAGTTTAATTTTTTCAAAAAGTTTCCAGGAAAGCATTGTACCTGAAGACTGGAGGATCGCTAATGTGATGCCAATTTTTAAAAAAGGGTAAAGAAGCCTTGACAGTAATTACAGACCGGTAAGCTTGACTTCTATATGTAGTAAAGTCATGGAATCATCCTTAGAGACAGTATTATTGATCAACAGCCTTATTCATGAGACACAGCATGGTTTCCGTAAGGGAAAATCGTGTCTTACAAATTTATTATTTCTTGAGGATGTGACCAAGTATGCTGATGATGGTTCCCCAGTTGATGTTTTATATAGGACTTTAGCAAGGCTTTTGATAAAGTGCCACAAGAAAGCTTGCTCAAAAAGTTGTCTACTCATGGAATTGATGTACATATCACTAATTGGATTAGAGCTTGGCTGTTTGACAGGAAACAAAGAGTGGTAATTAATGGGGTTTCTTCAAGCTGGTGTCCTGTAACAAGTGGTGTGCCACAAGGATCAATTCTAGGACCAACACTGTTTATTATTTACATCAATGATATTGACAGGGCTGTTTGTAGCAAAATCTTTCAAATTCCTAATGACACAAAAATATACAGGAAAGTAAGTACAGGGCTGCAGGAGGCAGCTTCCCTAAAGAACAACAATTATGCAAATTAGTGGATTGGAGCAAGGACTGGCAAATGTTATTCAGTTCATCAAAATGTAAAGTAATGTACATTGGAAAAGGGAATCCAAATTATGACTATTTTGTCAACAATGTAAAGCTCACTGAAGTTTCAGAAGAAAAGGACCTTGGTGTAATTATTAATAGGTCCCTTTCTGTCAGTGGCCATGTAGCTAAAGCTGCTAAACAGCAAACCAGATTGTGGGGCTCCAGATTGTAGGGAACCAGATTGTAAAAGGCGTTATGAGGACAAAAGCAAGCCAAAAATTTTATGACTTTATAAAAGTCTGGTGAGACCTCACCTTGATTACTGCTCCCAGATGTGGAGGCCATACCTTCAAAAAGATATCGACTTAATTGAAGGTGTACAGAGGAGGATAACAAAAATGATTCCCAACCTCTGTGATAAAGATTATTCAGAGAGACTAAATGTACTAATTTAATGTCTTTGGAAAAAAGAGGGCACAGGGCTGACTTGATTGAAGTTTTCAAAGTTATGAGAGGTTTTGACCGAATCCCTCTTCATGCTCTGTTTCAACTAAAAAGTCATCAGAATTCCCGCATGATCACAAGTGAGCATGAGATTAGGTCACTTAAGCAGTGACCTAATCTTATGCTGTGACGTTTATTCTACTTTTCTGAGCATGTCATTGATGACTGGAACTCTGCCGCCAGAAGTTATTAAGGCCAAAACCATTTTACAGTTCAAAAGGATCACACGGCATCTATTCAAGAGAAGCTTGGGGGGCATTCAACAAGCTTCATTAAGGAAGCTATCTGCCCCAATAACCAACCGGGGCACTGGGGACTTTGTGCCATACAAGGCCTAGTTCCTGGTGGACCAGGTATGTAAACCCCTCCAATATGCTGGTATCATGGCATGAGGAGGCGTGCAGCCTCCTAGAAACTTTGGGGTATTTGCAAAATGTGCTCATTAGTATGCTTTTTTTTAAACGGACATTCAAATGACACTCTATAATACAGGAGACCATAGGCATAGGAGCCCAAGTTGATTTGGGGGGCTGTAACGACTTGCCCGAAAAATATAACCAAAAATTGCTGTGCACTCCACACGCTTTCAACATGTTAATGTACATATCATATAGGCATGCATAGGGTATCACACAACATGCCAATTACATACAATAATTTGCTGTGTTACTACTTTATATATTAGTTTAAATTTTTGCGGAAGTCGTTACAATAATAATGATATTAATCAGTGGTGTAGCCAGGATTTCTCTCAAGGGGGTGAGGGGACAGGCATTATGTTGTGCGATAGCTGGCCTGGGGAGGGGTAAAAGGGGAGGGGGTTTGGGAAACCCCCTCCCCTTTGAGAATTTTTGAAAAATTGGGTGTCCTTACGTGCAATCTGGTGCCACATATGCTCCCTTTGAACTAAAATTTGTGTTAAAACATAATTTACATATTTTAGGCACTAAAAAAAATCGGTATCACCTCCTATTCTTTGACAATTTTTAAAAAATTGGGTGTCCTTACATGCAATCTGGTGCCACATATGCTCCCTTTGAAGTAAAATTTGTGTTAAAAGATTTATGTATTTTTGGTACTATTAAAAAAAATCGGCATCACCTCCTATTCTTTCAAAAATTTACAAAAATTAGGTGTCCTTGCATGCAATCTGGTGCCACATATGCTCCCTTTGAAGTAAAATTTGTGTTAAAACATTTTATGTATTTTAGGTACTAAAAAAATCAGTATCACAGCCCTTCCAAATAAGATATTGGCTACGGCAAAAAAATTGCTGAAGTAAAAAGGATTTACTTCGGCAAAAATACACTTTACCTCGGCATTAGGTAACTGTCCGATGCTACTTGTTTACAAACTTCTACCACAAGTAGGTTAACGTAATTTGTTTGTTTAAGCTCCAGAATTCCATTGATAAAACCAATACAGCCGCTTTGAGAATTTTTCCCACTTTATTACACATTAAACAATAATACTGAATATATTTGCTCATGTTACGATCGTGGTGGAAATTTTATCAGAAAAATGATTTCTTTTGAAGTCGCTACTCGAAGCTGCATTTCGAGCCGTGTAGGCCTAGTGTGCAGCTTTCGTAACCGGTAAGTCCCCGTACGCGTGTCCGGCAATCTATCGCCTCGGCAAAATTTTTGCCGAAGTCAAGTCGATTTGTCTCGGCATTTACCTCGGCATTGCCGAATGCCGAGGCTATTTTCGAGGGCTGGTATCACCTCCTCTTTGAAAATTTTTGAAAAATTATGTGTCCTTACATGCAATCTGGTGCCACATATGCTCCCTTTGAAATAAAATTTGTTGTTAAAAATTTACGTATTTTAGATAGAAAACCAGAATGCAAAAATGCATTGAGGTTTCGATGATATGTTCTATTCCAAATAATGCTATGATGTCCCATACCTTTCAGTCACTGGTCAAATGCTATCTTAACATGTTGGAAAAATACAGTTTTGTGTTCCTATTTAATCTTGGGAATTCTTGGGAAATTTGCATTTTGACCTGTGGTGACCCCAGGTGACGATCTTGGGAATTCTTGGGAAATTTTGCTCTTTGACCTCTGGTGAACCGTAATATTCTTGGGAATTTTTGGGAAATTTTGCTTCTTGACCTCTGTTGACCCCAGATGACCGTTGTTCTTCACCAAAAACAATAGGGTTCATCTTCTCACCGTAACGCATCTACATACTACATATGAAATCTATCAAAGCTTCCTGCCTTGAGATATCGTGTTAACAAGGCTTTCAATGTTTGACCCCCAGTGACCCCAAAAGACCTTTGACCTCCACCAAAAATAATAGGATTCATCTTCTTACCATAATGCATCCACATACTACGTATGAAATCTATCCACGCTTCCTACCTGGAGATATTGTGTTTACAAGATTTTCAGAGTTTGAACCCCAGTGACCCCAAATGACCTTTGAACTCCACCAAAAATAGCAGGATTTTTCCTCTTAATATAAGGCATCTACATACAAAGTATGAACTTTATCGAAGCTTCCTACCTCGAGATATCATGTTAACAAGGTTTTCAGAGTCTGACCCCTGGTGACCCCAGATGACCTTTGACCTCCTCCGAAAATGATAGGGCTCTTCCTCTTACCGTAACGCATCTACATACTATGCATGAAATTCATCCAAGCTTCCTACCTCAAGATATTGTGTTAACAAGGTTTTGAGAGTTGGACCCCCAGTGACCCATGATAACCTTTGACCTCCACCAAAACTGACAGCATTCTTCCTCTTAACATAAGGCATCTACATACTAAGTATGAAATTTATCCAAGCTTCCAAACTTGAGATATGGTGTTAACAAGGTTTTCAGGTTTTGATCCCTGGTGACCCCAGATGACCTTTGAACCCCACCAAAAATTATAGGGTTCTTCCTCTTACTATAAAGCATCTACGTACAAAGTATGAAATTTATCCAAGCTTCCTACCTCAAGATATCATGTTAACAAGGTTTTCAGATTTTGACCCCTGGTGACCCCACATGACCTTTGACCTCCTCCAAAAATGATAGAGTTCTTCCTCTTACCATAATGCATCTACATACTAAGCATGAAATTCATCCAAGCTTCCTACCTCAAGATATTGTGTTCACAAGGTTTTCAGGGTTTGACCCCCTGTGACCCCAGGTGACCTTTGACCCCCACCAAAACAATAGGGTTCTTCCTTTCAATATGGGGCATCTATGTACCAAGTTTAACAACTGTTGCAGTTTTTGCTCTTGAGATATCGTGTTAACGAGGTTTTCAGGGTTTAACCCCCGCTGACCCCAGATGACCTTTGACCTCCACCAAAAATGATAGGCTTATTCCCCTTCCCATAATGCATCTACATACAAAGTATGAAATTCATCCAAGGTTCCTCCCTCAAGATATTGTGTTAACAAGGTTTTCAGAGTTTGAACCCCTGTGACCCCAGGTGACCTTTGACCCCTACCAAAAACAATTGGGTTCTTGCTCTCAATATGGGGCATCTACGTACCAAGTTTGAGAAGTGTTGCAGTTTCTGTTCTTGAGATATCGTGTTAACGAGCAAAGTGTCACAAACACACATACATACATACATACACACCCACACACACATACACACACACGCCATCATGAATGCATAGGTTTCTCTTACCATCGAAACCAAAAATCGGCATCAGTGAGGGTGGGGCATGGCCCAATGGCCCCTCAAATCTGATAATCATAACATTGAACCATTAAAAACACACTGCTGAATTAATACCGAATATACAGGTGCTAGTGCATTAGTTAGTTAGTTAGTTAGTTAGTTAGATAATATTTAATTCAAATCAGAACTTTAATTGCCAAGGAAGTTTTTTTAAACTATTGACCACTAGCTACATCATTGCATTATTTTCCTTTCAGTAGGTGCCCGAAAAATTCTCAGTATATTGCCCAAATTTTCACAAAAAAATTTTGGTTGGAGGGGGGCTGCAGCCCCCTAGCCCCCTCCCCCCCCCCACCTCCTATGCCTATGCTGGAGACTACACCAAGCACTTCATTAAAAACCAGTGTTGTAGTCGAGGCCGCTACTTCCGAGGCCGAGGCCACACCCTCCGAGGCCAAGGCCGAGGCCGAGGCATTAGCTCCGAGGCCGAGGCCGAGACCGAGGCCGAACTCTCCGAGGCCGAGGCCGAGGCCGAGGCCGAGGCCGGGTTACTTATTATATCAGAGAAAAAAATATCAGAGCATACTTTCACTCCATCCAACATAGTATTATAGCTGGAGCTCAGTAATGTACTCCTTGCCCAGAGGTGGTGAGGCAATGGGGATTAGATTGAGATATCTTGCCATTCAAGGGCGGGCTTGTGAAGCGAAGTATTTAAACCTAAGAATGAGCAAATAGTAAATACACGTAAGTCAAGTTCATTTAAATTTACCAAACTTTATTTTAAGAAGCTGGGCACTTGGGCAGTTGTCTCAAGTTACACCGTCACCTACTAGTGTTTAGAAACAAAAACATGGGTTTTCACAAAATACAGAAGGGATCAGTTCCAACTTCCAATTAGTTCCCAAAAAGTAAAATTAATCTGCCTTGCGAAGGATATTGCTGATCACTCTATTGAAAAAATGAGAGAAACTAAACAGCAGACGCCGGTAGTACATGTGTGCCTGCACAAATACCATACAAATTGTGCACTCATTTTAGAAAGCATAATTAGTGTATGAGCTCAATCTAAAAACAAGAAAATGTGTTTTCATGAACTTGCAACTGCCAATTTTCGTGACCAAAGGTGGAAGAAATCCACAAACAACCTGAAATAATTTCTCCTGACAGTTCACACTGTTATGTGTCACCGTCACTACATATTGTACATAACAGATGTGTGTACAGAAGGTACTAAAATAACTGACATGAAGTCTACAATCTGCAGTTTGATCTTTTACCTTTTACAAGACCCCAAAACAATACAAACTATATTATGTGGAACGCAATACTTCACAAGTCCATACACACTGCCACGTGCACCACTGCACCCAACTTAAAGGAGCTTGGTTCTCTGGCTCAGAAGCTCAGAAGCTAAGAATGTGTGCATTGCACTTCAAGAACATGAGGCATTCCAGCATTTGTGGGGAAAGTTTAATTGGCGCGATGTGGCCTCATGATCAGTCCTCCATGGCTGAAAACTCTCTCCACCGGAGCACTGCTAGCTAGCACAGAAAGAACATTCTGGGCCAGGGCATAGAGTGCTGGATAGCGCAATCTGGCCGAACCGTCTGGCCTCCAAAAGGTGTTGATGGCTTGCATGCCCTATGTTTTTTTCCGTCCCCTCTCTTCAAACTCCTCGTGGTCATAAAATCCGAATTTTATTATTCGAGAATCAGCAGACATGGCGACTTCGTCAGGACAATAACAAGCTAGTATAGTGATAGTGCGCGCGCGAGTGACACGGCGGCTAGGCTGCGCTGCACGTGTGTGTGTGGTGTGGACTGTGGAGAACTGTGCATGTGCCGTACCGGTTATCCAGTATACGGTATACCGTGTGTGTGTGTGGCCGGTTCAGCCTTGCTGTATGGTGTATGCATTGCAAGATACTAAGATTACATGCGCTGTATCGTACGTTCACAGCTAATCTGCACTTTTCAACCACAACCATCGATGTTGTCTTGTAATAGAAAATATCGACAATTAATTTCAAGGCAATCAAGACATTAAACTTCGCATGGTTTAGTTATTTCTTTGCAAAAAATGGTAGTAAATTATTAAAAAAGTCGGAGGTAGTCTTGCCCGGCCTCGGCCCGGCCTCGACCGAATTTCCGAGGCCGGGAGCTCCGAGGCCGAGGCCGAGGCCAAGGCCGCAGCCTCCGAGGCCGAGACCAAGGCCAAGGCCGCGGCGATCCGGCCTCGAGGCCGGCCTCGAGTCCTCCAACACTGTTAAAAACTGCACGATGGTGGGGATAACCAACTCCTGAACCTAACATTAGGCCTAGTTTAACAAGCTAAATTTTAACTCCACATACTTGCCAACATTTGAAAGTGGCAAAGTGGTAGATTTTGCAAGGAAGCAAAGTGACAAAGTGACAAACCTCATTCACTGTCGGATTAATTTTTACTATGCTGTATAGGCCTAGGTGTATGTAATTGCATGTAATAATTTTACTTCGCAGAACTAGGCCTAGGTCTTACGTCTACGATTTGCTCAGTTAGCCTACAGAAGTTTACTGGGATCCCAGTTTACTTTCGCCCTGAGTAAGTCAAACCTCCCTTCATACCGCATGCTTTTCCTCATCTGAGACTTTCTTCCTCTTAAGAGCCTGAAGACGTTCTTTCCTCTTTCGCGCTGCTTCTTCTAAAGAGCCCACAGATTCCATGCTTCAAAGTTCATAAATTTTTACGTCGTGGTCACGGACTTCAATCCGTGGTCGTGGTCTAAACAGTAGTTCCGTTAGGCAGTTAGGCTGGCTTCAAATAGTCAGTGTAACCCTGATGAGGTAACGTGTTTGCATGCGCCTTTGGGGGATTAGCATAGAGCAGGATATAGGTTCCTATCATAGAGCAGGATGTATCCTGCTCTATGGGGATTAGTGACTTTATGTAAACACGTTCTATTCGTCAGAGTAACACTGACTAGCGTCGAATGAACTTGAAATGACAATATGTCGAAGGGTACGCATTTTTGTTTGGTCAGCCCCTTTATGTTGTCGTATCATAAGAAACCTACCCAGCACACTGCACTTATACCACGGACTTCAATACATGGACAGAGGATTGCGCAATCAATACGGTCGCCACCGTTCGAACAAATTTAGGCTGACCAAGATGGCCGCCGGGCTACTACCATTTGCCCAATTTGACGATGAATCTGCAACATTTCAGACAAAATATCAGTATGAATGGAAGAACAATATCACAGTCCTCCATTCTATTTGATGAATTTCACCTGAGCTTGCATTCTTTCGAAAATATTACAAGTTTTTCACACAATTTGTCGATACTGAGCCACTTGAGCAAGTCCAAACTTTTACACACAAGACTATAGCAGGCAGCCATATTGGTAAGCCTACTCGTGTACGTAAACAGTGGCGACAACTTATGCATAGGACGTTAGTGCAATATGCTCCGTCCATGTATATAAGAAGTCCGTGACTTATACCTTCTGACATTACACAGCTGTACAGCAATCATGCAAAAAGTGCTACCAATACCATGTAAGCGAAGGAGCATCATGCAGGGATTACAAACAACAATTAAGTCTATATTTTGAAGTAGGCTAAGAGAAAAAAATGATGCGAGAGGTGTTGTTTTTACTTTCATCGTTCTTGGTCTGCTGGAAAGGAGTTTATCCCTTTCTTGACATTGATGAGCTGAAAAACATTCACTATGATATAGACATCGTCGACCAACCAGTTCTCTATGGCAGGGTAATTTGTTCATTTTGCTTGCCTAACAAGAGGTTATAAAGGCCATAGTGGTAAGCTTATCCTGTTAAGTCTAACAGAGGCCTAAGAGCTAACTGAAAAGAAAAGTACAATGAAATGATTTTTATGATGAAATTGACTCAAACAAAAAGGCTAAAGGGCTGATATGCAGTCAGAAGCCAATTTCCATCACAAGGAGATTGTTTTGGGGAGATGTGTTGGGAGGGTATGGGACTACGGTAGTGGCTATTGATCCGGCTGCTGGGGAAAAATATTACATACTTAATTAGTCTGGCTGCAAACAGCAGCACAAATTTTCAACTAATCTGCAATCAACGATAACAAAGACGAAAGTCTTTTTTGAGTAACCTTCATTACGAGTACAGTTTGGTTACACTTTTTCAGCAGTTTGGTTACACTTTTTCAGCAGTTTGGTTACACTTTTTCAGTGAATTTGTAGCCAGTCAGGCAGATAATATGTTTATTTGCCCACTCTTCCATATGCTGATAGGTCCACTCGAGTGTAAATATTTTGATTACAACTCCTTCACACAACAATGAACACAACAATGAATACTGTCTCTGATTACAATTAAGTTACGCATTCCTTATTGTTTTGAAAGAGGACTCAAAAGATACAAAATGGTTAAATCTGCTCTTTATCAGTATTGTTAACTTGCAAAAGTTGTCGAAGTATTTGTTTTGAATGTTTGGGAGGAACATATGTTCGTTTATTGGAGTGCCAGTGCCCACAGAAGAATTTAATTGTGAAAGGTTCCATCACAAGCTTGTTAATTACCTATACAAAAATCGGTATAACTTAATTCATGTGTGAACGATGTGGCTTCGGCAGAGCAAGCCGTCAGTCAACTCAACTGTGTAGACAGGAGATAACGTTGCAAAAATTTGGTCACGTGACACCCAGGCAGACTTCAGTAAATCGGGTGAAATCTGTGAAACACTGTAACCGTTCCGAACGGGTAATGTTCTATTGCCTGTAAAGCCTCGGTCACACTACAACGAATTCCGATCCGATTTTTGTGAGTTGTTATTAAAATCTTCTCCATCTCTGGTCAGAAAGAGCCCAAAATTCGCCAAGCAGTGTAAATATATGATTTGCATAAGAGGTATATGAAAATAAAATGTTAACTGATTTTTTCGTGACGTCACACCGACAAACAGCTTTTATCGGACACTCGTTTGTTTGTTTGTTTGTTTGTTTATTTCCAGTATAAATATAAAAAATTTATAAACAGGACATTAAAAAGTGAGGATTTTAATAATAATAAAACTGTTAGTCCAATAAAAGCTGTCTGTCGATGTGACGTCACGAAATAATTCGCATATTAAATTTAATTTTCGTAGTCCTGCGATAAAAATCATATAATTACACAGGTTGGCAAATTTTGGGTTCTTTCTGACCCGAAATGGAGATTTTAATAAAAACTCACAAAAATCAGATCGGAATCCGATCCAAATTTGTTGTAGTGTGACCGCGGCTTAAGGCTATAAAACGACTTTAATTCGACTGAAATATCCATCTTTTTAATTGTTCATGAAAGGCTAAAGAAGTAGTCAGTGCATGCAGGCTAAAGAAGTAGTCAGTACATTACATATTAGTCCGCAGTCTGCTGACCTAGTATTTGGGAAGCTTTGGGGCTTCCCATACTAGGTCAGCAATATACTCATTGTCAAAACTGGGCTACCGCGACTTCAAAAATTTCGAATGGTCTCGATCTTTCTCCAATTCACGTATACTCCTACATAATTGACCTCTACGGGGCCTTATATGTTTAAGACCCTTCATTCTAAGATTATTAGCACTTAGTGTCCAAAAAAAGACCAAAAATTTTGATTTACACAAACGATCCTGTTTTGTTTTTTTAACATTCTATGAAACTGCCAAATCGTGTAACTAGGATGTTCACACTATTGTATGCTAAATAGCACGCACTGCTGTTTAATTGTGACATAGTCCATAGCTATAGTTACGTTCATACACGCGCATACGCGTATATAGCAACAATCACTGCAGCAACGCACGCAGACGATATCACTCTCACAGTAATATGCGGTCAAAAGTTTGTGTTGCAATAGCCTAGGCCTAGTTCAGGGAACAAAGTGTACGTCAGAACTAGGCCTAGGTACCCTAGGCTAATTACATATATACTCTAACTTGCTGAGTTACTGCACTGTACTAGCCAATGCCACATGCACACATACCTGTATATGCATGCATATACACTGTATTGTACTATGCTAGCACCCACACACATATGCATGCATGTATACTGTGCTATATGCTACTAGAACTGGGCGCACTGTTGGATTGTTTGCCAATGTCTCTGTGATTTTGGGCGCCCGCGGGATGCGCTGATTGGTTGATATCTGAAGCCGGGTAAATAAGCAAAGCTGGATTGGGACCCGACAGCCAGGTCAATAGTTTCTTGTCCAGGCCAATAGTTCAACTTGTTTCTTGAAGAGGCTGTAACTAAGCTTTCATGGTAAAGCGGCTATTTTTAGGCCTGTGCCGATGCCAGTTTTAATCGGTTTTGATTCCTTATGATTATTGGATGGGAAAAAAAATAAAAAATCGATATGACCATGACAATCCAAGAAATCGTAAAGTAATTGCAGGGAATCAAGTAAATTTGGGGAACACTTGAAAGCAAGAAAATAAGATTGAATGCAAGGATGTTATATTATCTGGTGCGGAGTTCTTACCGAAAGCATCACATGGCAATGGCCCACTATCATGCCTTTGTCGGTTGGAGTAGAAGGATGTAGTATTAGCTGCTGCTAAGTTTTAAAGGCATTTTTCCAGTAGCTTTTCACAAGGGTCCCATGTGAAAGAGAAGAAATTTTCAGTTCATACCATCTAAACCCCATAGCAATACTCTTTTCCTAACTCGAGATATTTAGCAAATATTAAATACTACTTATGTTTGTCAAAAAATACCTCAGTTCTCATCAAGGTGACAGAATGTTATGTAAAGTAGGCACATTGCCTCAGATTTCTTTTGTTTTCCTTTATAATTGAATTTCCTGTTGTCCTTGAAATTTGATACTGTTGGAATGTTTGAATATCTTTCCATGTAGGTTTAGCATAAATTTACACCATACTGTATGTGCAGCATAACAAAGTTGCTAAAGAAATTCAATGCTTTGTCCAATTAATTTTCGGCAATGACATTACAGATTTCCCATAATGCACTTTGTCTTGAGAAAAAATTGCGTTTCTTTGAAAAATTAGTATCTTCCAAATGCTACAAGCTATTGAGATGCGGTTGTCACTTCCTAGAAGAGAAAAGTTTTCTGCATTTTTTGAAGTCATTAATGTTTGTCACTGGTAAATCCCTTTAATAGATCTACCATGCGGCAACACTTACAGCAATGGCTGTCTATTGCGCCATTGCCCATCACCGTGGAGCAGCATAAAAATTTACCTTCCAGGAGGGCATGGGAGGAAAGTGCCCTTAGCTCAATTGAAAAAAGGTGAATCACCCAAGCAGAAAAAAAAGGAAATCTTGATACTGTAGCTACAGTGGTTATTGGCTGTTCAGTTTCATTGAAGAATGCTGTCACACTGCTTCTATTCCAATGCACCCACAATACTCTATTGAACTTGGCTTAGCCCAAGATACCCACCATACTGTATGCCTACCATGGCAGGGAATAAATGTTAAAACTAGCTAAGGGCTTTTTCCCAGCATGGGTTATATTGCATAGGGCTTTTAATGCTTCTTTCATGTTTTAACAGGTTGGAACATTCATTTATCATTTTACAGTGTTTAAATTAAGGGTATTTTCACAGTTTAATACAGTTGCTGAGGGTTAGCGATCATTTTAAGGAGAATATGAAAGTCACCCCACATTAGTAACAAACAAGACTGTAAAAGGTGCAAGATCCTATGACTTTCACAAATTGGCATTTTGTAACAGTAAGAGTAAAAGTAGAAGTCAAAGTTGCTGAGGTAGTGTGAGCACTTTAACTCAAACACATGCTATGCTATGCTATTCCATCTCTATGCACATTGAGATGAAAAAAATTTGTAAACAAGCCAGATCTATTATTCAGCACATACAGTATGTAAGATTCAGTGTTTCGTTGCAGACATGCAAGCATTTTGTTTACAACCAAAACTCAACGCCATCAAATCCATTCATACTGGCACTACCAATACTATGCCATGCAATTGCTGTCTGCAGATCATACCAGAATTCATTGACTGATAGCATAGGCCTAGCCCTGCTATTGAAATTAAGAAACCATCCCTACTGTACTTCCATCGAAGACACCTTACACAGATTGAGCCAGTTTAACTTATAGGCTACAGCTCTGTTCATAACTTCTCACCCACAATCAAAGCATCGATTGTTTTACCAAAATATTTCACACATGCTTAAGGCATTCATTCGCATTGTAATGATTTTTCCACCAATCACTGGGTCAAGTTTTAGCATAAATTGATGTGGTTTGATTGCACATTATAGTCTAGGTCTACAGTGATTTTGGCCATTGCGACTCTTGCTAGACAATGGAATGTGTCAAAGTTCTGCACATATAGTTGGCCTAAACTCAAAAACAATCGCTTATTGATTGATTACGAATGTGTTTATGTAAACGCAATGAATTGGTGCAGATGTTTTTTATAGGTCCACATGAAAATTTCATGTTTTGATGAGAAAATTTAATGGTGAACTGGTTAAAATTTTTGAATATGTAAACTGCTTTTAGGGCTACTATTTTCGGCTTTAATTTTTCATGGACCGAGAATGTAATTAGCCAATGGTTGACCAGAATCTTGTCAACAAGCTAATACATAATGATGACCAAATTGTTATGTTTTTCACAGACAATCTGCAAACGAAATATGTTTGTTGTTGCATGGAGCTCACGATACGATCTGAATGAGTGAACGGTATTTTCTTTTTGAGTACTCAAGGAAATGTCTCTGATAATGTTTTTTAAGCTGTTTTATCATTTTACAGGGTCTAACCATGTCTTAGACCAAATAACAATTTTGACAATATTGTGGTGCTCATTTCTTGTCAAGTTTGTATGGCTAGACTGGCCCTGATGAAGTGCTTTCATACAGGTCAGGTACCCACACGATTTGGCGACGCTGCAATCGGTGCAACATTTTAGCAAGTAAGATGTATAGGGAAAAACCTGGTTATAATCAACTTTCAATTATCAATTGGGGTCCAATTATACTGGTTGTCTTTTCTGGAAATACCATGAAAGCCTAGCTGTGAGGATACAGTTGGCAGAATCAATGTTTTATGGAGGCTATGGCATATGCAGTGACTGCATAGCTTCATAGCTCTCATAAAGAAGCTTCAGTCCTGAAAAGTACAGTATAGTGTTCTGCAGTTGTTCCAAAATTTGATCTCAATGTGGTGTCCTTCATTTGGTATTACTTCAGTTGTATTAGTGTTTTGTTATGATGGCCAGAAGTGGGGGTAGGGAAGTTACATTTTGCTGGTGAACTTACTTTCATCTGTTATCAATGTTTCCTCACCATAATGTAGCCATTAAATCAGGAAGTGATGTACATGACATCAAAGTATGGCCAACAGTATGAATGCCAGCTTCCAGACATCACAGAGTTAGAAGTGGAATTGGAAGAAGAGAAAGCTGCTGAGATAGTATGAGAACTTTAACTCCGACACATGCTATGCTATTCCATCTCTTTGCACAATGAGATGAAAAAAATTTGTAAACAAGCCAGATCTGTTGTTCAGTACATACAGTATGTAAGATTCACATGTTTCGTTTCAGACATGCAAGCATTTTGTTTACAACCAAAACTCTGTGCCATCAAATCCATTCATACTAGCACTACCAATACTATACCATGCAATTGCTGTCTGCAGATCATACCAGAACGCATTGACTGATAGCATAGGCCTAGCCCTGCTGTTGAAATTAAGAAACCATCCCTACTGTACTTCCATTGAAGACACCTTGCACAGATTTCGCCATTTTGGCACTTAAAAAGTTTAACTTATAGGCTACAGCTCTGTTCATAACTTCTTACCTACAATCAAAGCATCGATTGTTTTATCAAAATATTTCACACATGCTTAAGGCATTCATTGTAAAGAAAATTTAATGGTGAACTGGTTAAAATTTTTGAATATGTAAACTGCTTTTAGGGCTACTATTTTCGGCTTTAATTTTTCATGGACCGAAAATGTAATTAGCCAATGGTTGACCAGAATCTTGTCAACAAGCTAATACATAATGATGACCAAATTGTTATGTTTTTCACAGATAATCTGCAAACGAAATATGCTTGTTGTTGCATGGAGGCTATGGCATATGCAGTGACTGCATAGCTTCATAGCTCTCATAAAGAAGCTTCAGTCCTGAAAAGTACAGTATAGTGTTCTGCAGTTGTTCCAAAGTTTGATCTCAATGTGGTGTCCTTCATTTGATATTACTTCAGTTGTATTAGTGTTTTGTTGTGATGGCCAGAAGTGGGGGTAGGGAAGAGATATTTTTATGTTACATTTTGCTGGTGAACTTACTTTCATCTGTTATCAATGTTTCCTCACCATAATGTAGCCATTAAATCAGGAAGTGATGTACATGACATCAAAGTATGGCCAACAGTATGAATGCCAGCTTCCAGACATCACAGAGTTAGAAGTGGAACTGGAAGAAGAGAAAGCTGCCAGTGAAATTGGAGTTTCGGAACTCTTGAAGCCAATGGAAACAGCCCCTTGCCTTAGAAAGGTATGGTAACATTTCTGGATGTAGGTATTTAGTATTAACCAGAGGAAAATTATTCAGTTTGGTGGAGGTCAAAGGTGATGTGGTTCACTAGAACAAAAGGTGTAAACCTTGAAACTGCTTGTAAACACTATCTCAAGATCAATAACAGTTGCAGAGTTCATACACATGAATCCCTATCATTTTTGGTGGTGGTCAGATGTCATTGTAGGTCACAATTGGTCAAACTGCAGAAGTCTCCTAAGTAAGATATTTCAGTGAGGGAAATTTACGTGAATCGTTGATACTTAGATAATCTCTATGAGTAGATCAAGAAGTCATCTGAGACACCAGAGGTAACACTGTGAAAACCCTACAAACCCTACAAATATTGTACCCACCCCCCACCCCCCATGAGAATGCGTGAGTGTAGAACATGGCATGAGAGTGCCCAGTGTTAATTGTATGATTTCTGCAATGTCTGGGTGAGGTGAAAGGTCATTTGAGGTCTGTAGAAGTCAAGCTGTGTAAACCTTGTAAACATGATTTGTCAAGTATGAATCATGATCTTCCATCTAATGCTCAAAATTAAAAGCATGGAGCTCACGTATGACAATGTAAACATGGTGTAAATTTTTTCCATCTAGGCACACAGATTTTTGACTGTTTCCATTTGAGCACAGTAACATCACAACAAAACTGCCATCTTGAAACCACAGTACTAACACTGTATCCATTTATCAAGCAGTCACTTAAACTTTTGGCTTTTGGTTAAACCTTGGAAAGAATACATGTCATTGCTGCCTAGCATCAAATTAAACTTAACAAAACCCTTTTCTTTTTAATATTTTTTCCATTTTACAGACAAAGGACTGGTGGTCATATGAGTTCTGCTATGGAAAACAAATCGACCAGTTTCATCTTGAACAGGATAAAATAGTTGGAGATGTGGTCACATTAGGGTTTTATGAATCAGAAACTGATTGGAGTGATAATGCTACAACTGTGAGTTGCCTTGTCTCTGATCACTTGCTAAAGGGCTGGTGTAGACATGGTAGTTTTAACCTTTCAAAAGCATCATCTGATTGTAAATTGTGTAAAAAAAAACAAGTAGTTGTACTCAGTTCTGATACAAAGTTACCTAGAATATTGATCTTAATAGATTAAAATGTCTAAGCTCTGATGGACATATCAGGAGGAGACTGTTGTTGCTTTTGATTTTTGCATCTTTTGGTGATTTTAGTGAATTGATGTTTCAGTTTAGCTTGATGCTAAACCTTTTGATGGCTATTAAAGATTGATTTGTGTAAATTTGATTTTGACAGTAGTTAAAGACATGCATCATGTGCTCACTTTCCTTTCATGTCATAGCAAGTACCATTTTCTTATCCCAGCAATTTCAAACTCTGTTTTCACTTTTTAAGAGGAAAATTTGTCAGTGTACAGACTTTCATCTGAAACTACTTGTAACTTTTTTGAAATATTTTGTATTTTAAGAGCTGCATTCAGAAGAGATCCTCAATTTGTGCACTGAATGCAAGATGAAAGGTACAAAAGTTTATCCTGTTTGTGGGGTTGTGAGAATTAAACACTTCCCAACATTGTGATAAATCCCACTTTGAGCAGAATCAGCATCAGGCACCTTGCATACTTCACAAACTAGGACATTATTTTGTACTTTAGTAACATAAAGTAAGATAAATATATTATGATAAAATTTCTTTGGAGTAGGTGTTGTTAGCAGTTGTAAACATCTTCTGTGTGGGTTAAAATAAACATTTTGGATTCATGACCTTAGTAGGCGTCTAAGATAGAGTTTCTTAATGTCATAATTTAACAACAAATTTTGAATATTTTTTTTTTCTTTTTGTATCCAGGATTCAAGAAAGAATCGTCTTAATAGGTATCACAGTCACAGTTATGTAAATGGGACAAAGTGTGACATAAATGGAAAGCCAAGACAGGCTGAAGTCAGGGTAGGTACCCTTTTGTCACTGAACACAAAATATCTTCATCACCAGTGTTCTTTCAAGCTGTAAGCTTTGTGAAAATTGGTCGGTTGTTTATAAAGATGGTTTTGATGTGAAATAAACATTTTTAAATGTAACAATGTTATGATCTGGTTTTAATCATGTATTGCAGTTAGTGGAAATGAAGATAGAACGATAAAGGTCGGTGTGCATGAAATAAATCTGGTGGATTTGTTATAAAGAAATATGAAACTGAGTCTTGCATAACCATATTTAAAAAGGCTGAGTTGTACAACAGTAGCAAGAACAAGTGAAAATGATAACCATCTTACTGAGTGGCTAGTTTCAAACCATTTAGTTAATTTAGCCTAACTATTCTTCTGCAAGTCACTAATCACTTCCAGTGCTGTGCTTTGTACCAGTTTTCCCCATTTTATAGAGTGTATTCCCATGTTACCATTTTCCCCAAAGTGTGTGTGTGTGTTTTTTTTTGGGAGGGGGGGGTTAGAAGGAGTCTTGTGTCACAACACTCCTGAGAGGGGGGGGGGTTAGAAGGAGTCTTGTGTCACAACACTCCTGGACATTTCTGAAGAATGAAGACCTGTGAGAAAGCACTGAATTAGGCAACCAGAAACTTACTGCTATTTGGATGTGGGTAAGAAGCAGCAAATGTTGATTATTGTCAGCTGGAAGCTGCCTCTAACTTAAAAATTGCTTGCAGAGCATCACTTTATGAATATTTAAAACATGCACTTTTAAGATCCAGACTTGTAGTGTGAGTACAATGTCATGAGTACGAGTACAAGTGCAGTGTCTGTGGTTGTTAGTAGCCATATGAGTTCATGTCTTTTTCAAGCGTAGCCTCTATGCATAACTTTCAAAATCCATGAGTAAGAGTAGGAGTCAAATTCATTCTCGTGAGAACAAGTACAAGCAATTTTGCAAACTATGAGTATGAGTACATACTCACTATAAGTCTGTCAAGATCCTTTGAAGCTTGATAAAGTCTGGAGATTTCAAGGTATTGCTCATTCCTACTTTTTGATAATGTTCTGTTTCTACTTACAATATTTTTTTCAGTTAAGCTTGCTTGTATTTATGTAAAACAGGGTTTGTACATTTTTGGAAAATCCTGGTTTTTAAACTATAATGGGAAGCCACAGAACTTTGTCATTTTACAGATTTACTGATTGGTAAATTGCTAGTTCAAGAAAAAACTGTGGAATCTTGCACAACCCACACAACACAATGCATCTCATATAGAAATGAACCAGATTATTGCTTAAGTGTTTGTTGACATCTAGTCAAGTGGTTGGACCAGATGACTGGAAAGGGTGTTTGAGACAATCTTGATGATAATACTCATAGCTACCATTATTTACAGTGTAATACAGTGTAATGTTTGGTCAGTGTGTTGTCAAATGTCAATAAACTCCTTAAATGTAAAAAGCAATCAATGTAAGAACTGGTCATGAAAAACCTAAAGTTTTTCAAGGAAAACTTATGGATTCTCATTTTCAGATTTCTTTATGGAATCCAGATAAAACTTGGCCTTTGTCATTGTTACTTTGATAGTTTATGGTCTACCAAGTGGTCTTTATGTTGGTATTTTACAGTTAAATATTTTGAAAAAATATGTGAAAAACTACATATTTTATCTCCAGTTTCATTGTGCAGAAGGTGAAGGAGATTCCATAGCTCGGATAGATGAACCAACAACATGTTCCTATATTCTAACCATTCATACTACCAGGATATGCCACCATCCATACCTTAAACCACCCCCCAAGGTGAAGCCCAAGAGTGTCTTGTGTTCCCCAGCCCTTACTCAGGACCAGTTTGACATATATTTATACCACGAAGAACAAGCTAGTAAGTGCTTGAAGATACTTATTATTCTCAGTGAGAAGTAAGTAAGCTACTATGATTAATAGGGTGTTTTTGGTTTCGATGAAACAAGAAACCTTTGCATTTGTGATGGCATGTGTTTGTGTGTGTGTGACACTTTCGTGCACACAATATTTCTAGAAGCTTAGAAAAGTTTGATAAATGTCATACTGTACATGGCATGTGGGTGCCCCACAATGAGGAGGAGAATCCTGTCATTTTTGGTGGAAGTCGAAGGTCATTTGGTGTCATCAGAGGTCAAACTGAAATATTTTTGAGTACGATATTGTGAAAGAAATATTGGGTGGATGTCACATTTGGCATTCAAGTGTGCCATATTAAAGAAATGCCCTGTTGCTTATCAGAATTGAAAATTGTCCAAGCCAAAGCAACAAAAAGCAGAGATGCTAGGCAGGGCTGCCAGATGAAATTCACACTTTACAGTCAAACTCTTTTCTTGAATTTGGCCAAATTCGAGATTTTCTATACCTGCATCATTACAGAGAAGAATTTTTCATGGCCAAATGACTATTTTTTATACCTTAATGACCATGTTTTAATGTTCAAACAAAAATTAAGGTTGTATTGTGAAAAAATGGCAGCCCTGATGCCAGGCACCACCAGGCTCTGTCCTGGCAGCAGGTAGCACTTCCTGGCAGAATGTAAGAACTTGAAGAATAGTCATTCTGGCAAGGAATCACATAGCCATATGGCCTTCTAGGGTACACTTGGTATGTGGTGGATTTGTTTTACTCGGAGGACAGACCTAAGTGTTTGTGCTGGTGGTTGAAGGTCATCAGGTGTCACCAGAGGCCAAACTCTGAACACTATTCATGTGAAATGAAGTTTTTAAAAGTGGTATGCAATTTTACATTATGGTGTACTGTTTGTTTAGTTCCATCTCATCATGGCACAACTTCTCAGAGACTTCAAAGTTGAGCAGGACTTATACTATAGCCAGATATATATGTTGTCAGTTGATGGCAGTAAAACAACCTGTAAACTTGCAACAATCTCCAAGCTAGTATGGGAATTGCTTGTATATGCTCATAGTAACTTAAACGAGGCTTGGTTATAAATTTAAGTACAACTACATGAGTTCTTACAAGCCCATACAAGGTAAGCATGAATGAATACAGGTATTCCATACTCCTTTGTGGCAACATTCTTTGTCAACACTCTTGTAACAATACATAAAAGGACATTTATCATCACAACAGGTCACACAAATTTACTGTGTGATACAACATGTTAATGTCTGAGCCCAGAGAGGGTTTTTAAAATTCTCATGTAAAGGACTGTACCTCCTCAATGGTAAGGCTTTCCATTAATCTAGCAGGTCAGTGGTCCTATTGTCAATGGGACTTTGCACTTCAGGACCTTTGACTGTAGGACCAGTTAGCCATAGGGAAGTATGCCTGCTCCAAAGCAGTTGAACCTTCTCAATGACTAATGGGCTGTAGAACCAATGGGCTGCAGAACCAATGGGTTGTAGGACCAGTGGGCTGTAGGACCAGTGGGCAGTAGGAATAGTGGGTTGTAGGACCAGTGGGCTGTAGAAAGTAGGGCAAGTTCCCCTTGTTATATATTCATACTTCAAAGCAGCCGAACTCTGTCAATGACCTACTTCTTTTTTCTCATCTGTTTTTCTTGCATACATGTGTTTGCATGATTACCCCTTTGTGTAAAACTCCATTCCTTTTACCTATGTAAAATTAGCCTTGTATGTAGGCATTTCTCAGAATCTCCTTAAGTCTCCTTTTTTATGTTCTCAACTTGTGTGCCATCTGTCTTGGTTCGACATTTAAGGCGACCTGCTATGAGTCCTGTATTCTACTAAATATTCATAGCCCTTGTGCAGAATGTTCAACACAACATACACAACATTCATCGTCAGTGGCTGCTACTTATATCACAGATTTCTCCCATTATCACAATTTCAGAAAATGAAACTCAGTTCATCCTGAAGTTATCTGAATTCATGTGAGAAACACCTGGCATGACATCTTTTTATTCTCAGTTCTTCCTTTTTTCACCTGTTGACCTACATCTCTTTGTAACCAGGACAATTAAGTTTATTGTTTAGTCTCATTCCCCTGGATAGTTTACAAGGGCCTGTTTTGTTTTATCTCCTGAATATTCACTACATGTGGCTATAAATGGAAACATCTGTTGTACAAATGGAAATGAATATTCATACATGAACACCAGACAAAGTAAAGAAGTGTCAACAACTTTTATAGTGATATAAATAGATGTATACTAAATATTGTTTTGAGAAAAACAGCATGTTATGTTATTGTATATATGGCATTGTGGCAGGTACAGTATAGCTGTGAACAAGTGGTGTCATATCAATGTAGTGGAAATCCATGCAGTCATGATTACATTTATGTGTATGTGTGTGTGCATGTGTGCGTGTGTTTGGAAGAATGCTATTTTTGGTATAGGTAAATGGCCAGCAATGATCAAGGTGGGGGAGGTTGTATGGAACACTTACCAGAGAAGGGTAATATTGATAGATCTATATCATACTTGGTTGGCAACTTTTATAAAGTGTAATAAATGTAGTTTTCATATTTTGTTTTATTTCATGAATTTTATGAAGATCAAAGGTCATCAGAGCTCAGTAGTTTATATGTCACTGTGTGACTGGTCATGTTTGTACTTGTACATGAAAACCAAAAAGAAAGCACAAAAAATTGTCATGACAGAGCCAGTCTCTGATATAAAACAAACTGAAACCTCACTGCAAGTTGATGTAGAGGAGTAACATTCATGCCTGTTCCATTGATATGTAAAAATAAAAAATTTTAGGTCAAACTCTTCAAAATTCTTTGTAACATTTTTTATCCCTTCATTGACCCTTCTCCCCTGTAAGATTTGTTAATGAAAGTCACAAAAATATCTAAGCTAGTGATACCCACAAATCAAAAAATGGAAATATGTAATATGAATATATGCATAAAAAAATGGCTAGGCTGTAAGCAAACTATGGCTGCAAAACCCTAGGTCCACTTATGTGTTATAGCTCTTAGCCTTACACTTCATTTTTACTACAGTCAATTGTTCCTATATTTCATTCACCCTACAGTCAGTGAAGCTTTGTCTGAAGTACCAATACTGTAGTACGAGTGAAATGTTTTTCTTAGGGGCAATGGGCTCTAGGACTATTGGGTGGTAAATTTCACTGGTAACTGTAGGAGCAATGGGCTGTACGGCAGTTTCCCACCAAATTTACAGGACATAAACCATCATCTGCCTAGCTTTCAGAAAGCTGTAGAATGTAGTCACAATTCAGGTAATTCCCAAAAGACCCAATCAACTTGGTTGGGAGGGACCAGTGGATTGGATAAATGTCACCAGAGGACATGTGAAGAAGTCATCTGTGAAATTGTAATGTGCCATTGTAATGTAAAATGTCTAAAATGTAACAGAAGTTTTTGAAGGTAGATATCAGAATGGATAAACTTTTAGAAATATTCAGATATACTGCCCCAGTCCTGTGCCTGTATGCATTTGCTTTGTTGTATCACTGAAGTTTTTTACTTGCATGCTTTGTATTGAATATACCATGAATGAAGATAACGGCTAGCAGTGACTTCGTTTTAAGCATTAATGCATACATATACATTTAGACACATTAGTTATGCTCATAATAAGTGAAAGAATTTTGTTTTTATTTCAGAATTAGAATTGAAGAAAAAAGAACAGGAAATGAGAGAAAGAGCTGAAGAAAAGACAGCAGCCTGTAAGCTCACATTTATGTTTTTATAGACTTCTTTAACTATCTGTGAAATCATCATTTTTTCACAATTGATCATTTATGAATGAATGTTTTAGATGTTTAGAATGACTTACTTTTTTAGGACAGTTGGAGCAAATTCAATAATAAAATTTTTAAAATCTTACCTTGATGCTTAGATTATTTACAGGGAAATGTGAATTTGGTCTCAAAACGAAATGGTCTGTACAGTTTATCTTTCTAAGGACAATTAAGTGATTTGATTAGAAGAAAGATTGAATACTGAATGCATGGTTGTTTTGATTTTGGTTTATATTTCAAAGGAGTGTAGTTCCTGAATTGTGTATTATTGCAGTTAGTCCTTTATGTATGAGAATAATAATTAAGGCCTCAAGTTCAGTTGTTTGTTGATGCTTTTTAACCAGAAGTAAAAGTTCCTGTAAGGTTTCCTAGGGTACAACTTTTTGAGAGGTAAATTCTGAGTAAACTCTTGAACTTAAATTTAGAATCTTTTCATTGAGGACTTGCATATCAAATGGGCAGTATCATATTCATCTTGGGTGAAAAACATACCTTAGTGTGATCCACCTAGGGATCAAACCCCAGATCTGATTATTAAGCTTCTTAGCTTCAAATGCCACTGTTTTTACCCCCAGTTTCAGTAAATATTTGTATGTATGCTAAGCTGTGATTGGTCCTTTTTTTTTCCCAGGGTTGGAATCTTTACTTGGAACCTCAAAGAAAGAAGAAGATGAAGACGATGCAGATTCTGAAAGAGAAGATGATGATGCTGATACATCAGTCACAGCAGGTACATTAAAAGATGGTGAAGAATTAGAAGAACTCTTAGGTGAGAACAGGAAACTTTACATTTGACATGGAATTTTTGTTAAGAGAAAAAGGGAAAAAAGGAAAATACATAAATAACCTGTTTTGGTAATATCAAATTTTCATTCACTGAAAGTAATGCTTTTTTGTGTTCCACTGAGTCATGGTTAGTTTGTCTAATACTTAAATATTTCAAAAAAAAAAAAAATTATGGATGTCAACGGTATATTGCGGGTAAGGAGAAGCATAAGTTATTTCATGCCCCTCAACCGAATTATTGCTTGGGTGAGGAAAAAAACCATGCCCCCCCCCATTATGGTATCCTTATATTTAATTTGAATTTTTTGATAATTACTGTAGCTGATACATCATACTTCCAGAAGGGAGCAAATTCATGACCACTTTTCATACTTGGTATTCATGTGGATGCAGCTTATAGAGTATTCACTCTTTGCCTTTGGTGGCGGTCAAAGGTCATTTATGAGGTAGAAGTTTGAACAGGTTATAGCTCTAAAGAAGCAGTAGCCCCAAATGTATTTTGAAGGAAAAGCTGAATGTTACAAGTTTCCTGTCATTTCCTTTACAAATTTCTTTTGTGAAGTTTCAAAAGAAACATTCATATTAAAAGCAAACAGAGGAATTATTTAGAATGAATTCATACTTCAGAAACCGAAATATTTTCACATGAATGAAAAAAAACCTTATATGAGAATTAAGATGAGTTAGGATGATAGGGAGGGATGTGCTCATCGGGTGACTACATTTTCCCTTCAGAGGAAGGGTTAAATCAAAAGTTTCAATGTATAAAAAAGGAAGTCAATCCAAGAATCCTGGTGAAATTTTCATTCAATTTCTATGTGTGGTTCCATGAGATATTAGCTAATGAAGTTACTAGATGTCTTACCTAAAGTGAACTTGAAGCAAGCAGAAGTGATGTCATTTCCTCACATTGATGACCAGTGCTTTGATTTTGATCTATTGTTTTAGCCTTGAAATTGATTTGCATTGCAATTTTCCCCATAGGGAAAGTGAAGTTTGGAACATTCCCATGCATCTCATTCATTGGCATTACACACATATATGGAAGAAAATAGGTTGTAAGTTTAAAAAATAATGTGACAGTTCCCTTCAATGTGACCATGGTTGAGGAGATCGTGATGTTACGTTTGCTTGCTTCAAATTTACTTTGGGTCAAAAATGTGAATATTTCATCTGCTAGTAAGTTGAGATTTGCATGTAGCAATTGACCCGAAATTTTACCAGAATGCTTGTATTCAGTTCATGTGTAATATATCCAAAATAACTGAAAGCTTAAACTTTCCTTTTAAGACTAGAGTAACTTGCTTTTATCATGCCACAAAGTATTGTAGCTATTGAAATAGTGGCACCAATAGATTTTTCAAGTCTCTCTATATTTGAAAACAACTCTGTATTCCTGAAGTCCTCAAAACAATTCTATTTGTTCATCTTGGTTGCAGATAAGTATTCTGATGCTCTCTCAGTGGAGAATATTGATGCAGCTCTGTCTGCTGGTGTAGAACCAAAGGTATTGGCAAAACTTCTGGAAAATATTATGGGCACAGTACAGGATTCAATTGCAGCTATTGATGAAGAAGTTGAAGGTATTTAATTTGTTGCTGTCATCTGAAGCTTGGATTCCCTACATTCAGACTACTTTTGCCCCCTCCTCCTTTGAACGATTGCCACCCAGACAGTTCCAGCCCAGGACAATCTCTACCCTTGACAGTCCCCTCCCCATGGCCAGACAACCCTCCACCAGAATATTTGTAATCATCAAGGGTGGAATTTTCGGTGTGGGAATTGTTTGTGGTGTGAATTTCTAGGGGGAGTTGCCTGGGTGGGGATTGTTGGGGGGGGGGGGGCTGAGTTGTCCCAGAACTGGATTTTCCGCTTTAAACTGTCACATCTACTTTCAAGTCCACTGCTCCACCTCAAAGACTACACAATTCATCACAATAGACGAGTTGGGAAACTTCGGTGTACAGTGCATGCTGGGAAGGAAAGTGTGCCATAACAGAGACTGCATGTGTAAGACAGATATTTTGTATAATCTGTGGTACTTCATGGTACAGCAAAATCTAATTTCCCAACTCATCTATTATTGACAGAATGGCTTGTATTGTATGGATACCTAAATTAATGCAGCATCAAAATTGACACATCTGCATAATTTGATCACTACCAACAAAGAGAAGCAACATGCTAGTCAGCATGCAAAGAAGAGATTTAGTAAGAATTAAAAAAATATTCCACAATTTGCAATCCATTTCTGGCACTTACCAGCTAACTTGATGCCTTTTGGAAGGTTTGAGAGCTCTGTCTGGAAAAGACAAGCAAAATTCATACTTCAGAACGTTACACCTTAAACATCCTCTAGATACCTCTGCTTGACATTTGGTATCATTTGTGACCACTGTATCTATTGCAATTAAGTCTTGCTATGTGTAGGATCCATAGACCAGCATGTGGTATCAAAATTTGCTTTGCTGGTTTAAAGTTTGTATCTTTCTTGTCATAATGCTGTAATCCTAAATTTTGCATCAGGAATTTTTTTATTATTTTTTTTTTATTAAGTTTTAAACTTACATTGTTTTTTGCCTTTTTTGTAGAGGAGAAAGTAGCCTTGATATGCCTAATCTGACACTTAATTTCTGTGCCAGTGTCACTGTTACAGAGGCTTCCTTTATGCAAACAACATTTGGTTAAATTTGGCCCTAGGTGCACAATTAAAACAGTTTTGTTCTCTCAAAAGCTTGTGTTTAGTCAAAAAGCTGCCTTCCTACATTTATTTTGAGATTAACAACAAGTTCACTGACAGAGTCATATATGAAAATGCATCATATAAAGTCAATTAACACATGCAGAAGGCCTGAATAGGGGTGTGTCAAGTGGGGGTCCTTGAATAACCTGCTGAGAGAGAAACCTACAGGTTGAAAATTCTTTGGTAGCATATTGTTTCTGTTGTTCTGCACATATATTAGAAGCATTCAGGTTGACATGAAAAGTTTTTCCTTAAAAAATATTGGCAATCAAATCGTAAGGTGCATCAATTTAGGGCGCACCATGCTACTGAACACAAAAGCACTTTGGGTGGAAAGAGCAGGGGGAAGCAGAAGTGCTTTTACAAGTCTGGCATCTCAAACGAGAAAGACCACGAGTAGTTGTAATCTTTTGGAGAAAGGTCAATTTTTATTCAAGTTTCCTGGACAGAGGTGGTACAGACAGCAATGTTTCAGTCACCAGGTTGTACAAAGGCTATTGAAGACTTTACAATGAAAGTCTACCCCTAAAATTGCATTTTACATTCATAAATCATACACCTTTTAAAATTTTGAAATTTTTAATTCAGTTCAGATATTCAAGGAGTCATTAGTCTGATCCACAAGAGAATTTCAGTACCTGCTTCTTGTCATAAAGAGCCATCTTAGATCTTAAGTATGATATCTCCAGCAAAAGTATTTTAGAAGCTAAAGGTGGATTGTAACTCTTTATGGTACATGGCCCTGGTAGTTTAAGTCCTTTAAAAGAAGGGTCTAAGCTCAAATCAAGTTTTGATATGAAGAGGAGTACTTATTCTAAGCACTCTGGTGAAACTTGCATTTAAATCTGATGTGTGGTTCTCAAGATTAGCATTTGAAGTTGTCAAATATTCAACACAAAGTGAACTTGAAGTATAAAACACATGTGACATCATAGCCTCACGTAAATGAGCAGTGTTTTGTTTTTCTTTAAACTTTACAACCAATTTGCTCCTCCACAATCCCATGTTACCGGAATGTGATTGCTTCAGAGGCATGGGAATTATGCAAACTTCACATTGGTCCTATCCCTGTTAACTTCAAGGTCAATACAACAGACTGAAAAAAAAACAAAGGAAACAAAGCATTTCTCATCAATGTGAGGAGGTGATATAATGCCTGCTTGCCTCAAGCTCACTTTTGGGTCACAAATGTAGTAACTTAGTTTGCTGATATTTCGAGTACTACATGTCAGATTTGAATGGGAGTTTGACATAATTGAGTAGATTCGGTTCCTCTTTCACATATGAAAATTAATTTTTTGCTTAAACCCTCCCTTCAATACTTGGACATAGTCTGAGAAGTATTTATCATGCATATGTGTTTAGTGAAGATAATCCACTCATAAAAGAATTACTCTTATGTAACTTGACAGCCCTGGAAGCTGATGCAAAGAAAGATGCATCATCAAAAGATGAAGAGGAGGAGGAGGATGAGGATGATGATGAAATAGATGAGCAGGATTATAAAGCACTCCTCGATGAATTTCGGGATGGAATTGATGATATGGGGGTCAGCAATGAAGAAGCTCAGAGATTGCTGGCTCTGGCTGATGAATTGGAGAAATCTTTTCAAACAGTTGAATCTGTTGATAAGCTGCTGAATTCAGTGAGTATACATGATTTGGATTTTTATAGCACCTTATATTGACACATCTCAAAGTGCTTCACAGTCATTACCCCTGGTCACTGGTAACTTGTCAAACCCACACTACATGGTACACATCCCTTGCTGTTCGTACCCAGCACACTGAACAGTAATGCCACTTCATCATGTCCCCTGGGGGACTTACCATAGGAGCATCAACATACAGTGCATCACTATACAAACTACCTCACAGGTACCCATTTATCCCCTGGGTGGAGAGAAGCAATCAAGATAAAGCATCTTGCTCAAGGACACTACATAATGACCCAGGTGGGAATTGAACTGGCAATCCTTAGATCACAAGTCTAACACCTTAACCAGTAGGCCACCATGCTCTCTAATATACATGATGGAGTTAGGATGTGACCAAAGTTTATGTATCGTGCTGTATGAATGTCCAGCATGTAATCTGTGACCATGGTTGTCATAAATGCTAGTATTATAGCCAAGTTACTCAGTGAGGTGTCATTTAAAGCAATGTGGCTTAGCAATCAGTACATTTGGGTCAGTCCCTGGCCCTGTCATGGTAAGATGGGTTTGTCATCCAAGAGCAATCTACAGTTTCCCCATCTGGAGTGATTTTCTTAGTTGAAAAGATGCAGAATTTGACTTAAAATGTTGAATCAGAAGACATCTGAAATGAAGCTGTAATCTCTAAGTCCTAAATGACATCTCCCACATTTGCCTTCGCTTGACATGTTAAAATAAGTGACTTCAAGACCTGAGGTGTTGCAGACAGAAACAAGTGTTAGATTAATGAGCATTCTTGTGTAGTATTCAACAGCACTTTGTACAAAACATTGGACAGTTTCAGAATAATGGAAGTTTTTAATGTTATAAGTTTCTTAAGTAGTTTAGTACTACTACTATTAATGAAATTTTCTGCATGATGTTCATACATTTGTTGATTTAGGTGCTCTTTGTTAGACTCAAATGCTGGCTCATCCGCCCAAGGCATGACTGGTTGGCTACTTTGTCTTTATGTGTTTGTGTGAATGTGTAACATCACTGCCAAGTAATATATTTGAAGGTTAAAGATGACACTATTTGGTAAATAAACCCATATTGCTGTTCTACCTGGGCCAAAGCCGGTGCTCTTTTAGAGAGGATTTTTTTTTTAAAGGGAATTGAGGAGGGGGATGAGCATGTGCTTAATTTTGATGCAGGGTATTCAGTGCTAAAGTAAACAATGCTTAACTACATGCACAAAAGGCACTCCTGAAAATGATGACACAGACTAAGAGCACATCCTTTCATAAATTAAATTAAAGATTTCAATTGAAAGCTTTAGGTTATAAAAATGTTTACAACAGAACCTTTAAAATTCAGCAGAATAGCCAGTCACAAGGAGATGAATCAGAAGGACAGGAGAGAGATGGAGAAGAAGCATCAACAAATGAAACAGAGGGGTTGCAAGAGACAGAGGGAGGAGAAGAATCTTCAGAAGAAGGAGTGGAATCTTCAGAAGAAGGAGTGGAATCTTCAGAAGAAGGAACAGAAATAGGAACTGTGAAAGAGGATGGAGATACAGATGAAGAGGATGACCAGGATGAAGATGAGGATGAATTTTTGGATGATAAGGAAGCAGAGGAGAAGTTGGTCCAAAGAGTTAATGAAATGATAAAGAAACTCAAGGCTGATCATGGAAAGGGGAAAGGTAAGTGTGAAGCAGTTGCAAAGGATGTCTAGTAGGTGCATAGTCAACCTTCTGTAGTGTGTGAGCAAACTTTTATTTTTCTGTGTGTTTTAAGGGACAGAAGATTTGAGTATCTTAATAAAAGTTTAACTCACACAAACTTTCTAGACCCCATAGCCTGGAAATTTTGGTGTTTGGAGGTTCTATTTCCCTGCCCCCACCCCTACAGGCTCACGAACAAAGAACAAATGTAACTCCCCTTCCCCCTATTTCATTTGTAGACTTTGCAGTATTAGGCTTTGTGAGCAGCCCTGAAAACCTTGAAAGAGCCTGAATTTGGATAGGCTATGTTTAAGGCCTTTAAAGTGCTTGGATTTTGTTATTTTATTGATTTGCATGCAAAAAACTTTGTATCATTTGAAAAGACTTAGAACTAGCACAGTGTTCCTTTCACTATCATCCCCAGCATCCTCTAAAGTCTAAATTAACAATTTAAGTATCATTGGTAGATAGTGTATGTGAGTAAATTTTTAGTCTTTGACGTAAGGCTTGAAAAGTGATTAATTGCATCTTTGAGAAAGTGTACAAACCCTGTATTGTGCTCAATTAAAGTGATAGTACGGTAACTTTGTATTCTTTAGTAAGTTTTCAGAGTTTGTCTTTAAGTGCCATCATTACCATCTGTTGTGGCTGCCATCATCACTACATGGGAATGATGGTACCTTTAATTAGTTGGTAAAAGGCTCATTTAAGCAATGTCCACAAGTTCATCTGGCCATTGATCATTTTAGTCTTCATCTCTCCTCTGAATAGTCTGCCATGTTTCATCAAAATACTCAGTTCTTATCAAACTGTTAAAACTTATTTAAGACTCACCTTTTCTCACTGTTTCAGTTTTTGTTTTTTTTTTTATTTTACTTTTCTCCTTCTGTCATCAACACAGAAAGACTTAAGTATATTTTGTATGTAATGAAAAAAAAATTGTTTCACCATGAAGAAGAAGTGAAGCTTTGCTCTGTGTTCCTACATAATTTTCCAGATTTGGGTAATGGAAGATTCAGGGACTTTACATGATACTTTGAAAACTAAAGATCATTGAGAGTGATTGAAATCTTTCAACCTTTTACATTTACTTCTTGATTAAGTATAAAGACTTCATATTAAATTGTCTTACAAATATTTTTATGGCTATTGATATGTATGTGAACTATTTCTCCCATTATATTACAATACTAACCTCTTCCCAATGTTTTTAACACATTATTACATTGAAATACAGTAAAACCCCTTTTATCTGAACCCTGTTTATTTGAAACCCCATCAGACTCAGTAAAAAAACACACTTAAGTATCTAACTAGCTTTCAGAGTTTAAAAGGACAAAAACTTGACAGAAATATCAGCAAAATGCATCAAGTCTTTCACTGTTATAGAGTCACGGTAAGATATCAAGATGTCCAAAACAGCATGCATTGGGGCAGAAGAAACACTTTGAAGTCCTTGTCATATCTGGAGAAAAAAATGTTTTCAAACTTGATTTGAAATTCTTGCTAGGAGAAAAGTCTGTGTAGGCTCAATATCCCATACGTAGTACACATTAGGATAGGGTAAAGCCTTGTTTGAGTGACTCTTAAAACTTAGTGTCAAAGTGGGCTTCTTACCAAAAATAACAACAGTAGAGTGTATGGAAATAATGCAGAAAGCTGTTTGAAAGTCTTCTGCATGTCTCTCTGATATTTTTTTAAGGTTATGCCGATATCATATTCACGATAAGATGTCAAGCTGTCAAAACAGCACACATCTTGGCAGAAGATCACTATTTTGAAGTTTATGCTGATATCATATTCTGCATCCTCTCAGGATGGTTACAGCTTCAGCTTCCGACACATGCTCTTATTAAGTGTGTATAGAGCATTAACCATTCTGGAGACCATAGGCTCATATTTTGGGAATAAAATCTCTGGGTCTAGGAAGTCTGCGTAATTGTTTGTCATATTATGGGTTAGGAAAACTAATATCTGATTCTTTTTAAACATTTTTGCCACAATTTTCCTAGCCATATCAAAATAAATGTTCTGGTACACTTTACTGGGACCATGTAGGGTACTTGAAGCCAAAACCTGAACTTTTGCGTTGTCCGAACTAACTTTAGTCCGGACGGGTTTGGATAAACAGGACTTAACTGTAGTAAACTTTTTCTCTTGTGCTACTCTTATCACAGTTAAGAATGGTACTGTTGAACAAGATGGGGAGTGATTGTTTTTTTTTTTCTTTTTTTTTCTCTTTTTGTACCAAAGCTTTAGGTACAAGCAGCAGAAAAGATGAAGAAGGTGAAGATAACACAGATGACAGGGTGAGGGTAAGGGTGACGAGGATAAAAATGAATCAAGATGCAGGGTCAGATGACAGGGAGAAAGAAGTCAATTTGTATGATACAGAACATAAAAGCCTTGAAGATGCAATAAGAGATCATTTAGAACAATCTGGGATCCAGGTGGAGGGTAAGTTATTTGCAAACATGGAAGCACATGTGAGACGAGGGACCTTAGGGGTCATACTTTTTTCTCATTTCACAAGAGTACAAAACACACTTTTTCTTCAGACCCCCTCCCCTAGTCCAAGAGCACACTTTGAAAAAAATATGAAAAGCGTTTTTCCTTTTGTTTTCTTTTTCTTAAAGCAGTGGCATTTAATCTATCTTGAAAAAGCATGCATGGTCCTTTTTTCTCCTATCTCTGCAATATATGTCCTATACTCCTTTGCAAATAATGCAAAAACGAATGACCCACTAAGGTGAGGTGAGGATTTATTTTGCAAAGTTATCATAAATACAGCTGTAGTGTTGTGATAAAAATTTTGTACAAGTTGTCAACAATTTAAACATGAAAATGTTTGCATGTTTCATAATTTTTTTTAAGCTAAGAACACCTTTAACACTATTATGGAACAGAAGTGGAGCCATATTGTGAAGGAAACTTCACAGTGTACATAGCAAAAGCTCAGAATTTGCCATCCTGCTGCTTGGTGAATCATTGAAATTCAAAAGATTAAGTAACTAATATTAAAAGTTTGCTAGTGAAAATATATTTTTCTGTCCTTGCTTAAGTGGCCTTTAAAAAGATACCAAATTTGATCTAAATTGTTGAGTTGGCTAACCACCTGACATGAAGTTGTAATTCAAGCCATAGGCTTCTCCCACATTTGTGGTCGCTTAGCATCATAAAATAACTACCCTTCAAGGCCTTAATGATTATTATTTGATTTTTTTCCAGGTGGTAAGATTGAATTAAAAGTGTTAACATATAAACCTGATGATTGGCCAGAAGCTGAAGACGAGACTAGCATCGCTATTCTTAGTGAGGAAGAAACAACATACTTTAAAAATATTGTCTCAGGTCTTTTAGTAAGTTCATTCTTTAATACTCTTTTAGAATTTTTAAAGTGCACATAGTCCTTCTTGTCGTGGATGTGCTATCATCTGCAAGTTTTTGTGTGATATAAATTTTCACTTAATATGCTCCAGAAAATCTCTTCAGTAGAGTTTATGAACCATCACTGATTTGTTGGGAAATGAAAAACATATAAACGATTTTGTTTTTGTTTTTTTGCTGTTTTTTTTTTACAAAATAAAAACACTGTAATTTATTATATCATGAACAAGGGTTCATAACTCACTGACCCCTTGCAAATTCCCAATGTGCATTTGGTGCTCATGACAAAATGATTTAAAGATGAATGATCCTTAAAGGTATGCCCATTTGTTCACAGACGGTAGCAAAAAGGGGATGAAAAAGGTAGTATGAACAAAACAAATGGCATCTTTGACAACAGTACACCAGAAACAGTGCAACTAGAATGCACATCAAATATCTATATTACAACTAATGGAATTAAATTTCATTTCCTGCTTCTCAGGGTCACCAAGGCCAGGTGGAAGAAGTCCGCCATCAAAAATTAGAGAATAATTACCGCTTCCATTGGAACTCTGACAGTCATAGAGTAAAAGACAGTGACAGGGAAGAAGAAACCTCACTTAACACTGCTTCATGATGTGTTACACCGCTACAAAATGTGTCTTTTTTGTCTTCTTTAATTTGTGTTGTTGTTGTTTCCTCAGAGGTTTGGGGTTTGAGGATTGAGTTTTGGAGTTTGGGGTAATTCATCATTAAAACCAATTTTTGAGCGAGTTAGTCTCCAGATTTTATCAACATGTGTTTCATTATTTTTGAAACCATCTTTGCATATGGAATTTAAGTATTGAAACATATATTAAAAAAAAGTTGACAATTATGTTTGGGGTTATGAATTCTCCTTACAATATATCTTTGTCATTTTTCTGTTTGTAATTAATCTTCTTGTGCCTTGAAATTATCCACTTTCAATGAACTGTAGATTTGGTGGAAGTACTTATTCCTTTCTTATATTTCCAGTACATGTTACTAAAATTTTACCACGAATTGTAACTGTTCAAAGAAAATTAGGAAATCTGACTTGGTTCAAAGTGTTTGTCAAATTCTGTAAGTTATTCAGTGAAAATCAATTTTGATGACAAGAACTTAGCTATCTATGTTGGATCAGTTTTTAATTGTAAGGTTTTTTTAGTTGCTTTGAATTATTTCGTGACTCTTTATGAGACTGTTGTGTGTTACATACATCCAGAGTGTAGCCAGCAATGCACATTGAATGCAATATGTTAGATAACAAACTTGTTTTGGGTTTGAATTTATGGTTTATTGGTAATATTCCTGTTTCATTTGTCTCATTTCAAATTATTTTTCTGGTCTTGTGACTTGTTCCTTTCTTTCTTCCCTTCGGTTTCTTTATTTCTTTTATTCCTTGTAGTTTGTTTCCAGAAGAATCTGCTCTCTGCTTCCTTTCAGTCCTCAGCTAGCCCATGAATTGAGTTAACCAGGGATGGGCCCAGGGATTTCTAAGTTCAAGGCACACTGAGTGCCATCCTGTGTGAGGGGTCAATGGAAATGAAATACTCTAAAGATGTGCTGTTGGCAACTGGAAAAACAGTGCAGGGTGGGATTCGGAATTTTCACTGTAGTGCTGGGTTATATGCCAGTGGATACATGTCAGCCATTATGTCATTTCAATACAGTGCATTGGGGGACTTTAAATTAAAACACAGTCCAAGGCTTGTTTAGCAAATTGCTATGGTTAGAAGCAAACTATTCGTGTTATCCCAAGTATGCTTTCCTTTATTTTAACTGTAATTGTCATCATCTAGTACATTAAGCAAACTAAAGAGAATTGTATTGAAAGTATTAATCCAGAGTATTCCAGAGAATAAAGTGAGGTATCTTTCCTAGAACTCTGAACAATTAAATGTTAGCAACTAACGATATTGAACTATCATTCATTCTACTCACACCCAATTTACCCTTGAGGGATATACTTTGTATCCGAAATATTTAGTCATATACTAAGTATTCTTCAAAATAAATATTTACTGATATACTTAGTATTCTTCAAGATAAATATTTTATTACTGCTTATCCTGTCTAGTACTCCTGATGAAAGGCTGTCCTGCAGAAGTCAGGCTGTGGGCCAGGAGAGGGGGGGGGGGGAGCAAAGTAACTTAACGTCAAGATGCCTCGCATAATATTTTTATCCATTTGACCAGTAGTCAAGTGGCCCAATAAAAGTATGTGACATTTGGAGGTGGAAGAATGACTTTCGTCCAAATTAAGAAATATTTTTTATTATATCATAATTATCTCTTATTCTATGTTATTTTTTACAAATGGAGAACATGTTTTGCCATTTTTTGGGGGTGGGTGGGTGGGGGAATTGCCCCACCCTTCTTCCCCCATTTTCCTATGGCAAACTGCCTTTTGGTGACAGAATCATTTGAAAAGTGAGTAGGCCAACCAGCTGACTGATATGGGTAACTGCTGTAATAAAATATCTATTAGCTATTCAGTTGACCTGAACAATTACATTACAAAAAAGTGAGGGACAAGTTTTAGCATTATGTAAAAGTGGTGGCCACCGCCTGACTGGCTCCCAAATTTGCCATACTGATTTTGACCCTGTTGTGGGCTGTGACTTACCTGTGGTTAATGTAACATTAATGCTTTCAGGTAGATCTATTTCATCCATTTTAAGAGAGTCAAAATCAAATTGCATATTTGATTAAATGTTGAAAGAGCTTTCATTGATTACTATACCACTGTTTTGTTGATATTAATGTGTCTTACTAAATAATATTAGTACTATCAACTTTTGAATTTCAAGTTGGAGTACTTTTCATCCTGTACTCAAATCGTGAAAAACGTTGTGTTTGTTAACAAGAGCTGGTATGTTATGTCAGACCATCACATTGTATCACTGCCATGTAATAGTATGCAACACATACATACACACAAACATATGCACATTGTACACACAGACCTTCATCAGGCTTGATGGTACTGGGCCAGTTGTTTGTACAGAGATATTCACAGCATTTGTGGTATTGTTAGAATATTTGAATTTTTGTGGGTCAATGCATTAATTTTGCACCTGGCCTCATCTGCAGGGAAAGTTTCATTGTTAAGAACATATGCAGTGACTGCAATTTGAATAAGTGTACACCCTCCCTCATGCATATTCATGTATGATTCTTTTTACACTGTAACAATATTTCTTTTGTTCATGAAGTTCAAAATTCATGCAGAAATACTCATTGGATTATTTCTAATATGCAATATATTTGTTCTGATGAATCATTGAAGACACTTTAAAGGGAAATAAAAGGGGATGGGAAAAACCTTTGCTGAAGTTTTAAAATAAGGCTGGTGCAACTGTTTACCTCCTTTAACTTTTAGTTTCTCTCCATCTTTGTTGTGTGTTAAAAGGTGCATGCATTCATTTCAGACTTTTTCAAATGCAAGTCAGAACTATTAAAAACCAGTCTGCATTCTTTACAAGAATGTCGTTTGGTGCTACTAATGACTCTAATTATACACCAAAGGCAATCCAGGTGAGATAACCTATGTATGGTGTCACAAATCTGTGGACAAATTCCTTCATGGGGGTTAAGACAACCCTTAATTTCAAATGAGATTAGTTACTCAAATTCAAGTTGGGTTGGCTGCATTTGCCCTACATGCAAGTATGAAGTACACTCTTCGTACTAAGTGCCAAATAGGTTGGAGTGAAATGGCTAAAACTTTTTAATGTTTAACTTTCACATGTATTTTCAGCCCTAACATTTTCCTTAGAAAATCTTGATTCTTTCATAGGTGTCTGGCCAGGGGAGCTGAGACAGGGGAAGAGGGAGGAGGGGGATGGGTGGGAGCTTCACAATTAGGTAATCATCTTTTTCAGTGGTAATAATTTTCAGAATGTATTTTTTCATGAGGGACAAATATAGAGGAAGGATGATAAGATAACGCCAGGTATGCATTTGAAGAAGTATCTGACTACTACTTATATAGAGTTACTTTATTCTGAAATTTTGAAGTCATTTTTCTCAGGAAAACTTGTCAAATAAAATGCAAATCAGCAACAGAACATTTCTCAAAATTTGAAATGTAATTAGAATGAAAAGTAACTTTAAGGGTATTGGAGAAAATTTTACAGAAGAGGAGTACCCCCTTAGGCCTGAAGTAACTTATGGAACAAATTCATTTGATTTATTAGCAGTTTGTTAATCGAGAAAGTGAAAACAGAGACAACTGATAAAAGTAAATATGTTAGTTTTGTTTTTGTTGTTTACAGGTTTTCTTTTACACTTAAAGGAATGTGGACTTAGTGTCATCTTTATGCTATGATTACCATTAGTCCCAGAAAGTCAAAGTGGGCATGGAGGGGGCGGGATACCCGGCTTGTGTCTTGTTGATACCAGTGCCGCTTACACGTAAACTGCCGCCAAGAACTCGCGTATGAAATTTGAACAAAAACAATCTCTGCTATCATATATCTTCCTTGGAAATGGTGTGAAGAACAAAGCATGAAAAAATGGCAAGAAATGAACATTTTTCCAATAATATGAGTTATTACAGGCCTCAGTTTGATGATGTAGGTAATTTACAGTGGGGCATATAGGAGGCGGCATCAAGGAGCCCCTTACTGGCAACTAAAATTAAAAAAAATAAAAAATAAAAATCAATTTTTCTAGTGTATGACCGTTCTCGGGAATGGAAGTGATACATTTTGGCATCTAACCCCGCTTCTGAGAACCAATATTTATGGGTATCGTAGCATGAAGCATGAAAGTCAATGGAGAACATACGTGCAATACAATATACGGTAATACCGCCAGTTCTGCAGGTAAAGACTAGCATATCCTGTGCCCAGCTTATATTTCGTAATTATCTGAGGATGCGTACGTATAATATAGTGCACTGTTTATTAGGTACATATAATGCAGAGCGGTGTAGCTCTCGAACCACTCGTCTTTAAAGGCAATAGGCCGTCACCCCAATCAGAGTTAGTATGCCCCGTCACTCTAGTTCATAAATGGCCTATTTTGATCATGTGACAATGTTTTTGTTAGTGAATTGTGAAATTCAAGGAGAATTTCTCCTTGCTTTACCTATTGTTTGTAATAGTTATGTTCAAAACGTCTTCAGAGGTGCTTGTAATGTAATAAGAGGAGATTTGCAAGAATTTGCTGATTTTTCAAAGCAAATTTTGGGGCGACTGCCCACTGCCTTTACACACCGTGACCGTCAGGCGCGGGAACAACCGTGCTCCCATTTGGAAAATCGAGCGCACAATGAAATTTTCCTACCTATAAAAAGTGGCGTCAGCACGGGGTGTAGGGGCGCATGCCCGGGGGCTGTTGTCGAAAAGAATTTATAATCCCAAAAGTTACAAAAGGCCTATAAGGGAGTGGGGTAAGGTTATTTTACTAGCGAACGATGGACGTATTTTAATTTTATACTGTCACAAGCCTTTCTTATTTGCCAAAAATGTGCGCCCTTTCATCTCCTCTTCCATATACTGTATGGCCTATATTCCTTCAACACTATTTCAAGCGTATATTGGGTTTATTCAACGGTAAATGTCTCACAATTATTGTTTTCCGTGCAAATGTGTTTATGGAGATACACAGATTCATAAATGCGAAGGAGATTTATTCGCTCTTCTCAGCCTTTAAAAAAATGATCAATTCAGAATGTCCATGAGAGTAGATATATTCGTTTGGAAACTGAAACGTGTGACTGCTGATCTGTAAGCCTATATAAGTTTACCATGGCCATTGATTTCTAGCGCAAAATTTCGGCGCTCTTCGCACACAAAATCAGGGGCGGATCTAGGGTCTTTTTTGAGGGGGCCCATCATGAAAAGGGCCCATCCCCAATTCTCTTAGTTCTCCAATACGTGCGACACCAATTTTAAAGTTTGGAACATATTGACAAACAATGAATAGGCTACACAAGAAACATCTCCAGACAAGAGTACTGGGCATGCACTCACACTCTCTTCTTTATTGAAAGATCGACGCCGTTTATCTCACATCAAAGCACAGTGATAGTACTGCACTTCCAGGGCCGTGGCCATAAAGAAATCCGTGGGGGAGGGGGGGGGGCAGTCCAGTTGCATCCCTAAGAGAGATGGAAATCGGGCAGATCCTTCCTTTGTCATCCCGTGCAAGGTTGCGGCATTGGATAAGGTTCTGATTGAAGGGTGACATTTATGTAATGAGGCTGAAACTGAAAATGGTGCCATCTTTAGCAAAGCTCTGAGTTGGTTATATTTTTAGAATCCTTATCAGTATTTAAGAAATATTTCTGTTTTTTTTTTGGGGGGGGGGGTGGTGTAAGGGAAAGGGGGCTGGTGTAAGGGAAGAGGTCATCGTCTAAGGGGAGGGAGACACCATGCTCTTAGAGAAATTTTTGTTTATGTAAGGTAGGTTAGATGCAAAATGGACTTATATTTGGGGAAGGCTTTAGTTTTATGATATGTTTAGAAATTCGTATGGTTTAGTGATTTTTTTCTCCAGGGTGTCTTTTGAGGGGACATTCGTCCACTTGCAGAATTTTTATGCAAGTTGGCTTAGATGCAAAGTGGTTCTACGTCAGAAAATAATTCGTTTGATAAACTTTATTTGAAAGAAATTAGGTTGTAGGAGAAGCAGATCTCTGTTTTACTCATCGTTTTAACTAATGAAACGTATGGTTTAATGAAATTGTCTTTTACAAAACAATTTTTCGGAAGGGGGCAGCACCGGAGGGCATAGTCGTATGAAGCGGGAGTCAAGTGGTCGGTAACCCCCTGATCAAAATATGTCATTTTTAGAGCAAAATTTATTTCAATTCTTTTTGACTAACAAGGAAAAATTTAACAGGAAACACCTTCCACCGCGCCCGAAATGTCTCTTCATACGTTTTGGCCGGAGGGGGACATTTTTTCGACGTCATTCATCTTTCGCTTTCTCTTTTCTTATCTACGGTCACTAGTCTCGATAAAAAAATATCATGTTATTCTAATGTCCAGCATATGTTACTCTGTAAAGATTGCATATTAAGCTATTGTAATGTCGTTCATGTGCGAAATAAATTTGAGCTTGGATTTGAATATTCCTTTAAAAGTGAGGATTCGTCAAGGAAGACGATGGGAAGAGGAGGGCCAATGGGGTGGCTGAGGTGAGCGACCCGGGGTTGAGCACTGGACGAAACCTTTTGCATTTCCTTTCACAGCCTAAGCCAGTTTGGAACAAATAGAATACTTCCATTAAGTCAAGTGATAATTAAGTCTTTAGAAATCTGGCTTGGAGAGTTGCGTAATACGCGAAACGCGAAAAATCTTTAAGTGACAAATGGTAAAATCTCTTCTCATTGCCTCTGGAGAGCATATTACATCAACTGTGGAGGCAACTGACCCCTATGAGGATAACAAGCATGGTACTCTGTCCACCGTCTGCCCGGCAAAACGGCTACACCTCCGTTGTAGTTTTTGGTACCTTACGACAAATACAAGGAAAACCCACCTGGACTGAGGTGAACTTTTCAGAAAACACCGTATACACTGGTTTTGAATGGCAAGGTTATCTGGTAGGGGGTTCTATTCAGCTATTGGAATCCCACATATGAAAAGACAACGAATGATTTTCTAATTTGGTTGTTCTTTCGACTATATATACCGTGGAATCTTGGGAAAGGATTGGTGCCAGCACTGATCCGCCCCATGCAATCTTCTTGTTAGTGCGAGAAAATTTCAATTTTAAAAAGGGCACATCTGGAATTTGAGGGGGTCTGGACGTGGCCGACCCCCTGGATCCGCCCTTGGAAATTATTAGCACACTGAATAGTAGATATGAACTACTCTGGCCCCAAAACTCCAATCACGTTAAGAGGACGGGGATCAAAGAGGTTTTCTTGTCGCAATTTCATACATGATTTGAAGATTTACAAGCTTTACAAACATATTCAAAGATATGTTCGGTCCTTGAAGACTGCATTTATTTAACATATTTGCAAAGAATAAACATTTAAATCGGTGCTTATTAGTTCTATATCCCCAGGCGCGTAGTTAAGGGCCGGGTGAAGGGGGCAGCCCCCCCCCCCCACAGCATATTTTTTGTATTTTTTAATGATTTTTTATGATATTGCTAGTAACTTGAAATAGAAAAAAAGGTTAAGATGTAACTAACAAGGCCTGGGAAGTGCCATTTCCAGCGATCTGGGAGGCATTTTCGGCCAAATTTTCTTGGCGCTTGGCGCCAACCTATGGTGGCGCTACGCTTAGATAGTTTGCCTACAGGCTTCGCCCACCCCTGGCAAATTCCTGGCTACGCGCCGTATATCCCTTTGTTTATACATACTTCATTCTCTCCTATTCTTTTGCAAGCCATATGAGGGAACCCTAGACCCCGCCCATTAATGATTGGTGCACATTTTGGCCACCACTTAAAAAAAAACATTTCGCAGCAGATCTACCCTAAGTGACCGATTCAGTTGCTCCCCCTTCCATGGATACGCCACTGATTTAGAACACTTTGTAATAAAATCAACTAGGTGATGACTCGACCAAAGGGCTAACAAAAACGGGGCGACAAGAAGAAGGCGAAGTTGAAGTAACGGGACAGTTTTTTTTTTCAGTCAACAAATATGAACGGGATAATTCCAAAAAGTTCGTAATGCGCAGACGTAGATCATGATGAGGGCACGTCCCACCACTTACGGTTACCGTTATTCATTTAACCGTCTTACACCTCAGGGTGTCTCATCTAGGGACCCTTGAAAATATGTACCAACCTCCTCTTTTATTTGATGGAGTTTTCGCCAGATGATTCGGAAAAACTAAGGTGTCTATCGTAATCGCAAGAATTATAATGTTCCATCACAGTATCTCCAAGTTTACTGTCTGTCGGTAATCAGTGGAAAGAGTAGAACGTTTACGACAAGTCAACTTTTGCTAAGCAAAACTTCGATAAAAATTTCCACAAAGAGGAGGCAACGGTTTTGATTGCCAGTGTGGAAATATTAACTTCGAGAACTGTTTGCCGTTCGACGCGTTCGTCCAAATGTGGCTTGGAATTCTTAGTAGCATCTTTACCGTCTACAAAAGCTGCCAGACTCGCATATCAGCGACACGTTTGATGTTAAGTATTCCCTTCCGGTCCTAAATACCACATCAAATCATAAACTACACGTTATACATCCGATCCGGCGAGAAAACAATCGATGTTTGGTTGCAAGAAACGGAAACGAAGTGGCATAGTTATTACTCTCTTAATCCATCAATATTTGGTCGAACGTCGATGGCGCAGGAAAGAAGAGATCTTTTTTCGGGAGCAGATGCTTCTTTTCTTCCGCTATCTCGTTACAGAAGTGTTTAGTACATGAACAGTTGTATCATACAGTCAATAAATAACTTGCCAAGTGCAATGAAGATGAATTAATTAGGTCTACATCAGGTGTCGAATGTATGAACGTAGCCTTCTATGAGTAAAATGCGGCACTGGCTTTACCTTGAACCTCTAATTCATGGTTAGCAAGTTCATATATATGCTAAACCAAGTGTCTCTAAGGTGAGCGATGTCATGGAGACGAACCCAAAGGGCGGAAAGGGAACCACCAAAAATATGTCGTTAGAGTTTTTTTTTTTTTTGTTTTTTTTTTTGTTTTTTTGTTTTTTTTTTGTTTTTTTTTTTTGTTCATGAAGGCTATTGCAGTAAGGTTAATTTTGTTGCCGTACGGGATGATTATTGAAATTACTATTATCTGTCTGTCTCTCTGAATTCCACATCCACAGTTCTTTAGGTTAGCTTTCCGGTAAAAGGAAAAGTTGTTCTAAACAGTTAAGTAAATTCCGTCACAACAAAGACAACAATCCCGCTCCTTATCACGAGCGGGGCTATAATTGTTTTTAGCTTTTCAGGCGCTATGCTGAAGTATGAACCGGACTTAACATGGTTGATAAGTAACGGAATTTAAAGAAAAGTGGGCGGAGCCAATTTATACACAATATATTAAAAATATACTACATTACTAGAAGAGATGGTTTATATTTTCATTTGATTTCTATCAGGTATTTCTAACTAATTATTTACCGTGCTTGAAAATGTTTTCAACTAATATAATAGTGTTCTTTATTATTTTAATATTATAATTAAGAATTACCGTAATAGATTACACTATTTTCAAGAACAGAAAGTTGACGCTATAAAGTTTTGCAGGAACACCAACATCTATAGCATGTATATGCTATCCGTGCTGTCCGTTTTATAGGCACTTTCTAAGTGCTGCGAAATAGCTCTTCCAGTGTTAAAAGTAGAACTTCAGTTTTTAGAGTGTACCTAATCTTTAATCTGTACCTAATCTTTAATGCGATCCAAAAAACTTCCACCTCAGCATTGCAGAGCTCCAAGTTCGCGCAGTACATAGTGCCTCATTGTCCTCACCATAGTTTGGTTTCTCTAGATCAGTGGTTCCCAACCGAGGGCGTTATCGACCCCGGAGGCGTTTGCACAAATCAGGGGGGGGGGCGATGAGCGCTAAAGGGGCGGCAGGGGGCGTTTGGAGGAAATGGGATACTCAATTTAAACTAATGCTTTACAAGATTCCAAAAGCTTCTCTAGCTGAACTCACAAATTGGTTCGCACAAAAAGGAGATGAATGGAGTCAACAAGTTGAGTAGGGCTAATATTCCCTTCCCAGATGCCACAAAATCGCATCTACTGTAACAGTGTTTAATTTCAATTTTCCCTGCAAGGACCCTCATATTCCCATCAATGACAGTGAAAGCGGTCACCGAAGGGGTCATAGCTAAAAATAGTCTTTGAATGTACTTTTCTTCCTTGCAGTCCATAAACATGACGTACTGACAGAAGTGACAATTGTAGGTAACTGTCACAAAAATAGATAACTTTGGCAATGTACTATGAAGTACTTTGAAATGTTTTCAAAAATGCAGTTTTTCGGTGCTCCAGTTTCTGCTTTCTCATTATTTCGACCTGTTGGACAGCTTGATTGGCACAAGTTTTCCAATTCCCCATGCCACCTCTACTATCTTTCTTCCTCCCGTGACAGGACAAGCCCCTTTCATCATCAAAGGGATTTTCCGTTATCAATTATTGAGATACAAACTGGGGTTAAGGCTGATTTTGCAATCTTTTTAGTTTGTATTTAAGGTTATTAGGTAATCGGAAGATAGCCAGAATTTGACTTGCCCGCGCGGCGCAATGGGCGATGTTGAAAAAATGAAGGAAACCAAAAAACGAAAAAAAAAAAAAAAAAAAAAACGGCGAGAGGGAGGGATGGGAAGTTGGCCGAGTGGGAGGGGGTAGGGATCTAGGTCTCGGGGATGAGTAATGACGGTGGAATCCGCAGCAGAACGGACGGCATATTTATTTTATGCAGGACGCATCGGCAATAAGCCCCCGAAAAGTCAATCAAAACCTTGGATATTAATGATGTCATCTCGTCTGGAAACAGTGTTCCGGATTTTTTCTCCTTTCTCCTTTTTTTCAACTGATTATGCCTTGGGGACTGAACCCTAGCCCTTTTTTCGAACCCTAATCCTGATTTTGAAACAAAATAATTAAATCCCGAAAACGTATTGGTTGTCAATGTCATTTTCACTCGGAGGGCGGGCCGCCCTTCCAGGGGTGGCGCCAGGTGGGGACAGGGAGCAGGTGGGCCATACCCACCCCCCGTCGGGGAATTTTTATAGTTTGTCGGGGAGTCTTAGTCGTTACGATAAAGCATGCAGTCCCCGAAGGCGACAGTCGCCCCACCGGGTTACCTGTTTTTTGCTCTCAAGAGGACAACTTCCCTAATAACAACCCCAAATTTTCGGCACGCAATGCGCGCTATAGGGTCAATCTATTTTCTTCAATATTTCCATTCCACATAGCTAGATAGCACAAGTCCTGTCCACTTTACCAAGTAGGCAGAGTACACAGCTTACGTAGAGGTCGTAAATTTCATCCCATATGGCAATGCCTAGTTGCTGTTCTCTAATGTGTGTCATGCTGCACGGTCAGTTGGTGAGCGAGTCCAGGTGGTTTCGATACAATTTATGTTATCCCCGATACGATCTTCAACCCCTACAGTTTTCTTTCTTTCTTTCTTTTTGTTTTTAATAATCACATATTTTTTTTTTTTTTTTTTGTGGAAGCTTACCAAAAATTTTCGCCCGCTTCGCGCGCTTTGCAGTTTCACAATTCAGATTCAAAAGAACGATATTAGTGCGCAACTTGGCTCTTGAAGTGTTAAGTGATATTATGCAAAATATGCCCTGCAATGGCATGGGATAGTTAGGCTCCTTCATATCCCTTTTACCTTGCACCCCCTCAACATAGTGGGTTGTCGGAACTTGGGGTCGCTGGCATAGCCCGGCTCCCGTTCTTCTGCCACCCATGGTTGGTTTACTTATTTTGGCTTTCAAAAGGATCATCATTTCTGGGATAAAACCCACGATTTTTGATACGCTTTGACGACTCTTCCTCGGTTCCGTTACCTATAGCTAAATGTAGTACAATGTCATCTCATTTCCGTAAAACTAGTTAATGACTGTTCTCTTATGTCTGCCGTGAGGTACTGCTAGTGACCCGAGGAGGGAAGTAAAATGTAAGTTATGTCTGATAGGGCCCACCTGCCCGAACAATTGACCTACATAAGTTTTAAACAAGTACAGATTCTCCGCAGTGTAGGCTTACCCAAAAAATTTCGCGCGCTTCGCGCACTTTGCAATTTCACAGTTTAGATTACGGATAAAAACGGTAAATCTATATGTTCCTCTAGTATATACAAATTTTATGCAATATATCCAATGGCATGGTGTAGCACAAAGGTTTTCTTCAAATCCCCCCTCACCAACCCCTCGACGGCATCGGGGTTTCTGGTCGCTGGCCTCCCCGTCTGGGAATCTGGCCCCCTTCGGGCAAATCCTGGCGCCACCCCTGAGCCACTCTAAAAACTCTTGTGGAGAACACTGGGATCTAGTATAAAAAGAAGCACCATTTTGCATCTAAGCTCTTCGAGACAGCAAAAAAATTTCAGAAGGGGAGGGGGACAGCCCTGCCCTACCCCTTCCCCAGGACTGCGGTTAAAAATGGGGACGATGAGTCGACTTTGCCTCCCCCCCCCACACACACACACACCAAAAACCTGGCTACGCCCCTAGTTAAAGAGTCGCCATCTCAAAAGAGTGTCAGTTTCATAAATCCCGCACTGCTGTTTTGCTACCCTGGGTCGAACCCACACGTAAAAACGATGTATGTCACTGTAGGTCTACCCTTGTATTTCAGCATGTTTGTTTTGTTATCGTCGTTTCATCCATAGCAATAGTAAGCTATAGACAAGGGGGGGGGCGTTTGCCCATCCTCATTTGGTGAAAGGGGGGCGTTTAGCTGGAAAAGGTTGGGAACCACTGCTATAGTTAAATAGTAGACCTAACCAAAGGACCAAGTGGCACAAGACATACTGTGCATATCTTACATGGTTTTTCTTTAAATCGGATCGCGTGGAATTTTATCCTCATTTACATACCGTCCCGATAGTTGTTGTCTTGTACTTGTTGGTCGAAAGCCTACAGTAAATGACTCGGGATACCTAATCGTAAGACAGATGGGTGCGTACGAGTCCCCAGTATTAGGTACATCTGTTTTGGCTCTCAATGAGAACAGATTCTTCTATGTATCCCTCAAAATTTAAGCGCGCTTTACGCGATATGCAAGTTTACAATCGGATTTTCCGACAGCACACTGAACCAGCACTAAACTCGGTATAGTAAGTTTGTATATTGTTCCAAATATACTGTGAAAGACTTTAATTGGTCATTGAAACATGGTATTAGGTCTTGATTGGACAAATGTGGTACGGTGACTAGTTCAGACACGTACCATATTCGGGACTAATTTTTGTGGTATTTTCTAGCCCCTCCTTCGTCGAGGGAGCTAAACCCGTGTTAGAAAATCCTAACTCCACCACTCGCCCGAAAATCCCGCCCCGTCAAAGTTTTAACCCTTCGGCGTTCACAGTGTCAAACTTACCATCACAAAGTGTGCCCCACCCTCTTTTGTGAAACCCTGGACCCATGCCTGATAACCATTGGCGTACAGGACATGTTTTCTTTTGGCTGAGCCGTTTTGCCCGAACAAAACCTACATTCCCAGAAAAATTGCCCCATTTTCCACAGAAATATGTCCGAGATATAGGTTTGCTCGAGTCGGATGGGAGGGGACTGCATTCTCCCTACCCCGGACTCATACGGCCTATGGATACAACTCAAGCCCGCACGTAGCTAACCTTGTACGCTCTTTTCAAATTTGTGTGTAATGGCTAGTTAGCTAGTTAGATGAAATTTAACGACACACCAACACAAATGTGTTATATAGTGTCAAGTAAAGTTTAAATACGGTGCAAGTCCTTCCCTTTAGTCGCCTCTTACGACAGGCGGGAAATACCTTGGGCATATTCTACAACCCCCAGCCCACAGGGGGCAGTGTGTGTAATGGCCGTTTGGGTCTTAGTGCAGTTGATTTAGTGAATAAGGTTGTGAAGTACACTTGGAAACATCGAGTATCCTATGTATTATGCCACGCTGATTACGAATAAACACCGACGGGGTTCGCTTTCTCACTTTTGAGTGGTGGTCAAAGGGTGACAGGGCAGGTATCTACTCAATAGCTCCCAATTCTGCTGCCCGGCAGCCGGCCAAATTTAACGTCCCCACCCTTTAGACGAGAGAATATCCCGAGTCTTAAACTTCGCTCCCCGGAGGGCCGGGAGGAGGATTTCTGCCCAACACCACCACCAGACAGGTGTGAACGATGAGACCTTTTTGCAAATAGGGCCAGCTAAGTAGTTCAGTATAGCTCACTCAAGTTAAGTGTATTTCAATTTAGGGGGTACCACTCATTGAAGAAGTTCCTCCGTCGAAAATGTATTTTTACAAAATTTAGATTTACTGCAGGATTCGGAGAGGGCCGTAGCCTGGGTGAAATTTCAAGGGGGGGGGGGGCAGTTCATGATACTACCTAAGCGGAACACCAAATGACATACCTACAGATAGTTTACACCCAGGAGGACCCTTCCTTTTTCACCTGTGCATGAGTGTCATCCTGGGGAGGGTATTGAAGGGAATGGGTACATGTAAGGCCTGGCTTAGGTGCAAAGTTGTGCTATTAATTTGCAAAACCTTGAACTGGTTCTACCTTCATAAGTTGTCCTTAGCTAGTGGTATTACTTTTTGGTTGGGCGTAAGTCAAGAAGTGCTACGAGAAGGGGATGACACTCTATAATCTTTGAGAAATTTTTGTCTTTGTGAGGTGGCTTGGATGTAAAATGGTGTTATCTTTGGGAAAACTCTTTAAAGAGTTGAATTGGTTATATGTTTAGGAATCCTCATAATTTAGCAATATTTTTCTATTTTAATTGGGTGTAATTGCAGAGGTGTTGCCTCAAGGGAGGCAGGCGCGGATCCAAGGGGAGGGGGGGGCTTCCTCGGGCTCAGCCCCCCTTTTTCGCCCCATCAACAATAACAAATACGCGAAAATTGGCATAATGTTAATCTAGGAGAATATTCAAGGGGGCTATCAGCCCCCCCCCCTTTCGAAATGTCTGGATCCGCGCCTGGGAGGGATGACACCTCTACTCTTTTAGAAATTTTTCTTTTTCTATGAGTTTTCCGGGATCTAAAATGGTGTTCTCTGATGAAGCTTTGGACTGATAACATGATTTGAAATCTTAATAATTTACTGAATTTTCGGCTGTGGCATGGCATCCCTAAAAGGCTGCTACCCGGTGCGGGTTTCTCCATAGCGCTCTTAGTACGCCACTGGGAGAACCACGATCGGTTCGCCTGTAACCGTAGCGTAAGCTGGCAAGAAAATGTTCGGTCGAAATGTCTCCCAGATGGGGGAAGTGACACATTTTAGACCTTAAAATTACATCTAAATGTTCTTTACTTTTAGATTTAATGCTTAAGAAACAAACTAAGATTTCAAGCAGAAAGTTAGATTGATCTAAAGGGAAAATGCAGGCACCCCAATCTTATGAGTGTACCCGGGTATCCTATATTATGAAGTGCATTTGAGGATCATGTTACAATGTACGCTTCTCACTGAGTTGTGAAATTCACGTATAGGGTAACTCCTTGCAGTTACTTTGAATATGTATTATCAATATTTGAAAAAGTCAAGAAAGATACTTGGAGTGAAATAAGAGGACATTTGTGAGATTAAGCTGTTGTTTCAAAATAAGTTTGCGGCGACTGCTTACTGTCTAAATGTAAAAGAGTGAATTTCACTCTTCCACGATTGCCTACAGTGACCACTATTTCTTCGAGTGAAAATTTCACTCTAGTGGTAGTTCACTCCTAATGAGTTAATCACCACTCCGGGTAGAGTGGAATTCCATTCGAAACAGAGAGTGGTCACTGTAGGCAACCGTCGAAGGGTTAAACTCACTCTTTTACATTTAGAGAGATATGCCCATTAAATTTAAAGTTTCTTTACCAGCTCATTGAGTTTAGCTGATAATTAAAGGTAATCATAGGCTATTTTATCTTTAGCTAGCGTATTGGCTGGTGCATTCAAGGTTGTATCTTGTAAGAGGAAGACGGTTCATTCTTCAGGGGTAGAAACCCGAATAAGAATGCATCCACGGCGGGGTCCAGGTACGGGGACCTAACGGAAAAATTGGGGAAAATGGGGACCCTTATGTGCAATTTCCCTGGTTTGGGAGCCTTGAAATCATAATTTGGACAGTAAAATTTTCAGCATTTCTGCATGTTTTTCTCAAGTAGGGCAAGTTTCATTTACAAATTTGGAAATCTCAGGGGGCAGTTGTCCCCCTGCTCCCCTCATGCTGCGGCCCTGCCATGGATTTCCAGGGGTGGGTGATTTTCTCAGATCCCCAACTGTGCTACAGAGATGAGGGCTATAAACCTCGTGCACCGCTTCAACATTTTGGGCGCCACCAAGGTGGAGGAAATAAAAATTTTGAGTTCTTGTAGCTGAAATCTTCGCGGTAAGTTAGAAAGTTGAAAGTCATTTATGTGACCAGTTTGCCGTAAGGGACAATTTTTTCTAGGGGCAGGACCGACTTTGTCCAAGAAAGCCCAGACAAACCGAGAAATGGGGGTAGGCGGTTGCAGCCCCCTGGAGTTGCGGCAAAACAAATTTCTCGAGCAGAATGTTGGAAAAACTCTTGAGCAATTAAAGTGCACTTGCAGTCATTATAGCTTTCAGTCGTTTCCCAAGTCTAGTTCAGCACTGAGTAACTTTGATATTCCCCGTTTAGTAACCAAAAGGGCTGCGGAAGGTTTAATACAATTGTCATTTACTGATTTGATGATCTTAGCTACTCAACGTAAAAGAAATTATGTATAGTTTTACACAAAGAAGAGAGAGGGGGACTTTTCGAAGATGCTATCAGGATAGACATTGCCCTGAACCAAAGTACTAGGGGAACCATGTCCTCAACCCATCCATATTTCCCGCTGTTGGAGAAACCCAATCAAATGCGACCTTTACTTACGGGGAGTTTCCAACAAAGAAAACTTATTTTCGATCGGGAATAAACTAAAAAAGGATAAAACGAAAACAAACTTCTGAAAATAAAAGAAAGTCGGAAGTGAAGACCCACAACTTGGTAGAAGTTTGATGGTTTTATAATAAAAACATTTGATTGGCTGCATTACCAGAAAGACAGGACCATAGATAGCCTGGACGAAATCCCTGGGAGGCAGTTCATGACCGTATAACGCGAAGTACCAAGTGGCGTGCCAACAGATAGCTGACACCAGGGAAGACCCTGACACCAGGGAGCGCCATCCTGAGGGAAGGTGCTGAGGGGAGGGGTCATGTAAGGCCTGGCTTAGGTGCAAATTTGTGCCATCGTTTGCAAAACCTTGAACTGGTTATATCTTTACAAATTGTCATTATTTAGTGATTTGGGGGTGGGCTGGGGGTAAGTCAAGAGGCTCTCTCTATAAGAGAAGGGGATGACTATGACACTCTGTACTCTTTGAGTAACTTTTGTCTTTTGAGGTGGCTTGGATGCAAAATGATGCTGTTTCGGGGAAAGCTCTTTAAAGCGTTGAATTGATTATATGTTTAGGAATCCTCATTATTTAGTGATGGTTTTTCTGTTTTGGTTGGGTCTTAAAGCTTTGGACTGATAACATAATCTGAAATTTTTATTAGCCTATGTATTTTCGGCTGTGGCATGGCACCCGTACAAGGCTGGTACCCGGTGCGACGAGGGCTTCTCCCTAGCGTTCTTAGTACGCCACTGGTGGAACCACTATCGGCTGGCGCGTAGCCGTAGCGTAGAAAACAGGAAAATATTCGGTCGAAATGTCTCCTAGATGGGAAAAATGACACATTTTAGATCAGAGGCGTGGAACCTTTTTTCTTTGACGGGCCGTTTTGAAGGTCATAATCCACTCGCGGGCCGCACACACAGAAGGTGCAATAAGCTTCTCTCATAGGGCGCAGGCCGATGGGTCCCAGTGAGGTGTAGTCTAGGGGAAAGTCTAGGCAAAAACTGGGGACGAAGTACCCGTAATTTATAGCATTTGTAACGATTTATAGCAAACAGAACATTCATCCACTATCTTTAAAAGACATAGAATGTGCAAGGCTACACAGACCAGAATTATTACAATATGACCATTTATCTTTTAACTATGTATGAAATAATAATGAATGGGCGCATACGGTAGTGTTTTTAAACCAACTTTATCTTTTCCTCAGGTTACATTGCAAAGTTGTCCACTTTCTAACGTTTAATTCACTCTTTGAAGAAGCAGTCTAAAACCCCTTCCCCTTCCTGAAACAAACGGAATACTGTAGATACAACAACCCCACTGAGTTTCGTACTCTACATGATAGACCTGCACATGTGATGATGTAATTCTGTATAATGTAGCGGATTGTAGCTTATCTGCCACGCAAAGCTTCTATATATTCCGTTACCTCCAAAAGTACAAGGATTCTGCACCTGATTTATGTATAAAAAACGGTCGGTATGTTACACTGTAAATGCGGGGTTTTAGCAACATACTCGCAGAAGATTTACGTCAAATACCCTAAAAGTGGTACTGTAGAAGCAGGATAAACGGTTGGCACCCTGTGCTAAAACCAAAATTACTTTCAATTACTTTTCAAGTGATTCTGAATTTACATATATGAATTGCCTCGCGGGCCGGATGAAATGGTCTCGTGGGCCGCATACGGCCCGCGGGCCGGAGGTTCCCTACCCCTGTTTCAGATCCTAAATTTTGCAGCTTTTAGTGTCCGTACTTTAAGAAACAAGTTTTAATTTCAAGAAGAAAAGTTAGATTTGATTTTAAGGGAAAATGCAGTAGTCACCCCAATTTGAATGAGTGTACCCGGGTATCCTATTTCATGAGAGGCTTTTTGAGGATCATGTGACAATACACGTTTCTTACTAAGTTGTGAAATTCACGTATAGAGTGACTCCTTAGTTTACCTTGAATATATGCAATACTTATAGTCTTACATAACAAGAAAGATACTTGAAGTGAAATAAGAGGACATTTGCGAGATCATGAAATTTTGCTGTTGTTTCAAAACAAGTTTGGGGCGACTGCTTATGCCCTTAAAATAAAAAAAATTCTTTGCCATCTCATTGAGTTTAGCTAATAATTAAAGGTTATTATAGTAGGCTTTTTACCTTTAGCCAGCATATATGCTAGTGCATTCAAGCGATGTATCTTGTAGGAGGAAGATGGTTCATTCGTCAGGAGGAGAAACTTGCATAAGAATGTATCCACGGCGGGCGTCCGGGGAACTCCTCAGTAAAATTTGAGGAAAAAGAACCCTTGTTTGCGATTTCCCATGTTTTCGGGGCCTGGCGATCATAATTTGGACAATGGAATTTTCAGCAATTCAGTATTTTTCTCAAGTAGGCTAACTTTCATTTACGATTTGGAAATATCAGGGGGAAGTGCCCCCCCCCCCCGCAGGCTACGGCCCTGAAAGTTCAGTTTTAAAGGAGCTATAGAATCCCCCATAGTTCACATATCCCCATAGTTCTAAATCCAGTTGGTGACTGTACTTTGATTGGCATTCATTCAAACAATAATAGCATCACTCTCTTTGGTAATGATGACTTGGACAGTCAGTTGTGTTCCTGATTAGGCACATACAGTTTGTTTTTCAATATTGCCTGGAGCAGTTGAAACTGAGACTACTGTTTCTCTGTCTTGGAAATGTTCTACTTCTAAACAGTTGCTTGTGTTTAAAGCGGAGGCGGGGCTAGGCTAGAAATTAGGTTAGTTGGGAGAATTGTTACTGTCTTGGATAAACTTAGAGGGCCTTTAAAAAGCACCATTCCAAAAAGGCTACCAGATAAAATGCCTTTTGCAATGCAATCGTTCGTTTTTTTTTTTCCAGATTCTTTTTTTCTGTCTCCCCAATCTACTGCACAGTCCAATGTCTAACTTTTACTGATGTTGACACCTGCAGAAAAGTATATACTATTCCACCATCGGTCGATTCACTATGATATCTTACACCACTTAAGACCCTTGAGCCTAAAAAATTCCACTCCTTTCATTTTACCATAGGCCAAAATTTGACTTTAATTAGGCTACCCGTAGTACAGCTCCACGCTTAGACGCATTTTAGACAATAAAAATGCTCTTTGGATCTACGTTGAGTGATTACAGCCTTCATGAACCATGTACGTGCAGCCATTATTCCCCGTCCCCTACCCCTCCAGTACGACCCAAAACGTTTTGTCCTGTTTCATGTTCGATGATAGTATGGTTCGACCATCCCTTCTTCCCTAAAAATGGTCAGTGTCAAAATAAAGGACAATAAATTATGTACCCTTAATTCTGCTCCCCCAAAGTGACTGGATAGTATGTGGTATTCCAATGAATCCGTGTACCCAGATAGAACTTTTAGGGAATCTCTAGTCGTTTTTGCACAACCTTCAGTCCACTGTCATTTTCCTTTCTAAACTAGGGTTTTTTCATTGGGGCGAATTTTGTCTGGATTCGATACATGATATGATGATAAAGGGCCGGATACGTCCTTTTGACACCGGTTTCGGTTATGTGTCGGATCCAGGTTGCTCGACTCGACTGGAGCATTGTCAAAAAATATCGCAAGTCTGGTTGAGACTAATTGGTGGAGACGTCAAGGACAGCGGTTTGAAAACATCGTTGAGCTACGTCACCGTCGTCACTAAAGGTATGCATATTCATAATCAACTGTGAGTAAACTCACGTCGGCATGCTTTCAAAGTACACAACAATGAGTGGAGATGACAGGCAATTGCTGACAATCATAATTATGAACGAAAACTCAACCACAGAAGCCTCGACTGAACGACGCGCACACAGCTTTACCTCACGTCTTCCGTGCCATGACCCGGGCTTCTTTGGGCCCCGGGGAACTCGATGACTTGCGTTAACAATCCATCCACCGTTCTTGACGTCAGTCTTGAGCGTAAATTAATGCTTACATCCGGATCACTGTGTGGGCTCAATGAATACATCGGTATCTGTCAAAATGAAACAATTGGGTTTATCGTCAAGAATAATTATTAGGCCAGTTGGGTTAAGCCTAACCAAAGAGTTGCCATATCATTTGCTACAATAGTCTAACCACTTTTTCAGCCTTGAAACGATCTTGAAAGGAAAACTCTGGAACTCAAAGGCTACTAGACGGACCTAAAGACTAGCATTACGCTAAAATTTTTTGCAAGCAAAATTATTTGCACCTTTGGAACTTTTAGATGTTTCCTTGAAAATGTGGACAGCGAAATCATTTCTGAAAGTGAACGCCTACTAAATCTTCCCAACCAGTAAACCATGCAGGCCATCAATAGTGTAGGCTACTGTATGCCATCCTAATGTCATGGGACAATTTTTTAGTTTTTGTGTTAGGGACCGGCAATATAAATATAGCAAGCAGTAAATAGCATACCTCTCTGTTTTAACACGTGTTTCTAAATCTTGGTAGTTATTTCTTCAAGCTATGGGCTATTTTAAACTAGCTTGTTGAGGTAGGTATACAGCATATTTTAGCTCATATTAATTACCCATGGCGCCATTTCGTATAGAATTTTTGGAATCCATGGCATCTCTTCAATTCCTTTATAATTTAACCAATGAAATCCTGCCAAAATGGAATTCTGTTGGTATGAATCGCCACACCTGCAGCTGCAAGTGATTTGCCAGTGTGCAAGAATAGCTTGCACAGCCGCCCGTACTTCCATCTTATAAATATCATACAGCCGGTAAGGTGTGACAAACTGACCACCAGGGTATAACATCCGAGGGGGTATCCTTTTGAAGCCGAATAAATTTTTACATCACTTTCCATTTGAGACGTCGTAAGGCGGGACCAAAGAAATTGTAATTTGGACGTCCCCTTTTCAACTGTTTAAATGTAAAGCTGCTCTTGCTTCAAATCAAAAATATTTAGGATTTACTCCCTTGTATCTACATTTCCAATTTATCTGTACTTTGTTTGACATAAATAAACATTTAACTTCAAACATAGCTAAGTTTAAGTAGGCAAGTGAAATTTTACCGGTGCTGTGGCAGAGTGGATAAAGGCGTTAGCATTAGAACCGGAAGGTTCCTGGTTCGATCCCCGGCCGGATCAAAGTAAGGTTGGTTTTTCATTACACACACACACACACACACACACACACACACAAATATATATATATATATATACCACCATGCTATACGGTATATGTATATATATATATATGTATATATATATATGTATATATATATATATATAAATATACCGTATAGCATGGTGGTACAATGAGTTGGTCACTTAATTAATATGCGTTCCGTGTAGTGTATGTGACATACGTTTTGTACGTAGTGACTGACTAAAGGTACCGACCGACTCACGGTACCCCCGTGTATATATATATATATATATATATATATATATATATATATATATATATATATATATATATACCTAATTGTGGAATAGGGGGAAATTTTTGCTGATAAAGTCAACGTTAGGGGGGAAATTGCCGTTAGGGGGAAAATTTGCTTTCCCCTTGGTTAACGTTTTCACACACTATTTCTATGGGAATACGTAACTGTATGGTAAGTTCCTTTATAGCAACACGTAATATACGCATTACTTCAATGTTTGACCAAGTTACGGGGGGGGGGACACCTATGTGTTAACATGTATGGCTGAGGGGCCATTGAATTTACGTACATGTATATATTTTACTTATATATATATATGCTTATGTATTTTATTGTTTTTCTTTCCCCTTAACGTTGTTGTGATATACAAATTTCCCCCTAATGTTCAATCCAGTGGAATATATATATATATATATATATATATATATATATTGATTGATTGATTGATTGTTGGTGGGAGTGTCTCGGAATAAAATTTGTTGAAAGAATTCTGACTGCACTTAACAGAACCTGTCACCTGACAAACACATGTTGGGTAAAGAAACTACCCAGGTTGGTCAACAACTTTCACATGTTGGTAGTTTCCGGACTGTTGGGTGGCAAACGTGCCCGGCAGTTTTGAGAGTGTGTCTAGTATAATGAGACAAGGTGGGATAGTTTGATAAAAAGTAATAGCAGTAAGACAGAAAAAGAAAATCAATCTTACAGCGACACACCACTATCTTTCACTGAGAATGAAAACGTCAGTTGTTCTTTTTCTAGCCTATATATCCAAAAATATTCCCTCTTTTAGAAGTTACCTTCTGCTGTGCTTAGTTGCACTTACACTAACGACTCTGCAATTTTTATAATCTCAAGACATACGAAGGACTATCAAACAGCCAAATGGAACAAAACAACCCTTCATGCCTGTAAGCAGGTCATCTAACTGGAAGAGTCGATATTCCAATTCGAACGAAACTTGGGGTAGAACTTCTAACATTTGAGTTACTTATAGTGTTTAATATTTCACACTCTATGTTAAAGATTAAACATAAATTGTGAAATGTTAAGTGAAATATTAAACACTATCAGTGTTCAAAAATAATCATGTGATGTTTAAACTTGAACATTTTAGTTAATAAACGCGTCCCTCACTACACATAGGAAGTGCGTTAATGTATTAACTTCACAGTTTAAAGAGTTAATTGTGTTTACAGTATGTATTTTATTATTTTGTCTTCAGCATTAACGCCCGATTTTTGTATCCCCAGATGTCTTTTACCCCCTCTCCACCTCCCCAAAATATTCATAAAACATAATCATGACATGATGGGTCTTACACTTTTCCAAAATAAATTAATGACTCATTTCATCGTTTATTTTAGTCAATTATATTTAATGGCCTATCCTCTCTGTATTTATCATCAGATAGGTCTATCGTTACAATCCAACGTAGACAGTTGTGATAGGCTACTTTTTAGCCCCAGTAGGCTACTTCGCAATGAGTCGATGGTAGGGTAACGTCACGAGTCAATGCCCTCGCAAAGTCAAGGCTGACTAGAATCGAGTTTACGTCTATTTCATTCATACACTCCTTATTCACCTGGGAGCCTTTTCGCATACCGTCGAACACGGTCGAAGGCAGTGTACACACACGTTAACAGTGGAAATGAAATCAAAGTGTTAGTATTTTCAGAAAAGGACAGCAGTAGGCCTATAGACCAGTCTACATGCCACTCATGGAAATTTAGGGACAGTCAAGGACCGAATGGAGTACTACTAAAAAATTTAACTTTTTGACTTATTCTTAAAAGGCCCTCTATCCTTTCTCAAAATTTTCACTTAAGGGGGGCATTCTACTAATATATTTACCGCGCAATACCATAATAACCAACATTAACAGCAGGCACCTTGCAGATTGACATACCATGCAACTGACAGGGACAACTATCTTTTTCGGCTGAAGAGAAAACTGTTATGAAGTATTTTTCTAATCCTCATGGACAAGGAGAAAAGACGGAATTTTGGATGATGTTCCTATGTCTGTAAGTCGATTTCACCTATTACCAATTTTGTGGTTAGGCCTATTCTCTTTCTTTTTCGTATAACAATAACATTAGGGACCTATATTTATATTTTACTGCAAGCAACACACGTATATGCATGCCGTAGGGGATTGCAGATGAATTGCTTAAACAGTTTGTCAACTCCGTTATAACACTACCTCCGCTGGTATCTACGACTCCGTTCGTCGCCGACTCTCGATATCAACTCCCGATCCTGAATTTAAGTGCGTGGGCGGAATCACGGAAGTTAAAATATGAGAAGAATGTGTACATTGTCAAACGCAGTTTACATTGGACGACTGCGGAAGTGGATAGACATGCATGCGACTCCGTGCACTCTTTTATTATTACTTTTCGTCAGTCCCTAGCAACGTTGTAACTAAGCAAAGTGAAACAAGTGTAAATGAGAAGCAATTAGACTTTGGTCCGCAGACGAGAGGATCGGAAGAACGAAGGTTCGGGTTTGGTCAGATCGCGTGACTCTGTCGGGAAGACAGACTGCTTGACGAATTCGTGAAGCCAGCTGAAGATTGGACCGATTAAAGAAGATTTGAAAGCAAACATAACCGTCTGGGAGGAGAAATAAGTCTGGTTAATTGAAAACGGGGAAATTGACAAGAATAAAGTGAACAGACGGTGACGATAATCTGGCAGGGCTTAGACCTATATCTGTTTACTGTGTGGATTGCAGCAGGCTTAATGGTACAAGGTAGCAAGGCGCAGTGACTACGGTACATAGGTTTCCTATAGGGTTAGCATAATGCACATGAAGCGCGGATCCAAGGGGAATTCCCCGGCCTCAGACCCACAGCTTTTTTCTCTACTATTTTGTGTTTTAGATGATCCCTAGGCTGCACCACAAAGTTGGTTCATCTCTATCCTAAGGCGTATGGGATATCTTTCTGGGAGTTGAGCCCTTTTTGCCCAAATAAAACCTGTATTACGCAGTAAAATTGTCCGAGTTTTTCCCAAACAAACAGGTTTTGCCCTAGCGGCGGGGGAGGCTGCAACCCTATGCCCCGTGACTCGTACGCCTATGCCCTTATCCTGGATGTCAGATGTCAGGGAATTACATCCACTTCGCATTATCCACTCTCCGGGATCGGGCTTCGCCGTCATAATTTGAGAGCCCTACCCCCTTTTTTGTAAAATGCTGGATAGCTGACCAATGTAGCCCTTTCAATTATATCGTATTCAGATAATTACACAAAATTTGTGAATCCACCTTCGTGGTACAAAACGGTACAACTGAAGAGACATGCTAATGGAGTTTGACAACCAGTAGTTTAGTTAGATTTATCCAGTACTCGGCTGTCTCTTTTGGCAGCCCATAGATCCGTGCTGGTTAGTATATTTAATGTGTTGGTAAGACAGACGTCACGGCGGGGAGAAATATTTCATTATTTCTAGACGTCAAAATTTTCATAAATCCTAGAAGTGTATCTAGGGTTTTGTGGGCCTACCCATACCCCCTAACCTTCAAGAACTGAAGTGACATTGTGAGTAGTCTTTTCCTCTAATATGGGTTTAATCCCCCCCCCCCCTCTCATTTTTCTCGTTTGAAGACCCTGTATGCCCCTCCCGTCGGTGAAATCCTGATAAGCCCCTGACGCAAGCGTAAATATTATAACACATAAACTTTGCACCTCAAAGCACAGTAATGATCAAGCCCGCCCTCAGTCATACGGAAAGGACAAACTTGGAATTCCTTAATTGGATGTAAAAAAGCTTTGTTTTTAGACCCTTTCTTTATGCACTCCTTTGCTTCACAAACTCTAACATAACAGAGCCATTTCGGATACTAAAGGGCGGGCTGCCGTTGTCCCCTAATCTCGCTTTTCTTTGTAGATGAATAAGACATTGATATTAATTCAAATATTTAAGTTCTTTACCTTCCACAAAGATTAGATCCCATACCAATGTGTGTTTTGTTCCCTTGAAAAGGCGAAACATATTTGATATAAACCATTGATTGACTGTCATAAATTAGATTAAATTATCACATCGCGCCGACTTGTCCCAATCATAATTCACCAACAGACTCTAAAGTGCGCAGGAGAAAGTAAACCTAAGGCGTCGCCAGCAGTGCTGTCGCCGCTGGTCAAACACATGCAGGGAACGTGATGTCTCTCCTGTTTTCCCCATGATAGCCGGGCGGGAGTAGATAAATTGGCAGTTATTTCAAGAGTTTTGAAGTCATTATAACTCATAATACGAAGAATTCGCAGTGGAGGTATACTGTACTCAGAATTCCGGTCCCCTACTAACCACCGGCCGCCAAATAGGCCAGCATAGTACTTACCTCCCCTAGGTTCACACATGGATTAAGTTTACTTGCTATGCTTCACACAGTACAAGCCGTTTACTTTGCTACCCCTCACCATGTTGTGTTCCCTTCCTCATAGGCGTACAAGACAGGTCCGGGAACGGCAGAACCAAGCGAAAAGGTCTATTTCAGGGCAAAACAATTTTCGTTTTCAGGGCAAAACCCACGGCATCATTTTTTTGCCAATTAGGGGGAATTTCAAGGCAAACACCTCCCCCCCCTTGTGAAATGTCCAAGTTCGGTGCACCTATGCCCTTAACCCCATCCTTTCCTTAGGTTTCCTTTCATTAACTTGATAGCATGACATGCCTATTCAAATTTCAACACAGCCGGTCAAAAATAAGTTACGATACTTGATGTTCGGCGGACAATGTCCAGTCAGTCTGTCCTTGCACCTCCCCCACCCCTCCCTATCCACCACCTTCCCCACCCCTCCCTACATTAATGTAGCATCTGCTTTGGAATATCTTTAGGAAGTTAGGAACGTAACTGAGAATCACACTGATATAAGAGTGAACCAAAATGTGTCTCCCATCAAGAATGCAAGCCGATGCTTCTAGGAGCTAGAAGGAGGTCGTAGGCTATAATCTGTATCATCTGCTGGACCGTACTGCCTTGAGACAACAATTTACAACTCATAGTACGTGAAATAAAAATAAACAGCAGACTGTGACGAACGAAGAAAACATCACAACAGCATGATGAACCGACCTCTCTCCTACGTAAGTCTACTTAAAAGTTTACGGCTTGTGCAAATGGTAGTCACTGTAACGCCTTCATAAACAGCCCTTGCGTCATTTAAGCTTCAAGGGGCAAGTGACAATCCTAAACAGCCATACAACGCACACCAGTCAGCAATAGTTACTCTTGCTGGAGCAAGGTACTGTGGCAGTTGTTAATACTCGTCATGCTGGCCAGGAAATGAAAGCCCTGCTTAGTCCATATCAAAATGGCAAAGCTAACTGTTGCCCAAAACAAAAACAAGATGACAATCAAATCTCATAGGATTTGATCAACACCGTGTAATTTGAAAATTCGTTGCTCATGCAGCTTATAGCACGTAACCGCGTAGCGGCTGCTTGTCGCTTTCTCCCCTAACCTTTTTTTTCACCTGCACGAAAAAACTACGTCCGCTCCGCGGTGTATAAAGCTTGTACTAATTTTCTCTGCTTTTAGAATGATAGGGTACGTAGGTCTTTGTACATGGGAGGGTGATCATGCATGATATTTGAGACACTGACAAATCCGTATAACACCACAATATTCCCAGCAGTATTTGGTTCATTGCTGCATATTGGAAAATGTGGAAATCTTCGAGAGTTCATTATAAGTTATCACCAAATCACACAATTTATATACAAATTATACACTGCTCGTTCTCAGTTTAGGCCTCCTGCCAATTTTAACTTTGCTGAAACACCCTGTGTATTTCCTCATTTGTTTTCATAGCTCTCATTTTTACGTCCTACTTTAAACTGAAAACCATGCAGACACAGCTCACTCAAAGAGAAAAAAGACATAAAATTCGGACATATAATAATAACTCTTTAAATTATATTTCTTTTGTACTGTTTCATAACTTTTTGAAGTCCATTGCCAATGAGTGCACAACTGTCCCATAAACCTTGCATGTAAATATATACGCTGTACAGTAATATTATAACTTTCTTCTTTTACTTACGATGGAGAAACATGTAAAAATATTTTTCTGGTTCTTTTTATTTTCTCCTACAGATTCGTCGCACCCACGGAGCAGCTCTTGAGCTTCAACATTTATCTATACAGCCTCAATCCAAACAGTTGATTGGATTGGATCTTATTAATACATATTTTTCATTATTTGTCGGAAAAAGATATTTTTAGCGTTTTCACGCTCAGATGTCTAAAATTTATTCTTTGAACATAAACTGTCCACACGTAGGCTATCGCCGACAAATGACGAACCTTTACCAGCCAAACGACTCTTCATACCAAGGGGCGTAGATCTTCGGGAAAAGTGCATATGACAAGCACTAAAATGCAACCCTGTCCACTGAACATCAGACAACAATATTTTAGCTAACTTAGCATGAAATTAGCTCAAACATACAAAGTTTATTTGACAGCCTAGAAACTGTTTCAACTTTGTGATGCCTCCTCCAAGTGGTGCTCAGGGCAACTGCCCCGCCTGCCCCCACTTTTTGCGCCACTGTTCATAAATGAATAAAACAGCATGTCACTCGATTGTTTTTGATTAGAAAAAAGAAAAGAAAAAATTACACCGAGGAAGAATAGCAAGAAATGCAATGGAAATATAGCATATCTATAATATACAAAATACTAATGAATAACCGCGTGTGCGGCTTACAGTGCAACACATACTGTATATCAAAGACACAGATCCTTGGAAGACGGGGAAATGTCACCCAATATTTTTTCAGCTGACAAAGTACCGCTACGTCCTCCTTAACCCAACCTCTGAAACAGAGCAAATGTCCAAAGGCGTACGTTTTATCGATCGTATGAAACCTATAGTGCATACTCACTCGACTCAACTCACCTGCACATGAATATGTATGATACACCATGCGTATGAATAGTCTACAACCTAACGTTAACAAAAAATTTCGGGCATGCATCGTGCCTACATGCTGATAGGACTCGACCCCCCCCCCAATTTTATTTTAAATGTATAACACAGATCGGCCTCTTTCAAAAAAAAACTTGGTTACAAAGATCATACTGTACAGATAACAATTCCCATCGTCTCTCCAAATGAATATTTATACTTTTATTCATAATATAAAGGAATATTCAAATATTAAGGCAAATGTATAAAACTCCCGGGCAAGGACCAAGAATGTTAAATCGGAGTGAACTTAGTCTATACGGCTGTCATAATGCTCGAAAATTTCCCCATGCTTTGCCGGATGAGTCACATTATAAATTCAAAGAAGGCATATAGGCCTACCTGCACAGTAAGATACGACACGAATGAATAAGTGTGCAACACCTGCAGGTAGCATGACATCCGGGAATTTACGAGATATCGCACTTTTTTATGTAAACTAACAACTTTATGACGGTCTTAACATTTGGCAATCTAACTAACCACCCACCGGTTCTAAATGGTGCCCAATTATGTAAACCAGATCTTCGCCGAAATTCATGACGCAAATACCGATATCCTACCTTAAAATTAAAATGACATTATTTGACGTGTTTCCGATCAAACGTGAAAGTGACGACCATGTGTTAACAAAGACCCAGGAAACCAACCCATATCTTTAAGTTCGATGACGAGCATATATTTGGCCATGTATCCTTCCTCCAACATCGAACAGATTTTGTTCTAATATAGAACTATTATACAATTATACCGAAACATGATGATTTTACGAACTATGTCTTCGCCAAATAACGGCAAAAAGTCAAGAATGTTTGTTTCAGATCAGTTCAGTGGTGCTTATAAAGTCATGAGGGAACGAATGTACAATTACAGATTTTACAAAAATCAAATAGACGAGGTGGGAAATTAGATTTTGCTGAACCATTGCACTACCACACATCAAGGCAACGGATAATTGCTCCCGGACAAGAAGGCATTGAGAAAGTATTTTTTTGTCTTTCACAATGTATCGTCATACTGCCCAACCTTTTCGGTCCAAGTTAAGGAAACTAAGTTTATAAACAACTTTTCCTGGAAAGAAAATTCTCTTTGACCGGTGATTGAAGTCTAGAGAACCATAGTTTAACACTGGAAAATTGAGCGTGATTACACAAAATATCTGTCTTGTACATGCAATCTCTGTTGTGGTACACTTTCCTTCCCAGGATGCGCTGTATCCCGAAGTTTCCCAACTCGTCTATTGTAATTAAATGCAAGTTATTTAACTATTGTATCTGTCGAAGGGAAACTCCAGTATGCCTCCACAACCGTTACCTAAAATATACTATTGTGAATGTCAAAAGACTAAGCGTACGGGACCGCACCTCCATTTGACATATTGACGCGGCTGCAGCACTTTTGTCCTGTATTTTAATGCATGTTTAACTGAAAGTAGCATATTTTCTGCCCGAAAATAACATAGGCTATGTTCTGGCTAAGTATGTAAATTCAAACTCGGGTGACTGCATTCGCCCTTTCTCGTGCTAGCAAAGAGACTTACGTGTATAGTTCTCTAGTAGCCAGCATCGACTACTAAAGCATCACCAGCATACAGTAGGCGCACAATGCCATGAGTAAAATTTGCTCTTGGGTGAGTACAAGGATAAGTAAATGTCCTTTTCGTGAGTACGAGTAAAAAACTTTTGCTTAAGCGGCAAATGCCAAACTTTAAAAATATCTTCTCTTTTTATTACGAGCACGAGTGCGCATTTTGTCTTGGGTACCACAATTTGAAGTAACTGCGACAAAGAATGAGTACGAGTATGAACTTACTAAACGTCTGCATATCAAAAGCACTGAAAAACATCTTTAGGACATGGAAACAATAATAAAGTTCGTTTCTTTTACGCCTTACGACTCACCATACTTTGAAGTGAGTTTTGAAGCATTTTTAAATGTCATTGTTTCTAATTCATATTATTCCCTCTTTAGTTTATGGCAAAATATTGGTGTAGGATAGGTCGCTTCCTTTTATTAGGGAGTATCATAAATGCTCTCTCTTCCGATGCAGGTTTTCTTTCAATGTGCCTGTTTGTATAAAACAAATCAGTCCTAAAACTCCGATTTGATAATTAGCATGGACTTGATTTATCTTCCACATTTCCAGAAAAGTAGCAACTATAATGATCAGTGACAAAACGATCAAAACACATGAATAACTTTTCTTCATATTCGTCTCACACCTTTCTTCTATTCACAATATTTTTCTTTTGCAAGTGTTTAGTTTTCTAGCTTTCTAGCTGTCTCTTCATTTTTTGTTTAAACTTGCTATTTTCATCAGGAATTCTGAAAGCGTAAGACACATTTTTCCTTTACTATTCTTGAACTTTTCCCCTCTATAAACGTCACATCTTTATCGTTTGTGTTTTTGATATTCCCTGGTTTAGTTTAAATTGCCACATAAAGATTTTGATACTTTTAATTACTAGTCATAGTTACAGACTAAAGCGACCCATTTCTAGGCTCTTTTTCGACGTATGCAAAAATATCCACCTTCAATAACAGGAGCTTTTTTATCCCCCGAAATTAATAACGAACCGCGTCAATGAAATCGGCCGTCACGAATATGTGGTTTATGACGTAACAATGCGCTTTCAAAACTACTCGAGTGGAACGAACGCCACGATGAATGACGTCATAGAAAGATAAACGAATGACCACAGCCAATGAATAACGGGAAAGATACGCCGGATGGACACATGATGACTTCAAGCACATCACATGTGTTTCGTACAGTCAATGCATAACAGCCAACACGTTAAAATACTAGGGCAATTCTTGTTAGGACAGGATAAAATGTTTTCACTTTGAATAAGACATTTCCTAGAATGTTATTGAATAATGCCAATCTAAGCACAATTTCACTGCAATTATTTGTTTGTACCCAGTTCCTGTATTACCCTAATGAGTAAAGTAGCCCCCGTAGAGTACTTGTACTGAATTACGTAAATTTCGCCCTACTTGCTCCTATTCAATACTACAACAGAAATCCTTCGGGAGTAACGTTTGGTTTCGCGCCAATGCTCTTTGCCAGAGAGTCGAGGGGACTTTGGATTTTTAGAAAAGTTAAATACTATGCCTATTATTATACTAAAACTATTGCCATACTATAACACTGACATACCAGACAGTCATCTTGTGTTCGAAAACAGAGCTGAAGAAAATTGTTCAAAAGAGTTTGGAAAATTTTGGTAGGGGATACGGCCAAATGATGAACTTGGTTTGACAGAGGTGCCCTCAATATATAAAAGACTGTAAATCCTCTATAAATGAGCAAATTAAAAAAAAAACATGAACGACAACAAAAGTAATTTTCACGTCTAATCAATGGTATATAAATGTAATCTTTAAACCTCTGTTCATAAACTGAATTTATTATTTCATAAACAAAGAATCTCAAGGCAACACAAATAAAACAGCTATTAAACTTTGTTCATCAACCTGCCAATAGATTAAAAAAAATTTGTGCAAAAACAGAGACGAAAAAAGAGCAGTGTGACTGAACAATCTTAAAGCTATCTTTGTTGAAAGCAAGACCAACCTCTGCGAGTTGTGTAAATATGTAAAGGCTGTCAGGCTGGCATTTTTAATTTATTCATGTATGTACTTATTTTCATATTCGCACATGACCTACACATATCTGAATTGGTAATGAATAGCCAAGATTTGGTTAACAAAAATAAACAGTACCCTACAACATAAACTGAACAGAGTGATGATTTAGGCTATTTCATCATGATCTTTGTGAATTTACAGACTGAACACTGAAATTAATTGGTCTAACATTCTACCTTCTGGCTTCACAGGTCACTTGTGTACTGATATATAAAATGCTGGTGTTTATTCCATTAACTTAAACATCTGATTCTGCAAAAATTTGTGATGCCACCTTCATACTTCTTAGATAATGTCCTCATCTTTTACTAAGCTAATGCCCATTGTTCCAACATGTGACCAGTGCCACCTGGTTATTCTACCACTTATCTTTACAAGCCCTCTTATCACAAAATGATGATATGCTCTGAAAGAAACTGGTCATTTGCTTAGTTATCTAAAGCACTCATTTCCAAATTACAATACAAAAGCCTATAATGTGAGTACTAATACAAGAATGACATCACAAATTATTGTCTGGTCGATTTTTGAAAGTGACTTATTCCAACATTTTTATAACTCATAAATGTATAAACATATGGGACATTTTTTTCGGGGGAGGGGCTGGGGTGAGCCGTCCTCATCAGGGAAAATTGACACACTGAGGAAACTGCCCCAGTTTTTACAGTAATCTGCCCGAGAATTGGCTTTGTTGCAAGTACAGTGAGAGGGGTCTAACCCCCACTCCCAGCTCATATGCCTATGCATCAATGAGCTATGAAGATGGAAATTAGTCCAATGAGTTGGATGAATCAACCTCTCTAATGAAGAATATATATATATATAACAGTATATATTTTTGTAGTTTTAGACTTGATAAGGTCTGTTTTAAGACAATGTTCATGCAATAGTTTGGTAGACAAATAACTCGATTGCTACACCTGATTAATAATGATGCTTCTGGTTAAAAAGAATGCCACATGAATGAGTCACCATCTCTACCACATGATGTAACCATGTGAGATGGTACTGGCCTTTGAGGTAACTTATGTATCACATCTTCCACACAACAGCTATAACAAGAATGGGAAATGGGACTGGAGAAGGGGGAAGGGAAGGGAAGGGGGAGGATGGGGCATTGACAGATGAGCAAGTTATCACATTAAGAGGGGATAGCTAGTTGTCATGTAGGAAAATAAAGATGAATATAACATACATAGTATACATAAAAAACACCATAATGATAGTTTACTATGGGCAAAAGGGAGGGGGCAACACCTTCCCCTCTCCCAACACATACAATTTAATTTACCCCCACTGCTCACAATATTGCATTATGCCAATCTTCACATTCCATGAAATCAAATTACCCTGTCCTCTCAAACAATATTCACCTTACCAGCATACAGACAGACTGGCACCTCTTAGGCCTTACCTTGGTCTTCCACAAACCGTAACCAAGGCAACAGTAACCAAGGACACTTTCAATTAAGCAATTTATAAAGATTCTCTCTATACCACTCAAGCTCTGCTAAATTTTTAGAACCACAAAAAGTCTTCTGATCCTGGAAAATGCTCTTGAATCCAATTCTTTAAAAACATGGTAATATTATCATACAATGAAAGACAAATATTGGCACAAAGAACCATTTCTCTCCTCTAGTCTGAAGACCGTGTGATATAAAAATGTTAAAAAAACACTGTAACAAGAGCAAATATTCATTCAAACTGGTCACTGATGATGTCATCATTATGTAGCTGTCACAATATCTTCTTGTATATTTATAACAAAACTTAAAAACTCAATCAAATCTCTCCTTCAAATAAAATTTTGTAACAAGAACGAATCAAACTCAGTGTAAAGTTCCTTCAGACGAATCCCTCTACACAAAATGCCACTCGCTCTCTCTGTCCTTGTATTTCATATTGCAAAATAGAACTTGATTTCAGATTTAAATGGTACTTTGTTTAAATGGCAACATAAAATGATAGTCTACAATGAAATGACAAGCCCCTTAGACATTCATTCTGGAACAAAGAAAAAACTTTTTCATGTACATGGTTGCCTCTCCTTTGTTTGAATCACACACCTTCAGAAACTAGTACAAACATGCAAGAAAATATAAACCATATGTTATGATGATCTAAGGAGACAAAGGTCTTGACAAGTGCTAGAGGATGATGCGTCAGTATAAGCTTATCAGACGGAAAAATTTCATTAATGTAGAAAAAATAACTTGCCTGAATCCTGTATGTTCTTTAAATTTTCTTCTCTATTTGAAATATTCTCACTTTTGCCAGAACTATCTCTCTGTCTTTCCTTGATTTCTCCTTGTTTTCTAGAATATTTTGGCAAAATTTTCCAATGAAAGGAGGAGACAACTTGTCCCTCCTCCCACCTCTCAGCTTAAGCAAATTAACACAGATTCTAGAAATTACAAAAGAAGTATTCTTTAAAATAAAACTTCATTCAGTTTGATGTTACTGGTCTTGACCAGCAGTCACAAAGCCTGAGGTATGTTTCCACTGGGTCATATGCCTCACTTCCTGGGGCATCTGTTTCTAAGCTTTCCTGGGATTCAATTTCACTTTCATGAGATGTGCCATTCTCTGAGTTCTCTCTCACTCTACTGCTAGCAATGGGCAAATTCCAGCTTTGATTGTGCTCTGTCCATAAGTCTTTCTCAAAGGCCTCAGAGAGATAGCCTTGAGGTCTAAAATCAGTGTCCATGTCCATATCAGGAACAATTTGTTCCTCTAAGAGGGCCACATCCATTTCCTCAAATGTCCACTCCCTATCCCCTTGGTCAACCGAGAGTTCAGAAATACCTCGCTGAGCACATAACAGCTCGTTGACCAGTTTTTGTTCATGGCTTTGCACACACGCAGAGATGTAATCGCTCGAAACATAGATTTCACTGGCACCTTTTGTTTCTTTGGTTGAGCAACTGACTGAAGACGAATCTGGCACTCTCTGAAGTTCCCTAGAATCATCAACATCAGTTCTTTGCACATGTTCGTGAGATTTCTGTGACATATGAAATCTAGATTTAACGACATTTGAGTTCATGTCCAGGGACATCTTGCTCCCAATATTGGGGTCACTTTGTGTCGTCCCATCCATTTCATCATCGTCTGTCTTAGCAAACTCTGAAATTTCTACTCTCTCCTCCTCCTCTTCCTCACCCTGAATACTGAATGGACCATCCCTGGGTTCCACGTCATACGAGGGGCTGAGGAGACCTGACGGTACATAACCCAGATCCCCTTTACTGTTGTAACCAAACCACCATTTTTTATTTTCCTTCAAGAGTATCGTGACAGGTTCTCCCTCATTGAATGAAGTTGTTTCCAAGTCAATGGCACAAAAGTCCTCTTTCCCAATATAATACCTATGATCCACATAAAGAGGGATGTAATTATGATTGTCTTTGGAGGAGGGTGTCGGGGACAATGACGTAGTAAATGCTAATGGGGTCATCCGATGAAGAGGTTGATGAAGGGTCAAGCCTGGAGAAACAAACAAAAAATAAACTTTGGGTAAAGCCCATCTTCTTTTATTACTATAAATTAACTAGCACAGCATCAATTGAAAACTTGATGTATTGTATCTATTATCAACCCTTACTATACTACATCAGTGTTCTAAGTCACCTAGATGGCCAAAAAGATACAACCAAAGTGATTACCCAGCATTGAGGATCCCTATACTGAGGGCCACCAACCTTCCACTATCATATCCTCTTTTACCAGGTTCTTACTGGAGGTAAGTAACCAGAACGTCGGTTCTATGGTTCCTTGCTGAAAAAGTGGTCCTTGCCACATTTTTTCATTCTGTATGGTGCGGGTGGTTTGGGGAGGTGCCACTGGGTGGTGTGAGGAAGTGCTAGGCTGTGCCAGGCAGTGTGGGGGTGTCCATCATTCCTATCTTAAAATATTGTGTTTACAAGGTTGTAGGATTTAGACCTCTGGTGCCCTCAAATGGGTTGCAAATTTAAATAGTTCATAAGGAGATTGCATTTTCTTTTACAGAAAGAAGACTTGTCAAAGTCAGCAACCTAAATTCTCCGGTTTTGTGATATTAAAATATGAACTTTTGATGTTGTCTAACTATTAAATTTGCGAAATGAATCACAAAATGCAAAGAAGCAAGTGTGACCTGATTAGAAATAACTTCCTTGGAAAGACTGATTATTAGTAATGTATACATTATGAAACAAACAAGGCAAAGTTTAGACATCAAAACTGAGAGCTGATTCATTGGGTCTTTTCCTGTTTTACAAGAAGTTCACTCATTAAATTTTGCCCTAAATAATAAGTGGTGAACTCATGAAAATACTGCAGAAATGCGCAACAATAGAATAGCAAAGAAAAAGATCCATTATGGAAGTTTACACAAAAAGCTTGCAAACACGATTGTGAACTAACAATGGATTTCTTTTTCCGCCTTCAGCTTTCATTTGATAAATAGGCTTGTGTATTAAAGGTAAGATGCAGTGAATAGAGTGAGGTGTAAAGACTGTTGTTATACATGTGAGTGGGAAGACTTCCAGTCACACTTGGTGTACAAATTGATTTGCATGGTTGCAGTGTCAGTGTCACTGTAGCCATCCAACAACACCCACAGAGAGTGTTAAAAAGACTGCTATAGTGTACATGCCGTGTCACTTGGATGGCTGAGTTTTCGGAAGCGGTTGCACGGTCAAGTCACTCAACACCAGAACATAATAGAAGGCAATGACACAAATCCTGATCAAAATCCTTGTGACCCTTTTGTAATGTTTTTCTAGCTTAACTGACATTGATATAATCTTCACTAACTTCCAGAACAGGTGCATTTAAGAGTGGTTGTTTTAAATGCTCTTGTATTCCTTGTCAGTTACAGACAGACACAAAAAAGAAGTGATCAGACACCTGTCTTCTCTCTCAAGTTGGAAAAAGACAACCAGTGAAAAACCAAACATGATATTTACAGTGGTAGAGCAAAGGAGAAGGGGCACGTTGGGTGGGTGCAAGCTCTCCCCTCCCCCACAAGTGCTACCCTATACCAATTTTCCCCAACTGGAAAACCCAAGAGTGTAAACATGTATTTGAAGCCACAATGATATGTCAGTGACCCCCAACCCTGTTCCCCTATGACCGCTTGTCTGACTATGTCAATGGATGTTTAGTCAGTTACAGGTTGTTCTTTGGCCCTGACTTGTCTCCTCCCAACCCCACCCTCCCCAGCCTTACCTGTTTGCAAAACAGTTCATTTGACACTTCTGGTAAAGTACAACAAGGATACAAAAATACATCTCTCTTTGGCACATTGTATAGCACATATAACAACAGAGATGCATCCTGTTTGTACTGTGTATGCCACATATGTAAATTAATATTTTCCACTCTGTAAAAAGTTTTAATGAGATACATTTTACAGCATTTACTACTTTTTGTATATTTTCATAATGATATTTGCCATTCCGTTGAAGAATACCTACCACTAACATCGCTAGTTACATTTTTGAAGACTAAGGCTATACACACAGAAACTTTGACAGATAATTCTCTGAGAAAAGTCACCTTGAAACTGACAACCTAAGTTTAACCTTTTCCTTCATAGTTATACAGTTCATTGTCTTTTTCCTATGAAACAAAACTAAGTGCACCCACTTTTAGCTTTAAATGCAATTGTATTGTACTTAAGCAAGTAATGAATGGCACTGAACTTTACGTGACCAAGAGAGCTTTCAATAATTTGAGGCATGCATTGAAAACAACAATGAATGAATAAAAAAAATTAATCGGAAAAAGTTTATAAGACACTAAGCCCAAGGCTGTGTTGAGTCAGGTGTTTGTAGGTAAAATGTCAAATTTTGTATCATCCTGTATAAAGGTTATTTCAATTCCTCCTCCTGCCTCCTCCCCTTCGTCCCTACTGTGCAAGGCATTCCCATTATTACTCTTATCATCAAAACTAAATGCAGAATACTTAGAATAATCCATAGAGGTTTGGGGATATGGGAAATGCTATGAACTGGATTCCTACAAGTTTTCTTAACAATATTTTCACTATTTCAAGGACAGGGAGGTACACTTTCAAAAAGCTGTTTTTTTTTACATGTGTTAATCTAACTTTTCTTACAAAAATTTAAAGTCTGTTTGCACATTAAAAATATACTGCATGACATAATTGCCTTTTGAAACATCTTAAGAGTTATCTCAGCCTGGAATTAATTTTTGCATAGTTCCAACCTTTTTTATTTTTTTTTTGTTTGAAGGGGGTGGGGGTACTTTTGGGAGGTGGGGGTTGGGACTGGGTGCAGGAGATTTAGTTGTAATTCAGAGAATCTATACTAACGATAAAGGGAAACTGAAATTATGTCTTGAAGTTTCATAACGCATAAAATTTATGCTACTCTTATATCCAGAGCACCTGAACTGTTGGATAATTTCAATGGTTATTTGAAATTCTTTATTTTGAATTTACTCAATATAAAACTTCAATGCTCATAGTTAATCTCTTAGCATCTTGAAGGGATTCAAATATACCTCATATGCCCATTTCCTGTAATGAGCCCCCTTTTTGTGTAATTCACTCATACCTTTTTGGATTCCATCTACTTATAAGTGCAAAGCCTGGTCCATACTGGGCCTTCAGCCACATGGATAAGAAGAAAGGGGGGGGCATTCTGCCGAACTATTTTACAACTTTCAGTAATGCTTCCCATTGTTTACAGATCTATGGTTTCAAAAACAGACCCTATGTTGGATCCATGCAACTAAGCAAGGCCTCCTGACCCCCCCCCCCCAACTTTGAAAAAATTATGTCCCTCCTACCAAAAACTGGCCCCTTTCATAATTGACAATCTGGCTACTGACCCATTTTGCACTCCAGCTATGTTTCCTTCCATTTTGCAGCAACCCATCAGGAAAACAGTGGAAGTAACCTTATAAACAAAGCCTATTCATGTATATCACATTTTGAATAGCTACACAAATAATCCAATGTGTTGGAGGAAACAGTTAAGTGCAAATGTACATACATGTATGCAAAGAGATCTCTCAATGGAAGTCAGGCAGTCGTATTGTAAGTGGGAGAAAAACCTAACCTACATTGTATGCACGCTACCACACATACATAGATGTGGCATGCCAAAACACATACAAGCTCTCAGCTCAAGGCTTTGTAAACTATACATGATTTCAGAACCGGGGTGGGGGGGGGGGGGCTGGGAGCTGGGAGCAGACATGGATTTAGAGTGTGTGGAGCCCTAGGTCATGGCCTAGTTTGTGCCTTACTGAATCTGCCACTGGCTGGGGGCTGCAGCCAACAATTTCCAGTTTGAATTTTCTGGTCTTCAAACATCTAACACACCTTACAAAATATCAAACCTGTGGAACTGGATGTTTCAGTTCCCCCATCTCAGATATCCACCATCTACCCATACTGATATGATAGAGCAGCCATGATTTCAAAACAGGTATGAGCACGAGCCCCCTTCAGTAGCCCAGAAAAAGGTATGTATACCCCAAGTTTTTGTCTTGATTTGACGACCATTAAATCCTGTACATGAAAGAAATGGTTTGTTTATCATTGCTACACAAGGTTCAAGAGTTTTGCTTGCAGTGGGAAACAGCCTGCCAATGTTCAGATACCTACCTGATATATCAAGTGGTAACCTTTTATAACATTCCACAAGATTAACCAGATCACAGGCCTGGATGTCACGCCCTCGCTCTCCTCCACTTTCCCGTTTCACATAAAACATGGATTCCAAGGTCTCGATGAGATAGTGATTGACCTGATAACCTGTGCACACAGAAATCACGAAACAACCTACAAAAGAAAAATTTTGTAAATGTTGCATAAAGTTAGTTATTGCTTTTCTGTCCCCTAACACCCACTATTATAAACAAATCTGTGCAAATGAATTTGAGGAAAAACTTAAAGTTCATTAAATCAAAACAACCTCAGTTTGTGTATCTTACAAACATGAAAAGTATAGATGTTTTCAATACCAGGTTCCATCTTTCATCCTCTCCCTCCCACCACCGCAACCTCCCATTGACAGAGTACAGAAGGCAGTACGAAAATGATGACTACTGCAGCCATGTCTAACAAGAGAATAAGAAAAGGATCAAAAAGTACAGTAGAGTGGGGAAATGCCCTTTTCAACCAGGATTGTACAGACACCAGAAACCTAACTAGCTATTGGCTCCTTAAAATAAGCATTAAGGCCCACATTTAAAAATTTTAACTCCACTTCGGAATCAAAATATATCAAAAGTTTAAGGTAGAACCATGTTGTGACTTAGCATGGTGTACATCATGTGCCATGTAGGATCATTAAAGTGATTGCTTATTTGCTTAATTACAGTGCAAACGTGACTTTCAGCAGCTAATGATGATATGAATCAAAAAATGTGGCTTTGCATGGTAGTACATTTTGTGAAACAATCATTCTTGAGAGCAAGTGACATATAACGAATTATGTAATACAATAGCACTTAATACACTGGTACAGTCTACAGTGTTCACATATTTAGTAGCATCAGGCACCTTGATACAATCATAATGTCACATTTTTAAAATTTTGGTCACATCAAGGACCTATTTGGTTGCCCTATACAACTGTGATTTTCAACAGACTAGATAGACCATGAACTAAAATCAAACACAATACTCATAGCCTGTCAGTTTTATTACTTTCTAAAGCTAGCCGCAAACTACACAAGTTTGCGTGACCAAACTAAACTCGGCTGTCATGATCTACTTCCTTAAAGTTGGCGCAACTTTTATTCTCACGATTGACCAATGCACACTACATGACTGGCTGGCCCAGTGATGTGCATGCTAATCATTGGGCTTCCCTGTTTTGAAGGGGTTGCACTGTGGTATATGGCACTCCTCTTGCCGCTTCGTGCAAAGTGGCAGTACCACAGATATTGCTACAGTACCTGCTATTTGGATTACATGCAATTAAAGACTTTTACCATAAAGTATTCCAAACAGAATGATGCTCTCCATGCTCATTATCTGATACATCCCCCAGCCAATACATGTCAATGCTCCATGCTAGACTACCCAACCAAATCCCACAACAGCTGTGCCACAAATTTAGTGGAAGCATCTGCAATTCCAAGAAAGAACTCCGTAGACACAAAGCTCTCCCGAAATGGCGGGAGTTCTGCTCTACAAGCTGCACATCATCTAGGGCTATGTGCAATGAATCTACCAGTACTCAGCGAGAACTCGTTAGCTTTTCTAACCGTTTCCTGCAAAAACATGACACTCACCTCCTCTGTTGGAGCTCTGACGTACAAGAAAGAGTCCTTCCTTTGGCTTGGCAGGACTCTTAAGTAACAAATCCTCTGCAACTCTTCGATCCAGAAGACCATGAAACCATCTTGGTATGCGGCGCCCTCGTTGGTGGGTCAACGTGCACCGACTTGGAAGTGCTGGGGCAATTTGACTTTGACGTGGATGTCCTCTAGCAGACATTGCCTCAAAGCCTGTTGAATAAACGAGATAAAGCTAGGTCATTGTAACAGCCTAACACACATAATGTTGGGTACACTACAGTAGTCTATATGAGAAACATGACAGCTCAAGTCAGAAACTGTGTCTAACAGCTGCTATTATTTCTAAAAACGAGCAAAAGACAACCTGACAATGAACTATTCATGAAAGAAATTAACAGAGGAAAACTATATTTTGTAAGGAAAAAGTTACATTATCTTGTAGGGGTCAAAGACTTCAATACAAACTAATACAGGAATCTTAATAGTCTATTATACAAAGTGTGAGACCTTTCTCTTTCACTTTTGCCACAGTAGCTGAAAAGAATGGAAGAATGACACTTCAAAGAGATTGATGTAAAGATCACACTATCAGATTAAATGGGTTTTTCACCTTTTTGAACATTTCCTTACAAGATAAACAATGGAGAACAAATGAAAGAGGCTACATATCACATGATCAGGCAATGAGTTGAAAGCACAACTGAAAGAGAATTAAAATGTTCTCCTTTCAGAAGCTTGAAAATGGCAGCCAGTTGTGATATAAAGGTGAATGAGACCAACTGAATACTTTTGAAATTACTTCTAGTTGTGAAAGGCATACAGTATGTAGGACTTTGACACAATGCCAGAATCATTGAAAAGTCACATACATTTTATCCAGCCATATACATTCTTGCTCAAAGTTGCACATTGTTAATTTAAACATACTGTACATGTAGAATTGCAGACCTATACAGAACAAGGATTCTATGCAATGGGCAAAAGAGGGATAATGTGAAATGCCCATAAGGATATGCGTTGGCCAGTTATACCAATGGGCCCCAAAGCACCCTCAGTTCTTTAGTGTCCTTGTAGTTCTGTAGTCCATGATGGGATAACATGAAATGTCCATAAGGATAGGTGTAGGCCAGTTACACCAATGGGCCCTGAAGCACCCTAAGTTCTTTAGTGTCCTTGTAGTTCTGCAGTTCAGGCTCTTCCCCCAAAAGAGCTCTGGGGTATTCAAACTTGACAACAGTAGAAATACTGAACTATGCTCGTACATGCCATGGATACCTATAGATGGAAAATTGTTGTATTAAATGAAAATAGCAATACATACATATTGTGGAGTCAGTACAGCATATAAATAAGAGCCATAATACTAGATACTGTAACTGAACACTCAGCAACCATGTAGTTCAGTGCATAATGGTATTTCAATATAAAAACAAAGTATAGAATAATTACTTTTCAAGTTGTAGCTAGTGCGCTTTTTTTACCTGAAAAGCATTGTACGAGACAATTGCCAGATGCAACCTTCAGGTTGTAAGGCAACTGTATACAACCTCATACGTATTACACGTGTGCTTTCTAAACTTACCCATTGGAACTGTACTTGACTGGTGTACTCTTTCTGCACAGTATATTTACTAAACTCCTTTATGGCAATCACTACAGTCAGCAAGCTAGAACTCAACTGAAGTACAACACACATTTGAACCATTTTTTCTTTTTTACAGTATTTGAATGGCAGGTTGACTGTGACATCACAATACACAAGTCAGTAAATGACACCAGGCCACACTCACTCCCATCAGTGTTTGCATACACCTACACACTTCACTATTGTTAAAACCTACACTCCTAAGTAGGTACATGATACGGCCCAGTGACTTCCCAAAGAAGATTTAAAACCAAATACAGAATGACAATAATACACCGTTCCTTCCGATTTAAGAGAGATTTGATCGACTGGGTAGCAAAAATCTGGTGCTTTGCCAAGGTCGGATTTCTGTTTAAAATTATGTGAGTTCACTAGTCTAGAAGTATATGATTCTTACTGTTGTTGGGCTACGGTAATGCAATATATTTGCTGAGTTATATTCGGTATTATGCTTTGTACATTTTCAAAAGAAAAACCATGTGACAGAGGTTGTATTATGAATTTAGTACCGATTATTGTCTGGTAGTCAGTTTCCAGTCTGCAATTAATGGTAGCCCAGTATCACAGGTATCCAAGGCAGGGGGTGGAGAGAGGGCAGCATAAAATTTGCTACTTTCGTGCAAAATGTACCTTAGTTTCAAGCAAACATGTGAAAATTTTGGGCAAATGTGCTGGAGCCATCCCACTTGGAAGCAGTCCTGTACACATATGTGAAGTATCCTGAAACAAAGCAATTTGCAATGTACCAGTGGTGGATGAAAAGCATTGAAACCATGAAAATAGCCACAATTCTGTAAAAATTAATCATCTTCATGAGACATTTTCTTCCTTACACCTACAGTGCTTAAACATTATCTTAATATGAAAAATTTGCAGCTTAAAATGCAAATCTGTGATGTGGTAGGATGGTGTCTCACATGACATTTCTTTCTACGTTTATTCAACCTACAATTCAAATAGGAACAAATTAGTTTTGATATGCCCTTAGGGGTTAGTTTTCAAGTTGTGTCTACATGGAAAATGTCATCATTACATACCAAACCACAAACAAGCAGGCAAACACAACAGATTCATTATATGTGGGGCTAACAAAAGAAACACACCCACTGTGGTCATTATTTTGGCATAGCCAATAAGTGATCTCAGAGACACTCTCTCTTTCAAGAGTTTTATCTTGAGAATTGTGATTTTAAATGGTACTAATAGATTTTACATTAGGGGACTGTTGATTAAAAACAACCCTTTTTTGGTTACATTTCCACATACCTGTACTACCGTGTACTAAAACTACAATAAACATCAGCAATGATCACCAAAAGAATTGAACCTTTTTGTATCAAATGCTGCAAACCGTTCAAAGCCTGATATTAAAGTAAAAACCTTGTCTATTGGAAAAAAAATGTCGAAGAAAAAAGTGGACGGTCAGCATTGGGAAGCCATGTGTTAAGGTTATAAGCTCAACAAGTCTTTTGATAGAAGATACTCTTTCACAAGAAATTCCATGATTTCTACAGCTATTCTACAGGTATAATGTACTTTATCGGTAAAGGTGTCATACCTGTTAAAATATTGACAACTGAGGTTCATTCCAAAGTTAGCAACTTGTGACCGATATATTTCAAACTAAAAATTTAAGTGTCAAGCAAATTTCCCTCATCTGACAATAGAACTGAAGTCTATCAGTTAAGAGTAACATTACCCAATCAAAGTGCAGATACACAAACTACGAGGCATCCAAAAAGAATGGACGTATGTAACTTCTCATCAATATAAATCTACAAAGCTATATAAATTAAGGATACACCCTCTGGAATGGGTGACTGCTGTCAGTTCCAAGTAAAGCCACACATTATTTCATACATAGGTCACTGTTTCCCCAAATACACCTACTGGTATTAAATTAGACTCACAAAGCCAGTCATTTCATTTTCAAGTAATACCATTTTATAGAAGAGATGAGGTACTGTGGTTTTACGGCCGATTCACAGATGCTGTGTTAATGAATAACTTCCTGATAATGTGACCACACTGTCAATAAAACCAGTGAATAAAGGATGGGGGACAATATGGGGGACAAAAAAATGAAACGTCATTCTCACCACATAACAGGCCATAATTATAAAAGGCTGCTTTACAAAATTAGTTTTGGGGAATACATGAAAGTGAGGGGATAGTACCACCTACAAATTGTCAATAAAATAAAATCTTACAGAGTACAAACTCAAATATGACCTTCCGCAGGCATAGATACTATGCGCATTACTTACTTAACTTCCTCTACCCTCCCTCCTCTCCCCCCACCCACAAATAAAACATGACTGAATCTCCATTTGTATTAAAGTTGCAGTTTTAACATCATTACAGTCAATACAAAGAGTTCTGTTGGCTATAAACACTGCATTTCCTATGAAAGAAAGAACAGACTAAATAATGCAGTACAGATGTTCATGAAGAGAAAAAGAATTCCACACAATGCACTCTTACCTAACTAAAAGTGCATTTGATCTACAGAAGATAACCTTACCTGAGCTTTATCATATTCATCTTCATCATATTCATCTTAGGTACAGCTCCAAACAAACAGGGTCATATATTTAAGGGCAAATGAGGTCCCCTTAACTTTAGATAGCATCATACTGTTTCCTTACGTTTGTTACCCCTGAACCCTTTGCTTAAGGAATAAATCGCATTTGGTGGACTATTATTGGTGAACAAACCACCGAGACTCCAAATTTGGCAAAATAACAGACGAGGTGAATCCAAGTCTGTTCTTTTGCCAAATTTGCAGTTGTGATGGTTTATGAGACAATAATAGTCCAACAAATGTGGTTTATTCCTATTCTACCACCGAAAATGTGTGAAAAAGTTCATTTTCATCAGTTCTTTCGTTTACTGACTGTGTATTGTAGAATAGCAGGTCAGTGTTTAACCAACCAGAATGCAGAATTCTCAATAACGAATGGCTACAGGTGGTAGAAATGCATTTAATATGCAATATTTATGTTCTGACAAACCACGAAAGATTCTTCTAAGGAATATTTAAAGACTAACCTTACACAAATTAGCCATGTTTCAAAATATGGATGAATGACTGCTTATTTCCAACAGACAGAAATCAGCGATGTTCATAAAGAGAAATTTTTGTGGCACAATTTGCAGGTGGAGGAGGACTAAGTATTTTCCTAATGACTTTCTCCCATGAATGAGATGAAGCAGTCGATATAACTGATACTGATACTTTGGCTCTTATTAAAATCAACTGAAACTGATCTGACGCCCACATTTAAAACTTGAGCACACTGCACACCAGTCTTAGGCTATGGGGCACTACCACTAAATGTTGTGTCACATTCATGAGGTAAATGTTGGTAGGGCTGTGACCGTTAAGCGATTAATCGCTAAACGATCGCATGTGTAATAAACGTTAAGTACAAACCTAACAGCGATTAATCGCAAAACCCGTTTTTCCGTACGAAATAAAAAACAATCTGCAGTCATTACAGAAAATTAGATGTTTACTTAAACTTTTTTTGAAAAAGTGAAATACATGTACAAATGGCACATATGTAAACAATAACATACCGACATCAAAGTTGACCTTCTATGAGGATCTCTGTTTGAAGTTCATGGAAACTATGTCCTCCTGACGTCACTAACGCATTTTACATATTCATCATGTTCAAGAGCATGTTTAAAGTCTCTATGTTGATCATAGGTACTTGCGATTAATCGCTAAACGATCGCAAAATTTTGCGATTGAACGTTTAGTAATTTTGCTAAACAATCACAGTCCTTAATGTTGGGACGCTTAAGTCAAACATATACTAGACACCATACCGTTTTTATGAAGTACAGGATGAGAAATATTGATGTGGTAGTCTCAGCATTTTAGGAAAATTTGACTGATACCAATACAGCAGTACCAGGACAAAAATGGGAAATATCGGCTAATACTGATACTGAATACTGACAATCAGTCCAAAAATATTCTGCACTCCTTTAAATTACAAACACTGAAAATAAGGCAAGTGCTTTTTAGCTTTTTATTCAAACCAAGGAGGTAGCTAGCATTTGCCCCCAATTGCACCAACTTAACTACAACAAACAGGCATTCTATTAAATCTCACAATTTTTAAACGAGTCATCAAAACCTTTACTCAAGTTTTTTGTTTGGATTGCAAACCAGTGGAGTAATTAGTGGGGGCTAAGCCAGGAGCAACTCCCCTCCCTTAATTCTGCAAAATTTCACTTCAAACATTTTAAATGAGCACCTCAGGAATACAAATTTATGCTCTAGTACCCATCAGATTTTGCCACTAATTAAATTCTTGCCCCCTTTAAATTCTTAGCTAGGCCATTAAGTGTAATCATCCGTGTCTAGACACTAGGGTATGACAAAAAACTCGGAGGAACCTGGCATTTACCTTCAATTGGTGGGTCATACATGAAATAAAATTCCTGGCTTTAATCCAATGCAACTGAACTATGGTTTATTCCACAAAGGTAACCCAATGAGGGCCTCCTAGCTATCCGGCTGTTTCTACGATGAGTCATCAACGCCACCAGATACCAATGGCTACTGCGATGTTTAACAAACTCCTGTATAATATCACACTTCCAACAAGGGTACTTTTTAGATACAGGCTAAAAGAAACCTTCAGTTCTGTACGCAGTAATTACGTTTTTTTCATATTCAGCCTTCTTCTGGCATTATCATTAAAGTCAAGCCAATAGACCATGTGTAGTCAACTGTACAAGCGATAATAAGTGTTTTCTTTTACAGGTAGCTTCCATGCCCCCTGACACAAAAATGGAAGAGTCCAATGGAATGGTTCTATGCTAACCATGCATAGAAAGACAACAGGCATATTACAAAACCAGCTCAACCATTAAGACTCCTTTCAAGCCCCTCAAGAAATTAAAAAGCCTTATATGCATGAAATACACAATGAGGTCTACGAATAAGGTTTGGTGAAATGCATGCTAAAGTATTTTTTTCAAGCATAAAAGCAGCACTTTGCACAAATTTTTATTTATGGTAGGTTGCTGGTGGGACCATTTGTTATATACAGCAGATGAATGACTGACTTAAAGAACAAATTCATTCACCCTGATTTGAATTTAAGTATACCCTGCTATACAAATTTATATGTGACTCCATTTAATCATTTGACAATAATTTTGTTTACACTGAATTGATGAAATTTATGAAAAAATTTATTCCTTGGTTGACCATGATTTAAGCATGAAACAAAATGCTCTGTAATGAAGAATACAAATCTGTAAGTAAAATACAACCTAATTTTAAAGGTTTACTAGAGCTGTGTCCAGGGGACTACTTATTTCCTCTAAACAGTTCTCTGTTCATAACAACCTTGGCTCTGTAGATTTGAATGAAGTGTAACATTAGGAATTGAAATACTATTTGTCCTAATAGCTAAGCATAAGCAGCTCTCTGTGGCTGCCACCAATTTTTATGGCATAGAAACTAACGAGCTGGACAAAAATCTTTATCCACATTGTGGGGTATACAGTACTTCAGGCATCACACTGACAAGCTGAAGTTTATCATTTTGGTAAAAAAAGCATGTGCAATATAAACAGAAAATGTAAGATAGTAGACAGGTATTGGGATGGCAAACAAGCAGTGTGAGGACACAGGCAAAAATACTAACAGAAATGCAGTCAAACTATTTAAACCTCTGGGATTGTACAGTAATATGGATTTTGCAATCTGTGTAATATTTCCAACCTAAAAGTTTTGTGGCATTCCAACTTCATTTGTGTCCATTGCCTATCTAAGTTAAACTAGTCATGATATCCATTTAGCCTTGATTTGAATTTGATGGAAAGTGGTGGTGGATGGGGGAAGGGAGGGGGAGGGGGGAGGGGATACTTTTATTCTCTAAGTTAATATGAGTGTAACTTGTCACCCCTGCTTAGATTTCTCTTTAAGCCTCTGGGCACAATGAAACAATCTCTCTTCCAAACTCCGTTGTCCCTTGTTAGCAACTCTCTCATCCTTCTCTTGACCAATTCAGCCTTTCAGTAGGCTATACATCCCAGTACAAACAGTACTAAAGCAGACTTGGTAAATTATGATGCAGAGATTCCTTCGTCGGTACACAAATATTACACCGGTATGGCCTAGAGAACTGTTAATTGACAGAATACCATCCACATCTCCTAATTGCATTTAGGCTCCATCTCAATCCAGCTCAATGCATTACCCGCTGCTACGCAGCAGATGATGCACTTCTGCAGATCCAAAGCGGAAGAAGCCTCGTGCTGAGGGATGATACTAAAGAGATTAAGACCGCTGAAGGGGCCACCGTACTCAGCGGAAACGACCAATCAAACTTAATCTGACTCTTCTCCTGCAGTAATACCGGCTGTCTCCAAGACAGTAATTTCAGCTCTCTGACTACTTCACTGGCTAGACCAGGAATAAGCCGTTAACAGTTGTGGAAGGTCAAAAACGCTGTACGACCTTCCGTTTTTCATTTTGCTTTACCGGAAAGGTCGAGAAAACCTCTTGAAGAGGCTGTTTATGACTTGATGAAGGTGTTTGCAACATTAAACTGTCAATCACAATCTCTTGGAAGTTAGCGAGAGGCTTCCTGTTCCCCCTGATATTTCTCACTGATCCCTTCCCATAATGCAACTCACTGAATAGTTCAAACCAGTAGACAATCTTTGGAATGTTAAAAAAAATAAATAAACATGACAAGTGCCAAACAGACAAACCTATGCATTAGCACATACATTAAGATCTGTAGGCCTTCAATAACAGTCCAGTCTTAATGCACTCCTGTGTACAGCACTTACATTAGAATCCTGTGGTACTTTTTAAATCCTGTACAAAAATTTCCTCTCCTATTGAGATCTATACACATACTGTATCTGCCCGGATCATAATTGTATGCATCTCAGAGTTCTCTATGTGAGCTGGGTAGCTTCTTACAGGCAAATGAATTAAAAGCCATCTAAATATAACTGTGGATGGATAGATGGGACATACTGTTTAAGAAAGATACCTCACACTTGATGATATCAAGATAATCACCACTCTGGAGCACACACCAGTCTACAATATTGACTACACACTCATGCTCGAAGTTTGATACATTTCAGGATATAATTAAGGCTCAAATATTGCACAGCACTTTTTAAGATTAATTGCATGTTTACCATAATACCAGTGAAACTCATGGAGTTTCATATATACTAATAGAAGCTGCACATTTGTGCAACAATTTGACCAGCTTGTGTGGCAAAATAAGAAGAGAAATTTTCACACATCACAGTTCCGGACAAGCCATTTTGTAAAAATCTGTACTCGCAGTCTTACAGAGATGTATTCTGAAATTTCACTTCTCATATTTCTGTAAAATTCTGTACTCATTTCTACAAAGAAGAAAGAAAAAGAAAAATTGCAACTTCTATTCATACTCCTAATTCACACTCAAACCAAGATCATTAGTGTTCAAAGACACAACCAGCTACCGAATGTGGGATTTTTTTTTTTTATTCAGAAGTTATGGGGAAAGTAAATCTTGAATGTTGCCCAATGAGTTTTGTGTTGTAAGCCACAGACCTAGTGGTTTCATACTGCATGATGCCTGTGTGTAAGTATATCAGTTCAGGCAACCTCCTTCATTCATAACAAGTTATGTTACCTGCAGCTCCCACATTGATATCACTAGAATTCACTCACGAAAAAGAAATGAGATTTCTAATACTATCCTGTGTCACCACTTCCTACAAAAAAGTAAGCAGTAGAAAAATTAAAAGGGAATAAAGGCATACTTGACAAACAATATTTCAACAAGAATAAGGGGGTGGGGTCATTTACACCCACCTCCTCCCCCAGTGACAAGTACCATTAAGTATACATTCTAAGCTGACTAAATAAAAACCTTTCATTTGTTCAAGAATTGGCAGCTGGAAAGGTAACTGGTGGTCTCAAGCCTCATATTTTACATCCAGACCTCCCCCTCACCCCCATCAATTTGTACATAATCAAAAACTGATGAATGTACAGTATGTGCATGTTTGTGGGGAAAAATTAACAAATGCCTTTAGGGATGCTACCTGCAAATTTAATATTTTAAGGTGAAAAACCATTTTAAAAAATATTGAATGAATGAGATCAAGATTAAAATTACATTTTGAAAACTTAAGGTCATCCATATCAGAATCTACATATGACCCAGTTAACATGATCATGCGATAGGTCACTTTCTCTTGTTTATATCCCTTGCCTCCTTATTTTTTAACATGTCCAGTATCATAACAATGGCCAGGTTAAAAAATTTCACGGGCTAGTTATCTTTCTCCAATTACTTAAATTTTCCCAACTAAGTTCAACTTCTGCAACCCTCCTCCAGTTTAAATATACATTTTGTTTACTTCCATCTCCCAGAAAAAGCTATAGTACCCTGCGCTGAGGTCAAGTTGCTCCAGTTAAGCCATATTATGCTCAGTACACTAGTCTACTGTGTGTGATTTTAATGGTACTGTAATCTGACTTGTCATGGTTTATTCTAGTACAGCACATTTTACTGATCTGTAAAAGTTATCACTGACCAATCAGAATGAAGTTATTGTTTGAATTTATGTCAATCAATGTGTAATCACCAATTGTGAAGAGAGATACACGAAGGTTCCTTAATATGTCTGGGGTGATGCAATAGCCCTTTACTGACACCATTATTTTCAAAACTCCTTCAAATTGAAAGTGGAATCTAAGAATTTAAATCTCTTTGAAGAGTCGTCTTTACAAATTTATTAAAAGGCAGCAGACAATGTGCTCTGTTTAACAACACCCACTGTACATTCTCACATAGAAAATCAAGTGTTGAAAATATTAACAAATGAAAAAAAAATTCCATAAAACCAAAGTCATTTAAAGTCACACTCAGAGGGTGCTTTCGCACTTGATCTCGAGCAGAGTACCAGATCCGGATCTGATCCTCCACTCAAGATCAACTTTTCAGTGTGAAAGCTCATGTGCTTGAGATCAGATCTCAAGATTTTGATCCACTCACAAGGGCAGATCAGATCTCAAGCGGGGGATCAAAAACCTGTGTGTGAAAGTTCGATGAATTAAGTTAACCTGAGATCAAGGTGACATATGAAAGCAAAATCCTTTTCATTCCCCTGAAATACACAATCAGTGGCAGTGTGCAGCATGTGTACCTGTAAATTTAATACCATTAACAGCTTACACCACACTAGCCAGCCTAGCTACACAATAATTCTCACCAAGAAAATCAACTGTTCGCTGTGTGAAAGCTTGGAGAATCAGCCGTTCCATATTACAAATACTTTACCATTTGGTAAGTATCATCTGGGCAGGGAGATGATATTACCTCCCCAGGTCTGAGTTTTATTTACGTACCTTCCTGTTTGTCAATCTCTTGCCTGGGGTCTGATTCACCACATGGGATCAAGAGTGAAAGCAAAACCCTTGACTTCTCAAGACTTTTAATGATCCTCTCTTAAGTGTTTTGAAAGTACGTGAAAATTCCAACAGATTTCAAATAAAACTATACACAAATAAAAGCGAATATAATTTTCCACCAAATGAACATTTAAGGAGTTCTAAAACAGTGCAGAAGAGAAAATAATACTGTACAGTACCTCACTTTGTTTGTGTAGGCCTGAATGCGAGGGCACCATGAGAATTGTAACACCTCTAAATTCCAATTTTAAAACCCCAAAAGTTTATGTGCCAATTATGACCGCCAATGAAGTACAAGCATGTTTTCCTTTCCAAAAAATTATTTAAGTGCAATATTTCCAACAGAAAGAAAGATGAAGGTAGCACAAATTACAGCTGTTAGCCCAACGACAATGACTGAAGGATAAAGAGCAAAGATAATCCTGCACAACAACGTGGCTCATGCCAGAAGTGTGACCGCAGTCCTTAACATCTACGGCTGTTTAACAGGTGGTGGCGGTAATGAATGGGCACACAGCCAACTACCCTGGCACTCCATTTCATTGATACGAAAAAGATTCAGGTTTGTATGAATACAACTTGTTATAAAGTACATTGCCCAGGACCCACCTAGTTTAGCTACCTAGCTAAATCAACCACACACTGTGCTCTAATGAGTTTTGTTAACGCTATGAATACCTGACATCAGGCAAAGTCACAATAAAACACAACGCTAGCAGGAATTGAGGGAAAAAAATGGTGTGACATGGTAAATATTTGCTGTGAAAATATTGACCAAGTTTGAAGTGGCCTAAAACAAGCTGTTGTGTACCAACTTAGCTTGTTGACCTAATAAACCCAAGGAAGGCACAGAGGGGGTCCTTATATAAATGTGGATGCACCTCCCATAGCCACTAGAGGCCTATACTGTGTACACCACTCCTAACTGAGCACCCAGTCGGTAATGTGTCGGACAACTGAAAACGAAAATACTCTCAAACACCACGGTGCCACCAAGACTACCAACAATCAATAAAGACCCAAAGAATTGTAAAATAACAAAAAAAAATTAGGGTAGCTACATCTTGGAGCCAGAAATCGGGGAAAAAAGTGTGTTTGACCTTTTCACCACTGCATGAGTCAGTAAATTAAGTAAGTGCAATGTCTACAAGCTCAGTGGTGAGTGGCGAGTGACAAGCAATAAACTGGACTATTAGTCATGACTACAGGTTTACTGGGGACTCACTCAATTCAGGTCTTGATCGTGACACAGCCATAAGCTCACAATACTTTGTTTTAAATTACAAACAGTCTCATATCTGTGTCTTTTGATTTATCATTTTTGCTCAAATTTTTATTTTCTCTTTCATCTAAATATATACAGTTATCATGCTTATTATATTTCACAAGCTAGAGTGACCAGAGAACACATCTCTCAAAGCAATACGGCTCTAACAGTATTTTCACTGCAAAATTTAAAGTTACCGGAGGAAAGCCACCGGTGGGTGAATGAGTGGGGGTGCAAACTCCCTCATGACCCAGCAGCAAAAGAAAAAAAATAATATCCAAAATCAACTATGCTTTGAAAAATATTATATGATTCCTTTACAGCATATGGATAACTTTTTAACTGTACAATGAAGAAAACATCAAAATGTATTTAAAATTATTTTTTTTATGATAGGTAGCCATAGTAAATAGTTGTCTCCTTATTCTGAGCACATATACCCTACTGCCCCCCCCCCACCCCAACCTGACCAAATCCTGGCTATGCACCTGAAACAACATTATCAAGAGGAGGATATTGCTTATTGCACTTTTACATCAGAGCCACTACTAGCACGAAGATGCATTCCATACATTGCTGTGTTGCATCCATTAATTTTGTACATTATTATTATTTACTGTGTAGGGAAGTGTGTATGATGACGATATGCATCATACGCAAGTACTGGTATAAGACAGTATTTTGTAATACTACATTGTAACTACAGAATCATCTACAACTAGATCACTCCATATTCACACTATCTATTCAGGTGTCACTGCCATACTTATGAATGGGGGAAAGGTAAGAATGAATTGTCCCACCAGGAAACAGATACCCCACCAGAACTCCCAACTATTTTGAGTGGCCCCTTGGAACCCCTTACATTCTACTACCAAAATAATCACAGCTCTTTGAAATATATTCTGGGTCTTAAATCATGATAAAAGTTCCAAGTGACAATTTTTATTTCTGTCAATTTCTGACACAGGGGAGAAAAAGGGTGGCTAGTTAATTTGGTGTTACTGCCCATGGGCATTCCAGCTATGGACTCAATTGCAAAATTAAAGGGTGGGGAGGGGGTTATGTGCACATGCATGGTAAATATGGGAATGCTGTGTGGTCTACCTGTCACCCCAACCTCTGCCAATGTCAGGCTGTAATTTTGTTAGTAACAAACTTCAATGAAGACCCCACCATATCAAAGGCTGGTGGGTTGTATGGAGCTTCATTTCTTGATGCTGGAGCAGACCTTTAGCCAGATAAGGAACTGAAGGGGGTGAAATAGTTTCAAGGAGGGCAAAGTATTTTCTTTGGTGGGATGATGAGACATACTAAAATGCATTGAGACAATGGTAAATTTTGAATTTTCTAGGGGGTGACAAAATTTTTAGCTGCCCCTGCCCCCTCCCTTAGATGGTGGCTTATGCCAGTGGCAAGATTTTATTTCGTACCAATCAGATTACACAACAGGGCGGTGAGGTTCCATGAAATTATATGAGGTAACAATGGGTGAAGTAGATCCTTGTAGTATGGAAGCCAGTCTAAGATGAGGTCCATTATAATGAAGTAATGGCATATAGTCTATTACACAAGCATGTATCAGCTCAGGTTATTCCAGCAAGCAATTTACTTTTTGGGGGGTAAGTTAATATTTTGTGTTATGGAGCAGAACAGAGTGTAATGTAAATTTTACAAGACTTATCCCTCACAGTCACTTATTGTAAGCCCCTCTCCCCTCTTCTTTTCAAAGTCTTAGACCGCTTCAGACCCTTTGAATCTAATTTCTGACTATGAAGTCCGAGGGTGAAGTTCATAATCTAGTCCCCAAAATGTGTGGATCAACTGTTGAGTATAAAAGCATGATGGAATTTGTGTGATGGATGCAATAGTGTCCCTTTACGAACCTAACAAATTTGGAACTCTTTGGAGACATAAGAGGTTTGCTAACAGTTTCCAACGGAAATGTGGAAAACCATGCATTTTTAAGGAAAACTGGCAGTCAAATGTAAAAAATGCCAAAATGCTGTTTGGCATATGTTTTAAATTCTGCATGCCAACACCATCACAAATATGCCAAATTCAGTGCTTTAGGCATTTTTAAAACATCAATATGGCAACCCTGGTTCTTTCCAATAATCTGTGCCCACTATGTCCTTGCTTTATCACAGTGTGCCAATCTGTTTCAATTTCTGATGCATACTGAACAATCTCCATGATTTTCCAAAAGTTTCAGTGCCACAGTGGCCTTAAACCTACACTGTTCAGTATGAATAATTCACTTCCTGTACTAAGTTACTATTTATTAAAGTTATGAGGGGTGGAGTATACTGGTATCTCCACAAATGCACTGTATATCACGATATTACTTGCTATGGTTAAGAACACTACTACTGTCATCAAATGGCCATAAAAAGTGATTCCAAATGCCTTCAACACATCACTCCAAAAGCGATACAGAACACCACTACACTAATATTGAGACTTCTTGTGAATTGAAACTGAAATTTTGCACAGACTGAAGAATAGATCAGATTCTCCTTCCCCCTTCCCCAACCCCATTGTTTGCCTCTTTTCAAAGCATTTTTTCTATATGCCACAGTGTCCAAAGTTTGTTTACCATACTAGCTAGATGGTTTACCATAGTGTCCCATGCTGCCATAAACTCAATACTACAGTTTCCCTGAAGGCACAGCGGGGTGTCATGTAAACTGAATGTCACTGTGTCCCAATCTTAGAGTCCCACTTTTCGCACCTTTATGGTATTTGTAAATTGAAAGCAGGGAGCTGCCCTGACTTTAGAGTGGCAGCTCCCTATTGAAACAGTCATAAGTTTACCTTACCATGTTGGGCTGATTTGTATAGGGGTTCTTTCAAATCATTCCAGGGCTGTCAGAACCCTAGATGGTGAGAGGGGGAGGGCTGTAGCCTGCAGCCCCAATAATTTTCAGTTTGAAGGGTTTTGGTTGAAAATTTAACTTAGAAATAACCAAAATTCTGGAGTTAAATGGATTCCCCCCCAATCTCCCAATCTTAGAAACCTTTGAACAGCACTGTTTGTGGCAGTATGTTTATAAGGCTTTAATCAATTGTTTAGGAAATCCCAAAGTAACAATGTGCAATATTTCTATTGGAAGACATCACAGAGGATAATTATAAGGAAGAAAACTATCTTTTCATGAATACCTTCTTAGATTCATGCTTGGGTACATTTGCTTGTTCTCATTAGAATGGATTTTGAAAGTAATGGACACTGATGTTTATGCAATGACTTGTATTTATTAATACAAATAAAAATATATGAAAGCCAGAGGAGCTAGGGGACTGCAGCACAACAAAATCAAGTCCTTTTGCAGATTACTGGAAAAACTCAGGCCATTTTCTTGTTTTCTCTAGCACAGATGGTCCAGCACCCCCCCCCACACACACACACACATACACACACACAAATATCATACATGCTTTTGTGTCCCCATGAACTATGCGTACATGCTGCCATACTCACAACTGGAGACACAGCACTTTAATACAATCTTGTTCATACTCCTGACACTGTACTCGCGCTATAGGTATGTGAAGTGGAAGATTCGAGATCTTACACTGATGTTTCAAAGTAATGTTGGAGAGACTATGCCCTTTTGGTGGGTAGAGCCCCTAGCACAGAAGCCAACCAGGTCATTTTTATCAAGGTCCAGCAGTCTGACATTCCAAGGTTCCCCATTCTGGGCCTTTGAGTCGGCATCAACCTGAATTTCTGCATGATTGATTGATACCAGGATACCAGTAGCCATGGTTGTAAGAGGATCGGAAGAGGCTGCTAAAATAACAATCCTTGACAACAGTTTATCATGCAATAGTATTTCCATTATAAGTAGGGTCCAACATGGTCCAAACTCCCCAGAGAGTACTTCTGTGGTCCATGTGTGCTTTGTAGTCTTCTTTACCTCATTTTATGACAGCCCCTGATAAAGAAGAAAAGGGCCGCCTGATCTGCAGCAAAGCTATCTGTGTTAAATGTTTGTCCGCACTTGGGTTTGAAGACCTGTGAAAGTTTCCTTTTGGCAAATGTTGCACACCACCTGATGTATTTACCTTCAGCCTCAGCTGGGAAGGGGGCCATAACTTGATTTGAACTGAGGCCACATATATAATGTATCAAAGAGGTCTACTCTTATACATGAACAATGTTGCAGTTTATATGTACAGTAGTAGATTTGCACAACATGCCGACCGATTTCAAGAACTGGGATATGGCCCTCGGTTTTGAACACCTTTTTCTGGAAGGGGGTATGGCTGCCTTCTCAGTGTAACATAACACTCAAAAATGACCTTATATTTTCTTCAATTGCAATTGTTTCAGGCAATTAGGCCCACACTGCCGACTCATTTCCTTACGCAATTAGGCGTGTTAGCTGGGCTAATTGGCTCCACATACTTCAGGGTTCACTGACAATGACAATGGGGTAAGGAAGGCCCATTTGCCCTCCAGTAGCTGACAACAATGTGTTTACAGTTAAAGTACTTTGCAACAAACCATGTTATGGTGGCCACTGAAAAAACTTATCTGCTAGTGACAGAATTAAGACTGCACATGATGTTACTGTAAAAGATTTCAGAATTGGGTAGTAAAATACAGAAAATTATTTATGCAGTACTGAACAGCATTTTACCAAACTGTGCAGCTACAATAATCACATTGCTGTGGACATGCATTTATGTGTAGCAGTCTTATGAAGGGTAAACTGAGGTTTTCACTGATTTTATGGAACATAAATCAATAAACCTTAAACTTTTTGAGCTACAGTACACAAAATTCCAACATTATATTATTCCCTGAAATATAAGGTATTGGTTTTCATGATCAAGTATCAACATTCCATCCCCAAGCAAAAATGCTGTTTGAAAATATGCACCCGATGTCCTCTATATGAACTGTACTTGACCTTAAACCAGATACAGTACTCCAAACCCACAAGTAAAAGCTCACATAAAACTTCAAAATCCCATGTTACTCTACCCTGAAAGACGGAAGCACTGTATCGAATTTCCAGTGTATGGGATGGACTTCTAACTTTCAAGTATAAATATTCTCATAAATGCAGCCATGTAACAGAGACAAAGGACCTAAAGTCTTGCAAAATTATTTATATCTAAATCCAAATGCCAGCCAAGCCACCAAATTCACTCAAGCTGAAAGGTCTCCAAACTGCTATGCTACACAAACCAAATTATGAGACATTCCCTTCATTACTGGTCCTTAATTCTCGCGCAATGTCATATCAAGTTCCAGTAATTTCATCACTTTATTTGGCTAATGTTATCCCAGCCACTAAACAATTTTTCCTTTAAACTCCCCTGTTTTCTAAACATTGCATAAATTGGAGCCACCCACTCTCCATGGTCTCAAGACAACCAAATACGAATGGTGGCTACGATAATTGACTAATCCAATTACACTGATATGCTAACAAGGCAAATATGTAATTTTCTGCTTTGTTGCTACCTAACAGCACACAGCTAACGTATTTTAACCTTCACTACATATTTTGCCTCCGTGCAACTGCTAGCCTTTCAGCAGACCTGTCTCACATTACATCCTAATCGAGACTCTCTCATTTTTTTCTCTTTCTTTCCTTTCCCTCCCACCTACGCAGTCAGGAGATATCGGACTGATTTCCGGAGCACTAGGGTCGGTAATCAATCATACAGACGACCGGATGTTAGCGACTAGTGTTGTAAACATTTCCTGACTGAGGTTCCTCTCTCTCTTTCTCTCTCTTTTACTTTAATTTGATTGAGATGGAGAGCCCTGCTCATTGGCTGAGAGAGGCAAAGCTGTGAAGAGATTGCGAGACAGCTCACACAGGCACAAACTGAGCCCCTCTACCACAGAGATTGTCCAGTAATTTGCGGTGGATTCGTTTATTGATCAGCGCATCCAAAGGACAGTTCTCAAGGTATCAGAGTAAATATGCACTGCCTATTTTTAGAGAGAATTACAAGTTTGGAAGACAAGTTTTTTAAGTGAGAAACAACACGGCAAAATCAATGCTAACTTAATAGAATTCTGGTGCACACACATATTCATGATCAGTGAAGAATGACAAGATACAGTCCAACCCAGCTGGCAACCAACAGTTGATGGCAAGATTGAAAATTAAAGGACAGACCACTTAAATGATAAAACCTCAAACTGTAGCCAAAGTCAATCTTCTGGGCACACAGCTAGTAGAAGCAACCTAAACAGTACTGTAAAAAAAAGAGAGTGCCAATACGAAGCCCTGATGTAACAGCATGTGTGCAGTGAAAATCATGAATAAACATTAACAATATATATGGAAACCTGTAACCAGGACGACTCTTGTACAAGATGTCTCTTATTAATATTACCTTTGTTGTTTTAACTTTCATTACAAAGACAGTTGTAATATTGATATACACTGACAGGTTTACATTTGAATTAGGGTCTATCAGTTACCAATTCCCAAGAAATGTCAACAATACATACCGCTTAAACCAGCTGGTAAGTAAGTCAGTAAGAAATACCACACGGCTAACAAAACAGATACACCGACACTATGCGACACTCCACACAAATCATTTCGCATAGCTAATGAGGTATCTCAGAAAGGACAACATTTCAAGACATACATGTTTACAACACTAAAAGATACTATGATATTTCCAATGGATTTTCCACAAACAGGTATCTAATTCTATCGATGTTCTGGCAAAATGCCCACATACCTTTCATTCCACATGATATGCATTAACTACACAAAAACATAAATACACAGAAAACAAGGAGCTTCCTTAATTCTGTTTACTATAAATAATGACGGCTTAGTTCCTATGCTACATTCATTACCTGCTCAGTTCTTCCTTTGTCTACAGTTGGATCGCAATAAGGTGCTTAAAGTTTCCCAAAACATGTCATATTTTAGGAATTGAATCAGACATCCCACTGCGACACTACATTCTCAGGAAATAGCCCAAAAAAGGATCATGTCGGAACTAATGTAAGATACACAGCCAATTTGACTTTGCTAAGGTAACTAAAGCCTTTTCTAGGGCAGGAAATCCTCATTGTGTCGTTACCACAGTTTCAAACTTCAATTGCTCAAAAAAAATTCATTTTTTCTAGGATTTTCTCATCAACCCGTACAAAGAAGGAACAAATATTGATACCTTTACAGTACATTGGATTCTCATGATCCGAAAATACACCAGCAAAACAGTTTCCTCAAATTACTGTAGGTTCACTGAAATCAGGAAGCAATACGATGTGGTTGCAGGCACTTCTAGTTTACAGCTGCCAACAGATACATTACTCTATATGAGTTTTAAGTAAATACTTGACAACATATAACATATACATATCACTCACTTCTAAGAATATATTACAATCCAATAAATGTTACTACATCTACTCTACATCCAACAAGTATAATTTGCTACAAGAATGAGATGAATTAAAATTGGGCACAAGAGCAGAGATCACATGATCACAGCTGAATTGGAGATCATGGTCCCACCCCCCCCCCCCCCCATAATTTGACGAAGGAGGATGGATCATCTTTCTCACCCCTACATACTTTGTCAACAACCACAATATTTGCTGAGTTTTGAGTGTCAGATATAAACCCTTGCGAAGTTATGATACTGAACCCCTATCCCCTGCCCCTGAAAAATCCTGGTGATATGCCTGACACTGCAAATTACAGGAGATTCTGTTATTTTTGCTAAATGCATGGGAAAAACTGTCTGAGCATACAAACTTACTATTCTGACATCGCAAAAAATGCAATACAGATCTGTTTAACCTCTTTTGCTGAGCTGAATAGTCCTTTTACTTGAATGCATGGTGTCGATGTACTTTCAGCCCCTATGCTCCGCAATTGTGTAGTTGCATAACCCATGGCAAGTTATTTCCTGACAATAATAAAAGGAAGTTTTAAACCAAATTCATACCACACACTGACAGAATGCCCTGCTGCATTTCACTTGACACAGCATTGTCAAGCTTGTACACAATGGTACAATTGTTCTTTTTTAGATGCCTGTTTACTACATTATAGTTGCGATAAATACATAATGAAGCCCTACACAAATCAATGCAAACTTTTCATCTTCATACTGTCCAAAAAATCATAAATTTACCAGTACAGTCTGTACAAGTATATATCTGAATGTCAGCCACGTTTTTCCAAATGAAAAGTGCAAGGAACTAAATGAAAAAGTGCATTTCAATTAAAACAGAACATTTCTTAATACAGGCAATCTGATTTTAATTGGCACTTGTACAGCATATATCAGGCAGATATTAAACTGATACTTATTCCTTCTCAACAGAGAAAAAAGTCTTGCCACTGAGCCATGCTAAGGTCATTTAAATAAATCACATTTACAGCTGGTGAAGTTAATTAAAATCACTCCCTCAACTTGACAATGCAGAACAGTCCTAAGTATTATTAAATATATTTTGGACCAAGCAGCAGACACTGTACTAACTAAATTCCCCTCACCTCAGAATGAGCTCTGTTGGAGTCTCATAAATGAAAAAAAAGCAATTCCAAATACTTCCAAGGCTACAAGTATACATTCAATGATAGTCATTGTATCCTTTCATATTGAACTTTCCTCTAGAAAATTGTAACAAGGCTAGAGAGAGAAAGAGTTCTTTTAGCTAAAAAAAAAGTTGGCATGCTGGCATATCACACCAAGCACAGAATGGTACTTTCATATTCCTTCTCAAAATAGAAATTAATGTACACTTTATTGGTATTGGTTTATAGCAGTAACTTCAGGGCCGTAGCTATGGGGGGGTGTGGGGGGGTGCGACACCCCCCTGGGCGGTCAATCAGTCGGCAAATCAGGGCATAGTCGGCAAATTGACATTCAGTGGCAATTTATTGATTTCCCATTTCCAGATGTCAATGATTTTAATAGAACAAAATGTAAGTTGCCTAGAAAACGTGGCTGTGCATTGGTGTGAATAGGCAATTTGTTGTTCAAATTTGGCACAGCTAGCCTGTTTCAAAATCAAATTACCCACATAAACTATCAAACATCCATCATACTCTGCACAGACTGCACTGGGACTGGTAATGACCATGTATTATCACCTTGTTAAACCAGTTCACTACTAGTTCACTGATAAGGTAATGTAGACCCATCTGACTATTATTTTTATTGAGAAGTCTCTTGGGGACCATTAACTGCCCAGGACCCATTAGTGATTGTCCACTGTTGTCAGTGTTGCCTCAGGCTATCCCCTGTTGTGGTCAATTTGCCCCAAGACATTCAGGTGTTGGCAATTAGGCAGGTAAGGGATTGTCATGGTGTATTATAGGCTGCAAGTTAGAACAGAGCCAATATAACATGACTAGCTTATGAGCAAGTTCAAGGAGTGTAAGGTAGACAATTTGACTGCTTTCAAGATTAACCTAATAACCAAGAGTATAATCATAGTGTAAATAGGCCTTATTGATTTTATTGACAATACATAACTGTCCTTCCCCTCCCCGAAGGGTTTCCAGTGATGTTTCTCCTTTAGACGGAAAATATACTCAGAACTGCCAGAAATGTTAAGTGTTTTTTTATTCAAGAAAATCCTGAGAATACCATTGCCAGGAATTAACCTAAGGCTATGATCCTCTGCGATTCGGATTCGGCGATCTCCGGCGATGTGGGGGTGTTTTTTCCAACAAATTCTTTCATGGTGGCGCAACGCTAAGCAATCAAAGTGTTGTCGTCCCCTCCTCCCCATTTAAAATATCCCTTGCGCCAAACACTGTTTCACATGCTTGGCACCCTCCGCAGGCTGGTGGCCGTGCTTTGCTTAGACGGTCACCTGGAAATTCATGCAAAGTTTATGCCACAATTTTTTAGAGGCTAGTAGGCTACGGCAATATCAGACAAAAATATTGCAATTTGAGGTCGTTTCGTGCGTTCTGAGGGGGTATGGGGATTGAAAGTTTTCTTGTAAGTTCCGCGCCAACCAATGGTGGTCCTCCGCTTAGCGGCCACGGTTTGCTTGGACGCGACGGTCCCCTGGAAATTTAATGCAACAATGTTCTGCAACCGATTTCAGAGGCTCGTACGGTAATGAACATCAGACAAAAATATTGAAATTTGAGGCCGTTTCCTGCGATCTGAGGGGGTCTGGGGATCAAAAATTTTCTTGTACGCTACGCGCCAACCAATGGTGGCGCTCCGCTTAGATAGTCATTCGTCCAGTCGGCATTTTAGACCTTCACACCCCCCCTACCATATGACCCTAGCTACGCCCCTGAGTAACTTGTTAATTTTTCTTTTCTTGATCCAGTTGCAGGTTTAATAGGTAAAATCAAAAAATTGTGAATCCAGCAGAAAATGTCTTTTCATGTGTTAAATTTATGACTGATTCAAAATGAAGGAGAAAAGGTAAAAATAACTCCTTTCTTTTCTAAATGTTTACCCTTTTCAAACAATACAACATGACAATGACACCTGATATTTGAGACGTTCAATATCATGGCATTTTCATAACTGTAGGTGGCTGTCAAAATCCTGACAAGCAAAATTTATGTAAAAGCTAGCAAACCAAGTACCTATCACAACAAACTGAAATCTGCTTAACAACTGCTTCAGTATGAAAGGAATCAAAAATAAACTATAGACAGGAGCAGACCCAAAGGTAGTAGGGCCCAAGGGTAGGGGGTGGGAGGGGGCATGGAGACAACCAAAAACTCTTGCACCAGTCAACCTTACTTTCTCTTTAGCCATTGAATAGGCTAACAAAAATGTCAGTGAAATAAGTGAATTGGCATCATCATTCTCCCCCTCCAACTGACCGTCCGTTGAACTCATCTTTCTTTCTTTCTCGAAAATAACTCACAATTAAGTATTGTTTCAAACATAAGCTGCTTATTAATCTTACAGCTGTACATGTGTGCTTAAAGGTTGTGGACATGTAAACAAAACATTTGTTTTACTCAACAATGTTAGCTTAAGATCCCCTGATGAAAAATATGTTGGATTCATTTCAATATCTTTTACTGTTCTCAAGATATACTTCTTCAGAGTTTGACCATTTCTGAGATTACTTATTAGCTTTGTAAAAACTATGATGTGGAGTTTTGCCCAGTGCCTGTATTTCTTTGTAAATTATCTGGTAAGTACTTACCAGCTAGTTTCTAGTTCGGTGTTTATGTAGATATTTTCAAAGTAATAAACTGCTACTTCCACAACAAACCCTTGGGGCCATACCAACATTACAACTGCCTTTAGAATAATACTGTAACATAACACATATCTCATGAGTACCTCATAAGTCACAAATTTGCATATTAATTCATGACATATGCGCAAAAACTGTACTTATCTAATAAAGTGGTCAGTATTTGATGTGTTTGATGGGAAATGTGACTACTTTAAATGTTGTAATGTTACCAGTTCTTACATCAAATAGGCTGGCATAATATTTACATGGCCACAGGCCTTCAAACTGATGTTTTTTGTCTTTTTTAAGACATGCACCGCCTAAAAATTAAAAGAATCTATTTCATTTTGATCCAGAGAAATAAAATGTTAGAAGATTTGCCTTGAAGTGGATCTCTGTGCCCTCTTTGCCTGTACTCTACTCTTTCATTTATAATCACAATACGGTTTATTTCATAAAGTAAACTGCCTTACACAAACTATACCATTATTTGTAATCGTTAAAACCTAAAATTTCCAGAAAATATACAGTCTTGTAAACATACACACTGTACATACAATTTATTTTACCAATTAAAAGTTGCCACAAAAGATAACAGTGCATTTACAAAAATCTTAAATGAACCTTGATAGGAACATCAAATTTTCCACTCTTACCTGCAATGTCCATTAAGTACTCAGTATTATCTTATTATTCCCCAGTCCCAAAAGTCAGTCACAGTCTGGTTCAAGAGCTTATTTCCTGTCGACTAGAGTACATCAACACAAATAAGACCAATTGGCGTAAAACTGGCCTTTTAAGCTGGACACCTTAATCCAAAGAATTATGAGATGCCAAAGGCCGGACCAGTCATCACCCTCCCATACTCCTGGTTTCATTCCACAAGGGAGGTCCCTTGTCTTGAACCACACCACTGTTGGAATTAAGGAAGGAAGTGCCCCAAGCAACTAAACCTGGTATCACTGGTAAAATACTTTATGCAGACTTTATGAAGTGAGACTGCCATCATGCTTGGAGCCAAAATTCCATTCCTATAATTCCCTACGAAACTTGCTGATGTGATGAATGGTACAAAGACAAAGATATACAGGGTACTTTTGTCTGAGGGGGCTGAACAGGGCTGAGAAAGACCTGTGCTACAGTACTGAGAAAACTGCCCAATTCTTCCAAAAATCTGCCTGAAATATAAGTTTTTCCTCAACTTGGGGAGAGGGGAGGTTTGCAACAACCTGGCCCCCTTGCTTATGCATCCATGTGTGATGACAATGATTTAAAGGGCACAAGGGTAGCTTCAATTGTACTTTGAAAGATCACAAGTTAGCAGAGCTAGCTCTTTCAAACCTCCTCTGTAAAGAGAATGAGCAGTCACCCCAGATTTATTTTGAAACACTAACTCAACCTTTCAAATCAACTCTTATTTCACTTCTCTTTATTTCAAGTATCTTTAACGATGTTTCCAAAGCTACATGGATACACACTGAATATTTAAGGTAAAATAAAGAGTTACTCTGCATGACTTTATTTGGTAACAAAAGTTATGCCACACGATTAAAAAGAGCCACTCTTGAAATAGAATATCTGGGTACACTAATTCATACTGGGGTGACTGCATTTCCCATTTGACTTCCATCACAATATCTTTCATGTATTACAACATAAACAATGCAGATTCAATGCAAACCCATGAGTTATCTTGCATTAATTTTAACAATCTGTTTGCAAAACCATGTCATGTAAGTGACATTAAACCTTCCTGATTTACAGTGGTACACTAAGGTCCTCAAGTTTAGGTGACAGTTCTTCTCCTGAGGAGGGGGGTGTAAGTTGGAAGTTTGAAAGACTGATCAAGAAAGACTTGAGGTAACCCATAAAATTTGATGTGTTATGCCTCCCACTATACCAAATCTCTCCCATACCCCCTCCCTCCACCCTCTCTCAAATTGTAACTTATTTCCCCAGTCTCACCCTAACCTCCCTCCAAACCATTTAACTTTGTCAATGCAACATTACTATTGTGGTTACAACCTACAAAAAAACTTGTAAGCAAGAAAACAATAGGTAACTATTCCAAAACAATACGCTACTTTCTAACATCACAGTACCAAAGTTTAGCGGCATAACACACATGTTGAGAACTTTCTGTAAAGTTGAAAGGCTTCTTAAGGGAATACTTTTCATGAAAATTAAAAATGGTTCCCTAATTTCCTCCTTGAATGTAACACATAAATTTAAAGTGAAAAATCCTGAACTTTCTTCATGATGTGATACATACTTAAGATGAGATCTCAAAAATGGAAAAAAACTAGTTGAATATCTTGTGAGACATTTATGAAATCAAAAACTAAATCCATTTATCTCCAATTTCCTCCAAACACTTTTCATTTTCTGATAGAGAGTGCTAATATTAAATAAAAAACTGTGTTAAAATGTGGCCACCAATACTATAACACTGATACTTGACACCAATCTTCACTTCCCATTACATTCAATATAATGGAACCAACATGAGCGGTGATTAAACCACTTTCAACAAAAGAGTAGTACTCATTTGGGATCAATTTCATTTGGGAAAAAAATCCTATGAAATTAGTTCCGTTCAAAAAGGTTTAACATGAAATGAACTACTTGTAAACCAGAAGAAAACTTCAAAATGCAAGAAAAAAATGATTAAAAATATATGCCCAACACTGTAATATGAAACCAAACAACTTTCCCAACTTAATAACATCTTACAGAGAATGCTTTCAAACAAATGAAAAAGTGTACACTTACTTTTATACAATATAAACCTCAAAATTTGTTTAATCCTTCCTTTGTGATGACACTTATAAAATTCTGTCCACTTTTTTGTTGGTCCCTATTATCGACCGAACCTCCATTATCTACCAAAATTATATTATTCTTGTCAAGAAAATCCTTGGTGATGACCAATTAGTGAAATTATCGCTGACTGACATCTGATCACACTTCCTGTGTGGAGTGGATGGTCAGAAGGCTTAAAGCATCACTTTTATTCCTGGAGAGGACCATTCCTGTAGAAAATCCTTTCTTATTCCTCACAAAATAGAGTCAGTGGTTGTTCTATTAAAAATAACCAACAGCTTTTAAGTGGTAAATCCTAATCAACCAACTGTGACACCAAAGAAATACAAAAGTGTGTGAACGTGACTTGGTATGTAAATTGTATGCAAATAACCTGGTCAATAACATCAGCTTCTGTTCTTCAAGGGCCTTAGCCATAAAAGTCATGTGAAGAAAAGACCAAATGAGGCTAGGAAGTGAAGCCAGAGAACTACATTTGCTTGTTCTGGTCTTTGTTCATTTTAGTTCACAAGAGAATAACAAAGCAGTCCTATTATTCCAAAGGATAATCTGCAGTGTTCCTGCAGACAGAGAAAAAGATAGTCAACCTCTAAATTTTGACAGTATCACTAAAAACAAAGCAAATTGTGGAAGTCACATCTTTTTAGAGTCATCTTGCATTTCTCCCTTGAGAGCACAAAACTGCCATCTTTTGGGTAATGAACACACACACACACACAAACTAAAAATTATCAATAAGAGGGTGGCCTCCGTCCTGGTTTAATTAGCATGCGTCGAGAATGGCACACCGGAAACAAATGTCTGGTCGAAGAGATACATAACTTGATGGCTGCAGCAGTGAGGCTGTGTCGAGACTTCTCACCGGTCGACATAGATTACGCAGCACTCTGAGGCAGCTCTCAATGACAGTGAAATATTAAACAGGAGTACATAACCATTCCGCACAGCTGTGCGGGGCCACTTCAAGGAAGGCGTGTACGATTGAATAGTGACACTGCACTGCATTGCTTCAGAGTATGACATTTCTCCTGTATGGCACACCTTGACAAAATGTCTGGCAACTGACTGGTCTGATTCAAATTGACTTTCAGGGTGCTAGGTTACTTAGAAAGGATCAATTTTCAAGATAGATTCTTTGACACGTACAGTGGTAGGCTATATGTGGAGATGTTTTTTTTTTTTTGCTTACTGAGTAATCTAAAGGACTTTATTACCCTCAAGTTTTCCCTTAATACATCCTTGCATATTGCAATAAAAAAAATGTAAACAATTTTTTATTTTGTTCTAAATAATGTTACATAGGTAAATTTCACAAAAAATGTAAGAAACTGAATGGAAAAAACTTGAATTTTAATTCTGACACTTTGTCTTCCTCAGGCTAGTGATGACAGAATTGTCAGTCTGGTATCAATTCCATAAACATGGGTGGAAAAAGTCAGGAATGTGGGTTGCCTACCCTGTGGACGTGTATTACTCCTGCACCTATATTGGCTGCATTCGTAATACCAACGTCTGCGAACTTTCCCAAGAATTCTTCATCAAACTGCGTAAAAACTGTACGCTATTAACTATTCATATATACGATCACAACAAACAGAATTATCAGTATTCAACGAAAAAAAACGACTAAAGTAAGTCTTGATTATCATTCTGTTTCGAATGACAAATGTCAATGGGGTTTTAGTGTGTGATTTTGCCCACTTCAAGCTCACACAATTAAGTCCCATTGACTTACTGTGTCAAAGTGAACATTGCAGCTGAAGCCTTTTCGTGCAATATGAATATTCATTGAAACCAATCAATGGTTGAGAGAGTAAAATCTTATTGGGCTCATGAATATAATGAAATTGGATGATCTCTGTCATTGTTCACAGGTGTTAGAGTTCGCCAAAGAGGAGTACATATTCTACACCTGCTATGAAGGTAAGAATGTGGGAAGCTCCTTGCAGGAAAGTTTTGGTATTTTGGTGGGAAAAATGGGCAGTTGGAAGGAAATTTGGCTACTTTTGTATAAGATAATGGAAAAAATGTGGGAAATTTGACTTGCTTGCCAGGAAAGAAAAGTTTTTTTCAGCCCTTTCCATAAATATAATTTGCTTGCAAAACTGTGTAAGTTAATTAAGTTCTGTTTATATTTTACTTTTATTCTGTTGTCCCTGCTTCCTCTTTCACCCCCACTTTATAAATAAAAACTTTTAAGATCAGGACCCTCAATGAACTCTGCCTAGTCTTATATGTTATGCCACTGTAGCAGCTTCGAATGTTGCCCAAATGACTACAGAAGCAGCAAAGACTGAGAAAGTATCTGATCATCAGCTTAGAAAAGCTTCTTACAGTTTTTTGATAAAGACAGGAGTTTACGGTTTTGCTGAAAATGGAAATAATTCATGGAAATCAGAGTTCAAAATGGAAAACATCCACAAGAAAAATTCAAATATTTAGTAACTTCAGTAGTTTCTCATCATTTTCAAATGAATATCATGTAACTGAAGTCAACTCAATTGTAATCCAAGATTCTGTAAACCCACCTTAATTGTAAACACTTGAAGCAATATTCAAGTAGCGTTGGAAATTATAATAACTAGCAATACATCTTAATGTTTTTTCAGTATGGAATCCTACCTAACTTACAAAAAGAAAATCTACTTTTCCAAAACAGATATCTATGAAAGTTTAGAAAATGGGTTACGAAATGAAGTTTAGCATTTATAAAACTGGTACATTCCTGCCTTTAATTTTGAACTTCCCATACACTCCATAAAGTATTGTAAGGTATGAATCACAATGATGCTGGTTAAAGTGAATGCTAGGGTTATAGCTTGAAAAGTGCTAGTGGTGAACCTCTTGTAAGCAAAATGGGGTAGGGCCTATATTCTTGATTTATCAGCTCAATATTGGTACATAAATTTTGTAAGAAAAACTTAGAAAATACCTCAGATAAAGTCACTTTCACTTCCAGATTCTCCAAGACAATTTAACATTTTTGTGTTTACAACATCTATTCGTGAAAGATGCACTGGTAGTGCTGGACGGCAGAGCTTTGATTAACTGTGCACTGGGTGCAAATTGGCAGTCTTGGGCACATCTGCCCAGTGCCCCCAGCATAGCTACAACTCTGGTAAAATAACATTGTTATGTTAGGACTATTCTTCTTCATCATGGCTTTTATCATAACTATTTTTGACCATGATCATGTTTGACCACATTCCTCTGACATTACATCCCATTAACTGCAACTAAATGTAAAAATTACATCAATTCAAAAGAGGTAAGTGCCATCTACTCAAACCGCAGGTGGCGGTGACTTTTTATGGCAGTCGGAGACTAATTAAAAGGAGGCAAAAGTATCCCTTGCACATGAGGCCAATCACTTGGGTACAAGTGACCATTCACACATTACCAAAAGCACACTGGTGCCATGAGGTATGTTTAGGGTGCAAAATTTTCATTTTAGTCTATAGACTTTCTCTTCACTATTTCTCCTTTAAACATTCCTTCAGAGCACAAATGTCCACCCCTACCCCTTCCCTGCCCTACCTGAGCACTAGTCATTAGACTTGAATGTCCAAATAATTGCCAGCTGTCCCTGCCATGATATGGCTTCTGGTTCACTTCTCACGTAGCACTCAAAAGGAACACTTATAAAGGGGAAAATGAATTGTGGAGACTGTTTATCAACACTGAGTAGATCACATAATCACCAGGAAGAAGTCTTACACGAGGCCAAATGGCCCACATAAAGAAACCTTTCTAACAAGGATAAAAAGTATTTATCCCCTGTGTTCACGATGCACCTCCAAATAATTGTGCACTCTGAAAGGTGAAACCCCGCTGTGCAGCTACCGGTCTGGGATTGAGTGACAAAGCTACAGGAAACTTCTACATGCATCAGTGACTACAGTCAACAGTGTGCTTAGAATTTCCTATAAACCCAGGAATCTTAATACCTTACAGCCTCCAAAGAAAAAAGATAAATTGACGGCCTGTGAAGAAAGCGTGTTCCACTTTCACCATCCTTGCAAATATTAAGAATAAAAAAGACAAAAAGACTAATCAGTGTTAAGAAGAAAAAACTTCCTTTTTGGCCTTTTTTTTTTAAATCAATAAGAGAAGTATTAAAGAGCTATATCTTAACAGGTCATGTCGCTTACGGATACAAGTTGTAATCAACTAATAGACTTTAGTCCACGAATGCATCTACTGCTACCTTCATTTGATCTACAATAAACAAACTAATGAGATTAATTGATCAGAATAGCCATAAACAACAAAACCACATATTCTGTAATATAGTTAAAGAAGATCTCCCACTTTGCTTTACTGGAGGATTCTTTGATGACGAAGTGCAGTTTTTCTTAATACTCCCTTTATTTCATTTTTGTCACCATGGATATGGACGTACACTGCAGAAAGTTAAACATGACATAACATACAGGTGAAAAGTATTACTTGGATTTTTATAGATAGGTCACGTATCCTACCAACAACTGCAATAATGAAAAAGGCAGCCATCTGAATTTTATTTTTTCTCAGCAGCAAATAAAAATAGCCAGTTATGGACTTATGCAGAGAGATGTTTTTCAATTTTTTATACATACATTTAAGTTCTGTGGAGTATCAATTGTGAAGTCATAAAGACAAAATCAGTAAATGTATCTCTGAATAAGACTCTTAACTTCGAAATACGAAAAGAGTGAATTTATTTCATCCTCATAAATACCGTCAAGTCGGTTTCACTAGGGTAATGGATACTGTGGACTCAGGTGGGTTATGTAACTCTACTTCAAGGTCCAACTCCCGGCCAGGATTCAAGGAGTGACAAGTAGTGACCCCATTTACCTTGGTATAGTGAGTGTACCTTGAGTTGGTCAGTACCTTGAGTCGGTCACTGCCTACAAAATGTGAAACACGTGTGCTATGGCCATCAAATAAACAACGGACAGTGAAGAAACTCCAGCACGACATGACAACAACTCAAACTCTGGCAAAAATAAGCATTTACTCCCATTTTTTGAGGAAATTTACCCAGCCTAGCCTACATCTAGTGTTACGTATAGTTGGCTTGAGACCTTCTTTAAATGGCCTAAAAAATTATTTTAAATAATTCTCCAAGTCACTGCGAATGGTCTCCTTCTATCATCTTATGATTTGTTTTTATAATGGCGATATCATTCATGGAATATATTTTGATATCACTCTTATGGGGTTTCATAATGTTTGGGTGACCGACTCAAGGTACCGTTATTGAACCTAAGGCATCTGAAACTTGTGGTGGGAATTTTTCCATCTCTTGAAAGTTTGCCTACGAAATTCACTCTGAACGTTCATAATTAAGAGAAAACATGTTCATGTGAGTAATGTATAAGTTTAAATTACATATTACTACCTTATGTGTTTGTTTTTAGTGAAAATTCCCTTAATTGACCGACTCATGGTACCACCATGATTACATGACTCCCACATAATTTTCAATGATGTCAAAAACATGCACATAAATCGTACTTTGAAGGTTACAGTACCTTTGTGTTATTTTACAAGTAATAATGAAGTGTTACAACAAGACAGGGTATTTTTAATCTTGTTCTGTATTCATTAGCAACATTTCTCTTCTGTTAGACACTACAATTCTACAACATTATCAGTTCCACACCTCAGCCATTCAGGGAAGCCAGTAGTGTAAGCCTACTGGTGTATTATTACTCATTGGTATAGGATGGCAGAAGACATTTTATAGGGGCTGAGATGTATGTTCCTGTGTCAATTATGATGTCATTGAAGGAGTCGGTTTACAGCTAAAAGAGCCGCAGATACCGGACTCCAAAAATATTGGAGTTGCCCAAGCCTTGTAATGGATGTACATTTTCACGGTAATGGATGTGCACCTCTGAGAGTTATACAAGTACACTGAAAAATTGGTATTAACAGGTGGTAAACTCAATAAATATAAACTAATTATTGCCACTTGTCTTAAAAAAAAAAAAACATTCAGCTATGGTACCCTAGCTAACAAACCCAAACCACTTGAAAAAGCTGAATGAATTCAAAAAGAATAAAGCTTATTGTACAAGCAAATTTGGTTATTGACACACAGTGCAGTTATGGATGCAAAATACAGTAAATAAATTCTAGACCAAATTTTGTGCATAAAAGTTGGATTTTATTTTGCCCTTTTTAAGTTTTATCTCAGGCAAAAAAGGCTGCTTTTTATAATTATTTTCCAAGTGAACAGATAAAGTCTCAAGTTGATAGTTCACAGTATCAACTCTACATACATGCAAGTTTGGTAATGAATATGCAGTTATGGATGTAAATAAATTCTAAATCAAATCATTTGCACAAAAATCAAATTTTGTTTTCATTCTTAGGTTTTTGTCAGGCACCAAAAGTCTGCTTTGATTATTAATTTTCAAGTTTAAGAGAATAATTTTAATACCTCAGTTAACAGAAAAAGATCACTTTTGGCTATGGACACACAACAAGAAGAAAACTTAATTTTGTGCCTCATGTCTTGTACATGGTATGATGATTACTTGTTTTCTTATGTAAACCTATTTCCTTATACTCTCATATCAAAGTAACAAAGTAATTAAAACTACAAATTCTGTATCACTGAAGTACCCATCATGCAATTTTACACTTTGTTGGAAATTTTCTTTTGATCGTGCTGTACTTTGTCTGAAATGTTCTGCAGATTCATCATAAAAACATGCAGACAACAACAGCCCAGCAGCCATTTTGGCAGGCCTAATTTTAAATGAATGACGGCAATCCTTTTAGTCACAAGATCCTCTGTCCATACTTTTCAGAAGTCTGTGGCTGAATATATCAAATCTCCTCTCCATAGCACAAAATACTGCACATCCTAGGTAAACCAAGGCACCATCTTGCATAAATTTAAAAATTACAAAACATACTGTCATGTGATTAGAAAATGATCACACTGTGTACTCTTTAGCATTCTCAGGTCTTCTGGAGACTGCACTTGTCCTTTTGTGGAATAAAAAGGTTTAACACTCGCACCAGTATTTATTTTAAACAAACAAAACAAAGCAATACCATACTCAAAGGAATAAGTACTACTGTAGCAATTATCAGGTGTAAAGTAACTGTGACATCTTTACACTTTGGTGCTATTCTAACTTTTCTGGAGGTGAATCAATTTTTACTACTTTTTAGATCAGTATTCGGAAGAACCCTATGGCTAGAAGCCTCAGTATAATTATCAGATCATTCACGTCTCACTAATAAAACCTTTACAAGCCAATTAATGCATGACAGAGAAACACATTCTGATCTGACTGCCATCACCACCTTCTACATCAATTCTCATTAAAAATTAAAATGAGAACCTGGAGACTCCCATTTGCAGCTAGTGTTTAGCATCTTTCTAGCTCAATTAAACAGGCCAGAATGTGATACGTAAGAGACTTCAAGAGGGCGCTCTACATGAAAGACATCAACACAATAGTTGTACCTTAGCAAACATGTATACTGTAACTATCATACAAAATGATTGGAAAAGTTGGAATGACCCCCAAAAAAGAGAAAAAATTTCTCCTTATTTTAAAATCCCACAAGCCAAAGTTTAAGTGCAAAACCACACTAGTCCTTTTGCAGAACTGCATCCCAAGAAGGAACACCAAACTGAATGTGACCAAGCACTCTGCATTCTGACCTTTTCACTTTACAGCAAGTCTGGCATCATGTGGCTTCATTCTATATTGGCTAGCAAGACATCCTTCACCCAAAGAGGACTGATTCTCACTTTAGAGTCCATGGATGATGGCAGGCAAGGATATCCTGATGGAGCATGTAAAATGATTTTAGTAGGCCTATATTAAATCAAAAGTAAGTTGACACAGTATAACAAACATTAAGGTGCAAAATTTTGTAACGGCTTCTTCCAGAACTCACACTAAACAAAGCCCACCCTCTTTTCTGGTAATATTCTTGGAAAAGTAGCAGGCCAACTTTTGAATGAAACAATTTGTCCCATTTCATAACTTATTCTTCGTAATCCAAAAGTTCTAACTCCATGTTTTTTGATGAACAAAAGAATCATGATTCCCACTCTCCACTTGATTCAATGACTTTGCACGAGCCTCTGTCTATTGAAATTAAGATTTCCTTTGATTCATACAAATTGTTTACAACATTAATTATTCCAAATTCCCAAAGTGTCTACACATCTTGTACCAGTGTTTCAAAATTCTTCGTATTATCAATGAGCAACATCTTTTTATTTTACTTCATGAAGAACTCACTTTTAACTTTTTCCCCATCAAAACCACATGGTTTGTGCGAGGAAAGCTCAAAAGCTTTTCTACACTCTTACTACAATCAGAACTAATATTTGTTAAACCCATTATTATTTTGGAATACCTGGCCCGGACTGGATTTTGATAGGAATTTAGCCAGACCTTATGTTTGTTGCTGGTGAGTACAATTCTGATTCCTCAATTTCATTCTGCACCTCCACTCGCCTAAAACTTTACCTCAACTTCCCCTTGTCTAAAGTTCACATTTTTTAGTTGAACACAGTGCATGAAATGAAAATGTGAGCTTTCTTTGATAACATATACCACAAAAAGTTCACATTTGCATTTTAATTTTTTTTCTTTCGTCACAGTTTAATGAACAGTTAAGTGTTAATATCTGATAATTATGCACTACCAAACACACAGTACCCTTACAGCAAAAAGCTGAAAAGGTTTTCAAGGACCCCAACCAGTAAAGATACAGTAGGTATCTACCTTCTACCTTTCAAGTCTGTTAAGTTGGACTCTGGCCACCAATTTATGACTAGAGCACCCCTGAATGACAAAGAGTCCTACTTCAGCAGATTTACACAGTAACTACCAAGCTAACTTCTAGATGTACAGTAAACATAAATCCACGCTTAAAGGTTAGACATTTGAATACAGTCACAGGCTACACAATTGTATAGTAGGTGTATGCCAAGTTTCAATTGGTTTTGTAAAGGTTTTCAGTTGAGTGACTGATGAACTACAGTAATCAACTGTAGAGTTAGCAGTAGTACTGGTGGCTACGATGAATTCTCCTTGGGAGTGCTTTGAAAGGATTTTGAATAAGTTTACTATTTGGTAAATTATTTTACCAAAAAGGAAAGTGGGTACTGTCTTAGGTGTATATATACACCTAAGACAGTACCCACTTTAGTTAGATATATCTAACTATGCTGTACCAAGAACTAGGTCAAAGGCCTTCGATGATAGGGCGTTTTTGTGGCATGTCCAAGTGAGTGGAACAACTTACTCACTGAACTTCACTCCTGCAGTCTTTCATCAGTTTAAGGAGCAAGCTAAAGATATATCTTTTCCAGATGGCTTTCCACTAGTTACCTACTATTATTCAGTGTGTGGTTGTTTGTAAAGCGCCAAGTACAGTAGTTGTTACAGAAGTGTGCGCTATAGATATACCATTATCATTATTACAAGTTTACTCAAGAAAGACTTATTGAGACTACTACTGTACATATATACAGCACAATGTACAGTCACATCAATTTTTTTCATCCTGTCACAAGCATATGAAACTTACATTGTGAAGGGGCACAGAAAGAAGGTAGAAGACCCATGTACTCTTTACCAAAAAACAACGAATGATGATGACATTTCGCCACAAATCATCATTTTCCAAATGTGCCCTCTAAAAGGGAGGGGGGGGGGGTCGAAAGAAATGGTACATTTTAAATTTATACACTCATGAAAATTACAAAAGTGATGGATGACTTCCATGAGCAAAATTCTCAGATATTCAATGAAAAAATTACATTTCTAATTAGGCCAACTGACTGGTATCACTTAAAACAAAATCAATTCACTGCTTTTCGATTAGTAGTGCTGAAGCTTGTGTTTAAACTCTGCACCGCGGTACAATTCTGTAACCTGAAAATATTGAAAAGTAAATCGTTTATATCCAAAGACCATCCACTCATTTTAATTGTTGAAACCTCCTACACAGTTGCTTAACAAGATGAACTAGCACTTTGTTGTGACTATTCAATACATGTGACAGTGACGGATGGATAATCAAACCAATTTGTTCATGGAAGTTAATCAGATAACAACTTCCTGGTAAACACTACAGTGTAAGCAGTTGAATCATCCCCTACCAAGTCATGCTAACACCTCTTTGAATTATTTCCTATTTCTGTTTTGAGTAAATACTTCACCAGGAAAACGTTTCAAGTGTAGGAGTGGGCACATTGCTAAACTGGTACCATAAGAAACAACACTTACAACAGTAAAGACATATGCTACTACACAACCTAACTTTTCTTGGCCTGGTTTACATATGATTGTTTACTCTCTTTTCAATTGCCTTTTATGAAGTTCTTTTTCAAGTTCTGTCATCACAAATCTGGACAGAGAGCCACATGCAAAGTAACTTGCCTAGTTGCATTTTGTATCATGGCAACAATCCATTGCTATGATCATGAGAATGTGGGCATCTGCTTAGCCATGTGTCCTGGGTGTGGTGAATGTAATCATACTTATCCCATATCACATTGACTTCAAACTGAGATCTTGGTCAGATCAGATATGCCTTCAGCCATATCAAAAATACTGAAAACTTCTTAAGATACCACTCTTCAAAGTTTGAATATTTCTGAGATTTCTCCTTAGCTATGATGTGGATTGTTGCACAGTGTCTGTATTTCTTTTGTTAATTCTTTATAAATTATCTGTCAATTTCTAGTTAAGTGCTTTACATAGACATTTTCAAAGAAGTCACCAGCTACTTGCAAAAAGCCCTTTTGGACATTCCAACATTACAACTCTTGGAATGAAGGTCAAACAAATAAAGGATAATATTACACCTGTCTGGTGAGTTCTTCTTTCTCCATTACAAATTTGCATATGTTGCTCATGTTTGTTCATGATGTAAGTGCAAAAACAGGCTGATTGTCTTGTAAAATGGTCCACATTTGATGGAATTTGATGGGAATTGTGTCTATGTTTACATTTTTTAAATGTTTTACATGTCAAACAGCAGGTAATGCCAGATATAACATTTATATGTCCACAGACCTTTAAATGTATACATACAGTACATGCACAAACTGTTAATATGTGACAAAAAAAAGTAAAAAATGTACTGCTCAAGGACAACAGCAATTTACCAAAAGAGTGGCAGTTTCCTTCTGATTTTCACAATTGAAACTGTTAATAATGAAATTTGATTAAAATTTATTGAGTCCACGAGAAGATGAACACATGATGTCTTACTGCACCTCAGCTCCACCATGGCTGCATATGATGTGAGAATTTTGAAATTTTGGATTGCCTTAACAACAGAAAATGAACTCTAAGACAGAAATTTGTCTACCTCTATTAATTTCCAGTTACACATCCATGTTCTGACATCTCTATGTTCTGAAACCTGTAACCGTAATACTCTCACACTAACCTAACCCTTATCCTAACACTGACCTTTTTGTAGACTTTCTGAATATACAGTAGAGATGTCAGATAAAACATATTGGAACAGAGAGCAGTCCTTTTTATCCAATCAATCTTAAGTTCTTGATTCTGTGTGATTTGGAGGGGTGTCCATGAGACTGGCGAGTCAGCAGTCAGGATGCTCATGCCAACTCCAGTGATCACGCACAAATACATAATATTAATATTTTGGTGAACTATTGCAGACAACTGAACTGAAGGATCGGATCGAAAGATGTAATTCAGTTCTTTCTTTTCAACCCACAATAAACAAACCACAACAGTAGTATGGGTGAAGAGTAGCCTAACCACTTGCATGGTATTCCAAGAAGTGTGACCACAGTAATGGCATTCCAGATGGATCCATACCTAGATGCAATGTCAGTTATTGCAACTATTAACTTTTCTGACATCTAAAATGTGAAAACTGGAACTTTCATTTTCCAATTACACAACACCACTGAACACAAAGTTGAAGGCTCTGTCAGCAGATACACAGTTGTGTTAAAAATACCAAACTAAAGAAGTACAAAAGAAAGAAAAAGCTACCACCAAACATAAAAGATAGCTTACAAACCTATACCACTCTTCACATAACTTGAAACAAAATGAAAGATTAACCAGAATGCAAAAATTCTTTGGCTTTGAGGTTTTCATGACTTCTTTACAAAAAACAGGCTATTTATTCACCAAAAGTAACTCTTGCAAATGTCCTGAAACACTGTTTTGGTGAACAGTTATACAATTTGGTATGGACAGAAAGTAGTTATTCCACTGAGGCAATACAGACCTCTACCACAGACAACACAAATTTTGATGTGATGCATCTACATACCAAGTATGGGAAACATCCACACTTCTTATTGATCTTGAGGTATCATGTTTACAAGGTTCTAGTTTTACTTTTAGTGAATCCAGATGGCCTTTGAGGACGACTTAAAATGATAGGGCTCTTCTACTTAATACAATGCATCAACATGTACCATGTATGAATAGTATGAATGCCTCCTTCCTTTAGATATCATTTACATAGTCTTATAGGTACAAGTCCTCAGTCTTATAACACTTGATAGGACTCTGAATTGACTATTAAATCCTCATTCCAGTTTTTTATACCATTAAAACTGGTACCCCAACCTACCTTAATGTTCTCTTACATCAGCATCTAAACAAGGACCACTGCCTTTGCTTCACATCTCCCAGTTCAACTTAAGTAGGTTCCAATGTCAAGAACACAAGACCTTTTTTGACAGTAGCTTTCTGAATGCTGCACCCCACATATGGAACTTCCTTCCAGTTAGACTTTGGTCTTTGGATTCTACCATTCAAATCAAGAGCTGTCTCATAACTTTTTCTCTGTTGATTCTTTAGTTACTTTTTCACAAGTGCCGTCGACTCTCTGGCGAAGAGCCAAGGGGCGAAACCAAACATTTCTCCTAAGGAGTTCTGCTCTCCTAAGGAGCTACGACCCAGATGGACACAATACGTCCTCTAAAGGACAATTTAACTGACCATGCGTGGTCCCATTCTAGACTGGCTGAATACAACAGATACCATGGATACCCCTGACCCTGAGGTATGCTGTCACGGTTACGGACATTCCTGCGCCAGGTTAGCATCTATCAATTCTTTAGTTTTTGCATTTTCAGCACTTGTACAGCACACTGAACAACTTTTGACAGTCTGTGCTACTGTTCTATATAAGACTAGTTATACATTATCATTACTCTTTTTACAATTAAGATATTCAGAATTTCACCCCTGGTGACCCCAGATGGCCTTCAGCATCCACCAAAATAATAGTGTTCATTTTATGTGCATCCACATAACAAGTATGAAGAGTACTATGCAAGATTCTTGTCTTACATGTAGGATATTATGGTTACATGATTTTCAGATTTTGACTCCTGGTGACCTGAGATGACCTTTGACCTCCAAAAATAAAGTTCATGTCCTTCAATATAATGCATCATGTACCAAGTATGATGAGTATCCATACTTCCCATCTTGAGGATAGTGTTTACATTTCCATTTAAAATGTGGTCAGGGCTATTCGCAGGGCTGCCAAATGACTATATTCTCTAATACTGTATGTACAAGTGGTTCTATGATACTTAACCAACACTTACATGTTAAAATATTTCATTTCATTTGTTTTGTCACAATCATGGCTGTTCGGGCTGGGGGGCTGAGGGCGGCCGCCCCCCCCCCCCAAATGTCAGAAACCTTACTAAATTGGGCAGATATTTTGTCTCAATCGGACGGAAAATTGGGCAGTTAAATTAGGTCTGGAGTTGGGCAAAGACCACCACCCTCCCCATGGCTGCAAAACTTGCAAAACTTTGTGGGCGCACATACTTTGAAAACCAAAATTTCTAGCTCACCTGGTCTACTTAATTTGGGACTAAGATGAAAATTTCTAGCTGCACCATGATTTTCACGGATGCAATGCATGTTTGCATCCAACTTTTTGCAGGGGTGACCCTCCCTAACAAAAACAGTGCCGTACGGCCATGGTCACAATAGAAAATTTGCAAGTAACAGATAAAGTAGATATCAAAACAATGAAAAGAGTGTTGTGAAAGGAAGTACTCTTAAAAACCCTCTTGGGGTTTGGGCTTGAATAACAAGAGCACTCTCAGAAAAAGTAAAAAATTGAAACAAACATGAGAAGGTGAAAATCCTTATCTTACCAAACCCACCACCACAATACCCCACTCCGCCCACCCAACTATGATGTTAATATTTACTTAAATAGTACAAAGGTTAAAAGCCGGGACAGGTTAGGCAGGGGATCCAACATAGACCCTCTGAAGCAATATTTGCTTTTATGGTAATCTGGCTTTTCTCCTCAAAACTTTTATCTGTTGTAAATACCAAGATCAACTAGGATTAGTGCTGTATTGTTTAAACGACAATTAGAAGAACCCCTTGTGCATTGAACTGGTTAACTTAATGTTGTAAGGCATCATGCAAAAACGTGAAATTTTAACCTTTCGTTGTTATTCATCACACTAACTATTATTGCAGTTAACCTCAGCAAAGAATTTCTTTACAAGTTACTTTTTGAATATGTTTCTTATTGATGGGGAAAATTGTCAAAATTGAGAGAAATGTATGCTGTAGACTTGAACAATGTTTCCAGCAGATAACATATTAAAACCATGGGAGCATAAAGAAAGAACATTATTTAGATGTTTGTTGACAGTAGATTTACTGAAAATCTTGACTAAGATTTGGCCATTGGCAGAAACAAGCCTCACTTCAAAGCATACATGTCTAAACAATAGCCTCTGTCTCAGGATTACTTGGAAAAGACAGGAGCAGATCATCATTTAAAGAGATTAGTCAACAGACACTGAACAATAGGAACAAAGAGACCTGTCAATCAGATGTTGATGCCTGCAAAGAATCTCAATTATTTTCAAGTACACACTGTCTGACAGATCTGGTCATTGTATCTCATAAATAACAGATTCCTGGTTAAATAAGAATACAACTTAGTAATTGTGAGAACAAATTCAAGGATTATTGTCACTAGTGACTGTATGGAACCAGCTGAGAAATTAATTTTTTGTCTGCACTGCTAGAAGGGCAAATGAAAAAGTGCCAGGGCAAGGGAATTTGAAAGGCTGCTTCCTTAACTTGGCAAGTGAGTTTGAATAGTAAAGGTGACTATTACTTTGACCCTGAATTAGGGGAGGGAGTGGGACTACTGAAATTGACTGTAGTTTGTAACCATTTACCTTTCTTTTTGTAACCATTTACCCTTCTTGCATCCTTAATGTACAAAAAATTCAATGAAAAAAATACTCCTATCACTTAAAGCAAAATAACACAATCTAAACCAGTGTTAGGATATGTCAAAGTATCTCTGCTTTGTACAGTAGTTTGACCATATATTGAACAGTAGTACAGTGTTGTACAGCGTATGACTACCATGAAAGTACCATGGACTCGGATATAAGCGTAGGAAGCTCTTTGAAAGTAAGGGAGTGGAAGTGAATGTTAGTGATCAGTGTCCTGGGCCAAGGGGAGGGAGGGGGTTTCCCCTCCCCTTTGGAAATTTTTTGACTATTTAAAGTGCCCTAGATGCAAAATGGTGCAATGTTTGACAAACTTTGAGGTAATTTCATCCTATTCAAAACTGTATTTTGGCAGCATATCACCCAAACTGGGGGGAGGGGGTGCAACAAGGTTTATACCCCCTGCCAATCACAGTGTGGAGGTAATCACCCCCACTGCCCCCCCCCCCCCCTTTTCCTACGCCCATGTTGGAGAAAGCACATATAACTATTTTCCATCATTCTTCAGTTACTCATTATAATTTAAGATGAGATGATGTACAATTTACAAAGCTACACTCACGTCCAGGAGAGTTGTATCTAATCTGTGACTGGTAAGAATATACATGTATGCAACACCGAGAAGGACACTAAGTACTGCTCTCTTGCTGTGAGAATTTGCTATTAATGATTTACTTCTCACTAAACAAGGTAAAAATAATGCTAATTTGCCAATTACACATTTTGAGTTGAAGAAACTTTTGAAACCTTGTTATGATTTTGACCATTGTTTCTTGTCATGATTTAACCATTATTTTTCACTAGTTTTGCTTACTTCTCTGTTACTGTCATAACTGCATGTTGTTGATCCATTTGATACTTTAATGTGTTACTTCACTAACAAAAGAGACTGGAAAGACAAAATCATCTTGTTGAATGATTTTCAATTGCTTTTCTCAAGTTAAATCAAACTCTGGAAAGCAACTTATTTGGAGCAAGTACAAAGTTCAGGCTGGTTACTTTTAAAAAGGTCCAGTCTGACCAGGAACTAAGTAAAATTTTGGTTCTGGCCAGATAGTTCCAATGCACTCTTAAATAGAATACTGTACAATTGTTTCAACATTAGTCTCTCCAAAATACTCCTGGACAATCACATCTAATCATGACCAAGAAGGACCACAATCAACAGCCCTTTGGGCAATTTGTGGAGAGTACCATCAACATCAAGATCAGCCCATACTTACTCATTAAAGGCTCTCCAATATCACCGCAGACAATAAGAATTCTCCCTATTAAGTTAATTTCTAAGCCCTCCTCCACTTAAAACCAAACCTCCCGTCTAGTACACCAAAGACAGAACCACTGTAGCCTGCACCGAGTATTGCTTGAGGCAATATTGTCAAACAAGGAACACAACTGACTGTACAAAGATCAGACAAAGGGATGTTAGCTTGATTAGTTGACCGTAAACACCATTAGCAAATAACAGAAGTCTACAACGCCTATGGCGGTCTGACAAAGTACTCAGACCAAGATCTTTCAGGAGAGCAGTCATCAAGCCAACATCATAGGAGTACTCACAGGCTATGAACCTAGCAGATCTTCTTTGTACTCCCTCCAATCTTTCACGAAGTTCTTTGGAACAAAATGAAAGGTTCCTGCATAATAAGCCGAGAATCTTATTTCCTTTATTACAAACATACTGGATATGTTTACCCCAGTTGAGATTCTTGGTGACCAGTAGGGCAAGGGATAACCACATAGGCCTATGGTTCTACTGCTAGGCCTAACTTTAGTTTAGCTTTACAGCATGTGAAAATTTGGAAATAAAAACTGGCCTTCATAACTTAGGCCTACATAGGCCTAGGCCCAGCCTACGAGTATGTTATACAGTACTCACTTGAAAAGTTTTCTTCCCGCCATAGCAGAAATATATCACCGCCATGACAGTATTATTATGAAGGGGCACTTTTCTATGGCGAAACGAGCACACTCTCCACGGCGGTAAGTATAAATGGCGGAATGACACGGCCCATTCTTTACTTAAAATTTAAATCACTTGCTCTCAGCATAGTCTCGCGTAACGGGTATACTGTATAAAATACATAATGGTTAGGCCTACTCGGTAATTGAAAACATTGGATATTACATTCATAACCATCAGTTTTAGGCAATAGTGAGGTGTGCGTATGAAATTAAAAGAACACTCATGCTCAAACCCACCTTTTTAAAAAAGAGAAACTGCAAGCAAACATTGTAGCTCAAAACAGACATCCAAACTTATCACTGGCAGCTTTGGAGGTCGAGTCTCGATGCCCTCTTATCATCATGTGTTTTGTATTTATAAACTGAGTCCACATACCATAGACATCCTATACAGAATTACTAGATGAAGCATTTCAAAATGAAAGGCGCGCTGATTTTGAAGCTGATTTTAAAAGGGGTGACTCACTAACCCGTTCCACTTACTATAACCAGTCTTCTGAATTGCAACAAAAACGTTCTATAGAAAAAGTCTGATGGGATCGGTAAATAAGACTCTAGTAGTAGGTTTCCTGGAGTTGGGATGTATCTGGGCATCCGGATGCCTAGATGCTCAGTCAACTCAAACTACTGTAACCCTAGTGTGTACTGTTGAACTTGAATTTTCCACTCCAAGTACTGATGTGCAGATCTATGCGAAGTGAATGATTTTTGGAAAGTAGAAAAATCTAAGTTCACCTCCGATCATTTTGGGTGGTTGTGCAGATGCTCGGATGCGTAGTGAAAGATTCACAAATGAAAGCAAAAAGTTTAATTTTAGAACGAATCATTGATGTCCGTTTTTTCCTGGAGATGATGGCATGCTAAGCCCGGATGCGAAGTGAATGATGATGTGAGCAATATCAATAAGTGGATGCGCGGATGTTCGGATGCTGAGTCAAATTATGGACTACTAGATAAACATGAAAGATTTAGTAATAAAAGGGGCATAAAATAGGTAAGTTCATAAATGAGAACGACTCATTGAGATTTCACCAATATTATTCTTGGAGTGGAGATACTAACACGGTGACACATTTCATTCGCGCTGCATCCGGATGCTATAGGAGGAGTTAGTAAGAAATGGCCTTGCATTCTGTGTTGACCGTTTTCGAGGATATCACTAAGCATTTGTTGTATAGCCTATATTAAGGCCCAAAGTTTTCCGCTTTGCAAAAGCTGAATTCCGCTTTATTCTGCTTTATAAGTGACAAAATCCGTTTTCTTCTGTTTTCTCAGTTTAGGCATCTTCAAAAGTTCATCCTCAAAAATTGGTATAAAATCTCAAACTTCCATTTTTTAAAGGATATGCTGAAATACAATGCTGTACTTGTACTGCACAATACTTACGGTGGTAGTACGAAAAATACTCGCTCGATCGACCACGGTTATAGGGTGTAAGTTGTGGAAGGAGTGGGTTCGTCATCATGATTTTATTCAACGCGATTCCGGCTGTTATTTACTTTTACATAATAGGCTAGAGAGGGTAATTATGCTTTTAAGGATGTTTTTTTTTTTTCAAAAATTTATTCTTGTATTTATGAAAACCTCTCAGATAACTTATAGGCCTAACAATTAGTTTGATCGTAATTTCCTGATTTATTTTGCAAGTTATTCAAAACTTCGTTTTCCGTTTTCTAATGCCAATTCTGCGATTTCCGCGGAAATTCCTCTTCGCGGAAAACTTTTGATCCTAGCTTATATCCACCTTCTTTTCTTGCATTCACATTTTAAACCGCGGTATATTCACATTTTAAACCGCGGTATATTCACATTTTAAACCGCGGTATATGGAACCCCGAGACTGCGTACCGTTTATCCTGTCCAAGTAGTAACAGCTCCCTGGTCCAATACGGTCAAAGACTGGAACAGTCTTCCTGCTTCTTTAATTAATAACTCCTTATGTCACAAAGACCCTGCTCATTTTATTGCTAATTACATTAAGGCTCAGCCACCTCTCGACGCATGCGTGGTCATTTAATGTCCCTGTGGATGTCTCACCGTATTTCAGACAAAGATAAGAAGGGAGTGCACCCAGTTGAGCAATAATAGTGACCGTGATAATGAACCGTAGCACGGCGGGCACAATGTATGGTGAACACACAAAGAACGCAGTCAGATTTACATCGCCTTTACTGTCCAACTACTCAAACACGCAGAACACATCATGTGACCCTGCTTATATGGCGAACAGTGTAGGTGGTCCGTCCGAGTTCAGTGGTTCCCGAGGGGTGCCAGCATAAGATTAAATAAATATTTTAAAAAATATTATAAATTGTTCCGTTTTTATGATTGAAGATGAAGTAACTACATGCAAGTAAGAAGACATGGGAAGTGCACCATTTCCTGCAAACTCGGAGGCGCGTTAGCCCTAAAAGTTGTTTGGACGCTCCGGGCCAACAAGTGATGATGCTTTAGGTAGTGTTGAGGTGCCACGTTATAACTCATCATTACTAGGGGTGTCAGATGTCTGAAAAGGTTGGGAACCACTGGTCTAGTTCATAGTACACGTCGCTGGGTAGTACTTACGCAAGTCTGAACTGAAATCAAAATAAACAGTATATACCATAGAAATCAAGGTATGGGAGAATGAAGTTTGTCGATCTGGATTGAGGCCATTGATTTGGCTCCCTGTACGGCAACAAAGCAAAGGAGCGTAATACAAACATTACTTCGTTTCGTTTGCCTCCAGTAGGCTAATTTACGGAAACTTGAAACACAAGTTTTCAAGTGAGGTATAAAATAAAACACTTACGGCACCATGACTTTATCCCTGTTGTGAAAATTACTCCTTATCGTTCGAAAAAAGGACGAAATGACTTTGAAGTTCTGAAGTTGAATGTGCACTGTAAGTGAGGGAGACACGCCAAGTCAACAAGTTTTTTGCCCTGCAGCGGAAGCGCCCTGAAACTCAGTTTTCATTCGATACTAGTTAAGCATACAGCAATGCACTGTTTCAGCGTTCTCCATTTCTTCAATTTCTATGGCGTATTCTGGTAGAACTGTGTACTTAGTCGACTGCGGAAGATATCTTCGCACACAACGGAAATAAACAGGTGAAAATTTCTGTGTACTTTGACTGTTGAACTTGGAACCCGATTGAAAATTCCAGATTGTTCGCAAGTGACTATATACCATCATTTTTAGAAATGACAGTACTGTGGGTGTTGGAGGCACTATATTGATCAAGAACCATTTGACCCCTTCAAACGTTAAAGGGTCTGAGTCATATGGGCCACTGAGGTTCTTGTTAACGGAACTATGCACTATGTTGCCTCCTGGTATAGGGACCCTGACCAGGGAGTTGTCACGGACCCAGCCTCGATGCAAACAAGCAAATAGACATATTCATATCAGACTTTGAAAAGGCTTTTGACACTTTTCAACCGGGGAGTTGCCGTGGCAGCTCCCTGGTTTAACATTATTTCTTAAAAATCATGCTTTTTTAGTCTGGGTGTCTCTAAGCAGATTCAACTGTGGGGTGATGATTTCTTCTTCGATGGCCGAAAGCAGGCCGCTGTAGTAAACGGAACTCTGTCTTCCTTCAAAAATGTTGTGTCTGGTGTCCCTCCGAGTTTGTCTTAAATAGGACCCATTCTTTTTTAGCGCATTTTCTTTTAGCCCATTCTCTTTTTAGACCTGCCGCTTCTAATGTCAGGGTTTTTGCTGACGATTGTGTCTGCCAGTACTGCATTATTGAAAATGCTAGTGATTGTCAAGTTCCAGGACAACAATGATAATCTAGGTCTCTGGGCCAAAACTTGGGGCATGAGATTCCAGTCTTTAGAGTGTAATATTATAACTTTTGCCAGGAAAAATAACCGTATCAAATTTTAGTATGTCTTAAACGGTGTGATGTTACTTAAGGTTGACTCTATAAGTAAGGGTTTTTATAGTCACTCGTAATCTGAACTGGGAAAGCACAGTCAGAATGTTTGTAACAAAGACAACAGAATCTTAGGGATACCTTCAAAAGAACTTGTCGGTTTGCTCTAGCGATGTGAAGCTAGCTGCCTATAAAGGTCCTCTTCCGGCAGTTTTGGAGTATGCCAGCAGTGACTGGAACCCACACCAGACTTACTTGAATAGAAAGTATTCGAGAAGATCGGTACTTCTAATTCGGGATCTTGATCTTCCTCCTCTGGCTGAGCGTTGTAGTCAAAACAGACTTTTTCTTTTCACAAAGAGTGTCTTTGTGCAGGCTCCGTCACTTTCTTGTGGACAGACTTCGGCATGCGACCCGTTGGACCAGTGCTGCAGTACTCGACTCGAGACCGGTCTCGAGTTACGATTTTAAGGACTCGGATTCGTGACTCGGACTAGGAAAGCAAGGACTCGGAGTCGGTCTCGTACAGTCCAGATTCGCGATTCCCGAGACAAGGCTCGAGACCGGCACTGACTTTTTCACATTTTTAATCCGTCGTCACATACATGGGCGTCCGCACTGAAAAAAAGTTTCAGGGTGGCAAAACTTTTAACTGATCAGATCAGCAGGCCCGTAGCTGGAGTAACCACTTGGAGGGTCACATCAATGTAGGATTGTCGCTGGCCTGGGATAGGGGTGTAAGGGGAGGGGTTGTCCCCTCCCTTTGAAAAGTTTTTGCCTTTTTCAAGGAGCCTAGATGCAAAATGGTGCGAGATTTTCGACTTTTGACAGAATTAGTCTTGAAGGTTTAGTTGTTTTTTCTTCAAGTTTTTTTTTCAAGTCTTTTATTTTCTATGGGGCAAGTGCCCACCTTACCCCAGCTTACGGACGCCCATGGTCACATAACATTTACCTTGTACAATCCAGCTCTTGTACAACTCCACACGGTATCTACGTCTTTGAAATATGTACTGTCTAATCAGTACAGTACGCCTGGCAGAAGTCCGGGGAGTTCAGGACAGCGTCCAGTGGCGTACCTATGGCAGATGGCACCCAGATGAATCCTTTCTTTGGATTTGTTACTAACTGCCGTCCCTGTAAGGAAGGTGTGTAGGAAGAAGGGTCTAACGGGAAGAAATGGCATTTATGCATAAGGTCTCTTTATAGGTGCCAATCGGTAATGTCTTTGACGAGCTTTGAACTGACTATGTGTTTAGAAATTTGCATTATTTAGTGTCATTTTTTTTTTGAGGGTGCTGTCTAATAGCCGGGGTGCCCCACCTACTCCTTGAGAAGTTTTTGTGTATGTAAGATGCCTAAGATGCAAAATGGTGCTATCTTTTGGAAAGATTTGAACTGGTTGCATGTGGAAGCTCACATTTTAGTGTATTTTTCTATTTTCTTTTTGGCTGGGTGTAAGGGAGAGGATGCTGTCTAAGCCCTCTTCACCCTCCCTTTTGAGAAATTTTTGCCTTTGTAAAGTTGCTTGGATACAAAATGGTGCTATTTTTGAAAAAGTTTTGAATAGATTTTGTGTATAAATTTCTTATTATTTAGTGTTTTTTTCGGCTGTGACATGGCACGGTGCCATACCACAGTCCAAAACTTAGCGGGTGCGAACCTACCCCAGGACCTTAAAAACATAATCGGGGGGGGGGGGTTGGTATTTTCAGTATTTTTTTTTCAAGTAGGACATTTTTCAGTTAGGGTTTGAAATCTCATCTGCCCCCCTTGCCCCCACCCCCGCAGGCTGGATTCTGCTAATTTTGGAGAAAATATTCTTTTTCGAGCGTCTTGGGCGATTTTGTTTCTCCGTTTTCCTTCTATGAACAAAAGAAGGAAGGCTACGTGCAAATTTCATCTAGTAAAGAAACCTTTGATTGAAGAATAGGCCTATAGAGCTCATTTCTTAGAGAGATCCCTTTGCCGAGAATAGCTTATGCTGTAATTTTGTTAGTTGGTTTCTTGACACTCTAACATTATTTTGATCTTATCACATGGCAACTAAAATTTGCAACTACCAAGTTCATCTGGGGTGCATTGAGAGAACACTCAACCCGGGCGTCTTGTCGCTTGTGTAGCCTGGAGAGACCATTGATCCGGCCTGTGAGACAACTCACTATTGCAATATTATAATTATTGTTATACCATTTAGCCAGAGGTGATACTGGAAGATGACCAGTGGGAGAATTTCAAGTTTCCAGTGTCTTCGAGATGTAATCTCCAGGACAGTATTTATTTTTTCGTGTGAAACCCTCAATGGCGACCAGTCGACTTAGCCTACCTTTCATTTTTCTTTCAAGGAGCGCCAATCCTTCAATATAAACACAACTTTTCTGGAGTGCTTCGCGCTCTGTAAAGTTTACCAGTTGCTCATCGTTCATAGTTTACTTAAGTGTTTCTTTCATCCGGCTTTTTCGTTTGGCTTTTAACCCAGCCAAACGGTCTTATTGCAGCATGCAAAACAGGTCCCTATAATGTATAGCCAGGAGGTGACCGACGCTAACACTATTTTTCATTGAACTTATTTTGAACTGTTGCACTGTATGGTGGTTGCTACAGTACAAACTAGTTGCTACAGTACAAAATAATTAAACTAACATTTTCTTCATTTCAAAACAGGACCAAAGTATTGACTTTATGACGTATCAAAAGTTTCACATCATTTGTTGCATGTAAGCTTGGCGTGTTGATTGGGTTATATCATTGTGAGATAGGGGTTACTTATTGTGAAGTAATAGTTAAAGCACGTTTTCCTTCAAAGTCTGTTATGTTCTATGATCATAAAAATTTCTTTTGTATGAAATATATTTACATCATACACGTTCTGAATTTTTGGTGAAGAATGGTTGCATAATTCAAAGTCAAATACAGAGCGAATCCACATTGACAAAGTTAGAATCTCCCACGCTCATTTTTGGTGGCACAAATATCAGCCAATTTGGCCAGAAATCTATCCAGCCAATCAAATTAATTCTACCTCGCCTATTCCATTCATTACGGACCCTAGGGGTCTCGTTTAATTGTTCGATTATTATAGAGTACGGCCGGTGACACATTAAAATACTGTTTCCACTTTTTATTTGTCAAATTCTTAAAGAGACTACACAACTCGATAAGCGTGAAAACTGTAGACTGTGCAAGAACTAGATTCGCTTATATTGAGTCTGCACAGAAAAGAAACTGAATGATCTGAGAGTTTTGCGTTATTGTGATATTTTTACTACAGAATGGCAGAAAATCTACCTATTAAGGAACGAAAAGGCTTTCTGAAGATGAAAGAGCAGTGTGATTTCTCTAATAAAATTAAATTATTTTATTTGACTAGGAGGCAATTCATGAAACTAGTTCTAGCAAAATAAATTAAGCCTCTCTTATCGACACCACACAGTGTTATAGGGCGTGATCTTTTAGTTCACACGGCGAAAAGCCAAGCGTTCAGCAAGATGCAACAAACTTTTCGATATGTTTTTTAGTTTTCAGTTTCTTTTTCTTCCTTTGCATTAGCACTTCAGGTTACAGAAAACAGTGTATACAAGCTTTAAAGTCTAAGTGCCATAGATTAAGTTTTCGAATATAAATGAGCCTTTTTTTCCTAAAAGTCCCTTCAGCAGAATGTCGGAGGTCGAAAACCAAACATTAAATCAGGGGCCAGGTAACAGAATCCCCTCTACAAAAAAAAAAAAATCGCCCCCTAGAAAATAAAACACCATGATGCATTTTAGTTTATGATCCCCCCAAAAGTGTTTCGCCCCCTTGGAAGGTATCTCGCCCCTCAATACATTGTCTGGCTACGGACCTGACGTTATCCCCGAAGTAGTTTTACACGGCCCAAAAACGAGCTACGTCCCTGATGGGACACAATGATTTAACGTGGCCTCTACTCAGCCGTCAGAAATCGAAAATTTATGTAAATGGAAGAGGAATCAAAGGGAAGTTTCGTCTTTTCTAGTAGGAAAACAACTGATATTTAATTATTACGAAGACAAAACGGTGTTACAATACACAACTTAAAGGTCAAGAGCAGTCGCCCCAAACTTATTTTGAAGCAACAGCTAAATCTCACAATTGTCTTCTTATTTCTCTTCAAAGTATCTTTCATAATATGTTAGGACTTTAATATTGCATATTCAAGGTAAACCAATCAGTTACTTCTTGTAAATTTCACATTTGAGGAGAAAAAATATTGTCACATGACTCTCAAGAGCCAATCATGAAACAGGACAGTCTACTACACTACTTCAAGTTGGGGTGACTACATTTCCCCTTTAAACATTCTGACTTTTAAGCTTTTGCCCTGTCAAGAGCTTGATTTGCTTTCTCGATCCAGGCAGTCTCTAATCTGATACTTGAGCCCAACGACAGTGGTTTCTTAATACGGGAGAGATGGTAACTTCACTCGGTCGTAAGGGTATAGAAACTGCCAAAGCTTTCTCCTTCTCCTAATGCGAACGGGGCACAAAACTTTGTCATGAGGGGAACACACAAGATATTTTGCCCCCTGCGCTGTCTCGGTAAGCCCTCGCTACGACCCTTTTGCATTTAACCTATGAACCCCACAACTTTTAAGATTGTGATACGGGCCTGCAATATATGTTGCGAGGGTGACGGTGGCACAATAGGTTAGGAAAATTTGTACGCTTTCATATGGGAGCATTTTGAACGCTCTGGGACATGCATATGCATGTCATATATCTCTGATTGGCTAAAACACTAACCCTAACCCTAAGTCTAACCCTGATTGGTCCTGACACTCTGTGCCACCGTCGTAGTGTTGCACCGTGATAGAGCATCTAAACCCTTTGCCAGTCGTTTTTCCCCACCGGTGTTAATCTTTGTGTTTCAGAACTAAGACTTAATTGTTATCACAGGCATCCTTGCCCCTTCGCTGACAGTTGTAATGATTGGAATGTAGGTACAGTTCCAACCGCATTCGTTATTTTCCATTCCTTGGATCAGAACAGTAAATCTTCTCAAGATCGTATTCGGGGGCCCTCATTACACGTCACAGTTTGGCACACTTTGATCGGCTTAACGAAGGCACGCTCTAGAAATCTTAATCCTCGCACCCGCCGGCGAATAGGCCAATCATACTAACACACTCATTTCTGTCGAAACGGACACATGCAAAACCTAGATTCCGGAATCGACGAGACCAGTTTGTTCGCTGGCAACTCCCTGGTTGATGGGTCCAAACACTTAAAAGAGATGTGACCTGGTGACTGAACCGACCTACATTTCTCCAACTGGAGATGAAATCTTGTACTGCGTAACCTAATTAAACCATAGGCCAACATGCATGAAGTGCCAATATGTTTTCTCTCTGTCAAAACTATACACCCTATCCCCCTTGACCTAGCGACTGTAGGATATACAGGGACGTGACCAGGGTAAATAAAGTAAGGGTATGCACATGAGGGGACAAGCTCCTTTTCGGGGGGGGGGCGCTTAACAACATCTCCTGATCACAACTGCTCGAATGGAATATTAGAAACATTCTCGACATTTATTAATTCTGTAAATCAGCAACCAAAGAAAAGTTTTTTGAAGAAAAGTTTCCTACTTTTTACAAAGGTAGCCCTTTCCCATTCGTATCCATCCGAGGTGTAGTCTTCAGACGGAAATTTTCTTGTCTTGATACAAAAGTTACACTCTAAAAGCAAAAAAGAAAACCTAGTATTTGGGACTCTGTAAAAAGTATGCTGTTTTTAGCCAATGCCGAGAAGAAAATCCTATCCTTATGACATGTTAATCATCCATGACAACAGGGTAACTAGCGGTGGTGGTCAGCCCGGGGAAGGGGAGGTTTATTTATTTTATTGTTTCTGCGATGAAAAATACAGGGTTTCTATACCAGGGTGACAATTTCAAGGACTGTCAGAAAGTGGTCAGTTTCCAGGGGGCTAACATGCATATGGCCAAATACTAATATGCGTATATTGTGACTTCCTGCCAGTAAGCCAAGTTGCATTTCTTTCATTGCGAGTGGTCATTTAGGTAAGGTACACAGTGCACTGTTTTGACCAGGGAAGTATGTCGCTGTCAAGACTACCCTGCCCGGACGTCGCAAACTCAAACTACGGCCACTGACAAATAGCTTTGACAGTGTAGGGGAAACGTATTGAAACCTCAACCTTTTACCAGGGGCGGATCTAGGGTCTTTTCTGAGGGGGGGGTCCAACATAAAAAGGGCACATTCATTTTTTTTTTTAAATTTTGGTTCCCATAAACGTCAGCGATTACACAACTTACCGCATATTGACAAAGAAAGGATAAACCAAGAGACATGCAAAAACTGGAATCAAAACCTGGAATCTAAACGGTGAAATTACAAAGCGCGCGAAGCGCGCGAAAATTTTTTGGGTAAGCCTACACTTATAAGAATTTGTACTAATTTAAAGCTTATACAGAACAATTGAGCGGACAGTTGGGCCCTATCGGGCATAACTTTATTGTACTTCCCTCGTCGAGTCACTAGTCGTACCGTACGACGGACACAAGTGAACGTTAACCAGGTTTAGCGAAATGCGATTCAATTCCCGACATTTACATAAATCCATGTATTCTACTTATTAACTTGAAAAGGTGGAAAGGTTTTGTACTATATTTAGCTATAAGTATAACTGAACTGAGGAAGGGTGGACAAAGCGTACCCAAAATTTTGGGTTTTATCCCAGAAATTACCCTTATGAAAGCCAAAAGAAGTAAACTGACCATGGGTGGCGGCAGAATTTTTCCAACAGGGGGCCGGGCCATGTCAGCTACCCCAGGTTCCGACATTCCCTATTTCGAGGGTATGATGAGAAGGGCAAATGTGGGAGCCTCATTATCCCATGCAATTGCAGGCATATTTTGCATTATATCACTTAATACTTCATGATCCGAGTTACGCATTGTTAGTGTTCTTTGAATCTGGATCGTGAAATTGAAAAGCGCGCGAAGCGGGCGAAATTTTTTGATAGGCTTAAACATAAAACATATGACGAAACGATAAAAAGAACTGTAGGGTTTGTAGACCGTATCGGGTGTAACATACATTGTATCGAAACCACCTGGACTACACGATGAAATAGCCAAACTTTGCTCCGTAAGTCGCTCACCAACTGACTGTACCACATGACACACACAAGAGAACACCAACTAGGCTTTGCGATATGGAATGAAAGTTACGACCTTTACATAAAGTATGTATTCTGCCCATATGTTACTTGGTAAGGGTGGACAGGACTTGTGCTATCCTGCTATGTGGAATGGAACTATTGAAAAAATAGAGTGACCCTACAGCGCGCGTAGCGCGCCGAAAATTTTGGGTTCTTGTTACAGAAATTATCCTCTTGAGAGCAAAAAAGCAGGTAAACCGTCGATTAGTTGTCGTCAGGGACTGCGTACTTTCGACTAAGACTCTCCTACGAAACTGTAAAACTTCTCCGATAGGGGGCGGGCCTTCCCCGACGGGGGCATGAACCCTTCCCCCACCTGGCGCTACCGCTATCTCGACTGGGGGAGGAGGTTAAAATACTGTATGTTGTGTTCCCTATATAGTTGCGGCGCGACTATCAAAAACACTCTGTCAGAATAGATGACTGAAGTCGAATGTTTGCTTTTCATTTGCGACAGCAGACCGGTCATCGGTCCAAAGACGTCAAAAAATTGAACCGACTGACATTGCGTTATTTGACCTGATGGTGATTTTATATAATAATTTTAAAATGAAACAAACAGCGATTTGTCTATTGTGACTTTTGGTCAACTCTTGGCTGTGGACTTTACCTAAGACTGGCTTTTATTCCCATCACTAGGGCAACACTATAAAAGAAGAGAGTAATCCCAGACTATAAATATCATAGCGAAACGTATTTAGCCTACCTACTCTCTCTTGTTCACGAGAGGATGGATACTAGAGGGTGGAGGGAAGGTTTCGTAGATGTAGCGTTTATGGAGTGTGAACCGATCATTATTTTGTAAGACCAAAAGACTAGCAGTGACCTTTTGGAATCAATATTTAAAACCCAATAGTAATACGTTGCATATAGCTAGTGAGTATGACGTAATATCTGCGTGTTTTGCATTACTCTGAATGCCCAAGCACGCCACACGTGGTTCCAAGCGAAAAGTGATTAGAATGCCTGATTGTCACGCAGACATACTGTAGTCACATTCTCTGTAAAACGATTGCACTGTTCGGGTTTCGGGGCGGCCAATATAGGCTACCGTAGTCAAATGTATTGCCGAAAGTTTCTGCGATACATGGCTAGACTTTTACGAGTGGATTGATCGATACTGGATGGGGGTAACCAAAATCTCCTCGGAATTGGACAACACTGTCATTACCTGTGAAACTGTCTCGTTTTTTTTTTTTTTTTTTTGCTAGTGTGAAAAAAAAAAAAACATTTTTTGAAAAAGGGCACATTGGAAAATTTAAGGGGGGTCCGGACGCCGGCGACCCCCCCTGGATCCGCCACTGTTTTACTTACTGAGAATTTATGTACAGAATTCTTTTAGTGATTGACATGTCGCGAGTAGCTGTTTGCAAACTAATCAGTGGCGTATAGCCAGAGGGGAGGGGAGACAAGGGGCACACTGCCCTCCCCCAGGGGAAAAACTCAAAGTAAAAACCGGACTACGGGAAAATGAACAAGAAATAAAACGAAAAGAAAGAGTGAGAGAATGAAAAAGGTAGAAAAGGAGAGGAGAAGAAAAATGGAAATAAAAGGAGGGGAAAGGGAAAGGAAAAGAAATAAGAAGAATGGGGATTATTGCCGATGGGAGGGAAGGATGGGGAGAAGAAGATGGGCTTTAAGTGGTAGACTGGTTCAAATGTCAATGGGACGCGTGCTGAGACAGGCAGGGCTAGGGACTTTGGAAAGACGGAGGTGAGAGGGGGCCTGAGAAAGTGAAGGGACGGGAAGGCCGGAACGGGGACGAGGGGTAAAGCCAGGCAGACTTTGCGTGGGAAAGAAGAAAGGATGAGGAAACTACGAGAGGGAAGGGAGCATTGGAAGACTTGGTCGGGAAGAAAGGACCAGGATGGAAGCAGGCAGAGCTTCAGGAGAGAAAGATAAGGACAGAAAGGATATATATTAACCCACAGTCGAGCACCACAATTGTGATGATAGTACCGACTCACGCTTGGCATGTGACCACCAATCTTCCAATCAAAATGTAGAGAATTTAATAAGGTGATATATAATAGTACCTATTTGTAGGCTATCGTTACTCCTTTTTACAGGGCAGTTTTGAGCAGATTTTTTTCAAAGCCTCAAGCATCACTCGTCTAATATCATCAATCATCTCGGGTGCAGATCCAGGGGGTGCGGAACCTTCCTTTTGGCAGCAATAAATAAATAAAATAATTGAAAAATAAAGCAAAAACCTACAGGGAAAGAATGAAGACGAGAGAAAATAAGAAAGAATTTTAATGAATTGAAGAAAAACAATGCGTAGCTAGGCTAGCTATCTTAAAGAGTGGTAAGTCCATACCCTAAAACATATACTAGCTCCACTGACCCATATTTTGCCTTCCCACTTGAGACAGAAAGTAATAAATCTTATCTCAGTGCGCTTGGATTTTAATTTTTTCAGGGGACCCACTGGTATGGCCGCCTGAGGCAACAATCTTTCGCTAAGATCTAAGGATAAACAAATGTATAGTAACTTTAGGTGCAACTTACAACGCCTGGGAAGTGTCATTTCCTGCAATCTGGAAGGCATTTTGTCCCAAGATTTTCTTGGTACGCTACGCGTCAATTGGTGGTGGCGCTCCGTTTAAATAATGTCACTCGAAGGTCCCTTTGAAGAAGAAACCCCTCTGGACTAATTCCTGGATCTTCCGCCTCCTCCCCACCGACAAGTCACCCCGGCGTCGTCAAATCGATCGTCATTTTGTCCGAGTTAGCTTGTTATAAAAAATGGTTAAATATCACCATAACTCGTTAAGTTCGCAAATGATTAGGCCATGCTAATGTCCCACAATTTTGTAAAAAAATAAACCTCACCACATCCTGACTTTAGTTAAAGGTCATAACCAGTCTTTTAAACCTATTGGATGGGGGGTAAAGGCTCCCCTTATTTCCTTTAAAAGTATCGTTCATGGTAAGTTTAGAACATACTAAATATTAAAGGCATCAGAGTTACTACCTTTTATGCAGTTTAATGATAAAATATCATCACGTGACAAAACAGTCATGCATGAATTAGTATATGGGATGCATTGATTCAAATGGCGGTGATTGTATTTATCCTTTCAGGGTTGTTCCTTTGGAGGAGTGTCAGACTGGTCTGACACAGGACTATTTACAAAAGGTAACTCTTACCTTAGTTATAATGGAGGACGTCCTGTGGAAATTGATTCTAAATTAGCCTTGTCAGCAAGAGGAAGAGCTAGGAAAAGTCTAAGCTAAAACGTATTTTTCAATTGTTAAACAGAAACTAATAAAATAAATTTACGCCTTCTGGTGAAATTTTGATCTGATTCTTACATGTGGTTCTCGAGATATTAGCTGATAAATTCACTGTACATTTGTAGCCCCAAGTGAACTTGAATCAAGCAGGAGTGATGTCATCTCCTCACACTGGTGAACAACCCTTTGTTTTCTTTATTGTTCAATCTATTTCTTTGATCAGGGGCGTAGCCAGGAATTTGTCAAGGCGAGGAGGGAGCGTAGACAGATTCTCTGCGCTCCGCGCCACCATGGGTTGGCGCGAAGGGCAAGAAAATTTTACCCCCAAATGGCTCCCAGATCGCTGGAAGTGGTACTTCCTAGGCCTATTTACCTCATATAAATAGGGGAAACACTAGCAATATTGTAAAAAAATAAACGTTAAAAAATACCAAACATATGCTCGGGGCGGCTTCCCCCTCCCCCCTTGGCTACGCGCCTGTCTTTGAACTTGAAATAGAAAGGGGGAGTGTAAGTTTTCCCATGAGGAAGGCAAACTACACATTTCCATGTCTCTCATGCATTGCCGTTATGACAACATTAGATTAATAGGTTATTTAATTTGAATAGGTTATGTAATTTGATAGAGAAAAAACTGTATTGATTAATGTGAGATGTAAATGATTAAGGTGTCCTTGCTGAAATTTTACTTTGGGTTGAAATGTGATAACTTTATTTACGAATATCCCCAGAATCACAAAAGGGAAATGAATGCAAGTTGTACCAGAGTGCTCAAATTAAGTACCCTTCAGACAATGTCAAACTCCTTTTTAGCTTAAACCTTTCTTGTAAAATTGTTTTGTCACATTACTTTTTGCGGAATGTGTACATATTTATTACAAGAGCGGCGATTTGTTTTCAATATGGGGGGGGGGGGGCATGACCAGAATTTCCAATAATTTACTGTGTGAATAATCAATGTCAATGGACGATATCTCAAATATTGGGGGGGGGGGTATGTCCCCCCATCCCCCCGGGATCGCCGCCGATGGTTTATTAATATTTCAAAGTGTTCAGGGTTCGAATATTAAGTAAGTTAATTACCCAGAAAGAGATTCATAAGCAACTTAGGTCTTGTTTTACTGAATGGTCCACGTCGTTCTTTTACTTACTACAAAACTTGTTGGACAAAATACAAACAAGCGTGTGTAAGCTTAAAGAAACAGCATGTGTCCATGGAGCTTCTATGTGCTAGCTCCATTGTGTGTCCATGTGCCTATGTTTTCCAGTGTTCGGTCATATGAAAGATATCGCAATTGGCATCCATCTAATGGGAAACGAGAAATGTTAATGAGGCAGAATGCTACCATACTGCGGTTAGTGACGTTACATCGGGGAAGTCCCTAAAAATTCGTTTCCAACTACTTATTGTTAACATGTATACTTGGAGGTGATTCTTTAATGGATATGAAAGAAGACCAATTAAGATATGGGTAACGACGGTGAAATTGAGAGAGATTAAAGGTGATCTATAGCTTGTGAAAAGGCGCTGTTTTCTGTCACTTAAGCCGTATCCAAAGTGGATAGTCTATCCATAGACTGCTAAACTAGCTCAAAATCTGAACGACCATATTTTTTTGTGTTCGCCCTTCGGCTTCGGTTGCTGGGACTTTAGAAAATGTTTTTTTTTTTTCAATATCATTACTGGGGAACTCTTTTTCATCTGAGAGGTAAAATATCCGTAGGGGTACGGGGAAGCATTCTCCGATGAGCGGGAGCTCCTTGCCCCGAAAATTTCCCAAATCGGTTAATGACCATAACATAACTTGCCCTTTTGGTCCTGAAAAGCGCAGTTTGTGGCTGGGCTGGGGAAGGACGGTCGGGGTGATATTCTCCCTCCCAGACCCAGTACTCACTCCTCTATGGCATATCTTGGCCGTGAACGGAGAGCCGGTCATAGCAATACTTCACGAGAAAGTTGAATTTTTATGTATTTAGATAACCCCTTCATTTCTAGGACGGTGTTAGCCTATTTCATTCACATTTTTCTCTTTTCCTCATTGAAAGGTGCATTTTCGCAAGTTAATACTTTCATCCAATTGCCCAACATATTCTCTTCGATTCACTTCTGGTGACAATTTTCTATTTTATTTTAAGATAGTGAAATGTCTGGGGTGGCTGATAGGAAAGGTGAGAGTAGCCGAAAAGTTTAAAATCGACTGCTTTCATTAAAAAAAGAGAAAGTTTTCAGGGAGTGTGACAGCTTTCAGGGCGCGAACTATTTTCTAGGAGGCGAGATATACTAAAATAATTAAAGGTTGTGTGACATGCCATCAAAAAGAGCTGTTTCACTTGTCATTTAAAAAATTAAGTGTTTCAATCAAAGATCCTTTCAAATTATTTCAATATCTTTTACCGTTCTCAAAATATACATCTTCAAAGTTTGATGGTTTCTGAAGAAACTAACTGCCTATGCAAAAAGAATGATGTGGAGTATTGCACAGTGTGAAGATTTCTTTTGTTAAGCCTATATAAATTATCTCTTAATTACTGATCATGCAGATTACAGTTTGGTGAGTGATATCAATATTTTGCCAGGAAAAAATTTTAACTTTTATAATAAACCCCTCAGGGAATGAGTGCTACCAGTGTCCTTGAAGTTAAGGTTGAAAAAACAAAGGCTTACATGTGCCATATATGGTATGTCCCTCTTTTGATGTCACATATTTGCATATTTACCTTATGTTTATTCATGATAAAAGTGTGAAATAGAAATTTCCCTGTAAAATGGTCAATATTTGATGGATTTTAATGGGAATTGTGGCTTTTTTCTGGATTTTTAATGCTTTTTACATCAAATATCCAACTATGTTATTTTCATGTCACACGACCTTTAAGGCAACGGTCTTTTTTCATTTTCTAGGGGCTGAAAATTTTCTAGGGGGCCTGGCCTCCGCTTGGCCACGGACGGACTTGAGAATGTGTCATGAAGTTTGGGATTCTTACACCTCCAACAAAAATCCTGGGTACCCCACTGTCATCAGCCATTTGATCGAGGGGAACGGAAAACATCGACCCCCATGTTTTTCAACTATAAATAAAGGAGTATAAAAATCATGTGCATTTCTCTGGGGAATTGGATGACTCCAAAGTGGCTACCACTCGGGTGAAGAAGATTAGGATAGAGTCCTGGCTTTGCTCACAAATTTCTGTTTACGTCCTTAACGTAATCAAGGAAGCAAGGTTTCCGGTAATGTTCTTTTCATACCAATGTTGGACACGAAATGACAAAGAAGACGTAAAAAACTTCTCGTCTCCCAGTAAACAGGAGCGGACTCTGCTCGGCTCCTTTTCTAGACTTCCCAGTTTGACTGAACAAGGAATATGCCGTATAACCAGGTACGTAGACAAGCTTTCCAGTGAACCTCAGCTAGTATTTTTAACCGATTTAATGAGATTTATAGTTTATATTGAAAGAAACTCGGTGTTATACAAACTATTCAGTCAACGGGAAACTCCCCAATGAACGTTTGCACAGAAGTATTTACTCTTATTGTTCATGAGGCCAGATAGGAAATTAAAAAGGAAATATAATGGGCTAATTGTGTACCGAGGACGCCCACGCAAAGGTAGGTACATGTTACAGTATCACAGAACAGTTCATGCAGTACGGTGTTCGCAATGTAATCACTATCATCTCATTACACTGTTAACCAGGTTGTTAAACAATCATTAAATAAGCTGTGATCGACGGAAGTCATTTCCAGGGATTTCATGATGTCAATTGGATAACTTAATTCCCTGAAATAACCTGAATCACTCAATTGAGTTCCCCAAAGTTTCATTTATATTACGTCATGGGTTTTTTGAAGGGATGGTCCATTAATTGCTCTTCGGTGACCTTTGCAAAACGCTTTTAGTACCGTGCTAGGGAGGTGTTTACACTTCCTTGGTACTCTAACTCGAGGCGTCGTCAGCAGACAGGGACTCTCCTGCAATGGTCAACATACAATAATGATCGCATCGTGTAGAATCACCATGATATTAGCCAAATACAAGATGCCCGAGACGGATTACACATTTTGGCCCCAACTTGACAAGGTATTTTAATTTACAGGTCAGCGTGGGTAGCTAATTACTACATGTGTAACACTGTTCGAAAGACAAACGGTATTCACCACGAGCAGTAACAGGCAGGTAACATCCTATGGTGTGTGATGGGCACAAACTGGCCAGAAGTAAAGTAGCCAAACTGCAATTTTTGGGGTGAGGTGGCGGGGTGGTCACGACTATGGCTAAAGAAACAAGTAGAGGAAAGGGCTGCTACCGAGGTCAGCCACCCCATTGTATCTACTTGCCAGTTTACTAGTGTTACATAATTACACATGCAATATCTGATACTTCAGTTGCCAGATGGGATGGTAAACTGTTGCTCTTTTTGAAGAGGCCGGGGTTTTTCTTTCTGACCCAGTCAATTTAATGTTTATGCAAATCAGTCCATCATTATGTATATTGGGTCAAGTTTTATCGCTTACAGGACATTTCAAATCAGGAAGTCTAGGAACCACCCGAATCATAGGTGGAATACTGCATCCTATGAACTGTTCCTCAATGATCTGAATATAACTATGTACATTTTATTGGAAATTCCATTTCGTCGAAGTAGCAAGCAGATTTCCCTTTTTGGTGTAACCGACTAACCTACGTGGTCGTAGATTGAACGCACGTCTTTCTAGTATTACAAAGCTTTTCATTGCACAGTGGCACGAAGATAATCTTAAGTTCGCCACTCCCGCAGTCAAAAACATCTGGCTAACGGTCCACCTCCTTGTGTTTAGTTCATCTTGCTAGAGTTTGCCTTCCTCCTTCTCAAACATACGATTGTTCGTTGCACTCCAACTTCGCAGTCAGTTCGACTTCACCAAAGGCGGCACGTACGCATAAGCCCCCATAATATGTTTATAAAAGCAAACGCTGTTTACCTTTATATTTGAATTTTTCACATGTTAATAGGGTGATTTTGGTTGATATAGGCCCACGCGTTGAAAGGTGAGTCGGCGGTCATTCAAGCTGAGCGTTTCGACAAGGAAAGAGGCTTAGAGAAATTTTAGCATAACTATTACCATCTGAAAATTTAACACCGCCTAGAAAGTAAATTTTACTAACTACGACGGATGTAAACAAGTATTCCTCTAAATTAACAGATTCCTGTTGCGTCATTGATAACCTTTTCACTTTTTACCAGTGAATTTGACCGTAAATTTCCGCGAAATCTGTTTACACAATGAATATGTTATACACGTCAAGTGTTTTATAATATATAATTCACATCCGTTGTCTTTTAAAAGTCCCTCAAACCATTAAAAAGCTTTCAAATGATATGATCTGTAATCCATTAACATATCGCCATAATTTCACATTAATAGCTTCCTGTTTTGCCAGGCTTCCCTCTCTTTAATTACTGTTGAAAAACGTGAAAGCATAAAAAGGTTTGGCAACTTTTTTCGATTGTAGAGTGAGGTCCCTCTTCTGTATGTTTCTTCACAGATGTTTAAAGGGGAAACTACTTCTTTTCGTCCGTTTGGTGTGTGTCCTGGGGTGATTTAAAAGAAGGGTTTAAGCATAATTTACTTTTCATATGTGAAAGAGGAACTAAATCTATGCATTCTGGTAAAACTTTCATTCAAATCGGACTTGTATTACTGGAGATATTAGCAAAAGGAGTTACAACATTTGTGACTCAAAGTGAGCTTTAGTCAAGTGGAAGTTATATCAGTAGGCAGCTCCCTGATATCACTTCCTCACATTGATAAGGGGTTGTTTCCTTCGTGTTTTCAGTCTGTTGTGTTGACCTTGAAATTAATAGGGATAGGACCTCCCCATGGGTAATGTGAAGCTTGTAATTTTCCCATGCCTCTCATGCAATCACATTGCGATAACATTCGATTGTTGAGGAGAACACCGGTGATAAAATTTAAAGAAAAACAAAAGACTGCTCATTACTGTGAGGGTATGACATCATAATGTGCTTGCTTCAAGTTCTCTTTGTGTTGAAAATGTGACAACTTTATCTGCTGATATCTTGAGAACCACAAATCGGATTTCAATGGAAATTGCACCAGATTGCTTAGAATAAATACCCCTCTAATATATTAAAGCTTGATTTGAGCTTAGACCCTTCTTTTAACACATCTTCAAATCAGGGGTAGGGCCAGAATTTTCTCGACAGGGGGAGAGACTCTCAGGCGGGGAGGGGCAGACAACCGGAAACCTGATAGGGGAGATGGGTTGCGGGAATGACGTCGATGGAGGGAAGAGGTTCGAGGAGGGGATTGGAAGAAAACCTTTATACTACACCATTCCACTGCCCAGCATAGTTTTCATAAAATCCGTGAGTACTTGCAGTAGGGGAGGGGGGCTAGTTGCACGCTGATTTTAGTGTTTTTCCTGGAAATTGAAATTAGGGAATTGTATACTACGTGAAGCTCGCGGAAATTTTGGGGTACACTTTAAAGAATCTATACTCTTTTACAGCAAAAAGGGTCAACTGTGGGAAGTTATCCCATATCAAAGATAGCATGTACCGGTATGTGAATACGGAAGGAACTGGAAAAACCCAAACTCTTATAATTTTGGCTTACTATAGAACAAACTGCCTTTTTGAGAACCAAAGAAGGTAAGGTAAATCCTTAGGGCAACTGTTCGCCGTCACTGGGACTACATACATACTTTATCGTACCGACTATAAGGCTACCCGACGAAAACTGGGAAATTTTCATGTCCCCTACCTGGTGCCACCCCTCCTTCAAATGCATTTGGCATACACAGATAAGACCACAAATATCGCAATTTGTTTCTATAGCAGGGGGTCTATAGGTCTGAATATTTTAGATGAGTACCATATTCATTTGGGGGAAGTTAGGGGGCAAGGAAGTATCCTATGTGGCCCATTCGGGTTCCTCATGACCCTGTAGTGCCACTACTGCTCACGTTTACTGTAGTTAATTGTAAGGGTACAGTTGCAATCGCAAGTGAAACGCGCCGAAAGTTTGTGACTTATTTACACCTACTATGGAGAATGCCTTATATTTGTCACTAAATAAAATAACAAACCGGATAGCAATTATTAACTTCCATTATAACACCTTTAAAGCTACTTGTTTAAATGAAGAGACACATATCCTCAAATTATTGTGAAGGAAAGGGGGGCTCAAAGGTGTATCGGCCCCTTCAGTCAAACTATTGGGGATCGAGTCCTGAGCACTATTTGCAAATCCGCAGTTGGCCCAAATCGCGGGGGCAGCCGCCCGGCCCCAAAGTGAAGTGGCAAATCATCATTTCGCTCCCCATAATGTATAATGATAATTATGAAAAAGTCGAAATTATGTGAATTTTTAAGATAAAAGTTTACTTTTGCAAAGTTAAATGAGGCAAAACGTCACTACAATGTCTTTAAAATGCTGGTCTTCGGCTCAAGCACATCCATCATATACGCAAAGCCTCCAATTATAACTCCAAGTAGTAGTGGCAAGAATTCTTGCAAAACTCCGTGCGGCTTCTATTCTCCCAACCCTCAAACCTTTCGAAGAAAACGACTGGCATTTAGTCCGAATTCGGATATGAAGGGGTATAGAAAAACTGCCATTTTAGGTCTGATTAGTGCAAATCATTGCTATCTGTAAATAGTCATATGCTATGTAAAATGAGGGAAACATTAATAAAATGTCTTTCATTATTTAATACTTCGCGTTTCGCGCACATTTATGTTGCAGTCGTCCTGTCTCATACAGCTTTAAATAAAAAGTGAGTATTCTTGTAAAACCCCATACAACCTCTGCGATCCTCCCCACCATCAAACCCACTGCAGCATGAAAAAAATCGACCAGCCGTTAGTCCGAATAAAACCCTTTTGAATCAAATCATGAACTGCGATTTTATGTTCTGTTTAGTGCGCATTCGTTGCTCTTTTTAGAGAATTAAAGTCTTTATTCTAGTCCCCACAATTTTGTTAATAACTGAACCCAGACCTTCCGGGGTTTTGCCCTCTGACCCCCCTGAGCAGCCCTAAGGCGGGCCCTGGGACCCCGGACGCCAACGGTGGAAGCGCCTCGAGCTCTCGCGGCGCCTGCGGCTCCGTTGGGTTATTTTCAGGTTTCGTCCTCACCCTCCCCCCAAACTCGAACAGAGATTTGCGCCACTTGTCGCTTACAGTACCTTTGTGCTAAGGTAACGCGTATTAGCGAGCTGACCGTGATGAGACGGTTGTTTTACGACGCTAAGCTACCGCCAAATGTGGAGTAAGTTTAGTATGACTTAAAAACAACAATTTTGCGTGTGGGTCGGGGCTAACCAACCCAACAATTTAGGTTAGATTTGATTTCTTTTGAAAGGCTAGTTCAGATGGAAAAGTCATAGATTGCTCTTGGATGAAAATCCCATCTTAGTCAGCCCACGACAAACCTCGCGGTTGCTCAGCTTCATCGCCTCAATGCCACCCACTCAGTCTCGGTCATATTCAACCGGCTACATCACGTGCTGTAACGTTGAAATTGACATCAGGCTGTGTGGAAAGGATGCTCATACCATAGAAATTAAAGGAGAACGCTGACAGTGCGAGCTTCTGATGACGGCAAAAAGCTGGTTGATTCAGGGAGTTGCAACTCCCTGGTTGATTGGCATGTCTCCGTATGTACTATGTGCATTCAACTTCAGCAGTGGCGTCACCAGACTTCTCATGGGGGGGGGGGGAGGCACAATAGTTCGATGAGGGGGCACAACTAGATAGTGGCGTATGCAGTATGTTGTGTGAACGCCGGCCTGGGGGAGGGGTCTAAGGGGAGGAGGTCAAAGGGGAGGAGGTGTCCCCCTCCCCTTTGAAAATTTTTGAAAAATTGGGTGTCCTTAGATGCAATCTGGTGCCACATACGCTACCTTTTTGAAGTAAAATTTTGTCAAAAAATAACGAATTTTTAGGAACTAAAAAAAAAAAAATTATGTATGGATTGAGAAATTCTCATGAAAGTGAAAAAAACGTGCAAGATGTATTGCCGAATCAACGATCAAATATTCGTTCAATTGAAATTGCTGGCACTGAGCTTGCATTACAGTTCTCAATGCAAGTGGCAGGCAAGTTCCACGGCACGTACGAAACAACACCATTCACTGTTTTGGTCAATGAGTCCGCGAGGCAGACATTTCCGCTACAGTTTATCAAGGCGTATATTCACACCTGCTGGGCAAGGATTGTGGATAGATTACCAAGACCGATGGGCAGCCTCCTACACAGAGAACACAGTGAGTTTTATGAGATGGGCGATATTGTTATTCGAAAAAATACAAATTGCTGCCTTTTCTTGTGCAAAGAAGAATCAAATCATATGAAACATGGTAGTCAAATATTCTGACTACAGAACTTACAGGAGATCGATATTTTTTCAAAATCTCAAATCTCAGTTGGGGGCACACGGGGGGCACACGGGGCACAAGGTTTTCCAGGGGCACGTGCCCCCTGCCCCCCTGGTGACGCCACTGAACTTCAGGATGTCATTTTATACATTTTTCAAAAGATTAGTACTAATTTTCACAACAGGGATAACTCATGGTGTTTTGTTTTATACTCCTAACTTGAACACGTGTAGTTTCTCCGCCAATAACTGGGAAAACGCAGCGACGTAAAATGTTTGTATTACGCGCCATTTCTTTGTTACCGAATACAGAGAGCCAAATCAATGGCTTCAGTACAGATCGCCAGACACCATTCTTCCTAACTTTAATTTCTATGGTTCGCATATAGTAATCTCGGTTTGTAGTATGTAGACGTCCCCTCGCTAAGAATGGTTAATCTGGTATTAGGCCTACATGTGGTTATATACCTAGTATGTTCAGAGGCACCCTATGGGCCATGGCCAGAGGCACTTCACGTGCACCCCCACAACACTCTGACCCAATATATTTTGGAAACCTTATGGTCTACTGACGACGAAATCAAGTTGTAACAATAAATATTTTTATTACTTTTTTTTTTTATTTTTATCATATCACTCATTCAAAATGGCTGCTTAATACAAATTGCAGAAAATATAATGAATATTTTGTATTAAGCAAAATATAAAGAAATTAAAATAAAAATGAAAATTTATTTGCTCTTGTTTAAAGGACAAGGAGTACACTCAGCTCATCAATGATACGATTCATCCCTCTGACCTCTTAAATCTGCACCCAAATCGCGCGTTGAAATGGGAGTTTATAAATTATCAAATTCATGAGGTTTCTTTGAACTATATGGTATGGTATTCAAAAGGCCATAGAGCGTAGGAAAAAAGGAAAAAGAGGTTTTAAAAATTATATCAGAGTTAGAGAAGATTACCGTAACGAGTCCTCCTTAGAAACGTTTAATAAATTATCACTTGAAAGAAATAAGTTGGAGCAATTTTTAATTATCTTTGCAAGGTTCTGTTAGTCGTTCTAGAACCAGATGGATAGGGCAAGGTGAGAAAAATACATGCTACATTTTAAACCTTGAAAGACGTAATAAGTCTGTTAATGTTATTCCTAATTTAAAAGCTCACTAGGGTTCGATTTTTACAGATACAACTTCAATTCTTCATGAAATATATTTACTTCACGAAGATTTGTACCCTAGGGAGGGGACTCTTATCTTAAATTGATTTTGAAAAAGCTTTTGACATGCTAAATTGGGATTTTATTTATCACTCTTTGACAATTTATTAGTTTAATGAAGACTTATGTCAGTTTGTTCGAACTAAGTATACCCTAGCTCGTCCGCATCTGTATGTAATAATGGTTTTACATCTCAACCTTAGAGGAGTTAGACATGCACTGTCCTATAATTTGACCCATTACGTATACATTATTTCCGTTGAATTGTTACAGCTATGAGAGTTAGTAAACATGCAAGTATTAAGGGTATCTCTGTTCTTACAAAGAACTAAAGATACTTACTTCATGACACAGTTTTGTTCCTAGACGGTTCCCATACTCACCCAGAGTGACTGTTATGCTTTTGAAAAATTTTGAGATAGTGTCAGGACTAAACATTAATTTTGATAAATGTAACATTTCCCCCTGGGTCCTCTTATTTTCCCAAAAGCAGATTTTCTTGACTTGTACTTATTTAAGTGGACAGAATATTCAGCCACCGTTTTAGGAATTGATGTAAGCAATGATCGTGATTGCCTTTTTCGATTTAACTTCATGCAGCAAGTTATCCCGAAAAAGTATTTTAAATTTTTGGTCAAGTCGTGACCTAACCCCTATAAGCAAAATTGTTTTGGTCAAAACGTTTGGCATTTGGAAGTTCGTGTATCTATTTCAATGCTACCTGAATCCTCCAAATGATTTTATCAAGTAGCTGGAAAGTGTTTTATTCAGATTTATTTGAGCTGGTAAACCAGCCTGAGACAATATTAAGCGCACTACACTGATAAGTTGGACTTAAGAAGGGGGCTTCAATGCATCATGTATAAAACGCTTTATTACACAGTTTGAAGTGTACTTGGGTCAAACGTCTCGCAGATGCAAAGACTGCCGTCTGGAAACTTATTTCAATTACTGCCTTAATGAATACTGCAGTATTGGGGTCCTTTAATTTTTGATCGTAACTAGTACAAACCATGTGATGTCGATACTCAGAACGTATTTCTTAATGATGCATGTTCTTCACGCTTGGTCTCTTTTCACCTTTAAAGACGTTAAAGATAATTTACCATTGATCATTACTTCATTAACATTTCATTTAAATATCGACGTAGGCTTGGTAACAACTTGCGAGATAAGCTGCTTTTTAATGATTATTTTACTGATAACTTTTATATATTATATAATTATAGTATTGGCGGCCATTTTGTTCTTTCGGCTATCTTGGTTGGCCTGGGTTCCTGCAAAAGATATAAGAAATTACCAGACTTGTAGTGAGTATACGTACTCGTTCTCATGGTTTGCATAATTGCCTGTACAGAATGAATTTCTACTCGTACTCGTATACGTACTCACAGATTTTGAAAGTTCTGCATAGAGGCTAATGCAAAATTTTGTCCCCGTACTCATGAAAAATACATGCACTCGTACTCTTACTCACAACACAGCCACTGCCCTTATAGTCGTACTCATGAAATTGTACTCACACTTAAGTCTGGAAATATGCTTGAACTTTACAGGACAATTTTCTAAGAGAAATTAAGGGTTGTTGATTCAAAATATTTTAAATGATTATTTAATGTTATTTGGGAGATCACTTTAAATCATTTTTTTTTATTTTTTTGTGGGGACTTTTTACTGTGTTGTTTTAACTTCTTCGGTGTTTTTCCGCCATATTGGCCGACATGTAATCTTGTTCCAAGGTTTGTAAAACTCCAGCTTATATAAAACATTAAATTACATCATTACGAATGGGGACTGTTGCAATTTGGAATGTTCTTACACAATTTTGAAAATATTTCATTCATTTTGAGGCCATTTTGTTTTCCCCCCATCTTGGTTGACCTGGATCTCGCCAAAAAGTTCCAAAAATTAATTTTGGATTTTTCTTCATAAACTATGAACAAATTTTAAGAGAAGATGTGTAAAATGTTTATGAATACCATTTTCTTTATTAGTATTATTTCATGAAAAATATTTTTTCTGCCATTTTGTCTTTGGCAGCAGTTTTGAATGAGTGAGACTAAAAATATTAAATGTTTCCCTACAGCCTATAGGAACCTGCTCTTTGACTGTTATCACTTGATTTCGTATTCAGGGGACCATAAGGTTCACAAAATAAGTTGGTCGCAGAATAGTGGAGGGTGCACTAGTGAAGTGTCTCTGGCTCATGGCCTAAATTAAAAGTTTGATTCATATTGTTTGCTCTCGCTTATGTAAAGGAAAATAAAGGTAACGTCACTGATATTTCTCTCTTTGCCATGGTGAAATCTCATAAATAGTTACAAAATTAGTATGCAGTTTAGTGCCTTAAAGGGGAATTTTCATGATCCCAGACAGTTCCAATTCTCCCAACTATGCATCTTCTAGCTCCTCCCATAACTGTATGAGGCTCTTCCTTGTGCAAGAATAAACCTGTTTTATTGCTGAAGGCCATGTCCTGGTGAGCATACAAGGCTATAAAATGTAATAAAAGTACTCTCTCTGCCTTGTGTGGAATGTGAGCTACTCTGCATCTTTCAAATTTTCAAAGTTTGATGTCAATCAAAGAGCAGTCACCAACTGAGAATTTTGATATACATACACTAAAAATATACTTTGGGGTGATGACTGTCTGTCTTTAAAGTGTATCTAAAGTCCAGAATTACAAAACTATAACTCTGAAACTTAAAGAGCCTATGAAGTGACAAAGAACAGCCAGTTGGTGTCATTCTCTGACCATATCTATCACAAAAAATAGCCCTTATGTTAAAAAATACCGCCCCATGAAAGAGAAATGCTAAAACGAAATTGTACCCCTTCTAACACTCAAAAAGTGAAAGTACATTGACCCAAAAATGACGTCAGCTCCGGAACTCAACTTCACAGTGTGTGTATGTACAATGCACTTCCCTTGTAATGTTCATATCACGTCAGTATCGATTATATACAGAAACTGGCCCTAATTCGCCCATTTTTGACTGAGATAATACAAGAATGATAATAAAGAGCCACATGAAGAGCCAGTCGGTGGAATTTAACCCAACTATCTCAAGTCGCTGGCCTAAGAACAAGAAAAATTTTGGCAGTGTGAGGAAGAACTTGTGGCCGGTGGGGACGGCGAGCCAGTAGTTCAGAGAGACTCCATACTTCTAGTAACGTTTTGCTCACAGATTGTGTAGCTTGAATCCGTTACTGGCCATATAATTTCGTAAAAAACGTAGTGAAGAATGTACCATCATCAAGCAAAAAATATATATAACATAAAAATTTGAAATTCTTACTACCCAAAAGGGGATGTTCGTCCACTACTCGCTCGAGCTTACATCCAGCCCCTATAAATAGAAGACATACAATGAATCTAACTAGCCCATTCGCAGTGGTGTCCGACTGTCTCCAGTTTTTCAAGAATTGGTATTGAAATGGGATTTTGAAACTATGAAATGCTCGTAAGCATTGAAGCGCAAGTTAAGGCAGCAAACGGAAGCCATTTTCTCTCTTCTTCGTCCGTATTTCTAAGTTGTATTTTAAGCCCATCAGTTTGACTTTGCAGACTACTTAGCTAAACTTCAACTAGACAGCGGCCCTTTGCAAAGAAAAAGAAAACATTTTAACTCACGTTTAAATCAGATTGTTGGGTAAGATGGCTGATTTATCTCCTAATATTCCTTTGAAATGCTTCCTTTCCAAGTTGTCACAAACGTTAGTTTGAAATAGAACAATGGATCTCGTAATAGATTTAATGCTTGAAACTCAAATACAGTAGTAACTTTATGTAAACTTCTGAGAAAAATACCGAATACTTCCTTAGACAAACAAAACTTTCGGTGTCCCATCACACCATGGGCGTCAATCCTGGGGGGGGGGGGGCGGCGGGGGGACAAGTCCCCCACATCTCCATGGGTGGGGGACACAACATCAAATGTCTCCCCCCCCCCACACACACACACACACATTTGCGTAAAAAAGTAGTGTCGTGGCTCTATTTGACTGGCTTTTTGAGTGGCATGTAGGTTTGTTGGGCAATTGTTAAGTGTCTCGATGCAGATTCTGAATGCAGATTTCGTCAGGGAAATCTTATTTAATGACAAAATTTCGGCGCGCTTCGCGCGAATGGGGCACGGTTTGCACTCCTTCTTATGACCATTCAAAAGGTAATTATACATGGAATTTTTCTGATCACAACACTCTCCGAAAACAGACATACATCTCCAAACATCTGAAGGGGCCTCGCATCAATATGGAATCATTCAATCAGTGGCGTACGCAGAGGGGAAGGTCATTCGGCCATGCCCCCTCACTTATTCCAATTTTTTTAAGTTCCCCCCCTCACTTATTCCAATTTTTTTAAGTTCCTAAAAATACGTAAATTTTTTAACACAAATTTACTTCAAAAGGTAGCATATTTGGCACCAGATTGCATGTAAGGACACCAAATTTTTCAAAATTTTTCAAAGGGGAGGGAGACACCCCATTGGGCCATGCCTCCCTCACTGATGCCTATTGTTTAGTTCCTAAAAATACGTGAATTTTTTAACACAAATTTTACTTCAAAAGGTAGCATATTTGGCACCAGATTGCATATAAGGACACCTAATTTTTCAAAAAATTTCAAAGGGGAGGGGGAACCCTCCCCTTAGACCCCTCCCCCAGGCCGGCAGTCACACAACATACTGCATGCCTTCCCCTTGAGAGAAATCTTGGGTACGCCACTGCATTCAGTCTAATTTGTAGCATGATGTGGAAGGTTGAAAGTACGTTGTTGTCGTTAAACATTTTTCAAAACTTTATACAGAGCGCTTCGCCGAAGCCATTATCGGTATAGACGGTGATTGTTAATACACTTACGACTAAAAAGCATTCTGAAAACGCCCTTTCTAGTCCTTTACACCTTTGCTGTACTACGATCAGCTCCGAAAATATCCCAAAGATAGCACCATTTTGCATCTAAGCAACCTTAAATTAACAAAAATTTCTCAAAGGGGAGGGGACGCCCCCTCCCCCAGGATGACACCTTTATATAGTGAGAAAGGAAGGATCCCCACTGCTGTATACAAAAACGTAGAGTGCATAAAAAAGGTGTAATTTATGCGCCGCCACTGCAGTTAGTAAAAACATCCAGCCAGTCGGACAAATTAGAATTCACTAAATTATGGACATTTTCCAGTCATATACGATCAGCTCAAAATATATCCCAAAGATAGCACCGTTTTGCACCTAAGCAGCCTTAAATTAACAAAAATCTCTCAAAGGAAAGGGGAAGTCCCTTAGACCCCTCCCCCAGGACGACACATTTATGTAGTGACAAAGGAAGGATCCCCACTGCTGTATACAAAACGCAGAGCGCATTAACAAAGTGCAATTTATACGCCTCCACTCAGTTAGAAAAAACATCCAGCCAGTCGGAATTTGGGACCTTCACACCCCAAAACATATCACCCTAACAACGGGCCTTGTCGGGTCCATGATCTCCGATAATGATCCACGCTGCGAAGCGTGGTTTCAGCTATTTTGGGACATGGTGAAAATAACATCTTGAAGTAATTCCGTGGACTCCGTGTATTTCACCTGATAGATCATCTATGATGGTCATGTTAACTTTGAAATGATAATTCTTATTAGAATAGGGTGTCAGTCATCATAAGGGGGGGGGGGGGAGGAAAGGGCCTATAGGAAGACACCCCCTCTTCAAAACCAAAGGGATTGGTTTGTGCTAAGTCATGTATGTCCCTTGTCCCCTCACATTTGCATACGGATTGACGCCCCTGCTTCACTCTAAAGTTGCCTCTGTTTTATGTTCCGTTAACTTTCCTCGGTCCCATTTTCCCGGTTTGTACGAGGTATAACCGAAGTTGTTTGCCACTATATGTAGAATAGTACAGTTGTATATGGGCCTGTGTATTGATGAACCCCCATATATACACTAGTGAACGAAGCACTACTTCTCACCCCAATAATAATAATAACGGTTGCGTAACCCTGGAGGAGAAATGAACGCAATTACGTATCCCCGGGGGTATTCGGTTCTGTGTGTATAACCTTGTACCAGGGAACTTCCATTTGCTTGTATACCAGAGAGTCCGTGGCAGCTCTCTGCTTGTACCAAACCAGTTGACTCAATTAAGATGTCCTGAGACAAACGAAGGTTTGGTAGAGAAATAACTTTGATGATTACATCAATTATTTTCTTTGCAAGAGCAGTAAGCTATGCATCATCTTTATAAAAGTTTCTGATACATACATATCGTGGAAAATTCCGTAATGTCAACAGTACAAGGTATGTTCAAATCGCATTACTTACACACACTGCGAAGCTGACGTCATTCTTGGGTCAATGTACTTTCACTTTTTGAGATGTTGTGTTGGAAGGGGTACCATTTCGTTTCAGCATTTCTCTTTTCATGGGTGGTATTTTTGAACATAAGGGCTATTTTTTGTGATAGATATGGTCATAGAATGACACCAAATAGCTGTAATTAGTCACTTCATAGGCTCTTTAAATGTTTATATGACCTTGAATAAGTGTTTTGTTCCATGTCATGTTATATGGACAGGGCTGGTAAAGTCAAGTACCCCCCCCCCCCCATAACAGCAAGAAAGTGATCACATGTTGACACAAATTGCCGTGGGTTTCGAAATAAAGAAGAACAAAGACAGTAATTTGAGTAAGACAAGAATGACATCACAAATCATTGCACAATCTAACATTTTAAAGTGAGTGAATAAACCTCAACATTTATATCTCAGCTTAGAAATATCATGTGAAGAAGATGGACGTCGGTTGGACCATTTGGAAGTTCAAGCCATGGGCGGGGATCATGGGGTGAACGGGGGGCTATACCCCCAAATATTTTGAGTGGGGACATAATGTCAAATGTCCCCCAATATTTAGTGGTATGCAGAAAAATAAGTGTTGTTTCGCACATTTTCGATATGAATAATTGTGATATTAGCCTATTAATGGCATCTGGGGAGAACTTCAGATCAGAAACATGTGATCTGTGTCCTCTAGAATGCACCAAATCACTTGGCTTCCAGGGGCTTCGCCTATGGTGGTCCCCTGTACCCCGAGTCGGAGGCGCAAAATGTTCACTCAAGCAGGTTTCCCCCAATAATTGCAACAGATTGCCGCCCGTGTTTCAAGCTTTGTAACACAATTCTTGAAATTTTTAATTTTAAAATTGCCCTTGGGAATTATTGGGAATTCTTGGCGCAATATCTTGGGAATTTTGAAAAACACCCGCTGATACGGTACGTCACGGAAATTCTTGTGGTATCATACAGACTAGGTGTACGGTACGTACGTATATAATAAGTACGCGAACCGTTCGCAATTAACTATAGACTTCGCACCGCGCCAATTACAAACGTGAAAATTGTGACCGATTGTGCACAACGTTTGGCATGAAAACGGGATATGTTGTCGCGGTTTTATTCTTTTATTTTGGTGTATCTAGTGACAATGTTGGTATGATTTAGTTCTTACGTAACATATATAAAGTTGGAAAAATCTGATGCGTCAGTGAAATTGTGTAGGCCTCTAAGTTATAGGTCACATCAGCTGGAAACCAGAGTGACCAGACAGTTTCACTTCTCAATGTTACCGCAGGCGTTACTGCAGTTAGTGCAGTTACTGTGTTATGTTAGGCTTAGTTCTCACGTAGCCTAGGCCTGAGTTACACTTTGTTCCCTGAACTAGCCTAGGCCTAACGTTAGGCCTAGGCTAGCCTAGAAGTACCTAGTCCGCAGTCTGCTGACCTAGTATTTGGGAAGCTTTGGGGCTTCCCATAGACCCCATGCCAAATAGCAGATCGTGAAGCACCATGGGAAGGATAATTCCAAAATGGCGAGCTTGAGCATTGTGACAATCAACCTTCTCCATGGTAACAATCTAATTCTGACGTCTGATCATGGAATAATCATTCCCAGAATGCAGTTTTGAAGTGCCCTCTTTCTATTTGGCATAAGGTCTATACTAGGTCAGCAATATACCCATAGACCCTTTTCCAGTGGTAGGCAATGTTGTCAATGGCATTTTGGTGTGGCAAAAAACGATGCACACCAAAATTCTATCCCACAATCCTTTGTAATTCCTATTGGGAAAAGAGTCTATTGTCAAAATTGGGCTACTGCACCTTCAAAAATTTTGAATGGTCTCGAACATTCTCAAATTCACGTATAGGCCTAACGTTACTCCTACATAATTGACCTCTACGGGTCCTTCATATGTTTATAAGACCCTTCATTCTAAGATTATTTGCATTTAGTGTCCAAAAAGAGAACAAAAATTTTGATTTACACAAACGATCCTGTTTTGTTTTTTAAACATTCTATGAAACTGCTGAATCGTGTAACTAGGACATTCACACTATTGTATGCTAAATACTAAATAGCATGCATTGCTGTTTAATTGTGACATAGTCCATAGCTATAGTTACGTTCATACATGCGCATACGCGTATAGCAACAATCACTGCAGCAACGCACGCAGACGATGTTACTTTCACAGTAACATGCGGTCAAAAGTTTATGTTGCAATAGCCTAGGTTAGGCCTAGTTCAGGGAACAAAGTGTACATGAGAACTAGGCCTAGGTACCCTAGGCTAAGAAGTACCCATCCCAAAGCGACCAAAATACTAGGTCAGCAGACTGCGGACCAACTTAGTGGTAAATTTTTGGTTAACATTGAATTGAAACAAGTAAAAGGCTAGCCTAGCAGTACACTTAGCGATTCCCCAAACTAGGGCATAGGCCTAGGCCTATTTTAGGAAGCTACAAAGCCTAATTTACAACCTTGGTCAGCAGACTGTGGCCTCAGTAAAGGACTTTGGTCGTTTGCATGCTTCTCACTACACTCAGTCCTTACACCAACCATTGGAAATAACATGGGGATCAGCCATCTTTGTAATGGTTGAATTTGCCATTATTCTCGCAGCAAATTTGGGAAGTAAAATCTTAATTTACTACCATGAATTTTCTTTTCCAGATCTGACAGGAGTAAGTTAGGCCTAGGCCTATTGACCAGTCTGCATTCCATGCACTAGCTACAATGCGAAGATATTTGGCGTGAGCACCGAATCCTTCCCGGTGTAGCGGCGGCAAAACGGTTACCTCGGCGTGCTGGCGTACATAAAAAAATCGGCCTTGGCACATGACTCCTTGGCATTTCGGCATACGTGAAAATATCTACAGAATAACCCATTGAAAAAACAGTCTACATTAAGTTTGCAAGTGACTAGCACATTGAATAGGTCACAGGTTTTGTGTTTAGGTGATCAGCATCAGAAATAAGAACGCAGTCAGACTGGAACAAAGGTGTATGAACGACCCTCAAATTACATCGTATTAAGAATGTCATAGTATACAGAATATAGTTCCTCACAACGGCTTTTAAATTTTATGAAGATTCTCATACCGAAATATTAATCAGAAAATTTATTAGCTCACCTACAAAAGCCTATGCATTAATTACCTGCTGTTAACAGCAGTATTGCGTGATCTCTAACATGCTTGTATCTATAGTTCTGTGATGAAAGACAAGTTCTTCATGTATAATTGGTAACCAGTTGAAATCCTGCCACAGAAAAAAAATCGGGCTGAGACCAGATCCTGTTCATTTTAACAGTTGATTTCTCCCATTTTTGATTCCTTGCCGAAGGCAGGCAAGGAATCTATGCGATGGTGATGGCGTGTGTGTGTGTGGGTGTGCGTGGGTGTGTATGTGTGTGTGTATGTGACGCTTAGCTTGTAAACACGATATCTCCAGTTAGCAATGACCGACACTTTTCATATTTGGTATATAGATTTGTCATGTTGAGAGGAAGAACCCTATTGTTTTTGGTGGATGTCAAAGGTCATTTGAGGTCACCATAGGTCAAAAACCGAAAACCTTGTAAACACGATATCTCAAATTAGCAATGACTAACACTTTTCATATTTGGTATACAGATTTGCCATGTCAAGAGGAAGAATCCTATTGTTTTTGGTAGAGGTCAAAGGTCATCTGAGGTCACTGGAGGTTAAGCTGCGAAAACCTCGTAAACGGCTTGTAAACACGATATCTCAAGATAGCAATGACAGACACTTTTCATATTTGGTATATAGATTTGTCATGTTGAGAGGAAGAACCCTATTGTTTGTGGTAGAGGTCAAAGGTCATTTGAGGTCACCAGAGGTCAAAGACCGAAAACCTTGAAATTGGGATATGTCAAGATAGGAATAGCGGATATAGATTTGTCATGTTGAGAGGAAGAATGCTATTGTTTTTGGTATAGGTCAAAGGTCATCTGAGGTCACCAGAGGTTGAACTACAGAAACCTTGCAAATGGCTTGTAATCACGATATCTCAAGATAGCAATGACAGCCACTTTTCATATTTGGTATGTAAATTTGCCATGTTGAGAGGGAAAACCCTATCAATTTTGGTGGAGGTCAAGGTCATCTGGGGTTACCAGAGGTCAAAGAAAAAAATTTACCAAGAATTCCCAAGATTGTCATCTGGGGTCACTGGGATCAAAAGCAACATTTCCCAAGAATTCTCAAGATTGTCATCTGGGGTCACTATAGGTTAAAAAGCAAAGTTTCCCAAGAATTCCCAAGATCATCATACAGGGTCATCAGAGGTCAAAAAGCAAAATATCGCAAGTATTCCCAAGATTGTCCTCTGGGGTCACCAGAGGTCAGAAAGCAAAATTTCCCAAGAATTCCCAAGATCGTTACCTGGGGTTAACAGAGGTCAAAAAGCAAAATTTCCCAAGAATTCCCAAGATCGTAATCTGAGGTCACCAAGGGTCAAAAAGCAAAATTTCCCAAGAATTTCCAAGATTGTTATATGGGGTCACCAGAGGTCAGAAAGCAAAATTTCCCAAGAATTCCCAAGATCGTTATCTGGGGTTATCAGAGGTCAAAAAGCAAAATTTCCCAAGAATTCCCTAGATCGTAATCTGAGGTCACCAAGGGTCAAAAAGCAAAATTTCCCAAGAATTTCCAAGATTGTTATATGGGGTCACCAGAGGTCAAAAAGCAAAATTTCCCAACAATTCCCAAGATCGTAATCTGAGGTCACCAAGGGTCAAAAAACAAAATTTCCCTAGAATTTTCAAGATCCAAGATCCATTGGAGTTGAATTTCTTTCAAGACACTTTCGTTTTTCTTTTTTGTTATATTTGGTGGGGTTCAAAGTTCATGTGAGGTCAGCAGAGGTGAAATTGTTAAAATATCGTAAAATGATGTAGTCAAGGAAGATAAATTTGAGGGATAAACCTCAGTACAACAAAGCATCCCCATTCGGCAAGGAATCACTAAGCCCTTAGGCTTTCTGGTGAAAATTTAAAAAGACTATGTTTCTGGTTATTATGTGGGCCTTACCCATGGTTTATCTGCAAGGTACACTTCAGGCAGGAATGTAGCTAGGGTCATACATGTATGTTTGAGGGGTGTGAAGGTGGAAAATTCAGACTGTATAGATTTTTTTCCAACAAAATTGCACCTTTTTTTATGCACCTTGTGTTTTTGTATACAACAGTGGGATCCTTTCTTTGTCGATACATAAAGGTGCCGTCCTGGGGGAGGGGTCTCAGGGGAGGATGTGTCCCCCTCCCTTTTGAGAAATTTCTGTTAATTTAAGGTTGCTTGGATGCAAAGTGGTGCTGTCTTTGGGATACTTTTGGAGCTGATCATATATGCCTGGAAAATGTCCATAGTTTAGTTAATTCTTATTTTTGGTTTCAAGAAAGAAGAGAGTATGTTGTCTAAGAGAGGAATATGTGTCAACGAACCTCCTGAAGCACCCCCCCCCTTTGGCTACTTTACTGCCTTTTATTTTGGCAAAGTTTTTACACAAAAATATGTGTGTGGAGTCATCAGAAACATTCTTGGACTATTATGAAAATTTTCCTTTCCTTAATTGTGCATTATAAAAGGGCATCTAAGGCTGGTAGATACCTGTATAGGGCCTCCTGGAAGCTCTAGATCAATTAATACAAAATGAGGCAATGATATAATGCTTATAAAATCCTGACATCCAAGTGATAATATAGAGTATGACGCCAATCTGTCCTGTTTTTACTAATTTTGAACAAAAATTCAGACGAACAGCTTCCATTAGTGGAGAATGGGCGGGAGAGAGTATAGGTGCAGAAAATGATATTAGACCTCCCTGATAGGTATAGGAAAAGGGATGAAGGACTAACAAGCACGTTTGAGAATACTTTTTCATCGTAAGTGCGTTAGCAAACACCGTCTATACCGAAATGGCTGCATGCGAAGTGCTTGGTGAAATTTTTGAAAAATGTGTAATGGCATATACTTTCAACCTTCCACATCATTCTACAAATTAGATTGAAAGATCCCATATTGATGCAAGGCCCCTACAGATGTTTGGAGATGTATCTCTGTTTTTCGGACAGTGTTGTGATCAGAATAGTTCCATATATAATTACCTTAATAATGGTCGTGAGACTGAGTGCAAATCGTGACGCATGCTTGCGAAGCATGCCGGAAGCTTCCATTGAATATGATTTCCATGACAAAACCTGCATTTAGAATCAGCAACTGAGACACTTTCAATTGTCCAACAAACCTACTTGCCACTCAAAAAGCCAGTCTTTTCCCTTGCAATTCATAAACAGCTTTCAGCTTCTGCTGCTGTGCTTCTCTGGAGTTGCTATTGGAAGATATTGATAATAAGAACAACATTGTGGTAAGGTATGAAGAGTGTTTGTGATAGAAAGTGATTACAATAGACCCATCACATACATACATACATACACACATACATACATACATACATACATACATACATACATACATACATACATACATACATACATACATACATACATACATGCATACATACATGCTTACATGCATGCATACATACCTATACATACGTACATACATAAACAAATATTCCGTTGCAAAGGATAGTTTTGATTCGATTTTAGGAGAGGAAAATAATGTTTGGTATTATCCTCACTTGATCTAGTTGGAAAATATAAACAAAGTTGACGTAGGCTCAGTTGGAAAATTATGCTAGACTGAGATATCAGAATTAGAAATTCCAGGCCTCAAAATTCACGACGGCCATCGCGGCCATGGCCGATGTAAGTTTTATTTTGGCCTCCGACAGGCATTTTTCACACACTTATCGAAGGCCACTTTTGGCCGACGATGTATTAGTCAAGCTGCTCTGTACTAGCCTACCTGTTGTACTATGACCGAGTGCACTTCATTTCTTTTTTGCACTTGCATTCACGATGCCGCGTATGTGAACCAATACTTTTTATCACCTTCGTACCGTATTCGCATGCTATGCGAATCAATCGTTCATGTCGATGCTGTGAACAGGTATGGAAAGCCAGCTTAAGTCAATGGGTGAATCCCATTGACTTAACTGCATGTGAGAGATTTCACACACTAAATGTCCATTGACGATGTCGCGAGTTGTGATTGGCTGGTTAACATCGAACCAATCACAATGTTTGTTATACAGATTAATATGTGTTGTGTAGACTGTGCACGTGCCATGCATTTTGTACGTAGTGACCAAACTGACAGACTCAAGATACACCCCACTATACAAAGTTTCGCAATTTATCGGAAAAGAAGAGGGATTCATTGGCTGTGCATGTTATAGTTTCCTTTTAACACTGTACGGGAATTACGCTGACAAGATTACTTCAGTCGTCCGAAGGACAGCCTTTATCAGCAGTTTGGGGATAAGTTAGTCGTCCGACGGAAATTCTGGCCGTCTCGGACGACCGTAAAATTTGGACGCTGACTTGTTTATATACGTACGTACGTACGCACAGTATACATATCCACTTTATAGTAGAACCATAGAGCAGGATACCGTACTGTGCTAATGTTAGGCTTCCGTTCAGACCTGTCTGCGTGTTTTACATTTTGGCCTTAGATGAGAGAATTTTGGCCTTCGTTTAACCCGAAAAATGTTGGTTACGAAGGCCATGTTTGGCCTTAGAGTGAGAAAACGAATTTTGAGGCCTGAATTCCAACTGGTATTTCAGATTTTCTGACTATTGTCGCTCTGACAAACTTTGGGAGGTACGTGAGACACCCCCCCCCCCCCCGATTTGGCTTAAGGGATTTCATTTTAGCCACGATGTGTAAGCCTTGTGGGCATTAAGTACATGGCCTATATGTCTGTATGGCAAATTGAAGCAGTGCACACACCCCATCGCATGGTTGCCTTAATAAACATCTAAAGGAAACTTCTGTGTAGCTACAATGGCGTCACTTCCACAATGCTTTTTGCTCAGCACAGCACTATTGCACTGGCTTTTTCTCTGTAGAAAACAGCATACCTGAAGGGTCTCCCTGGTCCTTCACCACTTTGCGCTCAGTTGATGGTACATAAAAGGCATGCCTGAGCTCCAAAGCTATCACCGGATTAATGGTCACCACAGAAAGTTGCAACTTGCAAAATGCGGATGTGATTAAGAATACCCTTTCTCCTTGGTTGATTCAATATCCTGGATGTATAGAGCTCTTGTTGCCAGCTGAGTAGATAAAGTTTTGTATTCATTTCATTGCTGTAAATTCTATTAAATCATGTAGCATAGCCACTATGCAGGCTGTTGCATGGACTGCTGAGTTTATCTCTCATAAAGTTTTCAACATATTGCAAGAACCCATAGCTTGTTTTCACAAGTGCATGGGTAGCCCTTTTGAAAGGTGCGTCACGATGTTCAGCACGTTTCAGTACCCACTGAAGTTGACATAACATTACATGCAATGCAGCCATATTGTCCATGTATACGAGCACTCTACATGCCGTTCCATGGGTCAGACAAACAGCTGTGCTATCTTGCAGGTTTACCTGAAAGAAAGTGGATACAGTCTAATACAGATGCCATCAGTATCACTTGATGATTAAACAGATTTGTTGTATCATGTTTGAAAAAATTTTTATTTTCACAGAAGACACGTATATTGGTTGCTATGAAGTCAACTCAGAAGGTAAAGAATTATCCTTAGGAGGTGGAGATTACCACTTCAACTTGGTTGATGTGAAGCAGTGCATTGCTCTCTGTCAGAGTCTGCAGCAGTCTTATGCAGCTTGTCAGGCAGGTCTCTTATGCAGATGTGGGTCAGACGTCAGCCGTTTACAAAATGTCTCCGAGAAGGAATGCTACATCAGGTGTTCTGGAGAGGTGCTCGATATGTGTGGTGGATCTGAGGGCGCTGTCAGCATTTACAGGACAGAAGGAGCAGTTAAATCCCACAGCATTGATGACCCAGGTATGTACATCACTAAAAAATGTGTTACAAAAGGTAACAAGTAATAAATGAATTCAGCTTTTGAGTTAATCCCTGTGCAATTCCGTCAACAACTTTGCTTCGAAGACAATACAGTTAAACTAATTACATACAGTGCATATTGAGAGATAGGTCTGAAGAATTACAAGGTGAAGGACAGGCGATCATCTCTCAAATGAACAAAAGACCTTCCTGTTGTCCACACTTTTTGGAATTTGGCATTGGAAAAATGGCTACGGTCTGCTTCAACTCTGTCCTTCATAGTTTTAATAATTATTGACTTAAGCTGTTTGTCATCTTGAATTTCAGATTCAAATATATAAAGACATCTTGATTTCCACAATATGAATTTAACGACCCAAAAAATGAACCAAATTGTGCGAAAAACTGGCATTGTACAGATTATATCAGGGAAACCAAACATAAGGAGATCAGGGTGCAGTCATAAAGTAGTACCTGCTACAGTAGCTTCCTAAAAACTTGATCAGTCCACAAAAGAACAGGTTTCACCTTTGCACAATCCCAAAAAATATGATTTAATGTTTCCACTTCCTAACAGCCCTCAAAAGGACATATGCCGTCTCCCATGCCCCAATCCTTTATCCATTTGCCTGTATAGAGTACTTGATGGGCAAGTCTCCACTGGAAGTCCTTGAGCTTGTTGTCAAGAATAAAACTGAAAGCAAGCCCCCATATCTTATCCCATGGAAAGGTTGGTTTCTTTCGGACTATAGAAATAGTAACATTACTTAGTTGAAGAAGTTTGACAATATGCTTGGTACATTTACATGAAATGACAAAATTGTCAACCCTGAATAATTGTCGTAGAAGATCACAAGCCTGGGACAAAGAAGGTGTACACATATTACTATTTGGCCTTAGTCAGTATGTCATCACCGAGAAACAGAGGGAATAATGGTTTGACTAGTAAGGCATTCATTTTAACTCGTAAGTTATCTAAACCTAGACCCCCACACTGCTGCGGCAGGACGATAACATCACGTGAAACTAGATCTGGCTTTCTACTTCCCCACACAAGGGAGAACACTGCCTTATGAATTTCCTTTAGGACACTGTCGGCCATGGGAAAAATCGGCCCCAAAAAGTAAAACAGAGGGTAAATAATCGTGTTGATGACCAGAGTTTTCCCAAGGAGAGATATGTGTCTGTTGGTCCAAGATGTGATCCGGGAAACAAGTTGACTCGACTGTTTTGTCGCAGTTTCTTAAAACAGCATCATTCTTGCCAAAAACAATCCCAGTGATTTTATTCTCTTTTGTACTCCATTGAATATTACCCGGAAGTTGCAGGGAGGAGAACCTTCCCAACTTACAGTAAGTCTGCACATTTTCGTCATATTGATACGAGTGCCTGTAGCTCTCTCAAAATCTTTTAAGATTGTAAAAAGGTCGTAATATCAGAAATACAAGTTGCAATGCAAGTGGCATCATCGGCATACTGCAAAAATTTGATACACTTCTTACTGCCTGGAACAGCAAACCTCTTTATACTGACACAACTGTTTATGAAAGACGCCAAAGGTTCAATGAATAAAATGTACAATAACAGTGATGGGGGCAGCCCTGTCTGACTCCTCTTTTTTTATGCACAGGTTCTGAAAGATTCCCATTAATCAGTAAACAACTATAAATATTGTTATACAAGGTGGAAAACCATCTCTGGTAGTTCTTTCCAAAGCTGAGCTTCCTCAAAGCATTCATTAAGAAATACCAGTTAACCATATCGAAAGGAAAATGCCTGCTCGTTTGTTTTTGAACTAATTCATCCTCCCGGGCTGGGAGGTTAGATATTGTTCCCTGAACACTTTTGAAGAGGCTTTGGCTTTCCAAGTCTACCTCCATGTGGGACTCGATGATATGCTCAACCATGTTGGTGTCATCTCCTACGGGATAACGTGGACAACTGAATGAGCCTTTCCATCTACCAGTTCTTCTTGGTGCAGTGGGGGCTGAAATACGGGTTTCTCTGCAGACCGGGGTGTAGGCAGTCGTTCCTTGGAACTATCCATGAAGACTTGGCTTTGCGCCTGCCCATTTGTTTCCTTGTGGACCAATCCATCCTCCCAGGCTGGAAGGTTAGGTATTGTTCCCTGAATGCCTTTGAAGAAACTTTGGCATTGGCTTTCCAAATCTGCCGCCACGTGGGACTCAATGCCACTGATATGCTCAACCGTGTTGGTGTCAACTTTTCCTTCGGGATTACGTAGTGGGGGAGGGACATTGCTATCACTAGTACAAGCATCTGGAATAACTGGATGAGCCTGTCTGTCTACTAATTCTGTATGGAGCAGTTGAGACTGGGGGTCTAAGATAGTGTCAGCCACAGCCCCATCGCTTCCCTCATCCATGCCAACAATTTCTGCATTACCAGCAATCCACTTAATGGGGCGGGGTTGATTTTGTTTGCGAAAGAAATGGGACATTCTCTGTGCGAGTGACTGGGTTTTTCGCAAAGTAAACAGTACACTTTTTTTCGACAATGCATTCACTGGCAATATGTTCCAGTTTCTGACACTTGAAGCACACTGTTGCCGTGCACTCTTTAACATTGTGACCCTCCTCTCCACATTTCAAACAGGTTCTAGATTCGCTGTAATAACGTACCCAACAACTCCTTCCCCTGAGATGAATGGAGGAGGGAATGTCACTCTGAAGTTGCATTTGATATTGTCTTTTCCCATTGTAGACATGGGGGTAATTTGCAAAAGTCTACCACACACAACCATACCATATTTTCCCAGAATGAAACAAACCACATAATGGTCTAACTCGTGAGGAACGTATAAAACGGTAACCACAGCCATCGCAGAACTGGTGTACAGACTCACAGTGTAGCTGTTCAAACAAGACAAAGGGGGAAAAAACTTCCTCATCCAATTCACACTCTTAAAGTTAACATCCCAAAATTTATGTGGCAGCTTTGGACTGCTAATAAATGAACAGCAGGAGAGATACCATTACTTTTCAAATACTCAAACACTTTTTCAATTCCTACAGCAACATCTCAACGAAGTTGCAGGGTAGCATCACGTTGCAGAGATGCCATCTTGCAAAAAAAATTTCTTTTGCGTTGTTTTAATGGCGTTGCAGCCTAGAGAAGGGAATAGGACGATTCCTGTTTGACTCTAAACAGAAAATACAGTCACCCAACTCTGAATTACCTTAGGCTCTGTTTCATTAAAGAGCTGTTCTCAACCTCAAGTTTGATTTCAATAGGACTTTTACATGACAAATCAGACTTTAAGTTTACATTGATCATAACTAGTAAAACAGGGCCCTGTGTCACAGGGGGTCCTTTCTCTTTGTTTCTGGGGATACACATAAAATGAATCGGCAAACATTCAGTCTTCGAAAGATAATCTTCTTGTTAATCCATCAGTCAAACTATACAACTATATTTACATATGTACATGACTCCAAACCAATGTTTTCACTCCAATTATTCCCTCCTTTACAGTAGTCTTCCCTTTATGTTCTCAGAGTGTTCAGTATTAATTCACTGCCTGTTATTTCCTTACAAAAAAACAACCTTCCTTAAAGTTATAGTGACATGCCACCAAAAAGAGCTGTTTTCACTTGGCAGTTAAAGAATAAACTTGACCAATGAATTACTGATCAGATAATTTACAGTTTAGTGAGTGAAATTGATGTTACAAGTGTGAAATGGGAAATAGAAATTACACTGTAAAATGGTCAATATTTAATGGATTTTGATGGGAACTGTGGCTATTTTCTGAATTTTTAATACTTTTTTACATCAAATATCCAAATATAGATAGTTTGTAATTTGCATGTCACCAGACCTTTAAGCGTGCTTTCATTGTTCATGCCATTCTTTGACCTTAAGGTGCCACCAGCATGCAATATTTGTCAGTTAAGGTACCACTTGGCTTGTTCGTCTCCACAGATTCACAGCAAGTCAGCCTGTGCCACAGTACCCGCTTCCAGCCTGCCATTAAATGGTGGAAATCCTGTTTGGACTTAAAATTGCCAAACAGATAATATGTAAAAGAATTTTTACAATTACCAGTAATCTGAAAAGGTGCATGAACTTGTAATTTTCATTTGATGATTAAGCAGGAAATCACCATGTCTTTTGCTTACAAGCAGGGTATCTCGAGTAAAAATTATCATCTGCTACAGGGATACATACAGTAGCTGGCCAAATTTGAGTGCCGGGTAATTGTCTGATCTGGGGAAAGCACCTCACCCCACCCCATGGCATCTACCCCATTTTGCAGCCATTTATTTTTCATTTTTCCCTCATTTTACTTTAGGGAGTAGATTTAGGGCTAGTTTTTGGTCTCGGTAGGCAGATTTGTGGTGGGCGGGGAGACGTGTGTTTGCTTGGAGTGCCGGGCGGGAATATGGAGTGCTGGGTGTCACGTCTGCCCAGCGCCGCCCAATGCAGCTACATCCCTGATCTGCTAACAAACAGGAATTCTGTTATCCATAGGTGTAGGAAGTGTGGGAGAGGGGAGGGGCTGGGGCTAAAGATGTGCTCATAGTATTGTTTCCAGGCATATCATTGCTTTTTGTGGAGGTCAAAGGTAGACCTGTATTAGGTCACCAGTAGTTGAAATCTGAAACCTTGTAAACATTCTATGTGAACATATGAATTTGAATACCATACTTCTTTGTACAGTAGTATAGATGTGTGATGAGGGTAAGAACCCTATGAATTAGGGAGGAAGTCAAAGATCATTTGGGGTCACCAAAGGTCAGACTTTAAAATCTCTGAAGTAGTCAATACAGTATATCTATTTGAACATAAGAATCATGAATATCATGTATTCATCGTAATATACTGTACACTTCTCATACATATGTATGGGTGTACAACATTTAGGAAGGTACCATAATTGATTTAATAGGGTTAGTGGAGGTTGAAAGTCACATGATGTACAGATACTTCTCAACTTAGAATTATAGGCATAGGAAGTGGGGGGCTAAAGCCCTCAGTCAAAAATTTGGGGGCAGAACATACTTCTGCCCCCTCAATCCAAAGACGAAACCCCTTTTTTTATCCCTCTGCAAAAATGTCAAGAATTTGCAGTAATTTTCTTAAAATTTGTGCAATATGTTGCACCAAATTGCATCTAAGGACCCATAATGTTCAAAAACTTTCCAAAAGAGAGATGGCCATCCCCTCTTCTTAGATGTCTACCCCAGGATGGACATCTGAAACAACATTCACCTCCTTCCCCCCCCCCTTTCCCAGTTGAAAACATGTAGCTTCTCTACTACTATGCTTAGAATAGTCATAAAACGCCCCCTCTCTAATAAACAGCTCCTCTAAATTTTTCATGCTGTATGCTAAAGCCAAAATTATTCCATTTTCTAAGTTTGGAATTCCATTTTGTTAATTTTTCATTTTCCGCGATCTTCCTGTATTCCCGCCATTTTGTGTGTTTTGTCAGTTTTGCAATAAATAATAAAAAGGGAATTTGTACTATGAATTGTGCACGGTTTTCTGTGGACAGGGCCGTGGTAGTCTGGTGTATGTACTGTACGTTTTTCACACTGCTAAGCTGCACTCTAGTAGGGTAGAAGTGGAGTCTAGTAGACCTTGATTAACAGTAACAGTATCCATTGTTCTCCACTGTGAGTGTTCGAAAACTGAAAGTTTACAACTTCTGCTCATTTTTTCTAATGTTTTTTTCATTGCTGGTCAAAATTATGAATTCCGTGTTCTGGTACTGATTCTGAGAATTCTGTCCGTTTTCCGTAACATGGAAAAATGTTGGCTTTACTGTATGCACTGCTCAATATTAATCAACATTTTCACCTGGCAGAAAATTTGTACCACATTAATTGTCGGGTGCCCAACCATAATTTCCCAACTTCAGACTCCAGTGCATTGTACACGAATAACACGATCCTACTTTTCAGTGCTACACTGGTAGCCTGCACTGAGGTTAAATTGCTCACAGCCATATCAACGTTGGGTGAGCATGGAGCTCAATGGTGTGAGCTTATGGAAACACAAGTGACTGCACCAGTCATCATTGACAAACCAGAGTGAAGCTTCTGTTTGAAAGGATGTCAATCAAAATATAGTCACCAACTAATTTAACACTATAGGGTGAGGCCTAAATATGTCTGGGGAGATGCAATAACCCCTTGAAGTTGTAAGAAGTCAATTTAGTAAGTACTATAAGTTTATCAGAATATTTACAGTGCATGCATATGTAGTATGGTATTGTATGGTTACGGTATAAGAATTTGAATTGGCAATTCAACCCTTATAAATGCCCCCCTTTTGGAAAATTTCACGCCCACGGGGTGTTTAATAGAGTAAATACGGTATATCTTGTTTTGACATTTAACTTAAAATGCCAGTCTTTATGCTTTTGACAGCTTTTGAAGACTTCCTGTGGTAACAAATATGCATGAAATGTCTTCTGCAGATTCTTCAACACTGCATTTATCATCAATGGTCTGTGGATGTCTTTCTGAGTATCATAGATTTCTGTTCCCACGATCAAAATTATTATCAAACCTTCAAACATCCTGAACTTCCTAAAGTTGACCTAATTCATGTTAAAACATTATCTTTTACACTCTATTCTTCCCTTTGTTTCCTTGCTGACCTACATCTGTTTAGTTTTACTTTAAGTTTTTGTTAGTATTGCCCCCTGGATAGTTTGCAATTGTTTGTATTGTATAATATCCTGTATATCCTATAGGAATGAACACCTGTTACTGGACATTATGAACACCTGGCACTTATATATTCATCAAGTAAAATATTACAACAGACTGAGGAAAGATAAGACAACAACCTTTATGGAGAAAATAAAAGTGTACGGTACACCGACAGTAAACATTTTGAGGACTTTTTAACGTTTCATTGTAATTTTTGTGGCTTTTAGGGCTGGGAACACAATGGTATCAGTCATAATTATTTTTGTGGGTGTGGTTGTGTGTGTTGGTGTGTGTACATAGGTATCAGGGATTCCGTCAGAAATGCAGAAAAGGGGGGGGGGGGATTAATTGCTCCTAAACCTCTAGTCCAAATTGATGCTGTCCCTGGCTAAAGTTACAAGTGGGTTCAGGGGGACAAATGCTTGCTTCAAGACCCCTATAAGGTGCATTTTGAAGGGTTTTAAAGGTCATTTACTTATGAAAGTCCAAACATTGCTGCAAAAGTGTCCTCTTCTTAAGTAAGAAACCAAGATATGGACAATTTTTTTAATTTTTATGGAAATGAAAAGGGGGGGATTTACCCACCTTCTTCTGGAAAGGGGGGAAAATCCCCCCCTCCCCCCCCCTTTGGCAGAAACCCTGGGTATGCATGTGACTGTGAAGGATGTTAAGCTGAAACATGATACTTCAAGAAGTGATTATAGGACAAAATTCATTCATAGGTTGTAGATGTCCTTTATTGGGTTAAATTGTACTTAAGCGAGGTAAAATGGCATCTTGGGTCACGCAGTGGAAAGCAACCGTGATATCCTAACTCAGTATTGCTAATGTACATGTATCTGAATGGAATATGTTTGGTATGGTTTACAAATGGTAAGCCGTAGCCTAAGTGTGAAAACTATTAAGCGCAGAGTAACATTCATAGATCTACCACATGCATTAATTTGTAATGTTTCATATGGGTATAGTACAGGAATGCAATTTGTTGTTTTAAACTTGATGCCAACTGAGGTTAGTAGTGTATTTATCATCTTTATGTCAATAGAAATGACCTGTTTTAACCATGCACACCACTGTTGAATTGTAGGAGCATTCTGCATTAATTAAATTTGTCAATTAAGACAGAGCTATGAAGCCAATTATCATAGAGTCAACCTTGGATGATATAGGCTTGCAGTATGGTATATGAATAATTGGAAAATGGGTTACAATTCACTTTAGTTCTACAGCCCATTGGTACTTCAGCCCATTGGTCCTACAGCCATTGGTACTGTAGGCTGTAGCCATAGGTACCTCAGTCCATTTGTACAACAGGCTATTGCTACTGTAGACTGTAGCCATAGGTACCTCAGCCCATTGGTACCACAGGCCATTGTTACTGTAGGCTGAAACCATGCACAGGTACCTCAGCCAATTGGTACCACAGGCCATTGTTAATGTACAGTAGGCTGTAGCCACAGATACCTCAGCCCATTGGTTCAACAGACTTTTGGTACTGTAGACTCCAGCCATAGGTACCTCAGCCCATTGGTACCACAGGCCATTGGTACTGTATAGGCTGTAGCCATAGTGTACCTTAGCTCACTGTGTTTACAGCTCATTGGTCCCACAGTCAGTGGGTTTTTGTATGTATGTAGCTGTGGGACTATTGGGGTGTAGGACAGAAAAGCAGTGGGTTGCACACAGCACAACACCCAGGGACAACGAGAAATTCTCCCCTGCAACAACCAAGAGCTCTAGAAATATGTTGGGGAGGGCACAAAATACCAAATGTTAAGAGAATTATCATCCACCCTTTCTGAAGAATTGCTTACAGAAACAATGAAAATAGCCCATGTGGCATGTGTATTCTTAAACTTCTTTAGGCGGTAACTTTTTTTCAAGCTTAAAAGAGGCTCTCTGAGAAAAAAATAAAAATGTGTACCTTGGACCCAATGAATTTTGGTCAAATCGGGCCAACTTGAATTTTAACGAGGGAATGAACAGAGACTTCCTTTCATACTGTAGTTTAGATTTATTTGTTTATATCCACATTTGAGGTCAAACAGAAAACTTTTATTATCATTTCACTTAAATATGAATTTGTTTCTGATACCCTTCTAGGTGTAATTGAGTTATACAAGCCAGTCACAATAAACACAACCCTACAAAATGGACATGTCAGTGCTGTGTATTCCTATGACTGGGGAGATGAGATGCGATCACCATTTTACACACCACATCACCAGTCCCATGTGTATGCTGATGAAGGCGTCTACCTGGTCACCATTAATGCAAGCAATAACATATCTGGACCAATTGAGGCCCATAGAAATGTTCTTGTGGAATCTCCTGTGAAAGGTAAGGGATGGAGAAAATTATGGTAGTTTATTCATTGAAAGAAAGAAAATTATAATTTATTACATGTTTTGTTGTGTACAAATATTTTGTTATATGCAGTCTCATGGTGAAAATATGCACATGGAGGAAAGCTTTAAGCAGCGAGTCTTACACTCTTGCTTAGAAGTACAAAATTTTAATAAGAATGCCTCAAGCTGTCTGAGGAAGAAAAATCAGGAAAAATAAGCTACATTTTGAGTTTAATTAACATCATGGAATAAAAGGACACAAATCCCTGGCAAAACTACAAAATTCCTCAAAGTATGGGCATGTTCTTGGAGGTTTGCAAATTTTTGAATGGTGTATGCAACAGAAAGATTGAAATAAGATAAATACTGTTCCAAATGTTATAAATTAGAAGTAAAAAAAAATGCATAGAATTTGACCTCACAGTGGGTGGAAGGCATGAAGTAAAGGATTCCAGAGTTTGTGTACATAAGGATGAATGGTGTGTTTGAGAATGAATGGTTGGTGCACTGGAAGATTGTCTTTTCTATCACAAATGCGTAATGTGGTATGTCACACTTCATAAACTGCTCAACCATGGGAGCAATAATGGAAATGGTTCCTATAGTCAAAGCTGAGAAAGTATAAATTTCCTAGGGATGGAATTTTAGTTTCCACAATTTCATTTGTATTTCCATGTGCAAAAAGGGTAAATTTCCTCCACTTACCAAATTTCCCTTTAATTATCAAAATTTCCCTCCAGATGATAGCCAAATTTCCCAAGAAGTAGCCTCCAGGCTTCCCAACTTTTATTACCCATGGCCATAGTATGCACCTCAGAAGAAGGCTTGACCCTGCCCTACATCAGCTTTAAATTGCACCTTGTCCTCCTCTAGGCTTGCATCCTGTCCTTTCAAAGTTAACACATATTTATGTACACAATATTTATTCGTAAATGATGGGTTCATATTCGGTACTACTTTTTATTTGCTCTACAGATATTTCCACTCAGTGTGACCCTTTTGTGGAAGTAGGCTTCAGGTTTGACTGCTTAAGTACATTTGCACAGGGTACCAATGCAGAAGTTACCTGGAACTTTGGAGATGAGTCTGAGGCGTTGAAAGTGGATATGTCTGGTATTAAATTGCCTTAAAGGCCATGCAGTTCATTTTCCATTTAGTATATAACAGCTGTTGTATGTAAATAAACCGTATATGGTCAAAACACCATTGTCTGATTGCTGCTTGCTGTATTCTTGCTGTATACTATGGCTTGTTTAGTATATTTTACAGGGGCAATATTGCTTGAGGTATGAACGGGCCTAAATTGCTTTAATTGATAATGTTTCTGGATAATTGATGGAAAATTTGGCTGTGAGTTTGACTTGTGCTCTGTGGATTGCTGATTCATCATGTTTTGCCTTTTGATTGGGCAAAGTGCTTTATCTCAGTTGCTTCTCTCCATGCATAAATTAAGGTATCGAATAGGTAATTGGTATGTCGCAGGGCCATTTTGGAACAGTGGGTCTGGAATTGGGTTGCTGTTGTTACATTGTTGAACAGGGGTAGTAAGAGCTGTCTTGTTGATTAGGAATGTCCAGATATCAGGTATTTTTAAAAATTAAGTGAAGATAATGTCAATGACAACAATATGCAATGATGTCATTTTCATGTGGTTATCATTGTCATTAAACTTTGTATCCACTGTGTCGGGGTTTTGGGGGTATTCCTGTCAATCTTTCATTCAGCCACATGTGAACTACTGTGGGGCATAAAAATTTTTGAAAGTTGTATCAGGTTGTAGTGTAGAACCAGGCTTTTGTAACCTCTAATTCCATCCTTTGAAAAACAGAATTGAGGATCAATTACAGTGTACAAGGTATGATCCATGATGAACCTTATGAGGAGCTGATTAGGAGAATTCTGTTTTATGTGGTGTTGTATCAATTGCTTTTCAAAACAGACTTACTTCACTAGATGTCATGTTTTATTTACATATACTTGAGAGCTTGTATATTTGTCACTAACTGTGTACATATAGTACTCAATAGATGCACCATTCATTTTGCACTGCCTAATTTCAGTTCTGGTCAGTTTTTATCTACTACAACTTTTTCTAAGACATGCCTCCAATGTGAGAGCTATTTGTGTTGCTTTGAGAATTCATGATATGATTAACATGATTCTATTTACACATTTTGGCTTGACATCTTACCTAATTCTTTGCAGATGCAGAAAGATTTTCTGCTGGACCATTTATTCCCCAGCATGTGGACCAGACTGAGTCACCACTAGGTTTCCAAGGAACATACCTCTTGCCTGGTGTAAGCTTTGCTCAGGCTGGGAAAGTAGAGGCTTGGGAGGTATATGCTGTAACTGAAGGCCAAGTCAAGCTACAGGTACTGTACAATGTATATCAAGACCCTGCTGGACAATTTACCTCATATAGTTGTATTTTCAAAAAAAAAACCCTATATTTTAGTAGTACCTGTCTTGACTTATTTGCACAGGCTAATGTAAAAAGCTTGCAAAATTCCTTCCTGCACTAGACCTATTATTATCTTTATGTTACAAAGTCTCATTAATGTCAGATACTGTTGTCCGTAAAGGGAAATATTTTGTTTGTTTTACAGAAAATTTTCATATTTTTAAAACCAATATTTAAAGATACAGAATGATCATCAACTCAAAATAAGGCAGTACAGTAGCTTTCTTTTCAAGAAATGAGGTTCTCTCAGAAATAAATTCACTTATTTGTTGCTCAAGAATAATTTGTTGGCCCAAACTTTCAAAAATTCAAATGATGCAATTACTGTAACTCTTGTAATGCATGATATTTTGAGGAGATAAAGCTGTTGGTCGGTTTATTGGTTAGAAGGAATGGTTTAATAATGATTAAAGTTTTTTTCTTTGCATGCCCTTATGGTGTATTTTAAACGCAATATTTCTCTTTAAACAGTAACACTTTTGATTAATGAATCAAGTGCATAAGCAGTCACCCCATCTAAAGTTTAAAATTTTAGTTCCTTTTGTGCACATCCTCTTACAAAAATACCTCACAGTTATCTTACATAATATTTTATTACACAAAAATAATAAATATCACATATTACTAAAAAATTTAGGAATAAAATAGTATGCAATTAACATTCTATAGAAAAAATGGTCCCATGACTTAAAACACCTTTCCTGAATCAGCATTTCTAGGTATGTCAATTTAAGTTGAGTTTAATACTGCATACATGTACCCTTTAAGCTTACCTTAGAATTTATACCGCCCTCATTCTTGTGAAAATGAAGAAAAGAAAGGCCAACTATTAGAAAAGATTTCTACATCACATTAATTGATTTGAATTAACTATTGTCTGATGGTTAAGTGCACCAGTACCTTGAATTTTTTATTTCCAGGTTTACAGACCATTGTGTGGTTTGCAAGAAAAATACTGTGCACACAACCATACCTGCCTCTCTCGCTTTCTGTCATGCCTTCCAGCCAACGAGATAGCCTGCACCTCTGAAGAAGAAGCATTCTTCTTTAAAACAGAAAGTTGTCAACCCTTTCACACTGAATTCATTCCAACCACCAGAAATGTAACAGTCAAACATCCCTGTGTGAAAGCAGGAAATAGCACTCTTTTCAACAATTCCTCACCAACTAATATCGCAGCAGCCAATCACACTTCGTGTAACATCAATGCTACGCTCTGGAGAACCATCCACCAGTGGAAACCTGTGTATATGACGAGTGAATGCCTTGATGAGGATGGCAGTGTTGAAGCATGGTCAATGGGGTATTCGTTAGTAGGAGAAAATCTGGTCTATTTGATGGAGGGGTACAATATAGTGAACTTAGACAAGTCAGACAGAATTTTAATTGAGCCAGGAGATGTTGTGGGGTTTTCACCATACCAACAAAAGTTTCCATCCTACTATCCAAAGGCTGCATATCCTCTGATTGGTGAAATAGCCCTGAAAGGAGACCCCACTATCGTACTCTATCTGATACCTCATCAGTTGCATCGGTCCCCTCATAACATAAACACAGAGGGTGCTGTTGTGGTTCATGCTGGTAGCCTTTACCTCAGAGCGAGAGCGTCTGCTTCATCTTTCTCCAAAGTAGAGCACTCTTATTCATCTTCTGGGATGTTTCTGATAGAAACAGAGTATAAAAATGCTTTGCCTAATTCTTTTATTGGTCCTTCTGTCACCATCGCTTCCCAATACAGAATATTATCTATTAGAGGAACTCACTTTACCAGGGACCTGGGACGCTACTATGCATGTACAGACGAGGCCTTTCCCATGAGCGTGGAGGTTCTCCAGGGTACCTTTGTAAGATTCATTTGGACTTTTGCTGACGGAGGAAGAAACCACACTGCACCCTATGTATACAATGGTATTACTGATGGACCAGGTGTGAAAACACCTGATGCACAACGATTCCTATTTTATGAGATAGGGAATTACACCACATCGGTCACTGCATACAATAACATTAGTTCTGCCTCCGTGGAACTGGAAACCATTACAAGATACAGAATTAAAGGCCTCTCTGGTTTCATCATAAACAATCCTCAAGACAATACCACTCAAGGATGGAATTTAACTATGGCAGGAACTTGGCTTAACTTTTCATCCAGCATAACATCTGGCAATGAAGTTGAGTATATCTGGGATTATGGTGATGGTACCACCAGTGGCCTCTGGAGTCCCCATACCATATACTCACACCATTTTGCTGACCCAGGTACCTATACTGTCAATATTCAAGCAGATAACATTGCTAGTGTAATGAGCTACTCTTTCCCAGTGGAAGCCGTAAAACCCAACACGGTGTATGCCGCTTCGTACACCACATCTGACATCGTATTCATTGCTACATGTGAAGTGATGTGGCATACTGGGCAAGGGCTCACTTTCCATTGGGACATGGGGGATGGTACAGTGTACTCGATACGGGATGTCAACATTGTATCACATAACTACACCACATACGACACTTACATCATCACATGTACCATTCTTGATTTCCCGCTTGTCTCCGATTCTTTCTCCATTATTGATCAGGATCCTGTTGAAGGAGTTCAGCTCAGAAACATCACAGAGGTGAAAGCCACAGGAGATGTGGTCACATTTGATGTAACGTGGACCAGAGGTAATGATGTTCACTTCCGTTGGTACTTTGGGGAAGGAGAAATCAGCAAAGAAACAGATGAGCCAACATCTTCCCATGTATATACAAAGGCAGGGTTTTATGACGTGACTGTTAATGTTTCAAATGTCGTTTCCTGGATGATGTCCCCCACGTTGAAAATAGAACTCCAAGAACGAGTCACCAACCTGCGAGTGGCCAGCTCCAATAACATCATCTTTATGGATGTTGCAGCTCAAGTTTCATATGACACTGGCAACAAGGTTTTTTTCAACTACTTTTTTGGTGATGGCTTCAATATCACAGCATCCACTTCGAGTAGAGAGAGCCACCGCTTTGTTGACCCTGCTCTTTACACCATTATGGTTGAGGCTTATAATGATGTCAGCTCCCAGACCTCGCAAGCTATAGTCTTGATTGACTCAAGAATCACAGGTGGCAAACTGTCGGTTGATACCCCCAGGGTTAGAGCTGATCTGGTTACAGCTGATTGCCGGGCCATGAATGGGAGCAGTGTAAAGATGACATTTGATTGGGGTGATGGACAGGTGACTGGGCCGTATGATGCAGAGTATCTTGGATATGGGTCTCATCATGAAGGTAAGGGTTCAGTCAGTATTTGATTCCATACCCATCCAGCTAAGTATGGTATTGTTTCCCTGTTGTGAATATACTGTAGCCTTGGAATGACATAGTTTATAGGGCATAACCACTTGCTAACTTAAATTTGAAACTTGCGGTAAACTTAACAATCTCTTATTTCCTTCACAAGTATCTTCCATGAATGCACACAGCAAAAATATTGCGTATTCTTAAGAGTTTACCATCGTCCTGGCCACAGTATTCAAGCATTCACTTTCTTTTCATTGGTTCCTCGATTTCACAACAAAGTACTGAGAAAATTACAACTTTGTAATAAAATATTGAGGGACATTGTTGCAAAAAGAAATACCCTATATGAAAACCCTTTTTGCACGGATGAAAACTACTGAAAAGAAGAGCAAAAGAATGCCCTCCTTCTGCCCTCCTCTTAACCCAACTTTGATTTTAGAAGTTTAATATGGTTGTCTTTTACTTACAGGTACTCACTATTACTCGTACGAGGGACCATTCACTGTTACATGCTACATGGAGAATGACTGGAGTGAAGCTGTAGCTAGGACAGATATCCTACTACAGGAGGCTATCAGCGGACTTAACTTTGAACCAAATGTGGCTGTAAAAGGTTTCCAAATTTTCCTCATTTCAATGTTTCCTATATTTGTATTTTAGGTTTTGAGTAGTTCTGAGTTGAGCATTAATTTATTTTTAAAAAACTATGACAATGAACAAGGCATGCAAGGACATAGCTAAACAGTCCCTTAAAACTATGAATGAGGGTAATTTATACCAGTTTTGTGTCAGGGTTGAAAAGGGTAAAACTTACAAGAATCATGCGGTTAAAGTTGATTTTTAGCATGAAAAGGAACAACTTTATGATCTAAGCCTAGTGGAAAAATTTGCATTTAATTCCTCTTTGCATGTTTTGAGATATGTACAGTTGAGTTAATCATATTTTGTACTTTGCTTCAAGCAAGGGTGAATGCCATAACTTCTCATACATTATAGAGAGTTTTTTTTGACATGTAACATATAAACAAACGACCTACTCTACGTTTTCTTTGTAGGAGAAAGATTAAACTCTAGGGCTGTGATCGTTTAGCGATTAATTGCTAAACGATCGCATGTGTAATAAACGTTTAGTACAAAGCTACCAGCGATTAATCGCAAAACCCGTTTTTCTGCAGTCATTACAGAAAATTAGATGTTCACTTTAACTTTTTTTGAAAAAGCGAAATACATATACAAATGGCACACACGTAAACAAATGACATCAAAGTTGAGCTTCTATGAGGATTCCCTGTTTGAGGTTCATGGAAACTATGCCCCCCCCCCCCCCCGACGTCACTAATTACGCGTTTTACATATTCATCGTGTTCAAGAGCACGTTTAAAGTCTCTATGTTGATCATAGGTACTTGCGATTAATCGCTAAACGATCGCAAAATTTTGCGATTAAATGTTTAGTAATTTTGCTAAACGATCACAGCCCTATTAAACTCCATGGACTTCTTATTTTACTTCAACTCAAAACTGCTGAATTGCTTTTCACTGTTTATTGTTATCTACCAACAGGTGACATATTTAATTTTGAAGTCCCTTCTTTCATCGGTGACAGCCATGATGTTCTCTTTTATTGGGATTACAATGATGGTTCCTACTACACCTCAGATGCCTTCTCTCATCCTTATGTGTATGAAAGTGCAGGTGAGTGCAGATACCTCATGGGGTCTCTCCCACATGAGGTAGAATCATAAAATCATATAAAATTTTAACTTTAAATTGGAAAAGAATTATTCTAAATCTCTTTTGTACTGGGTGACAGTCATGACATAACTCTTTCATTGGGAGTATAGTGACAGTTACTGCTATACCGAAGATGAATCTCACATCCTGATGTCCATGAAGTAACAGGTGTACAAATGTCTTAAGGATCCCATAGTGGAGTAAAATTACAAACATTTTGGCATTTCTTAAATTTTAATCAACATTGATTGATAGGAAAAATGAGTCACATAAGGTGACAAAATCATAATTTTTTTTTTGGTTAAGTTGTCATCATAGTTAATAGACATTAGCTTGATTCTTGCCAAAAAAATTTCACAATTACTTATATGCCGTAAAAAGGGCAAAGGAAAAAGTGTTCAATTGGTTGGAAGCATGATAAGTACCACTTGTTCAATACCCTAAGGCACCCGGGGTAATTAAATCTCATCAAGGATGTTACCACTGTAAGAGGCTTAACTTGGACTTGAAAATTCATCTTTTGGGTTATTATAAGATTATAAAGTTAAAGCATTTTGGTATTTGGACAATGATGGTTGGTTATTACATAGATGGTCACAACCATTATTGTCCAAGAGGATGAAAGTGAGTTGGTTTAATGGAACAAAATTCTTTTATCAAAAAGAAAATTTTGCAATCCCTACTGCAAAAAATAAAACTGAACAAAGTCCATTTCACTTGAAGTTTAATACCCAATATCATTGAGATAGTTTTTCACAGCTCCTTGTTACATTTCTCCTATCCACAAATACCAAAATGCTTTAACTTTATAATCTTATAATAACCCAATAGATGAATTTTCAAGTCCAAGTTAAGCCTCTTACAGCTGGTAACATCCTTGATGAGATTTAATTACCCCAGGTGCCTTAGGGTATTGAACAAGTGGTACTTATCATGAATAACTATCCCTCAGGGCCTGACTAAAACATATTGAACAAACCATTTGCTGTGAAAGTTCAATTATCAATACAATATTTAGTGGACATGACCAATTTGACCCCTTCTTTATTTGCTAGGTGTGTATTATGTCAAGTTGACCGCTACAAACCTAGTCAGTGAGATGACCGTCCTGCAAGAAGTCTATGTTCAGGAACACATTGAGGATCTCTACCTTAGTCCAGTGTACCCAGTCGTCCCTGGAGACCCTACCGTGATATCCTGGCAGATTCTTTATGGAACAGATGTTGAGTATGAGGTTGACTTAGGTAAGTATTATCAGACACCTTTATAGCAGACTGCAGTGATTGCAATGATGGATGGGAACTGGGAGTATAAACGACCAGCGCTATGCTAAATGGAGTGCCTGCTAACTAGCTAGCTCCTACTACTGTATTGTTCTACTCCCAGTTCCTATGCTCCTTTTATATGTGTGGCGTACCATCAAATTTTGCTGTTAGCACACATCCAGGGTTAGGCAGACTCACCAACCCAAACTGTCAGTAAATTTGTGTGAAAGTAATTTTGAGGGACATGTAAAGCTGAATAAATCTTGTTTTGGTAACTTTCTCAGGTGATGGAACTGAGCCGTATGTGTTCTATCAGTCAGAAGTCCAGAAAAGCTGGTCATTAGACTACATCTACAACCTCCCAGGCTCATATGAGGTGACTCTCACAGCTTCTAACAAACTGAACAGTCTTAATCAGAGTGCTACTGCCCATGTGGAGTATCCCATACAAGGATTAAGGTGAGTGGTTTCAAGCTTATGCTGGGAGCAAAGTAATATATCAAATGCTATTGTTATGCTTTAACTTTACCTTCAGATCTAGACCAAAAGTTGTGATGAAATAGAAACATCACAATAAGTTTTTTTTCGAACAAAGTGAAATATTTTGAGAATTTGAGTTTAGGTTTTACCTGAACATTGTTATTATTTCTTTACTCACTCAGTAGTGACATGGGCATGCAGTAGGAATGTCAAGAAAGTGTTCCAATACAAAACTTTGAGAGATGTTGGAAAATATTACAATCAGTTTCAATCTTTCTTGTCACCTTCATTTATTGATAGCTTTTCTGTATCATTACAACATTGTTATTGAGATACAACTTGAGTCTTAATTACAATGATTACAAACAAGTTGGTACAGTTTGTGTAATTTTGTGCACATAATAAATAGTAATAAACATAAATAGTTCTTAAAAACACTGAAAGGCTTCAAAAAAAAAGAAGGTTGTAAAATCACAAGTTGTGTTTCGTGCCAAAGATATGAAATTCTGCTGTGATGGGTATAACCAGTGATGTATTCAGATCCCTCTAATGAAGGGTGGGGATAAGGGGACCATTGTTGTAGCATAAATTTTGCATCACTTTGTGGTTGTAAAGGTGATGAAAGAATGAGAAAACTGAAAAAAAGATGTCCCTGCTACTGAGGACAAGTGAACTTTCTCTCCTTTTCTTTGGCAGTCATTGTCAACAGCTATTTGTATCAAATGTTACGTTGTCTATTCTGAAATTAAAACATTTTAGAAAGTTATTTTAAGATGCATATTCATGTTATCTTCAGATTTCCAGTCAAACTTCATCTTAAGCTGCTGCCATACTCTCAGTCCCGCAGTTTGAGCTCTTTCTTTACTTTCAGAGCCTACATCAGAGGGAACAGTACCACACACACAGATAAGTCTGCCTTTATTATTATTGAGATTGACCAAGGAACTAATGTCATCTACACCTGTGACTATGGTGATGGCTCAGCCCCCATTGTTACCACAAAATCCTTCTGCCGCCACATGTTCATCGACCTGGGTCAGCATCTTGTCTCTGTGTTTGCTGAGAACCATCTGAGCACTGCATTCACCAGGGCCAACCAGTCCTATGAGGTCATCCTGCCACCCATCCCACAAAGAATTGAAAACTTGGAAATTGTAGTCGAGAGGAGCACCATCTTGGGAGACGTGACCGTGTTTCGGATGCGACGCACGCGTGGGAATAGGTACAACTGTACGTGGGACTTTGGTGATGGGAATACACAGGAGATGGACCAAAGTGTTGTATTTAATCTTTTCAATCATACCTATCAGGAGGTTGGTATATATGAGATATATCTGAATTGTTCCAATTTTTACAACCCTCGAGTGGTCGCATTTGCATCTGTAACTGTGCAAGAATCTGTAAAAGGCCTTAATTTCAGCAGTCCTTTAACAGGAGAGTACCATAAAAATCTTACCATCACCATATCACTAGAAGCTGGTACAGATGCATCTGCTGAGATTTATTTCAACAATGGTATCTTTCCTGTTTGGGTCATTGGACTCGCAGGAATTGTTACAATACCTGACTATGTGGTCAATGTCGTAGGCTGGCAAGATATTGGAGTCCGTGCGGAAAACATGGTCCCTCCGGAATTATTTGTCTTGGACAAGATTTACATTGAAGCTGAAATAACGAACCTGCAAATGTGGACGGACACCCCATATGTTGTTGTGGGTTCGTCCATTACATTTAAGGTCTCAGTGGACATGGGTACTGATATTTATCTAGAATGGCACTTTGGTAACAACTTTGTAGCAGAATCTTTTATCAGTAATGCCAAGAAAGGAGAAGAGTTAACTTATCAACAACTGTACACAGAGGAAGGTTTGTGTGCAGCTATGGTAGTTGCCAGTAACCGTATTGGCACTGTCTCTGTCACACCACTCCTCATAGTGGTGGAGGACCCTGTCATTGGCTTTCATGTAAACTGCAGCAGTCCTGTAGTCTATCCCGATGGTGTGATCAACTTCACCATAACATGGAACATCAACTCAAGGACCCTTCCAGACAATACTTCCATTAACATAGATTTAGGTATAGGGGAACCTCTTCTGTCCATCTCTTTGGATGCTCTGCCCCCCGTTCAGTATTTCAAGGTCAATTCCTTCTGCATCCACCATTCCTTGGAGTTCCTGGAAAACGACACTCTGAATGGTACAAACAGTACCTCAGACATTTCCTGTGATGAGGTGTTGGATGAGTTATTTGAGTATGTTGACGGATCTTTGCTTAGGGTACTAGATATCTCAAAACAATATGACCCAGGTAAATATGATGCTACCATAGCAATTCAGAATATGGCTAGTAGGCAGGTGTTTGAGTTTCCTGTTGAGACTCAAGTCCCAATTAGCACTTGCATAGTCCGTGCATGCTCCAAGGCCCCAGACAAAACAGGATGTAGACTTGGAGGTGGGCCTGATATGTCATACTTTGCGTTAGAGGTTCCTGTGGTTTTTGAGGTTGCCTGCATAAATGGTACAGGGATTGACTTTAAGTGGACATTTGGTGACAGTGGCATGGCTTTTGGTCCTGAGGAAGAAGTTTCTCATGAGTACCAAATTCCTGGCAACTATACGATCAGTGTAGTATGTGGTAATATTTTTGGTCAAGAACACCTTGAGACTAGCATTGTGATGCAAGAGAGCGTGGTTGGTTTATTTATTTCTCAAGGCCCTTCACGTGAGAAGGATGTCAGCATAGTCATATTCGCATTACAACCAGGCACAGATTCAACATTCTATCTCAATGTACCTGACCTTGGCCTTATTGAAGTTATTGCTTCCCCTTCATCTGATCCAGTGGTGAAGTTAGAAGCATTTCAGCATTGGGACCAAGATGCCAATCTACCTTTTAATATATCTGATGTAGCCATGTCCCACCATGTGGTATCCTTTCCCAACCCAGGTAGTTGGAGGGTGATTGTTTTAGGAAGGAACTTTGCTTCAGAAGCAACTGTTGAAGGTTTTATTGCTGTTTCAAAAGAACCTTGTAATCTCCCAAATGTGCAGATTTTGGGAGCCAGTGATAATTTCAGACATCCTACTCCATTCTTGGGACACCAGGAGATTCGTTTGATGACGCAGGTGGAATTGGATTGCCCAGAAACAGTGAACTCCCAAATATTGTGGAAAGTGTCTTACCTAGAGGTCTATAATGACAAGCTCTTGCCACCAGACAATTCAACATCCCTGGATTTACCATCCAGGGTGGTAGACTCAGAGACCTCATTTCAGATCGACCCATGGATCTTACCATATGGAAAGTACATTGCTGAGGTGACAGTCCAGCTGGATAATGATGGGGAAGTCAGTAACAGGCAGGTAGCATTCTTTGAAGTGTTGCCATCAGACTTGGTGGCAGACATAGCTGGTGGGAATGAAGAAACTATTAGACAGGGCTCATTCTTCACCATAAATGGATCAGGATCACATGATCCCGACGCTGATCCTCTGAGAGAAGATGATGACCTCTTCTTCACCTGGTACTGTCACCTGGGAAATGAATCATTGTGTGCTGGAGAAGGTAAGGCTCTCTTAATCATAACACATTGTCAGGTGAGGATGGTCACACCTGAAAGAAGCAAAGAAGAAGTATGGTAGTGAGTTTGACAGCTTAGATAAAAGCAGCACAAAACTTTAGAAAGGGCAAACATCAAATTTGTTGATGTACAGTATTGGTAGCATTCAAATGCATTCATGCTACAGCCAAAATGTCCCCAGCAAAGTCATGAGGAGACTTTAAAAAATGCCAAATGTTACAAAACTTTCCATTCTCTCCTTTTTGTGTCAATTAAAACAATTGAAATAGCCTTTGTGGACCCAAAATAACCCTTATAAACTTTTTAGGAGTGATTTTCCCAAACAAATTTGAAAAGAGCCCCCTTTTACAAAAAGAAAAACAAGATTGTATCCTAAGTACATGGTATTAATCAACATAGAAAATGATCTTCTTTGCAATAAAATATTAGATGACAAATTTCAGTGCAGGTGCAGATGTTTTGTCCCAGAGGAAAGCTTGTGGTAGTACTTCAGAATCACATGACCAACTCATCCTGAGGCATTCTATTTCACACGTCAGCCTGGTTGCATGATCGCAAGGGTATTGAAAACATGTAGGAATGAAAAATCATGTGGCTAACCATTGTAAAATGCCTGTAAGACCAACTGTTGGTGAGAAGTATGTACTTAATAAGATGTTTTCTTTCTAATGTTTTTCTTTTTTTTTAATAGGAAGTGGTTGTTTTGGTGATGGTCCAGGACAAATAGCCAATACAACAAAGGCTTTGTCTTACTTCACTACTAATTTGACAAGATACCACGAATATGTTTTCACCCTTGTATTGAGCAAGCAAGGAAGACTTCCTGCCTCTGTAACAAAGACAATTCATGTTGAACCATCTCATATGTTGCCTCTTGACATCAGGTAGGTACCTATCAAAGAAAAAGTAATTGAAACACATATAAGTTTTACTTTCCTTTGAACCTCTCTCTTTTTCTCCCCACTTATTTCTATTCCCTCACTTCCATACCTTTCCCTCAACTCTTCCCTGTTCTGTCCTTCCTTCTCATGTCTCTGCCAGTTTAACTGGCAACCCTGGACAACCTCTGTTTTCTCAAATATGCTTTGGTAGGTGTGAAGGGGAACTAAGATCACTCCTTCCAGGGTTCATTTGCAGCTTCAAGTTTTTTAGGCTTTAAGGGTGCTTGAATGTTAATGGGTCATTTTCAAGGCCTTATAATTGGTGAATTCTCTTATTATTTCTAATGATGATCATAAAAAGTACTTCAGTTTTATTTGTAGAACATTTGTTTAAGAACATATAGTGTTCTTATCATTAATCATATTAGTACTTGTAATTGAGGGGTCATTTTGATTCTCAGATGTCTGTGTGCTAGCATGAAATCTCTCTGCTCCAGTCTTACTTACCAGCCCTGTAATATCTTAGGAATATGTCATTTGCTTGCTTTTGACACTTGCCACCTTTTCATGCTGGCTTTTGTTCTTTCTAGTTTGGATTATGGTAACAGATTATCATTAGGCTGCAATTCTACTGATATGGGCAGGTTTTAATGCATTGAGAATTTGGCAGTGAAGCTGGTTTGCCAGTCCACGAAGTACAACCTTGCTACACCTTGCCTATGCAGCCTGCATTGACTTCCAGTACACTTAAGGATAACTTTAAAGTTGCCCACGATTGTATTTAAGTGCATTGGGCACACCCCCGCCCACTTGGCTGGTAGTATCTTACCTTACTGCCCTGCTAGAGCAAGTTACCCTTTACTTGTGACACCTCACACATTCCTGAACATAACATACAGAGTTACCTTCATTCAGCCACCTGTATTAAGACCTTGTGTTATGTGTATACTGCACATTTGGAATGATTTGCCATCTAGTATAAGGCTCTGGAGTCTTTACTTTCAAGAGAACTTTAGACATTTACCTGTATTCTGTGTTGTAGATTCTTTAATCCTATTACTGTATTGCTTTCTTTCTTGTTTTTTGTGTCTGATTGCATTTTGTGTTAGTGCTATGGATGAATCAGGGCTTTACAAGAATCAGATATGTATGTATGTGTTACTACTATGTTCTAAATCTAAGATGTAGAGTCCAACTGTTGTTGAAGCATATGACCTATGAAGAGTTGTTTGTCTTTGCAAAGTGAAATAAGTGTGTTTGATTGTCTTCAGAAAAGTGTCCCAACCCATTTCTTCTTAAAAGTTATCCCAATAAGTTTTCCTAGGACTATAGACAAGACCATTAGCAGAAGTGAAATACATTATCTTTGATAAGGAGGAGAAGTTGTAGGAGTTTCTGTCACAGGTCAAAGTATGCTTTCTGTGGGTAGTGAAAACTTTAAGGCCGCTATATAGTAAGGAACTGGAAGCTGGTAAGCCATTCTGAAGTATTTCTTTTAATATTTCTCTTCAAACAGATGTCTGAAGAACTGCTTGCAGCAGGTAAATCCTGGCATGGAGATGATCCTTGCAGCAGACTGTGACTGTCAAGATAATGCAACAGAAGTTACATTCATATGGGAAGTTAGTGGATTGGATGAGAAAGAAGTCCTTATGGGTCAAAGTTCAACAGGTAGACCTTTTTTGCATAATATGAACCTTGCAGCAAGTGAACTGATACCGTATGTGATGAGAGTTCTATACGCCATCGAAGGATAAAGATCTGGTGACATGAAAATTACATTGTTGGATATTTGATGTAAAATTTATCAGAACCTAGAAAATGTTCAAAATGCCCATCAAAATCCATTAACATGAGGCAAAATTTGCCTTTGCTGAAATCAGTCATAGCTACCGCAGTTTTTAGGGGAAAACTGCTGTTCCCAATTTAAGTACCCGACCACTGGTTCATTACTTCAATTAGCTACTCCATTGAGCAACAGCTTTGTTACAAGCTTTGATGACTATTCTGGTACAAGAGTAGCCCAACACTGGGGTTTTACATTACAACTAACAAAAAATTCTGTCCTGTAGCTAGTACTGGCAAAAAGGGATCAGTTTACTCATGGTCACTGAAGGTTAGATCACCTTTCAGTTTAATCTGAGATAAACTGCCATCAAATGTCAACCTTTAGGGCTATTGACAAATTCTTGAATGAACACCTAATTGGTATTGATAACAACTCTTGACAAGTTTTGGCAAAGGAAGATTTTGCGAAATGAATATTGACCATTTTATAGGGTAATGTCTATTTTACACTTACATTATGAATGAACATGAGTTAAATATGCAAATTTGTGATGTCAGAAGAGGGACTTGCGAAACGTCTAATGTCATCCTTTTTGATTCCTTGCCGAAGGCAGGCAAGGAATCTATGCGATGGTGATGTCGTGTGTGTGTGTATGTGTGTATGTGAAGGCTTTGCTTGTTTACATGATATCTCAAGAAGGGAAAGTTGGACAGTTCTCAAACTTGGTACATAGATGGCCCATATTGAGAGGAAGAACCCTATTGTTTTTGGTGGAGGTCAAAGGTCATCTGGGGTCACTGGGGGTCAAAATCTGAAAACCTTGTTTACACGATATCTCAAGTTAGAAAGCTTGGATAGATTTCATGCTTGGTATGTAGATGCGTTGTGGTGAGAGGAAGAACCCTATTGTTTTTGGTGGAGGTCAAAGGTCATCTGGGGTCACCGGGGGTCAAAATCTGAAAACCTTGTTCACACAATATCTCTAGTTAGAAAGCTTGGATAGATTTCATGCTTGGTATGTAGATGTGTTGTGGTGAAAGGAAGAACGCTTTTGTTTTTGGTGGAGGTCAAAGGTCATCTGGGGTCACCGGGATCACAATCTGAAAACGTTGTTTACACGATATCTCAAGTTAGAAAGCTTGGATAGATTTCATGCTTGGTATGTAGATGTGTTGTGGTGAGAGGAAGAGCCTATTGTTTTTAGTGGAGGTAAAAGGTCATCTGGGGTCACCAGGGGTCAAAATCTGAAAACCTTGTTTACATGATATCTCAAGTTAAAAAGCTTGGATAGATTTCATGCTTGGTATGTAGATGTGTTGTGGTGAGAGGAAGAACCCTATTGTTTTTGGTGAAGGTCAAAGGTCATCTGGGGTCACCGGGGGTCAAAATCTGAAATCCTTGTTTACACGATATCTCAAGTTAGAAAGCTTGGATAGATTTCATGCTTGGTATGTAGATGCGTTGTGGTGAGAGGAATATCCCTATTGTTTTTGGGTGGAGGTCAAAGGTCATGTGAGGTCACCGGGGGTCAAAATCTGAAAACCTTGTTTACATGATATCTCAAGTTAGAAAGCTTGGATAGATTTCATGCTTGGTATGTAGATGCGTTGTGGTGAGAGGAAGAACCCTATTGTTTAGGCTGGAGGTCAAAGGTCATCTGGGGTCAAAATCTGAAAACCTTGTTCACATGATATTTCAAGGTAGGAAGCTTGGATACATTTCATACTTAGTATATGGATGTGTTATGGTAAGAGGAAGAACCCTATCATTTTTGGTGGAGGTCAAAGGTCATCTGGGGTCACCAGAGGTCAAAGTCTGAAAACCTTGTTTACACGGTATCTCAAGGTAGGAGCTTGGATAGATTACATACTAAGAATGTGGATGTGTTATAGCAAGAGGAAGAAGCCTATTGTTTTGGGTGGAGGTCAAAGGTCATCTGGGGTCACCGGGGGTCAAAGTGTCTGAAAACCTTGTTTACATGATATCTCAAGGTGGGAAGCTTGGATAGTTTTCATACTTAGTTTGTGGATGTGTTATGGTGAGAGGAAGAACCCTATCATTTTTGGTGGAGGTCAAAGGTCATCTGGGGTCACCGGGGTCAAAGTCTGAGAACCTTGTGTGCACGATATCTCAAGGTAGGAAGCTTTGGTAGATCTCATGCTTAGTATGTGGATGTGTTATGGTTAGAGAAAGATACCTATTGTTTTTGTTGGAGGTCAAAGGTTATCTGGGGTCACCAGGGGTCAAACCCTGAAAACCTTATACGATATCTCAATTGGTTGGAAACTGGGACGTTAAACCTCATCTAACCTAACCTCAAGGTAGGAATCTTGGATAGATTTCATACTAAGTATGTTCATGCGTTATGGTACGAGGAAAAACCCTATTGTTTTTCATGGAGGTCACAAGCCATTTGAGCTCATCAGAGGTCAAAACTGAAACTTTGTAAACATGTCATTACAAGGGAGGAAGCACAGACAAATCCCTTCTTTTTTTTTCATTTTTTTGGTTATTCAAGTTTTAGTTCAAAGGTCATGTGACATGAGCTGACATGAGAAGAGGTCAAATTGTGACCACATCATAAAAATGATGTAGTAGAGAAGTATAAATTTGATGGATGAACCTCAGTGTAGCAAAGCACCCTCCTTTTGGCAAGGAATCACTAAGCCTTTTGGCTTTCTGGCTTGTTTCTTCAACCGTTATTTTAAGGACAGTTGTGACACTGGAATGTCCTGAGGGATTTATTTTTGAAGTTAAGCTAATCTCTTTTAACACACTCACCAAACGGTAAACTGCTGTAGCTGATGAGTACTTAAGAGAATTAATATACGGTTAACAAAAGACATGCTTACACTGTGCAACATTCCACATCATTATTTTTGAATAGGCAATGAGTTACTTCAGAGACAGTCAAACTTTGAAGAGGTATATCATGAGAATAGTAAAAGATAGAACTAATTTCAAAGTATCTTTACTTTGGGCGTTGTACTTTCTAACTGACAAGCAAAATTGGGCCTATTAGGTAGCATGTCACCATAACTTTAATCACTTGTTGACTTGTATGTTTAAAGGGCAAGAGTAGTCAGCCAAACTTTGCTGTGAAGCATCAGTGTAATGTATCAGATTTCTTTACAGGTATGTTTTGTAACACATTGTCAAATAGTACAAATCACATTAAAGATGAAAAACTTGCAGAAATGTAGCAAAATTGGTTAAAACAAAAAATGGCCACATTATAAAAGAGATGAAAAAGGTACATTTTTTTAAAGAAATGTTGGGTTAGAAAGTCTCTTGGGCTCATAAAGAAACCCTATGCCAGGTTAATCATTATGTGGCGGAGACATGTCTTGGTATGTATAGTCAATTTGGGTTTCCTCCATTTACCCTTTAACTTTTTTTATAGTAATTTAGAATGTTCTGGAAATTTAAGCCTATGTGATAAGGTGTAGCGGTATATCGATATTATCGATATTAGTCGATATTTGCTCCTTAGTAATATCGTCGATATGCGTTTTCAAAAATATCGATATATAGTAAAGTCTATATATAGTACTAATATCGATATTCTACTATTCACTTGGATACCGATTCTTCTAAAATAGCGACACTCAACACAAATATCGATATTTAACAGCAGTGACTCATAACCGATGCGAGTGTTTTTAAAAACCGATACCTAAGCATCGATAGAGTCAAGTTACCAACGAATCTTTGGCCTAGCTTACGTAGGTGTAGGTTCACCTCTTGTGACCTTCGTAGCACAATACTGAGCTGTTCATCACAGTGCTACGAGCATATAGGCATGCTGTATGAATTATTTCTGCGGTTTGCATACGCAGTGGAATACTTCAATGTAGACCTACTGTGTACACAGTGGATTCGGTACAGACTGGTGACCGACTGCCAAAGTACACGTGGGGCGTAAAAGGCTGAATAAGTACAGAGCTAGCACATGAGCCGTATCAGTGACACGAAATTTTTTTTTTCTACAGAATTGGTTACTGCATGCAAGTTTATTCCGAAACCTTACAAGTAAACTAATTTTTCATGATATTCAGACTTACTGTAGGATGATCTATCTGAGACTACCTCACAGAGTAAAGTTCCACAAACAGAAAATAACGTAACATTTTCGTAAATACATTCGTTAGAAGTTCAATGTTGGTACACATACTGTACTACGCATGTTATTCCATAGGCCATGGGGTTTAGTACAGCGTCGTAATTTTTCGTTGGGAAGCTTTACGTTAATTCTGTTGACAACATGGATGTATGCAAACATGTACGAACACGCCGCAATCAGTCCGTGCATGCAACACGTGTAGTACTGTAGAAAGTATTTACAGGTTTGGACTCTTCCAAACAAACTATGCAGCATACATAGAAGTTTTGTGACCTTTGACTGGATCAGCGTACTTTGATACGAGGGTTTTTTTAACTATTTTGTGGGATGTATATTTTGTTTGTTTGGGCGGAATTTTGCGAGTAGTTTCAACTGTAATATTTTTCCATACATTAAAAAAAGATCGCTGACACTACGATGGGGATGATCCTGCAAAAATACCTGTGTATAAGTTCTTATAGTTGCACTTGAAAGTTTCGGGAAAATTCTGACATCCCAGGTACCGGACACGTTCGAGAGCGCCGAGGTGCTGAAGCAGCTAGTGAGCTGCAGACCTGCAGCGGACTGCACGGTGCCTGGATTTTCACTACGAGCAGTACTGCAGTCATAGATTATTGGAACTTATTGGAATGTCTGAATACAAGAGATCAGCTAGATATAAATATCGACTGCTAGTAACTTAGTGGTTATAGCTGAGTGTAATACCGACGAATAGTTGATATCGAAAATATCGGCCGGTATTTTAGATATATAGTGACTAGCTAAACAAGGCCGTTTTGATGGAGCATTGCATAGTGAACTACGTGCGAGGTATTTTACGAGAGTTAGGTGAAGAGGTACGTACTTCTTAGTGACAAACTGAATAACAGAGAAGCCCCCTGGCTTACGTGAGTCCAAAAGGAACACTTTTTACTTATCCCAAAACTTGTGAATCAAAATATGCCGTATTTTGTTTGAAAGAAAAATATTTAAAACACAAGCTGTTGATAGTGGAAGGAATCAGCGTAGCACATGCTAGTAAGGGGGTGGGAATTACGCTAATGTTTGGGCCACTTGTTTTGAAAATGTTTGTATGGTCAGTGAAACCAGTAATCACAGATTTTGAAACTATTTTGTAGTTACTTAGGGGCAGACCTACTACAGACTTTTTTTATAGATCATGGCTGTTGCTTTAGCGAGATGGAGGGATATTTGATCGTCCGTTGTGATGCTAAAGTAACACTAAAAGCTATTTATATATAAGACATATTCCCAAAGAAATAATTGAAAGTTACTTCGTGACTGCAACTACTCAAATGTTAAGTGCAAACACAGTTTTTTTTCTTAATTTTTCTGCACAAATCTTGATTTATTTTTCGCTACCAACGTAGTAAACTTCGGCATTTAAGTCGTCCGGGGCCGGGTACATGGTAATACCTTCCCATACTTCGTTTTTTCATATGTATAGTGTGCGTACCCATTCTGCGAAAATATCGATATTATCGATATTATCGATATTTCAGGTCGGTATATCGATATTTTATTTTGGCAATACCGCTACACCTTACTATGTGACAACATTTCTATTAGTCACTTATTAAGTCTGCCTCTTTTTTATATGAACAGGATTCCTATCTCCATATTTTCATCTGCACCCTGAAGCATTCAGTAACAGAACAGGGGTTGATTTCAGTGTGATTTTAACATCAAAGATAGATGCCAAAGATGTTGGTAGAGTTAAATATACTTATCACATCAGTGACCAGCTGACACAAGGTGACTGTGAGGCCATTCCGACATCTGGGACAGTCCTCTATACAGAATTTGTCATCAATTGTGCAGGTAATGTGTAATATGGGCTGTGACCTACTTAAAATACTGTATTTGAAAATTCTTAGAAATAAAGTTAAAAGCTGCAGACTTAAGATGTTTTGTGATATCATCAGAAATTGTTTGTGTATTCTTCTGGAGTTCTTTGTGAGTTTGTCAAAATTATTTTGGGATCATTGATTTACACCCCTCTCTGACTTACAACTCACCTTTCTTCAAATGGAAGTGGTTCTGTCAAACAATATGACCTACATCTTTGCAAGTATGCCAACTGTTCCAATTTAGGTGGGACAGTCCCTTTATCTACTTGAGTTTGCCTTTTTCATGTTTTATTTGTCATGTTCCAATTTTCAGTACCATGTATTTGTACATAATTTTAACTAGTATACCGATCCAACAGTGATTTGGGATTTCCCTTCAAAATCGATACCATAAAATTATAAAACAGAGAAGTTTAATTGTATCTGATTATTCTGATGCCTAGATGCATGTAAATGTTTTAAGCGGCATGGAAGATATGAAACATGCAGCATTCTATCAATCCCACAAATACTTTACCTGCATAAGTGTAAAATGTGTGCTCTGTGGGCTTATTTCTCCATATTATAATTCTTTGGTTTTAGACTAGTTAAATTTCCTCCAAGAACTGAAGTTTGCATGTAGCTAACTTCAACTTGGCCGGTAGACTGTATAATGTTAGGTTTATAGCCTAGCTTACAGTGGCGGGTTACATCATGAACGTGTGCACCAGGTTTTCTAATGTTAGACTAGGAAGGTTTAGGCTTGTAGCCTAAGTTACAGTAGCGATTTATACAGCCTGAAAGATGAAACCAGTTGTGTAAAACCATTGTGTTACTTAACATCCCCACCCCCCCCCCTCCCCCTCCAAAAGTGAGATCAAGACAGGGAAATTTTCAGTTCAGTCAGAAATTATCTTGCCTCATGTCTCAAAGTCAGAGCCAAAAGAGGTGCATTCTTCTTTCTTTTTCTCTATGCATTCTTTTCAAAGTGTGTGGAAAACACTCCAGGTTTGGACTTCAACAAAATTGTTTGCTCATGATTTGTGAACAGTCTCACATCAAACTACACAATTACAATGAGATTTATTTTGCCAAGAACATTTAAATGTAGAACAACTTTCAATGAATTTTATGAGGTGTAACTAAAAGTAATTTTTTGGTTAAATTCATTTCATCTTCTAGGGTTTGGTACATCATACCCACCATTATTGTACCATTTCCTTGTAAACAAACAACATCTCCAGTCTTTAGAGAGTAACTTCAGGTCTTGTTACAGTCTCTTATCTGCCAGTCCAGACAGAAAGATGTCCCCTCAGTCTCTTCCAGCTGGTCTCAAGGAGCAAAATCACACCATTTATCTACAGGTTCAGGTTACGGATGCGTTAAGTGTGACAGCAACATATGACTTGGAGGTCCAAGTAAGTGTTCAGCCATTTCTTGAAAGTAAGAGTGGACCACATATTTTGTAAAAGCTACCACCTTGCAGCAACACAGTTGTGGGTCATAACCAAAGCTGCATCCAATCAGTTTTATACCTAAAACAGCTGGTTTGTGAGATTCTATTTCTGTTGTAAAATGTAACTGGGTCTTAAAACAAAGCAATTTTTTTCATTCCATGAATAATTTGTGAATCTTTTTTGTAACAGATTCTCAGTATTTTAGTAAATATCTCTCTGAGTAATCTCAGCCATATACTGTATATCATCAAGACCCTCCAGCTAGCTTTCTCATTGTTGTAAATTAAAGGTTTTACCAGCAGAGAGCACTGATGTTAAGACTCAGATATCATCCATCCGCTATGGCAACCTCAGTCTCTTGGATGAAGCTGTGGGCAAAGGAGATCATCAGAGAGTCACACAGATAATCTCTGAGCTCTCTGCTGCCATGAATGATGATAATTATAGCAGTCAGGAGGAAGATGAAGAAGATGATCCGCAAATCTTGGAGGAGGTAGTGAAATTATTTCATCAATAAAAAAAACAAAATGTTTGTGTGAAAGAGTCTCAAGAAAGGAAACGTTTATAAGCATTAATATGATAAGACTAAGCAGTATATTTCTCGTCTGTCAAAGTATTTAGAAATTTCATCTTTTAAAACTGCACCTATAGAGTTGACTACAGGTTATAACATATCACCTGCTGTACAAGTGCCTGTTAGATCACACATACCCCATGCACACTTTGCAGTCATACAGTCAATAAGTTAATAATTTCCTATGGGACACCAGTAAAGTTTTATCTCAGACAAGGGCAAGGTATAGATTATTTTGAAGTCCACCATGTCAATGCTACCTTCACAGCTTGTTTGTTCCAATGCTTCAGATATTTTATGGACATGATCATAGAACCCTTTAGAGGTTAACATTGTGATTGTTAAATGACTTATTTGATTCATACCTTCTATATCTTTAATATTTAGGTTAGAAAGAAAATGGTATCAACTCTAGCTGATGTCAAAATTTTAAACCTTGAACTTGGCAGACAGACCACATCAGCCTTGTCATCTGTTATTGCTCAACCAGAGGAGATTGACCTAGGTACTCAGGTAAAGAAGAAATAGTTCATAGTGTCTTAACTGAGATACTTATATTTTCTCACCTGAGATATAGTTAGATGTTTAGAGGGATGGAGCAGTTTCCCCTAATTCCATATTGAAACATGAACTAGATCTTTCAGATATCTTCTTATCTTTTCCTTAAAAGTATCTTTCTTGATATTTTAGAACATAAATTATGCATATTTAGGGTAAACCAACTAGCTATTCAGCATGAATATAACATTCAGACACAAAACATTCTGTCACATGATTAAAGTTAGCCATTCATGAAATCCTTTACCATAATATACTGATTTAAAATGGGTTGACTGCTTTTGCCCTATAAAGCTTAAAATTCCTTTAAGTGCATATGTAGTGGCCCCATCATTGTCAAAAGGACCAAATTTTTAGGTCTGCATTTCCCTTCTAGTACTTTTATGATGCCCCAGAAATGCAAGTGGGGAATCAGAGGGAGTAACTTTTAATTATGACCATGCAAATAACAAATGTAATGTTTTCAGAAGCCCATTGTTTGACCACCTAGATTTTTAGTCAGTATCACAGGGTATTGGGGAAAATGTTTACACAAATTCTGCCTTATGTACCCTTGGCGTATGTATGGATTGTCCTCTATTCATAATCATTTTAGTTACCTACGCAAAACTATATCACATTAGGCAAGTAGGTCTCCTTTGTAAGTATCTTGATAAGTCAGCTACAGAGAAACTCATTCATGCTATTATTTCTAGCTTCCTTGATTATGCTTACTCACTATTGTTTGGTACCTCATCCAGTCATTTTTGAAGGTCTCAAATTATTCAAAGAACTACTGCTAGAATTGTTCTCAGGGCAAATTGTCACTGTCATGTAACTCCGCTTTTGAAGGAGTTACATTGGTTGCTTGTAAGACAGTGCGTGGACTACAAATTGCTGCTCTTGACTGTTTGTGGTTTTAAACTTGGTATGCCTATCTAAGTAAGCCTTTACATCCAGCGACTGGGAACAGATCTGTAGAAGCTATTACCTTTTCCAGTTAAATGTCCTGCCTTCTCATACAAAATTTTTTCAGGGATTCAACTTTCATCCATGCTGTACCCTGTCTATGGAACTTGCTTCCAGTGAAAGTCAAGGCCTTGGATTCACTTGACCAGTTTATATGGTCTCTCAAAACAAAACTTTCCTCTTCTATCAATGTTTTTAATTTTCTCTGTTGTTACTGCTCCCCAATAAAGGGCAGTGCTCTTTAAAATGTAATGCATTGATAAACATGTGTCTTCAGTGGGGTAATAAAACTGTGCTCTTTTGGGACCAATACTATACCATAAATTCAAGTTAATTAAATAATTTGTATTTGCCCTTTAAAAATCCTTTTTCTTCTGAGTAGTCAGGAGTAACTTAAATGAAATAGTGGCTTTTGTTTTCAAAGAATGGTGATTCAATCACCAGAGCTTGGAAGTCAAAATCATTATGATGTAATTTTCTAACTTTTTAATGTTGTACAACAACTTAATTTAAAAATCTCTCATTTTGTAGGAAAAAGCCATTGATATTTTCTCTGATGTTCTGAACAAGGTTGAAGAAAAGGGAAGCATGACCAGTGATCCAGAAAGTGTCAAAGAAATTTCTGAAAATTTCCTTGCAGGTAGGTTTGTATTTTACTCCTTTTGTATTTGCCTTAAAAGTAAGTAACCTGGATGATAACAATGGGACAAATGTGAAGACTGGCAGACTTCATCCAACATAATATTTGTCTGTGTGACCTGCTGTTTAATTGCTTGTTTGTGTTCTGATTTCTGTCTGCATACCTTAGACAGTTTAACATGTGAAAACAAACTGTGATGCTAATAAGACAAAATACATTTCATATTTTGAATGTTTTTTTATTCCTTCAATGGTCATGATCAATACAAACTTTTCAAAATTTAGGCAGATTACTAGGACCTGAAATTATATCTACCAACAGTATCATATCTTTAATTGCACACTCCACTCACCACAGATGGGTGCTGGTCATTCCGTAAGGACTATTGTGTATGGAGTGCACCATTGAAATTTTATTGATGGTTCAGAAAATAATTTTGCTGTGCTAGTGGCATTAAGCTAGTTGAGATTTTATAAGCTATATCAATAAGTAGAAAGGTATGTGGTTTTGACACCCCCCCCCCCCCCTGCACTTCTTGGCAGCCATCAAATTTTAGATGTCAAGAGATAGAGCATGTAGATCAGTGGTTCCCGACCTTTTTCAGCTCACCGCCCCTTTCATGGAATGGGAATAAGCAACTGCCCTCCCCCCGTCTATAGCACAGTGTTGTTATGAATGAAACACATGTTGAAATAAAGGGTAAACCTACACATACATCGTTTTCACATGTGGGTTTGATCCAGGGTTGCAAAACAGCAGGGAGGAAGTTTAGATGAGATATTTTTAACCAACGATTTTACAAAAGCTTGAACTTCATCGCTGCCAGGAAAGGAGAAATGTTTTTGGATTTTAACAGATTCCAGGGGCCCCACCGAGTTGTGGACTGTTCCCCAAGGACCTTTGAACGCAGGAGCAACATCCCAGTAGGGGATCAGGGCAAAGCCCCCAGGGAGCTCTGGGGTATTTACAATAATATCGACACAAGAATGAAACACTCCTCAGTCAAATTTTGAATATCTTCCTATAATTACCTAATAACCTTGAATGCACACTATAGAGATTACAAAATCACACTTAGACCAGTTTGTATTTCAATGGTAAATAATGGAAGTTCCCTTTGGTCCTGCAATGGGCTTGTTCTGTGGATGGGGGGAAGAGGGACAGTAGGGGTGGCAGTGGGCTTTGAAAGACTTATGCCACTCAAGCCATCCTACAGTTAGAAATAATGAGAAATCCAAAACTGACGCACTGAAAAATTGCATTTTGAAAACATTTTAACATTTTACTTCTTAGTACATTGCAAAAGTTATCTGTAATGTTACAGATACCTGCAATTGTCACTTTCCTCAGTATGTCATGTTTATGGACTGCAGGGAAAAAGCTATACATTCGAGGTTAAAGTGGCGAGATAATTTTCAGTGTCACTGATGGGAATATGAGGGTCCTCACCAGGAAAAAATTGAAATTAAACACTGTTAGATACGATTTTGTGGCATCTGGGAAGGAAATATTAGATCTACTCAACTTTTTGACAATACGGGCCGGTTGGGAACCACTGATTTAGATTCTGGAATTTCTGGGGGAGGATTCCCCCACACATGACTGCCAGTGGGAACAATCTTTTAAGCTAACTTTGTAAAACCTGACCTTATAAGTGGTAGGGAGTATACATGCCACAAGAATGTAAGGAGGTAACCTTTTGAAGGTACTCTTTTAAAGGTGCGTCTAGTCTGCTGCAGGCATCTTCACTCCAGTCATCCTTAGCAGTGGAACTACTAGAAGATGAACCTATTCTTTTGCCACCTGAGGCCCTTGTGTCCTTTGAAGTGATTGAACCAGAGTTTCCAAGGGTGTTGGGCATTTTTCAAGGTAAATTTAGCTTTTGATAGTTCCTTATTGCTAAATTAAGGATGCAACAATTGTAACAGGGGACCCTTGTGTCGACTAGGATATGAAATTGGACAGGGATGTCCCCTCCATTGTGAAAAGTTGCATTTTGATTTCTTGAAATCAGGGTTATCATTGTTAGTTTTTCACTTCCTTTTGTGCAATGCATTTCATCATTTGTGAATGAATGGAGGCAGGTGCTAGATGTTTAAGAATGCAAGCATGGTATACTACAGTATCTCTGATTGTGATGATGCATCTGTTGTACGGGCTCAGAATTCAAAATTTTGAGGAACTGAATCATTGCTGGACTTACAGAATTCCAGAGTATGAGTCTAAATGAGTCTTAAATCAGTATTAAATGCAGTAGAGAAGAATGTCTCGAAAGCATTTATTGCACAAACTGGGGTCTTACCATGTCATATAATCATTAAATTAGTAAATATCAGTCAAAATTGACATCTGTTTGTAGAAAGTTGAAATTTCGTAAAATGTTGAGGTAGAATTGACACCATGGACAGAAAATTGTCAATTCTTGACAAAACTGTTTCATAACCTGGAATACCATTTTCATGGAGGAATATAAAATTGCAAGAGATGTGCAAAATGAAGAAAACTTAAAGGAAGCATAACTTTTACCACAAGATACGATAAGATAAACAGAAAACAGCAGAAACAATGGCATAAAAGCAGGAATAAATTCCTCAAAAGTAAGTGGAGGTCTGGTACAAGTACATATTTACTCACTTTAAAGGCGCTATTCCTCCACCTCAAACATGTTTAGAAACCCCTTGGTATCTTTATTCACAAGCGGTAACTGCACTTTGATGATGTAAATTAAAAAGTTGTTGAATTCTGATTAGCCCATTGTGTTGACAGGTCAGATAAATAGCTTTTCAATCACACACAGTGGGTTAGTCTGCTGAACCGAGTATGGCCTTGAGGGATTTTAATTCAGTACAGACTACTGCTACCTTGTCTGTGAGCTGGGTGCAGTAGACAAATTGTTTTTTCCCTAAATGTAGGAGGGACTAGAAGTAAACTTAGTTGGAAAATTTTAACTTTTTAGGGTGACATAACTGGGCCATTACGTCTGCTTGGCAGATATTTTCTGGTTGTTTTGAGTCAGAGATTGATTTTACTTTGAAAAGTGCAGCCTGTAGCTGAGTAGAGTACACTGTTTAGGGTGCTTTGTAACATGTTTTTACAATCCGTAGTCAAGTGTAAAACCTAAAATGTATGTGAAGGATGGGTACATGCAGGGAATAAAATACTGTCATTTTTTGTTATTTTAAGTTGGTAAAATTGTCATATGGGAATGGGCAGACAGTGAAAAGGTGACTTCCATTATTTTCAGTTCTGAATGAGACAACAGCTGAAAGAAAGGAGTATCAACATCGCATGGAAAAGGTAATCTGGAGTAAAAGTATTCCTGCAAGTAAAACCTTTTGTACATTTTCTTTTAAAATTGTTATGTTAGCTGTATTTTTATGTACTAAAAGTTGAAACATTCTTCTCCCAGAGTTTGAAAATGAGCTAGCTTGACAAGTTTCAGTTTTGTCAACATAAGTTAAAAGTCCTTGACAACAACAGAATGATAACAAAGAAAATGAAAGTATGTTTTAAAGTCATACAATATGGAATCTTGAAATGGAGAAGGAGAGAGAAGGATTTAAAAGATAAATTGTGTGAATCTCTCCTTCTTACAATAGAAACATTTCACAGAGCACAAATTTTCGACATGTGTGTGTTTATTCAAGTTTGCATTGAACCTAAAATTAATATCAGTGCAGTTGTTTGTACATATTGATGACTCCTACTTCTTTTTTAAGACAGGTTCACTTTTAATTCGTCACAGGTATGAAAACATTCATTGGAAAATGAGTTTTAGAATAATGCTTTGTAAAGATGGAAAGAATTATTATGAAATGTTAATGAGTTTTACTAAAAGACCTTTTTACTGGCTTCACTTGGCTTGGGGTGAACTTAACTCACTTTTTGTGGAGGAGCTCTCAAATTTAGCTAGTTTGGTGATTCAAGAACATCAGTTCATGTGCAGGTGTTTGAAATTTGTAACCCATTTTTCCCACTTACAACAATATTGAATAAAAGGGAGCTCCCCTTCCAACAAAGTATGTGATGCATGCAGTTGGGGTTGAATTGAGGGAACGTTTTAGCTTGGTTGATTTAGCCCAGATACCTCCAGCATGAAAGCAGTTTCTCAGCAAGCTTTTTGGTAGTGTTGTGAAAATCTTGCAGCTGAATCCTAATGCTAACACTGGTCTAAACACTTTCAGATAAAATATTTGACAGAGCAAGTCCTAGAGATGCTGGAGCAAGTTGGCAGTCTCTTGATGCAGACAGAGGTCCCTGGAGACACCCCTAGGGTCATCTATCAGTCTAAGTCCCTCATGTATGCACTACAGAAGATAAATAGTCTGGAGACCAGAGACTGGTTGTACTCCATGCCAGATGGCTCTTGGCTGAGACTCCCTGCAGAGGGGATTGTAAAACTTAGAGACAAGGCCAAGAAAAATGAAATTATTGCTCAAGTGGGTAACACATTTTTTCTTCTTTCTTGCTCTTTTTCTTTGTTTTCTTTCTTTTTATTTATTTTCTTATTGTAGTAAAAAAACCAACATGAAGTGGGAGTTGGTATACAACTCAATGAATGGTGTATCCAGTTTCAGGAATGAATGTATTCTAAATTTGAAGATTTTGTAAAAGTAGTTCAATTAAACATTTTCTTCAATAGTCATTGTTGTTGGTGAGTACCTATATGCAATGTTAAATGTTGGAATGAATCTGTCCCCAGATGTACAGTTTTCCCACAAATCCTTTCACCTGGCATTCATCTGATGTTGATATACTTACTACTGTTGTTGGTCTTACCTTAAAGGATATTGAAGGTTAGTTTTTATGCAAGTATGGTAAAGTTCAACTGATCTCAGTTAGAAAATTTAAAGGAGATTCCATAAAGAGGACTGACTGTGGAATAAAACCAGTTAAAGATCTTTTATTTCACAGGGTATTGACATTTAACAACCAGTTTAATCAATATTTTCATGATTTGATTTTTCATCTTGAACGGCTTGATGTAAATCAAATAATGCTGTTTTTAAATCTACTTTATAATATTTTAGTTTTCTTATGTTATCTGAATGTTGCTTTTGATGTATCTTCAATGTAAGGATGAAATTTACCAGTTGTTGGATACAATAGTTTTAACTGAAATAGAGTTTGAGTGTGCTAACTATGCCAGAGTTGGACAGTAGTTTTGGAAAAGCTCATTTATATATTTATGTCGAGAAAAATGTGTTTTTGCATTTTTCTTTAATTAGATGGGATGGGTAGCTAAGGGAAAGGGTGTGTACAATTTCTCTGACAATTCCTGAAGAAATAGATTGCTTTTTTTCCCACTACAATCCCCCTTACCCCTTCTAATGTTATGAGTAAAGAAGATCATAATTACTAACACATGGGGAATAATGATGAGATATGTGATGTGAAATGCTTTGCTCTTTCCCCCTCCACTTAGCTTGGGAGTTGAGAAGCTGGTTTTTGCAGTGATGATTTTCATCTATTTGAGACTCAACTTCTTTCGGCAATGCTTTGCTAAAGTGAGCTATTTTGTTTGTTACCAGTTAGTTCTCTTGTACCAAAGTATTTAATCCAGTCACTTATTTTATTTCTTTCCATTCAGGTAACCCTTTGCCTCTTTCTGACCTGTCAGAAGACATCGAGGTCTTTCTTCCAAGGGGCGAACATAGTGCCCTCAAGTTTGACACAACTACTGCTTACAGTAACAAATTGATACAGCTGAGCTTCAATGTGACAGAGCCTAGTAGTTCCATTCACATTGACATCTACCCTACCAATCCAGCCCAGACAAATAAAGTAGAGGCTTACCTTCGGTTTGGATTCTGGCCGACCATGACTAGCTATGACCTCAAAACAGTGCTCCCTCTGTCCAAGTCAGAATTGATAGTGTCTTCATTCAATCTTACAGCTAACTTTACCACAAATGCATACACTTGGTTCATCCCTGAAGATGGCCTCTATGCCACTGGTAGCTATTACCTTGGCATAAGAGTCATCAACGAAAACAGTGGTAGGAACTCATCATCTTCCATTGAAATGGATGTAGATGTTACGATATATACAGCAAGATGTCTGTTCTGGTCCCCCAGGTATCAGTTATGGCTGCCAGATGGTTGTCAGGTAATTAAGCTGATATAACAAATACAAAATGCTAAAGGGGAATTGATAAACACTTTAAGGGGAACTCCTTAACATATGATGCAAAGTTCTACCACAATCTGCATTCCCTTCCTCCCCTTGTACATTTTTACTCGTCAGTCCTAAGAAAAACGACTAACTTTTGAATTTCAAGTTAACTTTTATAACTAGCATTCAGAGCCCCCCCCCCCCCCCATTATGGTTACATTTAGATAAATTAATATATAGGGCTAAGTGAGAGAATGGTGGACAAGAGACTTAAGTAGCAGAGAAATAGCTATGGCATGGGCCATGTAATTGGAGGATTGCTAGTTCAATCTTTGGTTAGTTCGAGTCATTTGGTTGTGACCCTGGACCAGATGCTGATCTCTATTTCTCCTCAGAACACCAGGTGTTATGTGTGAACCTGCGATGCAACATATCATTTATGCACTGTTTCTTGGGCAGAGAAACCTGTTTTCAGCAGTGGGCTGAATCTTTTAGACTGCCATTGTAGCAGATGGGTCTAAGGGAAAGGGATGCACCCTCCCCTCTGGAAAATATTTTATTTGAGGGGCCTTAGATGCAATGATGCTAAATTTTGTGCAAGTTTTGAAGTACATTTATTGAACAAGTTTGATAAATTTTGCCAAGTGGAGAAATTAGGGGTTTTCAACATCTAGAAGTGGGATGCTGCAGAAGCATACTTTAGCCCCCCACACTTCTTACTGTGGGGCTGTTGCCCCCTAGTAAAAAAATGACCCCCCCATTCTGCATCTGTGCACTGTTTGACTGCTGCCACACTCTAGAAAGTTCATCTCTGTGGGAGGTTGTCACTTATTAAAGTAAAATTAAGGACTTTTTAGCTGTCAGTACATAATAAATGCAAAAATGATTATTGTCATATTCAAGCAATGTTTGTACCTTTGAATTTGTTCGCCAGGTTGGTGGTATGACGACCTCCTCCTTCACTCACTGCCTCTGCTCTCATCTATCATTTGTTGGAGGCACCTTCTCCATCCCTCCCCAACAACAGATCTTTATCAAAGAAGATGAAGTTGTTGTAACTGAACCACTCCCAAGTGAATTGGTATTCTTCATCTCTTGTTCTCTTGCTGCTGCAGCAATAGTATCCATCCTCTTGGGTTCTCTTGCTGACTGCATCGTTCGTAGAAAGGTAAGAATTCTTTGAAATTGGTACTTAGACTTGAATTTTCTACATCTTTTGAGATATACTCATTTATAATTAATGTCAGTATGAGATATGCTTGAGAGACTGGTAATATCCTAATGAAGGTGTTACACTTGAGAGAATGGTTTTATCCTTTGATTTTGTTGTGAAGAAAAAGAATGCAGACCCTGGTAAGTCTACTTGTAAATTTCTTAATAAATTTTGTTAACAAAAGTTTTGTTCTTGATCTTGACAGCTCTTTAATGGAATGGAACTGAGAGATGATGTATATATTATGAAAATGTTTACAGGTCTTACAGACAGTGCTACTTCCTCTGCTAAGGTATGATGTACCCTTGTTGTTTTCTTTTTTAACCCATCTTTTGACAATATTTAATGTTTCTTGAAATGTGAGATATTGTACTTCACTACACATCAACTTGCTAGTTACATAATTTTCTCTCAAGTGGTTTAGCATGTTTTCAGCAAGAGCAACTCAATCCTTGTAAATTTTAGCCACTGGATATTTAAAAGAAGCACTGAATCACAGTTGGAAAGTGACGTTCAAACAATACAAAAGATATTGTTCCTATCGTGGAAGTTTGTAGTTGATCATACTGACAAGATCAGGTAAGGGGGATGAGATTTCCAACTCTGTGGATTTCTTTCATATATTTTTTGTATAACAAAGTATGGTTTTAAAATTTATGAATTGGTTTATGTGACTTCTTAAAAATAAAAACATTAAGTTTATTAGCAGAGTGCTTCTTGCAAGTAGACAGCCTGTCTGTGTCTAAGATTTGTTCTTTTCCATTTTGTAGTTAAACCACTCTGTATAACTAAAGTTAAAAGATTACCCACAAAATTATTAGCAGCCACTGGCATGTTTATACATATGTACACCCTTTTTTCTCAGATATTTGTAATTATTCATGGAGAAAATTGTAGTTCGGACCCAGTGTCACTGACAAATGAAGATGTGAAAGCCTTCTCTGCTGGAGGTGTGGACACATTCCTGGTGCCAACGGCAAAGAATCTTGGAAACATTAAAAAATTGACAGTGTGGCATAATGGTCAGGGATACAGCCCAGGCTGGTAGGTTTGAATAAGCTTATAACAAATTTGATAGTCACGAACCTCTTTTTACAATAATGATTCATATTTTGAAGTACAGTGTCAGGTCTTGGAGGCAATAAGGGAGTTGGATGTAACAGAAGTACAGTGCCTGCTGGGAAGGGTTGAACTTTTGCTTTACCAGTGACAGAGACACTAGGATTTTGTATTAGCGGACACAATCTTCAAATTGAAGTCTGTCTGACATAAATCACAGTGTAAAGTGATTGACGCTGCAAAGTATATTATCTTAAAGGTAGAAATCTTTAAAACTTGGAATGAAAAGGTTGAAAAGGGCCGCATTTCATTGTAGAAAAAGGAAAGCAGTCAATCATATAATGTGTATGTTTGCAAAAAAAAATGAATCTGTTTGTTGGTACATCAAAATTCCCAGCATGCATTTTAAGTCTTTAAAATCAAACTTGCTTATTTGTTTACAATGGCAAGGTACCGCATTGTTGTGGAGTCGGTCAGTGAAGGGTTTATAAGGCTGAATTTTATTTTGTTCTCTTCTGCAGGCACCTGAGTAGGGTGTCTATAGAACACTATGCAAGAAACAGAAAGTGGTATTTCCTATGCAACGTCTGGTTTCGCAAGCCTTACCGAGCTAGGACTTTTAAAGCCTTGTCATCTTTTGAAAGTTACCATCACCGACACCTTTTCATGACTCAGTCACTTCTTGGCAGGGCCTCAGTCCAAGTTCCAGTGTTTTCACTCTTTGTGAAAACCCCTCTCAGTTCTTACACTTACAAAGAGCGTGCATGTGTCTTCTTTTGCGGACTATCTCTGGCATGCTGTTTGACGACAGTCTTCAAGGAGATACTTTTCGTGAAGAGACTTCCCGTATCAAACTCTTTTGTGATAGACGTAGACAGTGTAGTCCATGGTGGTATAGTTGGAGGTACTACCTTGATATTATACTACTTACTTAAAGCAGTATTAACCTCTATACAACCGATGTTACCCAAACCACCAAGATCTGCCAGGTATCAAGAAACAGCTCAAGATGACGTAGAAAATGTTAAGCTGAAGAAAGTGATGAAAAAATCTGGTTCACCAGAACAAAAACCATCAAATTCAAATGATGATAATTCTGCTGGGAATAGAGGAAGCTTTAAGAAGTTGTCACTCACTGACCAGAGTACTGAGGAATTGGCTCCACGTGACAGGAGCATTGAGGGGTCACCCCCCAGTGGTAAGGCCCTGGTAGGCCCAGCTCCCATCCACCAAAGTCATGAAGAGTTCACTCCTGATGAAACGAGCCAAGAAGAATGGGCTTCAGATACTAGAAGCCTCGATGAGTGGGGATCTGCTGGAGAGGACAACGATTGGGACATGGGGAGTGAGACTAATATGAACAATAGCAGTAATATACCATGTGACAGATCAGGTGATCATGTAATGCAAATGGGGCAGAACACAAAACTTGACAGGATTAGTAGAGGCAGTGTAGAAGTTAAGCAGGTGACTTCTTTACAACCTTTGTCTGGAGTGGAGAGTGTTTATAGGTGTGAGTATGAGCTTTCAGATTCGTTATTGGGTCAACATGAGCTCCCAGAATGTGACAGGGCTTCAAAGAAATACATACAAGATGTGCTGCCACAAAATTTAGATTTGAGTATTAATGATGAGGAGGTGTTAGTAAAAGTTACTTCCACAGGAAAGAGAAATCTGACAAATTTTGGATCGTCTGAACAACAGGAAACTGTGCAAAAAGATCACACAAACTATACTTGTCAGAAGAAACTTCTGTGTGAGGGACATCTTCAAATCCCAAAAAGCAAATTTGCTAGAAAGGTGGAAAAAGCTGATTTATGGAACTTTTCAGCAAATAACTCTAACATATCTAAGGAAGTCCGTTTCCGATCTTCTGCACCACCCACAAATTCCAGTCTCTCACTGTTGGCCAGCATTTTCTATCATATGATGCAATTTTCCGAGAGATGTTTTCTTCCCTGGTGGCTGTGTATCCTTCTGTTACCTCTTACTTTTAGTCTGGTGCCAGTGTCAGCCTTTGCAGCTTTCCAGTACACATATCAGAGCTACACCATGGACATGGCATATCAATGGGTCACCACCTTTGGTGTGGCTGGTACCATATACATGGTTGGTCCTCTACTCCTGGTTTGCTTGTTTATGTTCTTTCTGTATCCTCTCCAACATCCACTCTCCATCTCAAATGCTTCTCAAAAGTTTGAGGAATCCTACAAGTCATATTCATCTCGTAGTACAAAGAAATTACTGGAGGTGTTTATAAGAGCTAAACTGATAATTGCAGACTCAGTGATTGCAGGCGAAAGCTCTCTAATGAGGAGGATCTTGGCAGGTATGCTCTGGTTACTGTATTTATTGTCTCTCATTTACCTGGCTCTTCAACAAAGGTCTGCAGAGGACTTCTATGCTACCAGGTATATCAAGACAGTATTCTGCAATGGGGAGTTTGATGCCATCCACTTTGACCAGGTTTGTCCCTCAAATTTCTCAATTGGTTATTTATTGAAGGGACTGTTCCATCACCCCAAACATATTTAGGAATATACCCCTCTCTATTAACAACTGGTGACTACATACACTTCGATTGACATAAATTCAAACAATGGCATCATTCTGACTGGTCCATAATGGCTTGTGTAGACCATTCAGTGTAACCAGTCCACAGCAGATAGCTAGCTCACACATAGAAGTTTGTAAATGTGGCAGAAAGAAATCTACACTCAGCATAAGCCATTGGAGCTTTGTGCAGGAGGTGCGCTGGACAGTTGTTTTTCTTTTAAATTGGAAGAGGGACTAGAAGTAAACTTAGTAGGGAGAATTTGTACTGTCTGAGTCAAAGTTTGTTGCCCTTTCAAAAGCATAAAATGTGCAGTTGCCAAAGTTTTCTTTGAAAGTTCCTAGATAAATGCATTAGGTATTCTCTGATTTATTGTGTTTTGCTCCCAAGGATCTTTCGTGATGTTCTATATGACCAGAGTACTGTATACCATACTCACTCATAGCAGGACCCTTGATTGGTGAACCCATCACATACATGACTACTGATAGACCCTGTTTCTGAAGGTTGGATGTCCACTGTTTCAAATACACAGATGATGAAACAAATTGATATTGTTGAAGAATCTTGATAGCTACAAAACTCCCTTCCTCCTTCATTGATATGAGAGACTAAAAATATCATTTATCAAAATCTCTGCTGATTGGGGAGTTTAATATGCATGGAACAAAATGGCAAAGTATGCACGCAAATAAAAATCTGGATCAGTGGCATACATGCTTTTTCTGACTTCCAGTGTCCCACATCTGTTTTTCAACTGTATTGTTACATTTATCTCATTTTAACAAACAGAAGTAGCTTTCTATTGCACTTTGTTGTCTTTTTCTGAATAAAATCACTCCTTCTTGAGACAAAAAATGATGCTTGATTAAAACAATGTTCTGTCTTTTTCTTTTACAGATATCTAATTTCAGGGAGTTTTGGAACTGGTCAGAAAATACTCTGCTGCCCTCACTCTTGTCAGCCAGTCTTAACAGATTTGATGAGGAAGAGCCCCCCATTTATTGGCTGCTAACTGTCCCACGAATCAGACAGCAGAGAGTAGACCCACTAGCTGCAGGTATCTTATGGTTGAAACTTAGCTGTAGAGATGTAGGTGTGCTATAACAATACTTTATAGGGCAGGACTAGGGATGTAACTCCAGAAATTGGGCTGAAATAGGGGGCCAAGCAGATGAATTTTTAACAGTACTTAGTTACCCTCAATGTTTCTTACATGTATAGGGAACTGGGACTGTTTGTGTCCATTAGATCTACACAGAGGTACCAGCACTTGGGTCTTTTCCCCAATGATATTAGCAGTTGTCACATTCTTCTACCCCCTCCCCCCCCCCAAAAAAAAAAAAAACTTGAAGTAAGCAGGGGTGATATCATGACCTGACATTGGTGAACAGTGTTTTGCTCTTTATTTTACTTATTCTCTGCCCAACATCATGTGGTGAACTCATATTCTGAATATCATCAACTTCATGCACTCAAAATTAGTAGGTAACCTTCAACCATATCTACCACTAAGTACAAACTTCACTAAAGAAGAAAAAGCAAGACTGAAAAGCAAAGAAAACAAATTATGCTCCATGAATGTGCAGCTGACGTTGATATTGCATCTGTGGGTTTCAAGCGTACCCTCAGAACCGCACATGAGATCTGAAAGCAAATTCACACTGTCTTTGAAGTGTCTCTTTTACCGGTCAAATTAAAGAGTTGGCTCAAACTTTCCTCTTAGTGCTATAATGCTAGCCTTCTAAACACAAAATCATAGCACAATGAAATAATCTGTAAATGACTCTTCTCTCTCAACAGATGCTTGTCGTAGCTCTTCTCCACTTGATTTGAATGTGACAAAGTGTCAAATGTTAAAAGAGGAAACTCAGCAGTACCTGGATTCCTGGGATTCTCTTGTAGAGACTGATGTTCTACCAAGACAGGGCCAGGGGTTTCATTACTACCCTCCACAAGAGATACCAGGTGCCCCAGTCCAAGGGAAGCTAGCTACATACCATTCTGGTGGGTACATGGTAGAGATACCCTCAGAACCCAGCACAGCTTGGTTCATCATGGATACCCTGAAGCAGGACCTCTGGTTAGATAGCAATACCAAGGCCTTTATAGTGGAGTTTGCTCTTCAAAATGGGTATGTGGGATTAACCTGTGTTACACAGCTGCTATTTGAAGCATCTCCTACTAGTTATCTGCTGCCCTCTACATCCATTCACTGCTTGCACATAGGGTCCTATGAAGGTGCCCAGGGACTGTTTCACCAGTCACTTGAAGGGGTAGTGATCCTCTCTGCCATACTGCTTTTGTTCAAGGAGCTCAGATCCCTTCACAGGAATGGCCGCAGTTACTACAGTTCTCTGGAATGCCTGACAGGTTTGGTCACCTTGGCCAGTGTATGTTGGACAGCTTGTACTATAGTGTTATACAGGATGGCCCTCAGTAATACCACACTAACCAACCCAGACCTTGGAGCTCTTACAGAACTCAGCATTGCAAGTTTTAGGTGCACCTGTGCTCTAGGTGTAACCATCTTTTTGGTACTTATTCGGCAGACTTCCTTGTTTAGTTTGTCACCTGTTGGGTTACACCTTCATGCTACCATCAAACGGACCTTGGAGGGTCAGCTGGTGTCTTCACCATTCATGGCAATATTTCTTTTCACCTCTGTGTGGGTTGGTGGAATGCTGTTCAGTGGGACAGTGGATTCATTCCATTCACACCTGTCATCCCTATCCACCCTTGCCTCTGTAAAAGTGGGTCATATTCCTGACATGGGGCCGCAAAACAGTTTGGAGCAATCCCTGTTCTATGTAGTCCACATCACACTATTCAGTTTCTTCAGCTTGCTAGCATTTGCTGTTGTAGCCATGCAGACTTACTCATCTTCTCGAATACTACATGCCTTGAGATATTTCATCCAAAAAGGAAGACTCACTAATCTGGCTCGGAAATTAAAATCTCAAATCATCATCGGCACGACCCTCCAAAAGGTAAGGCACAGGAAGCAAAATGTTGCTAGGCAGTTGAGGCATTGGCGAAATAAGCAACCTGTTGAAAAGGTTTATCTGAAAAAGTTGAACCGTATGAACAAGAAGGCAGCAAAATTGTTACAAACTTGCCAAGAGGAAAATGATTTGCTTTTTGGAGACACTAGCCTTCTTGTTGACCTGTCTCTGAAACAATTTGATGAGTGGAAAAGGTCAAAGTTGATGAACAAATGAACATTGAACCTAATTTTACCTGCACATCATAGGCTTGAGTGATTTCATAACAGCTTAGAGAGACAGTCACCGGAATTGCAACTCTAAATAAGAACAATACCAGTATTTGGATTTGTTAAACCTAGTGCACAAAGCTAGGACTTGCTTCTAAAATTTTCTATCATCAAGAAAATCATTAAAATTAAAATTCAAGGTGCTTTTATTACATTTTTATCATAATAATCTCATGAAAAGCTCAAAGAATTTAAAAGGTGTTGAAAAGTTTGTGTATTCCAGTAATATTTAAACTTTTTGCTTAAAATACTATGTACTAGGCTGTGGAGCGATTGCGCACACTGCCACTCATAAAATGGGGAAATGTGACGACTGGTCTGTACCATCGGTGTCGTGAGAGATAGAGACAGCATTCTCCCCAGGCCTCCACTAAAGTTCCCAACCAACTTGCCATTTGGCAAGAAATTCAGTGAAATGTAGTGTAATTAAAGATCCCCCATTACCCAAATGTTACTCACCAGTGGCAAGTTGGAGAGCAGTTTTGTGAAGGCCTGAATCTGCCTCACTAAGATAAATTTAATGTTAATGCAAAATGCTGTCTTCATCAGTGCTGTACCTTTACTTCAGTCCTGAATATAGGTAGAGCTGTCTTACCTTAAGCATTGCCCACTCTTATTTAAAAACAGATGTTTTTTATTTAGTTTTAGGAGGAAAGGGGTTGGAAATGCTAAATAACCATTTTGAGATGGTCACTGTACATTTAACTCAAGGAAGTTGCCTCATCCCTTGCAACCAATCAAGAATGATTGTGTTTATTATGTTTTAACACTTTGTGAATGTAAATAAGGTAGTGGACAAAGCTATACTGATTCAAATGGTTAGTAGGATAGATTTTCAGGGAGTGAGCCAAGTAGAGAAATTTGATGCACGGTTTCATTTTGTAGTTACGATAATGTTTTTGGAAAAAAATCGTTTTTGCATTGTAACAAGTTATTTTAATGATGTTATTGCTTTTTTAACCGAAGTATCTGCATTGTAATGTTAATTGTTAAATGCGTTAATGTGGAATTGCCTAATAACTTACCAGAGTTGAGATAAATTATGTTTTGCATATTTCAGCAGTATTTTATATAGTTTTATTGGTTTTCTAACAGAAATATTGCCAATATTGTAATATTTGATAAATTTTATATCCATCCCAAAACATACCAAAGTTTAAAAATTACCTTTTACACATTCCAAGCTGCATTGTACAAAGTTGCTACTAAGTTGCTGTAAAGATATTTGAGTTCTTCAGAAATGTTTATTCACCATCTTGCCACCATTCCAAGATCTTTCATTGTTGAGTTGTCATTCTTGCTGTATCACATTTCCACTTTTGTATTGAATTTTTAATGAAGTGAATACACAGAAACAAAGGCATTCCTTTCAGTTTTGCAAGATATTGTTCAAGTTTTTGTGGAATTGAAGCTATGACTGTGTTTTGATATTTTAATGTTGTGTTCACAGTGTCCAACCTATGGTTTGTAATGTTGGGAAGAAGGCAATTTCTGAATGGACTAGTGTCTAGGGTCTATAGGTTTACAAATGGCAACCCGCGCCATGTCTTAAAATGGTCTGCGGAAGATTCATGGTGCCTGATATCTTTAACAAGATAACGAAAATGCTTGTTAAGGTCTTGCTACTACAATTAGTATAAGACCAAACTCAAGTATAAATGGCCCTCGCTTCCCAACACTCGAGAACCACCGAGGTATTTGAAGACTTGCTCCCACAAATGGTAATGTTGCAGGATTATTTACTGCATGTTATCCCTGAAAGGAAGTTGGTAAGTTGCCCCGAAAGTTCACGACTTTTGCTTGCAATAAATACATATTCTTCCATGTACTTCAAAATTTCTAGGTGCTTTGGGCGCCATGCAGTTCTGCAAGTTAGATTTGCTGAAAAAAAAGAACAAGTTAGCACTACAAAACTTGGTAAATCAAGTATTGTTAACATGCAAACTAGCCTACACCATGTCATGAAATGGTGTTTTGTACATAAACTTTGTTCTAAAGCCCTCTGCATTGCCACCTCACTATTCTTTGAAGGATAACAGATCAGATTGGAGACCCTCTGTTGGCCTGTAGGGCTTCGGGTTGATGTCTGTTCCTTACCACAGAACTTAGCCCACACTGCCCACAGCTGAAGAAATCCTGGTGCCATCCCTGGGCATACCTAGGATAGTCATCACCCGGATGGAACCTTCCTCTGTCACCCTGTACAGGGGCGCCATCTTTGGGATCCAAAGGGAGGTGGAACCCCCATCCCCTTTAAACTTTTTCTCATTTAAGGTGGCTTAGGTGCAAAATACATTGCAATCTTTGAGCAAAGTTTTGAACTGATTATATATTTTCAAAGCCTCATTTGAAAATTTTTTAGTATTTAGTTGGGTGTAAAAAGGTGTTGTATAGGGGTTGACAACTTCTGGTTTGAGAAATCTTTAAATGTGTACACTTGTTTGTTATTGTAAATTATAAATTTGTTATTTATACAAGTCATTAATTGATTTCAAATGGTGGGCACTGTCTCTCACAGTAGGAAGGGTAACTTCTGCTGTCAGGTACAGGCCTGGTCAGGAGTTTTTTGGCAGACGGACAATGGTTGCCCGTCTTAAGCATCTTCTAATAGTTAATTTTGAAAGCCAAGACAGGCATTTAGGCAGGCACGGGCAATTGCCCTTCTTATATTGCCAGGTCTGGTCAGGTAGTGTGTCAACTAGGCTTGTCACTTGCCCCAACGTACTGGGGAATAGTCTATGATAAAGTGGTTTTCACAAAGCAAAATAGCTTTGGTCGTCGATCAGAGACCGTAAAATGACTATGATTATCTAAATTATCCCGAGTTGATAGCCAGGGGAGAATATCTGGTTTATTAAATGTGAAGAAATAATCAGACAGATATTTAAAGATGAAATCATGTGCCTGCATTTATTAAAAGATCAAGCTAACTGGACTTAAGTTTAGTATCTGCAATAGCCTGGTCCCCGATTTAGAAATCAGCTTAAAGTGCAGTGACACTCCTCTTCCCAGGGGGTTGTAGAACATGCCCATGTAATTCCCCACCTGTTACAAGATCAAGCTAATTGGACTTAAGTTAGTATCTGCAATAGCCTGGTCCCCGATTTAGAAATCAGCTTAAAGTGCAGTGACACTCCTCTTCCCAGGGGGTTGTAGAACATGCCCATGTAATTCCCCACCTGTTGCAAGAGGCGACTGAAGTGGAGGACTAGAACTGTATTATAACTTGAAAGACACAATAGCACGCATGTGTTGATGGTCTTTTAACTTTACCTGCCTACCTCTTCCCAGGACAGGTGTAGACTAAAGATTGCACAGGTACATGTTAAACTCTAGAAGTAATTTATGCCAAAGGTGGCAATCATGGGGTGGGTGGGAGCTGCCTGATGGACCTGCTGGTCCTTCAAATAAAACTATAGACTGAAGGTCAAGGACAGCGATCTTAGGAGGGGGATGGGGGGGGAGGCCTCCCAATATTTTGGTTGGGAGGACAGATCACCTTTCATCCCCACCCCCAACATTTGGTCAACGACCATAATATTGTGAGTGTGAGATATAGTCCCCTTCAATAATTTGGTTGAGGGAGACTGAATATCTACTATACTTTGGTAAAAATTGGTGATATTTGTGTGAATATTTGGCTTTCCAGTGACTTAAAAGTCATTAAAAAACGACTTTTCCTGATGCGAAGAGTGCATGTTTGGTGACCAATGAAAGTCATTGAAACATGTACATTTCCTACATAATTTGGTTGGGAACATAATACCTTTGTTCAATCTTCCTGTAGAAATGGCCAACTTCAGTAATATTTTCTAAAACTGGTGTGAGACATGGTCAGAAGGTCATGACTGCTTCAAAAATCTGCTGCTAGTTTCACAGTGTGGACATCTCAGGTCTCACCACCAATTAGTCGCCAGGTTTTCACTGTGACAAGACACCTGTAACTGTGAGTCATGTCGTATAACGTGGAAGGGCTTCAGAAGTGAAAGTGCCATCTCAAATATGGAGATGGAGATTCTCGAGTAAGTCAAGTGATATAAGTAACATTTTCCTTTTTGTCAAATTAATGATGTCAGTGAATGTAGGGGAATTTTCGATAGTGGCCAAATCCCTTTCATGATCATAAATTGCTAGCGTTCTAGTTTCATATTAATCATACTGCATAATTACAGTGCATGTCTTTCATCTTCAGGTAAATAAGTTATTCCACAAGTTTGCATCCCCCTCCTCCCCCTCCTTATTTAGGAAAAAAGGTCACTTTTGAAATGGGGAGGGAACATGAAATGTCCTATCCCTTACCCCTGACCCCCTCCCTCCCTACCCCTTTTTCTTCTTGCCACTAAGAACCATCAAAACATTCTAACATTCTCATCAAGGGATGGCCAGCCCATCATATATTGCACAAAAGGTAAAGGATTTATTGTGTTTAAGGCTCCAGTGTGCTGAAGCAGTGTACATTCAGAAAGCATTCTAGCTGAGTTAGCCCCTGGACCCCATGTCAACAGGAGAGTGCCTTGACACACCTAAGGTAGCTTCCAGCATTGAATGCTAAGTGCACTGTTTTCCCATTTCTAAGCCAATGCTGTTCCCACCATTTGAAAAGTGATCAGCACCCTGGAATGTTAAGTAATGGTGACTGCATGCTCGTTCTTTGTTACTGCAAAAAAATACACCATCACACAACAATAGCTTTATACTATTTAAGATAAGTATATTTTTGTGTTCCTGGTGGACACATTGTCGAATAGTACAAAAATTCCCCTCGACATTTCGTTTCTGTACACTGTCATGCAAAAGCTCCAAAGAATGCTAAACATATTGTACAGGCATTCTGAAAGGTAGAACTTCCACAGATTTTTCTCCACTCATAATTTGTAAACATTTTCTACATACAACAAACTGAACAAAATTTTCTTTCAAATGCCTCCATTGATCAAAATAACTAAGTCCAATGATTTTGGACAAAACTGAATAAATTAAACTGTTTTACATAAAGGTTCAATCATTTTAATTGTATGGACCAGAGTTTTTTAATCTAGAGCCTGAATTCTCCATTCTTGAAAGCATCTCCCATCGGAAGCAATGAACTGAAATAACAAATATATCTCGATAAACTGAAGTTTGGGCAGCCAATGCCCAAAATGTGGTTCACGAGGTAACACCCGACATTGGCTCATAACTGGTTTTTACCTTTTAAGAACAGACCATAAGAAATCTAATATTCCACACAAAACTCATGTTCCTCACAAAATTTGACCAAATTAACTTTTGATCACTGCAAAAGCTGAGAGGAATGATTTTAAGATGAGATGGTTTCATAGTCTGTGAGGTTTTAACGCAAACTAAAGGAATACGGCACTGCTTTAGGCAATAACTCCTCCCAAGTAGGTGCCGCCAATATTAAACACTGAATACAAAGAACTGTTGTTAAATATATTACATGAGGACTGTAGTCAGAACAGTCAATGGCAGTCTAGGTTGTCTGGAAATCTTGAAAATATCTCTCCCCCTTTGGACACTACTACATTAATATTTGCTCCCATCTCAACTTTACCACTCAATTCTACTAGGAGACATGAATTAAGCACTGGCCTGGGCTCACAAATGTAAGAGACAGAAAGAATAATTACATACCTATCCCCCACCACCTATTTCAGCAAATATAAAATATCTGAGAACCCATAGCAAATCAGGTATAATGTAAGCTGCAGACCATAGCAAGTTTTCCATGTCACTGAAAGCAGCTGAATTAAATCTTTCTTTGGATACCAAAATCAAATTTCCCTAACATATATTTCAACTGTTGGGATAAAATGGTCTAAATTTGATAAAATAAATTAACAAGAAACTGAATTAGATTGTCTGTCATTCAATTGCATACAGGATAGCATAATACCCTATCTATCATGGTGCATCTTGTATGCAATGATTCCTTTTCTCTGTGCCTATGCATTACAATGAATGACATGAGATGATATCAAGGACATGAATGTCTTTTCAAGCAAATAACCTTCCCAGCGACAAATTTACTATTTTGGGCAATCCCACCCAATAAAACTTTCAAAACAAGTAAATTAGTTAACATTATGCTGCTGTGAAATTCTGTGACTGCCTTTTATAGCTGGGATTGTTGACTGTCAAGGCTAAAGGTACTCAGGATGTGCAGTCACCCCCATCTTCTATTGTTTAAGTAAAAACATTTCCACACTGGACGATACCCTACTGCTATAACATCTCATTTGACCAACTTGACAAGTTCAGGTGTTTGCTTCACCATCCACTCAACCGTCTTGTCTGCACATCCTCATGCATACATTATACAAGCTTAGAACTTACAATTACCATGTTTTTGGATGCAAGAATACAAAGAGGATGAGATAATGTAGTCTTCTTGCCAAAAATTGGATTTTGATGGAAAATATGTGGTGACCCTAATTGAAACCTTGAACTTTTTTCTTAGACAACAAACACTGAAGAATACCATAGTTTGTTAATAAAATGTATATTTAGCTATACTGTGAAATGCCTAAAATTCTTGACATAACACAATAATGATAAATCCCTCTCCCTCTCCCTGGATGGTCACGTTAAAAAGACTGCAAGGTAAGCTTAGCTGGGATGGAAGTAAAACACCATTTACGATCCAGTGACAAGTAGAACCATGGGTAAAGACATAATATTCTTGATAATCTGCTAATATTCAAAAGTGAAGAGAATTCATTAAGGGTAAGAAACAACTTTTGAACTCTAATTATATTCCTAAGACTGTGCGTATACCCAAATAATAACTGTAACCTTATATTTCTCAAACAACGATGCAGATGGACTGTGCTAGCTTTGTGCTTTAAGGGCACGTGAAGTAACCCTCAACCTAACAGTGGAAAATCACTTGGCCCCATTAAATGTTATCTCCCTTGCAGCTTTTTTCCATATTGTTTAAGCAGCAAAACATAATGTTTATCAAAGGAAAGCCAATGGGTTATTATGAGTACCCTTCACAATTAATTTGCAAAAGATTTTGTCATGTGAGTCAAACTGGCCACTCATGATCAATCACAAGCAGGTACGAAAATTCAAACTTGGTAGACTACACTTGCCCTTTAAGTATTTGGCATACCTGATTGAAAGAAATATGAGATGTCTAATAATTGAAGACAAATATGTTTGACGAATCACTGAAGACAATTGAATATGTTTGACAAAACAGAACCAACTCAATGAAGACAAAGGAATATGCTGGACAGACATCACCCAATCCATTGAAGACAAAGCACTATGTTTGACAAACACAATCCAATTCATTGAAGACAAAGAAATGTTTGAAATTCAGAGTCCAACTGACTGAAGACAAAGGAATATGTCTGACAAATAATTCAACCCACTGAATCTATGTACTGCACATATCAAATGAGGTTATTGCAAATGCAAAGGCTTTCATGAGGCTGTCACTAATTTCTTTCTCCTCGATTTTTTTTTTTTTTTTTTCAGTTTTTGAACAATTTTTGCTCTTTTTTAATTTTTGACTTGTAAAATACACATTTTCCCTTTGCAAGAATTTGAATATCAAAGGTATAATAATGATAGTAATAATACTACATGAAGAAAATATTATTATACAAAAAATGAGGTATAGGTCATGATTTTAAGCCAGGCAGATTCCCTCTTGTCAACTTTCAGTTTCTCTCTAGTCTAAACACACACTTGTAAAATGCAATCTATCCCTTACAGCAATATCACCATTTGGTCTGAAAAATGAACAGGTCCACAAAATAACTTCAAATGAAGTTTTTTACCTCCAGATTTCCTCTTAAAATGATCACTTGCTTGATATCTCATTTAGCCTTTTAGAACTGAGTTACAAACTCGAATAGCAATACCAAACCTCTTTTGTTTTCTTATGGGATCCCTTGATAACGACAGGAAAATAAACACTAAAGTACAAGGCTCAAGCCTTAGAACTCTAACCTATGAATTAGCTCCTGAAACAGAGTGCTGTATAAAAATCCCATAATATGATAATGCTATACTGATCTTTCAGCTGTAAGCAGACTTACAGTAAGTGTTATCCACAGAACATTTGGTCATATGTGTATTTCTTACTTTGCACAATCCTACTTGAAATTTTGAAAAATTTAGTATTGGTAGAAATGTGAAAATTTGTTGATTGCATTAATATTGTTGCATTCTATACAAAAACAAATTTGTATTTATGTAAGCTTTCTTTATTCTGCTCAAGTAATGTTTGACCTTAACAGAGACCTAACAACATAAAGTACCTAAAAGTGTGACAATTTCAAAGTCGCCCACCTAAACACAACGATATTGTGTAATAAACTGTGATATACTCCTCTGGCCCTTACAGTGTATGTCCTAGCAATTCAAACAGAAATCTAGCCTCCTGGTCAAGACATCTATGATGGACTGAAATGTTTAATCAGTTGTTGTGCTTTACACATGCAATAAGCTGACTATTTGACTGCGCAAAGACATGGCATTGACTGCCTGCATAAGGACATTTAAAATTCATTAAAAATTCACTAAGATCACAGAAGTATCACTCCCTTTATTGAGCAGGTACTTTGAACTTTTGACTTTGCAAGAAGCCACAAATGGCTCACCTTCACATGACCCAGGCAAGTCATTAGAAAACCTTGAGACTGTGTAGGTGTACCGTGAGAATGAAGCTGAAGAGTGACCCAGCCTGCCAAGCGAACCACTTAATTACCTTTAATTAAGAAAATTTCAGCTGTAAGTACACAGAGGGAAAGTTTGCAAGCAATTTTGCGGGCTTCTGGTGTTGGCTAGACGTAGATGTCGGCCTTATTGTCTACTGAGCTCTTTTTATTATACCACCCAATATTACCAGCTCAGCAAAGTTCAAGATCCACCAATCACAATCTCTCTAACCTCAGATTTAAAATACTGAATTTACACAAAGTGCCATGCCAGATTGTATTCTGTTGGTCTTGCATTACCTCCATCGAAAATAGCAAGTAGAGCAAAAAGTGTGCCAGTGAATGAAATAGCAAGTACAGCGAAACTGACATCTCATCCGTCAGGCACCTTTAACAATGAAACCTGCTGAGACACTTTAATTTATAAGAGCTACAAAGAGTCCCTATCGAGCAGTATTAAATGCCCCAAGGACAAAAAGAACTAAAACACATTTATTCACCATTCTACTGACAGTTCGTCTGTGATTTTCGACCTGGCACAGCAAAAGCTGATGGCAGTTTGCACCGACAGACTTGACATCAGTGCCCACCTCATTCACTAACAACTCCACAAGAAATAGCTGGAGTAGGGTACAAGATTGCATCTTCAACACATGATGAATTCCCCCAAAGCAGAGTTGACTAAAATAGTTCCCCTATGCCAACCCAATATTTGGTATCCCATCCATTTATCCAACTGTTTTCCCCATCCACCCGTAGTGTCATCCTCTCTTCATCGAAGACATTCTCCCTGACCCATATCTTTGGCCATTGTGGTCTCTATGTCCACCCTGCAGATTGGACATCTTTTGTTGGTGACAAGCCACTGGTCAACACATTCCGTGTGGAACAAGTGCATGCAAGGCAGACGTCTGAAAAATAGGACAGAAAGAGATGATATGGCTACTACATACTGTTAACTGCTCTATATAAAACATGAAGTCTGTTCACAAGCAGTTAAGAGGAAGACAGCGTACAAAAAATTACAATCAATTCACAACAGCTCAGAAATATACCTACCCTTCATTCAAGAAAATTAAGTTCTCCACATCACAATTGGTAGTTCAAATAAAATATCAAGTTTTCCCCTGACTTTGCAATATTGTAACCTGTTTCCCCAGGGGTGCTGAGTGGGGTTTATTTGGTTCATTTTTTGTTCATTTTTGTAAAAACACTCCAACCAAAACTTCCATGGCAAGAACATCTCCAATAACATTGTGGTTTGCAAATTCTTTGACATAATTAATACAACAGGTGATAACTACAAACATGACATCTCCTTCACCCTTTACTTTGCCAAATTGACACATTTAAGTTTTGACAAGTTTCTCAGAACCATTGTATTACATTCAATGGACTTCTCTCCAACCGTATAGTCTAGAAAACACATCTAAGGTAATGATTAAACAGAAATGTGTATATAATACAGGTTACTTTCATTCTTAATTCATTGTATTTTGTTTTCATAAGTGGGTGGTTGGCATATTTCCCAAATAGGTTGATCAGTAAAGGACTTATTTCAAATTTTCTCTGATATGATCCTTCTACCAAATATTCCAGTAGTTTCCATTCTGCACATTTAACAGTAAGAATCCATTTACTCTCTAAATTTGTAAAAATTTTCCCTGCAACTTCATCTTAGGAGGACATTAGTTTTGTCAATATTACAAGGTTGATGGTAAGGGGAAAATCCAGTAAACATTTGAAAAACTGATGACACACAAAACTGGTTCAAACAAGGTATGCTCATATCATACGACAAAATACAAACATAGCTTCGAGGTAAAAAGGAAGTTCATTCAGACAGATCCTCTTTCTTTGGCCAGAAAAATTATTATGACAGGTTGACACCAGTAAAAACAGAGTAAAATAACATTGAAGTAACATTTCAAATCATGATCTTTCGACAAATGATTACAAATCACTTCAGAAAAGCCATGCATCAAAACATGATGCAACTTTTGGTATTTCTTATGGCTAACAGCTGCAAAAATTCAAATGACCTTTGGAAGTTGTGTTTTTAAACTTCTGGCCCATAATGGGCTCCTAGGTCTGTTTTTTTTTTCTGGGGGTGGGGAGTGGGTGAAGGGTTTGCAAAGAAATTTAAAGTCTGTTAATTGAACAAAAATAGTGCAGCTTGTATTTTTCTACACAGTCCATGACCAAAAGAACAAATTTGGTTACTTAACTATGATGTGAAGCATCACTCTTTTATATACTGTCCACCCTCTACATTTGTGACAACTGTTTTTGGACGATTTCTTACAGGGCAGGGGTTAAAAGCAACTTTTTCTTTGGTGTGTAGGTTTTGACATATTTCTCACAAACATGAATTGCTATAAAATATATTCCATTCGGAATTTCAATATGATTTTAACCTGCTTTATACATTTGACTTTTACAACAGACCATGCTAATGTATAAATTCATTGTATCACAGCTACAATGTGGACACAGCTAACATACAAGAATGCATAACAGTCAATGCTTACAAAGAGAACAAGCCAAGTTTGGATAAGGCTTACATGCTACCAGCCATAGCCACAACATGAAGGCATGACAATATGGCCTGTAAACATGGAATTCAAATTTCCAAAGGTTTTTCATGTTTTTTTCATGTATAAAAAGCACAATTTCCCTATAATCACCAAAATTCCCCTCAAAATACCAGTTTTCTTCCAGTCCCCCCCCCCCCCCCCACACACAATGCTGTAACACATGGAAAATGTATTTACACAGGTATTACAAGCTTGATAACAGCCAAAGCAAACACACATATAGTCTGTGTCACATGTAAAATTTGAACACAGCTAACAGTGATCACAGGAAAGCATGATTCCAACCAATGTTAACACACGTAATTTCTGTAACACATGTACAGTTTGAACACACGTAACATGCTAACACCAATCACTAGATAGCAAATGCTGGTCACACAAACTTACCTGACATCCTCATCATCCTGAAATACTGACAAACAAATGGTACATTTTTCATCTTCTTCCTCCTCTGGGGCTGCAGAGACAGCACCCTTCTCTAGGCCACAGGTAGCACCCTCTTCAGATTTTTCTGCTTTTCTCTGTTAGTAAAATTAAACATTGAAAGGGATCTTAGACTAATTAAAGGATTTGAAGTAATATAGTATGGGGGAAAAAAAACAAACTCCTCTCAACTCTATGGCTCACACCATTAGACACATCTTCCAACCTCTTAAGATAGGTCTTCTCCAATACTTCCAATTCTACAGATTTTGTAAATAAGTTTTAAAAAGTAAGTCTTAATACTGCAAAACAACTGCTGAGTTGAAGAAGAAATACCTCAATATAGCCATCATGCCCTCATTTCAAATGGTGTTCCGAATTCTAATTACAGGACTGGCTTCCTCATACTTTCAACAGATTGGAATGCATTCAGTGAATGCTCTATATGAACTCAATCCTTTTTCCCACACCACATATCACCACAGCACAATTTTGTGCCATTTCAAAGGTACATACAAACATTCATGACCCTAAGTAGATGTTTTTCATAAAATAATTTTTGAGAAATGAGCCCTAGTAAAAAGGTGCAGAAGTTATCCAAGCTAGGTGACATTAATACCACCCTGGTTACCACTCACACTTCACAGAGTGATTTTCCTACCCCTTCACCACAGAAATGCATGTCCAGCTAGCTCTGTTAACATCTAGTGTGTGGACTCAATGAAGAGTATGTAATAAGTGAAGCTAGTGCCACTACCTGGCCACTTGCATTCTTTAATGAAACGAACAGTTCCATGGCCAATGTGCTACAAGTACACTTGTGATAAAATTACCTCCACACACCCATCTGTAATTATGTCAAAGATAAAGGGCAGATTAAATTAGCAAGGCCAGGCAGGGTAAAAAAAATCTTAAGGATTTGTATCTAGTATGTTTGAACTTTGAACCTGACCACTAAGGCATAGATGGTTGGGTTGAATTTATGCTCCATTATGCAAAGAACACAATGGGGGAAGCCATGCCAGACCAACCAGAATGTTAAATTGGTCCAACTGGAGCTCTTTAAACTTAAAGGATGGCTTTAAGATGGGTTCTTCTTGTCACTAACATAAGCACACTGCCTGACATGAAACAGTGTGACTGTCAAGTTGAGAATTTTCACTTCAGTCTAGGAGTGTGTGTTTGCACATGTGTGGATGGATGGGTGGGGATTCATTACTTCAAGTGGAAACAGATTTAATTTTGAATCAACTAGTTGCCATCAATACCTAATCTAACCTGAAGTATCAACCTTAGGAATATGATCCTTACCTTGACATATTTGTGTGGCAGTGTGTGTTTTTCAATGGTGGATCTTGTTGCACCCCTGGTAAGATTTATTCCTCTGATCATCAATAATTCCTGTCACAAATAACAAAGCAAAACAAATTAGAGTCATAAAAAGTAAACCATCAGAAAAAATGGTGTTACCAGGAAAGATTTTTTAGATACACAAGCTGACAACATTTTATCATGGGTGAGCATGACATTGATCTGGAAGGCCTCACTGAAATTTGTAACTCATTTTTGCGAGCTGCAAGACTTTGGGGTAAACCTACCAAGATTAACCATGAGCCAAACTCATCATTCCAAATTAATACTGTGAAAGCGATCATACAGACACCAAATTCTTGGCTAAAAGTTATGCCTTTGCAGGCTGTATTTTTAGGAGTAATGACAAAAACAAAAATAATTGAACCATATAAATCACATGATCATTACAAAGCTAATTCACAGAGTTAAGAGACCTTTACATGTTTCATGTAATAGGTCCTTTCTGGTACGAGCTACTCCTTTTACCAATGTTACTTCCCACATAATGTGATGAATATTTATTACACAGAACCATGTTCTTCACAGCTCATACTACTGGCAGCCAGGCAAAGTTCTCAAACCTTTGAAATTACAAAATTACACTTTTTCAAGACCAAGAAGGCCATTTTCAAAAATAAAGTAAAAATGATTACGTCAAAAAGAAGAAAGACTGGATTTCTTGCTACCCATTTACACACTGTTGATACAAAGTAGCAACACAATCACAGGTAGAGTTGGTGTTGAAGGTTCAGCATTCCAGATGATACAGCTTTTATCTAAACATCCCAAATCACAAATTCTCCTGGTTTTTTCCCCACTGGTAACCATATTTAGCCTAGGAAATACCTGAGAAGACATCACTTACTTAATAAACAAAACTGAACTTTAAATGAGCTTAGAGCCAAACTACCATGCTGGTGTATCAATGCAGGGTTTTGAAACTGGGTTATCATGAATCTTCATCTCTTGTGGGAAAAGGGAATCCTCCAGCAAATTTCTGAGACCAGCTGAATGGTTTTCAAAATAGTACTAACTCTGGCCAATGAATCTTTTACCACAGGTCCTTGGGCACCAGTGTTCTGCACTGCCATTTACCAATGCCTCTTCCAACTTCAAACCCAATGGATGTACAATTTTTTTTTCCAAGTGCTTAGGCTTTCCTACATTTTCTTTTTTTTCTTTCTTTTTTTTTTGGCCAAGTACTTAGGCTTTCCTCCCACCTGGTGTAGTCTTGCCTTCAAAATTGGGTTGACAGCAAAAGTCGTTTACTGTGGGCTGAATCACCCTCAGGGAAACCAGTTGACTAGGGGTTTCCTTTTTTCCTTTTTTTTTTCTTTTCTTTCTTTTTTTTTCTTGTTTTTGTGGGCTACTTTACTTTCCAACTTCTTCAAGGTGCCTCAACACACTCATTATATTAATGGGAAACAAACTTGGCTCATTACGCACAGTTCTGATTTGTATTCCCCACAGCCTATACCAGCTAGTGTACATTTCCAACTAGACAACGATAGCTAATATAATTTCACTCCAGCAAGAGCAGATTTTATGTCTGCCCCTGTTGTAAATTTTATTTGACATGAAAATAACCTCATTAGAGCAAGATAAAATATAAAGTCTCCTGGAATTTGTTGCTTACCTCATAAAGATTCCCTGTTGGTCTTCTTAAGCTTCTAATCAATGGTGAATTCCCAAAGTGGGGAGGTAGTGCATGCTCCTGGTGAACTGGTCCTATGTTAGGATTGCGATACTGCAAAGATGAAATAAACTTTACATCATCAGCCCAATGAATGACTTATGGGGACTGCAAGCAGATCAAATAGAGTCAGACAGACAGGCTCTCTGAATGCAGGGAGTGGTATGTCACCATCACTTAAGACAATTCTTTTGGGTGGAAGGGGTGGGGGTGAGCAGGGGTTCGGAGGGATGAAAAATTGTTAAAATTCATAGGATGAGTTTCCTGGGCCAATAATAACCTTGGGGACAGAAGTCAACATTTTAAGCAATCTATCTAGGACATAAGTATGAAGTCCTTTCCTCCCACATGGACAAACAACTTCAAGAATTGTCATGACTGGTATGGGGAGGGGTGGGCAGTATGCAAAAATCTCAAATGTGAATAGGTAGAGAAAGGTGATAGAGCTAACATATGGACATAACTGTCCCTTCAATGATGAAGTCACCATCCAAAGCAACAGCACAGCTACTCACAGGTTCATAGTATGTTGGCACTGGCAAGACCTGTAGAGCACTGTGGTGGTAATGAAGAAGATGGTGGCGTAACCGCTGGCTAGGAGATACCACTGGTTCAGATACTGGTAGGGGCTGTGCTATAGTCCCAATGCCCTGTTGCTGATGGTGCCTGTTGGCAGTGGTCCCTATAGGGTGATGGCCAGCCGGTGGAGGGTTGCTGCCTATGAGGTGTGAATGCTGAGGTTGTTGCTGCTGTGGTTGCTGCGGAGGGTGCGGATGAGGGCCTCTGAGTGGACTCTCCAAAATATTTTCACTGATGTGGCAAGAATAATTTTAAGTGTTAAAAGTGGGCACATAAATCATTACTGTCTATATTTTACTAGTGTTGCTGCAGTGCTATGCATTCCTCATTTCACAAATGAAATTATCATCACATAATGTCTACCACTTGTACATAAGGGTTACACAGATATAATAAACTGTAGGTCTTTAGTGTGACATCTTCAATACAACACTATTTAAAATGGCTTATGCATATCAGAGCTTCACAGTACAAAATGCTCATAAGGTTTAATGAAAGTCTCTTTTTAAATCGTAGATATGATATCACTGAGCTATGTACATTCCCAGCATGAAAACGTGACCCGTGTTACATGTAGCACATCACACAGAAACACTCAATACCACTTTTCACCCAGTAGGCAGCCAGTCTAACACTTCACATTTAAATGTCTTCAGAAAGAGGGTCACTTAAGATGAAAATCCACTTCATGTGAGAAGACATGACTAAATTTTGATCCTTCATAGTTTCCAGACCAGTGCTTTCCAAATTTTTTCATTGGCCACTTATTTTGATTCCTTAAAATTGTGGCAACTTGTGAGCTAAACTGTAACACTTTTAATAGAAAGTGGCTCTATTGGTGTAGCTTGCATAGCTGCTCTCTAGGCCATACAGGGCTTACCACCTCCAATCCTGCTGGCTATGGCCAAAGATTCTTTTTGAAGAGCCACAAAGGTGTTGCACTTAATGTTAACACAATTTATGTGTGCTATTGCCCACTGATCTAGCACAGTTCTTTAGTTGAGTAGGCATAAACACAGTTGTGCTGTACCAAGGAGATGTCAAGTTACACTGACCTCCCTGGCTGTGCAAAGCTCTTTACAATGGTATTAATGCTTCTCTGTATAACAAATACTGAACTGCTTCAATAGAGCCAATTACCTTATGGCTATGCAAATAAAAGTTTTGGGGTCTACTGCCTACAGATGGTAGTTTATCCCTAGCAATAACCTGAACCCTAAAACTACATGTGGTCCACAGGCTATCAATGATGGAGCATGGAGTACCAGTACCAAAAAAGTTTTGCCCAAAATGCCTCCCAGACTGTTTGAAGTGGCACTTCTTACACCTTGCATGTTGCATCACACCAATCTTTGTTTTTGAAAAAATGCATTTTAGAAATTTCAACTTTCAGAAACATTTACTTTGGGGTAATGTTTGTTTAATTTCTCAGATGCAGCCAGTGGTGCACAACAGAACCTTGTGTATGAAAATCATTCTGCGAGTTGAATATTTCAACTCCCTGTACAAGAAGTCCAGTCCTATACTGACAGGTTCCTTTTTAAAAGTCTCTGGTTTCAAACTTCTACAAATGCATTCTGACAGCAAGAAAGGAGAAGAAATTCACTAGTGACTCACTTCTGTGATAGTGGATGTTGCCAAGTCACTATTATACATTCCTAAACACTGTCACTTTTAATTTACTTCTCTCAATTTTTTGTCCTTTTTAAGAGTACCATATTAACAGGAAACACTATTCTGAAAGTTGAATTTTTCCAGGTACTTCAGGAAATGTAATATTAAGGAGTATAGGATGTTACTCACCTTTGAGGTAATGTATCTGAATGATTTGGAACATGTAAATTGTGTCTGTTGGGCCTGCAATGTGAAAAATAAAAATAGGCACAAAAAGGAATTTATCTCAGCAACCTCTTAAATTGAGGTATGTATGAAAACAGTGTTGAGTAATGGCAATAACTTTCAAGTTTCCCCATTCATGAAACAGCCAACTACACAAATGATATTTCAGGGGTTGGTGGTGAGGCCTGTCCCCCACCCTCCCAAACCTTATTGGGCACCCCTCTTCACAATACTAGCACCCCAAGCATGGTAGATGTATTTAACAGTGATTTTCATGCAATACAGAGCAGGTGGCAGGCCACATTTTCTGATCTTGGCACTAACCATGGATGATGTTGCAGTTTCTACAGCCAACCTCCTCACAATATTTTCCAGTGTGAAAGACTTAAATTATCAAAGTTTAGAAAAACAAACTCCTTCATTCCACTTGGCAACTTAATGGTTAATTCTGTAAAAGCCTTCATTAGAAGTGGGATCAGGTGGTATGGAAGCTAATACCACTAAAAATTTGATTCTTAGGAAAACAAACATGGTAGCATGTCCAAGCTTGGTAGTTAGGTACTTGATTCCAGCTCCAAATGGCAGTTCTTGGTAAAAAAACTAAGTATGATATTCCACTGTGACAGTGGAATCAATACTACAGACCAAGTCTTCTTAAGGTCCAATTTCAGGCAGTTTTTAGGAATAAACAATTTTCCAGTAACTTTTTACTGGTCAGAGGTATGAAATGGAAGAGAAAAAAAAACCCATTTTAAATAATTTTTATGATTTTCTTCATGTCAGAAAAATTTAGAAATAAGTACAAGCTTAGCATATAGAGTTTAATGAACCCAACATACATTAACATTAACATGATGTCAAACATAAAAAAGTGTTCATGTTTTATTTACAATGGCCCCAAATCTCAATTCCAAATTTCAGGCAATGCTCTACGCTTACATGAGCTTAAAATGAGGAAAGGAATTAAACATACCAATTTGGAAACTGGGACGTGTGCATCTGAGAATTATGGACTTGATATCTGCGTCGAAGCTCTTGGTTCCGCTGCTGTTCTTGCCATAGACGCTGATGTCTTAGGGACACAACTGGTGGCTGGAAGGGAAGATGAATTTCAGACACTCCTAACCGTCGGTTTCTGCGATTGATAAGGTGATGTGTGGTAGATGACATCCGACTCCACTTGGAACGGGTAGCGGATGACTGTCCTTGTGAAGGTACACCTGGAAAGGCAACAAATGAGAAACAATGATCAAAGCCTCTCTTTGATATTTTACATCTAAACTTACCTTTACCTCTATCAATAATTAAGTCTCAATACATAAATCTCATCAAAACTGTTGAAAATATCACCAAACCCACTTTCCCAAAGCTACATTTTGCAGTCAAACAAAGCCCAGTCAATGAGAAAGGCTGGTAATTTATACAAAGAGGGAAGGGTAGGGTATCAAAACTCCTCTGAACACTACGTAACAGACAAATAACACAATAATAATACACAGTATTTATAGAATGCAAAACACACTTAAGTCCCTTTGTGCTAAGAAAAAGGGTCCAGAAGATGCAAATTAAAGGCTGGAGAAGAGACAGGTCTTGCAATTTGAGACTGTTGTAGCTTCTTTTACTTTAACTGGGAGGTTGTTCCAAAGACAAGCAGCTGAGTACTAGAAAGAACAATGACCATGATACTTCGTACAGACAAGAGGAGATGAGAGTAGCAATTCTGAACTGGAACGAAGGTAACAAGATGGAGTATACTCTTGAACAAGATCTTGCAGATAGGCAGGAGCAGAGCTGTACAGACATTTAAATGTTAGCAAAAGAACTTTGAATTTTATTCCACCTACATAGGAGCCAGTGAAGGCTACAAAGGACAAAAGTTATATGATCACTTGGTTTTTTGAGTGTTACTATTCTTGCACCAGAGTTCTGCAATGTGTTGCAATTTCTTGAGTCGAGAGTCTGAAAGCCCGTAGAGTAGGCAGGGCTGAAATAAACACTCATCCGATCGTCCGAGACGAGTAAATATTGCATCGGACAACCACTTTCTCTCTTTGAGTTTGTCCGATGGACAAGAAACTTTTAAAAATCCTGTAAAGAAGTTGTACTGAGACAATGGTATGGACTGTCATTCATCATTGAAACAAAAGTAAAAAGAAATGGTCATTGGAAAACAAAGGCCACAGAATTTAAAATAAACGTTTCATGATCATATTTTGTTTGTTAATTTTATTCGGACAACCAAAAAATATTTCGGGCAACCAAAATTTAGCTTCAAGGTTGTCCGATGGACAACCTGAAAACTTTCTTAACCAGAAAGCCAAAAGGTTTAGTGATTCCTTGCCGAAAGGGGGTGCTTTGTTACACTGAGGTTCATCCATCAAATTTATACTTCTCTTCTACATCATTTTTTATGATGTGGTCACAATTTGACTCCTGCTCACATCAGCTCATGTCATATGACCTTTAAACCGAAACTTGAATAACCACAAAAAAATGAAAAGAAAAAAAATACATAAAACGTATGAGAAGGGATTTATCTGTGCTTCCTCCCTTGTAATGACATGTTTACAAAGTTTCAGTTTTTGACCTCTGGTGACCTCAAATGGCTTGTGACCTCCACAAAAAAACAATAGGGTTTTTCCTCACACCATAACACATCCACATACTTAGTATGAAATCTATCCAAGCTTCCTACCTTGAGATACTGTGTAAACAAGGTTTTGAGACTTTGACCCCTGGTGACCCCAAATGACCTTTGACCTCCACCAAAAACTATACGCTTCTTCCTCGCACCATAACGCATCCACATACTTAATATGAAATCAATCCTTGAAGCTTCCGACCTTGCGATATGGTATAAAAAAGGTTTTCAGAGTTTGACCCCTGGTGATCCCAGACGACCTTTGACCTCCACCAAAAATAACAGAAATCTTCCTCTCACCATACCACATCCACATACTTGGTATGAAATCTATCCAAGCTTCCTGCCTTGAAATATCATGTAAACAAGGTTTTCAGACTTTGACCCCCGGTGACCCCAGATGACCTTTGACCTCCACCAAAAACAATAGGGTTCTTCCTCTTACCATAACACAGCTACATACCAAGCATGAAATCTATCCAAGCTTTCTAACTTGAGATATCGTGTAAACAAGGTTTTCAGATTTTGACCCCCAGTAACCCCAGATGACCTTTGACCTCCACCAAAAACAATAGGGTTCTTCCTCTCACCACAACGTATCTACATACCACGCATGAAATCTATCCAAGCTTTCTAACTTGAGATATCGTGTAAACAAGGTTTTCAGATTTTGACCGCTGGTGACCCCAGATGACCTTTGACCTCCACCAAAAATGATAGGGTTCTTCCTCTCACCACAACGCATCTACATACCAAGCATGAAATCTATCCAAGCTTTTTAACTTGAGATATCGTGTAAACAAGGTTTTCAGATTTTGACCCCCGGTGACCCCAGATGACCTTTGACCTCCACCAAAAACAATAGGGTTCTTCCTCTCACCTCAACGCATCTACATACCAAGCATGAAATCTATCCAAGCTTTCTAACTAGAGATATCGTGTAAACAAGGTTTTCAGATTTTAACCCCCGGTGACCCCAGATGACCTTTGACCTCCACCAAAAATGATAGGGTTCTTCCTCTCACCACAACGCATCTACATACCACGCATGAAATCTATCCAAGCTTTCTAACTTGAGATATTGTGTAAACAAGGTTTTCAGATTTTGACCCCCAGTGACCCCAGATGACCTTTGACCTCCACCAAAAACAATAGGGTTCTTCCTCTCAATATGGGCCATCTATGTACCAAGTTTGAGAACTGTCCAACTTTCCCTTCTTGAGATATCGTGTAAACAAGCTAAGCCGTCACATACGCACACACACACACACACACACACACACACACGACATCACCATCGCATAGATTCCTTGCCTGCCTTCGGCAAGGAATCAAAAATCAGGCCTGGTAGGCTACTGCAACTATCGAGTGTTGAAGACACAAAAGCATGAACTAAAGTCTCAGTGGTCCTTTGATCCAAGTATTTTCTAATTTTGCCAATTATATGAAGCAAAAGAGATGCTGCTTGACAAACACTGTTGACATCTAGATCCATTGTGAGCTGACAGTCGAAAATTACCCCAAAGTTTCTGGCGCACTGGACAGGTTCAACGTGAGCAGTACCAATCTGGAATGATTGGATGGGAGATACAGATCAGAATTTTGAAGACATTTGAATAAGTTCTGTTTTGGTGTCATTTAATTTCATACCATTAGCAATGGACCAAGACCGAATATCCTTCATACAAGCTTCCAGTTTTGATAGGGCGGGATAGCGGTCAAGAGATTTTGACTTGAATGGATAAATCTGAGTGTCATCTGCATAAATCATACTGTTGATACCATGAGACTGAATGATGTCTTCTAGTGGGGCCAAGTACATTGTGAAGGCCACTGGACCGATGACAGATCCTTGAGAGACTCCTTCCGTGGGAACATGTACACCAGATTTTTTGCCGTCCATGACAACAACTTGTGAGCAGTTTGTAAAGTAAGATTTGAACCAATTTAAAGCTGCATCAGATATGTTGTAGCAGCTCTTAAAACCCTCAAACAATAGATTGTGGTCGATGGTGTCAAATGCAGCAAAATAGTCATGCTGAGTAAGGCAGCTTCATCACCTCTATCTATGGTAAGTAGGAGATCCTTACACACACGAAGCAAGGCTGTTTCAGTGCTGTGATGAGCTCTCTGAACATACCATTGAGATTGTTAATGGAAAGATAACTATGCATCTGCAGAGAACATGCACATTCAATAGTTTTGGCCAGAAATTTAAAATTTGCAACTGGTCGGTAATTCTTAAAGACACTATTATCTAGGTTCGGTTTCTTTACATGATGGGTCTAATATGAGCCCGCTTAAGTGAGTCAGGAAAATGCCCATTCTGTAATGACAAATTAACAATATATTATATTACTGGCAACAGAGCACTAATGGATTTCTTCAGTAAGGGAGTAGGTATTGGGTCAAGCTTACTAGATAATGATAAGAAGTCTAAGAACTGATTCGCAAGCATACCATCATCAATCAAAAACATTAGGTAAAGTAGTTGACGACCTGGGCATCGTGAGTTTTCCAATTTCGCTGAAAAGTTGGCGAGAATTACAGTTTAACAATTTTGTAGAGTAAAAGTTTCTTTTGGCTTGTTTTAGAAGTGCATTATAATATCTGAATTTCTCAATGAAGATCTGCCTGTGAACTTCCAGTTTAGATGACTGCCAATGAGCTTCAGAGCATCACAGTTCCCTTTTAAATGATCTAAGCTCATAAGTGAACCAGGGTACCTTTGGTCAGCACCGGACTGTACGAGTCTGGAGTGGAGCGTGTTTACCAAGTAAACTTGACAATACATCATCATACTTATCCACCAACGAATCAAGATCATGGGCAGGTGAAATGTACTAGGACGATGACAAAATGTCATCTTGAAATGCTGCGATATTGATTTGGCTAAGCTTCCGAGTCTGAATTTCAATCCTCTGTGGGGGTGGATGACCAATATGAATTAGTAAGCAGAGAATGGCAGAATGGTCAGAAGCCAAGTAATTTGATAGATAAATCTCAGAAATAAAGATATCAGATTGACGTGTAATGATTAAGTCTAATGTAGGATCATTGCGATGAGTGGGTCCAGAGATGGGCTGTTCCATACTGAAAGCATGTATCATATCACAAGAAGGTAAACTGTCATGATTGCTCAAATCCTCAAAATGAAAATTAAAATCACCAGCAATCAGCACCTATTCTGGTCTAGTGAAGAGTGTTTCAATGAAACTTGAGAACTCTTTAAGAAACGTAGATGTTGATTTTTTCTCTTTTGTTAATTGGGGTCTGTATAGTGTTATCAAATGCAAAGGACACCGGGTTTTGAGTGATATGACAAGTTCAATGTATTCAAAAGAGAGGTAACTCCTTGATTCACAAAGCCTTACACTAAAGCTGCTACAAAGAAACAAGTACTCCCCCCCCCCACCCCCCACCCCCTACTCTATCCAAACGAGGAACATGATGTACTGTAAAATTAGGAAGTGTGGCTGTTACTTCTGCAATTGTGATATTGTCCCCCTTATCTCTCTGTAATAGCAATGATATCCATATTTATTCCATTATTAGAAATGACAAGTTCTGAGATCATACATGTTTTAGAATTGATAGATCTAGCATTCCAGAGAGCAAATTTTGACATTGATGTATTTTTAACAGCCAAACTACACTTTGCAACATTAGTATTTTCTTGAGCCTTACTATTCAAATAAGTACGAAATTTTTGGCTATGAGTTCCAGCTCTTCTGTCCCTGTTCCTTCATAACAAGCCATTGCTTTCAATTTTATTGCAGGACTCTAAAGGGGGCTTACTGTCAAAGCTCCTCAGTGCATGCAGCTCCAGAGAAGAGTACTGAATCATGGTCACTGATGAAAACCATCCACTCACTGGTGGTACCGCCATTGTTATCACAGACTGTAATCTCAAGATTAGGACCAAGCACATCTACACACGACAACTTCCACAAGCACAATGAGAAACAACAACAGGTGACTTGCAGTGTTGAATACCATAGCAACCTTGTGATATATGATAGTAAGTCAGGTATAGGCTTGACAGAATCCAGAACTGAGAGAAACTAAACAGCGTCATGAAGTTTCCCATAAAATAACAACATCATGAAGTTTCCCATAAAATACATGCACAATTTCATAAGATTTGTGGTCCAAAAGGTAAATTAAGTAAGAGCAAACACTTAGATGAAAGTCCAATTGAAAAGGGCAGGAGACAACAAGTGTAAAAGAAGAAAAGATAAGACCTGGTTAAGGCATTGGTATGCTGGGGTATGGCACTTCACAGCACCATACCATAGCTGAAGATGTAGCAAGGGGCAAGTAGAAATCTGCAAGGTAAATTCTCGCACAATTTCCTTCTCCTTTTTTCAGTATCCTACCTCTACCAAGAAGCTTCACACTCCAAATATACTGCTACTGACAGATAGACACAAAAATCCTACAAGACTATTCTTTTGTATGGGGTTATCAAAGGGTCAATACTATTCATACATACCTGACCCACCAGATGCGTTGGTGCTATTTTGTGTGCTTGGAACTGGACTTGTTCTCTGAGCTTGCATGTGGGGGCAGCCTGAAAGGTAAGGACGGTGGTGGTATGCTGGGTGCAGACGGAAGCTGCTGTTGCGGCTGTAAGGACCTAAGAACATAAAAGGTAAAATGATAAAATATGAGACTGAAGTTCTTCTGAGATGGTGCCACAAAGACTTCAGGTTTAGGAGTCTATGAGCTCTGATACTTCATTCCCATTTACAAAAGTATTTAACACACTGTCAACAATTTGTATCTGGGAAGTTGTAATCACAGATGACATTACCCGCAGAGGGCGCCCCTCCCTCCTTCTAATCTATGTATGTAAGTGATTAAGAAGGAGCAAACAAAAGCGATTCTGACCAAAACCTCACAAATCTCATATTATCCTGTGCCACTGATGAGATACTCTAGGTCAAGAATTAAAATAACAGGAGCTCAATACTCCTTAACATTATTCTGGACTACCACAACAAAATGGAAAAAAGCTTGGTTGACTCTTTAAATATTTAAAACCTGTCATTCAGAAAACGACTTTCAGAAACTATTGGCTTAATTTTATGCCTTATACTTATATACCATACTATAATCAATCAACTTCCCTGGCCACAACTTTTGACCTCCTTTCCCCTTCCTGACCCCCGACCATTCCCATTCTGGCACTCTCTGTTTAGTAAGTCCATAAAAGTACCTTGACATTGATGATGCTTGGGTCGAGGTGCATGTAGACCAGATGTTGCAGTGGAAGATGGGGCATCACTAACAGATGATGAAGAAGCTGACGATGACGATGACTGCATGTCCCAGAAGTATGGAGTGAGCCTTGGAGGTTCCCTCATGTCCATCACTGGGGGAGCCCTGACTGGATGCTCAAACTCTGCTGAGCTTGTAGGTACTATTTCAGTCTCAATTGGTTGAACTTCAAAAGATACCTATAGGAATAAATAAATGTTTAATATCAGACCCTTCCAAAAATAAGTTTAATACGCATCTCATTAAAACTGCTGTAATGGATTGAATTACACCTTCCTCATTCTCTAAAGCATCCTGTAACATGTGAAGAATGGGTACAAAGTCATGTGACATAATTTTCTTGTTTCCCAAAACGGTCTGCCTAAATAACTGTGTCACTCACAAGTGACTTTTGCCAAACAAAATTAGCCTTGGGACTGTTGGCAGCACTACTGCATAATACTTGAAGCAGGAGAAACTTTACCCACATGAGATCATTCAGGTGGCTTGCCAAGTGTGCAAGCAAAGGCAATCATAACAATTATACATCAAGGTTCAAAGGAGAAACAATACACACTCCTCTGAACACCAGGCAGATAACACCTGTACTTTACTGACAACAGCCTACAGCAGGGGTACTAAATTAGTTTTGTTGGCAGGCCACATATTCATTGCAAAAATCTGCAGGCTACAGACAAGTAGCCATGATTTTGGGGTCTTATATTGAAATGACCAAACAACACCAAAGAGAGCCCTTCCAAACTTTGCATCAGAAAACCAGAAACATATAAGAATAATAAGGATGGGTGTGTCAAAATAGCACATGGATACACACTTGTTTTGTACACAGCGGGAAACGTAACAGCAACATCACTTGCAAAGGTGTGGAAAACTTGCAGTTTTGTTATTAAGTGTGACTAAAATATACAGCTCTACCCAAATCTTATGTTTCAACTCAATTTTAGACAACTTCCTCTCTGAAATGCTGAGGGGCTTGTGCTCCGGTCCCTTGTGGCTTTGCCATATGTTGGTGGGGCAGATACAAGCAATAACTGCATTCAAGCTGTCCTTCTCAGATGAAAATAATTGTGGCACGACCAAATGCAATGTGTGCCGCAAAAACGGCATTTTACAAACATTTTGGTCATATTTTACCTCAGTTCCTTAGTAAAATTGGCCTGCATTAAAATGCCTCAAACATAATCTATAATCTTTGTTTTCAATCCATAATTATTTTTCAATCTGAGTTTCCTTTGTCAGATAGATTAGTCTCCCAGGCCACCTTTTAAGAACCCAGGGCCCACAGGTTAGAACAGAAGTTAGTTGTGATGTGCTCACACTTTCCTGACTCCACATATTTGGGGATAGCTTTGTAAGCTGGTACATCCATATACTTCTGCTAAAATTTGGTTTCTACTTATCTACTATCAGGCTTGTAGTGCTCATACTCACAGTTCTGCACAACTACATGTACTAATACTTGTAAGAATGGATTTGTAATCATACTCACAGATTTGGAAAGTTACACACTAGGGCCAATGCCAATTTTTGTACCTGTACTCATGACAAACATGTGTAACCCTACTTACACTCATAAAAAGAGACACTCCACTTGTACTCGTGCTCATGAAATGAACTCACTCTACAAGTCTGCCTACTACCTGTGTCCAATTGCATGAGCACTTACACTCATCATAACTGTGACTTGTATAGACCTACTACATGATGAGGTGAATCTTAAGTGTCTGTGAAACTGGGCCCTGATGTACTTAATGCTACGCAAATGTGCTTTTGACACACCAGAAACTGGCGTGTACACTTGGTTATTGCTGCAAGAGATCTTGACAGCATCTTCCTTACTGGAAATTGAGATGCAATTGATGTCACTGCTGTTTCTGTCAAATCTGGTTCATGGGGCTGACCCTCATGTAGGCTAGGATGGGGCCTTGGCACACAGGTGCAAGGTGAAGCCAAAGAAAACATAGGCTCATTCCTTGGAAGTTGTCTCTCAGGAGGCAAGTCTGCAGGTTCTACTGGCGTTGGCACTGGTATAGCTGGTGCTGGTTGTGGGAGCACCTCTGTGGGAATTACTGATACTGCATCTGAAAGGAGAACACAACAGCCTTGTCACATTTGTTCAACAAGTGTCTGAGGAAGAAAACCAATTACCCAAACTCAACCTTGCTCCTCTTACCATAACTACATTTATAAACATATCAAGAGCACTGACATCATCAAGGCTGAACATTTGCCAGTGAATGATGGCTTTTAGTGCCAGTATTACTGACTTGTTATTACTTTATGCTACACTGTAAGCTATTTTCTGTGACCTGTAAGCAGTCTGTGCTTGGGTCCATAATGTATTTATAAATCCTGCCAACAACTGAGGGACAAATACAGTAAGGTCTGATCATGGCAACATTTTTTTCTTTTTTTTCTTTTGTGGTTTCTTGACAGTTTAAAGCTGGTGTGCAACGAACAGTTTTCCCTCAAATTACTTGTGCTAGCTACATTTATTATGCACTAAAACAATATGCACTAAACAGTATGCACTAAAACAACATGCAGAAGTAGATGAAGCATGGAAAATTTGGGTATTTAGAGGGAAATTTACCTTTTATGTACATAAAAATATGGAGGAAATTGTGGAAAATTTGACTCCCTTCCCAGGAATTAAACATGTTTTTCCAGCCTGCTTGGGGCATTATTCCTGAAGTGAATTACATATTTTAATGATTCTAAAATCAGTATCAGCAAAAGGGGCCCCTACGTCTCCAATTGGTGAGATACCTAAAGGAAACCATATCTGAGTGAGCAAACAAACTCTGCTCCTCAGGTCACAGCAACCATGAACATGGCAAAAGATGGTCATTTTGATGACACACAACTGAATATCACCTGTAAGTACAGGTTCCGCATCCCCCTCCCCCACCCCACTCCATAAAAGCTCCCCATATATCTGGTGTAACCAGACCACCTATTTGAAGCATGTGGGCAATAGTTGAAGTGCAGAATGATGTAGGAAAGTATGCACTAGATACCAAGACATTGATTATGCTTACAGGTTTTAATTAAATTTCACGTCTTGACTAATTCAGTGCAATTCGTCTGATCAAACTATTCTCGAAGGTATGCATATTGTTTTGACAGTCTCCATTCATACTACCAATAGACACATTAACAAGGTAACGTTAATGCATATGACAACATGAATTCCAGGAACACATTGTTACCCATGAATAAAACTAACCTTGCAAGTACTTCAGGTCAAAAGGCTATGTTAAACTACTTGGAAGCCTGTTTAACCTTCTTTGTGGCAAATCTTGGCAATCTTTTAATAATTGTAATCACATGTAAGTCTTGATCCAGGCATTCAGGGTGATGGAAAAATTATCACAAGTATATGTCTCAGTACACAGTCTTCATGCACACTATGAATACATGTTCCTTTATACAGCAATGACATTGTATAACAAACTGGGAAAACAGATTCCAACAATAAACGGACAAGCTCACAAATGGGACCAACCACGACAGAGCTAGTATTTTTCAAAAAGCTGTATCAAATTCTCTGGAAGCATCCACAACCCCTCATAAATGACAACTCTTGGCAATCATTTCCACGTTGTTCACATTTTCAGTTTCAGGACATTACAAGTGTGTAATTTCACTAGTCAGCAGATTGAAAGGTCAGACAACAGACTTAACGAAAAATACTTCACAGCTTTAACCTCGCTCCTACGGAATGAAGTGTACTTTGTTTTATTCAATGCATTAGTACTAAACTATAATCTGTGAATGATCTGACGATAGCTCAAGCAAAAGTGGACTTTGAACCCTACTCTACACTGCAGTCAAGGAAGAGCAAAATATGATTGTTTCAAATCAAGATGCAAAGAGACAAGCAGGGGGCGGGGGAGGGGCCTCATTGTGGTAACAAAATACTGAACCTCTTAATACATCTACTTGTAAACTGTGAACTGGGTGTGTTTCTCCTTTGTGCAAAGGTATTTTGTTAAAACATCTTTTGTCTTAATGTTTGTGGGATCTATTTTACCAAAATAATTCACTCGTTGATTAGCAGCCTCAATGACAAACATTAAAATATTATTAAAACACATTTCAAACGGCATTTTCTGCCTTGACCCTTGAACTCTTCCATACTGCAATCCTATAAAACATGATCTACCTGCAAACCATTGCCAGTTTACTAATATCTATCACCTCATATACAGGCCCATACAACTTTAATACAGCCTACATACTTTTCAATATGCACCCAAGTCCCACCACCCACAGAAATAAATGCAAATGATAATTATCAAAATCAACTAGGAAACAGTCTATCCATCTACTGATTGGACAACCCCAGCTTAAGCCCATTATGACATCCATAAAATTCACATCTTTACGCAATGCAATGTACACGTAAACTCCAGCGCGAAAATGTTCCATTCTTTCCATCTTGGCAGTATCTTGCTATACAAAATATCCCTAAACAATTGCTGACTATGCTGTAGCCAAACAATTCACACAAAACTAGCCCACACATTAACCAATACACATCAAACACAGCAGGTGTCGAAAACATACCTAGCACGAATACGTATGAATAAAAGATTGACACTACATAACAAACGTGGGAGTCACACGTGTGTAGGCACCAACGCAATAACAGGAAACGTGTATGCATACAAATGCTAACTTGCATAGTTCGTGATGCCTAAATGCCAAACTCATAAAAGTGCACCTATGAGAAAATATCTTCACATCCTTGAACAACTGAGGCTTTCTACTAGAATCACAGCTGCAGCCAGTTTTAAGGTTGAAGAATGGAGACTTGAATTGAATCCATCACTTTTTTTTTGGACCCGGACTTAGCTCAGGCATACGTTAAGAGGACTGGATTCCAATCATAGCTATTTCCACAAAGTATCTTACACCTAAGAAAGTCTTTTAAACTCAGTTTGTCCTTGCAATTTTAACCCAAATAACCTTTGACACAATGACCTATAAAAGAGCACACCCTGAATGAGCAACAAAGTTACAAACTATGTCTGTCATTAATGGATCCAAGTTTCAAGTGTATGTTAAACTGTGATGTGACCTTTTTCTAAAACTCAGGGGTGTGAGTGAGGTTCTTCAAAAAAAGAGGAAAATAGCTGAAGCTCATCTACCGAAGCATAGCTTGCACAAGGCCTTCCCGAAAGTCCAGGGTGGGAGCTCCCAGAAAGTAAAGGGCAGAGCTCCACGGAAATTTTTTTGAAATATGGAACAATGAGAGTGATATTTCCTGAATATTTTGCACCAGTTTTCTTTGTACAAAAGAAATTATCATTTTTTGCCAGAAAATAAATTATCATATGATCCAACTTAATTGTTAATATGGGCCAAAATGACCATTAGATGACCATTGACCTCCAATTTCTAAACACCTGCCCAAGAAGTTGCTAAGTTACTAAATATCACAATAAGCACCCCAAAACTGTCAAGGGGTCTTCAGGGGACATAGTCTTTTAAACTTATTTATTTTCATAAAATGTCCCAAAAAGGACCCCTAGATGACATTTGACCCCAAATCCCAGATCACCACAGATAACCTGTTATAGGTTCACCTTTGTGCCCAAGTTTTAGTAACATTTGCCCCAGCATGTATCTGTGGAGCAAGCCTTGAACTGTTGTATGCTTCATCGTAACAGTGGTATATATGGCTAATACAGCCAAATGTAATAAATAAAAGAAACTTAGACAAATAATGATGTCATACTATCCACAAAAGCCACTAACCATGCATAACACAACTTTTGTGAACAAATACGACAATTTAAGCAACTTGCAACGAATATTATTGAAGCATAATACTAGGTCATGTAGCTCTTGGAGGCCGCCTATAACTTGTACAGTAGATCAAACGTAGTTGCATGTGTTGGTTAGGTTGTAATGTGTACATATACGTGACATGTTAGGCAATGGGAAACATGCCATTCCCCTCTGGAGAAAGTTGCCCCGTACAGGAAAACCTTAACATAGAAACTTGCAAATACACTTCAGATTGTTCTTTAAGGGTCTTTTACACATGTCATTTACATAATTTGGAGGTTCTTGACCAAATGGGATATTTTGGATTCTTTAGACGATCGATCTTGATTTTGCTGGTCTATGTAATTGAGACATACTGTCTACAGCTCACAGTGTATGGAGAAAGTTGTAGCTCGTTTTCATGATCAAACCATGACTTTTGGGACTAAAACCTCGCACCTGTGGAGTAAAAGTTTTGCGAATGTATATTCACGGATTCCAAAAGCTCTCGTGGCTAAGACTGCTAAGATCAAATTTCCTGATCAAGATTTTTAGGGTTTTAATGTCAAGCCCAGCTATCTATATGAACTCCCATACAAGCACTTTGCATACAATACTGAAGTAGTGCAGTATATACAGTACAGTAGGAAAGACCTCCGTTCTGGTATCGCTTTTACCATTGGCGGAAATCTTGAGTTTCGATACACAGTTACTTCTGTCCGATTTTTCAAAAAGGCGGAAAATGAGATCGGGAGAGAAAATGAAAAAAGCGGATTTCCGCTAAAAGGCGGAGATTTCACACCCCTGAAAACTTGACCTATGATCAACTTTTAACTTGCTTTCGGTTTTATTCCATAAAAATTGATGTGCAAGCATTTCAATAGAGCTACACACAGAAAGGACGTCTAGTTTTCACTTTCTCACTAACAACTTCACAAGGGTAATGGTATACTTACCATCATCTGATTCTGTCAGATCTACAACCTCTGGTAATGTTCTCTTCCTGGATTTAGAGGGTGTCTTCTTCCTTTTGAGAGACTTTGCTTTGGTAGTCTTTGAGTTTGAGAAACTGCATGGAGACCTGTGAAAACAAAGGTAAAGATGTAGGAAGGATGATTTCACTGTAGAAATGACAACTTTATTGAAGTCTATTGCTTAAAAGAGGCAAGATTTGATTTTACATGATTCCCATTTTGTATGCAGAAAACAAACTAATCTTAAGCCTTTGTTTGAAGGAGGAACAGCCTGATGACAACTGACACCTGATGACCACCACTTAACTCCTCTGACTTGGGTATTCACTAGCACCAACTGACCTGTCTCCTACACTTCAACAGAACTGGCTCACCTCTGTTGCAAGAACTTGACTAGTAGCAACAAGCCCCCTCTGTAATACTTTCTTCCCCCCTCCCAATCCCACTCTCTGCTTGCAAAATGTTCTGTTTTAATCACATGAAGGCAGAAAGTTAGAAACAGAGGAGTACATTACTACATTTAGTGGGCAGAAAGCACATCTAGAGAAGGGACCCACAGACACGCTATGCTGCCATTAGACTCCTACCAACTTGGGTAAGCCAACACAAAAACAGTGTGAGAGATTGGACTGGAAAGGGAGAGGGGGTATATACAAGCAGAGATAAATTGTGTCAATGATCATTTTAACTCACCATGCAGACTGGGAATCTGAGTCACTGCTGAGCTGGAGTATCTCCACAGAGTCATCTGACTCACTGTCACTGCTGGACAACACCTCCACTGTCAAAGTCTCTTTGGATGAGACCTTTCCAGATGCTAGCTGCTGTTGGTACATACCCAGACCACTGGTACCAGGCTGGTCCAAATCTTCACCAGATGGAGAAGTGGTTGTCACCTTGTTCTCCTGATCTGAGAGGCTCACCACATCCAACTCCCTCTCCTCATCACTGGAGTCGGCAATGGTGGTGACATCACCATTCTGGGAAACTGATGGCACTTCAGACCCGATTGTAGCTGTGTGGCTGCAAGCTGAGAAGGTGGATTCCACATCTGAAAAATCCCAAGGTGTTTGGCCCTGACAGTCATCTTTGGTAGACTTTTCCTCTACATCTTTCTCTGATTTAGCCTCTTTTGAAGATAGATCCATTGGTTCCTGAAGGTCCACAGTTGGTACCTCCTGGCTTTGTGTTTCAGTTCCAATCCCCAGGACAGGGTCATGAATGATAGGATTAGGTAATTCATCATAATGACCCAAACATGGATCACTATCATTTGTAGAGTCTGATATAACCTCGGTGGGTACACTTCTATCTTGGGGTTGTTCAATTATTTCATTCTGTTCACTGGCTTCATTGTTCTGGCCAACTACCTCCAGGTCACCATTGGTGCCGTTTTCATTAACCCGACTATTTCCTAACTGCAGATTAGCTTCATCCACAGGTATATCTAAATCATCATCCTCTGGATCAAATCCCCTGGAATCTGAAAAATTGTGTGGTAACCACATGGACATAGCATGACCTGGATCATCCAAGGACATAAAACTGTTCAAGCTATCACTTGTAGCAAAAAAGTCATCGGACTGTCTATCATGACGGGACCCCAGGTCTCTCATGTTCTCGGAGGGCCGAGACTGAAAATCTTCCTGATTCTCCGGCAAGGTGGTACAGGGTCCCAGGGGATACCGGTTCATGGTATCCCTGAAAATCTGAGACTGAAGAGCATGGATGGCATTTTCACATTCTAACAGGCCAGCATGGGTGGGAATTTGGCCCTGCAGGTTGCCAGATCCTCTGTAGTTTACCACGTCAAGTCCATCCTGACTTCTGTCGTTCCCACAGTAGTCTCTATGTCTATCTCCATCTACAAGGAAAAATGAAAATATACCATTGTTATCATCATTACATGACAGCCTGCTACAACATATCAAAATGAAATCGAAACAAAGCGTACATTATAAGTGAATAGCTTTAATACATGTTAGTTTGGTTTTAAACACTATGAAGTCCTTACTTTTAATTCAGGTTGTATAAGGAAGCCAAAATGGGAGAAAATACTTATTCCAGAATCAGAGCAAAGTGACACAAGAGGTTTGGACGCAGAGTTGAAATAAGCATAGGCGTAGGTAGCTTTTTGAGATGGTGGGGGGTTGAACATTGTTTTGGATCACCATCCTTGGAGAGCAGTCTAAGGGGAGGGGTCCCCCTCCTCTTTGGAAAATTTTTGGGTATTTGAGGGTCTTCAGATGCAATTTGGTACAACATTTTGGACAAACTTATTGGAAAATTACTGCAAATTTTTGACATTTCTTACAGAAGAGACAAATAAGGGTTTTTTGCCCTTGGATCTTGGGGGAGGGCAGAAGCATGCTTCAGCCCCCCACATTTTTTACTGAGGGGCTAAAGCCCCCCAGCCCCCCTCCCCCCCCCCCACTTCCTATGCCTATGGAAATAAGTGTGTCAACTTGTCCCCATTTTGGAGTACTAAGGAACAAAACCCTGTTGTATCTTGTGTCGCATTTCAATAGGACATACAGTGTATAACTCATATCCCAAACACAGGTTTTGCCTTTTTGTCAATGTGCCAAAATGGGCACGCTCTGTGTTGTTCAAGAGAAAGATCACCTCTCTTTTGCCTGTATCATCAAAGATTGAGTACTTTGGCCTCACCTCAAAACCTGCATGTTCTATGTCATAAAGGGACAGTCCCTTTCAGCTCTCAGCTAGTTAAAACTCATGACCAGCAAAAAAGTAATATTTAATTTAGTAACAACGAGAATGCCTACACAGCATATATAACAAACTGCAGAAAAGCCAGAAAACCAGCACAACTTCATTCCTGTTTCTATGACAACAGTAAAGTGTTTTGCAACAAAAACACAAACATAGCTCAGAGAAGAATTTTAATTTTCAACATCAACTCACAAATTTCTAACATACAAATAAGCACATTTGTTCTGTACAATTAAGACTTGAACACCCACAACAGCCTGGAACAATGACAACACACAGTGTGTAAAGCTACAGTACAGGTCTATTCCTGTTCGATGCTATCTACTATCACATTTTGCTATTTGTTTTTCACCATTCACAACCTCAAGCAAATACTTAACCAGTGAATGTTTCCAGGATCATATTTAATGCATTTTAAAAGCTGGTAACGTGTAGAAGCTTTCTGTATGCATATTCTTGAGTTGTCATTTATTTCACAATAAATTGGTTTGTTAAGAGTGTAGGAGACATAAAAGAAACGGTGCATTGTGAATAAAATCAGCTACACTGATATGTACAATGCAAAGTGTAACTCCCAGTATTAATGACATGCATCAAGGCTTACCTTTTAGGTTAAATTTTTGGTTAAATTTTACAGAGGGTGTTTTAAAAACTTATCTTAACTGACATTTAGGCAAGCTATGAAACACTTGCCTCTAATATGGAATACACTTGCCTTAGTAACAATCAAAAATTAAGCACAGAAGGTATACAGTACAATACATCTCTCTTAAACCATGTAGAGGGCAATTTTTTTCGCCCCTACAAAAGACTCAACCATGCAAAGAACTGTAGAAGTAATAACAGGACCTCCCCTTAAAGAAGGTTCTCTGATAACACTCCTGTACATAGTTTAGAGATATAAAGAGCTCCACTGCTATTGCTTTGTCAAAAAATTTCCAGTGAAATATTGCCCAAATGCAACCAAAGTGTGGTATACAGATCGCAACCTTGAGGGATGAAATTTGCTATGTCAACTCATCTTACTGGAAGGCATAAACAGAGAGACAAGGTAAACGATAACAGACATGCCTGCGTGCATAAGAAGCAGTTAAATACTACAGGGGAAGGATATCGAAGCTAAATTGCAACGTTTACAATATTTTTTGCTTCAGAACTTTTTGGCAGTGTTTACTAATTGGATTCAGAAAACAGACTGGTCTACTGAGTTTGCCAATTAATTTCCATCAATCTGATGTTCAAATGTCTGTAGCACTCTACTGAGTACTTGCTATGCAGTCTGTAGTGTACAGTATGTTACAGTAAATAGTCAACATTCATACCAGGGTAAAACTAATAAATTTCAAACAGTGCTCCTTTTTCTGCCGAGATGCTTTTGTAGAAGACTTATGATTAAAAAAACAGATACATGGTAAGTGGAGATATCATTTCTTCAGTTGCACTGACCATCACCAAACATCGTTTGCTTATTCTTGACCTCCATTTTCCCACTAATGGCTATTGACTAGAGTAATTACTTAAGTTGAAGCAAATATACTTTAACTGGGTTTTCCCCTCCTTGTAAACTTGACAGCTGTTGGTAACTTTAATGGGTCCAATATCCATGTGTATTTATTTTATGTACCACTAGTAATTTTTCCAGGATTCCAGCAGGGATGTCTCTAAAAGAGCCACACTACACTCATACTGGGAACTAAATATCGCAAAACCTGGCATTAGTAGAAGGAAGAAAACCAAAGCATGTTCACTCCTGACACAACTGCAACAAATGAACAGTGGTCTGGTCATTATACACTGCTGCTGATCAAAAGGGTTCTCGACAACTCTCCACACACAATTTACCTAAGAAAACCATTTCCCCTTCCCCAGGGCAATATGCCCCCTCCCCCACACAATTCCCACTTGGCATCTTCAAAGTAATGAAAACTACCTCTCAGACAACACTCCTCCAGAGAAAAAAAAATTGGAACTGGAAATGTCTGCATGGGAATTGTCCTGAAGGGGTGGGGGGAGAACTTTTCCCAAAGAAAACAAGCACTATTAAAACAAACCTACTTTCCATCTCAGTTCTGTCCATACCCCCCTTCACAGGCCCCCGCTACTTTGTAAATACTCATCCATTATGTATGAAGTATTCACAAGCAATCATATGCAATATTTAAGCAAGGAAGGAAACCTCATACATCAGCTGAGTAGCTGACTACTTACTTGGTTGGTCACCGTCCTCGGAGGTCACTGAGAGGTCACTCCTCAGGCAATCTTCACTTCCAGGAGGATAGTTATCTGGCAGAGTCTATTATTTCAAAGAGAAAAGTTGAATAAGGTTCCATGTCAAACTTGGCTACAATATGTACAGTATAACTACAAAGAAATATCTAAATCGAAACATACAGTAACTTATATGTATAGTGCATAAATTCCTTACACATTGTAAGGTTAAAAACACAGTGGATTATGTCACAAACCCAAGTGCTGTGACACATGCAACGGAAACATGAAAAGATCAAATTTGGCAATGTATCTCGATTCCGAAGAGTCTGCTCAAAGAATCCTAATCCCCCTCCCATAATATCATGGCTATCCATTCCTCTTCTGTACAATGTTCGCATTCTCCATCAGACTTCCTCCTCTGGCAGACATGAATCTCAGAGCAGCCACAGATTTGTGGTTGAAAGCAAATAGTCAAAGTCATTTGTAAAGGAAGACATCAAATGGGAGGAATGAATTTGCTGAGAAAGACTGTACAGTCTACACAATGTGCAGTAAAGACCTTATACAACACTAAGTCCTGTATATGGCAAAAAGTGGCTTTCTAGACCCTGGATATACAGTACTGCAAATATTAGTAAAGCCAAGGTACTGTAGTACTTCCATGGTACAGTAAAAGGAAGCTGCTAGAACAAGTACATATATAGTGGGAAGTTGAAAACTCTGTGAAACCTCAACATATAGCTTATGAGGCCGACATGTTCAACAAAAGAACTGATGATTTAACCAACAGATCAGTGTAAAACTGTAGCACTGCAAATTGAATACATAGGCTTACAACGGCTGTTAACAAATGACGACATTACTAATACTTAGGCATCAGGGAACTTTAAGAAAGGCGAGTACATGTGCAAAAATATACAAGTTATGAAGTATACATCTGGTAGAGATGAAAGTAAGTCTCCCCCCAAAAAATTCCAAAATGGGATTAAATGTGCAGAACACACAGTACCCTTTTGACCAGACATCAAGGGATTGGTGACAGGGCTTCTATCATAAATCACTAATAGTAGCACATAAACCGCAGGAAGAAATTCACACTGGTAATAAACACTATCAGTATAATACTATATAGGCCTAGTGTTTATGACGTGATTTCGTCATGCTGTTAGTGTGCCTTCCGCTTTACTAAGCCCACCATTGGTTAATCAACTTTCACCCAGGCTCTCTTAGCACCAATGTGACATTTTCTACGCATGTGCAGTACACATTTCCACTCCGTTTTTTTTTTCCGCCTGAGAAAAAAATCTGGACAATTTCGCAATTTTCCCCCAAATCAAGATTTCTGTTTAAGTCTGGAAACTTCCATGGATCCCTGATTTAGGTACGACATTGTACATTTGCTTGTTTCAGTTTATTGACACTAGAAATACAAAACACTTTATTTCATTCAAAAGGCTAGTTGTGGTGTTCTCTCACACTGGCATACACTGTAAAATATATACTGCCCACACTGCTCATATGATAAGACCAACCACTCACCAAAAGTATTTCAACACAGTTCTACCATATATTGTCACACAGATCCTATACTTTCAAAGATCAGACCATTTCTGGTTTCTCTGATAGCATAACCAACAGTCACTTGACACAGACCTTTTCAGTTTGTGGGCACACTAACACTGCCATAGTGTCCACAGAATTTGTGATCTTTGTGGCAAAACAAGCTGAATCACTTGTGCTGAGGTACCAGGAATTAAACCCTACTTCAAAATTCTACACCACATAAAGTATCTTACAGACATGGTGCAAAAATTGTGGGACCAAGACTTATATTGTAGGCTACAGATAACCACCACCCTACAACGTGAGGGTAAAATCTCCAGATTTAAAAGGAAATAGAACAGAAAGGAATGTCCTAAGCACATGTTTTGAGGGTACAGAATCTTGTAATAAGCAAATCGCAAGCATCGCATATACAGTCAAACATCAGAATGCAAACTTGGTTAATACAACATGTATTTTTCAACTTAGCATTGAAAAAGGGATTTTGTTTTACTAAGAAAAGAGGAAAGGTAAAACAAGTATTTGGTGATCATACCTTGGAGTGAAGTTTTTTCTTAATGTTTTTAACACTTACATGTTAAATGAAGTCAAAAGAAAACTTTTCCCCAACCCCTTGCTCTAAAGCTATCAGCCTTTAACAAAGTAAAGGAAGCTCTAGGAGCCATGAGGAAATCATAGGAGCCATCCGTGTGACTGAGGTCATGTTTCAGGTATCGTTATTTTATAAATCACAAATGTAGAAGGCACACTTTCATATCATACAAACTAACATTATGTTTACATAAAAGTACCCATCATAACTAATGCAAAATATGAGGTAGCAACTGGAATTTTAGAAGAACATCCAGTACTCCCCTGTACCATGCCCCATGCTCTTTTTCTACAAAGCTTGTGCTATAGCCTAATGTATGAGTGTTTGCACACAATTGCAGACCTAAACATGCACAAACATTACTGTGCTTTCACCGTGCATGTCAATTGAACTTCAGTACACAAGCAGACACATAGTTAAAGGTGCCAGTGTTTGGGTACATAACAGACCTATATACAGTACCAAACATACTGTTACCCCTACTGAGTGCGATTGGTTTTGCTCTCTCCTCAATGGAAAACTGTGCAGAGAAATGACAAGCTTTCACTGATTTTACGTCAGTTCGATTTAAAAAAAGAATACTGTTAACAGAAGAAAATATATTGGAGACAGCAATAAGAAGGAAGAAAACAAATAGTACGCAAGTTATATCACACTTTTACCATACGAAATTATCGTCATTTTTTAATTCTTTTGCTCTGTTAGCTCTGCTGACTTCTTATGCAATCTGGAACGCCTGCGTGGGATGACATTGCGATAATGAAGGTTAACAAAACTTAAGATGTCCTTTTGCTCTAAGTTGTTGTCCTTTTTTTTTCATGTGGCATTCACCACTCTGGTCATTTTTGTGTACCTATTCTTGTTTATTCTTAGGCAAATGTTGGCTGTATAGTGAGTGTACCTTGAGTCTGCCGCTCAGTCACTGCACACAAAATGTAAGACAGGCCATACACTACTGTATGGCCAACAAATAAACATTATGACAGTGAAGAAACTCCAGCACGACATGACAAAAACTTAAACTCTGTCAAAAATAAGTATTTACTCCCATTTTTAGAAGGAATTTACTACCCAGCCTAGCCCATATCTTGTGTTATCTAAAGGTGGCTTGAGACCTCCTTCAAATGGCGCCTAAACAATTATTTTACATAATTCTCCAAAGCACTGTGAATGGTCTCCTTCCATAATCTTATGACTTTTTTTTTATAATGTTGATATCATTCATGGAATATATTTTGATATCACTCTTATGGGCTCTCATGTTTGGGTGACTGACTCATGGTTCCGTACTTGAAGCTAAGCCATCTGAAACTTGTGGAGGGAATTTCTCCGTCTCTTGGAAGTTTGCTAACGAAATTCACTCTAACTTTCAGGGTTAAGAACAAACATTTTCATGAGAATAACAGGTAAGTTTAAATTACACATTACTGCCTTATGTGTATGTTTTTAGTGAAAATTCCCTTAACTAACCAACTCATGGTACCACATATCATGGTACTATATATAATTACTATATGTGCTATTGGAAATGCTTGTTTTGTACATAATTGTTTGTCACACTCTGCGTTGGCCCATGCTGGTGGTTTCCACAGCAATGTTGGCCATGTCCTGGGTTTTATGTGTGCTTTTTAATCTTTTTAGTTAATAAAAAAAATCATATCATCTCACTAAATCTTGTCATTTAATGACAATTTTTGATATATTGCCCAACTTTATTGAACACCAAATTTGGCTAACAGAAAATCTGGCAAACCCTGCTAACTTCCTTCACCAGTATAACAAGCTCTCATCTCACAAAGCTCTGCATCAGTGATATTAATCTCTGTTTATCTCAAGTTACCCTCTGTAATTTGAAAATCCATACTCCTTGAATTCATGCACAAATTTCTATCTGAGGGTACAACAATAACTCCGTAATGGGGTATGTAAATTTAACTTTTGAATGAATGCAGTGACTTACACCCTTTATACTGCACTACAGTTCTTTCTGCTAACTGCACCAGCAGTGTTGTAAAAAATATTATACAGGAAAGATTAACTCCATACTTTTGTATTCATACAGTGTAGTCCCAGTTGCCACATTTACCATCAAATAACAACTGTACACACTGTATGCAAGGCTTTACTAGGTGTACAGTATTTCTAAGATACCACACAACTTCACTGTAAGCTGCAGTTCAATACTGGTATTAAACAGTAGGGATGCTTCAACTCAAAAACACAAAGCAGTACAGCTGACTTTATTAATACAAAACAGTAGGACAGCACGGTGTAATGCCCACGTATCTCTATGCAGTGCTGTACTGAAGCAATGCATTCAGTGCTGTCTGTGGTAAGGCAGCATTGCGCAAAAGCCAATTAAATTTTGTACACACCAGAGAGTGTACTCTGGAGAATGCTGTGTGACTAGAGAGTTCTGTGCATACTGTGTGTAAGGTTAGACTGTCAAGGCATGTATGTGACGCATGCATAAACACAACTGACCTGTATGGTGGGCTGGTGTAAGCAATGAATTTTTCTTTTTTTCTTCTGCTGGGTAATCTACAACCAGTTCTCATTTCTGGTGATAAGGTTGTGGTAACAATAATTGCACTATTGAAGTTAATTTATATGAAATTGATGCACTCACAAAGAATACCTGTTTCAAATGAAAAGCAAATACGGCCTCTGCAATTTAAATTTTAAACACACCAGATTGCTAAACTATGTATGGTTCATGCCACAATTTTGGGGGTAGTTATGAATATTTATTTTATACTGGTCACATGACAGATTGGTTTACCTGTAACAACTGCACTATTTGTGTCGCACAAAATCAAGATGGGTATTTCTAAAGGTGTATTTCAGGGCTGAAATTTAGCACACGTCCGATCGTCCGTGACGGGTAAAACTTGCATCGGACAACCACTTTCTCTCTTTTAACTTGTCCGATGGACGAGTAGATTTTATTTGAAACTGAATAGCTCCCTACATCAGCAGGAAAGGATGTCATAAAAATCCCCTTAAGAAGTGGCACTGAGACAATGGTATTGACTACCATTCATCATTGTACCATGCTAATAAATATGGAAAAATGCAGAATTTAAAGTAAATGTTTGTTTTCTATGGCAGAGACAGGAAATAGAATTGTTCATCTCTTGTTAGTCTCTTTCATTCGGACAACCAAAAACTATTCCGGACAACCTAAATTTAGCTTCAGGTTGTCCGATGGGCAACCTGAAAATTTCCTTAAAAATCAGGCCTGTATTTATAAAAGGAGACTTAAAAGATTCTGATTCATTTCAAATTAAAATTAGGGTAACTTCTTTTGTCCTTTAATGAGCAAATTTGATCAAATGTTAGAATACTAAAATTTTCCATCTAACATTTTTGTCACTGTATAATGATACGGATGCTTAGAAAATGACTCACTGTATCTCCATAATTCAAAAACTTGTGTTACAACGCATTACTATAACTTGTGGCCAGGGTATGTAATTTTTTTTTTGGCACAAAACATATTTTTTATACCAAATTTTTTCCATCTTGCTCCCACCTTTTCTTTTTTTCTTGATTAACTGAGAAAGAATATTTAATCAGCAGCTTACATATATTTGTACACAAGCAAATTGTTAGGAGCTAATCAGCCAAAACCTTATTTTTCACCTAACAATTTACTCAATTATTAAACTTCATGAGTACAAACCCAAACTCTATCCACACCTGTAGCTCAAAGCATAGAGTCAAATAGTCCAAAGTTTCTCTTTTGTGTCTCTCCAACAATTTTTTTACGATTTTGATAGGCTTACATACTTCATACTTCCTAAAAAGTTTGACCATGTCTTTCTGCAAAAAGGTAGGAAGGAACCATTGGCACTGACTGACTGGAAACACCACCACATTATTTCCATGACTTACTTTGTGTTTTAAATGTAATGTACAAGAATATTCTGAAGAGACAAAATTGACATAATTTTTAGTCAGAACCAAAATGCCGAATAGTTGCCACAACTCACATTGTTACAAAATGATCAACTGTCAAGGAGTACAAGCAGGCCAATATGTACAAGAAGGCCTTTCCACTAGGCTCTTTTCACATGTACATAAAGTACTAAAAAATAAAATCATTTTCAGACATAGTAAGTGAAATAATGATTTCCCATAATTAATTTAACACAAATTTTCGAGGTAGCTGCCTCACTGTGTTTCATGGCCACCTCACAGAATCCTGCCCTAACTGCCACATCACACAATTTTGTCATCAAGTTACAGAACTATCCATACTTTGTCTTTCCATTATAAATTGAGGAACTATGAATAGCATCTTATCTGAAAAGTCATAAATTGTGTCCCGTTTCTCTTTTTTTAATTAACTTATGGTAACCACTGCAATGTTACAGAAACAACAGTATCCCACCATAGGTGTAAACAGTAACTGAGGATACTCCTTAGCAAGAGCCAAATAAGTTACATGAATTTATCACAAATTTATACACCTCTTACACGCTGACTTGTATGACATGTATATCTGATATTTTTCCCCCAAAATAAACTACAGTAATCATCAATCAGTGAACCAGGATTTCACATTTGGAGCAAGTAAAACCCTTTCTCTACAGCCCATGGCACAGTATTTTTGGGATGACTTAATACTACCATGACGAAATGTTGCATAAGTTTTGAGACTGCAGTTAACAGTTTTTACAGGATATACATACAACAAAAAAAACATAACATGAAAAGGAAAGCACACTGAAATTTGAAATCGACACTGAATACTTGCGTGTAGCAATCAGAAATTGTTATTAGCTGTTCAAAAGCTCCAAGTTACTTAACACAATGGCAGCACTTACAATAATCACCTATCGATTAATACAAGGGAATACTGTTATACAGAGTACCAAGGATGGATTTTCTATTATTGTGCGTTCGAGTTCCAGATAAAAAAACACTAAACACATACACTGAAATCTTATCTAAAAGAACAAGGATCAAAAGAAGGAGCTTTTGCTTGAATACTCTATACTGCATAGTGCTTTAGTCCGCACTCAGCAGTACTGACTACAACATACAAACAGCTCTATGAGAGTATTACTTATCACTTCAAACTGTACTGTGTGAATTTTCCATTCTTATTAACATAATACTATATGCTCAACCTTTTTCTGTCTCCAAACAAAAATCAAATATTTGGCTCAACCTTTACAGTGCACATGACAAGGTCCACCAGACAGCAGACTATACACTAAATCTGCAGTTCTCAACACATAATACCAGTACTGTACACAGCACAGGCTGTGATTGGTATGGTATACTGACATCCATTGGTCAACACTTACATGTACTCAAAATGTCAGAATCACAGACCAGTCTGAAGTACTCTTTTTTAAAGTTGTGACACTGCATCATACCTCATCACACAATGGTAAGCTGTATGGTTAGTCCCTGAGCTATTTCTTCTCTTCACCGAGAATTATTTTGTAATGCACCAGCAAAGACCAAAATTCCCAAGCCTTACATGTTTAAGTGGAAGAACGATATGGAGCTGACTACTAACCTAAATGGGAATGGGGACCTAGCCTTTAAATTGCCGGCACAGAGATTTAGGTACTCTGCCAAACACCTGCATGATGCATAATGCATACTGCAGCATGGGGCACACATAATACGTACTACAGCATGGGGATCCCATAATACATACTGGGACATGGGGTACCCATAATACATACATTACTGTGGCATGGGATAGACATAATACAGTACATACTGCGGCATGGGGTACACAACACATTCTGTGGTACACATATTGCAGCATGGGGTACGCATAAAAGATACTGCAGTATGTGGTACCAATAATAGGTACTGCAGCATGGGGTACGCATAATACATGCAGCAGCATGGGAAACGCATAATACTGTACATACTGCAGCATCATCATGGGGCGCGCAGGTCCGTGCAGTGAATTTATATTTTAGTCCATCAGCTGAGCCCCAAATACACTGCAAGACCAGGCTGATGGTAAGGCAAAAGTACAAACTATGACCAAATAAGTACCATAACTTAAAAGGTATTCAAAACTTCATTTATTTAAACGTGATAATGGTACAGCTTTATTTATGGGGGATTGCCCGGTGTACAGTACCATCTGTCTAACTGGGGTACAAATGCTACGAATGCAAGCATCTTGGAACCTCACTTACTGAAGATTCTGTACATTGCAGCCAGATTTGTTTGAATTATGCCAATACATGCCATACTTTCTGTAATTCAGTAATATGTTCGAAGTAAAAAAAATCTCTCACATCTCTTTGCAAGAGTCTAATCAGGAATTGGTTCAATCGTACTGCATTTACTTCATGGCATTAATAAATTTAACAACAGAAAGAGTTGTTACACCACCCTTACCTAGGTCAACCCCTAGGCCAACTAACTGTATATGTATGACTAAAACTGCAGATCCTTAGAAGCTGAACCATTTCAGATCATGTTAAAGTGAAAAGGCTGAAGAACTTTCAAGTTGATTCGATATGTACTGTACTTGGTGAGGTACACTCTTAACCCTTTCACTACAAATGATCTGCTGTGAAACAATTTACTAGCTCTACTTTGCCTTCTACAGACTCTTTACATTGTGAAAATGGTACAAATGCTAGGCTAGCAGCCTAAATGCAGTATTGAATTTAATTTGTCAATTAGGAGTATTGCAAGACAAAAAGAACCCTCCCCCCCCCCCCCCAAAAAAAAAAAGAGAGAGAGAGAAACACTGAAATTATACTTCCCAAATCTTTCAATTCTCTCAATTCAGTTTTGGTACATAAAGTGCATAAAAGGTGAGACTGTGCAATCAATGGTTAAATATTTGAACTTGTGAGTAAAATTATGCATGTTTGCATCCATTTTGTTGGAAATTATTGGGTTGATAGCTGGCCTCTGATTTTCCTCAAATTCACAGCTAATAATTTTCCAAGGCCATACTGGTGCAAGCTAAAAGCAGCACCTAACATGACCAAGGCCGAGTCCACAAAAATAGGCCTGAAGACCTCCAGCCCTGGAATAAGCATTGAACATGAGGCTTTGAATGGCAACAAACAGTCAATTTTATGCACAGTAATCAAATACTGTTTTGAAAATTTACCACAAAGATATGATACAGTTCAAGATCATTTTGCAAAGTAACCACAAAGATATCACATAGCAGTTACCAGGTCATGACAAAAAGTATGATTAAATAACTCTCAGGGACTTGTTGGTAAAATAGATTCTCATTCCCTCCAATCATACAATATATGGTAACATCTCAGTGACTTGCTCCACTCAGGAAATAATGTATAACTGGATGTAGCAAGGGATTAAGCATATCTGTGAAGTAAATAGCTGGATTTTCTGTTAATCTGCAGTGCATTTGCCAAATTTTTGTCTTGACTCAGCTCACCTAATGACCAAAATGATGCTCATAAATTGCTTCTCTTTCGAAAGGTGATGTACTTCTTATGAATGGCCTAGATACTTGCTGCCTTGTGTAAGCACGGAGTATGAATGCATTTAACAAGGGCTAAAAAAATGTTACACAAAATGTTCTTACAAAGAAAGACCAATTTCCCTCCAATTATCAAAATTTGCACCTAGGTTTGTAACCCGTCTTTAACTTTATGTACGTTGTTGAAATTGTTCTTAACACCAGGTGTACTGTCATCCCATCAAATAACGTTTATGCTGTGATTCTGTGACCCACAAATGCAAACTTCATTGGTCAGGAACTACTCAAGTTATCTTTTGGAAGGTCAGAAATGAAAGTAACACTACTTTTTATGTTTTAAATTACTAATATGACAAGAACTCAGGAAAATGTTAATAACACTTTTACTTGTATTCATAGCAAAAAGGTGCAACACTTAAAACACTTTGTACATCGCCATAAATACAGTAATGCCAAAACACAGGAAAACTGAAAGGTTCCATTAACATATTTTGAATATGCATTAACATGTTTTGAATATGCATGAAAATATGACTGCAGTACACAAGTCTTGGGTGAATAAATATAACTGACTTTAGACTGCCATGATAAAGGCTTGAACACTAATTGCGATGTTTTGATGATAATGTTTTTAATTAGTCTTCCCAAGATTTGTTTGCAATATATACTTTCGATGAAAGGAGAAAAGGGAAAAAAAGGAACTTCTAAGTTCGCAGCCATTCTATTTATTTTTACGTTCCACAGCACCTTCTTCACGCTAAGATGAAATCATGAAAAGAGGGTTATTCTTTCTAACTTTACAAAATAAATAATTTGCATACGAGTGCTCAAATCTCCAACATACCAATCGGTAATGCTGTTTTCGTACGAAAGAAGGAACTAAACAGGCCTACATGAAGAGATGATGTATGTCACAGTGGGCAGACTGTAAAGTCATCATTTCAATTTGTGACAGATAGCAAAAGCAAACTAAAGCGAAACTAACACCATAATCATTACGGTATTTTTCTTAATTATGTAAAACAAACTTAAGGATGTGCAAACATTTAAATATGTCCAATTTGTATCTTTGTGGAAATCAGCATAAATACTACCAAGAATTTGCGTGCATTGATTTTAAATGGAATTATCACACCCCTAAGTAAAACAGAAAAAGTGAATTGGACATGACACACTGTCTGCAATGAACACTTTTGGTTCTGGAAGTGTACTGTTACATTTTTCTGCAGCTTTCTTGAACATTAGGTGAATGCCTTGTGCTGTGTTCTGGTTTGACACTGGTGCCTTCTGACCTGTACTAGGGAGAAAAAAAAATTGCATTCACAACATGCTTAAGCAACACCCTTCTTATTTTACTGCCTAGTTAAACACCTTTAACTTCAAAATGGGGCCTGGTACAGGCAAACTGATCCCAGTATACACATAAAACTCTTCAAGATGCAGCTTTCATGAAGAAAATGGTCAGGGCTCTGCAATATGTCAGTCTTTTCCAAAAAGACCAACAACCAGAAAGCCAAAAGGCTTAGTGATTCCTTGCCATATGGATATATTGTAACAAACATGAATCACCCACATGACAAGCGTGTGATCCCTCATAGTTATCCTACTTAAGATATCATGTTAATAAGGTCAAAAGCTTTCGAAATCTTGTGACCCAAAATGACCTACATGCTAAATATAAACAATCCACTGGCTAGGAATGAAATCCCTCATAGTTACCCTCCTTTAAAATATGATGTTTAGTAGGTTTTGACCTTTTGTGACCTCAAATGACCTTTGACCTGCACGAAAAATAATACTGATCATCTTCTCAATATGGTCAATACACAAGGTCAGTATGTGATCCTTCACAGTTACCCTTCTTGAGATATCATGTTTACAAGTTTTTTGACCTTTTTACCTCTGGTGACCCCAAATGACCTTTGACCTCCACCAAAAACAACAGGGATCATCTACTCAATATGGGCAATCCACATGCTAAGTATGAGATCACTCACAGTTACCCTTCTTGAAATATCGAGTTTACAGGGTTTTGACCTTTTGACCTCTGGTGACCCCAAATGACCTTTGACCTCCACCAAAAACTGTAAGGATCATCTACTCATTGTGGGCAATCCTCATGTTAAGTATGAGATCCCTCACTGCTACCCTCATTGAGATATAGTGTTTATAAGGTTTTGACCTTTTTACCTCTGGTGACCCCAAATGGCCTTTGACCTCCACCAAAAACAATAGGGATCATCTACTCAATATGGGCAATCCACATGCTACGTATGAGATCACTCACAGTTACCCTTCTTGAAATATCGTGTTTACAAGGTTTTTGACCTTTTGACCTCTGGTGACCCCAAATGACCTTTGACCTCCACCAAAAACTGTAAGGATCATCTACTCATTATGGGCAATCCTCATGTTAAGTATGAGATCCCTCACTGTTACCCTCATTGAAATATAGTGTTTATAAGGTTTTGACCTTTTTACCTCTGGTGACCCCAAATGACCTTTGACCTCCACCAAAAACAATCGGGATCATCTACTCAATATGGGCAATCCACATGCTAAGTATGAGATCACTCACAGTTACCCTTCTTGAAATATCGTGTTTACAAGGTTTTGACCTTTTGACCTCTGATGACCCCAAATGACCTTTGACCTCCACCAAAAACTGTAAGGATCATCTACCAATAACAGGCAATCCTCATGTTAAGTATGAGATCTCTCACTTTTACCCTCATTGAGATGTAGTGTTTATAAGGTTTTGACCTTTTTACCTCTGGTGACCCCAAATGACCTTTGACATCCACCAAAAACAATAGGGATTATCTACTGAATAAGGGCAATCCACCTGCTAAGTATGAGATCACTCACAGTTACCCTTCTTGAAATATTGTGTTTACAAGGTTTTAACCTTTTGACCTCTGGTGACCCCAAATGACCTTTGACCTCCACCAAAAACTGGAAGGATCATCTACTCATTACAGGCAACCCTTATCTTAAGTATGAGATCCCTCACAGTTACCCTCATTGAGATATAGTGTTTATAAGGTTTTGACCTTTTTACCTCTGGTGACCCCAAATGACCTTTGACCTCAACCAAAAACAATAGGGATCATCTACTCAATATGGGCAATCCACACGGTAAGTATGAGATCCCTCACATTTATCCTTCTGGAGATATCGTGTTTACAAGCAATTTCCAGCATATTTACTATTTGACCCCTTGTGACCCCAAATGACCTTTCACCTCCACCAAAAAGAATAGGGATCATCTACTCATTATGGGCAACCTACCTGCCAAGTATGAGATCCCTCGGAGTTACCCTTCTTGAGATATCGTGTTTACAAGGTTTTGACCTTTTGACCTCCTGTGACCCCAAATGACCTTTGACCTCCACCAAAAACAATAGGGATCATCTACTCAATATGGGCAATCTACGTGCTGAGTATGAGATCCCTCGGAGTTACCCTTCTTGAGATATCGTGTTTACAAGCAAAGCGTCACATACACACACACACACATACACACACACAAGTCGATTTTACATTCAATCCGAGGACCTCATTGTTATTTCCTTTGTGTTTACTTCCTTAACCCTAACCTTGACAATAGACTCTCTATTGTTCAAACTTTTGAGGACTTGACAAATCTATTGAATTTCCTTCAGAGGACCTGAAATCCATTGTTCAGGTCCTCAGTCTGATAGGAAGACAAGTTCACCCACACACACACACACGACATCACCATCGCATAGATTCCTTCGGCCTTCGGCAAGGAATCAAAAACTAAAGGAATATCTACACTGAAAAAATGTTCACTGAACGTCACAGTAATGATTAATCTTAACTATTTGTTGGCAATATATGAGTGCCTCAATGCCTAGCTTGTAATAAGCTTTACCTAACTTACCATACAGTATGAGTAAACTATGCTCAACCTTCATTTAACTAGTAACGTCCTTAAATACCCATCTCAAAATGTACTGTACTCAAAAGAAGCCATCCATCTTCAATCATTATCAAAGAGCAAATTTCTACTACCACTTTCTTTCATTCAGACAATTTCTTTTTACGATCAGAATTTTTGATTTCTCACATGTAAATATGTCACGACACCTTCGAGCACTTGCCTATTTTGACAACTTTCAAGCTTAATTAGAAATATAAGCTTAGGCTTAGCTCCATCAATTTTTTAACACTTCATACCCTAGACAAAAGCACTTTGATTCAGACTTACCAGGAAGTAAGGTGTTACTGTTTCCTCATTTTGCGCACTTTAAAAATGAGCATCCTTCAAAACATGCTGTATACAGTACAGCCGGGAATAAACCAGAAAAACGCATCGATTTTCAACGTGTAACTAGTTTTCAAACTAGTTTCTAGGCGTTTGCAAACTAGTTTCTTCCTTTGTAAAAATCGTCTGAAAGTTGTTGAAAGGTTTCTTTTGAAGTTCACCCATTGTCCGTCAAACGAGTAGTTCTTTTCTTCCGTTACAATGGCAACAATGCACAGGAAGTTGTGAATGGAGGAGTTGATCGACGATCGATATTAGTCCTCCATGCAAGTTGGCAAGTCTTACAGTGGTGGGCTGGTTAATGATCACGATCATGGGCCGCTTGTACTGAGTAATTGAAAATATGCGGGTACCGAGAAAGCGTACTGTAAACGTTTCAAAAACGAAAAGTGTGAACATAATAGTTTGTAAATTCGCGTCAAAAATCAATCGGTCCGACATAAATTTGCAAAACGGTGGTCAAAAATTCAAGGCCTTGAAATGTAACGTTAGAGTCACATTAAGAATGGAAAATACATGGTAACATGTAACAGGTATAATTATCACCACGGTGATCGGTGAGCGAACGCACAGTACCATCGGCGACGGCTGGAGATAACAAAAAAACTGTGCGGATGGAATTCATTTTTGTGTTTGTGTTAAACCCCTTGTAATGTCGTAGTCGAAACATGATACAATATTTTTCCTATAACCAAGATGCTACGATTATACAAGACTTCACATTATCAAAAAGAAATTAACAAATAAATTGTACTGTAGACAGCGAGATTTTTACGAGAAATTTGAATAAGTATTTTGCAGAATATTTCGCAAACATACGTTCACGATTTTTTTTTAAAATGTACGCCATATTATTGGCTATATTATTTTACTGAGTTGCTTCGTGACTAAAATGTGAAACAGGAAATCCAGTTATCAAAAAGAATGTTTTCTTTCCATTTTTTTATAAGGCCATTCCGATTTTGGTATCTACATGAAGTTAAATAGGCTACTCACACATCGAGCCGCGCAACATAGTCTCATTTCTACACCGCCCGCGGCTGCGTGACAAGGCGGTACACTTTACGGCTTGCGTAAACGTGAGGGATGGGTGTATAACATCACTAAAAATTTACAGAAGTAAAAATATGCCTACTGTATACTGTACCACAAACTGGAAACTGAGCTAACTAGTTTCGGCACCCTTTCGGAAGACATCGTAAAAAAAAGAAAAAAAGAAACTTATGTCTATGCGTCCTTTTTTAAAGTTATTTAAAGAAGGCAAAGGCGAAGTAAATTAAGACACAAGTATTGACAATTAATTTCAGAAAGTCATGTAACGGAAAGTGGAGTCACTATATGCTGAAGGCCTACCCCTGTAGTTTACCGTACATGTCGGTTAGACGGCTGGAAAATGCTCATTTTGCTACCGTACCCTTTTTAAAGATCCTTTAAGGACACACTGAAATTTTAATAAGAAGAGTGAAAAAAATGCTCGAACTTTCCTAGGTGACAATCATCAACAAAGGCAGGCATGCGCATTTTTTTCAGAGGGGAAGGGGGACCGAACCGCTTCTGCTTGAAAAAGTCTAAATTACCTAATGTATGACCCGAATTTTCTACAAATCCTCCCAAAAAATAGGCTTGGTCTCTCCTGTTGGAAGGGGGCTGGATTCCCCACCCCACCCATTCTCAGCAGTCATATATGTTTTCTTGTTGGATGAGGCCTGATTGATACAGTTGCACTCAAAATTTGCGATCCTGTGTTTGCAGAGATCCTAGCTTGCAGAGATTCTCTTACCTTGGAAAGCATGAAAGGTAATCAGTCGTCCCGATCCGCCATTCTTTGAATATATATATATCCTTTTATTTCCTAGTTTGTGAAATGAGCGGCGCCTTCGTCTGTGTATTAATTCATCATCACTGCATATGCCCTACAAAAAGGCCAGATGCCGCTGTCGTTTTAACAGCCATGGATGGGTGTGTCCATACCCTTCCGCTCAGAGAACGGCGAATTACGGTACACAATTTACAGCGGCAATACGATGCCGAATGACCCTTAGACAATCAGTAGGCCTGCATAAATGAAACTGCAACCCACTGCATTGTCTCATTTTTCAGCCATAATTGTACTGCCTAACATCTTATAGTCCCAGACAGCACACAATATTCGCCTCAGACTGCACACATTACTCGCTTACACTTTCTGGCTAGCTCGTTGCTACTTACAAAATGTATACTGTGGCAACACGTACCTTCGACTCAAGAATTTCCCAGGCACCTGCAATGGTCCCAACTTATTTGCATGCAACGTTCTGTATATTGCGAGCATTGCATATTTTCACGACACATAATCGGTAATTAACCAGTTAAAAACACCTTTATTTGTGACGTCATTGGACTTCCCCCTTTTTTCGCAAACTTACGCGTGCAAAATTTCCATTGGCTGCTACCAATCCCCGTGAGCGGTCTACCGTTAACGAAGAACTATTAAGTCCCGCCCCTACTACTCGAACTAGGGTACACCCACCTTCAAGCACGGTCCGAAAAACTTACGTCTGCCAATGCACGATCGTACTGTCGATTCCGCGTGTAGGCCCGATATAGTGGTATAGTAACCTAACGAAGTAAGTTTCATATCCTGGGTAACGTGCCGCTCTATGTGCGTTACTAGTACGAACTAGCTGCCATGGGCGAAAATTTAGTATGAAGATTATCAGCAAAACCAACCACTACGAGCTGAATTTTGTGCCGTATCTTATTCATGGGTGTTGAGTAAGCCGACTTTTGAGAAAAGTATTCGGTAAGAGTTTGGTATCGGACGAAGTATCGCTTATGTGTAAAAGCCAAGATGGCGCTGGCTGTCAAAGATTGAAAAAAAATCGAGGCGATGTGTGTGACGTCACGTAAACGTACAAGGACTAAATAGGCATACGACTTCCAAAAAAGGTTACGCAAAAATGGGCGCTGGCCGTTTACGATGAATGAGTATTAAACCCATAGCTGCGATTGGTTGGTTTCACGTATAGCAACTGCATTTCCCAGGCATTTGCAGTGGCCCTAATAATAATACAGTAGCATGCGATTGCAACATCTGGTATGTGCACATTAACGTAGTACAATACTCGGCCCATGTGTGAAAATGAACGGTATTTTGGGCTGCAAGCTACGGCGTACAGTATGAGTATATAGCTTGTGACAGTACTAAGCGATAATGAAGATACGGTTTCCCAGGGGCCGTGTTAAAATTCGGATCATGTTAGCACATCACACCCTGGGTGAATTTAAGGGACATCCCGGCAAAGGCAGGGTAGGGGAATATATACTGCATTGCATTCCGCTGTAGGGCCCTGAGTCGGAGATTCAGGAGCCAAGTCTCGAAAACTGATTGCCGAAAGTGCCATCTTCATTCTCTCTCTCCCTAAATGGACAATAATTGGATTAATATTTTTCCTAAGGACTCGGGCTTCAAAGGTTTTGTAAAATAGGTAAGATTCAAAATTTAAGCATTTTGCGTCGTAGAGGGTAGGGTCTAGAGGGAGGTTTGTTAGAATTAAAGTAAGTCCATTGTGGTTCCAAAGGCCACGGGTGGCATGGGGTTAAAATGGGATCCAAATCCATCGCAACATCGGTGTGAAATGAAAATGCGGCGAGGCCTTTGCATTGTACCGGAACATGAAGGTGTCGAAACTAAAATGTGGTACCATTGCAATGGCGTTCCCTCTGACTAATTTTATGGACCTAAACAGTTTTAACATTTAGTCCGCGGAATATGAGGTTCCATGCAAAGTCAAGACTGTTGAACCATGCATAACATGGGGGGCATAAAATTTTCTCCTAATACCCGGTGTACTTGTTTCAATTTTCATCTGGGGGCAGAAATATATTTGGTGGGGCATTGCCCTGAAATGTTCCCCCCCCCCTCCCCCCCTTCGTGGCTACGGGCCAGTTCAGCAGGAAGAAAGCGCGATCGGAAGATAAGCTGTTTTAAGCAATTCATACTTCACTTGACATATTTTCAAAAAATAAGGTAATAGACCTTTATGCAAAACATCAAATGGAAACGTACGATTTCTTGCTCCAACCGAAATTTACCAGTAATTAGCGGATCGTTTTTTATGTCCATCGCTGATAAATCAGTATCGTGCCCATATCCCTTGACAAGCTTTCTCCGTGATTGTGCATGTCATATTAGTTCTTTGTGCATCGAAATAGGAATAACGGAATTTGTACTTCAAATTGTTTACCCTTTTACGCTGCACGTGTTATTTCCGTTAAATGTGTGATAAAGATATATACATTCATTAAGAACTACACATATTCGAGTAAGTAGCAAATTGAACGTGAATAAACTAACAACCTGAAACATTAGCCGGTCCCCGGTAGGCTTTTATCACTTTGGTCTTCAGATCGATATTCTAAGCATGAAGTTGAACTTCTCTTAATTCCATTGTCGTATTCAAAATTAGTCTTTTGTATTCCAATTTACTGGACTGACAGAGTTCCTGGTCTTGCTGAGTTTTCAAAACCCGCAACTATTCTGCTAGGCCTACCATTTCTCAGTATTTGGATTCGGCAGGATATAATGTAAGAAGTTACGGGGATACACAGTTGGAATCTCGGAACAAGGGGCTACGATGATACGTACAATCAAACTATCCTTTTAGAAGGCTACGAGGATACACACAGGGAATCTCGGTTAAAAATAATATATAAAAAGCCAGTAAAAGTTTACGAGGATAACTATCCTTTTAAAAGGCTACGAGGATACGCAGTCGGAATCTCGGGATATAATTTTCACGGGCTACGAGGATACGTGTTTAACACATTTGCCGTTCACAATACAGTACTCCTAGTTCAGTGCATGCATGGTGTCCCCCCTTGTAAACTTCAGGCTATTGATTGCCAACAAGTGTCGCCAAACAAAAGAAGGGATTACGGAAACTCTGAAAGGGAAATGACTGACTTGACAATGAGTAAACTAGTTGAAAACGTTGACAACAATAGGCAACATTGACTGACTTGTTGCCATGGTTCTTTTCAAAATTGACAAAGAATAAGACATAGTAAACTAGTTTGGCTGTCTAAGAGGATTAAACGCACAGTAAGACGATGTTTCATTTCTGTTCATTCCCGGCTGTACTGTAAGAGCGATTCTTCCACATGACCCATACTTTGTTTCTTCATGACAAAGAATGCTGCACATCGCTGTGCCAACTTTTTAAAAGCTTCCTAATGGTGTTGCTTACGCTGTGCACCATATCCATCACGATTAGATGTGTATTCCATCCAAGAACAACTTCCCAAGAAAAGTAACTTCCTTGCTCCTTTTATCATCATCGGTGTCAAGTTTTGACCTTCGGTGGATAATCACGCATTTGTGCTTCACCACAGGTCCCAAACATCTTTATGATTCAATGCATCAAATTCAAGCGGGTTCTTAACAGTCTCAAAACTACCAACAACACAAATGTATATCCAAAAACTATACTAAAGGCATATCAACTCCCGTATGTGCCCTCTGCGTGCATTACAGTATGTACTGCATTCTATTTACAACATGGAAGATCAAAATGGCCGCTATGTTCAGTGTTCGAAATTGAGGGGTTTTACATGCACAGATGCATGCAACATTGGCAATGTGCATGTAAAATTTTGCCTGTGCAAGCAAAATTTTGTTTTCCAGCACCACTTCAAGGAAAAGTCCATGTAACTTTTATTCTCCAAACTGAACACTTGTTCTGGTCTGATGTCACTTTTTCCATTCTATGTAAGGTACTAGGGCCCCGTGAAAGGTTCCTGAAATTTTAGTTTTGATACCCAGTCATTTGTGAACTTAACACAATTTAAAACAAGGTGAAAAGGTACACCTTTTCCATTGGATTTTCCAAATAGGCGGGAAATTAAAATAGGGAGAGGAAATGAAAAAAGTGGATTTCCGCTTAATGGCAAATATTTCACACCCTCAGGTAAATTTTACCATAAACGGATAAATCATGCAAATTGGGGATATCAGCCAACACAAATATTGAAAACTTATAATCGGTCAAACACTAATTATGAAGCATGCCATGATTATGTACTGAGTATGGGCAAGTCCAGAAAAGACATTGAGGTACCAGTAAGTAATACCTGCAGAATACACAGTTTCTTATCTTACAGGAAATCCAATTTGACCTGCTATGCTAACTTCTGTTGTTCAGGGATATTTAATGATGTAAAACCTAATGTGAGTGACCTAATGGTGGATTTTGATGTCACTTAGCACTGTATTATGAAATCAATGTAAGAGGACATTACCAAGGAGGAAGTACACACAATTCAAGCAGAGAAACACCTAAAACCTAAGTCGACAAAGTACAACTGAATCAGTATGACAATCAAAGATAGCTCACACTGACATCAATGTACTACTGTGTGGCATAAGGAAATTTGAACAAAGAACATACTTAAGAAATGGATGGCATGTTGTACTAAATGGGCAGGAACAATTAGTACAGGAGGTGGTATAACACGTTCCAGATTCTAGAATGGCAGACAGAAGACAAAGGGTATGTAGCAAGGCTTCACTGAATCAATACTGTAGTATGAAATGTTCCCCACAAGTTCCACCCTACTGTAGCTAAAGAAGTTGAGAAACCATGTGACAGACAAATGTGTGGACAAATGTTTCTTGATTGAAAACTGATGGGTCTGAAACTGCAGCACTAAGGGTCATGCACAGTTACATCTGAATTTTGCACGAAACCAAGCACAAAGCCTCATTTGTACATAGCAATGATGTACCTTCACACTGAAGACTAAAGAGCTTACTTACTGTCCTTCCTGATGACACTTAAGTCCAACGCTGTACACTGCAACTGTTTTAGTTGCCTTGGCAACCATTTTTTTTCTCCATGCGACGATTTCCTTTGTTCTGCTACCCAATGGCAAGGGGCATTTTGCTCTTTTGGCCACCATTAATAATTTTAGATTGATCACTTCTTGATTATTAGAACTGTACAAAAATTGCTGTTAAGCTGTTTGCCATTATGTTAACAACTTCACACAATTCTTAGTACACACTTCCCTGCTAGACACACACACAGACAATGTATTCCCACAGTCAAGTAAAATGGAAATCAGCAAAATTTGACTACCAGAGTTCTCATGTGATCACATGGGCACTGAAGTAAAATTCTTTGTAATTCTTCACATTTATATACTGTGCCTGCAATGACATGCTAGCAAGTACCCAATTAACCCCCGGGTGATGAGAGGCAATTGATATTTATGCAGCTTACCACAAATTCTGCATGATACAAATACATTTCAAATCAAGCAGGATTAGAGCCAGCTATCCTTGGATCCCATGTCTGACACCGTAACCAACTGTCCACTGGTCACACCATCTAGATGAAAGATGGAGACTTTTGCTGTCTGAAAATGACAGATGGGCACTACACCAGGGCTTTAGCCAGAGAACAGTCCAGAAATTTGTTGGACTCCCTAAAATTTTGGATTGCCTCATACATTTCCATTCAATTCTTGTAAAGGTGTTGCCTGTTCGGAATCACTGAGCTTACCATACTGGATAAAGCCCTGGGCATCACCCATTAAACTGCTGAAATGGACAACAAAAAGTTTGAGCTGTTGTAGAACTCTGTATACGGTACTTTGCTGTACTTCACATGCAAGGCATTGCATTTTACTGCTCAGATTATTGTAGTCAGGAAGTTACCCAGTGGTGTACAGACTTTGTACTTGTACTCAAAGGGCATTCTTATTGAATTCCAAGTCCAGTACATTGTTCATTCACACCATTGTTTGTTGTATTGATCTTTTTGATGGAACTTAAATGACCAGACCCATTTATGAGAGAAAATACTCACCGGAGGTGAACCTCTTTCAGATTTTACTTGAGGAGAAGTGCTGTTTGACCATAAGTCACTTTGTTCCATGTTGGTATGTGAGAAGTCTTCCATCCTCTCCCTGGTTTGGGGAAACACTTTTCACATGAAATGTTTACCTTTGAAAAAAAAAAAACAGAAAATAGAAACGTCTTCTGCGATTCTTTGCTTACTGTATAGCCTCATCTCCACATCAATTGTCCTACATTTATACCGGCATAATTTTGTTTTCAGTCATTGTTATCACAACAGCATTTTATTTTTTTCAGTGATGGTATTAAGAACACTTCCTTTGTACGGGGTCTAAGACTCAGACTCAGGGTCCCAAAATTTGTCTGACCTGAATGAAGCAGCAGAATATGATACACCCTTGATGTATTCAAGAAGACATTGTTACTCAGTGTTACCTTCAGGTATTCCATACCATACAGTAATTACTTATGATCGCTTTCATTTATCCATGTGATAACTACGTAGTATACCCCGAAGCGAAGAGTACTACATAGCTATTGGACTTTCATCGTTTTACCATCAAATTTCCTTTCAAGTATTAAGTCACAATAACAACAACATTATTTCTCTTCTAACATACACAAATACGGCACGTCTACCACACTAAGTGCTACTTACTGTATGTAATTTCAGTTACACAGGGCTCCATGCATGACTGATCAAAAAGCCATCTTACAAAGGATCCATTTGTGAGTTCCCATTTTCCAACCTCAGAACAAATGATTTTCTTTCAATAAACATGATTTACAAATAAAACACATACGTAGCAAACTGCCATTTGCATGATTATGCTCAATCTCAATGAACCATTCCTTCCTTTTGGGTTGGCACGTTACCGTTATTATGAACTTCTACACTAAGTGAACAAAGTAGCAATTACCACTAATGTAGCCTGAAGTATTGTGGTGATCTGGCCATATGCAAAGTTAATGGCAGGCTTGTATAACTTGTGTACATATTGTATTCCAAAGTCAAATAGTATCATCTAAGACAAATTAGACTCACTACTCATGAAAAAATATTAATACTACATCTGAATACAGTAAAAATCTTAAAATTAACATTCATATCATTTTTTTTTTCATGTCTTACTTGACCAAACAACACATCAATAAAGAGAAAACATGCATAAAAGTATACACATAATGGCTGACTTAAGAAGAAGTACGATCTGGTCAAGTGGGTATGAGTACGAATTACTTTACGAGTACCAAAGATGGGCACAGGTACCAGTGTATGCTAGTTTTTATCATTAAGACTACAATATTTTACAAGTAAACAAGAGGAGGCTTTACCTTCAAAATTCAAAATCACAACTACCATGAGCACAAAATCATACTCATGAATACAAGGAATATCTGGTAAAGTGTGAAAATGATGACCTTAGTCAGTACTAACTAAAAATACAGTGGACTGACAATTTAATGTCAATCGATGGTTTAAAAATTAACAGGATTCTACCCACTATTGCTGAAGTGCCAACAGCTCTTTTCCTGGCACTGTAACAATGGTCCAAATCTTTGATGCAAGTTGTTCTACACTATGAATAGGTTGGGGAAATTCCTTTCCAAAGATGACAAATTTTCTTCAAAGTAATGACAAGAAAATACACCAGATGTTCACATTCCCAGTAACTATGGTGAACACTTGAGCCCTTTATCAAAATAAATTTATTATTTTTGTTTTGTTATACTCTAAGTGCATCAAGATGGGAGACATGCAGGGCTGGAAAAAGTACATATCCTGGAAGCAAGAACTTTTACTCTCTGAAATCAGTGCTGGTCAGAAACAGCCCTTTCTGAACTGAGTGGGTGGTCAGCATTTCTGTGTCCTGGTCAGGCCTGAACAGTGCCTACCAGCAGTGGCAGATCACTGGATTCATTTGTGCAAGTAGAATATATCATATTTACCAGCATAGGCCTACATCAGTACCAATGAGTACTGTAGGCATTTCTGCATATTTATGAGTATGAGGGGTGTTGTACATGCTATGTAACTAAGTCTGCATCACAGATATACTTTAAAATCAATGTTTGCTTTTAAAAAATCATGCTCAAGAGAAAAGTACATAAAAAAGCTGCCTAGATGCACAGTATGAGCAGTCATGAGTAGTGAGTGTAACATACTGAACATACATGTCTGCATGGTAGACACTACATGAAATCCCCATTGTTGAAAACTTGAATTCATTTTGGGATATTTTGATGTTTTTTATGTTTACATATTTTATTTTTAACTGTTTCGTATTTATTTTATTTTTTCTAGTGTAGTCTCACTAGTCTGCTATCCTAACATCACTTTTGAAATATAAGATTTAAATGCCTCCATAAATTTGCAGCAGCAAACACAAGAAGTGACTGCCATGATGGTGAAGCTATAATAAAAAAGAAGACTTTTCTTGAACAAAACGATGGATTAATTTAATCTTTATTTCATTTTGAATCAGAAGCGCAACTTCAAAGGTCAGATTGCAGTTTTTGTTCTGGCTCTCACCTAAAACAAAATTAAGCATTCAGACATTACCACATACCACTTCAGACTATGTGTAATTTTAATGCATGTTAAAGAGCACTGTGGAACTGCGTCATTTGCAAACAACATAAATGTCCCTACCACACCGACAAAACTCTGCAAAAGAAAAATTTCACAAATCACTGGCATCCTACCACAAAATTGTAAATCCGTCAGGACGAATGTATGCTTCACACTGCCACAGCTGACAAAGAGGAAGTGATTCCTGCCTGCTGTGGCCTCTTCCTTCAGGTGATGTTGCCACTGACCAACAAAATTGGAATAAGAAGCAGTGTGTGTACATGCACTGGCACTGAATTAACACTTCCCTCACAACATTCAATTGAAATGAGACAAGAAACAGTACAGTAAAATGTGTGCAAAAGAATGGGAAGAAAATTAGAATTTTGTACAAAAATATGGCAGCACTGTTTAATTACATGTTTTACAAAAGTTTTTTTTATAACTAGTTGAGTTGGGTCTTTTATAGCTGTAGTTTAACTTTGTAAGACACAATATAACAGTCTGTATGTATGTATAGTACATATGCATGGTACAGCCAAGCTCTTGAGGCCACATAGAAAAATGAACTATAAGTGTACTGTACCACTATATAGTCATTTACGTTTTAGGTCATCCAGTACACTGGCCAAATGTTGGGTCCAGCACACTGTGGCCTAGGGCTGTGCATTTCCGGTTACTTCACTATCCATTTAACTGTTTTTATCATACGAATGGTTAACTGTTAAACCAAAAATTAAATCAAGTCAGGGTACTGTATATCAACAAAATCAATATCTTGGAAGAGTGCCACCAATGTAAATATGTAAGTTTATACACTCAAGGTGTTAAGTGGATGTTCGCCAGTGTAGGGTGCATGTCAAAATATTTGCATTACGTGGGAAGTTTTGGCATTTCTTAAGTGCATCACACATTTATACACACTTTCACAAATGTGCATACATTTTTGTTATCCCACTGATAACTATTTTCCAGATTTCTGAAATTTAACATAGTATCGTACGATGAGAAGCCTATGCATATCACTGGCATTATTTCAGTACCAGATGCACTATATGTGGCCACAGCCATACAGTATTACACAGATCTAGAGCACATGTATATAGCATTGAGTACAAACATACCACATACTGCAATATACTACATTGTGACTTGTATGTTGTGTTGCAGTTCATACTGTACGTACTACAGTACGTGACTGCTCAGAATTTCCAGCACCGTAATGCCGTAATTGGTGTGAAAATTTTCACCCATGTATATTTCTGCATGCACTGTAAAACAGTGAACATATGTTGTATTTTAACCTGCCTGAAGCTCCCGGTCACACCAAGCAACGATTCCTGAATCCGATACTATAACAAATTATCGCTCGGCAGCGAGCTGGTCACACCAACAACGAAATTTGTGCTGATTTTGCGAAGCCAGACAAACTAAGCAGGCTACAACGACGGATGATTAAACCCCGAGGACTATTCTACACAATCCTTATAGTTTTCATACGGGTTTTTAAAATCACTAATCCCTTCTTTCAAGGAATAAATAATGTCAACTGTGAAAGTATGATACGGGTAACTTCCGACGCCATTTAGAAACTACATAGCCAGCTCTTGAGGCCAAGAACCTAGCCCACATGCTCCTGTAAACAAACTACGCAAGCTATACAGTATCACCACGAGTCGAACATGTAAAACAAATGTTTAGGCTACCACTTACTTTCTTTACGTCCGAGCGCTTCATCTGTTCACATTGGGAAGCCATGCAGTTGTTTATCCTACAGAATCAGGCTCTTCCTACACAAAATCAGAGGATATCACAAACAGGCCTAGGCACACACAGTTTACACAACATGTGTTCCATTTCTATGCTGTATATATATATACAGTGTTTGCACAATGTAGGTGTACAACAATGGCGGCTGGTCGTCGTTTGTCGAGCAAAGAGGGAGATGATACGTCACAAGTAAACAAAGGATCTCATTGGCTTAGAATTTTATCTTTTCGTTCTGTCTTGTGTTTTTCGCTCTGCAAACAATTCGCACGATAATGGGACGATTTTCGATTCGTTTAGTACTTTGGTGTGACCACTCTGTTCAAATTGTATGGTAACTATTTCTATGCTGAAAACGTTACAGTATCGGATCCTGAATCGTTGCTTGGTGTGACCAGGGCTTTACGCTGCTTGCCTTTCTACCAAATACCTACTGAAAATACCAATGTTTAGTCATAATTATGAGAGAAGAAAATTATTCATGTTGGAAGCTACCTTCATACGGTATTTTTATGTGGAGACTTGTAGTCTAGTTACTCTTGTATGATACTGCATACTGTACTGTAGAATACACAAGCCCAGTATACCATGAATGATTGTTCATGCAAAGCACATGGCTGTGCTTGGTCCGTTCTGCAAGCTTAACCAGCTGTGCTACTTTATGTTTTATGTTTGAAAACAGTATGATTATTCATGAAGTTCAACAATGGAATGCTCCACTTATAATTCTGGGTAAATAAATAACATGGACAAAAGAATTTCAATCTCCTAGGCATATTTTAGGGGTTGAAACTTTTCCAGGAATGATACTGACGAAAAAATTGTAAAAAATGTAGATTTGTCACTTTATTAAAAATTAATCAGTCAGCTTCAATGGGACGACTTACTCAAAAATATTTCAGCTGCACCATACACAGCTTACGAGCCGGGGTTGCATAAGCCCAGGAACTACATAGCTTGATAACTATTTTGTGCAGGTTGCATTGTTTGAGCCTGATGAACTCTAAACACATATAACCTTGGCAGTCACATTACCACTACCCCTGGGAAATTATAATCAAAGGGTTATATGCTACATGGGGTTGTTATTGTTAGGCACAACTGCAGATCAGACCTACTGTCTCAGTCAAAGAGCAGATTTCTGCTTTCAGTACTTATAAGCACATTCAAAACTTACTTTTATCACCAACATCCTACTTTAGATTTGCATGACTTTCTCACTGAACATACTTCTAAGACCCAAACCTAAACAATTTAATTGACTGTAGCTTAAAGGCATTGCCTGGTGGCATTTTTTAGGGGTCTTATACGAAAGATAAACTTTTTTCAGTACATGACATCCAAACACCATACCAAAACTCCATTCCTAACTCAAGATATCCCTTCCAAAAGACTGGTTACTTTTGACAAGAAATACCTTGAGATTTCCTCAAAGTCACAGAACATTAAGCCAAGTGGGCAAATTGTCTCAGATTCCTTTTGTTATTCTGTATAATTGGATACCTTGTTTGTCCTTGAAATTTGATACCGTTGGAATGTTTAGATGCTTTTCCGTGTAGATATAGTGTAAAACTTTGCCATACTTATCATACAGCAAACAAAGTTATGAAATAATCAATTTTGTGATATCAACATTATAAAGAAATACAAAAGCTACATCTAATCAATTTGCCCAGATGACATCACAGATTTCCCATCATGCACTGTGGAACATGAAAATAAAGCATTTCTTCAAAAATTCATATCTCCCAGATGAAAGATGCTATAGAGATGGGGTTTTCACTGCCTAACACAGAAAATTTTTCTACTTTTTTGAAAACATCTAATTTGGTCACCAGAACATACTTGCTTACAGGTCATTATAACATCTGATATAACTGCATTGCAAATTACACTTTTCTTCCCCAAATGTTTCACAATTTGCTCAAGGTCATCAGAATTATAAGTGGTATGCAGGGACCAAAGTCCATTCACCTCAAAATTAACTGTACCCAAATGTTACATGAAAATATTCTCACTAAGAGGCTTACATCTGCAATTTTTAGACTGATCTGGAGAAGAATATGTCTTTCAAATTTGAAGAAGAAGAGGTCCAATGTTGGCATCAAGTTATATGGTTGATCACCAAAGTGGCTCAAATAGGATAATCTGTGGGTCTACCCTTCCCTTCTCTAGAGTAGGATACCTCGTATTATGTTTGAACAGTAATGTGGATTTTGCTCAGGGTATTTCCATTTTTAACAATTGCTAGCAATATACACATAACATCAACAACTATTTTTCTTGATCGTGTGACTATCATAATGCCAAGGCCACAAGTTTTGGTTTTAAGGTAACCATGCAGAGAATTTAACAATGCAGAGAATTTACCCATTTTCATCAAATTTAGTTTACTACTTTATTTTCTGAGTGGGTTGCTATAATACAGGGAACAACTACACATTATGAAACTACAGCAGGTAACACAAGATGATTGTAGTTTGTGCCACAAATTCTGAATTACATACTTTCTATACATGTACTACATGTAGTATACTTAAATCTGCAAAAATAAAAAAAAATAAAAAAAAATAAATTAATAAAATTAATAAACTAATAAAACTACCTTTTAACTGAAATATTACCCTGTCTTGCACTTGGAACTGCTAATCCTCATCATGCAAGCTTATGAAACTTGGCAGGGTCTGTATGGCAATTTGTACAAGGTCTAAACATGACATGACAGACTACTGTGTAATACAGGCACATAACTCCTTGTGCTGATTAATTAGACATGCAGTTAAATCTGCTTGAAGGTACTCTTCCAAAACCTACAAGTATGAACTGTACAGTAATATGCTACCTATAACAGGCTTTCCAAACTGTTCTACATGCTGTATAACTAGTGAAACTCACAACCCTTTAATCACAATTTTTGACTAAGCAATTTCAAATTACCATTCTAACCACTGGAGAGATTAAATCTGCCACAAGCTTTTGACCTGGCCAGCTTGACAGTAGGAAACGTTAGTTCAGATGAGTATTGTAAGCAATATAGCCATTCCAATCATAAGTTATGCTTCCAAAACTGTCCTTTGTACCATTTTGTACACTGGCACACAGACCAGTCAATCATCCAAAGGGCTAGTTCACAGAATTGCCTGCATGAGAGTGTGGCAAAGATCATACAGATAGTCAGTCAGGTTACTGTGTGGGAGTGCCTAGAAGTGTTATTTACTGTTCATGAGGGGATCAAGTGGCAAGTGTCTGAGAGCAGAAACTGGAATTGTGGGTAAAAAAGGCGAGACTGGCAAAATAAAACCAATGGACCACCACTGCTGAATCATGACAGAACTGTCTGTGAATGATCTAGGTGGTAAGGTTTTCCAGGTTCTAAGAAATCTCTGGGGAATTGAGTCTGTAGCCTACCCAATACTGAAATGCAATGATGAGGCACTGCCCTGCATGGCGATTACAAGTGTTGTGGGAAACCTAACATCCCATCTCTCTAGTGGCAAAATCTATCAAAGGATACAATTTTGTTGAACCTTGCATGTCATGAGAATGTTTCTATAACCTATCACATTACTCACAACCAAACATACAGTGTACTGAACTTTCTTCCGGGATGGTACTGTATGGCATTCAACTTTCAAAACGTTGTTAACCTGGTTATATCTGACTAGTACACCACAACATGCAACAAACTGGCATGTGTGTCAAAGGTTATTAGGTAACCACAGTTGCCAAGAGAAGAAACACAAACCCTTACCCAGTGCTGACTAAAATGCCTTTGAACCGCACTTAAAACACCTTTCAATGAAAGAACTCATTCCTTTCAAGTGATGCTACCACACTACAACAGGTACATCCCAGCTAAGAAAAGGGTATGATATAACATTGTAACAGTTTCAATTAACATTTTACTGAAGGCACCATCAGGAAGGGGTATATAGGTGCCCCCTTTTCAGTGTCATAAAATCTTGCACAAAGTTATTTTACACACAACTTTTGCTGTATTTAATTACTCACCCATCAAAGTTATAAAGTATAGGATAGAACAGATGTGGTAACTAAATATGTTACAATGATTAAACACTGAGGTGCAATCTGTTCAAATGCCTTTTGTGCTCCCATCTGCCTCCCAAGTTGCAAACAACAACAGCAACAACAATAATCATAAAAATACACTGGACTTATAAAGGACCAAATCGGGAACAAAAGTGTACGGTAGCTGTTCTACACGCTTAACAAAAACACAGACAACTTAATAATTACAAAGGAACAAGTAAAGAAATGAGTCTTGAGGTTACGCTTAAATGCTGATAGTTCAGTGCAGAACCCAACATGGTCTGGTAACTGGTTCCAAAAATAGGGAGCAGAATACGCAAAACATCGGTATCCACAAGCTTTTAACTGTGGGTTGGATAAAGACAGGTAGGCCTTGCCAGAGGAATGAAGACCATGAGGAACATAGGGAGACAGTAGCTGTGAGATTTAAACAGGGCATTCAAGATACTGAGCATGAAAAGTCAGCATTTGAAATTTGATTCTCTTACTAACAGGAAGCCAGTGAAGTTCCTTTAAAGCAGGGTTGTGTGGCAGCATCTCCTCTTCCTTAAATTGACAACATGTGCTTCTGAGTTTTGATAAACCATAGAGCAAAGAGTTGTGAAAGTCAAGCCTAGAAGTAACAAAAGTAAGAACTGGCATTTCACAAGTTTTATCATCAAGATACTTTCACAGAAGGCTGATGTTCCTCAACTGCCAGTTGGTGGAATGACAGAAAGTATCAGCATGTTTTTCCATTTTCGGATTTTGACCAAAGAATGCACCTAAGTTTCTCACAATTTTTGAAGCATATGAGGTCATTGCCCACAGCAAGGAGAGGAAAATCAGGGTTTGTAACTGAAAATTTTGAATGAAAGGCAGTATACCATCTTATCTTATCACAATTAAGCTTCAGCTGATAAATGGTAAGCCATTTGTTCACATCACGTACGCAAGCTTCCATTGCCTGATAGGCAGCTTGCATACTGTTTTTATCACAGGAAATATATAGTTGAGTGTCATCAGCATAATGATGAAAATGAATACCATGGTGACATATATAACATCACTTAACCCTGCTAATGTTCTGAGGTAGCACCTAGTGTAATAGCCCATCTGCTTATAATATCAATGCATACTGTAAGCCCCTTTTTTCCCATTTTGCTAACTGTTGCTGTACAGTCTCAAAACTGAGATTATATTCAATACTGTACTATTTATAGTTTTAACCACATTTGGGAGGGTGGCCCTTGTGAAGTAACTGAAAACATTATGAATACTATTTGTGACAAAGACAGGAATACATCTCTACAGCATTAGGACAAAATGGTGGTTTTACAGTAGAATAATTCCCATTCCTTCAATAATTATGCACATGTTCAAGGCAATTTCAGAACTTTGGAACAGAACAGAATGCCTGACAGAATTCATTAAATCAAGTAACTTACTTTGTTGTGAGTGAACAATGCCCTTAACTGCCTACATAAATTACAAAATCTACACACTAATGCAGCAAGGGTGAGTCTACACTTAGCAATTTACAGCTCAGCACATTTTTGCCAATCTCAGCAATTTATTATATTTGTAAATATTACTCTAACAATCAAACTACTGTATATTAGCTATGAGTTTGAAAAACAAAAGATCCTTGAAAAATAAAAATAGAAACAGCAAAATGTGAGTACACCTCCATGCAAGTATACATACAAGCAATACTTAAGTATATGCCTAAATATACATGAACATGTATGCAGGAGTACTAACATTCCTGTACAAGAATATCTACTGTAATGCAAGAAGTCCTTCCTAACTATACTCAACAACACACTTTCCTTTCATAGGTTATGAAACCATTATTTTGCCTACTCATTATTATTCATGAGAGCAAAAGCAACAGGACAACACTAGTACAGTGCATACATTAAATGTCATTCTTCAGTATGAGGTAGCATGTTTACAAAGCCTACTCATAAATTAAGATAACTAACTCATAAACAGAACTTGCCCCCTTCATCAAACTCTTTACATCGACACTCAAGCAGATAAAATTTAAAATACAGACTGCCAATAAACTGCCACAATACAAGGTTCCCTTAGTTACCAAACCTCACCAACTTCACCAACTTACACAAAGCATTACATGTAGTGTGACACATGCAGGTATTAGGATGTACAAACTGCCTGTAAGTGGTACAGTATTTCTAACTGGATAATGAACCCCAAACTTCAAGGCAATGACTGTTAATCATTTAGTTTTATGTTTTACAAGCCAGGGGTACATTTTTTCTTAATGAAGTAGCTGATAACAAAGTTTTTCATCATTTTCAATGTGTGTGAGGGTTCGTTATGTCTTCTGATTACTTCACACTGGTCAAATACACACAAAAAGTAAACAGGATACATGCATAAGGTATCATTCTCCTATCCGGTGTTTGACATTTTTAAATGATGTTTTCAATTTCAATTCTTCTCCCAAATAGACAGTTTCAGATGCACTGTAAACTCAACCAAGCTTTTGTCTAATACTGCACAAAGTGTTGCTAAATAGACCCTTTAATTACACATGTACTGCATTTCCACCAACAGATCTGCTGATCTACTGTAGTATTACAGTAGCAATGTCATAATGCACAGCAATTGTTTGAAGGCAATTTTGCTCTCTTGAAGGCCATGCAAAAGGTTACCAGCGCATAAAATAATTATAAATATACTTTTTAATGTATTAAAATACAGAAAACTTGGACACATGCAAAAAGTTCTTTAAAATGAAAAAGAAAAGACTATAGTTCTTTGTACACAAGCAATTACATTTTAAACTGTGTACTATGAGCTTAACATAACAAAAAGCTTTTCACAGCAACAGAACACCTTCTGCTGGCATGAACTAGAACAATCGCAACATAAAATTATGATACCCTTCAAACAAACAATTTTAAAGCTGCCAGGATTCTACACCAGGGAATAATTTAGTGTTCAAAATTTGCATAGCAATTTTGAGGTTTCTAGGCTTCTCTATCACAAAATCATTAAAAACCCTAATGTTGAATAAGTACAGAAAATGCTACACAGTTTTGCATTTGTGTAGCAATTTGTCCATCTTGTGTAGCAAAATGCGATGCGATACCGGGTAAATTATTCCCTGTATACCCTTTCAGCAGTACTTGGTATTGCACAGTACCTAGACACTATGGGGGAACAATATTGACATTGTATGCATTTTACTGACAAAAATCAAATATTTTGGGAAAAACCTAATCAATTCTGTGAAAATAAATAATAAAATATCTACAGTATCCAGCAAAATTAAACCAGTGGCCATGGATGACAGTATTCATGTGCAGCAACATACTTGTATACATGAACAAATTTGATACAGACTACCCGTGTCTCTGCTACAGCTTGTACAGATATATAAGATGTAACTTAACATTAAACATACTGTATGTCTATGTAAACCAAAGATAAAAACAGTCCAAGCATGTCTTTGCTGGTGATGAACTATTGTAATATTCACATTAGACACTACAATCGTAGCAACAGTCCGTATATTTCATGAACTTATGAAAACATGTAATCACTGAAAGGTTACAAGGACTTATCTTCGGAGTAACTGTAATGCAGCCAGCAGGGCTGTGCACTGTGACTGTTTTGGTGGCATACAGTAGGTGACCAATTACTTCATCCATGCGACCATTTCATTTGCTCCACTCTCCAGTGGTGAGAGTGACACACTGCACTTTTGGTCGCCTGAAATAACTTCAAAGAATCATTTTTTATTATGAGACTGCACAAAAAATTTGATCTTAAGCCATGTGATACTGTGTTCACAACTTCACACATTTCCTAACACCCCTTCCTCGCTGACACAAACATACTGTAGTGTCTTCCCCACAGCCAGGTAAAATCCCAAACAGACAGTAAAATTGCATCTACCAGATGTCCCTTGTAACTGAATGTGTGCAATCACTAAAATTCTTTGCAACTACGGAAGCAACACAAACTTAACTAAGCATTGGTGACTAACCTTTTGACACTTATTTAAGGTGCTTGCAAGATTTCCAGCTTTGGTTAGACTTGCAACCAAATTTTTCTTTTCGTAGCCAGGGGCCACTGATCACTTTCTTCCTGTGAAGCAGTCCTATATACAGGGCCATCAAAGAGCCCATTACATTTTTTGGGTTATATTTGCCACATTCCTAAGCCAGTCTGAATTTCTCTCTGAAAAGGGCCTTAGAGCAGTCTATGAGTGTTTTGGATTCCCTGAGCACGTCTGTGACTCCTTGGGATCCTATACAAGCCTTCCATCAGCAGGCAACGGGAAATCTTGCCCTGGCATAGTCCTCCACATGTAGTGCCTGATTTCCTTCAAAAACATATGACCAAGAGACACCATACTTCCAGTAAAGTGCGTGATCATTTCCACTGACTTGAGTATGTCAAAAATGGAGGTTAATGTTTCAGTATGTGAATGAGCATTTTCCTTTTCATTTGTGACCAAAACACTGCCAAAGCTCATTTATTTCATACTGCATACTGCTCAACAAGTGAACCTAGCACAGCTTACACTGTCAAGAACTGGCAGATTAATGACCTGGTTCTGCAGAAATTATATCAACACGAACAGAAACATGGAATTTACACTGGCCCCTGGTCCAGGTCTGCTTAAAGCCTTAATCCCAGATAGTCTCATACTTCTAAAGCAGCACATGCTATGCAAATTTAATCACTGTGCTAACCATCCTGGCTTATGCAACGGTAATACCTTGTTCTGGACTGATGCACACACCTACAGGTATTGCCTCCTCTCAAGTGCTATTCTGAAACATTATCGGCCACTGCCATGGGAGGTTTGTTAGGAATGGGTGCACCGAGATGTTCAGATGCTAAGTCAAATTTAACGGTGCAAAGATAGCAGCACTTTAACTCTTTCAGCACTATAGGTGGATATATCCATCATGCAAGATTATGCTCTCCAGTCCCTACATTAGATCAAAATGCTATCAATGCTTGGATGAAACTTAACAGAAAAGTCTTTATTGAAAACTTGTTCGAGTGGATGCTCCAACATCTTAGTTTGAATCCATACATCGGAAGATTATTCTTTGAAACAACCCTGCTGACTATTTCATAGTTGTTCCTGATATTATCATAATATTACAACTTCATTGAAAAGATGGGTCTTGTCCCATAAATGGACAATCATGTACACATGCTTATCCACTACAAAAGTCTGGAATGATTTTTGCTGTAAGTTGTTATGAGGTATGTAGCGTTATTTTTAATCGTCAAGTTCAACAAGTAATAATTTCCATACGTACTGGAAACTTCCCACAAATAACAATGGACAATGACATATCATTACGAAGTTACATGTAACCTATAAAATTCAAGGGAGACAGCACCTCTCCCTTTGCAAACGAAAAAGAATTTGAACACTGAAACAATATGAGGCATGACCCAATAACTTGTTCAGCAGGGCAAAGGAGTGACCAGAGAGAGTGTAACCTATGAGCCCAAGCAGTGCTGAATTTACCAAATAATAAGGGCAACCTGTAGGTGATGCCCACCCCCCTGGTATTTTGATATGTAGTGCCCCTTCCCCCCCCCCTCCCTCCCCCAAATTTCCTTAAATGAGCATCCTTTCTGGCTTAGCTTTCTCATCTGCTGCTGACTGAGTTTAAACAGAAATCCTGAAGAGAATTTTATGGCCTACCAATATAGACCCTGCAAAAAGAGTCTTAATTCCATAAGTCTAAATTCCAATTGCAACATTTTCTTAGTAGAGGACCCTACACCTGGCTTTGCCATTTTGAACAATATGGGGTCATAATTATACTGGCAAGCATATTCCAAAATCCATGCACTAGGTAGACAGGGTGTTGAGGAGGGTCAGATACAGTAGCTTCCATGGAGTGAGATTTTTTTTCAGGGGGGCAAGATATATTAAAAAACAATAGTAATTTTTGTTTTAATAATTTTTCTAGTGACAAAATTTCCCTTGAAGCCACACCCCTGCCGTCTTGAATGATAGCCCTGCCAAAGTTGAAGGGTGGTCAGTGGTAACACTGCATAATGATGTACGATTTCATGAAATGTTTCTAAGTATATAATAATCCCAACTGCCACATCTCAGTAAATTCGTATTTTATTTTGTACTACGTTCGATGTAATGTGAGATCCTGTTCGCATATGCGTGGTCAATTTTTGGAATTCTTGATGTGGACCTGTTTGCCACAAGGTTGAATGCACAGGCCGGGTAGTATGTCTCCTAAAGAGCGGACCCAGGGGCTGAAGCAACTGATACTTTTACATTAAACTGGTCACCACTATTCTTTTATGCTTGTTCCCAATTTATCAATTTTCTTGAGCTATGCTTTGGCTGCCATTAGACTGTCTAAACATGCTTTTGTATGTGATTATTGACATAACCGTTACTGTATCACCCACAGGTACAGCCACTGATTGCAATTAACACAACTTGGATCATGCCGAGACCACCTTTAATTAATGGATTTCTATATACCGATGCCATATGCATACATTATCCTCAATTTCTTGTTTAACAAACAGTAACATCGAAATAAAGCAGAGGTTCCATAACTACATAACATGCTACAGGGCAAAGAAGGGCTTAAGTCCCATAAGACGCCCTGAATCAGACTCCACCACAGTCACAAAACTTTTCAATGTTTATCCTGAAGTGACTGAATGAAGTCGAGTAAACAATATTTACAAATTAATGTCAAGTCCTAGTTTTCCCAAGACCCCTACACAGTAATTTAGAGGAAAAACTTTCTATCACATGAAAGATATAAAAGTCTGAAAGCAAACTGAAAGGCCTTGGAAGTGCCATTTCTGGCACTCTGCCAGCAGTTGCATTTTTGACAAAAACTTTGTTGTAGGCTACACACCAATTGATTGTGGCATTCCACTTAGAAGATACTGTAGTGTCACCACAACTGACACTGGAAGGGCCCCATATAGGTTACGGGCCCCCAGCTGGTAAACCGGGCCCTGTGCCCAGGATTAAATGGCCTAAATTGGGTTCTCTTATGCTGTGGGCCTAAAGCCAATTTTTCTTGATTAACTTTGCAATAATAATAGCAGCCAGAACTCAATCACATAGGTTATTTCTCATTTAAATTTGGGCTCCTTGAATGGGCCATTCTAGAGCTAACCCCAGGTTGCAATGGTCCATGAACTGCCACATGAGAACCTAGCCAGATGAATCTGAAAAATCCATTCTATTTGGAAACATCAAAGATAATTATGGTATGCATGATGAACTTCTAGGTCTATTAGGCTATCACTGATCAATATTGTATGTACTATGTCCAGTCTCAGCTTTGCATTTGAAAACTATAAATATGAGGCCAAGTTGAACCCTAATGACAGATCATTGTGTTCAATCATTTAACCTAAACTGATGTGTGAGGGTAAGCTGTTTAGAGAATGTTTTTCATTATAAGTTTGAGTTGTATAGGCCTATTTACTGTTAGCTTTATAAAAATTGTTAGAGATGAGTCCATAATGGCATGAGCAAGATATCTTCTGAAATTTGAGAACATCACTCCACAATTTTAATGTTGAAACAAATCATACGCTCCAGCCAACCCCAAGTTGAACATGTAACAAACATGCAATGCTCATTAAATTTTTACATTAAAAATGAACCCTTGACTCAGATTGTCATCAAACCAAATAATCAGCTAAAAGCTAAAGCTGACTCCTCTTGCCCTCTACTGTACGGGATAGCTTTCATCCTGGCATTTGTACAGATGCTAACAGTACACAATATTGCAGAATACCCCCAGAGATTGAAGCTATGTATTTTCTGTGACTATGGGGCTATGCAGTAACTCAACCGCATGTTCAGGTAGACTCTTCATGACACAATTTGAATCCTGACTGTGTATCTTCATAGCCTCTTAAGAAACAACCTAGGCTTAATTCTGACCATGTATCCTTATAGCCTCTCAAAGACAAGTTAACCTTCATAGGCTAGAATGCAGGAAGTTGCCTTCGAATTTTCACTGCATATCCCGAAGCCTCTTGAAAACATATTGCCATACGGGGAAACTATTTTTACCAGGGTTGTCACCAGGCCAAACTCAGTGCCGGGTAATTCCTGACTGTGACCCTTTAGTGATCACCCTCCTCAGATTTTGGGAAGGTGTGGGTATTTTTCTGCACTCTAAATTAATGCTCCAATTGGCCGTCTCATTCTGAGATTAATCTTACATCCAAATTTCTTTCAAAAATCATGAAGTTATAGTACCATTATTGGGAAAAGTGCTGGGCAGAATGTTTTTATTCTAATGTAAGTGGCGGGCGCAATTCACTTGTCCCGGGCGGGGTCGCCCAGTGTAGTGACATCCCTGATTTTACTGTTATGTGTATCCCTGTAGTCTCTCAGAAAAAACAAACTGACAAAGGACTGCATATTCTCGTAACCTCTTAAAAGGTTAGCTACCACCACAGTGCCTCATTCAAAGCCAAAGAACAGTGGTACAAGACTCATAGGCCTTAACATAACATAACAGGTTAAAGGGCAAAGGAGGGCTAAGGCCCCATAAGATGCCCTGAAGTCCATACAACCTTAACTAATAACAAACAACCACCAACCAAACCCAAACAACCAACACCCAAACCTTTGATGAGTCCTTCCCGAATTGCATTTTCAGCCTTGACTCCATAGCCCTACATTTTCCCAATCAGAGCCTCCATGTGCTGCTATTCTGCAATTATACACAAACCCTACACAGAATACTAGACGATCTGTAACTACCAGATGGCTATTCTCCATGATCCTCCATGTCTTCAATAGTTTGTTAGGCCTAGACATCACAGTTCCTACCTAGGCTAACAATTTCTTCAAATTCTTGTTCATTTATGGCACAGTTTGTGTATGATTTGGGGTAAAATTACAAACATACAAGATGTATGGGCTTGGCCTACACAAAGATAACCTGGTGGAGCAAGGGCCCAGACATAACCAGACCAATTTACCACAAGAAATCACCAATGGCTCATATTTAAGTCACAATACCTTTGGCCTAGGCTAGGTTAGGCCTTAAGTAAATGTCACTGTCATTTCAAATTTCTTGGATCCATTACTTGCCCTGCCAATTTGGACGACATAAACCTGCCGTCCAAATCAATGTCCAACGTGTAACATACAAAATAGGCTAGGCTACATCTACATTATAATTCAATTTCTTGTCAGGCCTTGGGATCGGCCCTATGTTATGGCACGTATACAATTCGCTAACCTATGGAATTGCTTTTGCAAGACTACACTAACTTCTAATACTGTGGCAATTGTCACACTCACACCACCATCGAAGACAATTTCGACTGATTCTGAAAACGACTTTTGAAACGATTATCATTTTCGTGGCAATTTCTGGTACGAAAATCCTCAATAATGAAACCACTTCGCAGATACATTCTTACATTTTCTGATGATACTTACCTGTAACCATATTTCCGGACGAAATAGGTAAAATTCAATCAATTATGACGGGCGATTTCTCGGCTGCGTCAGACCATTTCCTCTTGTGGTAACAAGTTGTACACCGTATGTACACAGCAGCATAACTACATGGTACTAGCAGTACAGTATACTGAACGTACGCAACTTCTATGCAAAGCACACAATATACGCAATACTTATTTAGATAGCTAGGGCCTTACTGCGTGTACCATTAAGCCTGTGCGGCGGGCCTAATTTTTTTTCCCACGAGGTTATGGGCAAATCTGATTTTGAAATTTTTTTCAAATTTGTTTCTAAATCATGGTTGGGGTTATTTCTAAGGTTAGGGTTACGTGGGCTGGGGTTATTTGGCCTGTTCTTTCATAATCTGGCGTCAGAATTACAAAAAAATGGTTCAGAAGCTGTCATTTTGGAATTAGGGGTGTGGCCTATTTCCAAGACGCTGATTGGTCCATTGGCGTGATTTGCCCATAACCTCGTGGGAAAAAAAATTGCGCGTGCGGCGGCCCAATGATTACTAATAATTTGTTATTGACCATTTGTGTGGGGGCGGTATGCAGTACAAAACAACCCCAAATAACCTAAACTGAATGTGCTAAGTTCGTGTGTTACTCAAATTACCGGGAGTTTTTTACTCAGGCAGGGTGCGCGCGCTCTCGAACTCCCAGCAAAGGCCCTACATGACATGATGTCCTACCTGCATGCAGGCAGTTGGGAGCGAATTCCCTGCACCATGATACCAGTAGCTCAGTTAAAGAGAGGGAAGGGGTGAGGGAAAACTGCCCGGACAAAAATTCAAAGCAACAGAGGGATCGCGAAGAGACGAAAATAAAAACAAAGAAAGGAAGAAAGGACGAAAAAGAAGAAATAGGAAGAGAGAAAGGAGGAAATGAGGAAGAAAAGAGAATGGGCAAAAAGAAATGAACCTATCGGTGTTACAGACAGTGCCCGGATTTATCTTTTTAGGGGCCCTGGGCCAGCCCTGCCTGGGGGATCCATCTTCTTCCGACACATTGGGCTTGAAACCTAAAAATTCTTTTTCCCCACTCTCCCACTCTCTCCCTATCTTAGTATATCTTTTTTATTTTTGGGGGAACCCCGCCCTTCAATTTGGCCCAATGGGAAATACGGGCCTGATTGCAGACGACTTATAGGGAGGAAGGAAGGGACGGAAGAAGTAATGATTTGATAATGAAGGGAAGACGGATGGAACCATTACTGAGGCGTACAGGAAGAGGTAGAGGAAAGAAGGAAGGGATAAGGATATCAGAGAGGGAGGAAAACAAGGGAGTCAGAAAGACCGATGGATCGGGTAGAACACACCAGAAACGAGATAAGTACAGGGTGATTTTTGCAAGTGCAAAGTTATCCATTATTCATTAGTCTAAGGCGAGCCTATAACGAGGCAACACAGTTTTAAATTACAAAAGCAGCTGCGTCTAGTCTATTCGATGTGAAGACTTTTCCTTGAAATCAAAATTGCGACTGGTGTGTGGAATGATCTGCTTGAAGTGGTTGATAATGCAAAAAGTACTCCTTCGTTTGAGAAAGGTATGGAGAAGTTTTGGAAAAATTACAAGATGGAAGGTGAAAACAATGTTCAGTTCAGTGTGACTTTCCCACATTGCAGTAATTTTGGTTGAATATATGATGCAGATGTGGCGGCTTTTGATCGTCTGTCAAATATATCACGCAATATCAAATCACATCATATACTGTAGCCAAGTGCATAAAGGCGGTTGCATTTGAAACGATGAAGCTTAGCAACCGGGAGGGTTTGAGGTTCAATATGATCCTCGGTCAGGTAAAAGTAAGATCCAAGAGCAATCTACGGTTTTCCGTCCTCTGAACCGGCCTTTCAAAAGAAACCAAATTTGATCGAAATTCTTGAGTTGGGTCGCCACTCGACGTGAAGTTGTAGTTCATAAGTCATATGGGCTTCTCCCACATTCGCAGTGCATCAGTAAGCGTCGTAAAACAGCTGAATTATTGTTGTCGTCGTCCTCACTTTAGTGTTAGCAGTCGCTATATAACGGAAATGTAGGGAAACTGACTGTATGCAGAAAGGAAATTAAGTATGAAATAAAAATTCCGTGGTAAACTAGCACATTGCAATTAAATTACACATTAACACAACACTGATCTATGACAAGGACACCATTTGCACTAAATCAACAGTATACTGAACCAATATATCTACCATTTACATAGTGGAAACCCTGAGTAATACTAGGGGCCTTGGTCCATATCACACGGGCGCCTCGGTCCATTACACAGTAGCGTCGCCAGACTTTTCGAAGTCGGGGGAGGGACTGGAAGACTGAGCGTTCCGCCGGAAGGGCACACCAAAATGATCTTGAGTGCCAGGCTGGAAGCATCGTACTGACGTGCGGTGCTTCCCTGTAGGCGTCGAGCCCCAGGGGCCCCTAGTGAGATCTAGGGACAATTCACTCCATTGGGGATGCGGGCGTGAATCCCCGGAGACTCTAGGGTATTTATTAAAATTTGACCATTAGAATGAGGCATTTGAGTATCTCTCTATTGGATGAACACTAAACAGGCCACAAAAAAGAAATCACAATTTGACCATTTTTGTTAGCCTTACTCACACTAACGATTTAAGGACTGGGTGTGGGCGGGGGGAGGGGGTTAGTGAGGACGACGGATTATGTTAAGGCTTGCATTGAGCTTTAAAAATAAATCCACTCATGCTGCCCAATAGGAATTGAAGTTGAAACAATTATACCTTCCATGCAGGGGCGTAGATCGGGTTTGGGAATGGGGGGGGGCAAAAATTTTCCGCCAACCCTAATTTCAATAGAAAATGTATCAATAGTTATCTAGAGTGTTGAAAAAATAGCATATGGGATATGGGGATATACATAATGTTGAAAGGGTTGGATGGGAGATTCACATTAATACTTTAAAAGGTTCAAATTGGCGTTTTCGCGAAGCCCTAAAATCATCTGTACACCACAATATTGTATATTTTTTTAATCCGCCTGTTTTTTTTTAATCTGCCGGAATTATTATCGGGGGGGGGGGCAAAACGATATGTTTGCCTCCCCAATATTTTCCTTGGAGGGGCAATTGCCCACCCTGCCCCCCAGGATCGACGCCCCTGCTTCCATGTACCCTACTGAAAGTCTTCGCAAATTCGAGCATCGAAGGTGAAAATAGGGCTGCGGATCCGGGGCTGCCCGGGGAATTTTGGAAAAAGAAAGTCTTGAATGTGGTTCAGTGCAGGGTTGGGGTGCCTTAAAATTACAACTATGAAAAATATATTTACTGCATTTTGTTCAGCAATTAATGAAAAAAGGTAGCTAGCGCCCGCTGAGACCTGAAGCGAGCAGAAAATCTGACATTAAGTATCTATGGAAATTTCGTTCAAGTTCTTACACTCCCAGTTCCGTAGCTAGAGGGGGGAGGGGCAGGGGGCCGTCGCCCCCCCCCCCCCACAAAGCCTCCGAAGGCCTCTATCGGAAATTTCTAGTCTCTGTCGGAAATTTGAAAAAAAAATCATTTGCAACACTTACAACACTTTTTATGTTTTTAAGTAGAATTACACATCGAAATGGTTACTGACAAGGCCTGGAAGTGTCATTTAAGGCAATCTCGGAGATATTTTAATCTAATTTTTTTCCGCGCGCTACACGCCAGATGATGGTGGCGTTATACGCTTAGATAGCACACCATTACTTCAAGATAATAATCCGTCTGAATTTTCTGGCTTTTGCCCCCCCCCCCCCACACACACACACACAAAATATCTAGCTATGCCACTGTATAATCCTCTCATAAGTATAACCACTTTATGATCCCTGGTGTGGTGCTTGGTTCCCCCAGGGCAAGAAAAATCAGGGAAGCAAAGTTCCCCCTTGAAAATCTGAAGGCACCGGTATTTAAAAGAAACAGACTTTAACCAGAGATTGAAGATATTTAATTATCCTCCTATTAATTGGATACGAGTTGGAAAAGTAAATCGCAATTTTTTTAAGTTTTCTAACATAAAATCTGACTAAAAGATAATCAATTCGGGCATCGTATTAAAGGAAGAGGATTCACGACCGCAGCAGTCCCATAGCTCTTAAAAATAAAATGTTGAAACAATAGCTGTATATTACATCTCCCAATAAGGAAGTCCTTCATATAGTTCAAAAATAGATGCACGCGTTTGCGCAGCAAAATTGTAGTTTTGAGAACATTTTCTGCAATTTTAGCCGCATGATTGACTGATAAAGTGACAGTCCTCGTGTTCATGGGTGAACTGCCTGTTCGTGCATATTTTTTCACACCCAAAATCTCATTTGAGGGGTACACGGGGTCACAGCCAACGTTTGGGGGCACGTGCCCATTCCCTCTCCCCCCTTGTCGACGTCAATACCTTTTCCAATGGCTGAGAGGGCGGTGCACTTTGTGCATCTCATTCGTTTAAGCTTTCCAAACAGAAAATATGTCACACGCATAGAACATGGTTACATATACCCGTATCCTTGGTTCAACACAGGGTGAGGAGAAGGCAGGAGATGGGTGCATGGGAGCTGCAGTTCCCATGAACCCTAAGTCGGCACCATTCTTGTCATAATGGAACCAAATCGTCATGGTAGATGTAACAATGTAGGGACAGAATTGTTTCATGTTGAGGTTTTCTGGGCATAGGTCGTTTGATTCGAATGCATCTTCCCCAAGTCCACCCTCTGTGGTGGCTATGGTAAGGAAAGGAGTTCAACCGTCACAAACGGAGTTGCTTCTACATCACAGGCTCTCCAAACTTTGAAGATAAGGTTGGCCTAAGCCATGAAATGTTCCTTTTGCTACAAGCTTGTACCGGTAACAAGTTTGTCTAAGGAGGAAGGTCCATTCTCCATTCACAAGGGACTCGAGGTAAAACTTGTAACTTTTGAATAAATTTATGACTGTGAATGCAGTCCTGGGGGTGAGGTTGTTGTCTAAAGGGTGGTTTCATGGGGATATCTGGTGCTCATATGCTAAACGGGTGCAGCATTTTGCAATATTTGAAGAAAAATCATGTCTGAGAAGTGAGAATTAACCTTGGCTTAACCATTTATTCGGGGAAGGGAATATTGTCCATCCCCAATACCCCATCTGGTAGGGGGATGTGAGAGTTAGTCCACGTGTTTCATTTTGAAAAGAAAAATATTTCGGTGGAAAGGAGTCCTCCGCATCCCTACCTTGGTAGAATACTTTGAACGTTTGGAAGTCACTTGATTCAAGAACGGCTAATGATGTCTTTCGCTCCCAAGTCCTTTTTCTTTCGTGATGACACTGGTTCTTCATTACTTATCACCGTTTCTCATGGCACCTGCCTTGATTGGCATCCAGGGTGGACCACCCCCTTCCCCACCCCAATAGTATGCCACTTGCTTTGGCACATTTACAATGGTAGATGTTACGACAAAGCTTTGAAGTGTCCTCAAATGTCACTGGGTTGTGCATAGAAAAGACATAAATAACTTTTTAAAATTTTTAACAAGAACTTGATATGTAGTTTCACTAACAGACTGTTACTTGTGCAAAGAATGGGTGTTGAATGGAGATGTGGAGATGATGGATGCCTTGAGACTTGTTTTCAGAACTTGTCACAAAAATTGCACACTAGAGTTTCACCACTATGAATGGCATGAAATACAAAACTTTGTTAAGAATAAGTCAGACTAAGTTTCCACTTAGGAAACTTTAACTAGAAAATTAAGAATGAATGAGGGCTTTGGCTGTTGCTTCACTGTTATCATGATCTCATGAGACATACAATGAAAATAAAAAATATTACAGCAAAATTAACTTTAAACAGCTTGTTTTAATTTTGTTAGAAAATCTCTCATCTCAGCAAATGGTGAAAAGTTCACCACATTTTGAAATACAGGATTTACTTCTTTGTATCTATTGCCAATTCCCCTTATCCTCTCTTCTTTACTACACTGTCAAGTAAAGAAACATTAGAAGAAGCACTGCAGCAGTGAAGTGCTACATATATCCTGTGACATAGGCTCTTTAAGATGCCCCCCTCCTCCTCCCCCATTTATACAGCATTCATGCACCATCACATATGATTTTAAACAAAAATCTTACACCATTTCAACTAACTGACACCTTTTATCTAAGATGATCTATAATATCAATTGTATGTTATTTGTTGTGATGTACACTTCATTTGTCTGCAACTACAAATTAGTGCAATGTCCCCCGCCTCTCATGAATGAGTGTATAGGTGGGGGAGGGGGGGAGGAGGGCAGTTTTTCAATGTTTCTGAATTCCTACTACACAGCCTCCTGGTTTGGGTGAGCTATTATCCCTTGCCATCTAAGCCTCTCTCATCTCAGCAAATGGTGAAAAGTTCACCATATTTTGAAATACAGGATTTACTTCTGTGTATCTATCTAAGATAGACTTGGCTTGCAAGCTGCAGCTGGTACCTTCCTCTACCCTGCTCTGTACAACAACAGAGTATATGCCTTATTAGTTATGCATCCATTTACTGGTCACTAAGTCATCAGACACTTTGAATTTAAATCTGCTTTCAACTTAGCCATTGCAAAGCCACTGCTGTTTTACACATCCAACTTTCAATTTAAATCTGACCTCAAGTACACCATTCACCAATGTGACAATATAAGAATATATGACAAGCAACTACCTCTTCAAACAGTAACTTGAACGACTGAACTCTACAAAAGAATCAAAATTTTAACCTTTAATTCCATCCTGTAATTGCTAAGACAAAAGTTATTGTTGGATTTTTTTCTCTTCATTGTTTGTAGTCATACTACTTGTTTAGCACTTTTCCTTGCACTTCACTGTCAAATTTCTTGATTTTACCCCATTTTCCCTGAAATATTTTCTAAATTCCAGGGTGACTTTGTCCATTTTCACAATTTCTGGCTTCATTTTTTCTTTTGGGCCAATCAAATCCTCTGACTCTTTCCTTGATTTGAGACATTTAAAAAACAATGTATTCCTTATCTGGAAGTGGAAACTTATTTTGCAGGCTTTCCCTAGTGTCCAGGATGGCTAGGGACCTTGTCTAGCAACCTACCCAATTATATAATTCTATGGTGGTCAACTTCTTCACTACCTTTCCAATGGTCCCCCACCAACCCCAGAATAAGGCATCTTTGCAGTGCTTCAACTGTTAATTCCATTCCTTATCATTCTCCTGTCCCTAAACTCTCCAGTTTCTCCTTCTTCACATAATAATATGCACAAAACATCTTTCCCTCATTTTCAGGTTAACCATTCCAGTTGTCTAAAACTTCTCTCTCTTCTCCAATTTTTTCTACTACAATTATGAGAGGCAGCATCAATTCATCTCATGATACATTATTTCATTCCAACTCTGCTTTCTTCATCCTTCATCTTCCTTCACAAGCAGGCAAGTCATCTTTCCTGCTATACTATTTCTAGAATCACACTGACTTTGTCAGCTCCATCATCATCACCCTCCTTCTCCCAAAGGTAGGAGACTGTCTCTTTCTTCAGATGCATCAATCCTCTTCTTTTCTTCAAGCAGCTTATTTCATCACACTCCGTCTCCTCTCACTGATGGACAACCGGCATGCAGTACTGGATGGAAACATCCTCCTGAATCAAGAAACAGTGAATTGCACTGTTTTCAACAATATCTGGGGAAGAATATCAACAATTGCATGAATAATGCATGTAATCAAATCACTTTTAAATAAATGCTGTTATGACACCAGGTAGCCTCTCCCCATAAGATGATATTTATCAAGTACAATTCACACCTTGACAATTTTAATGTGAAAGCTCATCTAAAATAACATGTAATTTTATTCAGGCACTATGTGCATATCATTATCATATTTTCCTGCTATCTGACTACTTATCCTCTTTCCTTCTCTTCATTGCCTTTCAAGATTTTTCTCCCTTTTTTGCTTCTCTAATTTCTTTGTTTAATGCCTGTTCTTTTTTTAAGTTTCTGAGAATTGTCCTCTTCCCCTTTTGTGATTATGGTTTGGTTCTTGTTGTTTTACAATGGTCAAAACTTTGTTAACAGTTTTTGAGTTTTCCAAGTGTCCTTCATACATTCTGAATTGAACTGAATTGAAATGAAATGAATTGAAGTGAACCAAACCAAACCAACCTGAACTGAACTGAACTGAATTAATTAGATTGAACTGAACTGACTTGAATTGAGCTGAGCTGAGCTGAGCTGAATTGATATGAATTGAAGATTTAAATAATGGCACTTGCAGGTCTCACTTAAAGTATTAAGGTTGTGTACATTTGACTGCTAGAAAAGATAGGGACTTAGGGAGGGTACAATTATGCAATCCTTGTGACTCTTTGTGACCAATGCATTTATTTCAAACTTAACACAACTCAATTTATCCATATGAAGGAACAGCACATAGACCCTGCCAGATAATGTTACACATTTACATGTTTTTAATATGAAGAATAGCAAAAAGTTTTTCATTTGGTATCTACCTAAAGTTTCGACAGCTAACTGTTTTTAAATTTAGGAGAATTCTTTAGGCTTAATGACAAGTTTTAAATACACAACACTTTCACAGCAAACAAACTAATTTTCCTTACTACAAATAATTCTGGTTGGGTTTAACAGCTGACCAGACAAAAACATCAGCAGGTTTTTAATGTCCACCTTTGCACCATAAAATCTCCCTGGGTGGTCTTGTTGTGACTGTGACTGACTGCTTCCACTGTCTGAAAAAGAAAAGAAATATTTAACACTATAAATTTTCTTCTTACCACTATGATCAGTTCTTTTGACATAAATAGACAAGAAAAGTCAGGCAACTTTCTCAGACACAGAGTTGACTGAAAAATACATTCAGTATCTTTATTACATCACTCATGATTCAGCAGTATACCAGTATATTTCAAAACAGTCAGTACTATGATCATAGACATACCAATAGTATGTACACAATGGTTTCCATGTAATACCGATATACTAAAACCAGTACTCTCCAACCTGCTGCTATCATTTTCCTACATCTTACATTGTCCTTGAGGCAATCTCTCCTGGCAGTAACAGCAATTATGAGAAGATGCCCCACAGGCATACATTCATCTCCTAGAGAGAAGCAATTGAGGTTAAGCATCTTGCCCAAGGACAAAATGTTACAACCTAGCAAAGGAATTAAACCAGTGAATCCAGTGATCCTTGGATCACAAGTCTAATCCCTTACTCAATTGTCCACCATGTTCTTACCACCATATCCATTGTTTGGTGACCTTTGAAAGGTCACTTGAACTTCATTCAACTAATTTTTCTTATGAATAACATTTAAAATATGCTCAAAATGTTGCTCTTGGATGTTTGTTATTTTATTTTATGAAAAGTTCTGCAGGCTATTTTCCCCTCCTGACGACAACCTGAAACTACTACCCCAAGGAGATTGGACCTCCAAGGGACACAAATGTAATAAACATGTTAATATGCGGCAACTCTTTTGTCAAAGGTTGTACTTGGTGTACAACTATATATTATATGTCATCAGTAACAAATATCATTTTTCGTGAAATGTGAATTAAATTACTTTTACCAAAGTCCCCTGGACTATCTGGCAAAGAGCCAAGGGGGGAACCAAACGTTACTCCTGAAGTTCTGCTCCCCAAAGGAGCTACATCCCCGAATGGACAACAAACCTTACTGACCAACCTCTTGACCCTCAGACCTCTACACCATGGGTCTGTCAAACATGGTCCCATTCTTAACTGGCTGAAAAGAACAGATTTTATTGCTCTATCTCTTAATATATTGGAACAATAATCTGGGTTTTTAGACAGTATCTTTTCATTCAACATTACAGTACTTTAAAGGAAGTTCTAGTGAAAGGTTCCAATTCTGTGTACCTTACAGTGTAAAAAACACTGATATATCAATTTAATTCTGGGCCTTTTTTTGACAAGAATATTTAATACTAGTAAATTTTCTCACCAACATGGACAACTTCCAAATCTTTGAAATTGACTGACACAGTAACTTGTTCTGTCTCCACCCTCATTCTCATTTCTCCATTATGATTGGCTGACATCTCCTGAAATAGACCAATAAAACGGACTTGATTATCCATTTTTCAAAATTAAACATCTTGACATCTTTAAAAGCATTCACTCACATTTTACTTTTTTATTTCTACAAACTAACACTATTTTTAACCCTATCCCACAAGATTTCCTTTTGAAGAAAAATTGTTTCACGAACAATGAGAAGCTTTAAAGGCAAAAGGCAGTCGCCCCAAAATTTTCTTTGAAAAATCAGCAAACTCTTGCAAATCTCCTCTTATTGCATTACACGCACCTCTGAAGATGTTTTGAACATAACTATTACAAACAATAGGTAAAGTAAGGCGAAATTCTCCTTGAATTCCACAATTCACTAACAAAAATATTATCACATGATCAAAATAGGCCATTCATGAACTAGAGTGACAGGATACACTCACTCTGTTTGGGGTCCTGCCTTTAATGTAATATGGAGGACAGTTACATCATGGTCAAAACTAAAAGAAGGTATGAAGCAGGGTTCAAAATTTTATTGTTAGTCAGAAGGAGTGGGTGGATAGATATTTTCAAGTGTTTTGGAGAAAGGTTAGCCTCCCTGTTTGCAGGGCTATTTTGGAGTTTGACAAGGGCTATTTCAATTGTTTTTGTTCAGGATTAATGGAGGATGGGAGGAGGCCAATTTTTGGAGAAAATGAGACATTTTTCACCCTCTTCAACATCTTTCAGGGGCAATTTTGGCTGTTTCTAGGGCGACTTGCTTCATGATCCCTTACATTTTGAGTGCTGGTGTGGACGCAGGGCTTATATAGTTGGTTTACTTTCTCTTTCAAAATTGATGGGAAGGAGAGAAAGGGACAAATTACTTAGGCAAACTTGGATCAACAGATTGACATATTCATTTTAGGGGCAAACATCATCAACACAAATTACTAACAAGAACAATATTAATTCAGGTATACAGAAATAATAAGAAGATTTTTATTCTTGGGATGCAAAGCAACACGCAAATGCAAATACTGTGTCCCCTGAAGTAAGTTTACTTGTAAGAGCAACATATAACTACAGCTTCACAGCAGAACATTGTAAGTGTCTTGATACCTAAGCAAGCATTCTGTGAAGGTAAGAATTAAACCTTAGACAACTCTACAAATGGCAAATACTGAACCAAATTTCCAAAACATTTTGAGTTGAATATGGACCATTTATGCTTACAAAAGACTCACAGATGATCTTCTTACCATGTAGCTGCCAAGGTTTTTCAGTCTCTCAGTAACTGTTTTAAGAGATTTTAGTGGTGGCATGGTGACACTGACCTATTGAGATGGAAAAAGAAGGTTCATCATTGATACTACTGGAAACTAAGATCTAGGATTATACATGGTACAGAGTAGGGCTGTGCATTTCCGGTTAATTCACTATGCGTTTAACCGTTTTTATTAACCGAACGGTTAACGGTTAACCGAAAATAAAAACAAGTCAAGGAATATAAACAAAATAAACATTTCGGAAGAGCGCCACCACTTAAATACCAAAGTTTCTACATTTAAAATGGCGCCGGTAGTGATGATCGTCGAAGTAGCGTGCAAGTTAAAACGTTTGCATTATTTGCGATGTTTTGGCAAGCAGTCCGTACGCATGGGCGAATCACACATTTATTCAAACTTATCACAAACATGCATACTTTTTGTTATGCCACTGATTACAGTTTTCGAGATTTTTGCGGTCTAACATAGCACCGTAAGATGAAAAGCCTTTGGATATCACTGGCATTATTGCAGTTCAAGACACACTTCTCCGGCTACAGCGATACAGTATCACACACGCCTAGAGCAGTGTCGAGTATAAACGTACCATATACAGTGTACTAAAGTGTGCCTTGTGACCTTGCTGCAATTCATACGTAATATACCTGTGTCTGCTAAGAATTCCAGCACTGTTATGTCGTAATGGTGTGAAAACTTTTACCCATATGTATTACTGCATGCTCCGTAAAAATTGTAACGTTGAATTTTAACTTGCCTTACATCGCATGCCTTTTTACCTAATACCTACTTAAAATACCAGTTTCTTCGTAATTATGAACGGCGAAACTTTTTGGTAACGGTCGCTACCCTTATACTTAATGTTATAACGGGACTCAGGCATAGTTGTCTCGTACGCAATACTGTACTGTACAATGTACGTACGGTATGTCATGAACGATCGTTCATGCAACGTGCGAAGCAGCGAAGCACATGGCTGGCCGGCCGGCCCGGTTCGTTCAGCAAGCTCAATCAGCTCTGCTAATTACAAATGCTGTATTGTACTGTACAATGCACGTACGTACAGTGCGCCGGTTCGTTCAGCAAGTCCAACGAACTATGCTAATTATGTTCGAAAATAATATGATTATTCATGAAGTTTACCATTGGAATGCTCCATATTTTATAATTTGGGGTTAATAAATGAAATGGCAGAAAGAATTTCACTCATCTTTGCGAATTTTGGCGGTTGAAACTTTTCCAGGAATTATACTAACGTTGAAAAAATTATAAAAAATGTTTAATCGTCTTTTGATAAAATTATTAAGTCAGCTTAAATGGGAACGCTAACGTAGTTACAAATATTTTAGTTGCACCCACAAGGCTTGCAAGCCAGGGTTGCATAATTAAGCCCAGAGCTACATAGCTTGGTCCCCTTTTTGTGCAGATTCCATATGTTTTGAGACTGATGAACTGTAAACACGTAACCTTGGAAGTTACGCCCGGGAAAATTCCCGAAGTGCATTTATCTTGAACGATATTAAGCATATATTTTTCTGCCGTCTAGAGGTAACTTTTTAAGTCTTATCTATCAAGTTACACTTTAATGAGTGATACTGACATTTTTAAGTAGACAACTTGTACTGACCAATTATTCCCTTGACGCATATCAATGTTACAACTGCCCTTGAAATGTTGTCCCACCTGGGGCATAACTCCTTTAGGGAGCAGAACTCCTTCAGGAGAAAGATTTGGTGTCACCCTTCAACTCTTCACCAGAGAGTCGAGGGCACTTTCGAAAACATAAACATGATGAGAACTGTACTTTCCCTGCAAGAAACTTACAATTCCTATGGGGTATTGTCACTTCCCCAAGAGAACAAATCCCACAGGAAATAATCAACTCCCCCAGAGAAATTAAAAAACCCCATTAGAAATTATCATTCCACTTATAAAGGAAGCAACAAACTGTTATTCCTTCAACTCACATCAAACTGTGGTACCAAGGGTTCTTTGTAGTCAGACCACAAACGTTTAGGTATCACATTCACTGGTACATCGTGAATAAAAGTCTGAACTCTTCCAGACTGTGAAGGCTGCAAAGCAAACACAAATGGTTTTCCAAATAAAAATTCTATTCACACTATAATTTTTTAATTGTGTTGCATTTTAGCAAAGAAGACCTATGACATCCATTAATACAATGATTATCTGCAATACATTGTCTCTCTCACCACCTCTTCTAGAAGCCTATTCTATGCAAAAGGGTATGACTGTGCTATAGTATAGGGTACCTTTATCTTACATTTAAATGAAGACTTTCATAGAGCACTTTCTGCTTTTAGTATCACATGTTAAAGGAGAAACAAATCCTGTCTTCACAATAAATTCCTATCCTGATAAAGCAATCAAACACACACAACTCAATTCAAAGGTTGTTCCATTCATTGTATGTAACCTTTTTCATGTTACTGCCTGAAGCCATCATCATTTGCAAAACTGATCACTTTTGGCACTATTAGCTCTTACTTACAAAAGTGTGGAGATTCCACTGCTCCTTTGCACCTTTCACAATTGTAATACAGTATGCATGATACATTACCTCTCAAACCCCTTCCCATGCAGGCCATAAAGCTTTTTGGAAATCCCCAATGTAGAGCCTAATTGACTATAAGAGCAAACTCTTTGAAAGTTCCTTTTTCTAAACCGTTTTCATAAATTTCAGTAATATAGCCTCACATTTCCCACATCATAATTACCCGGCTACCAAATCATTACACTAGTAAGAACTGAGAAATATAACTCAGGTCCGTCTTGTCTGAAGTCTATCTGATTATCATCCCACCCCCCTTCCTGTTGCACCCCTCTCCCCTTCAATTTTTGAGCCCTTAGGACCATCTTGATGTCCAGCCCTGACCTAATGTTAATGCTGCCTCTAAGAAAATTTGTCCTACTGCAGTTTGCATTCCTGGGTTTTGTAGGCCCTAGGCACCAAGCCTGCAAAGGCCTTACAAGAAAAACTGTGGACCTTATGAAAACATATTTCATAGGCCCCATTTGGATTCTTATGCCCAAACTTCTCTTATTCTAGGCTTTCTCGAGGAAAGTAAGCTTAACAGGAATTTTTAACATGACTCCCGCATTTGTTTTTGTCTACACATTGTAGTGGAATTTTACCCCATCTTTGTTTTTAGTTGATTTTTACCCCACCATTCCTTTTTTTATCTAGCTGACACTATATAACACATTAGTGTTGGTGTGTTGTAACTGTTGTTAAAACCCATCTAACTAACTTATGCCCACACTTTCTTTTTAAGCTCTGGGCAATGTGCCAACTCTACCTATTGGGCAATCTCATCCTGCCTTGGAACTTTTATTTATGATGTAGGCTACCACTTACCAGGTCAATTTCAAAGGTCAGGCAAGGACTTAGTTTCTTTGTCAGTTTAATCTTCAATGACTTGGCTGCAATTTGTCCTGTTTTCAAAGCTTGGACAATGTCTTCAGGGGTGACCTCAAGATATATTTCATTGCAATCTTCTCCCAAGCCTTCCATTCTGTATTCTTCAAAAAAATTATTCTGGAACAGAAAACATTTAATAACACATACAGTGAGAGTCAATGTTTCCTCAAATTAAATACTGATGAAATAACATATTTAACTGCCCTAGATAGAATCTGTTAAGCTGGTACTAAAAGATCAAGACAACCACTTTGATACAGAGATGCCATCACAGTGGGTGAAAACGACCGGGTAAAAATAAATGTTATCTAGGGGACTGTGAGGGTGACAAAAATTAAGAGGATGTCTTAGGATGTTTGGAACCAGTGGAAGCTTAAACACTTTAAAGTAACTGGTCAACTTCATGGGTGGGAAAAATCGAGAATTAAAGAAGTCCCTTGATGGGAAAACTGGTATTCTGAGGGAAATTTTAGCAATTTGAGGGAAATTTGCCTGTTTTGAGTACGAAATAAGTAAACATGTCAAACATGTGGAGAATTTGGCTTGCTCCCTTGGAAATAAACAATTGTTCCAGCCTTGGTCAGCTGGTCAGCTGCTGGGTAGCATTGAAGACTGGTATCTGAGTTAAGATATGGTTGTCAGCCTAGACACATTGTTCATTACCAAGACAATGGGAACATGATGAATTTGTATAAAGTATCTCTTTATATCACAATACTGCTATGCAATAGACATGTAACTTGAACATTTGATTAGTCTGATTGCCTCAAAAGTTTTCACCACATTTTACCTGAAACTAATGTTACATGCTCAGGCTCATTTATTGAGCAGCTTGTCCTCATAATTATGACCTTGGACCTTAGTATGTAATGTTTGACCTCATTACTGCATCTTTTACCCCAGTTTGATTTAAAGCTCGTCATTGGACCAAAGAGTGATAACAAGGAAAAAGTGTGCACAGAAAGTGGACAACCAAAAGCACATTTTCATTTGTAACGAGTGTTTCTTAGCAGACAACCAAAAAATGGATGGGGGTGGGGTAGGATATGGAGAAGGAAAGGTGGGGTGTCCCCTGTACAATTTTAATGGTCAATCAACTCACTGGGTTCATCTGGCACCAAACTCCACCATGAACGACTTTGTCATTTAAGATGAAAAACATGTTTTCTTCTGAGATCCTCAAAACACACAGCTGAGTCATCTTGCTTATGGAGCTGCACACCCCTATCAAAGAAATAAAATAAACAAGAAAGCCAAAAGGCTTAGTGATTCCTTGCCTCTGAAAATATTTTTGAGTACTTTCACTTTCTAGGGTTTCCCACAGACACAGTTTAATCACCAAATGCTTCTCAAGAAAAGTGCTGATGGCTACCTCCCACTGCAGGCAAAAATCTGGAACTTCTTCCAACAGGAGTAAAAACCCTCAAATGACAAAATTATTAAAACAAAGCCATCAGAGCACCTTCCAATAGTAAGAGCAAGAAACATCTTGAATAGTTTCAACAGAGTGTAATCAAGGCTTGTCTTGAACTGCTTTGACAAAAGTATGCATAGTCATTACTCAACTGGTGTCCAAAAGGGTGCTTCAGATGAGAAGTGCAACCAACTTCATTACCTTGACAGGAGGGGGAAAAGCAAGACTAAGATCCATCAAGGTTACACTCTGTGAGATACCGTACTTACAAGACTTTCACCATTTGACCTCTGGAGACCCTAAATGACCTTTGACCTCTACCAAAAACAACAGGATTTTTCTACTAAAGATGGGGGCATCCGTTTGTTAAATGTGTGCTCCATCAATGTTACCGCTCTTGGCACGTCATGTTTGTAAGCAGTTCACAACCTTTTACCACTTCAGATCCAGTAACCTAAGATAACCTTTGACCTCTACCAAAACAATGTGGTTAATCTACTGACTATAATGCATCCACAACCCAATTATGAAAAGTATGTATGGTTCCTATCTCAAGATATCATAGTTTCAAAGTTTTCAATTTTTTACTTCTAGTGACCTCAAACTACCTCTGACCTCCTCCAAAGGCATCAGAATTCTTTTCCCCATACGACTAACCTTCATACCAAGTACATTCATCATTTCTATCTTGAGATATCCATTTCCAAGCAAACTCCAAGATTTTCATAGTTTCACCTTCCAGGACCTCAGGCAACCTTTGACCTCTACCAAAAAAATAGCATCTACCAACTGACAATAACACACCCACATGCTATGTATAATCAGAATGCAAAAATGCATTGTGGTTTTGATGAATATAGCACTTAATGTGTAATCCCAAACAATGCCAGGATGTCCTGTTTCTTTCAGTCATTGGATGAATGTGATCTTAAAGGTCAAAAGCAGTCGCCCCAAACTTATTTTGAAACAATAGCTAAATGTCACAAATTTCTTCTCATTTCTCTTCCAAGTATTTTTCATAATATTTTAGGACATAAATATTGCATATTAGGTAAACCAAGCAGTTGGTCCTTGAAAATTTTACAATTGATTGAGTAAAATACTGTCACATGATTCTCAAGATCCATTCAGGAAACAGGATAGTCTACTATACAATTCTTTATTGGGATGACTGCATTCTCCCTTTAAAGTGCTGGAAAATTACAGTTTCATGTTCATATTTGACCTTGGGAGTTCTTGGGAATTTTTGCTTAATGGCCTTTGGTGATTTCAGCTGGCCTCTGATTTCTGACAAAACTCATAGGGGTTTTCTGATGGATTAAATGCAACACCATGGGAAGTATCCAGCCTTCCTAACTTGAGTTATCTTGTAAACATGGTTTTCAGAGTTTGATCCCTGGTGACCCCAAATGACCTTTGACCTCCACCAAAAACAATAATTTTTCCTCTCACTATAATGCATCCACACACCAAATATGAAATCTATCCAAGCTTCCTACCTTGAGATATTGTGTAAACAAAGTTTTCAGATTTTGACCCCTGGTGACCCCAAATGACCTTTGACCTCCACCAAAACAATAGGGTTCTTTCTCTCACCATAATACATCCACACACCAAGTATGAAACCTATCCAAGCTTTGTACCTTGACATATCGTGTAAACAAGGTTTTCCGAGTTTGACCCCTGGTGACCCCAAATGACCTTTGACCTCCACCAAAAACTATAGGGTTCTTCCTCTCAATATGGGGCATCTACCTACCAACTTCGAGAACTGTCAGACTTTTCCTTCTTGAGATATTGTGTAAACAAGAAAAGTCACAAACACACACATACACACCCACACACACACACACGCACAGACACACACACGCCATCATGACTGCATAGGTTTCTCTTTTCATCAAAACCAAAAACTATCTATGCTTCCTAACTTGAGATATCGTGTTTATAAAGTTTTCGATTACTGACCTTTGGTGGCCTACCATGACCTCTCCACTACACAAAACAATAGTTAGTCCTTTCAATATGAAGAAGTCATACACTAAGTGTAAAAAGTATTCACCTTACCTTTACTGAAATATGTTGTCAAGGTTTTTGGTTTTACTTGCCTGTGGTGACCTCACATGCCCTCTGACCGCCACCAAAACTACAGGTTTCTCCTCTTAATATGATAAATCCATATACCAAGTATGAAATGTGTCTATCACTCCTGCAGTACCTTGAGATATGGTGTTTACAAGCAATTTCCAAGGTTTTTGCAGTTTCACCTTTGGTGATATCAAATAGCCAATGACGTCTAATAAAATCTATAGGGTTAATGTTCTAACTATACTGCATCCACATGCCAAATATGAAAAGTATCCTTCTTTCTACCTTGAGGTACCATGTTTACATAGTTTTTGGTTACTGACCTCTGGTTGCCTCACATGAACTCCCACCTCCACCACAAACAACAGGCTTATTCCTTTCAATATGATAAATCCATATACAAAGTATGAAAAGTATCCACCACTTGTATCTTGAGATACTGTGTTCACAAGGTTTCAATTCTAAACCTCTGGTGACCCCAAATGAACTCTGACCTCCACCAAGAACAATAGGGTGCTTTCTCTCAATATGACAAATCCATATCCCAAACAAGAAAAGCAAACACTGCTCTCTTTAAATTTCATGCTTACAAGGTTTTCAGTTTTTGACCTGTGGCGACCTCAAATGACCTTTGACCTCCATCACAAACAATAGGATACTTCCTCTCAGTATGGCAAATCCATATATCAAGTATGAAAAGTACCTGTCATTAATGCTTTGAGGTCACGTGCTACTAGGCGTCACAAACACACACACTTATACTTGCCAGCGTGATTGCATAGGTTCCTGCAACTGGCATTTCCAAGGAATTAATGATTAAAATATATTTAGAAATTGTTACTAATTTTAAGCATACTTTATTGAAAATAATCATTGTAGCCATGTTATAAATGTTCTCAAATTTTATCAAACTCAACCCTAAGGTTTGGGAAACAATGTTATTATGAAGATGCTACAAAATTGTGTATGCCTCTTTTGAATCTGTGAAAATTGAAGGCACAACACTTTTTAAATCTTTGGTCACTTCAAGGCAAAAAGCTATCACCTCAACCATATTTTGAAAAATAGTCTTAGACATAGATCTCTTTTTTGCTCATACAAGTATCTTTCATGCTTTTTCACTATTTTTCAGAGCACAAACATTGCATGTACACTAGGAAAAACAAGTTGTTCTGCATGAAGTTAATAATTCAACAACAAAATTTCCCTTTAAAGCACAATCAAATAGAGTAGGAGGCCAGGGCAGTAATTAATAAGTTCGATTGTCAGAGTTTGTTAAAAGGCATTTAAGGTTAACATTAACTCCTGAAAAGTATTAGGCTTCGTTTATGTTATGACTGACCTCCAAGCTGTCAGACTGTCCAGTACATGATGATAAATTCAAACACATCAACAAAAAGAACAGAGTTGGTGCATGAATGCAGCACACACTGGGCCAACTCTAAAAGGCAAATGAGTTCACCCCAGTTTGAATTTGTTGACCCTAGTATCCTTTATCTCTATGTGTGGTCCCTTCGAATCATGCACCAATGCTATTGTTGCTGAATTGTTACAATAATCCCTTGGCTTGACTTTATGATGTGAAATTATATTTTGAGGGATCATGGAAGATAATTGTAAAGGAAATAAGAGATTAGTGAGTTTTAGTTGTTAAAGTAAGCATACCTGACTGTTTACTTTCAAAGCATACTCTGGTAGAAATATGGTGCTTAAGAAACTACAAAAAAAAGTTTCTGTTGTATTAAATAATGAAAAAATAATGAAAACTTTATTCTATGGCTAATGAATACCATCTGTTGCAATAAAAAGATAATGTATGCATTCCTAGAAAAATTCTTTTTGCACTGCATGATGGGAAAACTGATATCAACTCTACAGATGGATTTGACACAACTGTCATATAATTTCTTTAGTAAGTTGACTTTTCTATACAATATTTTATAAATTTGTATGCTCTCCCCTCATACTGCACAGTTAACAACTACATTATGGTTTCTCAACTTTCTGCAACTCAAGGCCCACTTGTAATTGTTTTAATTATGTGAGGACTACCTGTCAACAAATGAAGCTCCACTTTTATTTACAACTTGGCCATGTGAGACAAGTTGCAACACCAAGCACCACACACTACCAAAATTCCATCTAAGTAGGAGGAGATAAACTATATTAAAACTAATGACAGAAAACAAATATTCATTCTTTTTTTTATTTCCTGTCAGCTTTGCAGCCTACCAGACAGTGCGCTCTCACCCATGGTGGGCCAGGGCCACTGGTTGAGAAATGCTTGACTAGATCCACCTGCAATGGTACAGTCTTACATTTCACTTGGTATGAAATTTCAGGCCTAATAAGTTAAAGTTCACCCACACAGCCCATCTAAACAGTCTCATTTTTGATCCCAACTTCCAATGTTGTCATGGATGCCACTCACCAGTTTTGTGTTCACCCCCAGTCTGTTGGATTAGCCCAACGGATGCTGGATAGACTTAAAACTGGCCAAACGTATGGCGATCTCCGTAAACATCGCTTTTCACTAGTGTATATTACATTCAAAAATGTAAAAAAAAAGTGTGCAGCGGAGGTAGAAGTCAATTTTACTAAGATCAAAAGATTGTTACAGCAATTTGCCTACTCAACACTGTCTTATGTACACCTTGAGGAAAGCTGAAAGCATCTTCAAAATGGAATACCTACTGTAGAGGTATGAATGAACTATTGCAATAGGAATTGGAGCAAGAATTCTTCAGCTTTGCCAGCACTACCAGCTAAAGAAAGAACAGAAAGAGCTAGGCCTATATGCAAGAGCTCCCGGGGAGGGGGGCATGGGGAAGGGGGGTTCGGAGGGAGGGGGCACGAATCATTTTTGTTTTCTCAGTTGGAAGAAAAATACTCACGAACAAGTTGCTCAATGTTGCTGATTTCTTCTGTTTTGGCTCTGAACTTCATCCTTCTTGCTAAGTAGTTAGACTAGGTATTCAGGCAACATGAAGGTCCAGGGATGTCTGTCCAAGGATGTAGGTCCTTTGAATTGCATTCTGTAGAAAAAGATTTATGGAAAATGGGTTTATGTAAATTGCAGTAAGAAATGTTCAAATTAGAATGGTCTAATCTTTTTGGGAATTGTCTTTGTTTTTCCTTCAAATTTCAAAGGCAAGAAAATTGAGGCCAATGCAGTGGAAAAGTCTTCTAACTTTGTTCAAAATCATAAACATTTGTTGCAACTATGCAGATGTCAACAGAGGAATTGAAGGGGTTTTCTGGCATTTTTATTTCAGGGTAAGACTGTCAAAGAGAGAGGCTTCAAGAGAGGGAGGACACCTCTCCTTAGTTTGTGTAATTTTGCTCTCACACATAACAAGGCTTAATACTTGCTATCTTTGGCACAGCTTTGAAACCTTAATACATGTCGCTTAATATGTGTTGCATCGACAGTCAGGAAAACCTACTTTATGGAAAATTTTCAACAGTGGCATATAGCCACGATTTGTCTCACATGGGTGGGGAGCATGCAGTATGTTCTTTGGTTGCTGGCATGGGGGAGGGGTTCAATCGGAGGGTTAACCCCTTCCCTTTGAAATTTTTTTTAATAGCCTAGGCCTAACACTATGTGTTCTTAAATGCAATAGGCCTATGGTGCTACATATGACATTTACGTTATCTTTTGAAATAAAATTTGGGTTAAAAAATTTATGTAATTTTAGTCATTGAATTAAAAAGAAAAATAAGAGTCAATGGGGAAGCAAGCCTAGGCCTGCTACCCTAGGGGTGCCAAAATGTGTAGCCTAGTCCTCAATCAGGCCCTACACTCTAAGCTCCATAGCACTTGTATTCAGAGTGCAGTCTGTGGAGCATACTAGTATGGTACATTAGGCAGTGATTGAGAGTAGGCATAGCCTACAATAGGCCTAACATAAGGTTTACGGAGAACTCTGCCTCTGAGACAACTCAGGCAAAACATCGCGGATCCTCAGACTCTGAGATATCAGCCCCTGAATCAACTCGGTCTCTGAGACAACTGGGTCAACTAGGTCAACTCAGAGGTTTCATCTGAACAGTTAACCTTGGATGATAATCATTTAGAATATTTTCTGGGGTGTGCACATTTTTCTATGGGGGTGGGGGGAGGGAAATAAAATAACTCGATCATTAACTTGAACGTTACGTGATCTTTCCAAAATTTCTTGTTCTTGATTTCAAAGTAACATATTACAGTATTAAGCTGTATATGCCAGGGGGGAGGCTTGTTAGTTATTTCAAAGGGAACCAGTCATTCAGGGCTTGACTTAAGGGTAAAATATTCACTGGCTAGCACGGCCAGTGACATTCTAATTCTACTATCCCTACCAACTTTTCACTGGCCCACTGTAAAAATGACAAATTTTATGGCCAAATTAGCTGGTACCTTGCAGAGTAAGAATTACGTGCCAAAGGAGCCACGGGAAGGTGAAGAACCCCAGTCCGGGGGAAATTTGTTTGGATCAACTTAAAATCATGCATAATTTTGTACAATTTTCTTGTAACAATGATATTAGTGCCCTCTGTAGGAGGGGAAGGAATCAGGGTGCCAATGACTTCTTGTCCCTTTCCTCATGACTTCAGAAACATCTATTAATTAAGAGTGGGGTAGATTCCAGCAACTCCATTGGATTTGGATCGGCTTTGAGACTCAAGTTAGTTTCACATAACAGTGATGTACAGTATATGGCAATAAAATAAATTTTAATGTACCATAAATATTGCTAAGAAAAGTTATCATCCTGTCAGTAAATCACCCCTTCCAAAATATCCATGAACAGGTACAGTAAAATATTTGTGAATTTGGAGTGAAATCATATCAGACTGTTTAGCCCTGTAGCTCTACCTGTAGGCAGACTCCTCCCACAGCACAAATTTACACCTGTGTATTGAATGCTAGGTTCATTACACTGCAAATATTACATGTTAGGCTATGGTCAAAGTGCAAAGCCTCTCTGAAGAAAGATGCCTCATAGGGAAAACCTGTCCACCTAAAGCTTGCAATTATATTGCAAATAGTTCTTTTAGGGTCTAATGCACATGTCAGGCAAATGTTTTGGGCATTCTTAAATCTTAATTGATCTGGATTATTTTCCATTCTTCTGATGAACGAAATTGCTACCTCTGCTTTGCACAGTACATTTGAAGTGTATGCAGAGAAAGTGTAGTTTGTTTTTGAGATCCAACCATTTATTTTACAGTAGGCCTATGTCTGAAATCTTTTCTTTGGGGATGTAAAAGAATTTGCCTTTATAACCACATGATTGTGTCAAAAACTGTCGCAGAAATAATACCAATGAGTCAGGTTATTTTTCAGGTCATTCAGAATGATTATAGTCAACATTTTGATCGAGGTCTGATGGCTTCGTTTACACTACAGCACACCATGCTTGCTACTACATCTACACAAAGCCCTGAAGGCGTGATCAGCCAATCACAATCATTCTTAGTGAATGATTGCATCTATATATTGAAAAATCAAAACATGATTCATTTGTGTTGCCTGTAATTAAATGCTACATTTTACCCCACTTCAAAAATGTTTGAAATTCTTTGACAAGGCCATGTAGGCCAAATAAACAGCGATTTTCACTGAGTCAATTGTAAGATGACTTTCACCTTTCAGCATCAAATTGGCAAAATTCCAGGGTGCATTTTGTGCACTATATGCCAAAGATCTTCGGCATAGACGAAGGAAAACGCATGGCATAGCAGCATGAAAATTCACTCGAGTTGGCGTACAACCTACCGTAGCGGCAAGAGGATTCACTCAAGTTGGCGTACAACTTACCTATCAACTATATATTTTGTACTGCAACTAGTGTAAGTCAAAATGGCAGCTATACAATTTTCTGCTGCATTATGTTTCCACTTAACTTACAATGATTTCCACACAAAATATGATTATTTCCTGCTAAATAGGAAAGAATGTGTGAAACTTTTTCCTTAAAGTATGATGAATGCTCATTGCACAGCAGACCATGTATATTATGTCGGTCGTGTGGTATAAATCACTCCATTGGTACATGGGTTTGCTGTCGTACGAACGCTGACACCTCGGTGTAACTTTCGCGTGGGCTTTACATGGAATGCACCCTGGGAGAAATTCAACTGGCCTGGAGGACCAGTTGTTCGGCACTTAACTATCCCTAAGCAAAAGGGTGGTTCCATTTATATGGATGCCAACCTGTGACATGGCATTTTTGGCCCTAAATCCATGATTTATGCTTTTATTGGTGACACAATGTTTTGATATGTCTTATCTAATTATCTCTTTGAAACGGATGAGGAGTAAGTTCCAATCATGGGTGCAGAAATTATTTACATCCTCAAAATCGCCTTTTTGGGGGAAAAATGTGTGTTTCACGTGTAAATGGGGACACCAAAATACTTTTACCAAATTAAAACCATAAATTTGTCTGTTTCATAGCATGTAAGTGTTTTATTTAGATAAATTGAATAATTTGAATCTAAAAAAATCGTTTTTTTCTCAATTCATGGTTCTTATCTCAGTTTTGTGGTTCAAAAACATGTGTTTCATGTGTAAACAAGATAGAGAGGACACCAAAATATATTTCCTGATATTTCAAATTTGAAAGCAGTCAGCACAATTTTACAAAGTGCATGTGACATACCATACTAAAAAATTTAATTTCACAAGATTGTTTACTGCATGAAGTAGTACCCTGGCCTCAACAATCTACAAACTACTCTGGAGGATTACATCACTTAATAAGAACAATATTATTGGAAAATGGGTAAGAATGTTTCACGTGTAAAGGGGGACACCAAAGTTTACATGTGAAACCTCTTTGGTCAAACTCCTCCACTTGAAAAAATGTCAATATTTTTTTAAAGTGTTTGCTTTGTTGTCACAATTCATATGTTATCAACAATCTTATGTTAAAAATTATACAAATTAAGCCTAAAAACAAGAGAAAATCCATATTTTGAAGGTGCAACTTTAAATGTCACAATTTTTGGCCTAAAAATGGCTATTTTTAGCTCATTTTTCATCAAAATTGGAAAGATTTATTCTCATGACACAAGTTTTGTGATAATTATATAATTACCCTAAATGGTAGTGACAAAATGAAAACACAAGTACAACCATGCGAATGAAGCTTCCATGGCAGTATTCATTGAAAGTGTCTTTTTACCATTGGCCCCCTAATTTATGGAACTACCCAAAAATCGCTGGCCCGGGCCAGCGGGATAGTAGTTACGTCGAGTCCTGAGTCAAGGCACCCGTCACATGCATAATCAATTTGCCGACGGGCCTTCAAATTGAATGGACCAATTAGATGAAGAGTCGAAAATCGAAATAGCTGATAACAGACTGGCCCATTCTTTCTCTTTTTTCTTTTCATTCTCCGTCTTCCCTTTCCTTCCCTTTCTTTTCTCTTCTTCTCTCTTCTTTTCTTCCTCTCCTCTTTTCCTCTTCTTTTCCTTTCCCTCTCCTCTTTTTGCCAACAGACCAAAAATTTGCCGATGGGCGACCAATTATTGGGGGGTGTGACACCCCCCGCTCGCTAAGGCCCTGAATAACTTGCATTCATAAATGGCCACTGTGACTGTAACTGCACCTCCACTCAAAACTGAAGGCACGGTGAACTTGGACATTTTGCAAAAAACATTTACTGTACATAAAAACACACGTAATTATTGTGTTGCAAAATAACACAAATTCATAAATGGTCACTGTGACTGTGACTGCACCTCCACTCAAAACTTGAGGCGCGGTGGACTTGGACATTTTGCAAAAAACATTTAGGCCTAGGCCTACATATCCAGGGTGCCCATGGAAGCTTCTGGATTTGAGTGCATTCAAAGCACCAGTTATAAATCAAAAGGTCCAAAAACACAGCTTTGAGTAATTGCCTGGTCACCCTGTACATATCATATGTTGACTCGTTCTCAAAATACAGTAACAATCTTGGGAAACTTTGGCCACAGTGACTTCGCCTCCTAGTTTTCAAAATGGTGTTTTTTGACCGTGGCGGGGCCGGTATTCTAGGCCTAACGTTATAGTTACTCCCCAAAATCTTGTAGCCTATAAATGTGCATTGTGATTGGCTTAGTTTGCGAAGTACGGGGAACTCTTTACCAATCACAACTGTACAGTTTACATTCCGGCCTCAGTGCTTTATGTGCCTAGGCCCTAGGCTTAAGTTGCACATTAGATATGGAAAACAACAGAAGCAGCAAAGTTAAAAGTTAGTGCTCTGCAGTAGGCTTAACATGATAGTTTTACCATAGGCCTAAGTTAGGCTAGGAGCATAGAAATGGCTTTACAGGACCTAGCTTCGTTAGGCCAGGGAGTTGCCAACTCCCTGGTTAGGCCAAACGTTACACATTTTCTGTAGATAAATGGACTCTTTAATATTTGTTGCTATTCATTAAGATCTGGTAAAAAAATATGAAGAGAGCTAGTGAATTTCATGTAACCTTATAGCGTTGTTTTATTCCTTGCAATTTTTCTCTCCTGCAAGTATCCTCCAGATTATTCAATTTCAAGCTGATTTCGGTTTCGCGCCGCCACCACAATACACAACATTAACACTGTATATCTGTGGTTATTACATAGATGGGTATTTCCCTTCGTGGTAAAACCAATCAGACGTCTGGAATGGGACTGCACTTGCTTGTCCACATGAAAACGGTTTGCCGCGTAGTACTAAAGTTGGCGTACCTCCAGCAAAGAAACACAAAAACAAAAACAAAAAAACAAAACAAAAAAAAAAACTACTGTGATAAAGAAAATGCCCGTCTACACGATCAAGCATTTATCCATGAACATTGTCATACAAATGTTTGAATACTTGTTGGGAAGACGATACAAGCAGACCGCTTTGAACACCACCAATTCATGCATGTTGGGCGCAGGCCCGTAGCCAGACAAGGTGCTGAAGGGGGGGGGGGGGGCGAAAAAGCTTCTAGGAGGGAGAAAAATTTTCCAGAGGGGGCGAAACATACTATAATGCATTACGGCAATAGTAATTTTTGATCTTCTAGGGGGTGAAAAATTTTCCAAGGGGGCTTTGCACCCCTTGGCCCCCTTGACTACGGGCCTGGTTGGGCGTTGTTAACTCAGATTTGTTGGGGAAACAGTCCGAGTCCACCGTCACGATCTTAAGTACGTTTTTCCATGAGCATCGTCATCATAGAGCAGGATATAGTTCCTATATCCTGCTCTATGATCGTCAGACACTATGTAATGATCGTGTTTTTGCAGAAATGTATGATGGCGGCCGGTGTCAAGGTATCATGTTGGAAATGGCATCGTCCGGGAATGATTCGTTTTATAGGGACCGTGGCCATTAGTGGCGAAGCCAAGGGGGAGGAGGTCGGGCCGGGCGCAACCCCCCACAATTCGTAGGGCATCTTATGGGGCATTAGCCCTCCTTCGCCCTAGTTTAACCTGTTATGCAAGTCTCTTATCCCCCTCGAGTCCCCTAGAACTTGAAGCCCTGCACTGGAAGGTCAAAGACTGACAAATGTGCGTAATTAGTCATGGTGATTCCTCATGGTGATTCCACATTTGAAGCCCCCTTCATGAACCCCAGGGACTCGCGTGCCCCTACATAATTTTCCTAGCGGCGTGGCGATTGATGGTACGCGGGGTGATAAAGGTGGGGGGGGGGGAGGATAAATGATGGTATAGGGTTTGGTGACAATTATGTCACTCAGGTTTTTGTATAAAAAATAAATGAGAAAAACATCGTAATAGGTGCGCGTGCGCTGAAAAAATAAGCCCCAAGACATCTGGCCGAGTAACGTTTTTCTTTTCAAGTCATTAAAATTCCTTCTATATCTCGTATGTTTTTCTTCATTTTCACTTATTGTACTTAGTTTACAGAGAGCCGAGGGCACTTCTGGACCCGCAATTGGTAGATGGATGATATGGTTTGCCACTCGGTAGTGGTTGCCACCAGAATTTCAAAAGTGGGAGTGGGGAAAGTGGGATTCAAGCAATTTTTGAGGGGCAAAATGTATGGTCTGCACGCATTGCTCCTCTGCAAACTGTACCTTTGTACAGGAGCAACCTAGTGCAAGTGGGGAAAGGGCCATGACTGCAGCAAATACCCCCTTGGTGGCGTCACTGGACCAGGGTTTCATTGAGCTATCAAGGTGAAATATGCTCGGCTCTACCTACCTGCAGGAAGGAGTAACGATAAGATTGATGGTCGCAAACAGCACTGCAAATTGTTTCAGACTTAAGTGTCATGACTGTTTTAGTTCATTTTAAATTGCAAAAGAGATCAATTTTATTAACTTTCCCACTTATGCTTTCGTCTCTTTTCCATTCCATTAAGTGTAGGTTAATTCTTATCGATCCACTCATTAGTGGTACTGATCCCGAAACTATAAGCGTACGCGGGCGGGAAACATGTGACATATCCCCTCCCAATTCGGGCAAAAATAGTGGATCCATTCGGGCAAATGAGACAGATAGAAAATAAATTATGCCCTTTTTTGCAACCGACACAGAGGTATTCGGACAACTTTGTCCAAAATTCTAAATTCTGGGAAAAAAATCCGTGCCCCCAGAAATATTGACCAGTACATATTCGACACCTGCTATGAAGGTCACATATGACCCTAAAAGGGAGTGAGCAAGGAGCCTGGGAGCAGGAATTAGTAACCAAAGAGTCGAGGATTTACAAATATCTTTCAGAATGGTTTACCCGTGTAAATGAATTAACATTCACCATCCACTAAGGATGCTCGCGAAGGATGATCCCAAAGATGTTTTGAAAAAAAATGTATAACGACAAATGATACTTCCAATCTGTCACATCATACTGCAAGTTGAGTAGTGAGGGCAGGATTTTTCGGTGGAGGGGGGGGGGGGCAAAAATCAGTCAGCTGGAAATCTCCAAAGGTAGCACTGGAGCTGGGCAAAGCGCTTCCCCCTAACAACGTGCGGTCCAGGGGTCGCCCTGGCGCATGGGCGGCGATCATGGGGGGACAGGGGGAATGTCCTCCTCAATATTTTTAGTGGGGGGACATAATATCAAATGTCCCCCAATATTTAGAGGTATGCAGAAAAAATAAATGTTGTCACACACATTTTCGATATAAATAATTGCGATATCAGCCTACAGTATTAATGGCAGCTGGGGAGAACTTTAGATCAGAAATATGTGATCTGTGTCCTCTAAAATGTTCCAAACTGCTTGTCTTCCAGGGGCTTTGCCCCTGGACCCTAACAGGGGACCTATGATCCAGGGGCGGAGAAATGAGGGGTTGAGGGGTTACAAGCCCCCACTTTCAAAAAACTCCCCCCATTGACTTTGTGTTTTTCACACAGTAAATTTTTTTGAAAGATCGTCAAAACCCCCCACTGTTGAGAAGAAATCTCCGCCCCTGCTATGATAAGGCCCGTAGCACAGAGAGTGTTCTGATTACATGTGATATTACGGCTTCGTATGTACATCAGGATATGACCTTAGGCAATATACTATAGATTTGTTTCTGCACAAGGAGGAGTTCAAGACAGATTGGGATTGGCTAGGAGTAACTTAGTTGGAAAAATTGGAGCTTTCTGGGACGAGGAGGGGCAGATTCTTCCCCAAAAACTCAAATTTTCAAATTTATTTAGCAAGAACCAAATATTTTCAATTTTTCTCTAACAGAATCCCAAATTTTTGGGCGCGCTTCGCGCACCCAAGCGTTTCCGTTTGGCTTTCTTTTGGCACGCGTCGCTTCTGGCAGGCCTCGGCTCCTTATAGTAGCTTGTTCCCCACGTCGGGTATACCCTTTCACCACTGCCAGCTGAGTCTGCCAGCAGGTTTTAGCATGCATGGCAAATAATTTTCCTGCAACATTTCGGCGCTCCTCACGTGCAATTCTCACGAGTTGTATAACCTATGAACACTATCAAGACAAAAATTCCCAGAGAACCATTCTAGCCAAAGCTAGGTGAAGGCTCAAAGTTACATGCGGTGCAATGAGGGGTCGCCGTGTAGCAACCGACCTAATACCTTGAATAACATGCGTAACGTGACATTTATAAACTAAAATTACTCATATCACAATTTATTAAAAATTTGCTTTTTATCTTTATGCAAAATTTCAATCAAAAATACTGTAATTATCATCTGAATTGTGAGCTGTGAAGAGCTTGGTGTGCTCTCACTGTCATTCTTAGTCCTCTGCTCAAAGCCCCATGCTATAGTGTTCTTAATTCCTCTCACTTTCGGGGAATTTTCCTTTGGATGTTAACAAAATCATACTGGATCACACCAAGCCCGCCTAATGGCAGTCCCCGGTCACCTCGCCGTTTGCAAAGTAATTAACTCTTCACATGCTTTTGTGGAGCTTAAGAATCACCATTGTGATCATAGCTTAGTTCCCTTCACTTCTGGAGACTTTCCAGTTTCCAAGTCTCTGTATTGCAAAAGCAGGGGAAAATTCCCACAAGCAGAGTGACATTTTCGCGCGCTTCGCGCGCATGTGCACACATACCACAGATAAGTTTAAGCTATCTGTGGTAGGCTAGAGATATATCCTGTGGTTCACTCAAAATGGTGGCACTTCTGACTACAAACATAATCTTCTTCGGAGCCCCCTATGAGGTGTCGGTGCCCCCTATATTTAACTTCCTGCATGGCTACGGGTCTGCCTATGATGGTACCCTGTACCCCTGCCGGAGTCGCAAACTGTTTTCACTCAAGCAAGTGTCCCCCAATAATTTTAACAGATCGCCGCCCCTACCGTGGCGGAGTCTAGGGGCAAAACCCCGGTGGGGGCAGGAGCTCTGGGGGCATGTACGGAATTGTAAGCATCAGAATGATATAGTTTTATCTTTCTTTAGTTTCTTCAAATGACATGGGCGCTTTGAACCACAAAAAAATCACAATTTTCCTTTTTTCAGTTAGTCTTACTCCGTAGAACTAACTTGGGTCGGGATGGATTGATGATAGAGAGAGCTAACTGAGGAAGAAAGTGAGGATGGATTATTTTGTGACTTTCCTGGGGCTTTGGAACAATAACTTTACTAAAATTGTCCTACAGAAGTAAGAATGGAAAAACTAGTATACTCAGAATGGGTGCGCACGAAGCAAGCCGAAAAATTGCAGCTTTGTTTTTACTTTAAAGCGATATGGGTAGTTGAAAAATAAGAAAAATATCGGCTAATTTTCGGAAGTGTTTTAGCCATAATAATTCTGTGTATTATTTATAATGATCATGAGATATGGATTGGGAATGGTGGTAGATGCGCGCGAAGCGAACCCAAACTTTGCATTAAAACCATTTCCATGACAAAATTTTCATGCAGACTCTTCACCGAGACACTTTTATAATAATTTCCTAACAAACTAGTCTGCCGCCTAGTATTTAGCTATAGAAGGAACAGACTATATGGTCACGCTCACTGACACAAATGTGATCAGCCATTGACGTTTCGAGCTGCTTTTATTTAGCAGTTGAAGAGTGAAATCCCGCACTAAGGAATCAGTTGAAATTACTTCAATATCTTTTACCTTTGTGATATGGGACAGAATTACCATCGTCCCAAAAATATTGACTACCACAGAAACGTAAAAGACAAAGAGCGCCATCACCCTTGCAGGGCAACTTTTTCTCATCTATGCGCACATAATGAATGATCTTTGGCACCGTTCGAAGTTCCTGCTAAACATAAAAACAGTAAAGGTTAAAAGAATAACATATGGTCATTTAATTACTTAATCATCCACTAAACATGACCATTAAGTTTCAAATGAAAATAAATAGCGTTACTTCGTTTGCTTAAAAAGAGATTCAAATACCTATAGCAGCCGCACATATGAAGTGGCGTTTGGACCCTGTGGCCTAATGGATAAGGCGTCAGCCTCCGGAGCTGAAGATTGTGGGTTCGAGTCCCATCAGGGTCGCAAGGTATCTTTTAGTTCTCACTATTTTAGTTTTCTCTTTATACATCTGCCCCTTTCATATTAATTTCTTTATGTATAGCTTTCCCGATGTGCGGGGGTGCGGGGGTGCGGGGGTGAGGGGGTGCGGGGGTGCGGGGGTGCGGGGGTGCGGGGGTGCGGGGGTGCGGGGGTGCGGGGGTGCGGGGGTGCGGGGGTGCGGGGGTGCGGGGGTGCGGGGGTGCGGGGGTGCGGGGGTGCGGGGGTGCGGGGGTGCGGGGGTGCGGGGGGTTGTGGGGTTGCGGGGGTGCGGGGTGGGGTGTCTCCCGATGTGCGGGGGGATCCCCGGAATTTTCAGAGTATAATATTTATCACATCGATCTGCATAAATTTCTGAGGTTTAAAAATAAAGGCTGTTTAGATGCACTTATGTAAGGCAAGAAATGTGTCATTTCTGGAAATTTGGGCAGTTGTATTCCGTCTTTCGAAGGAAGTAGACAACAGCACCCAGTCGGTCAGTGGTGGAAACTGGACATTTTATGCGTAACTTCTTGTTAAGAAAGGCCAAGTCTTAAACTGAAAAATCGACAAACAGTCAAACTTGTATCCTTGGTTACATATTCGTGGTAACTTGGGTAAACGTGTTGTGTGGCTGGTGATACGACTGGACTTGTTTACTTTGTTTCCCGTCACTCACGGGAATGGGCGTCAGCAGTAAGGGGGGGCATCCCCTCCTTTTGAAAGAGGAGGGGATATCATATCATCCCCCCTCCCACACACACGCACACACACTTTGTCCCAGAGCCCGAACAAAAATAGCAGGTACATGTTTGATTCTACAGCTTACAAATAGCTTCTTGTATAATATCAAGCTCAAAATGGTGGAATCAGCCACTTATTGGATTTAAAATGGTAGGAAAATGCGTCAGATTACACCTCGGACCTTCTGAAATCCATTTTTTTTTCGGGGTCCTTAAACTCGGGCCCCGGAACTCTTGTTTCTAGTGCTTTCAAGTGCATTGAATTAGTTTCGTCGGTTATGTCCCCTTACTTTTGAGATGCTGTTGACTCTCATGCTCAAGGGTGCCGTGCGCATATCGACAGTGGCGTAGCCAGTTTTCTGTGTGTGTGTGGGGGGGGGGGGGCTGGATCTCTAAATGAGAGGGCTGGACAACATAATTATTATATTTTTTCAATATATCTCCGATCACCAGTGGGGACTGCTGGGGGCTCGGAGGTTTCGTAGGGGGCTGAAACCTCCCAAGCGCCCCTGTAGCTACGCCACTGCATATCGACCGTACACCAGAGTAGCCTATACACAAAATCAGACTAGCACTAATGCTCAAAGTGACATTTTGGTCTTACAGTCTAACTTGAAGTTTTCGACCATGACCCATTCTGAGTGCTCATTCTTACTCCCTGTAGGATAAATTGGGTAAAATTGTTCTTCCAAAGCCCCGGGAAACCCTCAAAATAATCCATCCCCCCTCCTTCCCCGAGCCCTCTGCATCATCAGTCCCGGCCAAATGTTAGTCATACGGGGTAACACCATACTATAACTGAAAAAGTCAAATTGTGATAGTTTGGTCTGTTAAGTGCCATCGAATGTCATTTGCAGAAGCAAAAATGCATCATTGTACTCTCTTAATGTAAAAGAATGAAATTCACATAATTGTGAAATATCCACAATTTCTTCCGGGGCCTCTCCCCTGGACCCAACAGGGCCCCTAACGCGGGCCGCTAGACCCCACGCTGTTAGAGGGACCGTTTCGCCCTCCCGCGGCGTCTTCGGTGCCGTTTCGTTGTTTCCAGCTGAATTCGCCTAATCTTGCCCCCCCCCCCCCGTGGGAAAATCCCGCTTACGACTATGCTTTGGAGTTCAATTACAAACAAGCTCTGATATCTCTGTTACAGAGAGCAGATTATATAGATCGCATCAAGGCCGACAAAGAGGGTCTTACCAGGCGCGGATCCAGAAATTTTAAGGGGGGGGTGCAAGATGGCGCGAGTTCCTACGCGTGGGGTCCAGGGGCCCGCGTTAGGGCCCCTGGCGGGGTACAGGGGCGGAGCCACGGTGGGGGTCCAGGGGGCGAAGCCCCCGGAAGCTCTCGCAATATTGCATTTTAAGAGCACAGAAATCGACCTCCAGTTCTTACGTCAGTGAGATTTTATACCTTTTCATGTTTCATGGAATTTGATGTGTATGGCTCAGTATAAGTTACTATATGTACCTGCAGAAGTTCCGGAGAATATAAGTTATCTTAAAACCTACACGCCAACATTATGAGCCCTTGTAGGTAACTTGAGATGATTTTTGCCATAATGAGTGTTTGATTTTCGTTATACGGTATTCGGGTTTAGGACGTTAGATGAAACAATTGCGCGCGAAGCGCGCCGAAAATTGAATTTACATTTAATACCATTGCTATGACTAACGGTGTCAATTCCCTTTATGTATGTATATCAATTAGAAGGTGGGTTTGATACTAAGTTTTCAGTTCTCATAAGAAGAGGAGGGTGAAAAAATGAATATCAGTTGCTTTACATCCTTACAATGCTGGCTCCTCTGAAATCACGTTTATGCGCACGAATAATTTGCTTATGGTAGAACCCCACCGATGAGTAATGCGAATACTTTTGGGACCTTATTGATAGTAAAAGGAGCAATTGAAGGCTAAAAGTACGCAGATCAAGCGAAAATCAAGAAATATTGAGAAGATTTTGCAAAATCGTGAAAGATTTCAAATTATTTTTGGTAAAAAGTGATAAGAATAAATCCATCACTCAATAAAAACGCACCTCTCTCCGTAAGCGTAAACAATTGAGCGCGAAACGCGCCGAAAATTTTCGGTATAGAGCCTCCCGGGAGCTCTGCATTAATTGTACACTGAAAAGGGGGACCAACAGGACTCTCACAACCTGACATCCATATGGGAGGAGAGATGATATATCACATTCTTTTTAGGTATAGCAAGAGGGATGGTGGACGGGCAAAAGTCGTTTCAGAAAGATTTTCGTCGTTATTGAACGTCTCGGTAAAATGTTTGAAAAATAAGCAACGGCAATTACGTACTTTCAATCTTTCAAATCATGTGCTAGACTAGATTAGTCAAAGATCCCATAATGATGAGAGCCCTACAGAGAAGGAGATGTACTTTTTACAAAAATGTTTGCATTGGAATAATTTCTTGCGCCATAGCTTTGTCAATGGTATATGAAATCGGGTGTAAACCCTATCGTATGCACGCGAAGCGCGCCGAAATTTTGAGTAAAATATTAGTCCATGACAAAACCTGCATTCAGAACCTGCATCGGACACTTTCACTTTTCCACCAACCTATGCTATTCAGAACGAATCTTCTGACTGAGAATTCTTAAAAAGCACTTTTGCTCCTTTGTTCCTCCGTGAGTAGTTACCGAAAGCTATTGATAATAAGGACAACTCTGACACAAGGCTTGACGCTAGCGAAGCGTGCGAAAATTTGAAATTTGTCAAGAATTTCCAAAACTTATGATACTTTGAGAACAGTTTGAGAAAGAAAATGGTTAGAAAAATAAACCAATCATCAAAAATACATCTCACCCTACACCCTCCACAGAAATCTGTAGCTAAAACGACTTTTGGGACCATTTTAAAAATTTTCAAGAATCGATGGGGGAGGGGGACACACGTCACCCATTGCCCACTGTGCCGACGCCACTGTCTGTAGCTTAAAAGCCTTTTAAGTTCATTTTAAATCTTTTCAGACAGTTTCGAAATCGAACAGGGTATGCACGCCGCTACTTTGCCTGCAACGGCTGGTGCCACTGTGCACAATAGCATGTCACCTGACAGCTTGTTTTCTGTAGATTACAAAAAATTTCACTCTTTAACGCAAAATTGTTACTAAATTTCAGTGCAGCTAGCCGGGCCCATACTGCATATGTCATGATGTTTACTTATTTAGATCTTAAGTCAAGGATCATTACTCAGCTGTTCACCTGTTTTCGAACATTGTAGCTCTCCTTTCGTCGCCAACCACTTTGAAAGATATCTAAAGAGATAATCTAGCTATAGCTCCACCCAACCCCTACAGAAATATATACTTTGAATACGTTCTTAGACACTTTTATTCTTTTTTTGCTCTTAATTTTTCTTTCTCCTTTTCTTTTTTTTTCTTCCTTTTTTCTCCTTTCGTTTTTTTTCGTGGCGGGGGGGGGGCGGGCCCCCTGGATCCGCGCCTGGGTCTTACAGTCTCATGATTGTTTCCACAACACAAAAGTACCTCGAATTCCAACCTCAGGATTCATTCAGGATTGTTATGATGTATGCACCTAATTTTGTTTGCTTTACATGGCATTGCTCTACATATTAAATTATTGTAAATAGTGTAAATATGTTTCTGACGGATATACCATTTTCTTTCAAAAAGCAAATCTGCCCCGTTCAGAGAAGGGTGACTGCTGACCGTCGTGATATTTGATCTTACCCACGATGGAGAATCTCAAATGCACCCATTCGGTGCACCACGAGCACCAAGTGCGATATGGTAGGTGCGAGGTGCAGGGACCTGTTAGGCCCCCTAGTGGGGTCCAGGGACGCAGCTTCCGATGTATTAAATATTTAGAACACAGAAATCGGATCCAGTTGCTCTGTTAAGGAGATATTATTTCATTTCATATGTAAAATTCTAAGTTAATGGCTGAGTACAGGCTTTTTTATAACGGCACTTGGCGAGGTTCAGGGCGAATCTGAGATTATTTCAAACTTTGCACGCTAGCATGAAACACGAGATGTACATTTAGTTCTCTGAAAATGATTTTTGTCATAGAAAGTTTTTTGTTTTTGTTTTCTTTATAATGTTCATCTGGTAAAGAATGCAAAACGTGACAAGTTCGCGCGAAGCGCGCCGAGATTTTCCATCTAAGGCATCATTTGCAGCTCAGTATATGACTTTTTAATGCTTTGTAATCTTCTAGAGGACGCAAGTTTCCTTTAATTATGTTTATTTTTCCAAAACAAGTGGAATGCGGGAAGAATGCTGCTTCTTCACGAGTTAGCTTTTACCTTTCAATCACGTCTATACAGAAGAGCTTAGACATGTGACCTGTTGATTGTTGAAGGAGCAAAACGTTTAAGATGGTATTGAATAAAAAAAAATGAAAACACAAACGCGAAAAGTTAAGTATTTGTGATAGTAAACAATTGACATATGTCAGTAATTCATTCCTAACGACATTTCACCTCGCCTCCTTCGAAAATCTTTTGCCGAAACTCATGGGCGACGATCCCGGGGGGGGGGGGGAGGCCAAGGGGACATGTCCCTCCCCCAATCGCCCATTGACTTTGATTTTTCACACAGTAAATTATTGGAAAATCTGGTCATCCCCCCCCCCCCCCAATACTGAGAACAATCGCCGCTCTTGCCTAAACTTATTGAAGGAAAACCGTTAGGCGTTAGGGGTGTACTCGTTCTGAGGTAATACGTGTTTTTCGCTTGTGTAATTTAAATTTGAAAAAAAAACCAAACATTTGCTGAATAGGGACTGGGGCAAAGCAATCGGTAGGGTGGTACGTCCCCGTGTCAGCCTGTCTTCGGGACCGGCGTCTGTAATCATCCTAAAACACCTGCATGGCGACAATTTGACATCTTAATCCCCTAGATGACAAAAAACTACACTGTCTACCACATATTTCTTACTACAGTTCAATGAAACAATTCATGCCTCCCCTATTCACACCTCCGTGTACATTATTACATCCACGTCCATACATCTTTAGACTAGCACCATTATAATATTCAGCTGTTTTTGCACATTCTAGCCCATCGTCTTGTCGTTAAAGTCTTCAATGAATTTTTGATGGGATGGTTTCAAAAGGAAGCTCCACCCACCCCCTACAAAAAGGTTCACTTTTAATACGTTTTAGATAATTTTCTTCATTTTACATAGGCGTAGGGAGCTGTTCGAGACGGGGAAGGGGGGTGGGGCTAGAGGAAGCTGTTCGAGGCGGGGGAGGGGTGGGTGGGGCTGAACGTTGTTTTGGACGTCGTCCTGGAGGAGAGGTGTAAGGGGAGGGGATCTAAGGGGAGGGGGGTTCCCCCAGATTGCAACATATTGGACAAATGTTTAGGTAAATTACTGCAAAGTTTTGACATTTCTTACAGAGGAAACAAATAAGGGACTTTCGTCCTTGGACTGAGGGGGTAAAGGGTGGAAGCATAGTTCCACATTCTTACCGGGGGCTAGAGCCCTTCCGCCCCCGTTTTCTACGCCTATGTAATTTTGGCCTCTTCTCAATCTTTCTCCTCACTGTGTTTCACTTTCTTTTCTTTTCCTTTCCTTCTTTAATTTTTTATGGTGGGTGAGGGGCAGGGGGAATGGTCGGGCCCCATAGACCATCTAAATCCTCCCTGGTATGTGAGCCCCTACGGCGACTGGTCGCCGTAACATTTTACTTGCTTTACTTACTTTCTCAAGTTGGGCAGGTTCTTCAATGAAATCCCAGTTGTTCAAGTTTTCTTCGACAAATTTTTTTTTTATTTGAAACCCCAAATTTTAGGCCGTGACCCCATAAGAAAATTTAGACCGTCCCTCCTGCAACCTGTCACAGTTGTTGGGGATTCGGGTTGCTGCTCCCACATCCTAGTCGAAGAGCTTTCCCCCTCCACTTGGGAAAATTCTGGTGCCGTCCCTGAGCCTTGCTTCGGTACAAAACAGTTTAATTGTCAGAATGAAACAAGCAATTATCTTTATTATAGTGGTACTGTAAAGACAATGAAAAATTTTGGGGTCCATAACGGGGTATTTTTCCCCGACCAGTGAGCAAGACCCTCTAGACTGAGTCTGTTGCCCCTTGTGCCCCTCTGGTGTAACCCCTGGCCCCAAACCTCCGCCCAATACACGGTACACCTATGCACCCATAACAGATATCATTGTTATGTTTTCATTTTTGATCCAGCAGCATACGTGAACCAACAACTCCTGTGGTATGGTCTCCACAAGTGAGCTCCCTGGTTGTCTTGGCCGTAATTTCAGGCTTGAAATTAACCCTCACCTTTCAAACATGATTCTCTCAGCTTGTGGAGGAGACTTGCAAATCATCACGTGCTGTCCACTGCCCCAGGTGTATGTACTGGTTGTAAGAAGGGGAGAGTACCTCTTTGCGAAAATCTTGGAAATTACTTAAGAGTTCCGTTTTTGAAAAATTGTGACGTACAGTACCTGTATGCAGCCTACAATCGACGGGGTGGCCCCAGGACTTACCCTACAGGAAGGCCAAGCTCCCCCGACGGGGGTAGGGCACGGCTCCTACCCTCCATGAACCTAGCGCCACCCCTGACCTTATAACTTTTTTTGCAAAAAGCCGGGTACCAAGTTCTCCTGTGGATATAGATATTCTCTATCGGAAAATGTGGTAATACATGCAAATTTGTACGTGTGTGTCAGTTTTGTAACAAATGGTCGATACGGTATATTTGCTCCCAGACTGTAGGAGACCGCGTGTTTGGTCTAGCGGTAGAGCATCCGCCTCTCACGCGGAAGGCCCGGGTTCGATTCCCAGGTCGAGTCATACCAAAGACTAAAAATGGAACCTACTGCCGTTGTGCGTGATGCTCCGCATAAGCAATGGAGTAGGGAAAACAAGCCAGTGAGCCACAACTGGAAAAAGGGCCGTGGCCGGCTCGACTTGAACCAATAGGTTGGAAACTGGGCCGTAAAACTCCATCTAAGTAACAGACTGTAGGACTCGAGATTTCTGCCCTATTCAAAACAAAACTGGCTCGAATTAAAAACAGCTATGTGTAATTGGCTTGTTTACACAGTTGCTGGACTACTCTATAATTTGTGTACATCTTTTCATCTTTTCTGAGTCGGCAATATTTTCCAGAGTTGTTGAATCGAGTCCCTGACTTGGACTCGATTCAGACTCGAGTCGCACTTTTTCTTGACTTGCGACTTGATTTGACTTGAAGATAAATGACTTACGACTTGACTTGACTTAAGGACAATTGACTTGCGACTAGACTTGACTTGAACATATTTTACTTAGCGACATTAAATGATAAAGTTGTCGCTGAGTGTAGCATGAATTTCTTCACCACAGAATTAACAACAGAGTGCAAACTTTTTCTCTATGTATTCGAGACTGCGTTGTGCCGCAAGTGAGAGATACTCTGAAAAGACACTCAGGGGTAAAAAAGTACATCTGTAATGTAGCACTGATAACTGAATCAATCATTCAAGTCCATGTGGTATACCTTACAATCTACACCCCTTATTACAAGCACGCGTCGCACTTAAATCAGTACTTTCCAGTCTTTTTCGGCTTATTTGCCCTTTGCACAGAATGGAATTGAGAAAACGTTCCCTACCCTCATGTCTACAAATATAAATAAAAAATAAAAACACCCTATGTCTACAAAATATGAGTGATAAGAAAATGTGAAAATAAAGTGTATTAAATACTGTCTTTGTATGTGTGGATCAATTAGGGCATACAAATTGATAGTGGCTCAATATGTGATGGTAAAGTCAAAACTTGCAATCGTCGAAGACGTGATGACCTAATGGAGTGTGAGCGTCCTCCTTAAGAAAAAACAATGAAACACTGTAAAACGCAACTTCTTGGCATCTGACAATCAAGATTAGGTCGCAAACGGCAAACGTTCTTTTATGAAACTTAAAATTTTATATAGGCATTGCGACTTTTGCAATTCCGGAATAGGGTTGCCAGTACTGATTATTCATCATTCAAATGGCCAAGAAAAGGGGTCAGGGGTCCTTTGAAGGAACACATTAATATTTACATTGTTCGATGCAGTTTGCTGGCCTCTGGCGATTGAAATAATTTACAAATATTTCAGTACACCTTAAGGAGGGGTAATACTTGTTAACCTCATTTTATCTCCACTTTGTGAACGCTTATTCGAGAGCACGGTAGTAAATGTTTAGCATCTTCTAAAGCTCTAGCGTATATAAAGAATATTAGTTTCCAAGAGGCCCCTGCTGCCCTTAGCATTTTCTCCTCCTCATGAATATCCGCCTCCCCCATCGTGAAAGAATTTCCATATTTGTGTGCGAACGTACGGTCTATCATAATCATACCGAGGTAACGCCTTGCGCGATGAGAGAGAATCACGGCATCCTCAACTCTGCTTTTCAGAAATTTTCTGAAATCTTTTTATAGCATAATTCAATAAACAATTTTCATGAATCTTTTCGGAAAATAGCAGGCATATTTCGATTATTTTACTATATTAAGCACACATTCAGTTTAATGGGTACCTTTACACAGGTTCACAGAAAACTTATAACCACTTAGGAAAAAGTTTGACACATTATGCTGTTATCAGTGTTCTGTGGGGTACCCATATAACTCAAAATATTGAGTGGTGTTGTGTTTGTGGGGAATATCCTTCTTACTTTTAAACCGATTCCATTTCCGTAAGAACTTAGTTTGGAAATATTGCGTTTAAAATGCGACAACATGGCATACAAAGGAAATACCTTTAACCATTATTAAACTGTGCAGTATCCGCCACCAATCTAGCAGTAGCTTTATCTCCTAAAATATTATGCATTACAGAGTTATGGATGTTGCATTATTTGAAATTTTGAAAGTTTGGGTGGAAATATTTTTGTGCAGTAACTGAATTTCTTCGTGTGAGAGCCTTATTCTTGAAAACAAAGCTACCGTACTGCCTTTTTTGAATTGTCTATCATTCTCTATCTATGAATATTGGCTTAAACAGACTTGTATTCAAGCCACGACTCGAGTCACAACCCTCCAATACTACCTGACTTCACAAATTTTGGGCAATTTTCTCCTATTAAAATAACACAGAGACTCGAGTCAATGGCTTGAGTCGGGTTCCTTAAATTGCTCCAGTTGACTTGACTTGCCGAGAAAAGAGTGACTTGAATACATCTCTGCTTAAGAATATGAAAATTATATGTAAAACAAACCCAATATTTCCCATTCACATATTGTTACCTACTAAGAGTGAGTGCTTATAGCTTATATGTGATCCATTGATTGCTCTTGTTCTGAGAATTTGTTGCTTGGATGTTTCTTAGTATGGACACAGCATAACTTTTCGTATATCTCCCAGAAATGTCAACTTGTGACTTCTTTGGATTAAAGTTTTTCAAGATCTACCACCTGGTTTCCAAGTTGGATTGAAGTCTTTTTTCGCTTACTAAATTTTTCATTTTGAAAATTATGACTTCTGACTTGATTTGATTTGAGCGAAAATGACTTGTTACTTGAATTGAAGCTAAATGACTTGAGACTTGACTTGACATAAAGGTAGATGACTTGGGACTTGACTTGAGAAAAAGTGACTTCGCTACAACTCTGATATTTTCTCCCCCGACGTGCATTGATTGGCGGCCGAGACGCCAAAGGAAGGCCCAACGTGCCAAAAAGACTCACTCGGGCTTATGAAAACTGGTGGAAGACTCCCGGCTTTTTCCATATAGTCCATTTCCGGACAAGAGAGGCGCGTTGGTAAATCTCGGGGAGGGGGGTACTTTACTAAAAAGTGGAGAAAACCATGATTTTGCGTCAAAATTTAGTACAAAAGGTCTTAATTATCGAAGTAATCGAAATTTAGTATCGCCTTTTACTTTTGCATTGTAAAAGTGCGAGTTCGGCGGGCATCGCGAGCATCTATCGTATTCGATAATTGCTACTGCCTGTGTGACAGCTTGAGTGGAATTATTAATAAAACCTCATACAAATTCTTTGATAATCTATCTTAGCTACCATAAACACCTGCCGTAGCCTATTATGAAATAAAAATCGACCAGCTGTAAGTCCGAATTAGGCAATTATGACAAAAAAAAAAATCAAATTGATGTCTTTGTGGTCGATTTGTCGATAATTGCATGAAAGCTTTGTTAAAGTTTCTCTTTAAAATTTGTAACAAAATATGTTTAAATTGTTCCTTAAATATGAGCAATATAATCATTTTTATTGTCATTTCTAAAATCCTTGTGCAACTGTAATTGCTTTTAGCGAGACATAAACAAGAAAAGTAAAACTGATGAGATCAAATTTATTTTTGATCTGTTAAAGAGATAAATCACCCAGATGTGTTCTTGATATGTTAAAAAGATAGATCACCTATACATCCATGGAGACATTTACATTCTATTCGTTCATTGGATGTCAATATACTAGCAGCTCAGGCTGAAGTTTCGTACAAAAGTTAGTACTACAAGCAAACAGATACCATTTGTGATCGGACAACCCCCACCCTACAATTCCTATAAGGACTATTCCCACCGTTGACAATTTCCCCTTAACTCCCACCCATGAAAATACCCCTTGCCCATCTACCCCCACCAAATAATTTTGAATTATCCAGGGTAGGAATTGTTCAGGTGGAAATTGCCCCGGGAGAGTCATTCATGGGGAAATTGACAGGATGAAGAGTTTTCTTTCAACTGGCACCATGTGATCATGACTGGTCTGATAGGGGTATAGGCGTGGATCATGGAGGGACGTGTCCCCCCTACTTTTTTGTAAGGGGGACATCTCCTATAAGCACCCCCACCTTTTTCAATAATGTAACACAGATAACGTAGTGACACTACATTTTAAAAGCTAAATTGTGCCCAAATATGGCACCATTTGTCATATAGACACCTTCCAATTTCCATTTTTTCAAAAGGGAGGGGGACACCCTCCCCCTGGACGGCGATTTGCAAATGGTGAAGTCCCCCCCCCCCATCTTTGGAGATGGACCCACACCCTTGGATAGGGGTTTGTGATAGGAAGGGAAGAGGTGGGTGCAACATGAACAGTGAGGGGCTAACTGGCAAGCTGCATTGAGGAAAGGTGGAATAGGCAGAGTTTGAACAGTGAGGGGCTAACTGGCAGGCTGCATTGAGGAAAGGTGAGGCAGAGTATGAACAGTGAGGGGCTAACTGGCAGGCTGCATTGAGGAAAGGTGAGGCAGAGTATGAACAGTGAGGGGCTAACTGGCAAGCTGCATGGAGGAAAGGTGGAATAGGCAGAGTCTGAATGGGTAACTGGCAAGCTGCATTGAGGAAAGGTGGAAAAGGCAGAGTATGAACAGTGAGGGGCTAACTGGCAGGCTGCATTGAGGAAAGGTGAGGCAGAGTATGAACAGTGAGGGGCTAACTGGCAAGCTGCATGGAGGAAAGGTGGAATAGGCAGAGTCTGAATGGGTAACTGGCAAGCTGCATTGAGGAAAGGTGGAAAAGGCAGAGTATGAACAGTGAGGGGCTAACTGGCAACTGCATGGAGGAAAGGTGGAATAGGCAGAGTTTTGCTGTCTGGGGTAGTCCTTGAAATTCTTGTCCTCATATCTAAGCCCATAGGCAGAAAATGAGAAATGGTACTGAAGGGGGTGAAATAACTTCCAGGAGGAAAATTACTTTTAGGGGTGTGAGATAGACTCACATGTATTGAGGCAACAGTATTTTTTAATTTTCTAGGGGAAACATTTTTCTGGGGCTGCCAACCCCCTGCCCTCTTAAATTTTGTCCTGCCTAATACAGGGGAAAACTTGTGTAAAAAATGCCGATTTGCTCTATTATTCATTGCAGTAGATCAAAGTGCTCCCCTACCATTTAGTTACTCAAGTTATGGTGGGGGAGGAGATTTGTGTGGAAAGTTGGGGGAATGTAGTTCATTGATCCTTCCTATCCCACTTCTGCTGACAGGTGGCAGGACAGAAATATTCATGAATGATGTTTGCCCTTGTGTGAGGATTATGGCAGCTTATTCACTTCGAATATTGTTAGGGGAAGAACAGTCCAACCTGAAAATTGGTGGTAGAAATCAAATTTACCAAAAAATGGAAGATTTGCCCAAATTACCCCACACTGAGAGAAAACATCATTACCTGATTGCTACCAAAAATGTTAAAAAGGCTAACATAATCACAAATTTCAAGGAAAATGACACTAAAACACCAGACTCTGCATAAGCTGAACAGTCACATTCTCAATGTTGTATTGTACTTTCAAACACTTTGCACAGAGAAAAACTTAAAAAGATCATGAAATTGACACTGCAGAATGCTTCAAACAACCTACATGTGGAAAACAGATCATAAACATATATGTGACCATTTTGACTGGGGGGGGGGGGCACAAGGTTATTTTGCTTGAATCTCTAAGCCTTTTTAGAAAAAAATTTGTTGTTGGAATTTCTACAGATTCTACCCAATTTTGGGGTTGTCCAAAAGTTTTCTTGGGGACAGAGTGCCCACCTTCCCCCTTTTCATACACCTATGGAAAAGACTGTAACTGTCTGCAAGAGAGATGTATGAACAGTGTCTGCCGGGTCTGCCCAAGTGAATTTTTTTAGTGAGATCAATCTTTACAATAGAACTTGTGCATATGACGTCACAGAACAGAAATTGCACCCTTGGCGGAGGTAAGCATGTAGCATTACAACTGACAACAACACAAATACAGGCAGGAAATTTTTTTTTGATATGAGTCCACATGCACGTGTGAAGGCTATGTTATACATACAGTATGTGTACCACAGTTATGTATGCTATCTCGCTAGCTTCATTGTTTGCCCTCTAACATGCCGTTGTCGTGATGTCAATGAATAGGGTCTATACATCAAAGAAAAACTGAAAATTTCAAGAATACTACAAACCATTAACAGCACAATTTGATGCTGTCAACCTTGCCATCCACCTTACGGGAATCCTTACCGTTCCTAGGCCAATAACATGTATCAGAGTAGCAATATCTGTTCTGATGCCTTGAAATGCCCCTTAAAATAAGAAAAATAGAAAAAAAAAACATCTAAAACTATAATTAATCAACAATGACAAGGCTTGATCGAGGTAGTTGAACCTGGAACTGGGTGTAAAACTGCCTCCCAGTGGTTCATTGACTTTATTTTAAGTGGCAACCCTTAAATCATGACAACCCCCCTCCCCCCCCCCCCCACCACATGTGGTGATGCCATGGTTTGCCCAACATGGGTCCCACCACAACCCAAAGTCCTCAAAACAGGATAAGGTTCCTGTAAGGGAGGCTAAGACCAAATATTCAGAGGCCTTATTTGGGGTCTGATTGAAAAAAATTGAAGTTTGAAGAAATCTGAAACTTTGGGGTTTTAATTGAAGGACATGTGAAACTTTTGGGGTTTCCATTGAAGTAACTTAAAATTTTTTGAATATTTGTTGAAGAATATGCTCTCCTTAAGAGCAAAACAACTTAACAGTCAGGGTGACTGGATGCTGTCAAGGATTACAAACTTTATCATTCTGTTTCTGATGACATTGTACAATTTCCCTGATGGGGGAATCAGCCTTCCCCAAAGTGGGGAGAGAGACATCCCCCTTGCCCCCACCTCACATCACCCCTGCCCTCTTCCAGACAGTTGAAATATTACCAAACATTGACTTTAGTAACATAAATGCTCCTACAAAACTCAGATTTCACTTCACATATCCTTTGCATTCCTGGACATAGTCATCCTCTCCTCCATGCATCACTGCATCTATCACAAAACTATCTGCTGTAACCATGCTTTACCAATTATACAATCTTTTTCATTTAAAGATGACAACAGCATTATCTCTCTCTCAGTACATGAGATAATAACTATTCTCCTGATAACAGTCTTCTGATGTAATGTAAAATTCACAACCATCACAGCTGAAATAATTGACCCTAACATGCATGGACAAACAAGAGCCTTCTATCTTTGTTGAAAGCTTCACGCCACACAGAAGATTGCACACCCATTACAGTAAACACAAATCTACAAAATACGTTAATAAATCTTGCATCTAAGGCACACAGTGACATCAAACAGTATTTTCAGATCACATGTTGCTCACATGCCAAGCAGCCACTTACATGAGGGTCTAAAAATGCGAAAGCAGCAAAAGCTTACGTCATCTAAAGTACTTTCACTTGTGTGTTTTTTCATTCTGGTTCTTGTTGTGAAAAGCTTAAACAGGCAAACTCATTAACTTCCCACACATTGATAGGAGGATATGTTACACCTCCAGGAATTAAACACCAGAGGGTTAGTAAAGGGGGTGGAGAAAAGTGGGATTTCCCCCTGGAAGCAAGGGTATATGGCATCCAAATTGTTACTTAGATTTTGTGTACTGTATTGTTGCTTTCAATTGGCGATACAAGGAGGTGGAATCAAAAGTTAAGGTTTCCTCCTAAATGACAACAATGCTCACTATACCACAGATATGCACTTAAATTACTACACAAACAGTATCTCAATTCACCTCATGATGTTTTGATGAATATTTTTGTTTTTGTTTAAATTTTAGTGACACCACTAAAGATCTAGACTGATATGTCTTTGTCCCTATTAGCATCACATTCATCAACAGGGGTCAAAGAAGGGTCAGTTCTTACTCCTTTCTGTCTAAACAAGGATCCATACCTTTTGCTCTTTTTTTCTTCTTTCTCTGCATACAACATTCTATATTTAAGCAAAAACTATTCCACATAATACTTGTCGTCAATCATAGTATATAATACCCACACATTTTCTCTGACAAGCTGAAAGATTTGATGATCTACGACCTAAATAAAATCTAGTAACTGCATCATATCCATTGAAAGAAGTCCTTGGATTATTGTTTTACTAATCTACTTCTCTTTCAGACAAGTGAAAGAAATGTTTAAGCTCTCCCTCTTTCTGGTTGTGCACTGCCTGAAGCCAAACTCAATATTAACACAACTGTTTTTACTCATAAAGACGATCATTAAAGGCTCTCTAATCTCACCCACACAGTAAAATTCTCCCAGCTAAGTTACTATTAGCCCCTCCTTCAATTTAAACAATATAACAACATCTGTCCAGAACACCTTCAAGACAGAATCACAGTACCAAGCCTGCACTGGCTTTAATTTGCTCCAGCCCATATATAATGCCACAGAGTGACTGCATGTGAGCAACAACTGGGAACACAACTGATCGTACAAGTAATGGCTGACCAACCAGAGTGAAGATATATTGTTTGAATGAATGTCAATCAAAGTGCAGTCATCAACTATATTTAGAACTCTTTTGCTATTTCTAAATGTATTTGGGCAGGGAGTTGCCAGCAACTTCCTGGTTTGGGGGATGCCATACCCCTTTAAATGAAAATATAGAAGGACACAGAAGTGAGCTATTCATTGTCCAACTTAGATCACCCATGGACAAATTCTTTCAAGAAAGCTTCAAAATCCTCAAAAGAAAATATATCAGCATTTTCACAAGCCACGAAGCTTGAAATGTGACCTTCCAAATATGAAAACTTAATGCTTAATTTAAATAATTCTCTTTACATTTCCTGTATCAAAGATTTGACAATCAATATCTCCAGTATCTCAAAGGCAATTTTAATATTTTATTTTCAATCATTTAATTGTTAAATAATTTTTCTGTGAACATATTTGACTTTTCAGTTCTGCATCAGGTACTATTTAACCACAGATCCTTGTCAGCAGTCTGCAGGCAAAACTTCATTCAATTTATCTTTATAACCTATAATGTATATTATTATAATTACAATTATTATGAGGGAGGGGGCATTTTGATAACTTATGTACTCTAGTGGGTATTATATTTAAAAAAATATCCATCAAGGCAGTGGGCTGACCAGAAACTACAAAAGAAAAAGTTATTAAACATGGGAAAGAACACAAAAGAAGCCTGAAGACGAAATTGTCTTTTTAGAGGTACCTTGTTTTACCAGGATGCAGGGTCAGTAAGCAATATATGTATTTAATTGGAAAGGTTTTCCATAATAAATATTTTAGTTATACCCTTGAACAAAGTGCCGAGAACAGACATGGACCTACTCAAGACATCTGGACAGAAAAAGCAGTAAAGTCCGAGTCCTCTTTATGCTTACTTTCAATAAACTGCAACTAAACCTGTATGTTTCATAATAGGCAGAGAAACTGCTAGCAGCTCTCTCACCCCTTCTTAAATAAATGCAAATACTCAGCCTATAATTCTGGAACTCAAAAAACATGTCAAAAGTATAAATATTTTTGTATAAGTTTTGACATGACCCTAGTAATTCTGAACCCATACCATGCAACTATAATTTGTCATAGAATTATGGTGCATGATGGGTAGAATTCACAGCAGCCTTGCAAAAGCTGTTTTATTTAGCTTTGTTTTTACTTTTTCCAAACTTTACATCTAGTAGTAACCCTGTAAACACCAGCACCACCCCAACCCACTGCCGTTCTGTCAAGGGATTGGCAAAGATGATCACAGAACCCAGGATGGTGAAGAATTTTCTGGTAGTTGTCATGATGGAGCAGGTCAGAGGCCCAAATGTTGCTACTGTTGTAAAAATGAAATTCTGGGAAGGGAAAAGGATGGAAAATATATTAACTGAAAGCACCGGTGATCAATGGTACTTACTAAAAGTAAGACCCACATCTCATTACATGGAAACTTACAACTGTCTCTCTCTCTCTACTCACAGATGTACAAGGCTGGGGGGCAGCACCCCCTTACTGACATAATATAACCTCTTTAGAGCAAAATTGTGACACTTTTTATAGCTGGATAAATTAACAACCTCAGTAGAATTTTAGGAAATAAGAGTTCATTCCATTCCCCAATGGAAAATTTTCCCAAACATCTATGTATGGAGTTTTACAGAAATTTGAATCAAACATTGTTAAATTTGGGGTAGCATTCAAAAGAAGCTGTGCAACAGTATAGGAGTAGATTGCTAGCCACTAAATTTAATCTACTAAATATCTTGTTAATGACCACACTACTCAAAATTTCATTATTCATGTTGCTTCATGTCACTGTCTGCATAAGAATATGGAATCCCTGGGGTAAGTACAACTTTATTACTCCATAAAAGGGAAATTCAAGTCCTTCAGGTATTCAGGTATTTCCTCTTCAAAACCTTTGGCAGGAGATTTTGCAGATGAGGGAGTGTATATCAAGAATTCTTTCATTTTCTTCTACAACAATGATGAGGCCAGCTTAAAGGGATCAAACATTTGTTACAGAGAAATGGTTAGTTTGCATTCATCCTAATGCAAATACTGCCCTCATATCTACTGGACAACAACGGTATTAGCACTGCATTACTCATACTCACTACAAATGTAAGATAAATTTGTTCTACCACTTAATGGGGAAGAAGCACCTTGTAAAAGCTTTTTGTTAAGACCCACCCACTCAATAACATAAATATGCCCCAAATCCTCTGTTTCTTAAATTTGATGAATGTTTCATCAGAAGCAACTCTGTGTTGCTGTGGTTTACACCTCTACTGGCAATGATATAGATGGAAAGGCTGTAAGCTATACACAGGACTATGGTATGGCTGCAGACCAATAAGTAAAGCACTATGTGTCGATCTGGTGTGGACTGTTCAGCCAACAGCTGTGCTACTTATGGCCCCTAGTGCTACTTGCAATTTATTCAAGGATGCTCATGTCAAATGACAATGTTCTAAGCCAGCAAAATAATTCAATTGTTGTCATAAATTTTAATAGGAGGAATGTGACATTTTCTGATAAACTGAAATGAAATCCCATCCATCTTACCTGTCCTAAGGCACTTGTGCATCCAAACATCAGAAGGTCCCAAATCAAGTAAGGATACCTTAAAACAAACTCAACAAAACTAAAAATTTCCCCTGTTATCAAAGATACTGTGAAGAAAAAGAAGAGGAGCAATAGAAATATTTATACTGTTATGACTTCTTATTGTGATTTTCTTGCTTTATCTTGACCAACAATAACAGTGATAAACATAACAACAACAAAGTAAAATTGTAACACTTACAGGGATTTTCATCTATGTCCGTTCCATAATAGCGCAAAAAAACCCATAATATATTACAATTCATGAAAGTTTACTAAAGATGGGCTAAAGTAGACTGTATGAAATCTCAATACCAGTGTTGCAATGAAATCTTTTACCAATTCTGGAACAAGAGTTTTCATTCCAGCCAGACTGGAATGAGTCAAAGCCCAAAGCATAAATTCTGTCATTTTAACATATCATTTGCTTTTGGATTGGGATACATGCCACTTGCGTACTCCCTGGTCTCTCCATCATATAAGGCTGCCTCCTCATAAACTTATTTTGAATTAAAAGTTCCATTGTCGCATTGCAAATGATTGACAACAGACACCCTTAATGTTCACCTAAACACAACCATACCTTTACATTGTTTACATGAGGCACTGTTAATGACCATGCATTCCCCCACACACCCCACATCAGAACTCTTTTCATGCATTATTGTTGCCTACCCCATCACCCTCCCCTGATCCCCTCTCAGCTTGCACCATGAGATAAGTTGGGGAACATCCATGCCTTAAAAAGAGTATAATGGACACCTCATTTAAGAATTTCATTTGTGATCTAAGAAGTAATGGTTCAATTCCCACCTAGTTCATTAAGTTGTTTCCTTGGACAAGATGTTTTACCTTCACTGCTCTCTCCATCCAGGGGTTAAATTTGGACCAATCAGATATCTCATAATTTGGGCACAGTGTAACTCATGCCACCCCAGGAAGGGGTACCTATGGCTCCAGACATGTTACTGTTTGAATAGGGGTAACATGAACTTTGAAATGGACTGTCTGAATGTCAGCAACTTCTAAATGCAAACGTTGTCATAATTCAATCAATATTACAAGCAGGTGTAAAAGCTTACCTGCACTGAGGTATAATATAGACCAAAAATTGGTGCTAAACATCATTTGATGGGGATTTGGTTTAGAGCTACTCCTCATTCTCTCCTGGAATACACCTGTCAGACCATCAAGGAGGAGAGAAAGACACTGCAAGAGAAAAGAGACTAGATGAATGATCACAAAACAAACTGAGACAAAGTACCTGCTGGTAAAGAGAACGTTCACAGAGGTCAGGACAAAAATCAAGTGCTTTTCGATTATAATAAGTATGAAAAGCATCTCTGATTCATATCATGGGATAAATTGTGTATATAACAATAGACATATGTCCTCTGGTGATCTCAAATAACCTTTGACCTCTACCAAAAGCAACAGGTTTTTTGCACTATGTTCCATCTAATACTTAGCATGAAAAGTATCAATAATTAATAGATATGACATGTTTACCAAGTTTTCAGTGTTTGACCTCTTGTGACCTGACATGACTTGTAACCTCCACATAAAACACGACAGTTTTGTACTCAACATAACACATCCTCATGCCACATAAGTAAAGTGTTTATGAGAGTCCTTGAAACATCATGTGTACAGTACAAAGCTGCATATCACATAAACAAACAAACACACACACATACATTATCATGACTGTCCTGTCTCTTGTTGTCTCCAAAAGCTCTGAAAATCTCCATTCTGTTCTGGTCGTCACACAATAATTATATCTTTCTTTGTAAAAGAACATTTTCTTAGTCATATTTGTAAAGAAATTCTGATGATCGTCAGATTTATCTGCCAAATTTTTTTCTCAGTCAAATACTTCTTGGAAGTTGATCAGTAAATCCCATAATGCAGTTCACCTTCAAAGTTAAGGGCAAAATCTGCATTTAAACCATTTGCACAAATATTATGTACGAAAAAGAAATTTTAAGAAATAGCCATATGTAATAAACTCTGAGGACTGAAGTATGATGGGTATTTTGCCATTAGATTTAATAGTTATGTAAAAGATCAATGAACAGGCAGCTCAACTGTCATACTGAGGGCTAAAGAATGTGATTCATCACTTAGCTAACCAATGGAAAATATCTGTTGTTTGGAACAAATTTCATCTTTCATAAAGCTAACTATAGGTAATGGGCAATTTCATGACATGGGTGTATTCACACGCTGCACTCTTCAAACACTTGTGTTGTTGTTGTCCCCCACCCCCTCACACCCCCTAGCCTTGACTGAGTATTGAGAACCCATCTTGCTCAAACTTCTGCTTTGACTTGAAATGAGGCACTCAACTTACCACAAGCATTTCTCCAACCCCTATAATGTGGTCATCCCCTTCCTTGGCTTTACTTTTTTCCTTATTGTACATAAATGTTGCCACTCCGACCACTATCAGTAGCACACAAAGATACTTCAGAAGTGGGTACTGTTTTCGTGCCAACAAAACGCCAAGTATCATCACTAGAATAAAGAACAAAATACATCAAGAATGTGACCAGTCACAACTGACACCACTGTGTGGATACATCACGTCAATTACAACTACAGTATTGTAGCAATTCTAGTTAAGACACTGACTCCCATCACTGTGTTCTCTTCATGGGTTTAAATATCTCCACAAAGAAGCACAAGCCAGGTATTCTGTCAGGTAGTGACACTTGTTGAACTACTGTTAGGCATCAAAGGCACAAGTGGGTTAAGTACAATTAAACGACCTTTTTCGTGCAGCCTGCCACAAAATTCTGAAACCCCCATTTGTGAGGCCTTCTTGGCTCAAATGGCCAAATACAAAATAAAATAAAATCCCCTTTAAGGCAACTTTTTCAAACTGTAAGCATTCTTTATACACATGAAAGATCTCATATTTCCAACAAAATTATTATTACTCAAAACAAAAACAATATTACATTAGATTAGCAAACAATTGATGCAATGCAGGTCTGCTGCCCTCTACCCTGACCAAAACAATTTTTAACACTTGTGGCCATTTTGGTGCTCATTCCTAAACATTTTAAAATGTTCTCCTCTAACCAAAGATAAGCAAGATACTATTCTCTGAATACTTGAAAAACCAATATATTGCTTTTTCAAGTTTTTCTTTTCCAGGCAGAAAATTTGAACAGAATCTAAAGATGTTAGGTGCAATTAAAGAGAAATATGGTGCTTCAAGCCCTCTGCCATTTAGCATACAGAACACTGGTCAGCAAAATGCTGCAGTTTTTATTTTAATACTGTGGTAAGGAAGCTTCCAACCCAACTTCTTGTTTAACACATTCAAGTGCCTTCTCCTGATATTATAAAGCTAAGGGAAATACTTTCCACTGGCACAGATGTGTGTGAGTGTGTGCATTCAACTTTAAATTGGACACAACAAATATTATGTTCTTCAAGGTTTAGCTAAAGTGAATGTTTATGGAGATAATCCTCCAGGGAGAGATAAAATTGAGGGGTACACAGACAAAGTTTGACCAGTTTCAATGAAGGAAAATTTTCCGCAAGCGCAAATTTTCCTGTAATCCCCTCAGACTTCTTCGTGCAGGGTGTTGTTATAATGACAATACGATTGATCAACCTTTAGGGAGGTTTGAATCAACTAAAAACATTCAACTACAGATACAAATACATGTGTGTAAAATGGCAGGTGGCGGTCTGGTAACTACTACTGTAACACAGCCGTAAACAATCACTACTGTACGTATGGAAGGCCGGAAATGCCGTAACTATAAGTAACTACAGTAATAAACCAAACATCAATATCATCACAGTGCAAAACTGCAAATGTTGCTGGCAGAAAAGTGGAATGGGATAAATACTTATACAATTAACCTGAGATACTAGAATTAACCAGAAAGCCAAAAGGCTTCAGTGATTCCTTGGCGAAAGGAAAGTAAAGGTAGTACTTTGCATCTTGAGCTATTGCATTAACTAGCAATTTCCAAGGTTTATGCTTGATTTACCTATGGCAACCTCATGCAACTTTTGACCTCTGTCAAAAAGAATGGGTTCATCTTCTGACTAAAACACATCCAAAAGCCAATTATGAAAAGTATACACATTTCCTATGTTGGGATATTGTGTCTAAAAAGTATTCAGTTTTGACCTCTGGTGAACTCACATGACCTCCAACCTCCACCAAATACTACAATACTCTTCCTCCAAATATGATAAACTTATATACCATGTATCAAAGCACCCACCATTCGTTACGTGAGATACCCTGTTTTACAAAGGTTTCAGTTTTTGTCCTCTCATAACCTTACATGACCTTTGACCTCTACAAAATGAAATAGGGTCATCTTCTGACTATAATGCATCCACACATCCTGTATGAAGAGTATCCATGCTTCCTACCTTGAGATATCCAGTTCACAGGGTTTTTGATTTTTGACCTGTGGTAACCTGACATGACCTCTAATTTCCACCAAAAACAATAGAGTTCTTTTTCTTAATATGATAAGTTCTACATACGAAAAGTGTTGATCATTCCTAGCTTGAGATATCGTGTTTACAGGCAATTTGCAAGGTTTTGAAGTTTTACCTTCCCTGATCTCAGATAACCTTTCTCCTCTACCAAAAACAGTAGGGTTCACCTTCTGACTATAAAGCATCCATATGCCAAATATGGAAAGCATCCATGCTTTCTACCTTTGGATATCAGGTTTACAAGGTTTTTGCTTTTTAACCTCTGGTGACCTGACATGACCCTTGACCTCCACCAAAGACAATAAGGTTCTTCCTCTCAATATCATCAATCCATATACCAAGTATGAAAAGTATCCATCATTCATACCTTGAGATATTGTGTTTACAAGTAATACTTAAAGTTTTTTGAAGTTTTACCTTCCCCGACCTAAGATAATCTTTGACCACTACCAATAGTGATAGGGTTCATCTTCTGACTATATAAAAGCATGCACATGCCAACTACGGAAAGTATCCATGCTTTCTACCTCGAAAATATCGTATTTACAAGGTGTTTGACCTCTGGTGACTTGCCATGACCTCTGACCTCAGCCAAAAATGATACAGTTCTTCTTCCTCTTAATATGATTAATCCGTATACCACATATGAAAAGTATCCATTATTCCTACCTTGAGATATTGTGTTTACAAGCAATTCTCAAGGTTTTTGAACTTTTACCATCCATGACCTTTGACCTCTGCCAAAAACAACAGGTTCATCTTCTGACTATAATGCATCCACATGCCAAGTATGGAAAGTATTCATGCTTTCTACCTTGAAATACTGTGTTTACAAGGTTTTTGTTTTTGACCTCTGTTGGCCTGACATGACCTCTGACTGCCACCACAAACAATAGGGTTCTTCATCTCATTATGATAAATCCATATACCAAGTATGGAAAGTATCCATCATTCCTATCTTGAGATATCATGTTTACAAGCCAAGCATCACAAACACACAGACACCTGCACACATACACACATGCCATCATGGCTGCATGATTCCTTTTACTTTTGGCAAGGAATAAAGACTGATCACAACCTTACTTAAATCGGTATGGCAGGGATAAACAGAGTCAGTAAAATCTGCTCAAGTCTACAACTTCATGGCGAATAATACTAAAAGTATGAACAAGACACTTCATATTGTCTACACCTGCCCTACACTAAATATATTGGGTAAAAAGATGAAATGATTTCACATATATCAAACATTTCAACACTTCAGTTTGTACAAATGTTTATTCTCCTAAAAATGACACTTTCTTGTCACAAATGATACACTCCTATAAAACCATAAGATATCAGACAAATAACAGATGGTTTTAAAGTGAAATACAGTCATTACAAACTGAATTAGTATAATCTGATATACTAATTCATGTATGGCTATTTTCATCATGATTTTCCTATTACTAATGAGTTGCTAAATCCACAAACTCCTTTGTTTTCCACTACAATATTTACACTCTGAAACACTGTCTTTGTCAATTTTTATTAATTTTTCAAAATTAGGTTGGGGTATGCCTATTCTCTTTAAATTATCCTCTAGTGTGGAGCAAAGACCCATCCTCTTCAAAAGTATTGACAGCTGCGTACATACTACAGATTTAATACCGATCAAAAAAAAGATCAAAGATATCCATTTTTCTATCTGAAATTTGAGTACCAGCTTTGACCATATTGTACATTTAATTGCACAGACATAGAGTTTTCTTACTAATAAAAGTAATACAGTCAACATTTTGATAATGAGTTACCTGGAATGGGTTTGCAGGCTTTACCCAGCACCTGAAAGGGATAACTGACATACTTGAGGGCAGCATTGCTTGCTACCATAGCACCAAGGTAGCTTATGGAACATATAGCATACATTGACTGTGGAGTAGTATCCTTTTGTGTCTCTGTTGCAAGTAACACTGAGAAGAAAATGAACATTTCAAATCACAACTGCTGTATCAAATGATCGGCTGAAAAGCATACTTAATTAGTTTCTTAACTATTTACAAGTGCACCTTTTTTTCTTCACTGAATGATGACAAATACAGCACTTGAAGTGTAAAAATTCTGAATGTTTCAATGACGGTCTAATGTAAAAAATACCTAAGCAAGGGATCACAGTTACAAATGAGTGATCCTGGGACATATTCACAAAGAACTGCATAAGTTTCTACATTAATCTGAAAATGTACAAACTGCATTAGAACATTTTCAGTGATTTTCACAAAACCAGAATACACTGTCTGTTTTAAATGCAGTGCTACTGCAATTAATGCACGCAACTTACTCATGTTTGATATAACATGCTGTTTTATTACATCCAAAACTCATCCCACTGCCATTATTGTTGAAACAATGCAAATTTGGTCTCCTATACACAACTATATAGTATAGCATGCCTCATTATTCGTTGCTATGGCCTTTTATGCCTACGACAACTCTGAACCTAATTAGGGTAAAGTTACACCAATATAATTATGCACTTTTCCATTCAAGAATACTAAAGCAAGTTGCCCAATGTAAGTCTGACTAACACAACTTTTTGTGAATAAGTAATGTTTGTGAATCTTGCCCCGGGTGTGGATGAAGCGCCCTCTGTCTCATTTACAGTGTGGTAATGCTCCTGTATGATGAAAAGTGTGTCATAGTCCCTAAGAACATGGCTGCCATTGGGCCATTTTTACAGCCAAATGTTGAAAAGCTGGCATCATTTTCATGTTGATAAATGGTCTAAATCCTCTGCTGATTCAATGTAGGTGTATGCAGCCATGTAGCTATAGCAGATCTTGGACTTAGCCATACCTTTTGGAAAGTTTAGCTATGAAGTGTAAAGTAAATCTCACAGCCATGCATATGACTTTGCAACCTACTTTGTGCTACATTGTTACAGAGTGACTTCACCCTTCAGGCCTGATTTCTAAGGAAATTTTCAGGTTGCCCATCAGACAACCTGAAGCTAAATTTAGGTTGTCCGAAATAGTTTTTGGTTGTCTGAATGAAAGTGACGAACAAGAGATGAACAATTCTATTTCCTGTCTCTGCCATAGAAAACAAACATTTACTTTAAATTCTGCATTTTTCCATATTTATTGGCATGGTACAATGATGAATGGTAGTCAATACCATTGTCTCAATGCCACTTCTTAAGGGGATATTTATGACATACTTTTCTGCTGATGTAGGGAACTATTCAGTTACAAATAAAATCTACTCGTCCATCGGACAAGTTCAAAGAGAAAAAGTGGTTGTCCGATGCAAGTTTTACCCGTCACAGACGATCGGACGAGTGCTAAATTTCAGCCCTGCCCTTCAAGAAGCCCTTGGCTACATTAATGAAGGACAGATCATTTCTGCATTACTTGCATAGAACTGCAGTTTAGTAGTACAATACTCAGTATAAATATGAGATTCTTTTTCTCTGTACAAATAGATTAACCTTTTGTGGGTAAAACAAGACCAAAGTACTAACCTCCCTTTGCAAAGATTGCATTAAAAAAACAAGGAGCTAACACGAGGCAGTAGAAAAATGTAAACCTCTCTGGATTATCCTCAGAACCATAATTACTTCTTGTTCTGCAGAAAGACAAAGTTAGAGGTTTTGAACAAGTACAGTATAAACAGAAAAATACAGCTGATACATGGATATGTCACTGAATGTTCCAAAAGGATACTTTAGGCTACATGAAGTAATTATTTTAACAAAGGACAGAGAGTCAGTCTTTGACAGTCCTTGATATTCATTACACAGTTCTTACCAGTGTTGTGGTATATATTGAAAATTACTTTTATTCCAATATTTCCTATGCAGTATAATACAGCATTTTAATGAAAAGTGCTCCAGAACAGTAATCTTGTAACAAAAGTAAAATAAAAATCTCTTACTTATTTTTATTATAAAATGTCTCACTTCTCATATTTTCTTATTCATGGCATTGTTCTTTCACATTAAATCTGATATGAATTCATGAAAAATTTGTCTTTTTCCTTTGAACTTATTTCTGTTTTTCATGTATCAAGTACATTGTAGTGAAATGGTCACCAAAGATCAAAACTGCACAAACGAAAGAATCATCATGCTCATCACATGTTGTCTATTAGGCAAGAAACTTTTAAGGTATCTTTTACAGTATCAGAATTATCACTATGATTGAAATATTGAAATAACTTGGGAGTTACTAATAGTGACAATAGAAGTCAGTACTGCCCAAATCTAGACTATGCTTCATAATTTACCAAGCATTCTGGATTTTCTGAAATCTAGTAATGTTGTACTTACATCTTTTCTTGAAATATTCCAAAAAATAAATAACAAACAAAAATGCCAAGAAAGCAATATATCAGTTTAAAGTATGAGGTCTCTTTCTCAGGTTTCGTCTCGTCATCTTTTTCAGCCATGTTGCTCTCAACGTCTAGTAAGGAGGACGAGGAGGAATTCTGCATGCAGATGCTTTGTAATATTTAGTGACTAGAGGTAAAGGCTTGTCCTTCACGTTGTGGGAGCCCTTAATAGAGGAGGCTGTGAACAAAAAAAACAGCAAAATGAATTGATGAGTCATATAATCTCTACCCTTTGTACTTAAATGACAACAGTGATGGTTGGGTGTGCTATATTGCTTTCAAGAGCTCCCCTAGGTCAAATCCTGGTGGGACAATTTGGACTTTTCTGGTGTCTCAAAATTGCTTGTTCAACACAGCTGTTTGCATTAAATGCTGACGAGGATTAAAATGATTTTAAAATGGCTTTCTGGTTGTCAGACTCAGAAAGTGCTCCGATTCAGGAAGTCTTCCATTTCAAGTCTTCAGGTCTTTGCTTCGTTCACATGTCCACCAGTGGTATTGAGCAAAGATCCTCTATGTCTCCCAGCCAATGGTGATGTGACTAAAGAAAAGGGATACACCCTCCATGAAAGTTGACTTTTCAAAACACAGAAAAAGTTGGTAGTCATACCTTAAGTAATATCTTCTGAGGCTTGGGAGTACCTTCCCTCATTCTTCATGAGAAATGTTTACATTTATTCAAGAAATTTAACCTTTCACCACGGATTAAATTTGTTCAGGGCTCACGATAACCCAAGACCTCTCAGGTGGAATACCGTATGCATAAAAATGACGCAAGATGCAGAGTAAGCAAAGCCAGTGGGGTTTCAAGAAAGCATGGCTTTTCTGTAAAGGAAATCTCAAGACCCCCATTTGAACTGTTTCCCCCTCTGTTTAACACATCAGCAAAGGACTAGTTACCCTTAGGTGGCAGATTTTCATCATTTTTTTTCACACACTAATGTGTGCCAATTCAATTCCCAACATCAGTAAGTTTCCACCACTCACACTCCTATGAATGAAACCTGCAAACCTGAAATATGTGGTGTCTGTACAGTATCTGTAACATAATTTGATATTGATTCATCCACAAGCAAGGCATTCACAACACAGTCCAATATGCACTGGAGCCCTATTGAACCCGTGTTGTGAACCCTGATAGGTCAGTTATACTGTACTGACAGTCAGTGACCTTCATATTTTGGTTATATTTTTTTGCCCCTCAGTCACTGATGTGGTTATGCAGTAGGTGAATTGGGTGATAAATAATCAGATAAACCAGAATGCAAAAATGCATTGAGGTTTCGATGATATATGTTCTATTCCAAATAATGCCATGATGTCCCATATCTTTCAGTCACTGGTCAAAATTTCCCAAGAATTCCCAAGATCGTCATCTGGGGTTACGAGAGGTCAAAAAGCAAAATTTCCCAAGAATTCCCAAGATAGTCATCAGGGTCACCAAAGGACAAAAAGCAAAATATCCCAAGTATTCCCAAGGCCTAACGTTACAGTATAGCCTAGAGGCTATGCTAAACACTTGGCAAGGCCCTAAGTAACATTAGCCTAAGTCTAGCCCAGGCCAAGCTATAAGTATAAACCTAGCCTAGGCCTATGCACAGCTGGTCACAGAAATCTCTCTGTAAATACTACAAACTTAGATGATGGGTACCAACATTTGACAGGCAATAACTGCTTTGATTAGCCCTAGCCTAGGCCATAGCTATTACAGTAACCTAGGCTACCTCTAATATCAGCCCATACATACTGTACTACAATTAGGCTAGCCCGTACTGTGGTAATTAGGCTAGGACTTAGTCACAGGACTAGGACTTTGTCTAGGCCTAGGCCTAGCCCATAAACCTGGAACTCTGCATTAGATTTATGTACTGAGCCTAACGTTATTGTGTGTGTAGGCTAATGTTTGTTGTTGGTTCTGTAACAACACTTAGGCCTAGGCCCTAACTGTTAGGCCTTGGCCCAGTGTTCGAAATAGAGGGGTTTTACATGCACAGATGCATGTTACATTAATTTGGCACTGTGCATGTAAAATTCTGGCTGTGCATGCAAAACTTTTCTGTTTTACAGCCATTCTCAAAGGAAAATTTTAGTTGTGCATGTAACTTTCAATTTCCAATTCGATCTCTGCCTAGACCTACGTTAAAACTTGATCTGCCTGGTAAATTTTCCACTAAAGTTACTCATGCAACTCTGCTACCATGCTACTCTGAAGAGGAGCCATATTACAACATACTGTGATATTCCTGCTGTAAGTTTGATTATTCCATTTCTTGGTGCTAATTTTCCAATTCAGTTACAGTCAAATCTAACATTAACAGTGGGCCAGCTCAACAGACCTTGGCAGGCAGGTTATGTGTGATAGTCTGTCACTGCACTCAGAAACTAGCTTTTAACACAGTTTGTGATTGGCTGAAAGCAGATCTGTTTACAACTGATCAACCAATGATATGGTAGCTTATGGAATGTCATGGATCTGCTGCAAACTATCTTCTGATTGGTTTAACATCAACTTGTTGACAAAAATTTAACCAATAACATAACAGCATAGATTACTGGGCTCAAATAAATACACAACAGTACTGTACAGACAAGTGAAATACTGTAGTCTATTCTCAGTCTTTTGATATGTTGGCTAAAGAATAATAAAGTTCGTGAAAGGACCTATTTACTCATTCAAAATTCAGATTATCAAGGAAAAATCCATATTCCCATATTTACAATGATTTTCCGTACTGAATATGGAAAATCTGTGCTGGTTGGCAGCTGTCTCAGGGTTTGACCCCCCTAGTGACCCCAGATGACCTTTGACCCCCACCAAAAATGATAGAGTTCTTCCTCTTTATACTATAAGGCATCTAAATACAAGGTATGAAATTTATCCAAGCTTCCTACCTCAAGATATCGTGTTAACAAGGCTTTCAGAGTTTGACCCCCGGTGACCCCAGATGACCTTTGACCTCCACCAAAAATAATAGGGTTCTTCCTCTCAATATGGGGCATCCATGTACCAGGTTTGAGATCTGTCAGAGCTTCCTTTCTTGAGATATCGTGTTAACAAAGTTTTCAGGGATTGACCCCCGGTGACCCCAGATGACCTTTGACCTCCACCAAAAATGATAGGGTTCTTCCTCTTACCATAACACATCTACATACTAAGTATGAAATTCATCCAAGCTTCCTACCTCAAGATATTGTGTTAACAAGGCTTTCAGGGTTTGACACCTGGTGACCCCAGGTGACCTTTGACCTCCACCAAAAACAATAGGGTTCTTCCTCTCAATATGAGGCATCCATGTACCAAGTTTGAGAACTGTCAGAGCTTCCCTTCTTGAGATATCGTGTTAACGAAGTTTTCAGGGTTTGACCCTCAGTGACCCCAGATGGCCTTTGACCTCCACCAAAAATGATAGGGTTCTTCCTCTTACCATAACGCATTTACATAGTACGTATGAAATTCATCCAAACTTCCTACCTCAAGATATTGTGTTAACAATGTTTTCAGGGTTTGACCTCTGGTGACCCCAGGTGACCTTTGACCTCCACCAAAAACAATAGGGTTCTTCCTCTCAATATGGGGCATCCATGTACCAAGTTTGAGAACTGTCAGAGTTTCCCTTCTTGAGATATCGTGTTAACAAAGTTTTCAGGGTTTGACCCCCGGTGACCCCAGATGACCTTTGACCTCCACCAAAAATGATAGGGTTCTTCCTCTTACCGTAACGCATCTACATACAAAGTATGAAATTCATCCAAGCTTCCTACCTCGAGATATTGTGTTAACAAGGTTTTCAGGTTTTGACCCCCGGTGACCCCAGGTGACATTTGACCCCCACCAAAAACAATAGGGTTCTTCCTCTCAATATGGGGCATCTATGTACCAAGTTTGAAAACTGTCAGAGTTTCCCTTCTTGAGATATCGTGTTAACGAAGTTTTCAGGGTTTGACCCCCGGTGACCCCAAAGGACCTTTGACCTCCACCAAAAATGATAGGGTTCTTCCTCTTACCATAACACATCTACATACTACGTATGAAATTCATCCAAGCTTCCTTTCTCGAGATATTGTGTTAACAAGGTTTTCAGGTTTTGACCCCCGGTGACCCCAGGTGACATTTGACCCCCACCAAAAATAATAGGGTTCTTCCTCTCAATATGGGGCATCTATGTACCAAGTTTGAAAACTGTCAGAGTTTCCCTTCTTGAGATATCGTGTTAACGAAGTTTTCAGGGATTGACCCCCGGTGACCCCAGATGACCTTTCACCTCCACCAAAAATGATAGGGTTCTTCCTCTTACAATAACGCATCTACATACAAAGTATGAAATTCATCCAAGCTTCCTACCTCGAGATATTGTGTTAACAAGGTTTTCAGGTTTTGACCCCCGGTGACCCCAGGTGACCTTTGACCTCCACCAAAAACAATAGGGTTCTTCCTCTCAATATGGGGCATCTATGTACCAAGTTTGAAAACTGTCAGAGTTTCCCTTCTTGAGATATCGTGTTAACGAAGTTTTCAGGGTTTGACCCCCGGTGACCCCAGATGACCTTTCACCTCCACCAAAAATGATAGGGTTCTTCCTCTTACAATAACGCATCTACATACAAAGTATGAAATTCATCCAAGCTTCCTACCTCGAGATATTGTGTTAACAAGGTTTTCAGGTTTTGACCCCCGGTGACCCCAGGTGACCCCAGGTGACATTTGACCCCCACCAAAAACAATAGGGTTCTTCCTCTCAATATGGGGCATCTAAGTACCAAGTTTGAAAACTGTCAGAGTTTCCCTTCTTGAGATATCGTGTTAACGAGCAAAGTGTCACAAACACACACACACACACACACACCCATACAGTCCCTGCAAGTCTCTTCGAGGACCTCCATTTTGTGAAAAAAACTAAGTCTGAAATGTGTGTTACACACGTCCTCGGAAGGTGGTTGTAAGTCCTCGCAAGTACGGTAGCATGTCCTCGGAAAAATGGTAACACTTGACATCCCCTTTCTTCCAGAAAAACAAACTTCACAGTATTAAAGAGGACATGCTTGTGACGTCCTCCTAGGCATAGTAGGGGGTATGTAGTATCATTTTAATGCAGTTTCTTCCGAGGACCTCATTTGAGGTCCTCGGACGACAAAAAGTCCTCGTGATGCAGGTGTGTTATCAAGTTGTGGTCCTCGGAAGTATAATGAAGTCAACGCACACACGCACATACACACATACATACACACGCCATCATGACTGCATAGGTTTCTCTTTTCATCGAAACCAATAATGATTGACTGAATTTCCCTGACCACTGTCATACCGTGTACTTGATTACAACTATTGGCCAATCACTGAGATCGAAGTAAGCTCTGCTGTTTAATACTAGACTACGTATGAAAAGTTCACTTGTAGTGAACAAATGCACTTTGTATGGAACAAGTCCATGGATGAACACTACACAAAACTTCAGACTGAGGGCCAGGGCCTGACAATTTAGGCCCTCATAAAAGTATGCATGGTTTGAAGATCCCAGAAGGATTAAACCTAATGAAAGCCCTATTTGCTCTGAGCATACAGTATCATCCCCTAGAACATTCAACATGTTGCTGTGTTTTTGGGTACAACTGCAAAATACTACATCCCTCCAAAATATACCACCAAGCCTTGGGAGGCCCAGTCGTAGTCACTATGACAGTGACTGCCCCTTCAATAAAAAGATATACAAACACACAGAGCAATTCTCAAAATAACAGCAACTTCCCTTGCCCACTGGGAATACAGAAAAATATGCTGCTAAACTGAAGGTAGCAGTATATCATTTTGAGTGCATACTGTAACTGCATATAAATCAGAGTAATAAGCTGTCTCCCCCGTTAGTAGTACTAAGTTTTTCGGAACTATCACCAACAATAAATTAAGCTGAAATGATTATATCTGGAATGTTAGTAAAAAAGTAGCTAAGTCAAGTGGTACCTTATATAAAATTAAGAATTTTATTCTCCAAAGTACATTGATTACACTTTACAATGCTTTAATTCTACCTCATATTAATTATTATATATTAGCATGGGGAAACACTTGTAAAACATATTTGAATATTAAACTTGTAAATGAGAAAGAGAAAAAAGTTGTGAGGAGTATTACGTAATAATGCTCATTTCACTGCCCATACTGCTCCTCTCTTTATAACTGCTAATATTTTTATAGCTGCTTGTGAGCTTTATAAGTATCAGTTGGGCATCTTCATGTTTAAATTTCACAATGGACTTCTACCCCCTACTTTCAATGCTTTCTTTACCCTTGTTACAGTTGCCCATCCGTCAATGTGTCCCTCTATTAAAATAGAAGTTCACTATAAAAAAGAGAGGAAGCTTTCTTTAAAGTCTTTTGAATGTAACCAAAAAGAACTCGTGCACTTTCAGGTGAACAAAATATTAGAGAAGCAAAGAACTTGGAAGGGGTCAAGAATTAGGAACAAATAACTTACTTAAACTCTTGCCCCTAGAACTCCAACAAAATCCAGCTTTACAGTAACTTACTCCACAGAAAATGTGTGCTGTTAACGTGTTTGGAAACAAACACGATTGAAAACAGAAAACTAAACAAATAACCACTAACCAGTTGAACCGACTGATTGTAGTACTTTTTACGTGCAGAACAATGCACAGAGTCAAACAGGCAGGAAACATCTCCACCATCAAAAACCAAACAACTTATTACTGTAGAGCAGGGGTGCCCAACCTTTTTTGACCCAAGATCTACTTTTCAAGTAGCCACCCTCCCAAGATCTACATAACATACACTTTCATACAGTTACACAAACAAAAACTTAATTTTTTTCAGTTTTTCCTACACCCCTCGCGGTCGACTTGGGATCAGACTGCAGTCTACCAGTAGACCACGATCGACTGGTTGGGTACTCCTGCTGTAGAGCAAAACCAACAACACCGCCTTAAAACAAGCCACAACCATGACAAACACTGACAACAAAACCCAAAAAGGCCCCAAAAGCACCCACAAGGGACCAACTGAACTTAAGCAACTTAGGAGAACCTGATCCCCACCCCTCCACAATGCAACCAATCAAACAGAAATGCCACTCCAGCATACAAGCCACACCAAAGTGCCCCAAGGAAGAACTAACGACCCTGAAGGGACACAATGGCAGGCCTACACCTTTAAAGATTATTTCACTATATACCATATGCACACCTTGTACATGATAACACAATATTTACACTAAACCAAGAAAACCCAATCGAAAGCAAACTCCCTGACAAGATCAAACAAGCCATGTGCCCAACACACCCGTTCTCGTCCAGGACCTGAACTGAACTCAGACCCTCACACCTTGACAGCCAGGGCAGCACTGACAAATTAGAAACCAATAAATAGTTCTTTTGCTTGTAATTTCAATGGGCAATAAATTCCATAGGGTTGTGCCACACATATGAATTTGGGATGGACTAACTTTTGTTCGAGAATGGGGAACATAGAAATCACTTCTAGAATGGGTATTATAAATATATGAGCCTTGTTGTAGGTGTTACTAACACATTTCACCTACCATGCATACACTCTAACCTTCTCATCAACCATCTTCACCTTCTCATCCAGGGTCCAACATTTACCTCTGTACCCTCACCTCACCAACTACAGTAACAAAAGCAACTCCACCTCATTCCAACCTTTCATACCACTGCACTGCTCTCCCTGAAGTTTTAATTATGGAGGGAGGTATTGTTTCAACATCTGGCTAGCTAGTCAGCAATTTTGCCTTTTGTTCTGTTGGAGGATGCTTTTAAGTCATCCCTAAAGAAGTATCTTCTTGGTTCATTGGCCATTAACATTTCATTGTATTTCTTCTTCTTCTTCTTTGTAAGGCAGCACAAACGCCAGATAAGGCTATCCCGTGCTGTTAAATTGGGGCTAAGGGAGTCAGATGATAATAAGTAAACTAGCTACAACGATTAAGGTCAAGGGTCAAGAGTTGGTTTTTGATGCTGTCCACTGATGAGGCGGCACAGCAAACTTGTTCAGGTTCCAGCTGGGGATAGTCTGTGGATAGAGAGATTTCTGATAACAAAGCTTGTTTGTGGAGGGATGATGGTATAGGTATCTACCACTAGTACAACTGGTAGTCCGTTGATTAAGATTTGACGGGTCAATTAAAGATGATCAGCTACATTGCTTGGAAGTAGGCCATGTGTTTCTTTATACATGACAACATGTTGTCGAGTCTCAAGGCTAAGCCATTTAAGATCTAATATCATCTCAGAAAAACTTGACTGATGACTGTAATTGTTTTTAAAAGATGAATCTGGAAGCATGCCTCCGGACATTTTCTTTAGTATTCTTTTCGGACTGAGTATAGGGGTCCCAAACTGTACTGCAGTTATCAAGAATGGGCCGAACAAGAGCAAAGTAAGCTGTAGTCTTAGTATCTTTGTCACAGTGCCAAAGGTTTCACCTCAGAAGGCCCAAAGTCTGATTTGCTTTAAATACTAATTGGTTTATATGTCTTTCCAGTTCATACTAGACAAGAGTTCAATGCCTAAGTAAGTGGTGATTCACATGTTCTAAAGTGTGGTTACCCATTTGGTAGGAATATGGATTTGGATTTGCTTTATGGGAGACTCTTATTGTAAAGCACTTATATTCATTAAACCCCATCTGCCAGATTGATTCCCACTGACACAAATTGTCGACATCACGTTGAAGAATTTTTGTGTCCTTCGTGTTCTTGATTTTGGGGTACAGGATACAATCATCGGCAAATAACCAAACGCTTGACTGAATATTTGCCGGAAAGTCGTTGATATAGACTAAGAAGAGTAAGGGTCCCAAGACAGTGCCCTGTGGGACACCAGAGATGACATGAGCTTTATTTGATGACATCCCATCAATTAACACCCTCTGGTAACAGTTGGTAAGGAATTTCTGAATCCAATTTAAGATGTTATTTCAGATTCCAACATGCTTAAAAGTTTGTTAAGAAGTCAATTTTTTGGGGAACTGTGTCAAAAGCCTTTCTAAAATACATTATAATTAGGTCAGCTTGGCTTCTGTTATCTAAAATCTTCATTATATCATCTACAAGGGCAGAAAGCTGGCTTTCGCATGATCTTCCTTTGCGAAAATGATGTTGAACATCAGCAAGCACATTAAATTTGACAAAGTGATCCATAATATGTTGGTGGATAATATGCTCTAAAAGCTGGCAGGGGATGGATGTCAGCAAAACAGGCCTGTAATTTGCAGGGTCCGATCTTTCTTTGTATAAATGGGAGGTATGTTTGCATTGAGCCAGGCTGCTGGTAGACATCCACTTGACACTGACTTTTGAAACAACTTCTGAAAAATGGGAGCAATACTGTTGGTGCCCACAGGACTTGAAGACTCTGACTCTATTTGGTTATCTTTGATGAGTACATCTTTATTCTGTATGTTTGTCCTACCTTCACATCCAAGATGTCAGGCAGAAGCAGGTAAATGAGATTTAGTAAAATTTACAAAATTAGGCCTAGGTGGTCAAATTGATTTTCACAACAATTTCAATTCAAAGTCTACAGAAATTCCCAATGGCAGTAAGTTAGTTTTGGGTCCAAGTAGGCATGGGGCTGAGAAGGCTTGGTACCAAGATGGCTGGAACTGAGTTAGCCCAAATGCAACTTAGGGCCTAATATGGTCTGAATGAGGTGTAACACAAACAGTAACAATAGCAGTCAATGATGCACTTGGTACCACTGCTGTGCAAACAAAAAATTGCGATGTACAATTTGTGTGGCTCCCCTACGAATAAGTAGCTGTGACATACTAACCATAGTACATACTCATCTATTATTGTTTACTGGTAGAGTATTACAACCACAGGCGTTCCGAGCATTTTATATAATACACTATACATATTTATACTAACAAGGTAGGTCAATTCTCTGGACGAAGCTCAAAACTTGGCCTATTTCACACTCTTACGCTCACTGTGAATCTCTCTAATTTCTTTCAATCACATCTTTCCATGAGAAAGAACATCCAACATCTCTTTGGGCACAACTACAGACATAAAATCACTTCTAATCAGAATTATTTGTAAAAAATGGACTCTCGACCCAGGGTGCATTCCATGCACTCCGATCTGAAGATCTTCCGCATGGAGTTGGCATTTTTCTTATGTTTTCTATTGTTTTGTTGGCATAACCTCGGCTTGGGCCTGATATAGAATGTAATGTGGCTCTCGACATGTTCCTAGTTACACAGGCAGATGACATGTGATTGTAACCTGCACAGCTATCTACCAAAGTTGTAATGACTCGAGTCACTGACTCGACTCGAATCGGACTCGAGTCACAATTTTTGATGACTAGACTCGAGTCAGTTGGGTCAAAAGACTTGACTCGAGTCACAAGTTTGAGGAAGTGCAAATGACTTGACTCAACTAGAGCCAGTTTATGGAAGAGACTCGACTCGAGTCACTATGCTGGATAACTTGACTTGACTCAAGTCTTTTCTCACAATGACTCAAGTCAAACATATTGGCAGCCAAAAATTAAAAATATCCGACTTTCGCACCAGTCGATAATATAGACAATTGTATACAGTGGTTGGAGAAATATGAGGGAGTATTTTATGTGCTTGATAGTTGTCTTGAATCTTGAGTAAGATAAATAGATAATAAACAGATCACCTCAAGTGGAACATAATTTATTTGGTATTGTAATATTTTCTAATTGAAGAAAAGGTCGGTTTGCTTCATGAATACTTTTATTGAAACCTGGTGGTGTGACATCAATATGAGCTTCTTATAGATTCCTGGATGCAAAAATACAAGCGACCTGTGATCCTTAAAAAAGGAAAGAAAAACTTGATGACTAATTTAAGTGAATTGGAGAGTTAAAGTAAGCTGTACAAAGTAAAAGCGGAGTAAACAAATCTGTAATGGTAGAATTCATCATAACTTGACACTTGTTGATATATAGATGAATGGAGGAGGCACAATTCTCCCCCCCCCCCCCCCCACACACACACACACCGGTATCAGGATCCAGAGTGATAGAATAACTAGATAGAATTGAAAACATGCTTTGAGCTCCAGTAGTTCTACTAAAAAATAGGCATGTACAGAAGCCTACGATGTACAGTCCTCTCTGTACGATTTGATCATTGCTGGAAATGGGTAGTTTACTGACATCATAGAGCAGTATTAAGTTCTTATAATACTACTCTATGACTGACATTTACATCGATGTCAATTTTACAGCAGAGCTCTGTGTAATACATGGCCTCATATCATATCTGCAAACTTGTGCAACAGTTATCGTACAGTGTGAAACACTGCGAGTGGGATTTTACTGAATAATACCACAGACATAGTGTACAGAGAGAGACTGGTAATGTGTGTCTTGCATCACTTGTGTCCTGGGTAACATCTTCTACTGATCATGTTAGGCTAGTGTATGTTTGTCCCTAGCCTACAGGAGCCTTACATTTACAACTGAAACTGAATTACAAACTTAGAACACTCCCATCATCTATGCATGTTGATGTCTGTGATTTGTTTGCAATACACGTGCTGTGACATGCACTCGTTTCGAGTCAAGTCTAATCATGTTACTAGGTGCATGCGGGTGTAGTTAATTACTGTAGGCATAAATGTATACGTGGGAATGGTAGTAGCTCTGTACTGTTGCAGTGATACAGATTTTTATTTAGATTTTTACCAGAACATACAAAGAGATGGAAAATGTGTCACAGAACAAAGTTGGGAACTGGTGAAATTTCTTTATCATTACTGATTGTTGGGGTGAAAAAGCTGTGCTGTTTGACCCCACAGGTTTTGTGTCTGTGCGTCAAAATCAACAGTTGTGCGTCATTGACCTGGGTGCCTGGGTCAGTGAAAACCCTGCAACCAGGTGAACTTTTTAAGTTGCAAAGAGCTTACTTTAACCTCAAAGAAATGAAAATACTTTAAGGGACTATAAAAGGAACTGCAGTTTTGACTTAAAGGTCGTGTGACATGCCACCAAAAAGAGCTGTTTCACTTGTCATTTAAAGAATTAAGTCCTCCAATCAAAGATCCGTTGAAATTATTTCAATATCTTTTACCATTCTCAAAATATACGTCTTCAAAGTTTGATGTTTTCTGAAGAAACTAATTGCCTATGCAAAAATAATGCACAGTGTGAAGATTTCTTTTGTTAACCCTATAAAAATTATCTCTTAATTACTGATCATACAGATTACAGTTTGGTGAGTGATATCAATATTTTTCAAGGAAAAAATTTTAACTTTTATAATAAACCCTTCTGGGAATAACAATGCTACCAGTGTCCTTGAAACTAAGGTTGAGAAAACAAAGGCTAACATGTGCCACATATGGTGTGTCCCTCTTTCGATGTAACATATTTGCATATTTAGCTCATGTTTATTCATGATACAAGTGTGAAGTAGAAATTTACCTGTAAAATGGTCAATATTTGATGGATTTTAATGGGAATTGTGGCTATTTTCTAGATTTTTATTGCTTTTTACATCAAATATCCAACTATGTTATTTTCATGTCACACGACCTTTAAGTCCTGTGCAAAAAGGGTTGGATATTTCATCATATTTCAAAACTTCTTACTATTAGCCAATCACAACACATGTCACATAGGATTTGTCAAATGAGGAGCTACTCATATGTATCTGCAAAGCGAACATACATTCTTTTGCTCTGCTTTACCTTGCACTGCGTTTTTGCTTACGAGACAGCATAGATAGCTACATAAGCTACAATCATACTTCATCTGCCTGTGTAACCACGAATGCGTAGAGAGTCCATTTTTTACGAATAATTCTCATTAGAAGTGGTTTTATGCCCGTAGTTGTGCATGAAGAGATGCTGGATATTCTTTTTCATCAAACGAAGTGATTGAAAGAAATCCGAGAGGTTCACAGTGAGCGTAAGATGTAACAATAGGCCAAGTTTTGAGCTTCATCCAGAGAATTGACCTACCTTGTTAGCAGTGTTCGAAATAACGCATGCACACGTGCACCAGTGCATGTAACTTTTTGGCGGTGCATGTAACTTTGAATTGCTTACCTGCACGCGTGCATGTAGGTCTAGGGCACAAAGATTGGCTTTTTCTTGCCTAAAATTGTCCTTCATTCGAGTGAGATAGATTTCTCCAACAACCTAAAAACTAAGTTGCGGATTAATAAAAAAGATTAAATAGACAGAAATCTACTTGTTAATTCGTGTTATGTGACTGCAGGAGCTTGCGTACGGCAGTATTTATTTTCCGATCGCATGTAGACAGTGTGTCATTCATGTGTCCTTCATTTGCGTAAATTAAGAAACACGTGTGTAGCATAGGCCATAAAGAACATACACAACATACATTAGGATATTTAGTGCAATTGTACTTGTGCAATGTCCGTTTTCATTTACTAGACAACCGTTCGGTGCTTTCACCTGACGTATGTAAAATCGCCAGTTTGCAAAACGTTCCTACATGCACTGTACTAAACCGTGTGCGTTATAGGCTACTATATTGTACACACACAGATGTACAGTATGGGATAAGCTCCGTTAGAGCAAGTAAGACGAGTAGGCTTAGGTTCGTAATTTTTTCCGTCATAGACACAAAGAAACATTCTGCGTGTATTACAGATATTTTTCAGAAGAGTTAAAAGAAAGTAAATAATGGGAGATTCAGGACATCACTGCAGTATTTTTGCACAAGGCTGTGGACTTGTGGTAATAATCGGCGGGAAAAATCTCAGGGCCTAGAATGAGTTACATAGACTCGTTGCAAGTAATGAATAGCCCGTAGTCCATAGTCCAGTAGGCCTGCCTTTGAGATTGTATTGGCCTACTGTACATTACCGCACCATGCTTCACAGAACTGGAGCCATAATAAAATGAGTAAGTCTGACTTATTCACTACCGATTTTAACGATTGTTTATTTGTAACTTTGCCATTGTTATTATGAAGTTATAAACAACAAAGTACAAAATCAGGCTGTGCCAAAACTGTGTCTACGTAAACTGCAAATTAATTTCAGCCAATCGTTACACGGTATGATTCTGCAATTCTGAGGAATCAGCATACTGGAATACAAGTGCGATTAATCGATGTTTAATTGCAAAAATATCTATGTGATTAAATGATTAACTCATTATTAATAAATCGCATATCGACATCCCTAACACATTGTCGTGAGTTGGTGATAGAACAAATGCAATTCATTATCATATTTTAATGGTGCATGTAAGAATTTATTTGTGCAGGTAAAATTTTGTAGCTACGTGCACAGGTGCATGTAACTTTTTTTTTCTAATTCGAACACTGCTTGTTAGTGTATGTACATATATATGTATAAAATGCTCGGAACACCACCTGTGATTATAGCCGTATGACAACGAAATAATTTGACTTACCCGTACGCCAATCACAACGCACGTTACATAGGATTTGTCAAATGAGGAGCTACTCATATCTATCTGCATAACGAACGTACGTCTTTTGCTTTGCTTTACCTTGCGCTGTGTGTTTTCGCTTACAACTTACAAGACGGCATTGACAGTTGCACAGGTTATAATCAAAGGTCATCTGTCTGTGTAACCATGAACGTGTGACAAGTCCATTTTTTACGAATAATTCTGATTAGAAGTGATTTTATGCCCGCAGTTGTGCCCAAAGAGATGTTGAATGTTCTTTCTCATCGAACAACTTGATTGAAAGAAATCAGAGAGGTTCACAGTGAGCGTAAGAGTGTAAAAATAGGCCAAGTTGTAAGCTTCGTCCAGAAAATTGACCTACCTTGTTAGTATAGAATATATTTATATTTATAGTGTATTATATATGTACATATACTGTATAAATCGGAACGCCTGTGCTCGACTACATAGGCCTACGTACTTATCAACATGTTTGCTACTTACAACACAATGTTTAGATACTCGTATGTAGTAAAGTATGGCAGCTAATCGAAGTGCGAATAAGCAATCACCGCATCTTGTCCGTGTGGCGGATAGTCGACGTGCGAATAGACCCACCATGAATAAACAGTCTAGGCCCTATTTCGCGAAACTGATCCTACGTAGCCTACACTGGAAGGCGGAAAGGCTTAGTCCCCAAGCTGAAACTTTCACAAATACATTCAGGCAATCCACGAAAGTAATAAACATTATATCTTATTACTGAAATGCGTACCTGGACCAGACTTAGCCAGCACTACCCGATAAGGTTCCAAGTTCTAGCTGAAGACCTTTCGAATTACGGACTTAAAATGTCACTGCATCAGTAACGTTCTGCGTTGCGACCTTCCGGCATTATTAGTTGGACACTGACGTGTCGTTACTCATATAGCGTACATGCTGAGCATTGTGTAGCACAAGCATGTGCTGTCAGATAGACTCCCTGGCCCTGCATCTGTAAGTTGGCTGTGAATAAATGAAAAGCCCAAATGCAAATACATTTCCTAAGGCAGGGTTACCCTGACTAGGCAAGCTGGGTAAAAAGTTGTTGCATACATTTTGAAGTTTTTCTTGGGCTTGCATTACTGGCCATTACGCAATCTTTCTGAAAAGCCGAAGGAACGCTAACACAGTACCGTGGCCCTAAAGGACCATTTCGAGATTTCTATATTTTGACTTTTTCGTTTCGATATTTCTATATTTCGACTTTTTCATGCTTCGATGTTTCCACTTTTTCGTTTCGACATTTTTCGATATTTCTATATTTCGACTTTTTCGTTTCGATATTTCTATATTTCGACTTTTTCATGCTTCGATGTTTCCACTTTTTCGTTTCGATATTGCAACTTTTCCTGGCCAGTAATGCAAGCCCAAGAAAAACTTCAAAATGGTTCAAAAGAGAGATTTAATCGCGCTTTCTGATCTATATACGTTTTCTTGTTCTAAGCTAGAACATGTCCTCCAATGTGAAGCTCCCGAAGAATACCTCCCAGACGAGGACAGTGTTCCCGTTCGAAACCATGCCCCCATCTCTTCATAAAAGGGCTAGTGAACATATTAGAAAGGTAGAGTGGTGTCATATTATGTAGAGCTTTATATACAAGAAGCAAGATCTTGAATCGATTCCTGTAGAGCAATGGGAGCCAGTGCAACTCCTTTAGCAAGCCTAAGGATGGGAATAACCTATTCTTGTTAGCAGCTAGTTTGGCAGCGTAATTTTGCACACGCTGTATTTTGTACAACATAGGCTACATTTCGAAATACCAGTTAGCAAAATATTACAATAGTCGATACAGCTATGAACCAGTGCATTCACAAGAGCAATGATAGAGGGCTTGCTTAAGAATTTAGCACACTGTCTGATGTTATAGAGATGGTAAAAAGCAGTTTTACACTTACTATTGACATGATCAGACATAGAAAGACCTTGATCTAACCAAGCTCCTAAGTACTTTACAGACGATGAGACTTTAACAGGGGTGTTGCCAACAATAATATTTTCAATGTTAACTTTGGACAATTGTTGGTTTGAACCAAATATAATTACTTCCGTTTTACTGTCATTCATTCTTAGTTTGTTGAATGCCATCCAGTTCTTGACATCTTTCAGGACACATTTCAAGCTTTGCGATCTAATCACTTACGTCAGTGGGGTCACCCGCATTCATACTAAGGTATATGCTATGATCATCTGCATATCCGTGTATACTTGGTGAGTGAGCAGCAACAACGTCAAACCATGGAGTTACCCCCATGGTCAAACAGAGAACTGGCGTACCATGTGAACAATTGAGGTCCTCAGCAAGATCCTTGTGGCACACCAAAACTCACTGAGAATGGTTTTGACCGCACATTATTTATCATGACAATCTGTTGACGATGTAGCAAATAAGACTTGAACTAGTCGAGCACTGTGCCTTCAACCCCAAATCGTCGGGTAAGAGAATCAAGAAGCAGGTGGTGATCAATTGTGTCAAAAGCCGCACTAAGATCGAGGAGCACAAGCACGACACACTTTCTGTTATCCAATTGCGGTAACACATCAGAGTGAATCTTCGAGATGGCAGTTTCCGTACTGTGGTAGGGGCGGAAGCCTGACTGGCATGTTGGTAGAAGGTTATATCTATTACTATGCTCGATCATCAGGTCAATAACAGCTCGTTCAATTAACTTTGAAACAAACGACAAGTTGGTAGGGATTGATGATGCATGCGGGAGAGCTTGAAGAAGGAGGGGAGTTTGGATTATTGCGAGATTTTACGGGGCTAAGTCCTAGAGACGGTGAGAATGGGAGTAGTACTCGGGATGGAACCGTACGAATCGCGCGGAAACTGAATTGCATTTTAAGAAATTTATAGCGACAGAAAAATAAGACAAAATCCCCTCAAGGACAGGACGGTTGCCCTGCCCCCTACGCTACGTGTCTGCCCCACGGTCAGAATGGAACTTTCCGTGACTCACAAATAACGTCTAAACATTATTTTAGAATCTCGGAAATAACACAGATCGATTCGATAAAAATTGGCTTTAAACATTTCGAGGGAGAGGTACTGACACTGACCCCTGCGTGCGGCCATGAGTATAACTATGACTGTGGGTCATCTCCTGAAATTAAAGACTATCAGTCGTGAATTTCTTGCTTATGGAAATTAAAGGCAATAGGCAGTCGCCCCAAAATTTTCTTTGAAAAATCAGCAAACTCTTGCAAATCTCCTCTTATTGCATTAAAAGCACTTCTGAAGATGTTTTGAACATAATTATTACAAACAATAGGTAAAGAAAGGCAAAATTCTCCTTGAATTCCATAATTCACTCACAAAAATATTGTCACATGATCAAAATAGGCCAATCATGTACTAGAGTGACAGGATACACTCACTCTGTTTGGGGTGACTGCCTACTGCCTTTAAGGTACGCAAAATACATTGCATCTATTCATGGTACTGCTAATTATTTTAAATTTAAGTGACTAGCAATTAACCTGAAGATCATGTGCAGGTCAATTTGAACAAAACAAAAAAGTTAAGGCAATTCATCGATCGGAAATCAGGACTCCTTTCACAATCACACCAATCCACATTCCTCCTCAGTTGACCCAAGGTTTCTATGGTCTGACTAAGAAGCACTGTCCTATCCGAAGGGTCACCATAATTATCGCGAAGCGCTTGGAATATTTTGGGCGAAACTATCTCCTTCATTGTCCGAAAGGAACCTCCCCCTAGCTTAAGTGCAGATAATGATCACCTTTTGAGTATTTTGTTAATACGGCCTCAAAAATAACTTGGGCGATTCTGAGATCCTGTTAAATAAATTAAAAATGTCAATAATACAGCGTATATGAAAGAGAAGAAACGAAACTCTAGAACAGGCATGTGTAATCACGTGTCAGTGTTAATACGATATCATGATACTCAACGACAATGCGTCGTAACACATATGATATGCTTCATAGTGGCTTTATTGGTAAATACTATCATTAACCTTAACGAAATTGCTGCCAGGTAACATTTGATCAGAAAATGGAGACTAGAGCTTCAGAAGCTATATTTTGGTAAATAGGAAGGTAGGGATTTTTGTTTCAACTCAGAAGCAGATTTGAAAACTAAGCTAAAAAGGTGACTCGTTTATGAAAATTTCCGGGGGGACCCCTGAAAGCCAAAATATCGGGGGCCCGTGACCTATAAGTTTTTTCAGAAGAGGGTATTGGTCCGAATGTTATAGCCATGTGATCTTGAGATGTGGAACTCACACCGTGACGAATGCACGCAAAGCGAGCCGAAATTTTGCATTAGAAATATTTTCCATGGTAAAATTCCGGTGCAGACTATGCACTGAGAAACTTCCAATTCCCTAATAAAATTTATCTGCCAATAAAAACTATCATTCTTCATCAAATATGTTTTATCTTGAATACCCATGTTTCGCGTTCTTGCATTGCAAGGCTCTATAATCATTCCTACGAACAATCGGCTAAAGGCCTTCACCAATGAATAGTGGGTCTACGTCTGAGACGGTATTGAGGTGCTCCTGTGAAGGCATGTAGCGCTCAAAAATTTCGAGGGTTTAGGCAAGATTTATGAAAATTTCGAAAGTTTCAGAACGACTTGTAATAGAAATTGTTAAAAAAAAATCCACCACTCAGTCGAAACATACACACCTCACCCCCAACAGAAATAGAAACTGGTTAGAAACTGAGCCGTAAAACCTCATCTAACTCTAACCCAACAGGAATATATTGAAAGATTTACTTTTCACCCAGTTATCACACAGTTTCTAATGGATATATCCTTCTGAAAAAGCACACCTCTAATGGATATGTGCGAAGGAAATGCAATCCTTTGTTTATGGAAATGCATTTCCTCATGAATATAACCCTAACTTTTCATCTAAATGTAATAATGTAGTGTTGTTTGCCTAATGAATATGCAAGCTGACTGCTCAATGAATATTTATGTTTAATTTGCATATTATGTCGAAAAATGTATTCGGAATGTTTAAAGGCAGTAGGCAGTCACCCCAAACAGAGTGAGTGTATCCTGTCACTCTAGTTCATGAATGGCCTATTTTGATCATGTGACAATATTTTTGTTAGTGAATTGTGGAATTCAAGGAGAATTTCACCTTGCTCTACCTATTGTTTGTAAAAGCTTGTGTTCAAAATGTCTTCAGAGGTGCTTGTAATGCAATAAGAGGAGATTTGCAAGAGTTTGCTGATTTTTCAAAGAAAATTTTGGGGCGACTGCCTATTGCCTTTAAGGTACAAGCTGGAAAGTCCTCAGTTGAGGTGTGGTTCATTAAGTTTTTTGCGTTGGTTCCAAGCAGTTGCTTTCACTTATGTTCTTTGTACAATTATATTAGTTACTTATTTCTCCAAGCCTCTCAGACCACGTAGACGGGAAGAAACAGAGACTGAATCCGCATTATCGTTATCAAACCGGAACATTGTTTAGTTTTAATCTCGCGGTTCTATGATCATTTTCCGATCATTAGCCCAAACGTCTTACAGGGACCACCGCTGACGGAGGGGAATATTATAGGGAGCTATGGGCCCTCAGAGCACAAGCAGTTCCTGTGCACACTGCATTACGATAATGTGTTCCACGCTTTTTCCATCCTTTATAATCTCTCTATCTTTTTACGTCCCTTCCTTAATTTTTTTCTCTCTTTCTTTCTCTCCCTCTTCCCTTCTCTCGCTTTTCTCTCTTTCTATTTTCTCAACATCTGGCCCAAGGCAGCCATGAAACGAACGTCCCATGCGGCGATCGCCTTATCGCCACAACGCCCAGGCCGCCTATGATTGGAGGGGTGCCATACCAAAGCTAAAATATCACAAAATAATGATAATTTCTTAACACGTATATAATCAGTTGAAAGCTTTGCCAAAGAAAGCACAATTTTGCATCTAATCCACCTTCCCTAAACAAAATTTTTCCAAGGGGAGTAGTTTCACCCTTCCACTTAGACCCCGCACCTTCCCTTACACAATATACGAACAATTCACTCAAGTGTGAGAATTTTTCAACATGTAATCAGTTCGAAACTTGGCCAAAAATAACACAATTTTGCATCTAAGCCCCCTTAAACGACGAAATATTTTTCAAAGGGGACCCCTCCCCCAGGACGGCACCATAGGTGACAAAGGAAGGGCCCATCCCGGATGCAAAGTATCGTAAATACAGATATGCACACTTTACACCGACTTTTCGGGTTTTTGTGGAATTACTACATCATATTCCGTGCTGCACCCCCATCATCAAATCTGGTGGCGCCATTGAGATTAGCACAAAAGTTTTAGATTTGCAACGGAATTGACATCGAAAGAAATCCATATACAGCTGTTTATTTCACTCATTTGAAAAGGGCCCTCATCCACTTTAGAGCAGAAAAGTAGGTTATATCTACTAATGATCTTTTGTGCAAAATTTTAAATTTTGGTGGAAAAGAAGTTGGGAGCATGGTCGTGGATCAGTCTCCAGAATTAGGGAAGGGGGACTAGGGGAAGGAAAGACTCAAGGGCGCCATGGAGCGTTAAACACCCTTTAGTTGGGCTCAGGGCTCCTAGTGGCGTGTTAATGCCTAAAAGTGGAAGGACTTAATGGAGATCTATGCAGTCCCCTCCTTCCAAGAAAGTGAGCTATGCATCCGCGCTTCTAAGATCCACGCCCATAATTGGGAGATACACCCTACCCTCCCTCTCAGCGCCGTCGACCACTGATAAATGGTGCTTATTTCTTAACAATTTACTGGTTTAGTACTACGAACGTGTGACCAGTCTGGAGGGAGGTGCGAACATGTTTGCTTGAAAAATTTTATCCCCTTACCAAATGACTTCTCGTTGATTTACCAGTGGAACGGGATGGTTAAAGTGTTATCCAGTTTCCATTCCCAATCATTTATTCCCAATGGTCAAAGCGGAAGGGCGAAAACCCATCAGTAGCCCGGAAAGAGTCCTGCTCCCCTGGTGGTACTGAGTCCCCAAAAGGGACACCAAACTGAACTTGAGCCACCGTTGGACGTTTAGACCTCTATATTAGTCTGCCATGCCTGGCCCCGCTCCCTCTCTCTCTTTTCTAATTCTCCCCCTTTTTAGTGAAAAGAGATGTTCTTTTGCCATAGCCATAGCCAATAATTGGCTATGGCTATGGCAAATAGCTAATAGCAAATGGCATTTGCATTTATGAAAAAAATAATTATTATTTTTTTCATAAATGCAAATGCCATTAACTGAAGCCCACGCTACACGTCATTGCAGCTTTTCATTTTCGTATCTTTTTATAAGTCAGTTAACGCATAATTTCAGAGTTTTTAATTCGTATAAACTTATAACATTACAGAGTCAACCATCCGTGAACCTGTAGCTTGAAATAGATTTTAGTTTACCCGACGCAACAGCTGTCAGAGCCAGACTGTCAAAAGAAACCAGGATGCGCCATGTGTGCCTGTCAGGCTACTTTCACATGATCGGCAATAAACAGATACTAGGCTAAAGGAAAATTCGCGTCATCCATAGTACCCAAAAATAACTGCGCAATGATTGCAAATGTTGTTATAGAGAAAGAAAACTATTTTACAATTACACCCAGATGCAAAGAATAACCAAAGGGACTATCTGAAGTAGGATTTTTTTATTACCGGTACGACATGGGCAGAGCAGATCAAAAACTTTGACACTGACTGACTGAGATATAGTGAGGGTTTTATAGCTGTATGCAAGATGCGTGCCAGACTGATGTGAGAGCTTCCTGGTGAGAATTAGGGAAGCTTAGAGGCGAAAGGGGGAAAATCGTCTTTTTGCGTTTGCCTGGGTAGTTGAGCTATTCTCTAAGGTTATGAATGAGGCTGGTTCTAGTAAGTTTATAGAGAGGATAACTATTCCATTTTTGTAAAGATAATGGAGGCATTTTGGAATACGTTTTCTTGGAATGATATGCACCGGCAATGGTGACGCTCCTTTTTGATAACGTCTAAATATACGGCTCTGATAGTATCACATACTCCTTCAAAAATATTTCTACAAAAATTTACCGCCATCCCGACTTTTCGAAAACTAGGGCTTCCATGTGGGAGACAGGATTGCACTGTCACTTGGATAAATGTTATTCAATGTGAGACGGTCTTTGAAATATCCACCCACCTTCACCGTGTCAGTCAGGCCGGGCCTAGTTGACACAGCCTACATTTGCCCAATTGGAGTCTTTTGACATTCCTGGGGCTTTTTTTTTTTTAAATTTTATGATTAATTTTACTGACCGTACGACTGTTTATTTTCAGGCTCCATGTAGAGGTGTTGAGAATTTCGAGCTAATCACGTCCGTGGCATATCATTTCTTTATGAATTTAGACTCTTAAAATGATAACTTGAAGCCAGACGTGGAATAAATAACTAAATCTTCGCCTATGAAGAAGCAAAAAGGAACGTACACTGCAGCTCTTCCCACGAACAGAGCTGTCCTTTTATCCTAGTTTCGGTAACAGTAAGCAGGCGCTTTGTCTGTTTGTAACCATGAAAGGTAAATGAAACTGTTCTTAGCTGGGGCTGAACCGCATTTCAGAGAGCAATCTTGGGGGAAAGATCTAAGGGGAGGGGTGCATAAATTGAATAATTGAACGTCCCTAGCTGCTATTTGATGCTACATTTGGTGAAGTTTTTGTTCACTTATTTAAAAAGTTTAAACTGGACATGCTATGTGTATTGGGTACAGCCAGGTAAAGGGAGTTTATCTCTGAAAAGTGGGACGGATTCATTCTTTAGCCCCCATCATTTTGACGGGGAATTCATCCCTCCGCCTGTCCCCCCGCCCCTCCTCTTCCTTTCAGTGCCTATGCATGAAACTGCAGTTAGGTCGTGGATCTGTACCAAATGGTGCCAGACTTACCCCAATGCTTTGTGCGGAAGACTTAGTGTCCAGGGTCCTGCCCGTGCAGGGCTCCTGGATGCAAAGCAAATTTGAAGCTTTTATATAGAGGCCACACAGAACTTTACTTTTGCTTCACATAGGCCAAGACTTAAAGGGCAATTCTCATCATCCCAGACAGTTCTAATTCTCCCAACTAAGCAACTTGTAGCTCCTCCCATAACTGTATAAATCTTCTCTTTGTGCAGACACAAACCTATTTTATTGCTTCAGGTCATGTCCTGGTGAGCATACAAGGTTATAAAGTGTAATCCAAACACTCTCTCTGCATTGTGTGGAATGTGAGTTACTCTGCATCATTTGAATTTTCAAACTTTGATGTCAGTCAAAGAGCAAGAACCAATTGAGAATTTTGATACCCCCACATCAAAAATGTACTTTGGGGTAATGACTGCTTGTCCTTCAAGACAACTGAATTTAGGCAACTACTGTGATTGTACCCTCCACACTTCAACAGTAACCTGAAGAGTATTACGGGACCGGGCAAGGGAGAATTAACAACGAAATCTCTTGACCCCACACTTGATCCCAGTCATTCCCCAAATATGAAATTAGCCGAACTTTTTCTTCTGTATACCTACATTCCGGCAAAACCCTGGGACCTCACTGAATCAAAGCCCGACTGAGAAAGGTATTGTAACATCGGCAATAAAGCTGGCATAAACTACAAGCTTATCTCATCTCCCTACATGTGATGTATAAGGAGATGAAATAATGCACTTCACCCAACATGAAATGTGAAGCTGGTGCGTGTGGGTGTCTGCGTGTCTGCGTGTGTGTGTGCGCGTGTGTGTGTGGACAAAAAGTGTGTCGCGAACTCCTCCTAAACCGCAAGTCTTATGAAGTTCAAACTTGGTGAATAGGTAAACTGACCATGAAAACTCGTGACTGATGACGTCACAGGTCGAAGGTCAGAGGTCCACATAATATGCTAGGACTAATGAGAAAACTTTTAAAAATAGTGCTTTTTGGTTAATAAGGACGGGATCCACGACTGTACACAAGTGGGCACTGGGCACCTGCCAGTATATGCCAAGAAACACTCACCCAGCTCACTGGCTACTAAAAACCTATGAAACAGTCGCCAGCTCAACCGAAGCCGACATTAGTCACAGTATCTCTGTATCTCATGCTGCATCACAGGGTGCTGAAATAAAATTCACTGTTGACATGATGATATATGGGAGATGAATTGATTCAACTGAAAGTCTAAAATTATATCGGTACTCACTACTGAGAAGGTTTTAATGCTGAGAATTGAGTCTCTAATAATTATTTTCAGGCGACAAAAAGTACAAAACCGTGATTACTCGCCATCGGCCACTGAATCAAATTCAGTGGTCACACCAACTGACAAAATGGTCGCTAATGCGACCATTTTGGTCGCATTGTACAGCCCTGGTGGGATCGAAGGTCTAAATGTAGATCACAATTCACGTTTACCTAAAATTTTACATGCGTAATCGTTGGCGTCATGATGTGGAAACTCAAGAGGTTGAAGTTACGAGCTAAAGTTGCTTTTACCCATTATTTGCATAGCAGTATGTTACAGTATGAAACAGTACCGTAAATGAAATTTCTTTACCCTCAAGGTATGTAGAGAATATTTGGATGAAATTTGCAACTTCATGGATTCCCCTCTTGTTATCAAATTTCTCCAACAAAGTTCTATTTTTATCGGCTTATGTTCTTACTATGAAGTTTTTCAAGTTAGTTATTCACCCATCAAATATGTGGAAGTTGCATGGGGGAGTCCCTATCCGTTTCCCCAGTCTCCACTTTCATTCACTAAATATTTTTTCACTCCTCTTTTCAAACGCCTTACCTTACTGGTTGCAAGCTCATTGCAGGCAGTAGCGTATCAAGGGGGGAAGGCATTTCGGTTGTCCTCGGCCGTATCACCCTTGAAGGAAAGGGTTGCCAAAAAAAACAAAAAAAAAATCACTAGACATTGAGAAATTCTAAATAGTTAGCTCAGAGTATTGCCAAACATAACACAATTTTCCATGTAAGCGACATTACATGAACAAAAATTTTTCACAAGGGAGGGTACACAGATAACAACCCTTCCCCACCCCTTAGACCTCTCCCCAGGAGGGCAGATTCCCTGCAAGAGATGACAGAGGAACGATCCGCCCGGGTGCCATCATAGGTACGCCAGTGATTGCAGGGGTCAGCACATCATGGTCTAACTTGCCTACACCGCAAGATAATAGGCCTACGTACAGTTGAGCATACTTTTGCCTACAATACGGTTATACAGTGCATGGGTTATAAAGCAAACATTGCTTAATAAATCAAAAACCAGCAACCACTATACAAGACACTTGCACATTATACTTTTCATTCAAAACAATTGAAAATAGAAACCGATATTATTCACGTGCCTAGTGTTATGATAGACCTTCCTGTATATTTTGGCGGAATCATTGTGGCATGTGATATTGGCGTGAACGACGTAAGCCGAGCATCCGCTTTTCAAATATTCGCGCCTTTTGAATAAACAAAGCCCCGGGTGTTGTGACGACTCTCACGGCTAAGCATTAATAATAGCCCACAGGCAAAATATTGGAACAAAATTAAAAAGGAAGGTAACCGCATCCAAAGTTGGTGATTTGTAATAGCTTACACCCTAAATGATTGCAACTACTGGGGGTATTTTCCCACCTGACACATGGTAGAATCCAGAAAGTTAGGAAACTCTAAGAGGAAATTGGTTGTTTTTTTCTGGCTGACTTACGCGTCATTTTTGACGGTATTCAGTTAGTAGGCTACACATATGATTTACAGTGATGGGGTGACAAGAGCGGCTTGGTCAACATGAGGCTATACGATAATGAGTGCACATGGATGCATGGAATTCATTACCTAATACATTAATTAAGAGGCCAAGTATAAGTTCTTTTCGGAGAGGTTTCACCCAGTACTACATAGCTTTGCCACTAATACCAAGGAGGTTCTACAAGGAGGTTCTACAAGGAACCTCCTTGCTAATACTTAAGCAGTCTCCATCACCTTTTCATATGCCAGGTTTATTGTAACGATGTATCTTATTGATTGACTTATACTGTTTGAATGCATTCATTACATGTGTGTTTTGTCACTACGAATTTTGTTTGTGGAAAGCCGTGGTCTTAAAGGCAATAGGCAGTCGCCCCAAAATTTTCTTTGAAAAATCACCAAATTCTTGCAAATCTCCTCTTATTGCATTACAAGCACCTCTGAAGATGTTTTGAACATAACTATTACAAACAATAGGTAAACCAAGGCGAAATTCTCCTTGAATTCCACAATTCACTAACAAAAATATTGTCACATGATCAAAATAGGCCATTCATGAACTAGAGTGACAGGATACACTCACTCTGTTTGGGGTGACTGCCTACTGCCTTTAAGTGTGTGGGGGGGGGAGCACGGGTTGAAAGGGGTGGGGTCTTAGAGGGAAAGTTCTGGTCCTATTATCTTAGTCTTTACTTTTGTTTACGTAATTGTTTTTTCTGGCCTTTATATCTTTAATTCTTTGTTCTTTTTGCTTTCTTTGTTTCTGGCTCAGCCTGACGTCAGTTACCTTTGTTTTTGTAGTTATGGGGAGTAAAACTCTCGACAAGCCCCTCAAGGTTTTTAGTTTTACTTCCATCTACTTCATTATGATATTGGTAATTATTTATATTATGTATCGGTACTTTTCATTGATGTAGAAAAACAAATAAACGAACGAAACGAGCACATAGGCCTACATAAACAATCCTCGAAAAAACCCTTCCCGGCAAAAAGGCGTGCGGAGGTATTCTATATATCGATGTATTTGTGACTAGTTTAAAAAACAGTAGAGTAAAAAACGCTGTGTATGGTTCTTTTAATTGCTAATGTGTTTTCTGTGACAAATTTCTAGCCAGGCTTCTTTATTAATCTTTTGTCATATTCAATGATAATCATATAGCAGGCCACCGATTATATTCATATGGCTCTTATTTAATGTCATTTAATCATGTATTTTCAGAAAAAAAAATACGATTCAGAGTCCCTTCCCATCATATTGCAGTATCATGATGATGGCAAGGACCGCGGCGCACGATCAAACTCCATGGGAGTCCAATTATGGTAGATGTTCAACTATGGTGAAAAGTTTGTTAATACAGAATGTGAGTTGGTGCAGTGTGCCGTTGGGAAGATTGTGTATTTCGACCTTAGCCCCACTGACACTGATGGGTGTGAGGTCGGTATTGGTCCCACATGACACACATCTAGAACACAGAGACATAAATAATTTTAGGAAGAAAATATTGAAACTGCAATTTAGCACCCCTCCCTCCCGAATTCCGACGGGCCTGTAGGCGTATTTAGCGAAAACTATTTTTTTTTTTGAAGACCATAGGAACCCTGGGAAATAGCATAAGAGCTCCGGTGTTACAAATATTACCAGAAGTATACGAATTTTCAACACTGATGTCATTGAGAGGCATTCTTTTTCCTATTTTCAGTCGATGTACACAGTTTTCACAGAACCGTGCATGAATATCATATTAATTGTGATACTCGCTGAAGATCCTCTTTAGTGTCCAAGCCAGAAGATAACTTACAGTAGCAGAAATATACTGTTCAGTTCAATTTTTCTAAAACAAAATTGCGCCCTCGATATGTTACACTTCACTATCGCACATCGACCTCGGCAGAGCAGGGAGTTTTGAGCTCCCTGCCGCAGTGGCGGATCAAGGAGGGGGTCGCCGACGTCCGGACCCCCCCCCCTTCAAATTTCCCAATTTGCCCTTTTTCAATTTTTTTTCACATTCGCCTAAAAAAAAATAAAAAAAAAAACCGAAACAGTTTCACAGGTGATGACAGTTGTCCAATTCCGAGGAGATTTTGGTTCCCCCATCCAGTATCGATCAATCCACCAGTAACAGCCACGTATCGCAGAAACTTTCGGCAATATAATTGACTACGGTAGCCTATATTGCCCGCCCGAAACACGAACAGTGCAATCGTTTAACAGAGAATGTGACACACAGTATGTCTTACTGCCTGCGTGACAGCCAGGCATTCTAATCACTTTTCGCTTGGAACCACGTATACCATGCTTGGACATTCAAAGTAATACAAACACGCAGATGTTTTGTCTCATACTCACTAGCTAGCGCTTTGTGCAACGTATTACTATTGTGTTTTAATATTGATTCCAAAAGGTCACTGCTAGTCCTTTGGTCTTACAAAATAATGATCGGTTCACACTACATCTACGAAACCTTCCCTCCACCCGCTAGTATCCCTCCTCTCAAGAGAGATAGGGTAAATATGATATTCATGGTCTGGAATTACTCTCTTCTTTTAGTGTTGCCCTAGTGATGGGAATAAAAAGCCAATATTAGGTTAAAGTCTACAGCCAAGAGTTGACCAGAAGTCACAATAGACTAATCGGTGTTTGTTTCATTTTTAAAATTACTATGTACAACCACCACCAGGTCAAATAACGCAATGTCAGTCGGTTCAATTTTTTGAAGTCCTTGGACCGATGATCGGTCTGCTGTCGCAAATAAAAAACAAACATTCGACTTCAGTCATCTGTTCTGACAGAGTATTTTTAACAGTCGCGCCGAAACAATGTAGGGAGCTCAACAAGCATTGTTTTAACCCCCTCCCCCAGTCGAGATAACGGTGACGCCAGGTGAGGGAAGGGTTCATACCCTCCTCCCCCGTCGGAAAAGGCTGGCCCCCTATCGAGGAAGTTTTACAATTTCGTCGGGGAGTCTTAATCGAAAGTATGCAGTCCCCGACGACAACTAGTCGCCCCGACGGTTTACCGTCCCGCTTGTTGCTCTCAAGAGCATAATTTCTCCAATAAGAACCCAAAATTTTCGGCTCGCTACGCGCGCTGTAGAGTTACTCTGTTTTCTTCAATAGTTCCATTCCACATAGAAGGATAGCACAAGTCCTGTCCACCTCATACCAAGCAACATATAGGCAGAGTACACAGTTTATGTAAAGGTCGTAACTTTCATCCCATATCGCAAAGCCTAGTTGGTGTTCTCTTGTGTGTGTCATGCGGTACAGTCGGTGAGCGACCTACGGAGCAGTTTGGCCATTTCATCGTGTAGTCCAAGTGGTTTCGATATGTTACACCCGATACGGTCTACAAACCCTACAGTTCTTTTTTCGTTTCGTCATGTTTTATGTGTAAGCCTTTCAAAAATTTTCGCCCGCTTCGCGCGCTTTTTCAATTTCACTATCCAGATTCAAAGAACACTATCAGTGCGCAACTCGGATCTTGAAGTAGTAAGTGATATAATGCAAAATATGGCTACAGTGGCATGGGATAATGTGGTTCCTCTATTTGCCCTTCTCATCATCCCCTGGAAATGTCGAAACTCATTGGGGTAGTTGACATAGCCCGGCCCCTGTTGGGAAAATTCTGCGGCCACCCATGGTTGGTTTACTTATTTTGGCTTTCATAAGGGTAATTTCTGGGATAAAACCCAAAATTTTCGGTACGCTTTGTCCACTCTTCCTCAGTTCCGTTATACTTATAGCTAAATATACCCTTTCCACCTTTTCAAATTAATAAGTAGAATACATGGATTAATGTTAATGTCGGGAATTGAATCGCATTTCGCTAAACCTGGTTAACGTTCACTTGTGTCTGTCGTAGGGTACGACTAGTGACTCGAGAAGGGAAGAACAATAAAGTTATGTCCGATAGGGCCCAACTGTTCGGACGATTTTTCTATAAGCTTTAAATTAGTACAAATTCTTACAAGTGTAGGCTTACCCAAAAAAAAATTTCGCGCGCTTCGCGCGCTCTGCAACTTCACCGTTTAGATTCCAGGTTTTAATTCTAGTTTTTGCATGTCTCTTGGTTTATCCTTTCTATGTCAATATGCGGCAAATTCTATTATCGCTGACGTTTATGAGATCGAACCAAATTTAAAAAAAATTAATGTGCCCTTTTTATGTTGGACACCCCCTCAGAAAAGACCCTAGATCCGCCCCTGAGCCTGGGCATAGGATGACCCCACTAACACTGCGGCAGTGGCACTCAATCTCGCCCCACCGTAACCCATCCTCTGAAAGATAATTCCAAGGCGACCTGCAACATTCACAGAACCCGCGACTTTAATCATGAATAACTTTTTAGGCGTATTCTGTTGTAAGAGTTCGGAGCTGCGACAGTTTTCCAGACTGGTTGCTGCTGTGTTTTGGCGCGCACCTAGTCCCTTTGTTGATGAGTAGTATCATCATTTATCCTGAAATGTTACATTTACGTTCCAAAACTCATGGAGACCCTATGAAACCCTCTTGTCATTCATTATCCCCTCTTCATCACCCTTCGCTCCCGCAAAGTAGTGACCAGCTTGTATTCAGACTTGTTCCAGTACTGAAAACAGATCAAAGCTACTTTGTTCCCATGCATGTCCAATCTTATAGCCGACCACCTTGTAAATATTGGCTTATTTGCAAGTCCGTGGGCAAAGGGGCAGGGAATGGGGGAGAAGCCCCCAGGAAAATATTTTGCCCCCCTAGAAAAGTAAAAATAACAACTGCCTTAATACATTTTAGTATATCCCCCAAAAACTCCACATTTCGCCCCTGGCAGGTCTGGAGGCTATTTCTCCCACCTTCAGTACCTTGTCTGGCTATGGGCCTACGTATCTGGATTTGCCCACATACAGTAAACGTAAGCCCCCAACCTGGTACGTTAGTTCCGCTTTTCATCACGCAATGGGCGTATTCAGTGACAATGTTGTATTTATATTGTTGTATATCCGCCGGCGTCTCTTCAACAACCAATTTTCTTGTGAGCCTCTCATGGGGGAATTGACTTACTTTACAAAAAATTATTCTTTGAAATCCTTGTAATTAAAGGTTGTTCATCTTAATTGTCCATCCCTCAAACGGAGGCAACACACCAGGCTCTTATCCATACGAGGTGTTGCAAGGGAGAGATAGCTTTCGGGGTTAGGGAGGGGATATATTTCAAGCCTATAATAATATTTGTTCTTAAAAACTTTCTAGGAGGTAAAAGTTTTAACTAACTTTTTGGGGGGCAGTACCCCCACCCCCGGACTACGTGCATGCAATAGATTAGAAGAATTGAAATTATTTCGGAAAAAAATGTCACGTCCAATAAATCCAAATTAATAGTGATTTACTAAGCTGTCCCAGTCGTCTTCTTGTATACCGCTAATGCGTGCGGGTTCTATAGCACATAAAATAGACCTACCCCTTTTTGGAAACCATATGGATATATTACATTTTTAGTGTGCCAAAGATACATATTACATCTTTAGTAAACGAACAGTAACTAATCTTTGAACCTGCATGACAGGTGGCCGACTCAAGTTGGCAAATTGCCCGAAGTTTTAACATTTCTTGTCCCTGGGAGGAGAACGTTGACATTGATTACGTGATAAACACACAAATCTCTGTCTGCGAAATTTGTGAAAAGTATCCTAGCCCCATTCCTGAGTCAGTTTTAGAAGGGAGACCGTAATGAGTAGGAAAGGTGAACAACCGCAGGTCCAAAAACTACTTATGCAAGTATTCTTATCAAAAAGCAACGTAAGATACACTGTAAAACTCAAAAGTTGGGATAGCATGAGATAACATGAGAAAATTGAGGTAACTTACTGCATGGACATTTTTTAAGTTCAGTCAAGTGAGTTTCACCTTACAATGAAATGCATAATCGTACAAACTCAATTGACTGAACTCAGAATACTCCATGATGCAAGTTACCTCAGTTTTCAATCGTAAGTTATCCCAACAAAGTGGGTTTTACAGTGTATCTGTTGATTATCATATACACCAAGTGCGCTGAACAAACCCATTGGTAAACAGGTGAAAAATTTTGAACATTTACTTTGCCACACCAAAGTTTGGACACAAGTAATCGTACTTTTTTAATAATTCTGTTTTATTTATTTACTTTAATTTGAGTGAATTGAAGGTCACTGAAGCCGGGCTCATCGAGAAACCATACTCTCTTAATGTAAAAGAGTGAGATTCACTCTTCGACGATTGCCTACAGTGACCACTCTTTTTTTTTCGAGTGGAAATAGACTGAAATTCCATTCTGCCCGGAGTGGTAAATTAACTCTAAATGAGTGAAAATTCCACTCCGAGGAGAGTGGAATGTCACTCGAAACAGAGAGTGTCACTGTTGTTAATCTTTTTCCTGGATTTTCACTCTTTTACATTTGGAGAGTACGGCATAGTGGTCTAAGAGTGGCTTCGATATAGTTGTGACGTAGATAGGAAATACATTAATCACAGAACATATATGCCACATGTTTAAATACAATTCAGTTGTTTCTTTGCGTTTCAGAGTGGATGGAGTTAGATGAGGTTTTACAGCTCAGTTTCTAACCAATTGGTTTAAGTCGGGCTGGCCCTACTCCATTGCTTATACTAAGCACCAAGCACAGTAGCCGTAGGTTCCATTTTTAAAGTCTTCGGTATGACCTTCCGGCTGCAAGTCGGATGCTGTGACCACTTGACCATGCAGTCTGTTTAGAGAGGATGGAGTAGCTCCTACTTGAGCAACAAAAAATTTAGGCACAGAAACTGAAGACCCCCAAACTGGGCCCAAAACGTTTTCGCGAGACCTATTTGGATTGCGATCCGCAATGTAAAAATTACAGTACCACAATACGCCTACGTCATCAATTTATATTTACAATGACGGCGTTGCGTGCCTTATGGACTATGGTACCATATCTTTCCGGAAAAAAACTTCTTGAATTACTGGATAATGTCCAAGTCCGTGACAAAAGATTAAAGTCAATGAGGTCTTCATGTCATCCTTTTGAAACTTGTACATACCATTTTAAAAAGTTAAGGGAAATGCAGCCACACCCAGGTCTGGCCTTACTAATTTGGATTAGTGTACCCAGGTATATCATATTTTGTGAATGGGTCTTGAGAACCTTGTGACAATAAATTTCTCACTGAACTATGAAATTCACGCAGAATTACTCCTTGGTTTACCTTGAATATGCAATGTTTATATTTTGACGCATCATGAAAGATGCTTGAAATAAGAGGATATTTGTGAGATTTAGCTTTTGTTTAAAAATAAGTGTTGGGCGACTGCTTATGCCCTTAAGTGTAACATTTGCGTGTCATGGTTGAACTGTACTTAATGTGTTATCGAGCTATTTACCGGGAGGCGTGATGCTACTTCATGTTAGTTCAGTGCACTATACTGCTTCTGCTCACCATGTGGTGGAGATTTCATGACTGTCGAGGGACAGACCGACCCACCTCGATGACAGACTAAAAATATCCAGTGGTGTCCTCTTCAGGTTGTTACCTTGCTTTTACCTGTTCGCTATTACTGAAATTGTTTTCAGTAACTGGAGTATTATTTTATACCTATTTAACAAAATGTCAATATCGGCACTTTATGCTATGGGGAAAGGTAGTTTCCGGCAAGACGAAGGGATTTCAAAGCCATTTTTTTCCAAATGCGACGAGCCAAGCTTATCAAAGCGGGTCCATGTGAACCCACAGGGAATTGGTAAACCTTGAGGTAAATTGCAAAACCAAAGGGGGATGAGGTGGACGGTGAGAATACCGTACAGTCACTTCACTTGTTAACCCCTTTCCAAATAATGTACTAAATGCCTTCTCGTAATTTAGGTAGCTATGTGTTGCCTCTCTTTACAGCCATTTTGCCGTGCACTTTACATTTCACCAAATTGACTGACTACAAAGTAACATAATCTCAATAAACCATGTACCTAGCTAACCAAGTTAAAGAACCAGTGCACGTATTGATAATAAAGGGAGGGGTGATGCGATTGTTCCACTGACTACCAACAGTATCGGGGACAACCCTACCGATGAGGTTACTAACTAAAGAACGACATTGAACCACTGCTCTTCAGGAAGATGACTTTTCAGGGTTACAGCCTTCTGGCCTTGATAGGCTGTCAGCCTTATTACGCCCATTGGGCTTGGACCTACTGCCATTCAAGCCATTAGGGGGATGCAGTCTTTATTGGAACTGCAGTCTATCGGCATGCAGTCAATGGGATTTAGTGTGTAAGCCTATACACTGTTGAACCAATGGACATGGGCGTCCGCAGAAAAAAAAAAATTGGGGGGGGGCAAAACTTTAAATTTATCAAATCAGGGGAACTTTTTACTCCCACAAAAGAGCTTAATTGCTAAATGTTGGCACTTTTTACAGGTGGTGTAGCCAGGAATTTGCCAGGGGGTCGAATCAATAGGCAAACTATCTAAGCGTAGCGCCACCATAGTTTGGGGCGAAGCTCCAAGAAATTTTTGGCCGAAATGGTCTCCCAGATCGCTGAAAATGGCACTTCCCAGGCCTTGTGGGATGCATCTAATCATTTTCTATTTTGAAAGCTCATGTTCTGGAAATTTCCAGCTATATCATAAAAAAATGTTCAAGTTGATGTTACTTTTTCTTCAAGTTTCTTTTCAAATAGCCTTTGGGAGATACAGGTCACTTTCAACCGAAGTAGATCACCCTTTAAATTCCTACCATAATGTAGGTCAATAGAGTCTGTGAAACCAGGGGGTTGCAACACCTGGTGAAACACCTGTCAGCAGTATCAAGTATTGTTCTACCGATATGCTAAGTAGACGATATTAACGTCACCGATATTTCAATTCTCAATATCGGCCGATACCGATCCGATACCGTTATTTGAGGAATGAGCAAAATACACATGATACTACATCATAGGCACAGGCCACAGAGCAGGATATAAGTTCATATATCCTGCTATATATATATATATATATATATATATATATATATATATATATATATATATATATATATATATATATATATATATATATATATATAGTGTGTGTGTAGTATATGTACGTAATGTTTCGAACGCCTGTGGTGTGGAGTACCAAGATAAGACTATTAGTACTGTAAACACGAAAAGTTACGGATCAAGTCATACTATGAAAACTGGTGAGCACCAAAAATGGCGCTCGTGCGATGTTCTTGAAAGAAAGAAGGGTGCTCGAATATACCGAATTTTGACAGTAGGACCGAGCTAGCTTCATACATACGTACAGAGATCGGTGGGTCTGATGCTTCCGCACAAGGCAATACTCGTCGACACTCGACAGTTCAGACTTCAGAGTGTATGCTGCTGCTACATGCAGGCTGGCTGATCGGCAGAGCTGTATATTCCTGGCTCTAATTGCAGGAAGATGCTGCTTTAGCTACGCGGACATGCCGTGCTGTTAACAAATGTAATTACCGAGAACCGTATGAAATCCACAGCTTTTCAAGGAAAAGGAAAGTTCTACACCATGTCGCAAACAGGTTCATGTTTTTGTACCGTGCAAAAGATAAGGATTTAAATTTAAACTAACTTAAATAACGTAACATTTTTGTGAAGTATTAAGATGAGAAATATCGGTAAGGCAGTATCGGCATATTAGGCATTTTTGTCGATACCGATACTCGACGGAAATGGTTAATGTGGGCCGATACCGATATTGGATACCGATGATCGATCCAACAATAAGTGTCAAGTCTTTGTCCGCTGATTTAGCCAAAAAGGTGGACCAAGGCAATTGCAAAGGATTGTGGGATACAGTTTCGGCCACAGTAAAATGCCATTGACAAGAACGTCGCACACCAAAAGTCTGTCCCACAATCCTTTGTAATTACTATTTGGAAAAGGGTCTATATATGTATTCACCTGAGAGACAGAAGTTATTTCATTCAGATTACATTCAGATTACAAAGAAATAGGTTCAATACAGACAAGTTGATATTCACACCGATTCTCGGAATTTTCGTGCGGAGACGAGCTACAGAAATAAATTCTTTCGAAAAGAACATTCGTGCGTTCATCGTACTATTTTATTGCATCGACTGTCTCACCAGGGGGGCTTGACACTTTTCGACTCGGAACAGTGGTTTTCTAGGCACAGGTTTAGCAAAAAGAGAATGCTTTCTGCTGTTGCAGTCTCCCCAGACCCCCACCCCAACGTACACCCGCATGAAATCAAAGGTAGGCCTTAACCAATTAGTTCTTTAATTAACTTAAAAATACCTCACTGCCTTGTAAATATTAAAACCATGCATTGCCTAACACATGTGTTCTCACGTATATTAGCCTGAGGGGCATTATTTCAGTTTTTATTTATAACGGTCGTTTTTAGCCAGAACTTTATTAAGTACAGTTTGTCTTGAAATTTTGGATTCATTCAGTCTTCTTTTGCCTATTTTAGTGCACGACGTTGGTCGCAAATGGGCGATACGCAGGCACTCGGAGAACCAATACTAGGATCTAACCAGGGCGGCGCCACAGGGGGGGGGGGCAGGGCAGGCAATTGCCCCCCTATGGTTTTTGACCCAAAAAATAAAATCGTCTAAATAACGTTTTAAGACACAAAATTTTTGTAGGGGGTGGGGTGAGGTGTAACAGTAACATGGAATAAAGTATTGTGATACATTATCCGTCGCATATAGGACATTTTCGGTGTAAATCCCCGAAAATTTTGCGCGCTTCGCGCGCGTTGTCTTCTCTATCTAACTCATTGTACATCCGCCCCATACTGCAGTAGTCCTTCGTGCAAATATTTAGAATGTTCGAGTATACACGCATTCATCATTTGCTGTATAGACTATCTTCATCCACCTCGGAGCTTACACTTAGGCCTCTTCTACATCCCAGAAGACCCATGATTGAATTTCTCTCTGAGTTTTTTTTTTTTTTTTTTTTTGTCGTTTAAGGGTTAATAACTAGTAGCGTAAACAATAGGGGGCCAAAATACAGTATATCCCCTGGCGAGATTCTGTGAAAATTGCTGTCTATTTGAAAACAAGCAAAACAGTATTCAACACTGAACTGACTGATTTGAGTGAGTAAAAGTTAATTCAAATCCGTATTTGACCGACGTATTTATCAATATTCTGTAAATTCTCGGACTACGCGCGAATGTGGTATCTATTACGAATTCCATGGCTACCTTCACGACCGTGGCTCACGGAGAAGTAGGCCTACATCATATTTTAGTGTGTAAATCCAGTACGCATGGACCTACCAGCTCTAGTTGTACACTTGCCCTACACATGCAGTGACATGTCTGTAGTGCAGTATCGTATCCAAACAGGGGAGGAGGGGGGGGGGGTAGGATTTTCACTTCCGTGTACATTGTTCAATCATGTCACAACAATCACGAAATGGTTAAATTGGTACGCAGGGAAGGTTATACCAGAGGAAGAGTAACAGTTCCGTGAAAGTGGGAAAATATATATAAGGCGTGTAACATATCTAGATGTCTTCAGTGCAATTTGAAAGATCTGGGAAGGGCCATTTCTTGCGATCTGGGAGCTGTTTTGGCAAAAATTTTATCGGCGTAGTCCGCACCAGCCAATAGAAATCATGCAACATATCAAGATGGCTTCAGAGCAATTTGAAAGGTCTGAGAAGGACCATTTAATTGCGATATAGAAGCCATTTTGGCAACATTTTAAACGGTACGCTCCGTGCCAACCGTTAGTGGCGCTCCGCTTCTATACCAACGCAACCAAACGCCGTTCACACGCTCATGCCTGTCAGTCGTCACGTATCAAGTATCGTACGGTCCAAAACTGCCTCCAAGATCCCGAGAAGTGCCATTTCATGCAGTCTTGGGGGTCTGTAGGGCAAAAATTCTCTTGTACACTTCGCACCAAACTATGATGGCGCCCCGCTTCGATGGCAACTTCCATTCTGCGCCCCTCCCCCAATAGCCAACACAAATCACCGCCCTTGCCCGTTTGTTATGTAATCGTCGACAATAAGTGCAACAGAATTGGAAAACTGTAGTCGGCCAAAAGTAAAGAACGTTGGATTACTTACCTAGACACTAGATTTCTCGAGAAAAAATATGACTTCAAAAGATGCAAAATATTGTACCAGATTACGTCTAAGGCTTCCTGGTAGTCGGAAAATCTTTCACACCCCCTCCCCTTAACCCCTCCCTCAGAACCGCGATCACTCATCTCATGCCTGGGGCGGATGCAGTGGCAAGGATGCAGTCGCACCCAAAAAATTCAAGAAAAAACGGCAAAAACGTTTGTTAAGCTATAGTATGAGGCATGGGCGTCAATCCTGGGGGGGACAGGGGGACACGTCCCCCCACATTTTGGAAAAACGCCCATTGACTTAAGATTTTTACACAGTAAATTTTTGACAGAAGTGGCCATGTCCCCCCCACATTCGAGTAAAGATTGACGCCCATGGTATGAGGAAGGGACAGGATACCATACCAGTACGCTGCATCTTCGGTCTATGTCCGTCCCCTATTCGTTTCTTTGCCTGTGTCTTTTCGTTTCTTTAGTTGAACGTACGTTACCTATCCGTTCATTGTGAGTTCTATTCCTTTACGCTTCCGTTACTTATGCGTCAGTGTCCGTCGAACATTCGGTATAGGTACTGTACTTCTACGTTTCATCCGTTTGTTGTCCGGTAATGATCAGGTGAGCAAATAGTAATCACCGGAGACGAACGGATACTGACGGAGAAGTCTAGTATGAGAAACGCACGAGAAAATGATAAAACGGAAGCTTAACGGATAAGTAACGAATACGTAAGGGGGAACTTTTTCGGTCGACGTCCGGTCCAAGTTTTGTGCATGTTCCGCAAAATCTCTCGCCGTTCATACCGGACGTTCCCGGTCATGAAACGAAGTCGGCGGAGGAGAACAGGAGACTAAACGGATACTCACGTAGGCCTACATCAACGGAGTGTCATTTTGGGTCTTCGTTTCCTCTCCGTTATTGCAATCCGGTGAGGTGTGACAGGCGCTTAAAGACTGACGTTTGTTATGGTACGGTATCTCCCTCCCTCTCCCTCCCTGGTGACGCAATTCCAACCAATTATTTATACCTCTGCCTGTGAATCCATTCTTAAGGTTTAAGTCCAAATTTTACATAAATAATACTGCAATAAAATAAATTTCAGATTTGTCTCTTATCCCATACATGCATGTTTCATTTTAGGAGTTTAAAGTGGACCTTAAGTGTAGAATTATAAGAATATATATTTTAGACGTTGGAAACGAATTTCACTCATCCAACTCTCATTTTCATAGCTCACCCTGTTGTTGAGATATGAAAAGTTAAAATTTATTCACTTTATTTGAAATAGTCGATTGCGCAATAATTTGTGATGATCTTCTTGTAAAACTCACATTACTTGCTTTTGTTTCCTTTTGAAATTGAAATGTTTACATAACCTTGCAAAAATTACTATTGTACGGAGAGGTTTTGTATAGTCAAGTCACAATATAACAGTGAGAAAGTGGTCACATTTTGGCACAAGGTGCAGAGGCTTTCGAAAAAATAAAGAAAACAAAAATGTAATTTGGGTAGTACAAGAATGACATTACAAATTATTGCGCCATCTACCATTTTAAATTGAATAAGCACCAACATTTTATATATCTCAGCTCAGGAATTCCTGTAAAGGTGGCAGTTAGACCATGTGGATTCATTTTTCAAGCTTTGTAACATATGTTTTTGAATTTTTAGCCTTTAGTTACAATCTAAATTTCGCTAAAATTTGGCAGTTCTTTGCAGACCAAGAAAAATGCATTTTCTATGCGCGTTTCTTTCAATATAAAAAGTTTATTTAACTATATTTTCAAAGCAAAGTGAACTTAAAGCAAGCTGGAGTTATTTCACATTCTCACATTGATGAGCAGTTCTCCCTTTTCTGTGCCTTTCAATCGTTTTGAATTTGCAAAATTTCGATATCTCCTATGCATATACGTAATGATACCATACGATTATGAAGGACACTAAATCGGATTTAAATTTAACGATATACATAAATCAGTCTATTAATGTGAGGAAATGACCAGGCGCGTGTCCAAAGGGGGGTCCTGGGGGTCCGCCCCCCCCCCTGCTCGCCCCGACCTTAAGATTTTTTAGCGTTTTTTAGAGTTTTCGACCCAAAATACCCGCCTCATTTGAAAAATAATATCTTAGACCCCACCCCCCTGCTGAAAATCCTGGACACGCGCCTGATGACGTCACTCCTACTTGCGTAAAGTTTACTTTAGCTTGCAAATTTGGTTACATCATTGATTCAAAAACTCGAAAAACTATAGGTTTTTGTTATGTTATCTCACAAGAGTTATGATTCCTCTCCCTTTTATAAAATTCAATTTTGCGTGTAACCCTTCCTCAGTGATTCGGCTTTTCTATAAGCAAGAAAAAAATCACATGATGAAGATTAATTTTTTCTCATGAATTAAGATATTGCAGACATGAGATCCATATTTCAAGGATGAATACATACAGTTTAGAGCACTCTGGAAGTGCCGTTTCCAGCCATCTGGAGGGTTTTCAAAGTCAAAAATTTTCTTGAACGCTCCGCGCCAACTGATGGTGGCGCTCCGCTTAGAAATATGTATTACCATTTTTCATACATTTATTTTTTCTCCTTAATTGAGAAATTGCAGACATATGATCCATATTTCAAGGCTGGGTACATGCAGCTTAGAACACTCGGGAAGTGCCATTTCCGGCCATCTGGAGGGTTTGTGAAGCCAAAATTTTTCTTGTATGCTCCGCGCCAACTGATGGTGGCGCTCCGCTTAGATAGTCTTGCTGCACTCAGCCCCCCCCCCCCCAATATTTTTTCGTTCCGCCGCGCCTGCTGCATAGTTGAAGCGTCTCATTCAGTGAGGAGCCGATTTTCACTGACAGACAACCAACCCTTCTCACAGTTCGTATTTATTTTAGAAAAAAAGTTTTTTGAGAGAGAAAAACAAAGTCCAAGAAAACGAAAACGCCAAAAATGCAGTTTCTGACACGGGGGGGGGGGGAGGGAGGGTGAGGCTCGGAAGTCTTCAATACCTGTACCCCCAAACAATAAAGCTGGGTCCTACCCAGCATGCTTTCCCCACCCCCCCTATCGAAAAACCCTGGCGCCGCCCCTGGATCATCTAACATACGGTATCCGGCACATTCAACCGGGGTGGCTACATTTGTCCTTTAATTAAAATTTTTAAGTAGAAGTTGTATGATCCTCCTCGGGCGCGTAGTCGGGGGGCGGGCACCACCCCCCCCCTTGAGCATATTTTTGGTATTTTTAATGTTTATTTTTACAATATCGCTAGTGTTTCTCTTATTTATATGCGGTAAATAGGCCTGGGAAGTGCCATTTCCAGCGATCTGGGAGGCATTTTGGTCCAAAATTTTCTTGCGGTTTGCGTCAACCCATGGTGGCGCGAAGTGCTGAGAGTCTGTCTATGGGCTTTGCCCCCCCCCCCCCACGCCCCTGATCCTTCTGATAAAGTTACACAGGATAATGGGTATCCTGGACCACATTTTGGAACTACTGTAAATGGCATCTCTCTGCCTCAATGTGGATAAAGTGATGGATTCCGCTAAAACTGTTTTCTTTTACCCATTTGGTGTCCATCGTCCACGTTTACCTTGATTTTGAGGTGCCTATTCCTGCCGTGGCTTAAGTCGGTGACAAAAGTAGACTTGACGTTGCATGATCTTTGTAAGTTTCTCATAATTGATGTCGAGAAGAAAGAACCCTTTTCACACTGGGTGCGACGCGAGGCGATACGATTAAAAGTTGAAAAAAAAAAGTTTTTACTTAGATCCTTTCACACTAGGTAAAAAACGACGCCACGCGATACAACGCGATAAAACTGAGTTGAAATAATTTCATCTTTCACCCACTTGTTGTCGCCCATCGATATGTTGTGTGCCCAATGGTGAAATTGAATCAAGCCCGTAGCCAAGGGTGGGGGGGGGGGCAGGGGCGAAGCTCCTCTGGAAAAATTTTCGCCCGTAGGAGATCAAAATTACCTTTGCCTTAATGTATTTTAGTATATCCAGCAACCCCGAAAAAATTTCGCCCTCCCTGCAAGCTATCTCTCCACTTGTCTGGCTACGGGCCTGGAAAGAATTGTTGTCCTGTTAGATCACATGGCTAATCGGTCATGGGAATATCGCTTAGGAATTAAGAAAATGTAGCGTAGAAGGGATGGCGACATTTTTATCGTATGGTGTCCTATCGCGTTTGGTATGAAACGGGGCTAAAGCAATCCCAAACTTGGAAATGGATTTAATTGTGCACGAACACAACAGCACACTTACGTAGGGAGTTCGTGAATCAACTTCACAACTTTTGCGTACAAATGGTGTCCTTCCTGACTAGCCTGCGTGTCGGATCGTCTTTGTGCTTTCCACGCAACGGGCCTGCTGTATCGGGACAATTTTGTGCGTTCTGGGGGGCTATGCGAGCGGGAAGGAGCGGTGACCAAAACGTTTCACCTTCTATATCAGGGTTCTGAATTGATTTTATTGGCCACACCATACTTAACTCCCTGCAGGCCACAGACAGATGCTTGCATACCAGGGTTTGTTTTGGGAATCTCAATCTGAAATGATCAAACAGCCCTGATGGGTAGGCTACTTGGGAAGCGTGCGAAAAGTGTCATTTTACGGACCTTTGAGTTACTTCATTTCGCATTGCCAGTTTATCCAATGGCTAAATGTATGGAATATTATGGATGATAAATCGCGCATTTGGTTTCAACGAACCTGGATTTTTTTCTTAATTTGCTTCGCAGGCCAGATTAGATCGCCTCGCGGGCCGGATGTAGCCGCAGGCCGCCATTTTAACAACCCAGGCTGTAGGCTCTCGAGATCATCATTATTCCGGGTATTGAAGACCACCACACCACTGATTACCTGAACTTCATGCATCTGGTCTTTGGCAGGAATTGTAATTTGTCGGAAAGTATAACGACGTTCAAAAGTGGAAGTACTGTAGAAAAGACAGCATATCCAAAAGAAGACACTTTTTCCCGCTACACCGGCGTAAATTTCGAATTCTTGTCAACTGTCAATTCACCTCGCACGCCCTGCAGAATAACGTTTCCCAGGATGAATTCGGCGATTTCCAGAAATTTCCATAGAAGGTATGACCAGGGAGGTCATATCACCTCCCTCAGCGTATGACAAAGAGAAATTTATTTTCAGATTAGTGATAGCGTTAGAGTTAGCTTTAAAAAGCATACTTACCCAAAGAGCGTCAACAGCTCTTCAGTTTCATTTCATTTAGTTGGTTCTTTACAATATTTGATAGTATAACTGAAAGAATGTACAGGAACATAGACAATACATTATAACATCAAAATATTGTGATAGGAAGAACTCTAAATCAGAGGGCTTGTCGAGTAGGGTGCTCCCCAAAAATAGTAGCCTATATTAAAACAAAAAAGAAAAGAAAACATAAATGTACCTTAGAATAACTGACAATATATATCTGTCCAACTTCCCTTCAAAATACCCGCCCAGTATTACACCCGTGAACCCTCCCTAATATCCAAACCCATGCACCCCCTACTCCACCCTCATACCAGTGGCGCCGGCACGGGGGGGGGGCATGGGGGCGCGTGCCCCCCCAATCGATTTCAGATTTTTTTTTTGAAAATTTTAAAATGATCCCAAAAGGCATTTAAGCTGTAGATTTCCGTATGGGGTAGGGTGAGGTGTGTTTTCAACCAAGTGATGGATCTATTGTAACCATTTTCCATCACAAATGGTTCACAAACTATCAGAATTATCGCAAATCCTTCGCAAACTTTCAAAATTTCGGTGCGCTGCGCGCGCTTCAAACCTTACTTCAATATTGTTCTAATCATCAATAATTTCCGGTAGCAACTCCCACAGAAGCACAGCAACAGAAGCTGAAAGCTGTTTGCGAATTCTCAGGTAAACTCGGACTGGCTTTGTGATTGGCAAATAGGTTTGTTGGGGAGTTGAAAGTGTCTCGATGCAGAACATGAATGCAGGTTTTGTCATGGTTACCTTTTTTAATGAAAAATTCGGCGCGCTTCGCGCGCATTCATCACTTTTTTCACTCCAACTCATGACCATTATTAAGGTTATAACACATGCAACTATTCTGATCACAACACTTTTCTGAAAAACAGAAGTACATCCCCAACATCTGTAGGAGCCTATGGGATCTTTCAGTCTAATTTGTAGCATGATGTGGAAGGTTGAATGTGCGTATTTGCCGCTACACATTTTTCAAAATTTTTTACCCAGCGCTTCGCACGCAGCCTCTACCTGTATAGATGGTGATTGTTAATAGACTTACGACGAAAAAAATGTTCTGAAACGCGCCTTTTAGTCCTTAACCCCTTTTGCTTTGTCTATGGGGGGGGGTCTAATATCACTTCCCTGGACCTATACTCTCTCTCTCATTCCCCATTCGTGGAAGATGTTCGTCTGGATTTTCTTTCAAACTTGGTAAAAATACCAGTGTTGGAGGACTCGAGGCCGGCCTCGGCCTCGAGGCCGGATCGCCGCGGCCTTGGCCTCGGCCTCGGCCTCGGCCTCGGAGCTCCCGGCCTCGGAAATTCGGTCGAGGCCGGGCAAGACTACCTCCGACTTTTTTAATAATTTGCCATTTTTTGCAAAGAAATAACTAAACCATGCGAAGTTTAATGTCTTGATTGCCTTGAAATTAATTGTCGATATTTTCTATTACAAGACAACATCGATCGTTGCGGTTGAAAAGTGCAGATTAGCTGTGAACGTACGATACAGCGCATGTAATCTTAATATCTTGCAATGCATACACCATACAGCAAGGCTGAACCCGCCACACACACACACGGTATACCGTATACTGGATAACCGGTACGGCACATGCACAGTTCTCCACAGTCCACACCACACACACACATACGTGCAGCGCAGCCTAGCCGCCGTGTCACTTGCGCGCGCACTATCACTATACTAGCTTGTTATTGTCCTGAAGAAGTCGCCATGTCTGCTGATTCTCGAATAATAAAATTCGGATTTTATGACCACGAAGAGTTTGAAGAGAGGGGACGGAAAAAAACATAGGGCACGATGCAAATTTTGTAAGCCATCAACACCTTTTGGAGGCCAGACGGTGCGGCCAGATTGCGCTATCCAGCACTCTATGCCCTGGCCCAGAATGTTCTTTCTGTGCCAGCTAGCAGTGCTCTGGTGGAGAGAGTTTTCAGCCATGGAGGACTGATCATGAGGCCACATCGCGCCAAACTTTCCCCACAAATGCTGGAATGCCTCATGTTCTTGAAGTGCAATGCACACATTCCTAGCTTCTGAGCCAGAGAACCAAGCTCCTAAGTTGGGTGCAGTGGTGCACGTGGCAGTGTGTATGGACTTGTGAGGTATTGTGTTCCCCAAAATATAGTTTGTATTGTTTTGGGGTCTTGTAAAAGGTAAAAGATCAAACTGTAGATTGTAGACTTCATGTCAGTTATTTTAGTACCTTCTGTACACACATTTGTTATTATGTACAATATGTAGTGACGGTGACACATTACAGTGTGAACTGTCAGGAAAAATTATTTCAGGTTTTTTGTGGATTTCTTCCACCTTTGGTCACGAAAATTGGCAGTTGCAAGTTCATGAAAACACATTTTCTTGTTTTTAGATTGAGCTCATACACTAATTATGCTTTCTAAAATGAGTGCACAATTTGTATGGTATTTGTGCAGGCTCACATGTACTACCGGCGTCTACTGCTGTTTAGTTTTTCTCATTTTTTTAATAGAGTGCTCAAAGTGATCAGCAATATCCTTCGCAAGGCAGATTAATTTTACTTTTTGGGAACTAATTGGAAGTTGGAACTGATCCCTTCTGTATTTTGTGAAAACCCATGTTTTTGTTTCTAAACACTAGTAGGTGACGGTGTAACTTGAGACAACTGCCCAAGTGCCCAGCTTCTTAAAGTAAAGTTTGGTAAATTTAAATGAACTTGACTTATGTGTATTTGCTATTTGCTCATTCTTAGGGTTACATACTTCGCTTCACAAGCCCGCCCTTGAATGGCAAGATATCTCAATCTAATCCCCATTGCCTCACCACCTCTGGGCAAGGAGTACGGATCCTGAGCTCCAGCTATAATACTATGTTGGATGGAGTGAAAGTATGCTCTGATAGTTTTTTTCTCTGATATAATAAGTAACCCGGCCTCGGCCTCGGAGGGTTCGGCCTCGGTCTCGGCCTCGGCCTCGGAGCTAACTAATGCCTCGGCCTCGGCCTCGGCCTCGGCCTCGGAGGGTGTGGCCTCGGCCTCGGAAGTAGCGGCCTCGACTACAACACTGAAAAATACCATTGTTGTAACGTGCTCGGCATTAAACTCTATAGTACCATTTGGATGTCAGGTAATATCATATCAGTGCTCCATTTTATATAATTAATCCAGAGCTTCCAGGAGGCACTATACAGGTGTCTGTCAGTATTAGATACCCTTTTATAATGCACAATGAGACAAAGGAAAATTTTCGTAGTTGTCCAAGAATGTTTCTGTGGACTCCACCCACGTATTTTGTCGTAAAAATTTTCCCCGAATAGAAGGCATTAAAGCCTAGCCAAAAGGGAGGCTTGGCGAGGTTTGTTGACAACATACCCTTCTCTAAGACAACATGCTCTCCTCTTTCACCAAAAATTAGAATTCACTAAATTATGGATATTTTCCAGCCATGTATGATCAGTTCCACAAATATCCTAAAGATAGCACCATTTTGCATCTAAGCAACTTTAAATTACCAAAATTTCTCAAAGGGGAGGGGCACCCCCTCCTCTACACCCCTCCCCTTAGACCCCTCCACCAGGACGGTACCTTTATGTAGTAACAAAAAGGATTCCACACTCTGTATACCATCGCAGGAACGCACACTCTCTTCTTTTTCCTAACCAAAAATTAGAATTCACTAAAATAAGGATATTTCCCAATCATATAAGATCACTTCCAAAAATACTCCAAAGATGGCACCATTTTGCATCTAGGCAACCTTAAATTAACAAAAGTTTCTCAAAGGGGAGGGAGACACCCCCTCCCCCAGGACGGCACCTTTATGTAGTGCCAAAAAGGATTCCACATTGCTGTGTACAATCGCAGGGGCGCACGAAAATGGTACAATTTAAGCAGACTGGGGGGGGGGGGAGGAACTGAGGTGGCATTATGACATCATCTGTTATGCCCCCAATCAACAAATCCTGACGGCGCCACTGCTCACACCCCCGGCCTTCAAAAGAAAGATTCCGTACCCGCAAATGACCAGGGTTGCTTCAATTACAGTAAAAAACGTGCAAGTATCATATTCACTTAATATTGATTAAAGGTGATCGGTCGTCTTGAAATATTGTTTGTGACGTCAGCCTTTTCTTGACATGTTCTGTAGTCGTAACTGTTGAACGGATACACCATACAAGTAGCTATGATGACATCGGTATACCTAGTAGGTATGCAGCTACATGCCGTCTCGTCTTGCTTACCGATTAGCTATACCACGCTTGTACGGTGTATCTGTTGAACAGTGACGCCTCAGAAACATGTCAAGAAAAGGCTGACGTCACAAACAATATTTCAAGACGACCGATCACCTTTAATATAAGGAGTCTGCTTAAATTATATCTAAAAGAGTAAACGGGGTGCTCGGTTAATGAACTGTCTGGTAAGGAATTCCAAGTGCTGATGGCACGAAAACATAATCCGGTGTCAGAAAATTTTCTCTGGTTTCCCAGCGAAGACGAAGACGGTATTGTAATTCAAAGTGTGGGAACTTCAGTTGTTTTCTTGAAAACCTCATAAAATGTCTACAGGTGACAAGGGCTATGAAGTGGACTTCATTTCACGCCAAATGATCCAGTCTATGTTGCATTACTGACCAAGAGGACTTGGTCTCGGTCCTACCTTTTGGTATTACGGATACCGACCCACCACGACACCTTGCTACAAGCTTTCCACAAAAACTACAAACCAAAAGTTGATTGGGTTAGCATGTAGAGGCTTTTCCCTGATCTCCCTGTTTGTTGGATACTTTGACCGCAACCCTTATAACAAACTTACGGCGCATGAGCTGTGACCTACAACCGGAATGGCAATCCGAAACGGCCTGATTTTATATACTTGAAAAACTAAAGATTATATTGCTAAGTTTCCTTAGTACTCATATAAAATGAATATACCTCTAAACTGCTAAACCGTTCACCCTCATAGAGGAGCCACATGCGCAGGGGTTGGGGGGGGGGGGCTGCAGACGTTACGGCCATGTCTGGAGATGCAATATCAAATTGAAATGTGTAATTTAATACAGGTGCAGGCAATTTAAACCAGATGTTTTCAACGATTGCCTTGGGAGACTAGTAGAAAAAAATGGGTTCTCAATGTGGGTTGCGTTAACACTAAAGAGGATACGCTACAGCTCGTTCATTCCTGTTCTAGGGCACCTTGGGCGGTCATTGCTTTCAGTATTTCAAAGATGTTTTACCAGGGAGTTGTAATTTTTACTGCAAGTCCTTTAGGTACACCAAACCCGATCGTCCACGGTTTAAAGGGAAAGGACAGTCGCCCCAAATTTATTTGAAACAATCTTACAGATTTCCTCTTATTTGCTTTTCAAATATCTTTCATGAAGTTTTCCAAACAAAAATATTTCATATTAAACGTAAACTAAGTAGTTATTCTGCATGAATATAACAACTCAGTGATGAAAATATCACATGACATACACAGAGCCATTCATGAATTAGGGTACCAGGGTACACTCAGTGGCGCCGACAGGCTTTGGTGATTGGGGGGGCACATCAGATGAAGTCGTAAAGGCACTTCAGTTAACCTCCCAAGTCTGCGCAAAATGCGTTTTTTTTGTGTGTGTGTGCTCCCTGCGTTCGTATACACAGTGGGGATCCTTCCTTTGTCAGGTGTCACTACACTAAGGTGACGTCCTGGGTGAGGGGTCTAAGGTCCCCCTCCCCTTTGAGAAATTTTTGTTTATTTTAGGTTGCTTAGATGCAAAATGGTGCCATCTTTGTGATATTTTTTGGAGCTGATCACACACCTGTATGGCTGGAAAATGTCCCTAATTTAGTGAATTCTAAATTTCCGCCTGGCTGGATGATTTTCTTTTTTCAAACTGAGTGGCGACGATTAAATAGTCCCTTTTTAATGCTCCCTGCGTTTGTATACAGCAGTGGGGATCTTTCCCTTGTCACTACATAAAGGTGCCGTCCTAGGGGAGGTGTCTAAGGGGAGGGTGTCCCCCTCCCCTTTGAGAAATTTTTGCTAATTTAAGGTTTCTTAGAAGATGCAAAATGGTGCTATGTTTGGAATATTTTTTGGAGCTGATCATATATAGCTGGAAAATGTCCCTAATTTAGTGTATTCTAATTTTTGTATAGGTAAAAGAAGATAACAGCTTTCAGCAATGGGGAACGGGCGGGAGGGAGAGTATAGGTGCAGGAAGGTGATATTAGACCTCCCTGATAGGTAAAACAAAAGGGGTGAAGCACTAAACAAACGCGTTTTCAGAATGCTTTTGGTTGTAAGTGTATTAAAAATCACCATCTATCAGGGGCGTAGCCAGGAATTTGTCAAGGGGGGGGGGGCAAAGCCAATAGACAGACTCTCAGCGCTTCGCGCAAGAAAATTTTGGCTCAAAATGCCTCCCAGATCGCTGGAAATGGCACTTCCCAGGCCTATTTACCGCATATAAATAGGGGAAATACTAGCAATATTTTAAAAGTAAACATTAAAAATACCAAAAATTTGTTCAAGGGGGGTTACTGCCACCTTCGCGCCCCCTTGGCTACGCGCCTGTCTTCTATACCGATAATGGCTGTTCGCAAAGCGCTCGGTAATTTTATTAAAAATGTATAACGGCAAATACGTAATTTCAATTTTCCAAATCATGCTTCAACAACTTAGATTGAAAGATCCCATATTGATGCTAAGTCCCTACAGATGTTGTTATTATAGTTCCATGTATTATTACCTTAATGATGGTCATGAGATGGAGTGCAAACCGTAAAGTATGCGCGCAAAGCGCGCTAAAGTTTTCACTAAATAAGATTTCCATGACAAAACCTGCATTCAGAATCTGCATCGAGACACTTTCAATTGCCCAACACGGCTACATGCCTCTCAAAAAGCCAGTCTTTTCCCTGGTAATTCGTAAACAGCTTTCAACTTTTGCTGCTGTACTTCTCCGGGTGTTGCCATCAGAAGATATTGATAATACGAACATTGTAGTAAGGGTTGAAGCGCGCGGAGCGTGCGAAATTTTTGAAAGTTTGGGAAGGATTTGCGAAAATGCTGATAGTTTCAGAAACTTTTGTGATAGAAAATGATTAAATACATCTGTCACTCGGTAAAGCACACTTCACCCTAACACCCTACCCCCTACAGAAATCTATAGCTTAGCCTTTTGGGATCATTTTAAAATTTTCACAAATTTTTCATTGGGGGGAACGCGCCCCCCATGCCCCCGTGCCAGCGCCACTGGGTACACTAATTAAAATTGAGACGAGTGCATTTTCTCTCTGAGTCGAAAATATAATAGGCGTGTTACCTCCACGGTCCAAAGCAGCACATGTATAGCGCTCAAGGACTTCCGACTGCCATGCCTGGGAGCAAAGGCAGTGGCGTAGCCAGGATTTTTTTAGTAGGGGGGCGCTGGGGGGCTTGACCATTTCATGGGAGGGCGCCTTGTAACTATCTAAGAGGAGCGCCACCATGAGTTAGCGCGGAGCGTACCAAGAAAATTTGAGATTTTAATACATCCCAGATCGCCGGAAATGGCACTTGCCAGGCTTGATAGCAGCCATCAAGATGTGCAGTTTTGGTGAAAAAACGTAAAGTTTCATTTTATTTTATTCTCACGAGGTAGCGGTGGGCTAGGTCCCTGCACATACTGATACTCACTGTCAGTGACAAAAGCCACGCACCTAGGCCTAGACTATGGTGGGTACTTTTATAGCCTATGATAACCATTGCATTCGGCGTAAATTGTGAAGTTCACATACCATTTTGTAATTCACAGCAGGGGTGGTGCTAGGATTTGCCCGTCGCGGGGCCAGCGACCCCAAGTGAAGACATCCCCGATTTTTTGAGGGGTTGGTGAGGGAGATTTGAAGAAAATCTGTGTACTATACCATGCCATACTGATATATTGCATAAAATTTGTATATACTAGAGAAGCAGAGGCACTGATTTCATGTTTCTCCCGGAATCTAACTTCGTTTCCCTTTTCGTTTCGTTTCGTTTATTTGTTTTATCACTTCACGCATACACACAAAAATACATGATGAATGGTAATAGAGACATATGTACATGAGGTGAAGGGAAGTACACGAAAAACCCTGCTGGGCTTGAAAATATGAACTCCCCAGAAATACAAATCAAACGACGTGCAATAGCAGAATAACTTCAGAATAACTTCTGAAATTGCAAAGCGCGCGAAGCGCGCGAAAATTTTTTGGGTAAGCTTACATTAGAAAAGTCTGTAGGCCTACTTATTTAAAGCTTATATAGGTCAATTGTCCGAGCAGTTGGGCCTTATCTTGCATAACGTATATTGTACTTCACTTCTAGAATCACTAGCCGTACCGCACGACAGTCACAAAAGAACATTAACTATAGGTTTAGCGAAATGAGATGAAATTTCCGACATTTACATAAATCCATGTATTCTACTTATTAAGTTACCTGAAAAGAAGGAAAGGGTTTGTACTAAATTTAGCTATAAGTAACAGAACTGAGGAAGAGCGTGCAGAGCGTACCGAAAATTTTGGGTTTTATTGCAGAAACGATCCTTTTGAAAGCCAAAATAGTAAATGGACCATGGGTAGCGACAGAATTTTCCCCACAGGGGCCGGGTCATGCCAGTGACCCCAAGTTTCGACAGCCCCTTTATTGAGGGGTGGTGAGAAGGGGATATGAAACAGCCGAACTATCGGCCAACGCCATTGCAGGACATATTTTGCATAACATTACTTAATACTTTAACAGCCGAGTTGAACTGACAGTGTTCTTTTGAATCAGAATTTTGACACTGCAAAGCGCGCGAATCGCGTGAAAATTTTTGGTAGGCTTACATAAAACCCATATGAAATCATTGAGTACAAAGACAAAAAAATAAAAACGGTTTGGGTTGTAACTTGTAAACCGTATCGGAGAAAACATACATTATGTCGACACCACCTGGACTACCTGATGAAATAGCCAAACTTTCCTCTGTGAGTCGCTCACCAACTGACCCTACCGCATGACACACACTAGAGAACAGCAACTAGGCTTTGCGATATGGGATGCAATTGACGACATCTATAACCTGTGTACTGTGCCTACATTTTTCTTGGTAAGGTTGACAGGACTTATGCTATCTAGCTATGTGGAATGGAACTATTGAAGAAACTGGAGTGAATCTAAAGCGGGCGTAGCGCGCCAAAAATTTTGGGTTCTGATTAAAGAAATTGTCCTCTTGGAGCCACCCTGGCGCCACCCCTGCCTCAAAGTCTAAAGTTTAGAATTTAAATGTCCAATTTTCCGCCCGACTGAGACAAAATATCTTCCCGATTTAGTCAGGTTTCTGACATTTGGGGGCGGCTGCCCCCCCCTCCCCCGGCCCGTACGGTCATGCTTGGACTACCAGATGAAATAGCCAAACTTTGCTCAGTGAGTAGCTCAGCAACCGACCGTACCGTATGACACACACAAGATAACAGCAACTATAGGCTTTGCTATCTTGGGATGATATTTACTATCATCTCTATATAAACTGTGTACTCTACCTACCGTGTAACTTGTAAAGTGAACAGGACTTATGCTATCTAGCTATGTGGAATGGAACTTACAATATATTGGAGAAACAAGAGTAATTCACAGCGCGCGAAGCGCGCCGAAAATTTTGGGTCATTTATAAGAGAAATTGCCCTCTTCAGAGTAAAAAAAAAGAATAGGTATATCGTATATTATTATCAAGTTGAGTAGTGAGTTGAGTGAATTTTTTTTTGGCCCAGATCGCCAGTGGGGGGGGGGCGACTGGGGGGCGACAAGCTTTCATGGGGGGCTGGCGCCCCCACGCCCTCCCCTGGCTACGCCACTGAGCAAAGGGCTGTGGCGCTTTTGCCATAAATTTGTAAGCACATTTGGAGTAAAATATATAAAGCAGATATATTGACCAAAGGAAAATCGGTCAATTTCTCCCCATGGGTAGAGGGACTGCAGATTTCAGCCTCCATCTCGCATCTCTACGTAACGCACCGTTAGTTACTGTTCAAAACTCCGTATTTGATGGTAACAAAATGAAGCACTGCATTGAACTAGCCTACAAAGCCGGTCGTGGGGTAGATAGTACGTCGGCAGACGCGTAGCTACAGGGGGCCGTACAGGGGGCCGGGGGACCCGACCCCCAGATGTTTGCAAGACCCCCAAAATTGTGCGTGTCCTAATAAAATGTGTAAGAAGTAAAGACGGCGATCGATGCCGTGACACGTCGATACTGAATGGTGCACACCACCGTTATATAGAGAGGGCCCTCGCTAGAAAAGTAGTGCCAAAGTACACCATCAATATTAGGTCCTTTTTACTTGTGAATTACTCATGTTAAGATGATCAATTGATGCCGATTCTTCCTGGATATCAAAGAAGGCATGTGAATGTGTCGGTGGTGCAAAATTTGGATTGACTGAAAGCGATTTATGCCGTTTTAAAAATTGTTAGAAGAAAGTGGTGATTTTGTTCACCTTGCGGATTAACATTCATTCCGTTATGGTAACATACCCTTAATACCCTCAATAAATCCTCCATTGACTTACACACTAATTTGAAGAAGTAAACTAGCCCTTGTAGAAGTTTTCGCTAGGTACAAGCTACCCCTCACAAGAAAGCTGACAAGTTGGCCTTTCATGACAATTTCAATTTACCATACCATGACCGTGAAGATTTTTTTCCTAGCGGAGCTCAAAGCTTCCGTACCTTTATCCAGAGCCTTTTTACTCAGTCAATGCCTGATGAACGACCGCCAGCTTCTAAGCCCATAATTTCCCCAAAATTATTTCATTTTACCCCATTTTGCCACCAGTGACACTTCATCTAGTCTACTTTTGTACCAAATTGACAAAAGACCCCATCCTATTTGGTAACATATCACAAAAGTTATCTCAATGTCTCTTATTGGTGTTATTTGTGAAGGTAAACAAATGAGGAATTAACATTTAGGTCACAGATGGGGGCGTGCTACCTTATAGCTCTAAACGGTCATGCTATAGTGAATTTGTAGTGCCATAATAGGCCAACTCGTCAGCTTTTATTTGAGGGGTGGCTTGTCTGGACTGTGAACTTTGACAATGCTGTGTAGGGGAGATAAATTTAGTATGTAAGTCAATGGAGAAGCTAATGGTGGTGTGCCCCCTAAATGGTGTCCTTTGTGAAATCAGGCAGACGTGAGCGACTTAATCGGTGGAGCTATAACTTCTGTTCCTTTATCAGTGGACTACAGGTGCACGCTACCTTAACTGTTAGAAAAAGGTGTAATTTCACAGTAAAATACTGGCAGCTAGGATTCCAATAGCCAACGTTATTTTACAGTTTGCCTAGATCTTTTAGGAAGTGTACGTATGTAACCATTTTCATTCGCGAATACTACACGGGGAGACCTGTACAATGTTCAGGAGTGAAAGTGGCTACATGTGATAGGTACAGTAAGTTACTATCATATTTACGAACAACTCTAAAATAACGGGCCCGGAATCCCAGCTGCCAGTATTACCATGGCCGATTGGCAGCGCGGGAACTGTTTTTCTCCGACTCCACACCTAGTTTAACTGTCCAATTTTCCGCCCGACTGAGACAAAATATCTGCTCGATTAGTCAGGTTTCTGACATTTGGGGAGGGGCGGCCCCCGGCCCGTACGGCCATGAGTATTACCGTAAAATAACGGTTATTTTTTAACAGTGTTCTTGCTACTTGTATGAGAAGTAGGTTCTCTTTTCTCATTTGAAAGATATTTAACTGTATTAATTGTCTGTATCATAACCAGCAAAGATGATTTTCAGGATTCGTCCTATGCTTTATACGTGTACTATGCAGTAATTTTGCTTCAAGATGGCAGGTAGGCTAAACAGAGTCTCTGAAGACATTTCAGTCACAGGAGACAAATTTTTATTTCTTTCAAGGAGGGGGGGGGGGGTGAGGTAGAGACTGTTTTAACGTTTTAGAAAGAACAGGCCCCTGAAACAGTTAAAGAGGATTACAAAGGCTGTTTTGGGCCCACATGGAGCTATTGTTATTATTTTTTGTTGGCAAGTGTTTGAGATGCGGGATGCGGGCAATTTTTGTAACATTTTGTCAAAGGTATAGGAAGTGGGGGAGCTGGGGGAGGGGACTTTAGCCCCTCAGTCAAAAATGTTGGGGCTGAAGTATGCTTCCGCCCCCCAAGATCCAAGGGTAAAAACCCCTTATTTGTCTCTTCTGTAAGAAATGTCAAAAATTTGCGGTAATTTTCCTTAAAGTTTGTCCAAAATGCTGCACCAGCTTGCATCTGAGGACCCTCCAATACCCAAAAATTTTCCAAAGGGGAGCTGGACACCCCCTCCCCTTAGACCCCTCCCCCAGGACGGCGATCCGAAACAAGGTTCAGCCCCCCGTCTCGAAAAGTTTCCAACGCCTATGCATTTTTTTTTATTTTTCTTCCTCCTTTACGTCTTTCTGAGGGCGATTTTGGCTATGGCGGGGCGGCACGCTGCTCAGTCACGGTACGACCATCGCTTCCACACTAGATCATTGGTGAGTGCAGTGCCGCCGCCAGGATTTGGTGATGGGGGCACCACAGATGACGTCGTAATGCCAACTCAGTTTCCGCCAAGTCTCCGTAAATTGTACCTTTTTATGCGTGTCACCGTTTTGGGGTGGCATGCACGTGCTCGCAACTCCTTACTGTGCTATACGATAAACCAACAAAATAATATATGAAACTCCAGTATAATTAATATTGATTAATAATTGTATTTAAACTTCAAAAGAAAAAAAAAAATAAGTTCTTGCTCTCTCCTTTCTTGTGCGGAGTCGCTATAACAATTCAATGTCTTTGGAATACATAAAATAAGGTAAGTTCTTGCTCTCTCCTTCTTGTGCGGAGTCACGCTATAAACACCTTTAACATAGGCTATAATATACTTCAACAAAACAAAGTTCAAAAGTTCAACAGAGTTCACTTCAAGCCAAGTGTACGGTATATCCGTCGTTCCCTGCAGTTGAGTTAATATTACCGTATTATGACTTCGTCAAAAACAGTTCATAAGAAATATGGTATACAAAGCAACACTTCGTTTAAGGGTGTGGCGTTGGCAAACATCAGGGTTTCTCTGCCCTCGTCCACCAGTTAGGTACTGCTAATACGGTTACTGCTAGCCCTCAGTGTCGGTTACGCCCACAGTTCGTTGGCGGTTACCGCTAGCCTTCAGTCAGTTACCGACAGCCTATAAATAGAGTAAATATACCCTCTTAAAATAGTACCTATATCACTTTAATTTCCCTGTGGAAGTATCATAAACATTAAGTTCTATCTCTGAATTCGCTAAACGATTAATCATGATGAGTTATTCACCATACACCAGCACTCGTTTGTAACGGCATGATTTGAACCGCTTTCTTTTACCGTAGTATGATCCTTTTAATACTTGCATAATTTTAGTTAAAAATTTTGCTTAGCTATTTACACAATGTAGGATTCAACAAAGTAGCATTCAAATACAGAATTTACAAATTCAATTTCCACAGTCTTCAGACTAATTCATCTTTCTGTCTTGGAAACAACATAATTGCTATCTTTTGAGAAACTTAAATTACGTGTCACACCTCACATTACTTTGGAATTGTTCAAAAATGTTATAACATAACTCACCATATACAATGGCTAAATGCAGCTTAGTTCGGGAGGCGGCGATGGAGTCTTTCCGTCGGCGGTGTATGGACATTACCCTCGTCTACAGGTCGTGGAAATAAACGTCCCTTCTCTGAGTTTTAGTAAATACAATCACAATTTACGACGCCACAATGCTCGCATGATGTGTAAATAGAACTCAAGGCGACGGCCACGCCTGAAAACCACATGTAAGAACGAGTTGTCCCTATACTGCCACCTCCCTCGACAACGATGTTATTGTGTCGTGATGAATCACGTTGTCATTTGCTTTTAAATCATTCCATGGCCTTTTGTTATTTTGCACAAGGAATAATCTCCAAATACTTTACTAGAGCCAGTGCCATTCATCGCAATGTCACGGAATTTAGCTGCCCCGCAGTCTCAATGGATGCAGTATTGTTAATGCCTAGAAGAATTTGGCTTTCAACTTTAACCCTGTGACAATGCGTCCCTGCGTTTTTGTATACAGCAGTGTGGAATCCTTCCTTTGTCACTACATAAAGGTGTCCCCCTCCCGTTTGAGAAATTTTTGTTACTTTAAGGTGGCTTAAATGCAAAATGGGGCTATCTTTGGGATATTTTTGGAACTGATCATATATGGCTGGAAAACATCCACAATTTAGTGAATTTAATTTTTGGTTAGGTGAAAGAGGAGAGTATGTTGTCTAAGGGAAGGGTATGTTGTCAACAAACTTCCTGAAGCCCCCTTTTTGGCTACTTTAATGCCTTCTATTCTATTTGGGGAAAGGTTTTACGTAAAAATACGTGCGTGGAGTCCACAGAAACATTCTGGGACTTATTACGAAAATTTTCCTTTGCTTCATTGTGCATTATAAAAGGGTATCAAAGACTGTCAGACACCGGTATAGGGCCTCCTGGAAGCTCTAGATTAATATATAAAATGGAGCACTGACATGATGCTTATCACCTGACATTCAAATGATAATATAGAGTATGATGTCAAGCACTTTACAACTATCGTATATTTACTAATTTTGAATGAAAATCCAGACGAACAGCTTCCAGCAATGCGGAATGGGACGGAGGGAGAGTATAGGTGCATGGGAGGTGATATATGAGCTCCCTGACAGGTGTAGCAAAAGGGGTTGAGGACTGAGCGAGTTTCAGGATGCTTGTTCGTCGTCAGTGTATTAACAATCACCATCTGTACCAGTAATGGCTGCGCGCGAAGCGCTCGGTAAAAAAATTGAGAAATGTATAACGGCAAATACGTACTTTCAACCTTCCACAGCATGCTACAAATTAGGTTGAAAGATCCCATAGGCCTCCACAGAGGTTGGAGATGTACTTCTCTTTTTCGGAAAAGTGTTGTGATCAGAATAGTTCCATGTATTAAAAACTTAGTAATAGTCATGAGATGGAGTGCAAACCATGACAATGCGCGCGAAGCGAGCCAAATTTTTCATTAAATAAGATTACCATGACAAAACCTGCATTCATACTCTGCATCAAGACACTATCAATTCCCCACTGACAAACCTATATGCCAACCACAAAGCCAGTCTTTTACCTGAGAATTCGTAAACAGCTTTCAACTTTTGTAGCTGTGCTTCTGTGGGAGTTGCTACCGGAAATTATTGATAATAAGGATAACATTGAGGTAAGGTTGAAGGGAGAGGAGCGCGCGAAAATTTTGGCAGTTTGCGAAGGATTTGCGATAATTCTGATAGTTTGAGAACCATTTCTGATAGAAAATGATTACAGTAGATCCATCACTTGGTCAAAAACACACCTCACCCTACCCCCTACAGAAATCTATAGCTTAAACGCCTCTTGGGATCATTTTAAAATTTTCAAAAAAAAAAAAAAGAAAATCTGAAATCGATTGGGGGGCACGCGCTCCCCATGCCCCCCCCTGCCGGCGCCACTGGGTGAGTGACTCCGAATCCTTTCGGGAAAGTTGAAGACCAAAAAGAGTGTTACGTTGCTAAGACGACTATGTCTAAAGGTGGAACACTAGCATGACTTTTAACCTATTTGTGTGTTATGCGCTGCGGGAAGCTAAATTTTTTTCCCACGAGGTTATAGACAAATCTGAATTTTCATGAATTTTGAAAATTGTTTCAAAATAGTGGTTAAGTTTAGAATGTAGGGTATGGGTACAACCTCTTGGGATATATGACATGTTCTTTCATAATCCGCGGCGTCAGAATTACCAAAAAATGTAGAGAAACTTTCATTTCGGGAGTAAGGGGCGTGGACAATTTCCAAGTCCTAAGTTGATTGGTCCATTGACATCATTTGCCCATAACCTCGTGGGAAAAAACTTGCGCCTGCGGGAATGAATGATCGATATAGTCAGGTGGACAGACAGACAAGTGCAAACCTCCTTTCTCGGTAGGGGGGGGGGGACTCAGACATACGTGCGAACTGCAGCAATAGTTACATTTAGTCTTGCTACTTTCATACATATAGCAATTAAATATTTACTTGGAAAGCTGCAGCAGATTCGAAGCGTCGGAAACAGTGCTGTAGCCTGTTCTGTGTTATAACTTATAATATATCCCTGGCTAAAAAAAGAAACAAAATTTGGTTTGTATTTTTGGCACCGCTGCTTTCTGTTCTGCATCACGGCTCAGATGGTGGAAGAAAACAGGCACCGGAGGCGGTGGCTTTCTGACATCAACGTTTGTTTGTTTGTTTGTCTGTTTGTTTGTTCGGTTTGTTTTACTGATCCTTCTTTGGTGAAACTCGGCAACCCTCCGAACGCGGAGTATTACGCCAAACTTGCAATGTCAGTTTCGTGGGACAAACGTTATAACCAGGTATATTTGCCACTAAGCCCCCTGTGAGTTGCTTGACCTCATACGATACAACGGAATTAGAAGAAAAAGTGACGTAGGAATATTGAACACTATAAATGTGTGTTTGTTGGGGGTGGGTGGGTGAAACGAGTGTTCTGGGGCCTGGAAGGACCCTCTGAAATCTGTTTGTGTCATCCTAGTTTCATAGTACGCGAACCATATTCTAGAGGTCCCATAACACATGATTCGGTTCCAATAACTTTACGGCTAAATGATGAATAAACGGTGCACATCTAAATCCATTGAACTCGATTTAAACTTGATCAGTTACACAGAATAACACCGTGGTTCATATTACAATGTGCACCATAGATATACGGGGCGGGAGTTGGGTGGGAGACGCATCCCCCCCCCCGGAAAAAATGTTGCTACATTCGGGCAAAATGCCGTACGTGTCACGTTACTTTTTTCAGGCAAACTTGCTCAATATTTGGGCGAAATCTCTCTCGACCCCGTCCTTGGAATTGGTCCCTACGTTTATGTGATGTGCACTGCTGTGCACGTCAAGGACTTGAGTCTGCGCAAACTCAATGGTAAGACGTCGAGAGACTAGCAAACGATTGCATATTTTTTAAAGTGGGCACGTATCTCACGTACAGTCATATTACCAAAATAGCGTCTCTGGTTGTTTGTGCAAAATTATTACAGAAATGTTATTATTTACTTTAGTGTCTCTCCACAAATGAATTCATTGTGACAACCCATGCTTTTCGCAATTTGAATCTGTTGTGCATGTAGATGTGCCCACGGCAACAATGTAGTGCTCGTGATGTACACGTGTGCCTGAGATGACTCTCTTTGCTCTGTTTCGATAAGGGAATAGTAATTAAAACAAACTATAATTGCGAAATGAACGGAATAAACTTAACCAAGATATTGCCATTTCACGTAGAGTATGAAGTTGTATCATCGTTGCTGGTATTGTGTGATTTAATTTTTTAATAATATGATAACTGAAGATTAAATAAAAATGTGAAGCCTGCGAGGAAACAGGTTAGTTCTAATTTGAGAATGATAGAGGAAGAGATATAAATAAATCATGTTTTATATTAAAGGCAATAGGCAGTCACCCCAATCAGAGGAGTGTGCCCTGTCACTCTAGTTCATGAATGGCCTATTTTGATCATGTGACAATATTTTTTGTTAGTGAATTGTGAAATTCAAGGAGAATTTTTCCTTGCTTTACCTATTGTTTGTAAAAGTTATGTTCAAAATATCTTCAGAGGTGCCTGTAATGCAATGAGAGGAGATTTGCGAGAGTTTGCTGATTTTTCAAAGAAAATTTTGGGGCCACCGTGACTGCCTATTGCCTTTAAAGATCAATCCTTACTTCAATATAGCGCTATGAAGCTATGAAATTTGAACACTGTTCAAATCTGAGCTATGTCCGTAATTGGCCAGGAGAAGAGAGGGATGATTGATCATATATGGATCTTATAGCTTACTTTGTAGCGAGTGAAAATTTGGAAGTAATAAACAGGCTTTTACACAACACTGAAATTAAGCGTTCCATAAAAACTGCAAATCGTTAAACATACATGTGAATAACCACTAAAGCAAATTTGCAGGGGTATTACCCTTTCCCGTTGTTGCCCTGAAAGAAATTGACGGAAAAGGATATAATTGTACTACTAAAACTTCCCTGCCCCAGCAATATGTAACCCCTACCCTGTTGTCGGCCACCCCAAATGAGAGGACGGCTGCTACGATCTGGACAGGTCTGTGGGCCAAGTTTTGCTGTTGCCCGCCCGGCGGAGGTGTATCACTCCTGCACCTATATTGGCTGCACTCGTTAGAGTATGTACTTGAAAACAGGCGTAGGCCTACATATTCGACACTTGCTACGAAGTTAAGTATTGTTAAGCCGTTACGGCATCATTTTGTAGGCCTTTCTCGGCATCCGTATATGGCTGGGTGAGACCTTCAGTTCTAATGCCCTGTGAATGTGATAATCTAGGGGCGACCAGGAACCGGAAGGTCGGAGGTTCAGCAGACATTTGTCTGGCCTGATTTTCGACCTATCCTCCTCATGGCTCGCCAGTTAATTTTCATAGTAGGTGTCGAATATGTACTCCTCTTTTGACGTACACTGGTATTGCGAGTGATGTCAGTGTGGGTGCAGGAGCATACACGTCCGGTGGGTGGGCAGCTCGCCAGTCTAAAATTAGTTTCTGACTCGGTAGGTCGTGCTTTGTGTTGTATTGTTTTGTCTTTTCACTGTCTTCGGACAATTTTTATCTTGTGCTGTGTACATGTTTTGCTGTAAGTAGTTGTGAATAGATTGGTAACTGTATTTCCACTGTTATGTTCCTTTTTATCTGTTTGCATGTCTTATTTTTGTTAATCTACCTCCTGCGGACCTTCTTTTAAAATCGCTCCCTCGCTGATTAACTTTCTGCTTGGATTTGAAGCGCCCCCCGAAGTCACTCCCCGAATTGTGTTACAGCAGGGAGTTTGCAACTCCCTGATTACGGAAGACTTCCCGTCAAACACGAGGTCACAGAAGAGAAACGGCAAAGTCAAAACCTCGGGCCCGGTACCCAGACAGTCCGGAAGATCAATGCACGCCGTTGGACCAGCAAACGTGTAGATTAGTGTTAGGTTGCCTTGCCTGTCATAGACCGGAAGTTACCTTGTCCAACAGAGTCAAAGAAGACCCTTTCCATTGTGAGCTGACAACGGAACCACAGCAAAATCCTTGCAGGATTGATCAAACGTTGGTGTTTGGAAGCCGCGTCTTTGGACAACGTCCACCGACCTTTGTTCAGCTCATTTCGTGGTAAGGTATATTGTAGTATTTGTATCCCCTGTGACGTCCAGTTCGACAGCTTTGGGTCTCCGAACCCCGTCGCCAGTAGCGGCCCCGAGGGAGAATTTTCCCCCAGTCAGAAGCTCTGCCCTCCAGGTGCCCAACACCTAGAGCTCCTGAAGTAAGTGGCCTGACGGGAGGAATAGCCAGATACATTGAAATTATTTGGAATCTTTGCATTGGATGATGTATTATAAACCAAAATATACCTGTCCTGGTGCTTAATTTTTTACAAAGAGATATGCTAAAACCTCAGATCTTCCGCGGGGCTTCGCCCCCTGGACCCCCACCAAGGGCTCTAAGGTGGGCCCCTGGACCCCAACCGCTTAAAGTTATAGCGGTCTGGCGGGAGGGATAGACTAATACATTAAAACTATTTGGAATCTTTGCATTTGATGATGCATTACGAATCAAAAGTATCCTTATTTTCAGACAAAATTTTTGCTAATACCTCAGAGCTTCTGGAGCTTCGCCCCCTGGATCTCCACAGGGGCTTCGCGCCTGGACCCCACCAGGGGCCCTAGGCGGCCCCTGGATCCAACCCGCTAAAGCTCGCGCTACGCGCGAAAATTTTTTGGCCCCCAACATTTTCTTTTGTCCCCCACTTTTAAAATCCTGGTGCCGTCACTGCCCGCCGCAGGGCATGTTTCGGCTCCGAGCCACGGTACACACGCTCAGCCAGTTTAAGACACCACTGGCGTAGAAGGAGTCTGGCGTAAACGCATGCAGGGGACCCTTTCGGTTTTGGGGGCGGTTGTTTTTGAGGCAGGCACAAGTTCTGCTTGCCCGAAAGTTTGGCCTTTTAGAAAAATTTGGCCCTAATTTCTACAGATTCTGGCCGAAGTTTTGGTTTGATCCAAAAATGAGGAGGGACACAGTTCACCTTCCCCCTACCTCATACGCGTATGGACTCGGGATAGTATGAGCAGGTGCAGGCGCGTAGCCAGAAATTTGCCAAGGGGGGGGGGCGAAGCCTGTAGGCAAGCTGTCTAAGCGTAGCGCCTCCATACGTTAGCGCGAAGCGTGCAAGAAAATTTGGCCGAAAATACCTCCTTGATCCCTGGAAATGGCACTTCGCAGGCCTTAATTGTAAGGTGCATCTATACATTTTTATATTTTGAGTTACTAGCAATATCATAAAAAATATCATTAAAACATTACCAAAAATATGCTCAAGGGGGCGGCTTCCCCTTCGTCCCCCCCCCTTTGGCTACGCGCCTGAGCAGGTGACATCCCGCTAAACTGAGATTAAGGTTCCCAGTAAGCCACTTAGAACCACCTTACTATGTTAGCAGGGCCACCGATCTATAGAAACCGCCTGTTCATTGAACATTACTATGCAGACAGGAGGAATAATCTAAACTTTCAAGGAGCAATGTTTTCTAGCCCTAAATACCACCGGCCTGTTGTAACTGTGATTTATTCAATACCAGTAACAGTACTGCCAGGCTTCGTAGGATACCCTGGTGTACCCGTAAACTGAGCCGATAAACCCTTTACCATTTGATTCCGACTAGCTCGAAATAGATCGAAGTGCAGTCATATTATGAAAGGTTTGGCTAATAGTGCAGTATATGATCCTTCCATGATAACATGGCTGTAAGCCGGTTTTCACCTTCGGATCAAGTGACGAAATTAACACGTCATGGACGAGCTGAAAACTTAGATAACTGGGCTGTTTACAAATACAAATTTGGTTATTTCGTCATTGTGCAAGTAACAAACTCCTTCCACTGGCAGCATGGTAAGCCTATTTCTCAACCAATGGAACAGTCCGGAATGTGTACGTTTTCACAGTTGTGCAACAACAAATCGGCAAGTTTAATTTCCAAGGCAGTCACATGATGAACTATGGCAGAGCGAATGCAGATCACGGGCTTAGTGTTTGCTTGGGGTAGTGAATAATTCATGCATCTATTGCAACGCCTACCTCAGCTCGGTTGAGCTATAGTCTATGCTACCTAAAACCGAGGTAATTTCTCGTAAAGTTGCTAATATTGTCGATCACTCTGGAGCAACCTCACAGTTGTCATAGTGAACGTAGACAGACGATATCTAAAAATCCGTTATTGGAAAGATTTATTTTGATCTGCTCTTGAAAGTTAACAGCAGCCAGATACCGGCAGTGCTGGTTTAGCAATCAATTTATGCTATTCGATAATATTAATAGTTCATAATCACAGATCCTCGCTTGTCAATATCCGGGTCTGTACAATGGAGAGAACAAATTACGAAAAGGTAAGACATGTTTTCATTTTTTCCTTTTTTTTACAAACGAATTTCCTTCAAAATTTCAGTATTAATTTTCATGCAAAATCAGGCTAGGTTGTTAATTCATTTTTAAAATCGATGACATAATGTTTGTATGCATGTTCTATGTTTTATTGTAACTGCACGTCGCAAAGAACTTAACCTTTAGAGATTGGTTAGCTAAAGTTGGAGCACATACCAATGAGTGAAATGTTTACAACATCAAATACCTGACATGTATCTCACAACAGAGCTGCACCTCTTTGTCATGCAAAATTGTCTGGATCTGAACTGAGTATACGCACGTATTCCCTCCAATCAAATGATTTGTTTCTTCTTCGTCTTGTGATTTCATTTTCTCTTTTCTTTGTAATTTCTTAACTTTTTACTGGCATTACGTTTTAGGTCGTGGGATTCAGTTTCATTCCAGCGTCCTGTCCAGTTTTATATCGTGCTTGTATTTTTCATTTCATATCCTTCTGGATTACTTTTCTCACGGCAGTGTCAGTTGTTCGCTTTTAATACCGAACTTTTAGGTTCCTTTTTGTTTGTAATGCCCCTTTCATCATTGTTACTCGAAGGGCGCATGAAGTCCCAACGGTCAAAATCGAAGGACAGGCCGGACGCGGACTCTATTGGTAGAACTGCAAGTACGTTCTATTAATTTCCCATGAAATAATTTCTTGGTTAAATTCGTTTCTTTTTTTTTTTTTGCCCCTTGTGATTTCACTTTTATTTTCCTCGTATATCTTTCTCCTTTTACTGGCTGTTGTTGTGTATGTCTTCGACTTGAATTTTATAGGTTCCGAAGGGTTCTGCGGTTCAGTGTCACGTCGTGCTTGTATTTTTTTCATTTCATCACTCCTTCTATCAGTGGCGTAGCTAGGAATTCGGTGACGGGGGGGGGGGGGGCATGGAGCACGATTTACTATCTAAGCGGAGCGCCACCACAGGTTGGCGCGGAGCGTACAAGAAAATTTTTGGCTCCCCCAAGGCTCTCAGATGGCTGGAGATTGCATCTCCGGGCCGTTTGACCTGCGCTGAAAATATCTCTAAATTGGCATTTCGTGTACTGACATTTTGTATAATGACACATATTTAACAAAAAAAAAAAAAAAGAAAAGAAAAAAAATCACATAACTCCTCGGTAGATATGGATGTTCTTTATGACCACCATGGGCGGCGATCCGTCTTTGAAAGTGGGATATATAGTCAGCGGCAATATCTAAGCGGAGCGCCACCATCAGTTGGCGCGGAGCGTAGAAAATTTTGGCAAAAAATACCCCCAGATCACTGGCAATTGCCCTTCCCAGGCTTTTCAACGTGATACTAAGACAACTGTCTGATGTCTTTCCTAAAAAATAGGCCTATTGGAAAAAGTCTAGAAATAGGTAAAGTGTTCTGACTTCCGGATATATAGTCAGCGGTAATATCTGAGCGGAGCGCCACCAAAGGTTGGCGCGTAGCGTACCAAGAAAATTTGAGCTTTGAATGCATCCCAGATCGTCGGAAATGGCACTTTTCAGGCTTGATAGCAGCCATCAAGATGTGCAATTGTTGTGAAAAAATTTTAAAGGTTGATTTGAATTTGTTCTAAAACACATTAAGTTTGTCACAATTTATCCGACTTTATTCAAAATTATCCAGAGTGGAGTTATCCCTATGGATTTCAGTGGATTGATTGGAACGGAGATTTTCCACAGCCAGAGTCTATTATTATTATTGAGTACAGGTAACGCCAAGATTTGCCCGACGGGAGGCCTGCGACCCGAGGCCCCTAGAGCCCCAGTGCTGTTGGGTATAGGTGAGGTGGGATTTGAAAAAAACCCCTGTGTACTAGACCATTTCATTCGGGCCACATATTGCATAAAATTTGTATATGCTAGAGAAGCATAATTCGGCGTTGATTAAATGTTCTTCCCGGAATCTAAAATGTAAACTTGCAAAGCGCGCGAAGCGCGCAAAAATTTTTTGGTAGGTTTCACAAAAAAAAAGCAACACATGTAATCATGGAGAACAAAAAAAAAAAGGAAAATCTTTAGGGGTTTTAGACCGTATAAGAGATAAAATATGCATTGTATCGAAACTACCTTGACTATCCGATCAAATAGCCAAGCATTGCTCCGTGAGTCCTTCACCAACTGACCGTGCCGCATGACACACACAAAAGAGCAGTTACTAGCCTTTGCGATGGGAGGAAATTTCCGACCTCTACATAAACTGTGTACTTTTCCTACATGTTACTTTGTGAGGTGGGAAGGACTTGCGCTATCTAGCAATGTAGAGTGGAACCAAAGAAGAAACTGGACTAGCTCTTCTGCGCGCGTAGCGCGCCGAAAATTTTGTGTTTTTATAAGAGAAATCGTCCTCTTGAGAGCAAAAATGGGTAAAACGACACTGTAAATGTTGGATATTGGGGGGCCAAAATGAGACTGCCCAAGAACTATAAAATATTTATATATTTTTTTATTTTTTTGGCATCGGTGAGGGGGGGGGCATGGCCCAATGGCCCCCCTCCCTAAATACGCCAGTGCCTTCTATAGTTACAGTTTTCTTGTCAGTGTCAGTTGTTAGCTTTTAGGCTTCTTTTCGTTGGTAATGTGCGTTTGACCATTGTTATTCGATGGGTGCATGGCAGGCCTCGACGAAAACTTTCAAATCAACTCGCCAATTGGCGAACGAAGTATCTGCTCGCCACATAAGGTAGTGTTACATTGTTACAGAACTTCACAAAGTTATGATAAAACCAAGCGTTGACCGTTTCACCCTCATTTATGGCCTAGCCTTCCACAGCAACTGTCAGTCAAAAGAAAACAAATCACACAAAACTCACGAATTTAGAGATTTCGGTGCAAAAAATGCCGAGTTAGCCTTAGGCTGAGAGATAGCATAGGCTTTCTTTCATTTTCAGTTTAGTACTTTCAACAACTTCACGTCAACCCCCCCCCCCCTCCTCTCATCCTAAGCAACTAGCAAATACCGTCAAATCAATTTGCGGAGACAGAAAATTTCGCTGCGACCGGACTCACTCTTTACTCAGTAAATAATCACCCACTCTTGTGCTACTTGCGCGAACCGTACTTTACACGATTTAGGCCTACAACTTGTAAAATAATATGAATTTCACCTACTTTTGCCTATTTGGCATTCGGTGGTGAGGGATGCGATGCATGAATAAATCCCATTCTAAGATCCTCTGCGAAAATGGCCATCCATAAGGGGGCTCCGTAACAGTTGCATACCGATTAACAGTACCAAGGCCCACTCCATGCTTAACACGAAACCCAAAAGCGAGCCATTTTACAAAGTAATTTCCCATTGACCATGTCGTCATCTCCGGCGAAACAGACTTGCTCAAGCCGTTTCGCTTTGTTTTCAACCCCCCCCCCCCTTCTCTTGGAAGAGATAGGGATTCACATTCACATTGCTAAGAAAGTCAGATCATTTTTCGAATGCATGTGCCATCTAACGTATACCACACCGTGCTGTAAATAAGGCATGAGTGTGTCCTGGATTCAGTTGTAGTTAGTTAGTCAGATGAGGTTCAACGTCCCAGTTTCCACCCAATTGGTTCAAGTCGAGACGACCACGGCCTTTTTTCCAGTTGTGGCTCACTGGCTTGTTTGCCCTACTCCATTGCTTATGCTGAGCACCAAGCACAAAGGCAGTAGGTTCGATTTTTAAAGTCTTTGGTATGACCCGGCCAGGATTTGAACCCTAGACCTTCCGGCTGCAAGTCGGATGCTCTAACCACTTGGCCACTGCAGTCGGTTGGATTCAGTTGTAGCCGCGTTGTTTACAACCGTCTTTTGTCCCCATGGCGTGTCCTCTTGTTACCTTTATGATATCCGTTCATTCATGAATGAGGTAAACCCGCCAACCGTCACGGTGTGGCCCAAGTCCCTTCTGTTATTTGCTATTGGTTCGATTTTAGTATTGATTTGACGGTATTCTGGCTTGTAGAGCCATATAGAATGCGTTGTGGTTTCAAATACGGAAAGTGTCAGCTAGGTAGTCGATGTAATTGGCGCGTGATCGACCTATATTGAATTCCTTGCAGAACCTGCTTGGTAAAGTCACCATACCGTGGCATGTAATTAACCGGACTGTTCCCTAGGGCTATACTAAACGAATTATCCAAATGGCAAATGGTTGTAATTTCTATTAATTTCAAAACTAGTACTGGAGATAATATTATTCCCCCGGTACACCGATGGCCTCATTCAGGCTTGAATACTTAACCTCTAAGGATGTGCTTATGTCAACTGTGACGAACCTCGGGCGCACGGGATCTTTTTCTATGTTAGCTGGGGTCGGGGAGGCTGATCCATTTTTGTCAGAGAAAAACTATCCGAAAAAACTAGTCTTCATTGTTAATCTGTCTGCGAAGTTGGCCCGGGTTTTCAGTCACGCCTAAACTACGGAAGCTGCGTCCCCTGCCACTGGTTCGTATGCTTATGTAGCGAAAGGTGACGCCCTTTGGTGCACGAGTAACAGCAAACTGTATTGATCTGAAACTATTATCGGGCCATACTGCAATACAGCGATCCAGACAAGGTATAATTCATTCACCGTAATAGCTCCCCCGATCTTAGATGCCTTCCGCCGGCACTGAGGTCCTGTACGGTATAGCCTTCGTAGCGCCTCTCTGGCTGCCGCCCCCTCAGGCTGCCGCTCCCTTAGGCTGCCGCCCCTCAGTTTTTTTCTTTTTTTTTTTGCAGCGATGAGCTGAACGAAAAAACTTCGTCTGCTCCGCGGGGTAGTACGTGTAAGGAAACATCTTATCGTTTATAGACGAAGATATCATTGCAGTCACCGCACGTCTTTTGACTTGCAATGGTTGCAGGTCCGTTTTGGGCCTAGAAAATATCCTGTTGTATCGTATATTTTTTCAATTGCACTACACACACGTGCTTATACAAAATGAAGAACATTCAAATAATACGTAAACAAAATAAAATGAAGCTAAAAGTCTTTCTAGTCTGGTCCCATTAAGAGCTTTTCATTTTAGATACTACTTAAAAGTAAAAGAATCATGCATCTATATACATAAAAGTGCAGAAAGAATCGAAAGGGTGCACGAATCAACACATAGCGGTAGCCAGATAAACTGAGTTCATAGCCATCTGAGCAGCTTTGCACAGGCAAATCAAGTTTTGAAGGGTAACTGCAAAATTCGGAAAACAATGTTTCAGAATGGCCCTTCCCTTAGCTCCTTTGGGGAACAGAACTCCTCCGGGAGTAACGTTTGGTTTCGCCCCTGGTTCTTCGCCAGAGAGGTCGAGGGGACTTTGGATGAAAGAGAAATTTCATCATTTGGTATGAAATTCTGAGCAGGGACCAGTGACGGCTCCGTTACAGTTTCCTTGTCGGAGGAACTCTGTCTAATGGAATACGGTAGTTTCCTTTCTGCTTACGACAGCAGATTCCCCACCCACGGTGATGGGTCAAGCGGGATCGGCTGTGGGAGTCCTAATTCCTAAAGTGTTCTCTCAAGAGAGGTTCCCAAGTCGCAATATGTACTCTGTTGGGTCGTGGAACTGTTAACTGGATCAAGAAGTTGCCATGCACAATTGGATACGAGTACTAGGGCCCGTGACAAAAGTAACTGGGGTTAAAGGTCTCCCGAAACACAACGGGCTACGTCCCGAAGGCATATAGGTTTATAGGTTTATCGTTTATTAAAACAGCATGCATTTAATTTTTCGAATGATGCAAAATTATGCACGACACATTATATCCACATGTTCTTCTCGTGTCAATATATGCATCCGTCGTCTGCCCTTTATAATTGATCTGCACGGTTGAATGGCCACTTACATCAGAAAAAGATAAAGATACACACACTCAGCTGCCAATGGAGTTAATCTCCATTAGCTTAGAACAGTTATCAACGATAAACCAAAACTGTGAATTATCGATCTGTTGCAAGGACCTTTCACGAATGTATAAGAGAAAAACTCAACTGACATGCTTTGAAATTATGAACGGAGAGACGAGCGCGCCAATGTTTTCAAAGCACGTACTTAATCTACCCGTGATAAAGCCTTCTGAATTAAGATGCAGATGTTAGAGATATATACATGGAGACATCATGAGAAGTACATGCACGCGTCATCGTGTTGTTACGACTGACAACTGCCATTTTATACGCCCACATTGGCTGTTGTTTGACAGTTATGAGAGACAATTAGAATTAGAAATTAGATTCGCAAAATTGTAAATTAATAAAAAAGGAAAAAGAAAGAAAACGTTGACAAATCTAAGGGTAGCATCTCCTATCTTCTGGGTTGCTTTGAGCTTGATGAATAGGATTTCCCATATATATATATATATATATATATATATATATATATATATATATATATATATATATATATATATATATATATATATATATATATATTATATATATATATATATTATATATATATATATATATATATATATATCATATGAAAATAAGAAGCCACCAGACGCACGACATATCAAGAACAAGTCCACAAGGAGTTTATTAAAACACGTATGTCAGCTAGGTGCATGGGTTCATTAATATCTCTAATTCAATTAGATGATAAAATCTGGTTAAACCATTAAAAGGTAAAATGAGTATTCTGGTCGCACGACGTTTCGAAAAGGTAAACTTTTCTTTGTCACGTGTATAGCTATACTGAAACTCATATTCTAAGAAACATGCACCAAAAAGGGGTGGAAACGCAAAGATCACCTTAGAAGCTATGGCTGATGTCTTTCATGTACATGCCTACTGGGCCAAAGGAATTCAGGCGGTAAATCAATTTGAGCTCTACTTCTTCGCGAGTCTTCTTACTATTGCTAATTAGCTAACTCAAAGTTCTTACAAGATTGAAACTGTTTACCCAGCCCGAGCCTGGTTTACGCATCTCTAAACTACCTATACCATACCTACAGGTGATATTGTGAAAAGATTTTGGATTTTTGACCTGTAGAATAGCTTTGTACCAAATCGGTTTCCGTAATCATGTACAACACAGGTTACACACCGATTTGAATGTGTTTTGAAACAGCCCTTAGCCTACTCAACAAATTAAAATAAAGAATTTTAGCCTTAAAAAGTATAGGGAAACGTGTCTTAATAATTTTAGACAAAGGAGGCAGGCGCGGGATACGAATAGTAACTAGAGGAGCTACAAAGTGCTTTTGCTTTTTAGTAGTGGATTGTGGATTAATCAGATAGTAACGAGACACTTTATTAGCTTCTTTGATTTTACCAAAAAATGGGGTACTCTCTTACACCGAGATTATTTTGAATATTGGTAAGGTTCCTACGCAAGTCCCCTTCTTCTGAACAAATAGATTTTATGCGAAGTGCCTGTCCGTAGACTATGTTATTTAGGTTATATATATATATATATATATATATATATATATATATATATATATATATATATATATATATATATATATACATATATATATTGAAAGGCTGGGACTATAGGGTACTACAAGGCAGCTTTACAGCACTGTTTTGTAAGGGCCCAGTGTAGTAGGCTCTTCAGAAGCCTGATGTAGAATGGTGTCAACAAAAGTTTGGCATTTGTTTTGTACGTGTCCGTTTTTAACTGTACATTGAGTGTCGTGCTCGTCTTTTGAAGCACGGACACGACCAATCCGAGTGAACAAAGATAGGCTATCTATTTGAATAATTGCACAGCAGGTGTTTATTTCTGTGTCTGCAGGAGCTTAAGAGTTCGTTTCGTTAATTTGTTAAGAGTGGCTAAGGAAGGTTTGTGTATGATGAAAAACTTTTCTTCGAGGCAAAGGTTGCAAGTTTTAGATGACGTAGTGTAGGCACGGGCTTTGCTTATAAGTTTGGTTGGGGTGGGGGTAGCAAACCGAATCTCCTAAAAAGGTGACAGGTTGCCGAAATTTGTAGGGTTCCCAAAAGAAGACCAGTTAAAAATTGTGTTACTTCATTAAAGAATTTGTCCTCCTTAAGAACAACGCTAAGAAATTCGTCGGTTCGGCTGGCTGTTGCCCGGGGATTACTTACTTTATCGTACCTATCAGCCTAAAGCTCCCCGACGAAACTGGAATTTCCTGGAGAGGGGCAACCTTCTCCGACGGGGCTCAAGTCCCCCTTCCCTCACCCATGTCTACAATTGTGCGTCTAGCATTCGTGAGTTACCAGTATGATCATTTCGATGTTCATCATACGTGGGTTTGCGGTATAGGGAAAAAACATTTGACTTCCAAAACTAAGTAAGTTGCTGGAAACCGCACCCTGAAACGGATGGAGTCACAAGGTCGCACTTATCCTGTGCTTGTGGTCAGCAACCTCTTAACAGTTATCCCGGCGCGGTCAGACAGAGAAACGGGGATGAGGTCGAGGGCTGCATTCCCAATAAGTCAAACAAAATTGAAGTTGATTGAATTATTCTTTTTCATTTAACGGAAGCTGTGGAAAGGTACAGAGCGCCGGTGAAACGTTGCAAACGCATCGTTAGGCGATGCCACTCAGCCATTATATTTGAATTAGTTTCTACAAGTATTGAAAGATGACTTGCAGAAGTTTTAATTCCAGTAATCAATCAACACGTTCAACACGAAATGTTTTTGAATTGTATAATCACCTTACCCAAAATTAGATTTCAAGGATATATTTTTGCTATATGGGCTTTTCACTCTAAATACACGCATTTGGCATGTACCACTGCATATAGGTACCGGTACATGCCACCGTGAACAAAAAAAAAACAACACGGTACACAAAACAAACTTTGCTAGATATGTCTGAACAAGGATTATGCAGTATAGACTGCTACCGTACGTAAACTAGCACCACTTCAGGACTGAGAACAAACTTGGAAGGAGTCAAGTAGTGACTTTCAAATACATATATTTAAATACATGTCAGCATGGGTTATTGACCCCTATTCCGACTTTGCTACTTTTTTTTGTTGAATATGATTTTTAAACGTAAAATCAGTTTAGGGGCCGTCCCAACAGGGCCCGGGCCGCGTTTGAGAATCACTGGTCCAGACCCAAATTTATATTTGTTTCTCTTCATCCAAGCATGCATAATTTTCTTTAAATACGGTAACATGCTTGGTTCTCGAGATGATAAAAGTTGATGTTTTCTATAGGCTAGTTTCAATTAAAAGTGAACTTGAGGCAAGCCAGTGTGGTCTGGTTTTACATTAGTGATAAATGTTTTGCATTTCTTCATTTTACAACCTAATTGTTTTGACTTTGTATTGGGTAGGGTTACTAGTTTGATAAAGGGGTATGTAAAATTTACAAGAATTTCAATGACCTGGATTTATTCCCTGTGAATGCATCAGATTTTTGCAGTGTAAACTTAGCAGAAAATTTTGAAGAAAAACAGAACATTGGTCATCACTCTGAAGCAATGGCATCACACTGACGATGGGAGTTACTTCACCCGCGAAACAGCAGCTCTCTCCTTTTGAATATTCATAGGGTTTAGGCAGGGATTTCAAACACAGAAAATGGAAGGGGGATTCGGAAAAATGATGACGTCTGCCTCAGGATCCCAAACGACTCCCAGTCCCTGAAGGTCAGGTAGACGGCCCTTAAAATGGTTGAATTTGTGCACCTTGAGTAAAAACTTTCAAAAAAATGTATAGGTTACACAGCTTGAAAAGTAAATTTGAAGGATCCAACTCCCATTTTCACATGGCATTCCTGTGCTGAGATATAAAATGTTGAAATTTATTCACCCAATTTAAAATGGTAGCTTATACAATAATTATGATGTCACTCTTTCACTACTCAGATTACAGTTTTTAGTTTTTCTTAAGGGGGTGTTGGCATGGGCGGCGATCACGGGAGGACAGGGGGACATGTCCCCCTCAATGTTTTTAGTGGGGGACATAATATCAAATGTTCCCCAAATATTCAGAGGTATGCAGAAAAAATAGATGTTGTTACACACACATTTTCGATGTGAATAATTGTGATATTTGCCCATTAATGACAGCTGGGGAGAACTTTAGAACAGAAATATGTGATCTGTGTCCTCTAGAATCCACCAAAATCGCTTGGCTTCCAGGAGCGAAGCCCCTGGACCCCAACAAGGGACCTATGGTGGTCCCCTGTACCCCTGGCCGGAGGCGCAAAGTGTTCACTGAAGCAGGTGTCCCCCAATAATTTAACAGATCGCCGCTCGTGGGTGTTGGTTTGCCCTAATTTCACTAAACCTCGTGCAAAAATGTGACCACTGTTGTACTGTGATAGTTTGGCTTACTATATACAGGCCCTTCTCTTATACAACCCTCTAAGCGAGAAAACCGTAATTTGCCCAAGGTCATATGTATTTTAATTTCAAAAGGGATATAAAGGCAGGTAAAGTGAGTTGTACAAGGAGGACATCACAAAGTGTTGCCCAATCTACTATTTCAAATTATATGAACTAATTTCAACATTTATATCTCAGCAAAGGAATAATCTTTAAAGATGAGATGTGGATGAACATTATTCAACCCACAAAATATGTATTCTTGTAATTTTAGACTTTACGTACACTTTAAAGGAAGAACATTATCTATAACAAGAAGAGACTACTAAGCAAGGGGGGATCATTTTGCCCGAAATTTGAATGTATACGTTTGCCTGAAAAAGGCATGCCTTCTGTTAAATGGGGGAACCCACTGCCTCCAACCTCTTTGACATCGCCTTTCGCAATCCGGCGCAATGAATGCCTCACAATTACTCCACAACATTGACATTTTGTTGTGAAGTCCAGCTTACATTTAGTGTAGGCTAGTACACCAGGGTGCGCCAGGGGGAAGGGAGAGGAGCATGGGGACCATGGTCCAGGTCCGTGAGAAACCTTGCCCCCTACGGTTGGCCAAATTTTCCATTTTCGTCGCCGGGAGCTCTAACGGGTATGATAAAGTATGTATCCTCGACGACGAGCCAGTCGCCCAAACATTTACATATTTTTGTTCTAAAGGAGAGCAGATTCTTCATAAAACCCTCAAATTTTCAGCAAATTGTCTTCACTAAAACTGTGACTTAAAATTTTCTTGACTTTAGACCAGTTTTGTTCAGTTAAAGCCCAAAATTTTCGGAACCCTGAAGCGTCGATATACATAACAAAATAACAACAAATCATTTGAAGGGCACTAGAAAAACAGAAACCTGTCAACCAGGCTAGTGAGCTAAATAAACAATGATCTAAATAAACAAAAAATAAATGTAACATATAGGAAGACATTTAAAGTAAAGACACATTCTCAAAAAGAGGTGAACTCATTCCTTTTGAAAGATGGTAAAATCAAGTTTGCAATCAAGGCATAAAAATTCCGTTTGCGCATGCGTTCAATAGGTCAGTCTATGCTCGGGGTGTCAGGATGATGTAGATATATAAAGCGATGACCCAATTTGTGTGAAATAAGGGCCTTGACAGGTTACTTCGTGATTAGCTATTAGTGAGTGTGTGGGGAAATTGTGAATCACTCATGGGAAATAAAACCTTGATGGATGCACGCATGTGAACAAAGCTTTTAAAACGTCACCTTATCATACACAGCTAGGTCTATGACTTTTAACAGCTCTTTGATCAAAGCATGCTATACACAATAAACCGTTTAGAATGTGCAAGGTTCAAGTAAAAATAGGCCTAGGTCTTGTAAGCAACATAAGCTACATTATAGTTCTATTAACAGAACTCTCCCGGAAGTGTCTATCATGAACAGTGATATATAATACCTGTGTTACTAACGTTGAACAACATAATATATGCAGTGGGTCTCTAAATGTTTGGGGAAGTGACCTAATACTTGGAGGTCTACGGAGTGTCCATGTTGTAGGAAACAGATCATTCCACCCGAAATGCCCCAAAGGCTAAAGTGACCGCTGGTCTCCATGAGACATAATATACTGAAACTATAACCGCCACGCACAAACAATCAAACACAAAAGATAGGCTATTTATGTCTCAATTGCGAGTCATGATAGTTTTTGACTTAATCGGCATATAAACATACGTGTAGGGAGCGACGAGGGGGGGGGGGGCAGTCAGAAAGTTCCGCCCCTCAATTCAAGGGCGAAAGCCCCTTAATTGTTCCCTCTGTAAAAATGTCAAATATGTGCAGTGGTTTTCCTTAAAATTTTCCCAACATCATGTTGCACCAAATTTTTCCAAGGGGTAGGGGTCCCTCCATCTCCCTAAAGACCCTTCCCCAGAACTCTACTTCGATATCAGTGAAAAATTGTCACTATGGCAATCATTGGGGATGGGCGGTATACCAACCGCTAATTACACGTCGTCTCTGTAAATGTGTAGCCATTATACTATTATCACTTTCGCCCTCACCTGTCAATTTCCTCACATTAATATCCGGTCACGCCAGAATGCAGGTTAGAACATAGGCCTATCATGTCCATGTGGACAACCATTGACGCCCCATGTGAAGCGAGTATCGGTTATATGACCGCTTCTGGTTAGGTATGTAATAACTATCTATAAGATGATTAACTTAGAAGCGGATCCCAGCTCAACCGAATCCATTTTAAAGTTTCCATGAAATCACTTTTATTCATGGTAAACACAACTGAAGGATATGACTACATTTAGACCTAATGGAAGCTCGTTTGCCATCGCAATGACCCTTCCAGCCTGAAGTTCCCGGAAATACCGTCACTTTAAATACAAGAAATAACCGGTTGGCAGTCAAATTTTTAACCAGCACTTGAGTGAACGATGACGTCAGAAAACTGTTTTTGTTTATGCCAAATCCTATACACACTAAACAGCTAAAGTTTCCCGAATGAGCAGTTCGGAGAATGGATTAGGAAGGGCCGGGGTCCTACAACAAAATCAAAGAGGTATAGCTTCACTAGGGAGGAAATGATTTAGTTTCGGAAAGGTTGGTGGGGGGGGGGGAGTGAAGAAGACTTGCAGTCTGCATATTGAAAAAGATATTATGCTTGTGCGCAGTGTGTATCATTCATGTTCATTTATTCATCATCAGTCCACACTACCATCCTGCATGGCCAGTACTGAACAACCAGGGCGGCCGATTCAAATACTCTGAAATTAAATCCTCTTACTATTTTTGTGACAACGTCTTGAAAACTTCGAAATAACGAAATAAAAACAGTCTTTAAAATATGGAGCAAGGCTTGTGTATAGATATATGGAGCTGAAGAATTTCTCAGCAATTTGCCTGCTTAAAACTCGCAACAAAATATATGTATACCTCTTTGTACAGGATTTTTTTCTCCTGTAACTATTGGTTTTAAATATAGTATACATAGGCCTACAATTAACGTTGCGGTTCACAAATATTAAAACAATTGGTTAGATTTGTCTTCCAACATAAAAATTTCAATTGTTTCGGGGTGGAGGAGGAGGGGCTGTACCCGATGGCGAACGTAGACATGTTGCAAAATTTTGATGCTGTCTGTATTGTAGCAAAAATCTGAAAGGAACGGGAGCTCCTCCTAGTAGATCCAGCCCTCATTTTGTGCCAACGCAGTCGAAATAAAATAATACACATTTTTTGTCAGAACTTTCATATGCAGTCATGTTTACTGACTTTGCCATTACTATTTCACAGAAAGTAAAGTGAGCAGCATAACCGTACAACCCTATAAGTGGGCAAAACATTTGCTGTGTGCATATTTGTACGCTTTTTTCGGGGAAACTTTACATTTTTGCATAAAATTTCCAGCAAAAGTGCTGAACCCCAGTTGAAAATACAGTCCCTTACGCTTGTGGCATGGGATTGGATCATGGGGGACGGGAGACGCGTCTCCCTCACTTTTTTGGAAGGGGAACATCTCCAAAAAGTCCCCCCTCCCACTTTTTCAAAATGATGAAAACTAAAACGGTGATAAATATTGTATTACAACATAGATTACGAATTGACACCATGATATTTTAAAAGCTAAATTGTGCCCAAATATGGCACCATTTGCCATAAAGACACCTTCTTATTTCATTTTTTTCAAAGGGGGAAACCCCTCCCCTTAGACCCCTCCCCCGGACGGCAAATGGTGAAAAGTCCCCCCCCCCCACCTTTGGAGATGGATCCACGCCACTGGCTTGTGGTGTACACTGGTTTCAAGCTCTTCCGCAGAAAACACCTGAAGCCAACACCCAGCCCCAAAATGCCAGTGTTTCATCCTGTATCAAACGTGACTTACAGTTTATAAGAGCACGTCCTTAGGAAATAACGATTTCCTGCAATGACTTACAGTAAAGAGGCCGGGCGCACGGCCAGCTTGTCAATTTGATGTGTCAGGACTGTTTAATGTGTTTGGGCACTGATAATTTTTGTTCAAGTTGGTGGGGCATTCACATGGATCCACCACAATGTGGGGCCCTCTGCACATTTGATAATACGCTGGGGACCACAAACGAAATTTTAAGGACCAGGCGCGTAGCCACCGGAGGGGGGGCGAAGGGGGAAGCTGCCCCTCCATGAGCATATTGTTGTTATTGTTTAATGTTTATTTTTACAATATTGCAAATGTTTCCCCTATTTATATGAGGTAAATAGGCCTGGGAAGTGCATGATTTCCAGTGATATGGGAGGCATTTTGGGCCAAAATTTTCTTGTGCTTTGCGCCAACCCATGGTGGCGCGGAGCGCTGAGAGTCTGTCTATGGGCTTCGCCCAGTTGACAATTTCCTGGCTACGCCCCTGTTAGGGACAGTCACAATTCCACCCACCCCCGTGGCCACGGGCCCTAACTGGGCTCCATTCAAAGTGATCCGACGAGAATTTACTCAAAATGCTTTCAATCTTGCTGAAACACACAGTCTTCATGTTTTCTTTGGAGGGTGAATTATATAAAACAATGTTCCCTATGAGTGTATGAGGGCAACTGTTTGCTAGGCATGCACTGACACTGCTTTTTATGCTATCCACACAGGAAATAGCCACGACGAGATTCAATGACTTGGTCCGTGAATAATTCACGTCCCTTTCCTCACACAGATACAGGTGCTCCGTTGTACTCACCCGGGAATGCCGGAGGCTTGAGTGCTCCAGCTCCCTGGCATTGGGGCAAATTCAATTTCTGGGGTTGGTTATTGTAAAACTCGTGAAATTTTCAGCAGTTAATTGCCCGAGGTTTTAATTTTTTTTTTTTTTTTTGGGGGGGGGGGGGCAAAGAAGGTTGAACTCCTACAAAAATACGGCTTCTTGGGATAAAGAGCAGACATTTCTAGAGAAACACTTGCAATGTAGTGAACCCGCGAACTTAGTTAATGAATTCGTTCGTCTTCAACCCCCACCCCGAAGACACGTTTTTTAAAAAAAATATTTGTGGTACACGATTCAAATCATCGGAGCGAGTCGCCTGCCACGGAAGGATGGGGATAAATTTTTCATGAGAAAAACGCAGACTAATTTTTTCAATCTCCCGACAAATTTTTGTTACAGTTAAATGATGCAAAGTAACTGCTTGGTTTACGTACCTTTGGTAAACTACAGCGGCCAAGTGGTTAGAGCATCCGACTTGCAGCTGGAAGGTCTAGGTTTCCAATTCTGGCCGGGTCATACCAAAGACTAAATGGAACCTACTGCCTTTGTGCTTGGTGCTCAGCATAAGCAATGGAGTAGGGAAAACAAGCCAGTGAGCCACAACTGGAAAAAAGGCTGTGGTCGTCTCGACTTGAACCAATTGGTTGGAAACTGGGACGTTAAACCTCATGTAACTAACTAACCTTTGGTAATAAATAGATGCCGGGAATAAAAGGAGACTTGACAGATTATCCGATGTTTCACAAAACATAAAAAACATAATAAAAACAATTAGGGTGACTCCCTTTTCCGTGGTTATGGTGGATATTCAGGCGCGGATCCAGACATTTCGAAAAGGGGGGGGGGCTGAAAGCCCCCTTGAATTTTCTCCTAGATTAACCTTATGCTAATTTTCGCGTAGTTGTTATTGTTGATGTGGCGAAAAAGTGGGGGGCTGCGCCCGAGGAAGCCCCCCCCCCCTGGATCCGCGCCTGATATTTGTCAGTTTTACATTTCACATCCTGGTTTCCAACTCTATTCCTTCTTCCTATGTTTTTGCTCAGTTCCTGACAATCATCTAAGCATGGAAGGGATTTCCCCGGTTTGTGTTGCCACAAGTCCAAAACATGTCTCTTCGAATTCTCTCTTCTTTCTCTGAACTTTTCCATACATTCAAAAATGTTCCGGGAACATTGCGAGAACACTACACAATACCAACGACGTGAACCAATTTAATGACGTTGCCACAAGCTCAACAGTCGAGTCCCAACTCATTCATAAATTTCTTTTGTTTACTATCAACAAACCGTGCTCACGGTACGAGCAGGCGCATTCTCCCAAAGCTATCTAGATATGATGCACATGGGGATAGGTTACTGTGTACATGTGACAACCATGTGGTCATGCATATTGATATTCCATATTGAAATTCTGGGAAGTACACGTTGTGATTGGCTAAGACGATTATTACGCGGTTTTTCATTCTGTCTAAACCGAACTGCGGTATACTTGCCGTTTGACTGTTTGCAAGTAAACATGTACGTATGTGTGGCAGGAGATATAATCCAGTGATCTCTGCGATTGGCGCGGCATTTTCAAAATTACGATCACAGCTTTACAAACTGTTGTGGCGCTTACTGTTATGTCTGAGATTATTTAGGCCTACATGCAATCACACCAGCGCAGTATTTCTTGTCTTTCGCTAAAGAATTGCAATATTTAACATTTACTGACCGTTTCCAGATTAGGCTTGCGAAATTAGATTATTTTTTATCATCTTTATCCCGGAAGATTAAAATGTATCCTGAGGAAGATTGCCATCGCAGTTTGGACAGCAGTTTTGTGTATACCCCAAATGAAACTCCGCCAAATGAAGAGGCTCAGTATGGCCAACATTTGCTCGACCGATCACCAAGGAATGCCTTGTCTACTCCCCCAAATGTCGACAGTGGAACTTGGGAAAAAGCTGTAAGTTGAGAGGTCTTAGCTAAGGCCAACTTATTTTTCTTTTCTTGTCAGTTTTCACTTTTTCAAACATGCATTCGATTTATGTCTTTGTTTGACACAGTCACACTTTTTCAGTTTGGTTTTCAGTCGTTCATTCATGCTAGAAAATTGACAGCATATTTTACATTAAAGAGAATAATTAGACCTAGGCTAGCCTAGGCTAATTGTATTTGGCTATTTCCTTAAAGCAGTCAACACTCCAACAGGGCCCATGCGGACTAGCCTAGGCTAATTCTTGTTGCAGATAGGCCTAGCCTAGGGCCTAGGCCTTAACGTTCGGTCTATTCGTGGAATTTCTTGAAATAGCCTGGATTAGCCTAGGCTATAGAAAAAATTTTGCTACCATAATAGCCTAGGCTATGTACCAGAATCTTAAATGTTGCACTCTTGTATGGTGAAAAACATGAGGTCTAGCCTTGGCATATCCTAGGCAGACTTTTATTTCTAGGCCTTGGCTGGATGAAATTTTCGAGCATTCAACAAACAGGTTGTTTTCTTTCTTTTAGAACAATGAGTATCCTCCAGGTTTCAATCATATCATCCATGACTCCAGTGTTCTGCCATCTTTGAAGCCCAAAGAAGCCAAGATTTACATTCCTCCTGAGGGTACGCATCCTCAAGATGATGAGGAAGGAGGAGAGGAAGGAGAGGAAATGGAAAGCACCCACAGTAGTGAAGATAACTTCTGGGGCCTTGCCGAGTTTGATACCCAGTTTGGGCCAAAGTGGGAAGGTAGGCACTAGACTTTAATTCACAAATTTGATTGTCTGATTTCCCAAGTGTCAGTGAATGCAAAGTTGCTGACCCAGGTCACTGTCAGTCATGCTGTCATGTTTTTAATGTTCACAGTATGGGACTTTCCTCATCTCAGAATGTCTGAAAAAATGTGGGTAGGCCTAAGGTTTATTTTAGATCATTCCTGCTCAACTTACTTGGGTATTTCACCACATTGCACAGGATTTAAATAATTTTCAGCATGATAAAGGGATCAATTTCAGTGTTAGTCAATCTTGCAGTGGCAACTCCCAGGTCAAATGGACCTTTCAGTGCTCAATCATTTAAACGTTTCAAGTAACATGTTTTTATGTATGTAATATATCTGTTGCTACTTACTTTTCCGTGCCATAGTGAAATACCAGGCATTTGTTGGGCGTCTTGGAACTGTGACTGTGTTTGATCACAGTAACTGCCACTTGGATGTGCTGTTTGAACTAGGCCTAAGTCTCAAACATAGCTTTCTGTTTTTGGTTGGCCTGCACTGAATCCAAAATTTTTGGATCTGGGCTGGAACAAAATTTTTGGGTTGGCACCTCCTGGAATCTAATGGCCTCTGATTTTTTTTTATTTCTAATTTATAGCAGACCTGGCAATATAAGAAGGGCAGTTGCCCGTGCCCGCCTAAATGCCCGTCTTGGCTTTCAAAATTAACTATTAGAAGATGCCTAAGACGGGCAACCATTGCCTGTCTGCCAAAAAACTCTTGACAAGCCCTTATATATAGAAACCACTTGTCAAGGTTTGCAAGTAGTAGGGAAATACAAAAAGTGCTGGAAGGCCTGAATTTTTGTAGGGCTCTAAAAATCCTTGAATTTGGATGTTTGGTCTGGAAAAATTGCTATGTATTCTGGAAAAACTGGAAAGTGGAAACCAGACACTAATTGTATTTGCAATCATATTGCTATATCAATCATCCTACATGTATCCACACTCCCCAGTAAATGGGTAATTTTAAGCTACTTCGGGAGAATGAAGTCGCCCCAATAAAGAATTGTATAGTAGACTATCCTATTTCCTGAATGGATCTTGAGAATCATGTGACAGCATTTTTCTCTCTCAGTTGTAAAATTTACAAGTGCAACTGCTTGGTTTACCTTGAATATACAATATTTATGTCCTAAAATATTATGACAGATAAATGGAAGAGAAATAAGAAATTTGTGACATTTAGCTATTGTTTCAAAATAAGTTTGGGGTTACTGCTTTTGACCTTTAATGTAATTAATTTGTTATTCATGGGTTTTGGCAAAAGCGATTTTTGCCTTTAGAAACTAGGTCTTGAATTCTGTATTTCTGAAGTGTGGGAACCATGAAGTCTAATGAATGGCATCATGGTCAAAATGGGAAAGAAAGTTGGTTGGGGATGGGGTTGAATTACAGGAGTTGCTAATGTTTACTCAAGTCATTATGCGTCATATGCAGCTAGCCTGGGTGCAGTGTTCTCCACTAGCTGTTTTGTTAGGGTGCTGCAGTATACCCGGACAAAATTTGCAGAGAGTGCTCAGCACCTGGACAGAAACTATCAATTCAATACCATAAAACAGAGCAAACAGCAATAATTTCAGCATGAACATTGAGTAATGATAATCAGAAATGTACTTTGTCATCAAAGAAGGCCGTAATTAAATTTATCTATTTTGGCAAACATTTTTCAAAGACAGCACCCCCTCTCTTTAAAGACAGTGATTACTATTAACCTTCAGAGCACCCAGACAAAAAATAAATCAGTGGAGAACACTGGAGTGGTACAGTTCATTCATATACATGATATCTAGTACTAATGATATCATTCAATCTTGCTCCTGAGAACACATTTCTAAGCCTTTTTCAGTTATGTGCAAAGTGGACTTTGAAAAGAAAAACTTTAAAATACAAATGCTAGGACATATTACTAACAGTAGAGTACAAATACTAAGCTTTACTAAAATTTTACTTCTTTTAGGAACCATTTTTGGTATTAAAGTTAAGACCTGTTAACAGCGAATTGCCTTGGGGAAGTGATTACCTATGTCTACACAATAGTTAATTGACCGAACAAAAACTAGAATGTCGGCAAATAGGACAAAAGACAAGTTGGTAGGAGAGTTAACATACATATTGCCCATTCACAGAATATAGTGCAGGTTAGGCCTGTTTGCCTTCGTGTTGGCTTGTGACAAGTATCGCCATGACCATGAACTTAACAAGTACTCGATAGGCCTAATTCGCGAACGAATTTTCAGTCATTCTCAGCATCAGTTGTACAATCTAATCCCACTGTAAACCAGGTAATCCTATTAATCATGTTCTAGTGTTGTGTTACTAATACTAACTCGACGGCTAGGGCTAAGATCAATACGCGCCCTTTGTACGTTAGTATTGTGTTGAACTATTTTATCACGTGTATTCAATGGAGACTTCCTGCTATTAGCACACGTGTAGAATGGGAAACGTGTTTCGAGGGATTGATGCCAGATCTGGCAAAGAATGCAGTAGTACCGCAATAGCAACGGTTAGTATGAACTGCCGCTTAGTGTACTGTCCATTTCAGTTTCCTACAGTATTTTGAATTTTTATATATTTGATGGACAAGCTATTTTTTCAAAAGAGTCCAATAAACGCGCCTTGCGAGTGTTTGACTCGTGAAGCCTATCCATAATGCCATGATGAGGTTTCGGAAGTCTTTGAACCCAGTATGTTATTGTAGCTGTGATGAACTTTTTATTTTACCTTAGGCTGTGTCCGCGGATTGTCATTTAAATGCCAGTTGCTTTCGTGGATGGCCAAATAACCACTGATTGCCAAAAGAGTAAATTCTGGCCAAATGAATTTCAGAGGATGAGTAATTTCGTAGTATCGTACGATATCCTGGAATGTTTGACGTCAGCGTTCATTCATAACTTCCTGGAATAGCACATGTAACGGTGTACCTATACAAGGCTTAGAAGTAATACCGTATTGTACATTGTAAACGGTGTTGCTACACACGTGGTAAAGTGTATGCTCAACGTAAGAGACAGATTGGCGAAAATTCCAGATTGTGGGCAGACTTTCGTCATGTCGCCCTTTTATGTACAGTTGTAATTCAGAGCGTCAGCGTTGTACTTGCCATATTATAGGGTGGGCTTTGGGGAAGTTTCCAGGAAGGTTAGAGGGTGACTGGAGGGTACAATGTAGTTCAAAGCATGTGCGTGGACTACTTGCATGTTTTCTGTACATCAAGTAAAGTTCTTGCATAATATATTTCCATAATATATTTTCAAGGTGAATTTATTTACATGAGTCAAATGGTACTTAGTACCCATGGTTTGACTGTTAATTGTCACAGTGGCTTGTAAAATTACTTGGGTCGATCATACCTAATTTAACATACAGGCTGGTCTTCAACTTCTTTTGAAGGGAGAGGTGGCTGACAAGCCTCATTAAATTATTAAATTAAATGAGAAAAATTTGTGAACCTTGCCCTTGGAATAGCTGTCAAAATTCCTAAGTTTGAAATGATCTCATCATGGTAACTGACCAAATTGTTTAATAACATTTAATTCATTTTGCTTCTTTATCTTGCGGATCTTCTAGGTTTGAAAAATATTCCTCTTTATGACTTCACTCCTTTCAAAAAAGAAAGGACTATTGAAACAATTAAAATGTTCTACATATGTTTGTAACAGATGCACAAAAACAATACTTGTCCTATCAATTCAGTGCCAGTGCTGCACTACACAGTAATGCATGCATGCAGTTAAGGCATGATTCACACCTCTTCATTATGCTCAGGAAGTTTTCAAGCGCCTCCCAGCTATTCTGTTTGACATATATGCATGCCTCTGAGAGCTGATGCCAGAAATCTGTTCATTAGCTTCTGTGATCAGTCCAGGATTTAACACACTGACATGTGAAGCCCATGTGCCTGCTTATCGAATAAAAAATGCAGATATCTTGGATTTGACTATTTCATGGTTTTGGGGTTTTGGTTTGAACATCCTGTCATGTATTATCTTTTCCACCACAAAAAATGTTAGTGGAATAATGAAAAGGCATCAATAAATTAATTAATTGGCATATTTTCAGGAAAATCTATAAAATGTTATGAGGGAATGTTTTGATTCTGATTTTCACATTTTGGAAATTGAAAGGTTCCACAAAAGGAATGTAAACTTGATTTGTTTTTGGAATGTTATGTAATTTTTTTTTTTTTTTTTTTTGTGAAATGTCAAATTTATTTGATGATCCTGTGACTGAGTGTCAAATTTTTCACTTAAGATGCCAAAAATATCAAATGCTGTGACACTTGCATTTCTCCCCATGTAAATTGTTGTAGCAATCAAATTGTGCAATTCCCAAACCAAAGAAAAGAATTGTGGCATGTGTTTTAAATGCAAGCATCATTGAAAACTTGCATGGTATATGCTATTTGGCTCCGAGTGTCTGTGTTAGTCTGTTAATACCTGTTAAAAACATGGCACAATGGTGGTGGAAAAACCAAGTTTCCCTCCAAAAAACCAAATTTTCCTGGCTGTGGGAGACTGGGAGTATGGGCTTACCACATAACCCTTTATTTCTGTGCTTGCAGTGATATATATGACCTAGTATCTGGTAGTGTGTTGTGATGATCAATGATTTGATCCATCAAGGTGGAGCTACTGGTCAGCTAAAATGATTGTGAATGATCATTTTGTGCAAGTTCTGTTGTACTTCAGTTCCCTTTGATTTCTTTAGAGGATTACTGCACAAGATAAACAGCCAGAATCTTAGACGGTAGAAAAAAGATGACCAGTGTTTCTTAGGTAGATACAGTAGCTTGATTTAAAATTTGAAGTGGTAGCAAAGGTCGAATTAGAAAATGAAAGTAACACACACAACTGACACTTTTTGTCCCCCCCCCCCCCCCAAAAAAAAAAAGAAAAAAAGCTGAAAACAGAAAACTGAGCATCAGCATGCACAGGGAAAATTTCACTTGCACAAGGCCAATGTTTCTTGCATATAAATATCCTTCATATATTTCAGAATGATGAGTGGGTGTTTGACCACAATATTTTATTTTTGTTCATCTGATCACAACATACCCTCAAAAACTTGTTCTCTCCACAAACAACAATGAATACTATCCCTCAATATGTATCATCCTTTCACATCTTTTTTATGTAATACAAGGTCAGATCTTACAAGATAATTAGTTGTACATTTACTACATTAATGCATCATCTTCTCAACGATTTTATTTGTATATATTTTCTATCTTCCAGATCTCGATTGCAAACAGAGAGTGAAGCGGGTAGTTGTGGACTGTTTCTTGAAGCCTGTTGCCGTGATTGTACTGCTCTACTTCTTTGTCTGTTCCTTGGATCTGATGAGCTCTGCATTCCGACTCCTGGGAGGACGAGAGGCAGGGCAGGTTCTGGCAGACAATGATCTCCTTAACAACCCAATCTGTGGCTTGATGTTAGGGATCCTAGTGACAGTACTGGTACAGAGTTCAAGTACATCAACATCTATTGTGGTGTCCATTGTATCAGCTGGATGTAAGTGGCACCCTCCATTCCTCTGCCTTTCCTAATATCAAGATGCTGAGCCCCAGAAGTTTGTGTCTCTGGTACTTTTATTCAGCTTTTGTGGAATGCAATTGGAAGTGATCTAGAACCTCTGTCAAATTTATGCAACAACCTCTCCCCCTCCCCCCCCCCCCCCCTAAAAAAAAACAGCAAAGTTGCACAGTGACTACTGGGAGATAAATTGTGGTTTTTCCAGGCTAATGTTTTCAATCTCCTTTATGTGTAGTGAAGGCTGACAGAAAGAACCAGGGGAAGAAAATGAAACCAATATCAATAAAATATCCTAGTAGTGAAGATGATTGGAGATAATGAGCCCTCCTCCCCCATGTTGTTCCACATTGTCAAAATTAGCTAGTCCAGACATGGCTATTTTCATCCACAGTGCTTCAAGTGGAACAAGCTATCTTCATTGTGATGGGTGCAAACATTGGTACATCTGTAACAAACACCATTGTGGCCCTCAGCCAGGCTGGTGACAGGAATCAGTTCCGCAGAGCGTTTGGTTCGGCCACAATCCATGACATGTTCAACTGGTTGGCCGTTCTTGTTCTCTTGCCGCTGGAGGTAGCCACAGGATACCTCTACCGACTGACTCAGCTTATAGTAGATAGCTTCCACATCGAGTCCAAAGAGAATGCAAAGTTTGACCTTTTGAAGAAACTTACCAAGCCATTCACCTCCCTAATTGTACAGGTGAGTCACAGATTCTGAACATAATAGTCATCTCTGAAACAAGGTTGCCAAATTAAACTCACACTTTGGTCTTTACAAAGTTATGGCAAATCTAAGATGTGCTTTACTGACATTGATGCAATGGAGGATTTTTCATAGATATGGTAAGTGACCACTTTTCATGCCTTAATGGCCACATTTATGGTGTGAAAAATTTTTCCATTTTGACTCTTCTTTGAGTAAAACAGGGTTTCCGCCAAAGGGGGGAAAGGGGGGGATTTGTCCCCCCCTTTCCAGAAGAAGGTGGGTAAAATCCCCCCTTTTCATTTCCATCAAAATTAAAAAAATTGTCCATATCTTGGTTTCTTACTTAAGAAGATGGCACCTTTGCAGCAATGTTTGGACTTTCATAAGTAAATGGCTGTTAAAACCCTTCACAATGCACCTTACAGGGGTCTTGAAGCAAGCTTTAGTCCCCCTGAACCCACTTGTAACTTTAGCCAGGGACAGCATCAATTTGGACTAGGGATTTAGGAGCAATTAATCCCCCCCTTTTTTGCATTTCTGGCGGAATCCCTGTAAAATGTTACGAAAATTTTGCTCCTACACCAATGATTTTGAAGTAAATATTTACTGTATAGTGGGAAATTTTCATGGGGGTTAAATTTTCCGCTGTTCGCGACCAAGTATCTAATCCCAAATTGAGGACCCGCGAAAGTACTTTTGTTAGTTTGTACAATTAAAGACTATGTTGGTTGCCTACAACAGCAAATTCTTCACTCTGCAAATATGTGAACAAGGTGCAGATTCGCCAAAAATTAGCCTCGCGGAAATTTCCCACTATACAGTATTGTGCAGTGGTCATGGTGCACTTCATATTTGTGTTAAAAACTTGTTTGGGTGGGGCATTAAGTGATGGCCGGTCTGTTCCCTGGTTAAGCTTTGCTCACAAGCTTGTAAGTACTTTGCAAAATTTGAAGATTTCAAAGTAATTTTCATTAATTTCCCTTTTGTCATAGTCCAGCAATAAGTTAGATCTCATTAGAGCCATGTTGATAAGTGACAGGAAAGTCTTCAGCACTAAATGGTCAGAACCATTCTGCTCATCTGCTGTATGGTCACTTTAAAACTGCCAAATTGTGTTGACCACTCAGCAGCTATTTTATATTCTTCCTCTCTCTTTTCCCAAACAGCTTGACAAAAAGGTGATCAACAAAATTGCAGTTGGTGGTGCTGACAGTTCTGAATCTAGACTCCTAAAAGTCTACTGCAAAAAAGAGAAGCAACACGTCATTGTTGGAGGTTCTGATGTTTATTGGAACGGTAGTAACACCACTGACCTGACCACTGACCAGTCTGTTGTAACCGAGATTGTTGAAGAAGGAACAGAACTATGTAAGTTTCACTTTTGATCTCAAAGATGAACCAAAAGGCAGCTTTGTAAATGAAGAATTTTGCAGTTTTCTGTGGTCATAGAGCAGGGGTGGGGAACCTTTTTCTCTGATGGGCTGTTTTGAAGGTCATTATCCACTGATAGGCTGCACACAGAGCGGGTGCAATAAGCTTTCCCCATAGGGTGTGGACCAAGAGGCCCCAAACAGGCCCTGGTGGGATCTAGGAGACTTGAAAGTCTAGGCAAGAACTGGGGCGAAGCCCCCTCAAGCTCTGGAATTTGTACTAATTTGTAGCCTAGCAATAGAATATTCATCCACTATCTTTAAATGACATAGAATGTGCAAGGCTATACAGACTAGAAGCATCACAATAGGACCATTTGTCCTTTTACTAATGTATGAAGTTATAGCTTAATGAATGAGCGCATACGAAAAATGGGCGCAAAGCGTGTCGAAAAAACTGCGTATTTTTAAATCATCTTCAGTTTTTTCTAATTTTATATTGCGAAATTGTCCCCTTTCTAATGTTTAATTCACTCTTCCGTCGGAGGGACAGTTCTATACCCCAATCCCAGGGATTCCGCCAGAAATGCAAAAAAGGGGGGGATTAATTGCTCCTAAACCCCTAGTCCAAATTGATGCTGTCCCTGGCTAAAGTTACAAGTGGGTTCAGGGGGACTAAAGCTTGCTTCAAGACCCCTATAAGGTGCATTTTGAAGGGTTTTAAAGGCCATTTCCTTATGAAAGTCCAAACATTGCTGCAAAGGTGCCCTCTTCTTAAGTAAGAAACCAAGATATGGACATTTTTTTTAATTTTGATGGAAATGAAAAGGGGGGGATTTTACCCACCTTCTTCTGGAAAGGGGGGGACAAATCCCCCCCTTTGGCGGAAACCCTGAATCCCCTCCCTGAATCTACTGGAATAGATGCAATGTCCACTGAGTTTTGTACTATAATAGATAGACCTACACATGTGATCAGGGATGTAGCTGTGGTGGGCGGCACTGGGTGGTGACACCCAGCACTTGATATTCCCGCCCGGCACTCGAGGCAAACACACGTCTCCCTGCCCACCACAAATCTGCCTACTGAGACCAAAAACTAGCCCTAAATTTACTCCCTAAAGTAAAATGAGGGAAAAATGAAAAATTAATGGCTGAAAAATGGAGTAGATGCCATGGGGTGGGGTGAGGTGCTTTCCCCAGATCAGACAATTTACCTGGCACTCAAATTTGGCTAGCTACTACATCCCTGCATGTTATAGTGTAATTCTGTACAAAGTTATGTAGCCTGTCTGCCTCGCAAAGCTCCCGTTACTTCCAGAGGTTAAAGGATTCTGAACATGATTTATTTCTAATGAAATGGTTGCCATGTCATATTGTGGGTTTAAGTAGTATATACTGGTAGTGCTTCGCAGTAGATTTATGTGAAATAACCGGAAAGTGGCACTGTGTAACCAGGATAAGCGGTGGGCACCGTGGATAAAAGATCATTATGGATTACTTTTCGAGTGATTCAGAATTTACATTTATCAATAACCTCACGGGCCGGATGAAAAGGTCTCACAGGCCAGAGTTTCCCCACCCCTGTCATAGAGAAATCTTGGAAAACTGTGATGTCATGTTAAAGAGATTGTGACAGTTATCCCAAAATGTCAGGAAGAATTATTCTACAAGCATTTTATGAATTTACATTTTTAGCTATGCATGTCATATGTGGATGTAGTCTCAATCACCCATGGACTTTTTGTACCATTATTAGGAAACTTAAGTACATGCTTGCAAAATTTGAATCTCACAGCCTGCCACTATGATGAAATGAATAGCATTTTATTGCTTATCACTTGATCTATTTCTCAAAAAGGAAATTGTGAAACATTACCACCTCATCTGCTGGGGAAAGACAAAATAACTTATTAAATTTGTTTTTGAATCTTGTTGTGAAGTTTAACATTTAACAATTCTGCTATTTTTGCCTGAGTTAATGAATGGTTACTGTCATCTTCTAAGCATATTGTTTCACTGCTTAATTTTTAGTTTATTTATGAATGCATCAATTTTCTGTTTGTTCTCAACAGGTAATTATCTTCTAGCAAAGATTGATCTTCCTGAAGCAGCTATTGGTAGTATCCTGTTAGTGGTTTCCCTGGTGATGCTCTGTGTGTGTCTCATCTTCATGGTCAAGATTCTCCACACCTTGATGAAAGGTCGCATGGCTGGTGTCATCCGACGTACCATCAATGCTGACTTCCCAGGCTGTTTTAGTGTCTTTACTGGTTACTTTGCCATTGGAGTTGGTGCTGTGATCACCTTCATGGTACAGAGCAGCTCTGTCTTTACCTCCACTGTGACTCCACTAGTAGGCATGGGTGTCATCACCTTGGAAAGAGTGTACCCTCTGACCCTGGGTGCTAATATTGGTACCACCGCAACAGGAATGCTTGCAGCCTTAGCCAGTTCCGGTGATAGTTTTGAGAACGGTATTCAAATTGCCTTGTGTCACTTCTTTTTCAATGTTTCAGGTATATTGTTATGGTATCCTGTACCAGTCATGAGGAAGGTTCCCTTGTACTTAGCTAAAACGCTGGGAAACACCACTGCTAAGTATCGCTGGTTTGCTATCCTGTACATCTTGGTGATGTTCTTCATGTTACCTGTGGTTGTATTTGGGCTGTCTTTAGCAGGTCTTCTTTATTTAATAGGTGTAGGTGTTCCATTCTTGCTCTTAGTGGTTTTTGTTATTGTAGTCAATATTCTCCAAAAGAAGAGGAAACACTGGCTCCCTAAAAAGCTCCAGTCTTGGGACTTTCTACCAAAATGGATGCATTCTTTAGCACCTTTAGACAACCTCATCACGAGGTTTGGTCCCAAGCGGTGTTGTTGTGGTGACAGTGGAAAAAAGGAAGCTGTTAGTACTGCACTAACCCAAACAAGCCATCAGATTCCAGTAGTGAAACTCCAAACAAACATTTGCTTTGAAGGCAAAGAAAGTTGTGTATGACAAAAAAATTGGTTGGCTTCACCCAAACTGAAGTGAAAATAGTTTCTGGTCAAATGTCGAGAAAGCATGGAGAATGCTTGACCCAGAAAATGGAGCGGACCATAGCATCCTCCTACTGGTGTTCTTCCGACTCTCCAAAAATGCGAGGCAGTCGCTATTGCTAGCTGGTTCTGCTCTACTTGTTACACTGTGGCCAGAGCAGTCAATTTCAAGAAGCACATTAAGAACAAGCTGTAATTAAATGCTTTCAGTCAGTGCCAAACAGTCTCTCAGCTACATATTCCAACCCCCATAACCCTCTCCTTCCTCACCCCATCCAACTTGATCCATGGAAAAGAAAAATATTTATAATGGCAAGGTATGAATATTCTTTGGTTTCAGTAACACCTTGATGCTAGGTAGCCCTTAGAAGGGTACTTTTGTGTCCTTTTTCATGTGGATTGCTGGCAATTTTTATTTAGCTTCTGAGAAGTTGTTACATTTAAGGAGTGTGTTGAAAAAGAATAAGTATGGTTGTTATTGATATTAACTGCAATAAATGATATCATTCATCAATTTTTAAGTGTCTCCTCATAGGTACACATTTGCTATTTCTAGTGAGATAGATGTCACATTAGCTGGGTAGGACCATCTGCCTTTCCATAATCCCTACCCATGTGATTCTGTTAAACTTTTATGGAGGCCATCAGGTAAATCAGTCTTTGTCTATTTATCCTGAGAATTTGGTCATAGTTTGTAGTGTATTTAAACGGGGTTATTGCCCTCATGGGCTAGGTAGTAAGCAAGAAAATACTTTGCGTAATTTTTGGAAAACTGGAAGTTCTTGAAATATGTCTAAGTTTATGCGGCATAGCATTAATTCATCTCTTGCCAATCTGTTCTATACAGTTACATGTTTGATTTTTTACCATTTATGTAAATTCAGACAGCCAGCTTAGACTCAAAAAAGGATGTTGTACCTTGAAATGTAAAATTTTTGAACAAGTAATTTATTTTCAAGAATGATGTAACATTATTGATCTACTTAATAAAAAGAACTTATTTAAGTAAGAAGGCAATGCAAATAAAAAGACAGGTTTCAATCATTTGTCCGTTTTTTTGCTGACAGGGTATCTACTGTTGTTGTTGTTGACAAGCTTTAAAAATACCTCAGGACAATTAAAATCATAACAGCACCAAGGGGATTCAAAGAAATATGGCATTTTCTGGGTACACTGCAAAAAGGATCAATACTGGCAATAAGTGATTGCATGTAACAGCTTTCTGGTTTCTATGATGTTCGTCATATTCTTTAACCTTGATGTTATGATCTGAAATGTCTATTCCAACCATTTATGAAGTTTTTGAAGATGAATCAAGTTTTGCTGTTTCAAGTGAGTTAAGCTAGTAACTTGTAGAAAGTAACTCTTTAAAGGCAAATTGAAAACAATTTCATTATTTGTACATATTGCAGAGTTATTTTCCTAAGGAATGTCTGTATATGAGGCTTTGTAATATAGTTATACCCATTCCAATCACATTTTTTTAGTGTATTTATAAGAAGTTTATGTGCCTTATTTTACTGAAAAAGGGTAATACAGAAATGTAGACTGAAATTTGCATTTTCTTCTCTTCTATGGTATTATTTTGGAAGCATAAGAAGCTTATTTTTTTCCACTTTCAAGCTTTAGGAAGTGTGTAAGAACCATAGGGGCCATTAAACATGGAACTTCCTATGGAAGGCTTTAAAAAATTTCAGTAAAAACCCAAGTAAAGTAATTTAGATAAACCTAAATAAAACCAACCTTTAAGTTTATTAACAAACTGGTCAAAACATTACTCCTGAAAATGTGTTGGCAGGGGAGTGATTCTTTCAGAATCAAAACTCTGATGAAACTATGCCAACAAATGTCAATAATTTTCCCAAAATCAAGTGGTTCTGCCCACATCACTACAAAATGGTCATCCTGTCACCTTACACTAAGCAAGTCGGTAAGACCCTTCACCTTTGACCCACAGCAGTCGAGTGGTGTAGATACAGGGGGCTTGGGGGTGCCAGCTCCCACAAAATCGTTGCCCCCCCCCCCCCCCCCACCCACTCAACTGGGCTACTCAACTTTATAATGATAGACTGGCTGTGGAAAATCTCCATTCCAATCAATCCAAAAAATTGCACATCTTGATAGCTATTATCAGGCCTGGCAAGTGGTATTTCTGGTGATCTACGAAGTATTTACAATCTCAACTTTGCTTGGTACACTCCATGCCAACCCATGGTGGTGCTCTGCTTAGGTAGTAAATGGGAGCCCCCCCCCCCCCTGCACACAAAAATCTCCAGCACCCCAAACAGAAAATCCTAGCTTCACCACACTTGACTCACCTGCTAAACAAGTCCCTAACTGTCACAGCTAATGCCATTCCACATCAGTCTCCTGGGGTTTAGCCACCTTTACCATATCAACATTACATGTGCATTCCCATTCGAGTTCTTTGTACACAGAGATTGTATGCAGACAAATGGAGTCTGGTCAAGTCACACCCCAGTAAAGCTGTTTCATTTGGGGATGATTATCAACAAAGCTAATGAGGTTGTACATGTAATGAATGCTCCTGCATGCCAGTAGAGTAGTAAGTGGGATCCTATGGCAAACCCTGGCATAGGCGTAAGATGCGAGGGGGGCTTTAGCCCCCAGTCGAAAATGTGGGAGCTGAAGTATGCTTCCAAGATCCAAGGGCAAAGTCCCCTTGTCTCTTCTGTAAGAAATGTCAAAAATTTGCTGTAATTTTCTTTAAAGTTTGTCCACAATGTTGCACCAAATTGCATCTAAGGACCCTCAAATCCCCAAAAATTTTCCAAAGGGGAGGGGGACACCCCCTCTCCCAGGACAGTGATCGGAAACCGGGTTCGGCCCCCAGTCTCGAAAAGCTTCCTACGCCTATGAACCCTGGTATCTGGAGTGACTTCCAATATTTTTGGTATCGTATGCTAGTGCCTTTAATTAGAACTCAGACTGAAACTGCAATTCCTTTGATGTCACAACTGACACTGGCACTTATACTACAGACACTCTAAAGGGTTTATTGCCTCACCCAAAACATATTTAGGAATATGATCATATCTCTAAATACAATTGGTAACTGTACTTTGACATCAACTCAAACAGTGACTTCACTCTGGTTGGTCAATGGTGGCTTTTGCAGTGAGTTGTGTCCTCAATAGCCAACTGGGATACTTCGATGTACGATGCAGGCTGGGAAGGAAAGTGTACCATAACAGTGACTGCATGTGCATGACAGATATTTTGGCACTGTCAAGCACAATTTTTGAGTTTAAAACTATGATATTCTAGACATCAGAATTTTCTTTAGCAGAAAAGTAATCTTTGAAGTTAATCTCCTTATCTTGGACCAAAAAAGATGGACAGAATGACGGTAAATTGTCGAAGACAAAAACAACAGTTGCTTGAAGCCTTCGTATCTGTGTGAAAATGTCCAAGGACTTAATCTGTGGTACTACATGGTACAGCAAAATCTAATTTCGCAACTTATCTATTAAGCTTGCACACAGTATTTTGTGGATATGAGCCTTGAGCAGTTCAAACACTGCATGCTACTGCAGCTTTTACAAGGAAGTGCACTAGACAGGTGGTTTTATTTGAATATGGGGAGGAACTAGAAGGAACCTGAGTAGGGAGACTTTTTACTTTGTGATGTGAAACTTGTTGCCTGCATGGGTGGGTAAATCAATGTAGTGAATTGAGGGCACTGAAAACTAGGGATACGCCTGATAAAAAAGATAATAAGAGCTTCTTTTCTTAGAAATGGTCCTTCATCAAACCATGTGACAACTTGAACACAAATGGAAACACAAAAATATAACTATTTTGTGTGCTTTTTATCAGGATTGGAAATTCCCCAGGAGTCTGCAGTGATGTACCTGGGATGTATAGCACCAGGAATTGATCCTTCCTTTGTCACCCCATGCAAGGTGCCATCCTGGGAGGAGGGGGGGGACGTCAAAGGTTAAAATTAATTGACAGAGAATGATAAAGAATTCAAGTAAGGCAGTATAGTTGGGTATAAACATTTCCACAAAATAAGGTTCTCATGGAAAGAAATTAACAGTGTTGTGGCTCATGAATAATTTGTTCCCACAAATTTTCAAACATTCAAATGATGCAACATTTATAACTCTTGAAGTGTATATTTTGGGGAAGAAAAGCTATTCCCATAGTTTATTGGTGAGACTGAATGGTTCAGTATTGATAAAAGCTAGCATCTGTCTGGGCTATACTGATGTTATCAACAATTGTTGAATCATTATTTTCTTGAACTCTTTCGACAGAAATCACTTTCAGGTGTCATAAACAATTGATGATAAAAGTACAAGGATATCTCAATACCTTTCTTTAATATAAACTTATTAAGAGCTACCTGTTCATGTAATTCAAAAGAATAGTCCTCACCCATTTCACCCAACTTATTTTTCCATGAGTTGAAGAGAAACTGCTTATAAATGTTCTGAAGACTCAATTTTCGTGTGCAGTGTTCGTGTTCAAGATACTAGCTGCAACAGTTACCATATTTTCTGCCCCCCCCCCCTCCCTCGTGACTACGTACCAGCTGATGAGCAAAAAGTTTCTTTCAAAACACCAAAAGTAAGTTAAACTTGAGTCTTAGACTACTCTTTTATTAGGACAGCTGCAACAGGCAAGAAATCACGAGATGTCTATAACTGTAAAAATACTGAAAACAAACTTTAGGAAAACTCATGTTCAGGAAGTCAAGACCTCTCCACTGGGTCAGGTGAATAAACCTTCCCCTCAATTGTGCAAGGCTAAACTTAACTCCAGAGACCAAAATAGTTCAAAACTTAAAACATATTCCTGGAAAAACTTGGAAGAGGAATAAGTCTTTTTATTTGAAGATTTCTGAGATGATATGCAAAGAAATGTTGATGTGCTGTTCTCAAAGCAAATCAAGTATTTCCACACACCCACACACATCACAAACATACGGTTAGTTGCACCTGTCTCATTATACCACGCAACGTGTAATACAAGACCCTTCATCTTTGCCTCATCACATCCCCAGAAGCCCAGCTGGAGCCATTCCATGCCAATCTCCTGGGGTTTCAAATAAATAACAAACAATAACATGAGGCAAAATCTTTTTGGTGAAAATAAAATATTATTGCACATATTATTTATTGTAAGCAGCTGATTTTTCTTCATTAACAGAAGGGAGCTTCAATTCAGGCTTTACTTCTGCCTTTAGCAACAGGTGTGAACAAAAATAATTACAAATTATGAGAATAAAAGTCAGCAAAAGTAAAAGGGAAATGTGAAGTTAATTATATATGTAAGGTTTAAAACTGTCAAAATAACAAACATTTCAACATGTCAAGTAAATTTATTCGACAAATTTTTTGGAACAATCTCAAAAGACCAAGTCAGATAGCTGTGAATGAAAGTCTATGACTCTGAATACTTCTAAATGTCCCTTACCCCCACAATCCCCACCCCCAAAACTTCTATTTTCTGTTTGAGTAGGATGTAGTCAAGTGATGACGTCCGTCTGCTGCTGTGTCTACACTTGAAAATACACAAATGATGCAACTCTCCTTATCACTTAGACATTTGGCCCTTGTAATAATATGTAATGGCAACACTTACTTCCCCCAATTTGAAAACAGCTACTAAAAGGTTGCTTTATCAATTGTGATGTCCACAAAGCTACTTTTGTGCATAGATATGATTCAACAAAATTTCTCTCATTATACATTTTTATTTCTGAAAAACTACTCCATGGACAGTAGTAGGTATGAATGTCACGTCATTTGCAGCACTGAGTGTAAACTGTGTCCGGTACTAACTGTGCAATACTCCCCAATGACATAGGCAGAAATCCCTGGGGTGTGTTCCCGGTTCAGTAATATTTGCCTCTCGGTGCCTAAAAATTTCCATCCCAATTCCCCCTCCTGCAACCCCCCACTGGGGTCAGAGCAGGGAGCTACCATAGACATGAGCTTCTCAAAACTGTTTCAATTCATCCCTCCCAAAATAAAACAGAAACCAATGCACTTGCCTAACAAAGTCAATAGAGCCCTCCCCAGCACTGTAACTTGCTGTAGAAAAGGTAATTAAATGGTCCGCGATATGATTTGGCAGATGCTCATGACGTCATCGGTTCACCTGAGGTTCATTGTAAGCAGTCACATGATACCTTCATGTATCACTGTTGGCAAACTGATTATGTCTCACAACCAGATCAGCAATGAGTTTCTCTTCCAATTCTTTACCACCCTCTAATTCCTCTTTCATGAGAGTTAGGGTGCAATGGTCCTGGGATGTAATTACTTCCAGTTTTGTCCTTCGGTTCTCAAGTAAGTTTGCAATAACAACCTGTGAAGAAGAATGATTACCATAATGAAACAATGATTCTGTGAAAATACTTTCTTTTTCAAAATGGGGTAGGGGAAGGTGGCATGGGGAAATGAATGCCTTGTGGGTGGGGGATCTGGGGGGGATCTACTGCACTACCTGAAAGTTGGTATGAAGACATATTTAAGGTATACACCTAAATGTAGGGATGAAAACTGCGAATACTGAGGTATCACTTTCTGCTATCTTTTCAAATTAAGAAACGGTCATGCTCCATTTCAAAACAAATGAAACTCAGAGAATAATGTGCAGTAGTCCCATGGTTGGACAAACTATGCAAGTACTACGGTACCTCCACATTACTTCCGTGGACAAACTGACAGTTAAATTCTACTCTTTCCTTCTTCTAAGAACAAATCTCACCTGGTGTTTGTATTTATCTAAAGCTTCTCTTGCTTTCCGAACAAGTAATGAGTGATCTGTCTCCAGCTTGAAAGACACCACAAATGCTTTCTTGGCCCATTCCTGGGCTAAACATCCAAGCATTTTGGGAACTTGTCTTAGATGAATCACAGGTGGTCCATGTGCAGACTGGATTTTATGTTCAGGCTTTCAAAATCAAATCAAAACAGACAACTGATTGGCTGTATTCCAAAATAAATAGTAGGTGGGAACAAAACCACTACCAAATGCACTCATAACAATGCAGAATACCTTATAAAAGGTCACCACCTGATTTCAGGTACAGTTCGGTTCAGAATTAGATAATGAGGAATTAAAGGTACACTGTAATCAAGAAATTTTATCAAAAAATTTGGTGAAACCCACAAAAGTACCCCCCACTTCCCTGAAAGTTACTTGAACGAATGAAAGAATATTTAACATACTATAACCTATCACACCAAAACCAAGTCCACATTGAGATATGAATGTTAAGAGTGTGCTTCCACTTCTCATGCAAGATGTTTCCATTTACTCACTTCTACTCTACATCGACACAAATAGGGTAATGGATGTGAGATGTGATAATGACATTGTGGATAGGTACAGTTTCATACTGGAAGGTGGTAGCACCATTAAAGGGGGCACCAGGGGGAGAGGGCATTTCCTGCATGTCAATGCCTCTCTGCCTTGCCCCTTGCCCCAGCTGTCCATACGAACTGGAGCTTCATACCTGACATCAAAGCTAAGTAAACCAAAAAGCCAAAAGGCTTAGTGATTCCTTTCTATTTGGATATAATTTCAACATTGTGGTTTGAAGTTCAGACACACTTTCACTGTGAATTCACTGTCACAGTGCTTAAATTACATGTGTACAGATCAGACAAATTAACTTATGTTAACATGGTCACATATCAGTTTCTTGATTACATGTTTTATACTTGACAAATCATGTTTACAGGGTTTTCACAACATATGAGGTCCCTCACTATAACTCACCTTTAGATATTGTGGTTACAAGCAGTCTGCAAGGTATACAACATTTAACCTAGGGTAGCCCCAAATGATCTTTGACCTCCATCAAAAACAATAAGCTTCTTCACCTTACTATGGAGCACTGACATACCAAGTATAAGGTTCATAACAGTATGAACAGTCTTCCTTCTTGACATATCATGTTTACAAGGTTTACAGTGTGGCCCCTGACCAACCCAAATGACCTTTGACATCTTACCAAAAATAATACAAACCACATACAAAACATGGGCCATCCACATTTAACTGTAAGATCCCTTACACTTGCCCTTCTTGAGATATCACACTTCCAGGGTTCCGACCTTTTGACCTCTCATGACCTTAAATGACAAACAATAGGGATCATCTACCTGATATTAAGTATCCAAACCTCAAGTATGAAATCCTCAATGCTCACCTACCATGAGATACTGTGTTTAATGAGTAACTTTGAACTTTTGACCTCTTGTGACCCCAAATGACCTCTGGACACTACCAAAAAGTGTAGCGGTTACCTACAACATATTGGCTGTCCACATGCTAAGTATAAGATTCCTCACAGTTACCCCGTCTGGAGATAGTGTTTACAAGGTTTTGACCTCTCATAATGCCAAATGACCTTTGATCTCTATGAAAAACAATAGAGATCATCTACAACATATGGGCAATCTACATGCCAAGTATGAGATCCCTCACATTTACCCTTCTTGAGATATTCTGTTTTACAAGGTTTTGACCTTTTGTGACCCCACATGACCTTTGACCTCAACCAAATACAGTGAGGATCATCTACTCAATATGGAAAATCAACAAGCCAAGTATAAAATCACTCACACTTACCTCTCTTGAGATACCATGTTTGCAAGCAATTTTCAAGGATTTGACCTTTTGTGCCAACAAATGACCTTTGACCTCTACAAAAAACAATAGGAATCATCTACTTAACATAGGCAATTCACATGTCAAGTATGACATTCCTCACAGTTATCCTTCTGGAGGTATCATGTTCACAAGGTTTTGACGTATTGACCTCTCCTGACCCCAAATGACCTTTGACTTCCACCAAAAACAACAGGTCATCTACTCAATATGGTCAAACCACATACTAAGTATGAGAGTAGTCACCCTTACCCTTCTTGAGATATTGTGTTTACAAGCAAAGCATCACATACACACACACACACACACACACACACACACACCCACGACATCCACTATTGCATAGATTCCTTTTGCTTTTGACAAGGAATCAAATCCTTTTGCCTTTGGCAAGGAACAAAAAATTTTGTATGCTGTGAATTTTTATCATCAACCAGCATTTCACACAGGACTATCCCAAAATACTCCCTGCCTGTCAGTGCTATTAATAACAAGATCAAATATCATGTTCTTAATTTTGAAGGGCTTAATCTATCACCTGCATCTGTCTTGAAATACTACTGCAGACTACTAAATCATTTTGCTTACTCTGTCACAACCCCATGCTTTTCTTATTGTATCATGTGACATGGAAATGAGTAAGTGATTTAATTATTTAATGCCCAATTTTCTTCAAGGGACTGGGGGAGGAGGCATCTGTTGAAAATCCCATAGTGTTAGCCAAAAACTAAGACATAAAATAATAAATCAGATGATCATTCATGAAGAAAACAACCATACTTGAAATCATATCACAGTGCATGAGGATGGGTCATGAACAAATACAATGTAACATGCTAATAAGGGTGATGTGATGCTAACTAGGCAGATGTGATCAATAATAAATACACATGATGCATAATTATTCATAACATGAGGCATCATGTGTGAACTTGACAAAGTACAGTCACATATTACCACTATGCATGTGTATGCTTACACCCTGCACACCTATACTGTAACTAAGGAGAATCAATTAACACCCTCACTGGTGATTTACTTGGAAGTCTGTCAAATAGGGGTTAAACTAGCAGGGGTCCAGGGGCTGTTTGGCTCCTGATACTTGACAGACAGCTCCTGAGAGACCCCCAAAGAATATTACCATGGGCCACCAAAAATAACCCAGGTATTCCATAGTCTCATTAGTGTCATATGCATGGTTGTAATTGGTTTCTCTCTCCTGGTAAACCACAAGTTGCTCCTAGTTCTTGCAAAAAGCCGAGGAAACCAGAAGACTCCTTTGCAGTGAAAGTGACTCCTGGTTCAGTTGAGCTATATTTCACCCTTGCTTTCAGTACAAATAGATCAGCATTATGGCTGAAGGGATAAAGATCAGAGGTGTCATTCTGAGCAATGAAGTTTCTAAGGTTTGATCCCTGGTCAGGTTTTGGTCTTTATTAAGCATCATAGGCCCTAAGCCTGTGAAGGCTTCAGTCACCATTTTCTGTGTAGGACCCAATTTTTTCCACACCATGGACACAGTGCCAACTGGATACTCTGGTCCTGGCTTTAGTACTACCCACCCCATGGATATGGTGCCTCCTTGATTATCTGGTTCTGACCATGTTACTATCCATGCCATGGACACAGTGCCTTCTGAACTATCCTGACCATATCAGGCTGGAATTTTATCCAAGTGCATACTACAGATTTCCCATCTCATGCCCCACCTCAAAAATTAAAAATGTACAACTTTTAGCAAATATACTGAATTAGAAAACAACCCTCACAAAGCTTAATTCACTTGCCTTGTTGGAGTTGTCTCATATTTTGGTAGCTTAGCATTGTAAATATACTGTAAAAAATACCCTCAGTCTTAATTAACCTACCCTTTCTTCCATATATGGGCCACTTCTGTATTGAATATGGCAATGAACATACACAATGCAGCTGTTAATTTAAGTACATGTGATGCATTATGGTAAAGCATGCTGGCTCATGATGGGTAAACAAATCAACTGCTATCATCACATGATGATATCATGCGTGTGTATGGTACAGTATATCTTGTATATTTTATGCCTGCGCAGAAAAGGGCTGGGATTTATACGGTATAAATATTTAGGAACTTGCCTAAACAAAGTCTGCCATCATTCTTGAGCAATTCTCTCTAGAATGACAGGATGAGGTTATTAATTAAGGTATTTCAGGTGGAAATGTACCCCTAAAATGATCCCCCTGCCCGTTCCTTCCAAAACCAACATAAAACATGGAAGATGTACATAGGAAAATGCATTTTCTTTTGACAAGAGTATAAACAGATTTATCCTACTGTTTGATTCCTTCAGCTATTAATGTCTGAGAAACAGAAAAGATAACATTCTTCTGCTATATAGGGAGCTTGCTCCAAAGGTCAAAAGGTCAAATTCAGTGGCTGCACTACCTGTTCTGGAGGACACTGCACCATGCACCACACTGCTTTAGTACATGATAACATGACCTAGTGTCCACATGTTTTGTTTGTTCTCCAGAACGTGGTTGGGTAGTTGACTTTTGCATGCGTGAAACCTCCCTATAAATGAAACGTGAGCTAAACATGGTGTATGAGCTCAGCAGGTTCCCAGGTTGACGATATCATTTTTACATTAAATTATGAAGTCACATTGAGAGGGAAACATACCAGTGCATATCCTGGAACATAAAAATCTGACACAGCTGCTGCTAGAAAAATCATTGCAGCCCTTCCTAAAGGTTGGATGGCCTCTGCTGCTGCTCTAAGATAGTGGAGGTAATCACATAATGTAACAAATTCAACACATAACAGCATCTGTCTCCTCTGTACTGATTGGTAATCTTTCAGGACTTGTGCCAGCTGTGGGATTTGACTTTGATCAACTGTACGTGAGGAAAAGAAAAGGGAAGATAATACAGTGAAGTAAACAGCAATAATGAGGTAAATAAAAACCTTCTGAGGGAGGGGGAGGAAAGATAAAAGAAAAGTGTAAAAAACTGAAGGGGGGAGGAGGGGGGGGGGGAGATGAATGGTGCCAGAACACTTTTGGCATGAGCTAAGGTAAAATGCAAAGTTGACCTCAAGTTCTCATACAATAATATCTATACCATACACTATGAAATCAACCCCCTCCCAGCAATCCATTCATCTTCCCCCACTGGCTGCCAGTGCTTATTTCCTCGAATAAACTTTTTCCCCCATTCTGTTTGCATAGGATAAACCTTCATGCAGTGGACATCTGTACTATATAATACTGTATTCCACGGTTTTGGGTGGCTGCTCTTGGCCTTTAAAAACTGGAGGGGGGAATGAAGGGAGAGGAGCTTGCATGGGGGGGGGGGGGGTGATGGCAGTAGCATGCCAGCTGCACAATTCTTTTATGTATGGGAATAACTTGGCAGGCCCACTAGGGCAAGGGAGCTTGTGAGGGGTGCAACCATCCATACTCCCATACTTCCCCTCTACTGAAGTCAGTTATAATCAACAAACAAGTAATCAATGAGAGTGTAATCACACCTGTAATACTGACAGAACCACTACTTGGGTTCAGCTGGAAGATGTCCAATAGAGATAAGCCTTTGGAGTTATTCTTGTCCAGATGCCTCCGAAATGGGATAAGAGTTTTCACTCTGTGAAGAAATATGACTGCGTATCCTGCCTGTAGAAAGTATCTGGTACATGCGAGATAAGATATCAATGAACGAATTCTTTACCTAGAAAGACAATCTTATATTATACTTTGCAAGCAACCTGTCTGTTATTTTACACAGGCAGAAGTAGGTTATGTTATCCAACTATACAAGGAAATCAAGTAGGTTAAAAATTCTGCCAATTCCTCCCTTTCATGAGGCAATTTAGCCCATTATTTCCTGGGTTTTGTTGAAGTCATACTTATTTTGCATTAACTTTTTCATACCATATTACGCAATGATTATTATTTTTTTTTTTTTTGCAAGCCTGTTTTATGTTACACTTTATGACAGTGAACATGAACATGCAGTATAGGGACCTTTTATGGTAAGGCAGAATTTGATGACTCATTTAAATCATACCTATCAGTTGCCATAAAATATGCTACACATTAAAGTCAGATTTATGAGTCAGAGATAGGCCAAAGACCTTAAATATCCTGAAAAACATTGACATTTTACCAATTTCTGGGGAAAGAGCCAGTACTACTGTAGTTGTATCATAATATGTCCATAAATGTGTACACTGTTGTGCCCATGTCTTACCAAGTTTGCAGGCAAAAGTTGATGTGAAATATGAAACAGCCTAACAAAAACCTTCATGCTGAAGAGCACTAAATCTGGACTGAATCACACCTTTAGCTAGAGTACTGCCCAGCCCTCATTGGATGGTTACCCCTACCTTGAAAACATTTTTCTTTATTTACAAATCTAAAAGGCAGTGGATCCTGTAAAACCACTTGTTTCAGGATCATTGGTGTGTAACCAATGATGCCATGGTGCCTCCTCATGAGATGGGTTGGGTCCATCAAATAGAGACATATAAAGTAAAGGATACTCTGCGGCTGCAGATCCTCTGGTCCCAGTACTGAAATTATCTATAAAGCGAACTGTCTTGTTCTCTAAGGGTACGGCAGTACCCCCTGACTGTAAGAGAAGGAAAAGAGACCTGTTCAGTATTACCTTATAAAGATGTATCAGTCAGATCAGGACATTTCATATTAGGGTAAAGGCTAACCCCATCTTCTCTCCCAAAAGGAAGCTGCCACACCCCCCCCCCACTCCCCCAACCTTGCCTGGGCTTTGGGCTGCCCACTTCTCTTGCTGCATCATATGTACAGATGAAATTTATATAACCTGATGCCTACTGGTTAGAAGCAACATCACTTGACTGGGTTCATACATTTGTCTGAAGAAAATCAAGCCTTATAAAAGGCTGATATAACCCCTTTCATACACCTGCTGCAAACCATTTTGAGTACAGTGGTGGTGCCAGGGGAGATGAAAGCCTACCCCCACAATCTCAGGGAGGTGTATCCTCCTTCCCTCCTGTTTAATCTTAGTTTTTAAGAGAAAGAGAAGAACACTGCAATTTTTCAGACCACTAGGATGACATGGAAGGCAATATAAGGATGAATGTAAAAGGACTGACACTGAAGAAAAACTATATTAAAGGCCTACTGTGCACAGGACTGGGATGGGCTCTTAATGTGCCATGTCTTTTTTCTAGTTTTACTATTCATTCTATCAAGTGGAGGGGTAGGACAAGAAGGGACCAAGGATCCCTTCAGATGTTTATACTCTTGAAAATATCAGCACAATAGCTCTGAATACAGCTTGCCTCTCTATACCAACTGTTTGCCTCTTGAGATTACCTTCTCAGCATTCCTCAGGTTTTCATGTACTTTGATGCTGTTCACCTCTGTATACATTTATTTGCTAAGAAACACGGCTAACCTATCCAAGGGGTTTTGTTCACAGTACTTCTGAATGGTTAGTTAAACAATCTGTTGACTATGGTAGATAACAGCTATAACTACTTACACCAGATGCAATTAGTTGGCTCACCCTCGAAACAGAAAATAAGGTTTGACCATACTAGTGGTCTTACATTTATAAACATTGAAAAAAACAACAACAGCAAAGTAGAATAAAAATATACATAATGATCTAGTGCCTTTAATCTAAATAATCAAGATTATTAGTTGTAGTATTTGTGGGCTTGTAAAAACTCTGCACAAAGAAAAAAAAAAACAATTACTGAAAATATTCAATGACCTTTGACAAAGATAAGGCAGTTGTAGTATTTTGAAAAAGATTACAATCCTTTTTGGTACAAAGTACAAGGGTGTAAACAATCACGTGTAACAAAACATGGAGACTGAATGGCTGGTATGGGTGCACATATGGGTAAAGTATGACACAATACATGTTCAAAAGTGTAATGCTGAGGGGGGGGGGGGGGGGTAAAGTGTTTTGGTTAGTAAGTTAGTACCACTGCCTTATATACAAAACACAATCTATCCCTCAATTATAACACTCAATGACAAGAAAAACATGTAATTATATTTTAGAGCAGAAATCCATTCACAGTATCTTGCAATTAACTCCTGATAAAAAGACATAAGGAATCTTGTTTTGCTCTGGTTTTGTAGGTAATTGACATTTTACTATAGAAACAAAATTAGTAAAATTCTATGTAAAACTATGTACAAAGCATCATCATGGAGTGATCATGTGATCATATACATATTACCATGATCATAGTCAGTCAGTGACTATGTGATGAACCTAATGATTTCTTTTGTGACACCACTAACACTATTCATTGCAGCAGTTCTGTAAATTTGTTTGAACAAAATTCTGAAGAATGTGTAAAACAGTAACCTGCTGTGGCATCATTAAGATCTGAAGGGTACAACTAACAAAAACAAATTTAACCACAAACTGGATGAATTCTTAATCGGTTGAAGGCTTTTTGCGTCTGTTTTTTCTAGAAACAAGTGCACAGATATTGAACATTTAAATGACAAGCACTGTTGGTCCATAGAGTTCATAGTCCAAGAAAGCAACTTCACAGTTGGTGCTAAATTCTCACAATATTTCTGCTCTACCAATGAATTGGAATTCCCATGAGCATGTCAAATGGCAGCCTTCCCCCCCCCCAAAAAAAAAAAAACTGAACTAACAACTCTTCACAACTCTTTCACAGTAAATCACAATGTTATAACTGGAGGATGATACGCTAATCATTAAGAAGATTTGGCCTACAAAAATTCCCTTCACTGTGCAACCTTTCAATTTCTCAATGTTTGTGGGCTTCTTAGTAGCTGTGCTCCCAGACCCTTATGATATTAAACCCAAGCATCTAGCCCAACAATTTTGGGATTAAGCAACATATGGAGTCTTAAAAGAAATTAAGTTATCCTGCCAACACAGGCATATTCAAAAGCCCACATTTAGCAGACTCAAAATTAAGTAAAGCCAGTAAAATAGGCTGTTGTACATACTTCTTTTACGTATACAACACCTTCAATAATTTGGTTGAATTCTTCTTTGTTAGGAACGTTTAGTTTATCCCTGTTTTTCTAAATAAAATTTTTGTGGTAAAAAGTAAGAAATTAGGGTTTTGAAATGTAGACTTTGCATCTCTTCATTCTGGATCCCCAAGGGCTTCATCAAGTTCATAATTTTTCAAAACACAAAAGGAGGCATGATATAAACATCTCCCTCAAGTGGCAGACCATAAGGCAGGCAATATTTTTTCTCATAAGCTTGGAGCTATGGTAGCTGCACTTTATGCAAACATGGCTCTGATTAGAAAGTAGAAAATCTATCACAAAAAATAAATAACAAACAGAACAAATGCAAAAATACATTTAAGTTTGGATGGTTTAATTGCACTAGGAATTCAGCTTTTTCCCTAGAAATAGCTCTCAAGGTACAGTATTTACTGTCAAATTATTCTGGCCAATGGGGTACATCAACACAGTATAACTACTATCTAGGATCTCTAACTTGAGATACCATATTTACAATCTTTTCAGTTTGTGACATCTGGTATGTCAGGTGACCTCTGACCTCTACAAAACAGAAGGATTTTCTGCATTCAATATACTTTAATGCACTCAAATGCTTAGTATAAAAATAATTCATGCTTCCCATGTAATGAGATATGTGAACCAAGCGAATGGTTTTTGAATACTGATGACCTCTGCTGACCTTTCTTGTCCAACCATAATAATTGTAGGGGTCTTCTGCACAAACAAACCACATCTACATGCTAAATATGAAAAAAATGTATGCTTCCTATCATAATATATCATGTTAACAATATTTTCAGTTTCTGACCTCTGATGACCACAGACAACCTTTGACCTATACCTAAAACACTATAATATATCTACTAAGTATAACACATCATCTATGTGTCAAGTATGAACATAACCCATGATTCCTATGTTGAGATACTAGGTAAAGAACATTTTCTGTATCTCACTTTTGGGGACCTCAAATGACCTCTGACTTCCACCAAAACAACAGGCTCCATCTCACTCAACACAACTCATCTATATGCTACCTATGACCATTATCCATGATCGTTATGTTGGGATATTGTGTAAACAAGATTTCCAGCATTTGACCACTTGTGTCCTTAGTTGACATTTCACCTCTACCAAAAACAACAGGTCACATTAAATTAGTATAATGCATTTAAATGCTAAGTCAAAGACAATGCTTCCTATGTTATGATACTGTGTACAAGTTTTTTAGTGTATAACCTCTAGTGATCTATGCTGACCTTTGACCTCCACCAAAAACAATAGGATGTTTCTTCTCAATACAATTAGACTGCAAAGCAAGTATGAGAACTTTCAGAGGATCCCCTCTTAAGATATCAAAAAAAAAAACAAAAACAAAAAAAAAAAAAAAAAAACAAGCTAAGCTTAACAAACACACAGACTCCCTAAAGAGAATTCAAGTGTACACAGTATATTCTTACAAGAAAGTGTAAGCCTGAGTATATCTAAATAACTAAAAAGCCAAAGGGCTTAGTGATTCCTTGCCACTGGAATGTAAGTCTCATCTAGAACTGTATTTTCAAATTGAAAGTGTTTCATAAATCACCGAGTTAAGAATTTTGGCACAGAATGTCTAGGATCCATGGGCATACATCTTACACACTAATACTATTCTAATAACCTTTTAACCTTCAATGACTCCAAATGGCCTTTGACCTTCACCAAACACTATATGGATCATTAGCTCAATATGGACCATCCAAATGCCAAGTATGAGATTCATCAAAGTTTCCTGCTTGAGGTATTACGTTTACAAGGTTTTAACCTCTGGTGACCCCAAATGATCTGGCCTCCACCAAAAATGATAAGGATCAGTAGCTTAATATGTGCTATCCACTTGTCAAGAACAAGATTCATCAGTTTCCTGTTTAGGATAAGGTATTTACAAAGTTTTAACCCTTCTGACCTCTGGTGACCCTTAATGACCTTTGACCTCCGCCAAATGATATTGAACACTGACTTAATATGGGCCATCTACGGGTCAAGTATAAGATTTTTTAAAGTTTCCTGCATGTAGTTTCATGATTACAAAGTTTTAACCTGACCTCTGGTGACCCAAAATGACTGCACTGCTTCGACTAGTAAATTGAACACTGATTGGGTGTGCCTTCAGAAGTTCCTGCCGAACAAATAATGTCTGTTGAACACCTATACAGCTTCGAATTCAAAAGTTCTCACATTTTACATTAATCCTCAACCACCCCGGCCATGTATGGCTTTAGAAGACTAATAAGCAACTTTTGCCATCATTGGTGGTTAAGGTGTCAGTGATTTACCAAATAAACATTTCCTTATTTACCCTTTTTGGAAAGTTAAAATTTTTGACACATGAAAATACAACAATACAAATGTTATGGAGCAACTTACAACTCATATTCCCTGCAATAGTTTTAGGGACATTTTAGCAAAAGAAATTTCTTAGTACTCTACATGCCAAGTGATGATGGGCTCCCCTATTAGACAGTGTGACATTTTACCATTTTTATTTATCACAAACTAGAATCCGGCCCTCATTGACAGAGCTGCATACGAGCAAAGTAAACTGAAATCATGACAATTCAAATACTATTAAATCACATGACCAGTTGAATCTTGAAATAATCACAACATAAAAATACTTGATGATTATGGAGAAATTTTGCAATAGTATAACTTTATAAATAATAAATATATGGCAACAATATAATATAATTTGTGCGATATAAGGGACGATTCCTTCCAAATTTAGAAATAGGCCTACTTTTTATTTTATTTAAACCATCTCAAATTACATGTTTTTTTGAAGATTACAGACCATGCTTTGCAAACATTTTTTTTTTTTTTGGGGGGGGGGGGAGGAGGGGGGAGGGCAAGTGTCTCCCATGCCCCTTTGGCGAGCTGCCAATGCTCTGTAACTAAGCAATAACAATCCAATGATTCATCCAACCATAAACCTGGGAATATTCAGTCAAGTTTGTAAAATGTGCACCTCCAATCACAGATCTGTGACAAACATTTTAAAGTGACACACCCCTGAATCACAGAAGTGGCACATAGCTTGTATTTTGACTGACATATACATTACTAAAATGTCTGACAGCTTTTTATATACACTGTACACTTAATGCACTGCATTCAACAGCTGACTTGTAATGACTCACCCAGGGTTAAAAATTGAGTGACTTTTGACATTTCTCAGTTTAAATATAAGTGTAATGCTTGAGGGAGGGGTGTGCTAATTATTCCCAATCCTGCCCCACGGACCGCCATTTAACATCCCCACTGGTTTCCATCACTGTGTACTACACACTACTTGTGTAGCGTGTAGGCACAATGTAATTCCAACATAAGCCCAAGAATGTCTGGGGTGAAACTTTCAATCAAAAGTTTGTTAGAAAAGACATTTTCTTTGTACAGTACTTTAACATGATTATTCTAGACTTAAGTCTTTGGTAATTATCAGTGGGCTTTTTAAGCTGAAAGCTCATCTTTCCTGGAATTATTGACTCAAGAATCTGCCATAAACATTGTGCTGTGTATGCTAGACCACTGCCATATATTCAAATCTTATTTTCTAGGGATTGCTCATTTCAAACGAAACCAAATGGGGATGCTTCGTGATTCGCCAATCACAATGCACGTCAGTGTAGTGAATTGCAACTGCCCCAAGTGACCGTTGAAGCCATCCTGCCTTGTTAATATATATACTGGGCATATTATGAGTCGATCACTTAACGAACATTGTGACCATAAAAATATTAAAACATTTGCAAAAATCAACAAAACTTTGCAGGAATATTTTGTTATATGTCTTCCTCATTGTGCTATATTTTGGAGTTGTTTGGATCGCGTAATCCGTAGAAAATGAATTTTGAAATGTACGTAGCAGTACATGTAACAGCACTTATGAAGGAATCTTGAGTCAATCGCTACAAAAAAACAAGCAAATAAAATCCTATAAATTACCACATTCAAGAACAGTTATGCAAATAATCTCAGAGAAAAATGTCTTTTCTATCAAAATTGTTAATCAGAGCTTCATCAAAGACACTTTGGTCACCATTTTGGTAATTTTTGCAAATTTCTATTTCATACTTGTGCCGAAACTTGAAAATTTGGCCATGAGAAACGTTTTTGCTTTGAACATCAAAAATAATAAGGCAAATAATTCTTTTTGATACTGCTTGGAGAAAATGCATTGCAGGTCATCCATACATTGCAATCACATCGCCCCTGCACGCTGTACTGGCGTTTCAGAATGCAGTGATCGACTCATGATTACTTACTATAGTGTATATGTATGTATATATAATGCTCTGAACACCTGTGACCAGAACCACTAACTTAGTTTTCGTTATGTTTTCCCGAATTTTGGTGAACTTCAGTGTTAGTATTGCAACATCAGGTGCTATGGAGTAACTACAGAATACAGGGCCACTCAGGAGTTGTATCTTCACATCCGGATGTGGGGATGTGAAGTTGAAGTTTGGAGAAATCTGTAGTCTTTAAGAACATGTTACTTGTTAGTATATATGCAAAAACTTTGGAAAAAAATTAAGTTCCTTCCAAACTCACCCTGGGTGGATGGGTGGATGCGCGGATGCTCGGATGCGGGTTCCAAATGAAACTTCGAAAATTTTCTAAGTCCCATCCAAGCGTGGATGGGAAGTCAAAATTTTTTAACCAAGATTATCTTGGTACAAGCGGAACTTTCTGTAATTTTTTTCTACATCTGCTGCAAGTATTTTGGGTGCATGCGCGGATGCTCGGATGCGGGTTCAAAATGAAACTTTTTCAAAAATGTAAGTCCATTCCCCGACTGGAAAACATGTATGTTACGCCGAAGATCTTCGGGGTGCAGTAAAGACCTTATACGCCAATTTCATGGCGTGATTTTCTTGTCTTTTACATACACACTGTACTTAAAACAGTACAACAATTTGGCGTGGCGTAAAAGTTGAGAAAACTGGTGACTGACGTAAAAATTCGGTGTAGGAAATACAAACTTTCCAGACTGGGTCCATTCCAAGCATTCCCTGGGTGGATGTGCAGATTCTCGGATGCGGAGTCAAAGTCGGGGCTGTTAGATAAAAAGCCTAGGAAAGGTTTAATAATAAATTGGAATGCGCATACAGTAGGAGACTTTAACTTGAGAACTTGTTGTCTATTCCTTACTAAGACCACTTAAGCAATATTTTGGAGTGGATGCAAGGATGCTTGGATGCGGAGTTTACCAATATCAGTTAGTATTTTTAGAGTGGATGCACAGATGCTCGGATGCGGAGTCAAAATTCGGGGTGTGAGGTAAACAGTTACATCGCATCCGCGCATCCGGATGCTAGGTGTTATTCAAGAGTGGCCCTGTATTCTATAGTTGTACCGGTGTTAGTGTTACTAACAGCCTAGACCTACACTCTAAACTACGGTGTAGCCGACTTACCGTGACGACCACAATTCGTTTATTGTTTGTGTAATGTTTATCTACAAACTGAAATATTTTATTCTTTGTCTCATGGAGCAACTTTGGTGGCGAAAACTCTGCCAGTTCGTCCTCCGTGCTTGCGCCGAGATCGTTCGTTTGTGGATAATTGCAGTTCATGTTTGGCAAGTTGATATGAAAGACGTAGGCTAGATTGGAATATTCGAGACTATTCCGATCCACAGTACTGTTATATGCATATGATATGAATAACGCGTGCACAAACAGCTAGCATTGATACAACACACACATGTCCGCTGAAAACTGCAGTCTTAGACTGTATAGGCCTAAATCCATTTGAACCATTTCCGCTATGAATGCAGAATTTCATTCGAGGTTGTACAATACTACAATTTGTACCCATAGATGAAAACATCAACTACTCAAGGACAGCAGGCTCCTCTTCTTCTTTCTTCTTCTTTCGGATCACGGTGACACATCCAAAGGACATTACTACACCGCACATGCGTCAGGGGTGCCCTAATTTGCCCTAATAAAATTGGTAATATATTGAACAGGATCTCTATGACTATCTAAACCATCAATCAAAGCAGCAGGAAGGTTATTCCAATCCTTCAGAGTACTAGGAAGAAAACTAAATTTATAACAATTAGACCGAGAGTAGAGTTGACAAAAATGGAGGTTGTGCATCCCACGAGTTTTCCGAGTTGGATGACTGAGTTTGTCCATGGGAATATTAGCCTTACCAAAAAACCTTTCGAGAAGAGAATAAGTCTGTTTTGCTTGCGACGATCTGCTAGCGTGGGGGAGATCAAGGTCCTTCAAAATAGATGTCATCGACCCTGGCTCGCGAGAAAATTCGGAGCTTACAAAACGAGCCGATCTCCTCTGGATGCTCTCTAGCTTATCTTGTAAATAAGACTGATGTAGGTCCCATACGCAACAAGCATACTCCAAAACAGGCCGAAGGAGACCCTTGTAGGCAGCTAACTTCACATCGCGAGAGCAAAATGATAAATTTCTATAAAGTATGCAATTATTACCCTTATTGCAGATAGATTGAATGTGCTTATCCCAGTTTAAGTCGTTAGAAATCGTGACACCTAGGTACTTTATCGAGTCAACCTTAAATTTTTTTTTCTAGCGAAAGTAATGATGTTGCACTTAGAGGGCTGGAATCTCATGCCCCAAGTCTTGGCCCAAAGACCTAGATTATGTATGATTATTATGGCTCCTGACCACATGATGGCGATTTTAGGACGAAATATGTCTTTTCTTGGGAAAAGCACATGCTAGGATTGTTTGCTCATTGGGAAAACTTCAGAGCAAACACTTTTCTCCCATTGTGGCATTTCTTCCCATGCGCTTATGGCTACCGGTTAACTGGTTTGTCTAATTTATGTAGGACAGAGTGTCAGTACCTTAAATTTTTGGGGACGATTCTTATCCTGCAAGCTTTTGCTGTTTTACTTTCTCCATTGTTCCTTTCCATGTAGCTAATACAAGCAGGCGGGTAGCTACTTGAAGACTTAGGTGGCGCGAGCCCCCCATAAAATCGCCGCGCCCCACTGGCGGTCTGGGCAAACAAAAAATATCACCCACTCTGAATAATTTTGAATACATTCGGACTGATTGTGACAAAATGTGTTTGAGAATAAAATAAAATCAAAGTTTACATTTTTCCACCAAAATATTGCATGAGGTATTAGTCTCCTTAAAACTACTAAAAACCTCTTTCCCCTTCTCTATTACACCAATTGCCTAAAGGCTGGGCGTTGCCATTGTCCATATCATGACATGTGATACAGCTTGTTGGAAAGAGATAATTAATTGGCTCGGCAATGGAGATACCCTCGGGCGTTAGAAAGCAGGCGCGGCGTCACAGGGGGGGGGGGGGGCAGGGCAGGCATTTGCCCCCCTATGGTTTTTCAACCCAAAAAATAAAATCGTCTAAAAAACGTTTTAAGACACATAATTTTGTAGGGGGTGGGGTGAGGTGTTACAGTATGTCACCCATTTATCACAATATTAGTTAAATTGTTCGTTACAAAATACCCGAAACTTGCAATCCCCGCACGGATAACGTTTTCTGTTTTCTCCATTGTTTACGTGAATGCAGGTTAAGTATTACATAAACACTAAGGCCATTATACATAACGCGCAAACAAAAAGGGGATAGGAACTGAGAGTAAAGCTAAAACAATACAGTAGTATACCCTAAAGCCATGTAAGACCTTACCATAGAATTAAAAGTGACCTTACACATATGGTGTCACAGAGCAAAAAGTTTTCCCTCTCTTGGAGAAAAGGTGCGTATCATTGCAAGTTACACCAAAAAATACAGACAGCTATTTTGTGCATCAGGGGATACGCCTGATCCATGAATCTCTGTCTAACCAAAACCCCAACCCTACCCGTAACTCGGAATATATTTTCGTCCGGGGGAATCTTCGGTCTTTAGTGAACCTTCGACCAAGTGAACCTTTCGTCTATGGGTATTCACCCCTGTCCGGATTATGTAATGTTTGGCAATCTCAAACATTTACTGTCTCTCCATTCCCAGCATGTGACCATTTAAAATTTAGAACGTGAACATATATATTGGGGGTATCACGAGTCAATCACTTAACGACCATTTTGAAAATAAAAATATAAAAAACATTTAATAAAATGAATTAAACTTTAAAGTATTATTATGTCTCCCTTATTGCATACGCGTAGGAAGCGGGGGCTGGGGGCTAAAGCCCCAGTCAAAAATCTGGGGGGCAGAAGCATACTTCTGCCCCCAATATCCAAGGTCAAAAACCCCTTATTTGTCTCTTCAGTAAAAACTGTAAAAAATTTGCAGTAATTTTCCTTAATATTTGCCCAAAATGTTGCACCAAATTGCATCTGAGGACCCTCAAATACCCAAAAATTTTCCAAAGGGGAGGGGTACACCCCTCCCCAGGAAAGCGATCCGAAACAAGGTTCAGCCCCCAGTCTCGAAAAGTTACAAATTTTAAATAGTAGATGCATGGCCGTACACAACACAATCTTTACTGTATGAAGAAATCTTGAGTCAATCAGAAAAAGAGCAAAGAAAAACAGGGCGATGCCACATGGGGCAGGGGCAACCGCCTCCTATCATTTGCAAGAACAGGGGAAAGAGAGAAGGAAAAGAACAGGAAAAAAGAAAAGGAGAAAGCGAAAGAGAAGAAGGGGAAGCGAAGGAGAAAGAAGAAAGGAGGAGGGTGGGGTAGGCATATATTTGATCCATATAATTAGTCCAGAGCTTCCAGGAGGCCCTATTCCAGTGTCTGCCAGCCTTTAGATACCTTGTATAATGCATATATGAAGCAACGAAAATATTCGTAATAGTTCGTGTTTCTGTCGACTCAACGTACGTATTTTTGAGTAAAAACATACCCATACATAAAAGGGGGTGGCTTCAGAAGGTTTGTTGACTATGTCCCTTCTCTTAGACAACAAAGGCTACTCTCCTCTTTCACTAAACCAAAACTTAAAATTCAATAAAATTATTAACACTTTTCAGCCATATATGATATCACCATTATGCACCTAAGCAATCTTAAATTGATAAAAATTTTCTTCCCCTTAGACCCTTCCCCAGAAAAGCATCTTTTCCCCAAGCAAAAATTAAAATTCAATAAATTATGAACACTTTCTTACATATATGATCAGTTCAAAAATATACCAAAGATATAACCATTTTGCATCTAAGCAATCTTAAATTAATAAAAAAATTCCCAAAGAGGAGGGGACACCCCTCCCCAGAAAATCATCTTTCCCAAAACAAAAACAAAAATTAAAATTACTAAATTATAAACTTTCCAGCCATACATGATCAGTTCAAAATATGTACCAAAGACGTCATCATTTTGCATCTGAGCAACCTTAAATTAACAAAAAATTTCCCAGTGGGGAGGGTGACACCCCCTCCCCCAGGACGGCGATCACTCATCTCACGCTTTGCCCCCCCATCGAAATACCCTGGCGCCGCCCCTGTTAGAAAGTGACATATAATCTTACCCCACGAAAGTCCAATTTTGTGGGGTTCGAAATCTAACATTTTTAACGGGTTCGTGAATACGGCATGTGCACATTTTGATGACTGCTATCAAGCCTTGCAAGTACCAGTGCCATTTCCGGCTATCAGGGATGTATTAAAACCTCCCAATTTTGGGGGACGCTCCGCGTCAACCTATAGTGGCGCTCCGCAGATAGTAAACGGGATTCAAACTTGTAATCCAAGTCCGGCCAGCTGAGCTAATCTGTCCTCACAGAAATGTGTTTGAGAATAAAATAAAATCAAAGTTTACATTTTTTTCACCAAAGTTGAAAATCTTGATGGGCTGCCATCAAGCCTGGCCAGTGCCATTTCCGGCCATCTAGGATGTATTAAAATCTCAAATTTTCTTGGTACGCTCCGCGCCAACCCATTGTGGCGCTCTGCTTAGATAGTAAACGGGAGCCCCCACAAAAATCCCCAGCCCCCCAGAGCCCCCAAACAAAAAATCCTAGCTACGCCACCACTGAATACAAGTATTTTTGTCTATAGGTATCCCCAGTGTCGAGTACGTAGGGGACGTGGGGCACAGGCCCCACAAGTCCTCCCCCAGCCTTCCCCCACTGAAAAATTCAGTAGTGACAAGATACATACTAGGGGTTGTGCCAGGACTTGTTTGACGGGGGAAGCTTCTCACCAGTTAGGGGCAGCCACCCGAAGCCCTGAAAAACTAGAAACTGACAGGTTGTCGGAAAAATAACGAATGCAAAGTTTGGGTTTTCTTGAAGGAAATTTGTGACTTTTGAGTGTTTGTTACATGGAAGAAAAATTGAAAATCTTTGAAGCTAATAAAGAAAATTGAACTGAAAATTTGAGGTTATTGAGAAACATCTAAAATTTTGGGTTTACACTGAAGAAAATTTGAAAATTTGGGATTTTCGTGAAGAAACTAAGTGGCACTCCTTTAGAACAAAATCAACTAAAACGTCCCGGTACAGGTCGCCGTCGGGGATTAAATACTTTATCATACTCCATCAAGGCTCCCTGCGAAATTCAAAACATTTTCCCGGCCACGGGTGGGACAGACTTTCTCGACAGGGGGCATTCCCCCGCTCCCTACCTGGTGCTCCCCCCATACATACTGATCCTGTACCTAATGCCATTAATGCAATGGTTGAGCCCCCCTCCTGCAAAAACGCCCCATAAACTTTCTCGAGCTACAAAACTTTCTGTATAGGGCCTGGACTGGCCGGGAACGTTCATCAATAATAATAGCACACATAGTTGAATTCTCTTCTGGATGTCGTATGGTGCGATAATCGGTTCGAGGAGGAGCTTGGTTTGACCATTCGTGCGGTACGCAATTTTAAGTGTCAGATTTTTCATCAAATGTTTGTCATGGGTTTTTCATGGAGACATATATACATTTAGTCCACGTAGCATAGCAGACAAGCAATTTTCAACGGAGGCTGTATATACTCGTATAAAGACTGGTGTGGCCGGAAAAGCCTTTCATCGGCAGTGCCGAAGGCGAGAAGCCAGATCAGCGCATAGGCGCGAAGCCAGAGTAGCGCATTTAAGGACCGATCGTGACAGTGACATCGCCAAGGAGGGCCAGGGGGCACTTTCCCCCGCCAAGTTTGTCTTGCTCCCGTGCGCCCCGCAATGAGATTTCGGCCGGTGTAAAAATATCCACAAACACATCGCTTATGTAGCTTCGTGGGGCAGGCATCAATGTCTCCCCCGTTGGGAAAAGTTTCCAATTTCACCGGTGAGCCTTAATGCATTAAACATGTAATCCCGACGGCAGTCAGTCGCCAATGCGATCTTTTTGATTTTGCTCTAAGAAAGGGCTAATTCTTCAATAAAAATGCTAATTTCTTTCAATTTTCCTCCGTAACTTGAAAGCCTACATTTTTCAATTTTCTTCAATACAAAAATAACGTTTTTAAATTTTCTTCATCAAAAAAAACCCCCAAATTTTTAATTTTTTGTAAATGGAAGCGCTTATTTTGATCGCAAGATTCAAGGAAATACCATTTACGCATCTAACGTGAGGTGGTCTAAGGGGTTCCTCTCCCCTTTAGAACATTTTTGTTAATTTAAGGTGGCTTAATTAGATGCAAAGTAGCGATATCTTCAGCAATTTTCGAACTCATCGTATGGTTGGAAATTCTCAAAATGTTGGGGGGGGGGGGGGTCTCACCTTTCTTGATTTTGGTTAATAATAGTGCTATCTTTGGCTAACCTTGGAACATGTCACATGCTTAGAAATTCCTATTATTTAGTTACATTTTGGCTGTGTCATGCTATCCGTTATACCTAAAATGTAAAACGGCAAATAGCTAATTCCTATCTTTGGTATATCGTGCTACCGTATATTGCTATATGATCGACTCTTGATGCAAACCCTGCAGAGGTTGGAGATTCTGTTTTTCGGTAGACGGTGTTTTGGTCAGAATAATGAATTAATGCATTAATAATGGTCATGAGATATGGAGTGTAAAACTGAAACGACTGCGCAGGAAGTGCGCCGAAATTTTGCTTTAAAACGAATTTTTGCATTTAAAATCATTTCCATCATTTCCGAGACTTTTTAAATTCCCAAACAAAATATATTGGTCAATTAGAAGGTTGTAGTCTCCTGCCCAGTGGCCTTCATTTCCTTGCCCGAATACCCTGCGAAAGAAGCAACGAATGTATGGCCATTTTGCCCACATAAGGTATCAACTAACAATCTTCTGCAGTAGGAAGCCAAGAGGTTGAAGACAGCTCCATCTAAATCGCCATTTTGTTATCATATGCATGAACCAATCTACGTATATTGATTGGTTGTGACTTTCAATTGGTTTCGCGAAACGCAAAACGGGCAACGCGCACGATAGGCCGAAACACTTGTTTAGGGAAACACTTGTTTCGCGAAACAATGTTTTGTGTATTTGTTCAACGCACAAGGACGTCACAAAAAACTAAACGTGTTTTATGTTTCGTGTTTCGCGTTTTCTGACGTCCATGTGGGTTCGCTTATAACCGACCCGTCTACCACGTGGATGGTTTTCGCAGTCAGGCAGTGCGGTGTATGCACAGGATCACTTTAATCGTGAAGTTTGAGCGAGTTGTGTTTGCAGTACACACCAGGGACTGCCGGAGCCTATTTTGAAGTGGGGGAAGGGGGAGGCTAATCATCAAAGCGGCCCAATATGTTCCATAAATAAAAGCCAGTTTAAGGCGGTCCAAAATGCCAATGGCAGAAAAGGTGCGAGGGCTTTAGCCCCCGTAGCCCCCCCCCCCCGTCTCCGCGGTCCCTGCACACTTGAAAGTGCGTACACTTTGTATTGCGATGGTTGCGAAGAAGGCTCGCTTTCCGACTCCTTCTGTAGGTGCAGTGCCTAGAAACGTCACTAAAATGCCTTAAATCATATTTTTGGGCGCGCCATGCGAGCACCCTTCATATGCGCTAATCCAAAAAGTACAGAGCGTGCTTTGGATTATTGCAAAACTCCATGTAACCTTCGCGATTGCCCATCCTAGCTCCCAGCTCTCAAACCTGCTGCATCATACAAAAATCTTATGGCCGTAAGTCCTGGATATTATGAAACAAAAGGGATAGCTGCTGCAATTTTTAGGTATGTTTAGTGCGTGTTCAGTGCTATTTGTAGATAGGTTATCTGGTAATTGCTACGTAAAATGAAGGCGAACATTACTATAAAGTGTTACTAAAGTGTCATTTTAGGGCGCTTCGCGCGCATTCATCTTGTACTCTTGTTGTCCTATCATTACCGTTGATAGAACAAAGTGAGTGTAATTATTACAAAACTCCGTAGAAACTCTATTACCCTCCGCTCTACTCACCATCAATCCCGTGATCTCACGAAATCGACCGGCGGTTAGTCCGAATTACGTTATATAGGCCTATTTTAAAAAGATTTTTTGGTCTGGTTAGTGCGTATCAAAGTCATTTATAGACAGCAAAATGTCTTATTCTAGTGCCCACAACCGTGTAAATACTTCAGAGCTTCGGGGGACCTCGCCTCCTGGGCCCCCACAGAAGTATATGACTGAAATGGGCCCTAAGGCGTGCAACTGAGCAATACGTCCACGTCAAAGACGATCTTATGAGCTATGGGAAGCTAGCTCAAAGCTAGTATGCATCCATGACCAAATCGACCAAGCTGTTGTAGCGGATTAATTACAACGTGTGCGCCAAGGTCAAATTGACATTACCAAATGTTAAACTGCGTTTTCCGACTTTTTTTTTGGGGGGGGGGGGGAGGGTAATTTGTCCTCCCGTCGAACTTAAATTTTCCATTTTGTCCTTTGCAAAGATTTCCTTAAAACGAGGGTTATGAGTTAACCGTTCTTGACACATTTTGCCGGGAATGAGTAAAAAAGCCTTTTTTGTCGGGAAAAGGTCCAACAACCCCTCCTACTCATCGATCTTTAGGGAAGTCTCTGACTATGGGATGGAAAATCCCTCCTATCAAAAGTAAAGTAAGTTATGCGTCTTCGGCTTCAAAAGTTTTCGTTCAGGAGATGATTTTTGTAGTAAGTGTGTCATCTCAATTTGAGCAAATGCAAACATGATATGGCGAGATGTATTCTCAGTAAACTTAGGTGTGTCCCCCTAATTTTACTCACATTCAAACATCTTTGTAAACTTACCGCCACTTAATTTGGCCACTCCCTTGGGTTCAATGGGTATTCTCCACAGAAAAGCTTAAAGGACCTCATTTTATTTCCCGTTTCTCTTCCCTATGGCTTTGAATGAATCTCAGATTTTGAAAGAGGCTACTGAAGTCTGGAAGTGTTGACTGTAGGCTGTATAAGTTGAAATAGTGTCCAAATATCATTCATTTTGGTCATGTACGTCTCTCAAACAAAATATCTCAAAATTTAAACTCAGACACAAGCCCAGGAAAAGTGTCATTTCATCAGTCTGGAGGTATTTACCAACATTTTTGGGTACATATAGAAGCGAAAACTGCTGTTGGCATTCCGCTTAGATATGGTAATGTCACATACTACCCCTGAATAACGTTTCCAATTGGGTGGCGGTAAGTAGGGACAAATGGTACCTACCCCTATAAAATTGGTGGGGGGTGGGGGTAGAATTACAAAGATTTCCTCAGAAATGAACCAGAAGTGATTTTAATTATATTAAAACACTATGAAGGAAAGAAGACAAGAAAAATTTGGAGGACTCGAAAACTAATTTGCAATGAAAAGTAGAATATACTAGTTCCTTTTAACAAACATAGCTATAAAAGCCGCACACCAGCTTCCACACAGGCCCGTATAGCCAGGAATTCTGATATAGGGGGGCACCGACACCGCATAGAAGGGCACCGAAGAAGGTCGTGTTTGTAGTCAGTAGTGCCACCATATGATTACAGTTTGCGGGAACTACAGGGGATGATATCTCAAGCTTACCACAGACAGCTTAAAGGTATCGGGTTTTTTTGTGCACATATAGGCGCGAAGCGTGCGAAAATTTCACTCTTCTGATGGAAGTTTTCCCCTCCTCTTGCAAGTCAGAGACGTGGAAAGTCTCCACGAGTGAAGAGAACAAGACTATGATCACGATGATGCTTCTTCAGCTCCGCAAGCGCAGGTGAAGAGTTGAGTACTTTGCGGACGGCGAGGGGACCAGGGGCTTCCATTAGGCAGGCTTGATGTGGTCCACTAAGATTTAGTTAGGACCCAGAGGGAAATTCTCCGATGTCTGCATGTCTGGCGAATAAACAAAATGGGAACACTAGCATGGAGCTTTGCCAGTGAAAAGGACTTTGAATGACAGTGAGAGCACACCAGTCTCTTCACAGTTCACAAATCAGTTGGTCATTATTGTATTTCTACTTTGAACGAAATTTTGCATGACCAGAAAAAGTAAATTTTGGAATAAATTTGTGGTACGAGTAAATTTAGCTTCAGACCATATTGTCGTCGCGTTATGAATGTTACTCAAGGTACTAGATTACTACATGAAAGCCTCTTGATATCCGGCATCTAACTTTGAGCCTTCACCTACCTTTGGCTAGAATAGATCACTGGAATTTTTGTGCTAATAATGTTCATGGGTGATACAACTTCGCTTGAGAGAAGTTGCGGCGCTTGAAGTCGCTTGTGAGAAAAGTTGAAGTCGCTTGTGAGAAATTACGGCGCGCGAAGCTCGCCGTAATTTTGGAGGAAAATTATTTACCACGGCAAAACCTGTATACAGACTCAACAAGGGGTGGTGGAAAGATAAGCCCGGACGAAGGGACTAAGCTCCCCTAAGGAGTCCAGCAACCCGAAGCTCCGCCAGAAGCAATGGGTTACAGAAAGCATGCCGAACGCGAAAGTTTGGGCGCGCGGCAAAAAAATTGGGGTTCTGTTGAAGAAAAATTGAAAATATTTGGTTTTTATTAAGGAAAGTTAGAAAATTTGGGTTTCTTTGGAAAAATCCGCCTCCTCGTCCTAAGCAGTTGAAATTATGCGACTGAGTTACTCCTTCCAAAACTGTCTTGAGCCCCTCCTTGTGCAGACTCAAACCTAGTTTAGGTCATATCCTGGTGGGCATACAAGGGTATTATATATATAACCAGAACATTCTCTGCGCATGCAATGTAATGTGAGCTACTCTGCATCTTTTGACTTTGATGTCAATCAAAGAGGGCATTCACTAATGACCAATTGAGAATTGAGAATTTTGCTTTCTCCCAACCAAAAATGTATTTGGGGTGATGAGTGTCTGTCTTTAAGAGCAAAACCAAGAGGCCGGGGCGACTTGGTCACGGTTGGATGCCCCCTTCCACCACTCCTCGACATTGAGACACTTTACGTTTCTTACAAAAAAATGTTTGTCATGATGTTGAGTCTGAATTAAGAATCTTCCAGATAGTAAGTGAAAGAGGATGGAACTTCTCATGGATTCAATTTTGTGTTTTTCCGGGAATCACGCCTATACACGAAAGAATAATAGCCTAATTGTGGATAACCTATACCTTTATAAACTAGGCCAACATATTTGAAACGGGTATTAAAGCTATATGTAACTGAAGATGGAAGCGCGCGTAACGCGCGAAAATTTTGAAATTTTAGAACAAAAATGTTACAGAAAACAAAATACCTTCATTTTTAAACTTCTCTGGGGATCATTTTTGGTCAAAAATCGCCTGGTGTTATACCGTAGGGCCACCGTTTACATGTAGGCCTATTAAAATATTATTTTTGATCGATTACTGTATGGGGGGGGGGGCGCACAGTTGAATAGAACGTTCAATCTTCCAACTCATGAAATAATTCATGATATCGCACGAATGAAAAACATCCATTATTTGTATATAATTGGATACCTTGTTTGTCCTTGAAATTTGATACCCTTGGAATGTTTAGATATGTTTTTCCGTGTAGATATAGTGTAAAACTGTTCCATACTTAAGTTGAAAAATATTTAGTATAGTGATATCAACGTTATAAAGAAATACAAAAGCTACAGCTAATCCATTTGCCCTGATGTCATCACAGATTTCCCATCATGCAATGCGAAAGCTGAAAATGTAGCATTTTCCCAAAAATCCGTATCTTCCAAATGCAAGATGCTATTGAGATGGGGTTTTCACTTCCTGACACAGAAAACTTTTATCACATCGATCTGTGTAAATTTAACGACTTTCCTAAGCTTGTTAGATGCAAATCAAGTTGTAAGGCAAGGAAAAAATATCCATGGCCCTAATGGGCTTTCGTATAAAACAGATAAATGAAATACTTTGTGGTATGCTACCTGTATGCATATGTAAGACGGAATGATCGGCTGAAACTTGAGCCAACTTCAAACTGGTTTAATGGCACTCCGCACTTTGGCCTGAGAAAGCCTTCGCAGTACGTCTAAATTTTCGACGGTTCGTTTAGAATAAATGGATGCGCCAGATATGTAAGACTGCTTTTTATCATTCAGGATACTACAACTGTGATAATGTTATCACTTCTTTTGTTGGAATGGTGTGTGCTGACTGTTAATTACATGGTTGATCTTACGAATTCGCGTAACACGTTCATGTAATGTTACCTTGTGCCTGTGAGAGCACCGGCATTCTTGCGCGGGGAACGAAAAACGATTGTTCAAGCTCGGATTATTAGGGGAATTGGTAAAGGTTCACAATCGTTCTGCAAAACTCATAAACCAGGGAATGCATCATCACAGATGGTGAATGTACTCGCCACTGCATGGAAATTTTTGACCCCATTACCGTGACTGTTTGTAGTAATTAAACATGAGTCTAGAGAGAGAACGTCATCCCTAAACCCCAAAATACGGTTAAATAGTACTCATTCGTATGATATCCTTGTTATTTGTGATTCGGAGATTGCTTATTTTAGAGGCCACTTAACCCTAACCTAAACCCTAAACTGACTTAACCCTAACCTTAACCCTAACCGAAGTTACCGAAGTAACCGAACCCCAGGCAAAATCGAACCCCCAGGTGGAACCCCTGACAAACCCCGTTTTAACAATAGGGTGACGTTCTCTCCTTAGTCCCATGTACTATTAATGGCTGCTGTGACTTAGAGTAGGATATAGGAACTAGAGTCCTCACTTCCCGAATCAGTTGTGATTGCATGGGGACTTGGCCGCCATATAGTTTGTACACACATGCTCGCACACAGCACTGTTTCTTGCCTCCACCTAGGCCTATAATGGTAGATGGGTCCCCATGCAATCACAGCAGGGGCACCTGTTAAATTGCAAAGAGTTGAATTAGTAAAATGTTTGAACCAACTTGATCTATTGGGCCAACATGCAGAGGATACACATTCTTTTTCATTTTTACCACTTCTGTACGGTGTAAGTGGTAGTCTGAAAGATGACATGGAAAGATAGCACACTAAAAATACTTAACTGTTAGCCAATCACAATATGATAGGCCTACCCATTTGTTACAGTAGGTGAATGTACAATCACTGTACACCTTTTGTTTCTTCACATGCATTTATTCACAAGTATATCTTGACAAATGATATTTCAAAAGTCACCAATACTTCTTGATTCCTTGCTGAAGGCAGAAGGAATCTGTGAGACAGTGATGTCTGGCGGTGTGTATGTGATGCTTATGCTTGTAAACACAATATCTCAAGAAAGGTAACTCTGAGGGATCTAATACGTGGCATGTAGATTGCCCATATTGAGTAGATTACCTCCATTGTTTTTTGTGGATGTCAAAGGTCATTTGAGGTCACCAGAGGTCAAAAAGTTAAAACCTTGTAAACACTGTATCTCAAGAAGGGTAATGGTGAGGGATCTCAAACTTACCATGTGGATTGCCCATATGAAGTAGATGATCCCTATCGTTTTTGGTGGAGTTCAAAGGTCATTTGGGGTCACAAGAGGTCGAATGGTAAATACCCTGGAAATTGCTTGTAAACACTATCTCCAGAAGGATAAACATGAGGGATCTCATACTTAGCATGTGTATTGCCTGTATTGATTAGATGATCCCCATTCTTCTTGGTGGAGGTCAGAGGTCATTTGGGGTCATCAGAGGTCAACAAGTCAAAACCTTGTAAACACGATATCTCAATAAGGTTAACTGTGGGGGATCTCATACGTAGCATGTGGATTGCCCATACTGAGTAGATGATGCCTGTTGGTTTTGGTGAAGGTCAAAGGTCATTTGGGGTCACCAGAGGTCAAAAGCTTAAATCCTTGTAAACACGATATCTCAAGAACGGAAACTGTGAGGGATCTCATACGTAGAATGTGGAGTGCCCATATTGAGTAGATGATCTCTATTGTTTTGGTGGAGGTCAAAGGTCATTTGGGGTCACCAGTGGTCAAAACCTTGTAAACACGATATCTCCAGGAGAGTAACTGAGGGATCTCATACATAGCATGTGAATTGTCCATATTGAGTTGATGATCCCTATTGTTTTTGGTGGAGGTCAAAGGTGATTTGGCATCACCAGAGATTAATAAGTCAAAATGTTGTAAACACTGTATCTCAAGAAGGTAACTGTGAGGGATCTCATACATAGCTTGTGTGTTGCCCATATTGAGTAGATGATCTCTATCGTTTTTGGAGGTCAGAGGTCATTTGGGGTCACCAGAGGCCAAAAGGTCATAACCTTGTAAACATGATATCTCAAGAAGGTTAAGTTAGAGGGATCGCACACTTGACATGTGGATTGTTCATATTGAGTAGATGATCCCTACTATTTGTCATGCAGGTCAAAGGTCATTTGAGGTCACAAAAGGTCAAAACCTAGTGAACATGATATTAAAGGCAGTAGGCAGTCACCCCAATCAGAGTGAGTGTATCCTGTCACTCTAGTTCATGATTGGCCTATTTTGATCACGTGACAATATTTTTGTTAGTGAATTGTAAAATTCAAGGAGAATTTCTCCTTGCTTTACCTATTGTTTGTAATAATTATGTTCGAAACATCTTCAGAGGTGCTTGTAATGCAATAAGAGGAGATTTGCAAGAGTTTGCTGATTTTTCAAAGAAAATTTTGGGGCGACTGCCTATTGCCTTTAAAGGAGGATAACAATGAGGGATCTCATACTTGGTCTGTGGATTGTTCATATTTAAACATGTAGGTCATTTGGGTCACAAGATTTCCAAAGGTTTGGACCTTATTAACATGATACCTCAAGTAGGATAACTGTGAGGATCTCATACTTGTCATGTGGATGATTCATGTTTGTTATAATATAGCCATATGGCAAGGAATCATTAAGCCTCTTGGCTGTCTGGTTTTATGTTTAATTTTCAACCATCTTCCACTCTTCATTCATTGGTCTACTAGGCTGGTTCTGTAGCAGTCAGATTCAGCTGATAGAAAAGAAATATTGGTTTTTATTCTCTGATGAGAAAGTCTGGAAGACCATGGCAAGTCCTGCAGCTAGTAGAGAAGCACTGATGGTTCTTCGTGGACTAATCAGGGAATTACGATATGTGAAACCAGAGGTAAGTGATTTCAGTTGTTATTCAAACTGTGGGTTGGGAACTGCCCTGTAGTCCTACAGCTCCATTGGTCCTGCATCCCATTAGTTCTATATTACCAATGCATTGTGGAACCAATGGGCTGTAGATTCAAATTTATTTCACTAACATTCAGATGTAATATACAAACATAAGTGTATGACGTACAGAATATCAAACATGCTGGACACTGAAGAAACATTAAATATACATATGGACAGAGAATCACATGACCAACAGGATTGCCACAGTTAGGCTTACCAAGATGGCCAACAGGCTACTGTCATTTGACAATAATGAATCTGCAACATTTCAGACAAAATACAAACATGTTTGGAAGAACACAGTCTTTCATTCTGTTTGTTGAATTTGACCTTAACTTGCATTCTTTCAAAAATATTACAAGTTTCTTGCAAAATCTGTTAATACCGAACCACTTGAGCAAGTCCAAACTTTTACACACAAGACCATAAGAGGCAGCCATATTGGTAAGCCTAAACATGCATCTACAGTGGTGACAATCTACAGTATGCATAGAACATAGTGCAGTATGTTCTGTCCATACATAAGAAGTCCTTGCTTGTAACCAAGAAAACAAACAAGTGTCCCTAATTGACAGAAGTCAGTTTACATTGTACAAGTATGTACTAATGTAGGAATAAGTAGACCTACTATAGGGCAGCCTGTAACCTTTAGTCTGGTCTGCTCTGTGAGGGGATGCAAAAAGACTCCTTGGTGTACTGGAGATTAGTGTACTAAAAGTATGGAGGAAGCCAAATAGCTGTATGCCATCGGTTAAATGAAAGTTTCCATAGCTATTAGACCGAGAGTCCACTTGCCATGGCTGTTGAGCATATCCCATAGATTCAAAATTCATTTTCTTACTTTCTTTGCAACAGGAGTACAAAGGAAAAGAGAATGACAGGTTTAGCTACCTTTTCCCTTATCTTTATTTCGACAATGCCAAAAAGCAAATAATTGTGCTGTCTCATTAATTCCAATACGTTTAAAACTATGTTGAAAGTTTGGAAGGTATTTGAAATATTTTATCTTTGGTGTGTGATACTTGCCCAGCTATATAGAAGGTACTTCATACAGTGTAAACCAGGTTCATATTAAGTGGAGATCTTATTGGACTCTATTTTGGTGATAATTTCAGTATGGACATTTGCAGATTCCCCATTGCTTCTGAGTTGTATGTTATGGGGTAGATTTTTTGCAATCTCTGTGCAGATGAATTGAGACTGAAAAGAAATCTAGCCCACTACATGCATGAGCAGTTGCCAAACAATTTTTATGAATCACGAGTTAAATTTTTCAAATGTCTTCAGACTGTTTTCCTTCATGATCATCCCTATTTTGACCATATTTAAGAGTGTATGTTTAAAACATGTGTTGGGGATAGAAGATCAAGGGACCCATGGCTCGTCCTTCAAAGTGTAATAAATTAATTGCTAAAAAATCATTATTTACAGTTTTAAGGTATGCCCAAGAGGAAATTTGGGGGGGGGGGGAGGGGTCCATAAAAACAGTTCATTTTGTACTCAAGAAAATGATAAAAAACATGGACAATCTGTTACCAGTATCTTCCATGACATGTCAGGACATGAATATTGCACTTTAAAGGTAAACTGAGGTGTGAACTTGAAAGCCTTTCATAAATCAAAACAGTAGCTGGTGAGTAACATTGCAGCTGGGCATGAGTAACTTGTTGGTTGCTGCAGGGAGCTGTTATTTGGAAGGAGATACTTCGCTTTGAAGTGAGGTTTACACCGCCAAGGTCACACAGTAATCTGTCTCTTGTATCTGTCTTGGCATTTCTATAAGACTTACACTGGATTAGGTAGCTCATACAAAAGGGATTTGTCGTCTGCTACATCTACAGTAAGACTGGGGGTTGGTTGCTATTGCCATACCATTGCCAGTCGCTTGGAAATTAAAAAATATTGCATCTTTGGACGCTCGGTGACGCGAATGAGAGTATACCAGTGACGTTTTTGGTAAAAATGTGAACATGATTCTATACGTGGTCATTTCAGGAAACTTCCGGAAATTTTCCAAATTTTTGTGACAAAGATTAGACTTCTGCCTCTTCAGCTCATTTGTATGACGTTTGTTCTATAGGAAGGGGAAGACCTCATTGATTTATTTCAATGAAACAGTCGTTTCGAGTTTTGAAGCACCTGCCCCTAAATTGGTGGTGGCGTAAACCTACTCATCAAAGCATTGTCCTGAGTAAGCCAATTGTGATAAGATTACTAGACCTGAATGATGTTGCAAACATATCGATATCACATTGAAGCCAACGAATAAAAGAAAGAATTCCCAATTAACGGAATAAGTAGCTTATCATTAATAATCTCCCCGGAATTTAATGAGTCTTAGAGTATTAGCATAAATTAAACTTTCCGTTAAATCTCCTTCCAAATAACAGCTCCCTGGTTGCTGAGATGTTCATTCTCACAGGCATTTTTCAGCCCACTTCTTTCTTCCAATCATTTCTTGTTCAGTGTTCTAATTCCCAAACAAAAGATGTTGCCATGCAAGTACAATGCATTTGCTGTTATTAATGCAGTTAATTAGTGATGTGATAATTGTTTCCCGCACTCTGTAAATGCAAAGGGTATGTCATGTAAAGTCTTGATGGTAGAAATGTTTGCATTTTCCTCCCATAGCATTCACCTCGTAATCTTATGGCTTACCAGCACATTATGGAGCAATATCGCAGTAACCAAGTGACGTCAGAAAAAGTTTGTCGAGCTCAGCAGGAATTGTTACACAAAGCAAAGACTTACCTAAGTCTTCTACAAGGAATACGAGAACATGAGGTATTTGGATATGTTGCCAAATATTGTCCATAGATGTAATTTCAGTATCACAGTATTCTGTTCCAGAAGGTCCTACCCCTGATACTGCCATATTGTATAGGTAGACAACACTTTACCATTTGAGTGTGTAGTTTTTTGAAATATTCCAGTAAGCCACCATTACCATTACCCATGGTAACATAGGACTTTACCATCACTCCATAGTTTAAAAGCATGCAAGAAAATAATGACATTGGGTTTATTTGAAGTTTCTCATTGTAAAACTATTCAACTTCATTAGGTTGGGGGATGGGAGTGAAGAAAAAAGTGGGAGTGGGGTCCAAGTTTTGTGCTTGAACAACAGCATTCCCCATTCCCAAATACTTGTAACCTTGGTGGCATTATGAGTTATGTTCCTCTACATAATTGAACAGTTCATTAGCTAACTACTTTGGGAATTCACTCCAGTTGCTGTTGTTGGTTAATATGCACAAATTGATCTGAGCATTAAAACCTATTTCAAACTGCAATCAAGTATTTTCTCCCACTCACATCATTTGTTGGGGAGGGTGAAGAGATATTTGACTGTAGTGGAAAACTCTGTTGCCTCTTGACACCTCTTCCCCCTCTTGCTGCTAATGCCACAGACTATGCAAGGTCTGTTGAATTTTTTCCATCAGTAGTCTTTGAAACAACTTAAAGCAGAAATGGATTAAGCTCTAATTGCAAAATGCATCTTTACATGGCCGGCTTCAATATTAAATGGATTCTTGTATCCTAGTGTTAAACTGTGTAAAAATTTCCTCTTTACTTCTTCCAGGCACTTCAGGAAGAATTCAAGGGCCGCGAAAGGACCGTGGAAGACAGTGCCAGACTGGTGGGTTTACAGTTACCCAAAACTCCAGGAGACAAATGATGGCAATTGAATCAGGAAAAAAGGAGATTGGCTGTGCATCCAATTTCCACTGAAATTGGTGATTGTTTTACACTAGAACAGTGCATTGTGCTGTGGACTTCTGATGTGTGAGTTGGTGCGACTATCCAATATCAGATATGAAAGGGATGTGATTGGTTTAAGTTGACAACAATATGTTATGGCTTCATTTTTGAAGTAACACAAATCAGAATATATTGTATGTGACATTCAAGTTAATTTTTTGCCTCGTTTTCTTTTTCGGGGATGAAAATGTGGAATGTGGCTTATTCATGTCAACTATTCTTTGCTTGTGTGAGTATTGTTACCACTGTCACTGCCAAGATGATGCTACATAATTATTTGAAGCATGCACAGAAGTAGTCAGAAGCCACCCCACTCAGTGTTACGATCCTGCTAGGGCTTCAACACCAAGTCAGCTAATGCCCCTGTAAATGCTGTTAATCAAAATAACATATATGCACAGGTGTTTTGGTGGTTTCATCATGATAAACCTACAAATCTTGCATTGGTAATTGAGAATATGAGAACTTGATATCTAGCAGTGGTGTTTGCAGAAGTGATTATTATGGTAACCTGCTCTCACATTAAACCACAGGTGATATTATACAGTGCTATAGCCTAGTTCTGAAGAACTAGTTAGCTGTAAGAAAATGGCTTGAGGACCTGTAGCGAGCACTAAGGTGTAGCATTGCCAATATAAAATATCGATATACCGACCTGAAAATATCAATATTTTCGCAGAATGGGTACGCACACTATACATATGAAAAAACGAAGTAAGGGAAGGTATTACCATGTACCAGGCCCCTGACGACTTAAATGCCGAGTTTTACTATGTTGGTAGTGAAAAATAAATCAAGATTTGTGCAGAAAAATTAAAAAAACTGTGGTTGCATTCAACATTTGAGTATTTGCAGTCGCAAAGTAACTTTCAATTACTTCTTTGGGAATATGTCTTATAATAGCTTTTAGTGTTACTTCAGCATCACACCAGACGATCAAATATCCCTCCATCTCGCTAAAGCAACAGCCATGATCAATAATGAAATATGTAGGAGGTCTGCCCCTAAATAACTACAAAATAGTTTCAACGCCGATTCCTTCCACTATCAACAGCTTAAGTTTTAAATATTTTCTTTCAAACAAAATATGGCATATTTTGATTCACAAGTTTTGGGATAAGTAAAAAGTGTTCCTTTTGGACTTACGTAAGCCAGGGGCCTTGTCCGTTTGTCACAAAGAAGTACCTCTTCACCTAACTCTCGTAAAATACCTCGCAAGTAGTTCACTGTGTAATGCTGCATCAAAACGGCCTTGTTTAGCTAGTCACTATATATCTAAAATACCGGCCGATATTTTCGATATCAACTATTCGTCGGTATTACACTCAACTATAACCACTAAGTTACTAGCAGTTGATATTTATACCTAGCTGATCTCTTGTTGTATTCAGACATTCCAATAATCTATGAATGCAGCACTGCTGGTAGTGAAAATCCAGGCACCGTGCAGTCCGCTGCAGGTCTGCAGCTCGCTTCAGCTTCTCGGCACTCTCGCACGTGTCCGGTACCTGGGATGTCAGAATCTTCCCGAAACTTTCAAGCGCAGCTATAAGAACTTTTACGCAGCTATATTTGCAGGATTATCCCCATCGTAGTGTCAGCGATCTTTTTTTAATGTATGGAAAAATATTACAGTCGAAACTACTCGCAAACTTCCGCCCAAACAAACAAAATATACATCCCACAAAATAGTTAAAAACCCCTCGTATCAAAGTATGCTGATTCAGTCAAAGGTCACAATACTCCTATGTGTGCTGCTGCATAGTTTGTTTGGAAGAGTCCAAACTGTAAATATTTTCTACAGTACTACACGTGTTGCATGTACGGACTGATTGCGGCGTGTTCGTACATGTTTGCATACATTCATGATGTCAACAGAATTAACGTAAAGCTTCCCCAACAAAAAATTGCGAAGCTGTACTAAACCCTGTGGCCTACGGAACCACATGCGTAGTACAGTATGTGTACCAACACTGAACTTCTAACGAATGTATTTGCGAAAATGTTACGTTATTTTCTGTTTGTGGAACTTTACTCTGTGAGATAGTCTCAGATAGATCATCCTACAGTAAGTATGAATATCATGAAAAATTAGTTTACTTGTAAGGTCTCGGAATAAACTTGCATGCAGTAACCAATTCTGTACAAAAAACTTTCGTGCCACCGATATGGCTCATGAGCTAGCTCTGTACATATTCAGCCATTTACGCCCCACGTGTACTTTGGCAGTCGATCACCAGTCTGTACCGAATCTACTTGTACACTGAAGTATTCCACTGCGTATGCAAACCGCAGAAATAACTCATACAGCATGCCTATATGCTCATAGCATTGTGATGAACAGCTCAGTATTGTGCTACGAATGTCACAAGAGGTGAACCTAGACCTACGTAAGCTAGGCCAAAGATTCGTTGGTAACTTGACTCTATCGATGCTTAGGTATCGGTTTTAAAAACACTCGTATCGGTTATGAGTCACTGCTGTTAAATATCGATATTTGTGTTGAGTGTCGCTATTTTAGAAGAATCGGTATCCAAGTGAATAGTAGGATATCGATATTAGTACTATATATAGACTTTACTATACATCAATATTTTTGAAAACGCATATCGACGATATTACTAAGGAGCAAATATCGACTAATATCGATATACCGCTACACCTTAGCGAGCACCAAATGTCAAAGATAGAAGCAAATTACAAGAATTTGATCTAGTTTAACAATGTTTGATATGTCACCTAAAAATGTTGATCTGAAAAGTTTTGATAAGATTTTGTAACAGTAATGGCACTCCCATCCGCTACCTAATGGTCTGAATCATGTACAGTACGGCAATACATCATTTTATAGTAATATTTGTGGGATACTACAAAGATTCTCTAACAACAAATGTCTTTATAGATAAAAAGCAAAGAAAACCATGAAAAAATGACAAATAATATTATCATAGTTGGAACTTGGAACTTCCACTTTGTTCGTTTTGCATTTGAATAGTTAATCCTTAAAAGTTTCAAGGTTACACAGTGGTTATACTTACAACTAAGAACAAGAATCAATAACTGAAAAAGTCTCAAAGGAAAAGTTTTTAAGTACAAGCACTTTGTTCTTCTTACCAAGGTGTTCCCATTAGTGTCATACTAGATGGCCTAATTTATCTTCAGTAGTTAGTCATTGTTCCCCATACTTCATCAACTTAGCCCTCCACTTTGGTGGAGTGCCTCAGAGTCTTGCTTTGACACCAGTTACCTTTGCTTTGGTGGTTTTCAACAAGAGATATTATACCAGTGACATATGGAGTACATATGACAGTGGCATCACTCAGGGTTTCTGAGCCTTGTGAAAAAATACTGCAAGACTCTTCCTCTTCATGACCAAACTGTGAACAATCCATAGCCTAGTTCATAAAGCAAATAAGAAAATTGTTACTGGTTATATGCATACCCTGCATAATTACATACATTATACAGAGATGCTACCAGCATTTACCCAAAAAATCTGAAAATTTTGTAAAGGTGTCAAACTGCCGGATAGACTATCACAGTAAACTAGTATACAAAGTCTGTCCAGTACTTAACGATTCTCTATGCAGTGCCATCTGCATCACGTACTTGGTATAACAAATACCAGTGGTTTATGTTGGACTAACTCTCGGATCAAGCAACAGAGCAGACCTTTTTCGTAAATTTGACCAAAAATTTGGGAAGTGTTTTCTGATGTCAAAAAAATCTGAACATTTGATGGGCATTCCACAAAAATCTGATTTCAGACTAAAATCTGAAAAGTGGCATCTCTGATTATACACACACCTTTTATAATGAAGTTGGAGTCATTAAAAAATTCTATCGTTTTCCAGGACTTCTGTCATCTTTCAAAAATTCACATCGGGGGGAAAAAATGTATAACTTTCCTATGATTTTACCAGGTTGCAGGAACCAGGATCACTGCTCACACAATGTAACACTTCTAAACTAGTACTGTCAGTACAAGTGAAAGTACTTCAAAATGTATGGAGTGTAAAACATCGTTCCAGCTGTCTTAACTAAGCATGTGTGGCTACTATGAGGCTGGGAAGGATATGATTTACCCCACCAGCCTTGTCCCCTAGTGAATCATGTATGTAGCCATTAATTTAGCAAAATTCACCAACTACTCAACACTGCTAAAGGCAGGAATCCAACGGAAATAGGGGGGATATATTCCCCCACTTTTGGAGGTCCCATTGACTGATATTTTTGAGACTAAATTTGCATCCAGAGCTCTTCACACCCCAGCCCCCACTACCCCACTCCCACACACACTTTTTACACAAATCTCCATCACTGCACATTCCTTTCCTGTAATTACAACAGTTTCCTCTGACAGATGTTTTCTCATACTTAACACCCTACAAAACCATTACTCACACTTTTAACTTTAATGTTTTAATTTTAAAGGGAGATGGAAGATGGGGTATGACTTTCTTCCCCACCATCTGCATATCACATATGTAGTGTCAAACGAGCCCATCAAATAGGACATCACACTATTCATTTCTGGAGCTACAAAAGTTATACCAGGCAGCTGTTTTCTCATAATGATGACAATACCTTATCATTGCCCATGCTCCAAACATGTGACTGTTCTACCTCACAAGAGAGGTCAATAATAACACGGTTTTCCTCAAAATTATGACACCATGAAAAACTTGTTTAGACTGCCACTATTTTGCTGTTTAAACTCAAGACAGGCAAATTTCAATGTCATAACATCTTTTTCAAAATGAAAAGGAAGTTGCATCAAACTATTTCACTCCAGCATTCACAGGTCTTTAAAAAAAAAAAATTGGGGTTTATGGTAAAAAAATTTCATACTTTCAACCACAATTCAAACATTCTAAAATAGAAGGCAATTCAAAAGAAGGTAACATAATTTTCACAAAGTAAGGTTCTCACATAAACAAATTCAACATGTTTTGTAGCTCACAAGTAATTTGTAGGCCCAAACTTTCAAATAATCCATCCTAATTATTGTTAAATGTAATATTTTTTGGAACCTGCTGTTTGTTTGTGAGATTGGTTTAATAATGAAAGCTATTGTCCCTCTGTGTCATGCTAATACAATGTAATCACATTATGTTCCTTTGAAAAGGATTATTAACAGTTTGCACAACAAACTGATACATGCCTCCTAACAGGGAAAATCCAGCAGCTCAAGGACAACACCTTGTGTTTTCTTTTTGATGTTCTCTGTGAATATATCCTCTAAAAGAAAGGTTTATAACCTGAAAAGAATATGAACACAGGTAAGGGGTACCAAAGAACAGTATGGTATTAAGTTACAATAATTATCAGTGTGTATAAGGTATTCTGAATTAGAGGCAGGTCTCAAGGAGCTTTACATTTTGTTTCTCACCTGTTCATTTCTACATGTACTCAACTCGAACCTCTGTAGGCTGTACGACCTGACAGCCGTAGAGGTGCCAATGGTTAAATGTGTGCTAAAGCATATTCCTGTTACAATTTCATGTACTAAGCACAAATAAAGAAGACAACAGGTTCCACTCGTGGAGTCTTAAGCATGATCCCCCCCCACAGTTACAGTGCCATCACCAGCCTTTAGTCTAGGATAAAAGGTTCTACCACTAGTCGCTTAATAGGAACAGCATCAGATGTTTGCAAGCACGTAACTTCATTTAGTGCTGAAATCTGTGGGGTGATTTTAAATCCAAGAGGGGAACTAACACCCTATCTTTAACCCCCCATCCCCTCACACATAGCTTCCAACTCTCTTCCCCACGCTCATTTCACTTTATGCCAAGTGAAATTTTTGTTAAGCAATAATGGTACACATATGTCAATAGGAGGTAATGAGGAGCAAAATAGACTTGACTTTACTCTGAAAAGTAAAAAAATTCTGTTCAGACAGATGATACCATCCACCCACCCTTCCCCCTGCTTCTTTGAGAGCCTATCTGCAAACTTGGTGAAAACAAATTTTCACTATTCTGGTAATGCAGTTCTCTGTTCTACTCTTTACAAAGTGAAATATCAAGGAGAAGGGAATAATCACATGTTACTTCAGCCTGTGAATAAACAACATCATCAAAACATTGGATATTCCTCTTTTCTCATGAACCCTTCTTGAAACTATGTCAGAACACATTTAACACTCAATAAAGTTTTAGAAAGGCATTTTAAAAGTCACAGTTCATTGTCCTTTGTTCACTGGTTACACAATTTCAGTCACTTATAACTTTCTACTAGCTAGCTGTCAAAAAAGTACATGTCTTTCTTACACAATCTGAAAGCCATACATATTTCTGGCTCTCTCAAATACCCATTAAAAGCTAATGTTGTATGCACCATGGCAACCACCTCTTTAAAACTAGGGTATTCAGTAAGAAGTGATATCCAAGGGAAGGTATAACACCATTTTTTCTCTTTTATGTTTAGCAGTACACCTTTGTTCAGAAAGGTTTAGCTGGTTTTGAAAGTTGTCATAAAAAATGAGACTTGAGGGATTCTGTCCCCAAGATAAGATCATTTTAATTGCTGTCGTCAGCAAGAAAATATACCACAGCATCCACAGCATTAAAGGCTGTTCTATACTGAGTTCAAGATTAAGTATGAGTAACTTGTTCACCTTTTGCCAATTTTCAGAATGGTACAAATGAAACATTGCTTTTCAAACCTGACAAAACCTGTATCTGATAAAACTGACTATTTGTTATGCTCTCTTCATATTTGCATAATTAACTACTTCAGTTTTGTCTGAAATTTTAATGATCGGGTAGACACAAGGTTACCCTAAGAAGACCATTTTCCCAACAAAGCATTTCTCCTACCAAAATGGGAGTGGGGGAGGGGGTGGGGTTAGGTTAGGGAGGGAATGGAGGATGGAGCTCCAATCCAGCCCCACCCACCTGTTTCCACTTGTATGTATAGGACTTTTGTAAGGAATTGTTACAGTTCCTGATAACAGATGACAAGAAAACAACAGTGTCACAAAGAGGTATGGGAGTCAAATATATCTGAAAGATAAATCTTGACCTTTTCACTGACAACTCTGTTAATGCTGGCACATGTTAACTTCCACATAGCACCTCCCACATTCATCACAATGAACTTAACGCAAATGATTGATTACCACTGACCCAGGAAAAGTGGTACAGACATTTTCCGTAGTCACTACAACCCTCGTTTCTTGGTATACATGCCAGAACTTGTGCTGATACTTCTTAAACTCTGGCATCCTTCCTTGTACTCTAAATATCTTTGCACTTGCACTTATATGACTTTAGGAATTCAGCATCGTTGGAGCTGAGTGACAAATCTTTATGCTCATGCTCCTGTACACCCGACTAAATTAGTTTGATACTTCTGCAACTCGTCTCTCTCTCTTCTTCTTCCATCAATCCAGCAATCTCTCATCATAAATCCCTCATCTCCATCTATCACTTCTAATCATCATCTTCCTCCTATACAAAAAAAAAAAAAAAAGGCCAAAAAGAAAAAAAACAAACAAGAACATAAGAAAGAAGCTGAGAAGTGTTGTCCAATGCACAAAAGAACACTCACTGAACTTTTTCATTTGACATGGGTGTACGGAGGATTTTCCTGTCACCAGTTCTTACTTTCCTTAGTCAATGCTGTTTAGAAGGTTAAAGTAAGACATGTATTCCAAGGCTTGTCTATTAAAACACTGTTAAACCAAACTAAGACTAACAAAGTAATTGCTAGACTTCTTCCACACTGTACACATGCCTTGAGCTGTGCCATTTTAATGGACATCATAAGTCTAAAGTACCATACAGCTGACCAAACATACCATAAACCTTTTTGTTCCAGACCAGTGAAAGTTTTAAATTTGCCCTGGAGTTATTCTGTACTTTTCTACAGAAAAATCTTCAGAGCCCTAGTGACCTATTCAGCACACTAGTGCTACCCCTGCATGTATCTTTTCAACACTGAAACAATATTTCTGTCGGCCATAAACCAAGAGTATTAAAACAAAGTTCATGCAACCTTATTCACTGGAACAAGTTCTTTTGCTTCCTAGGTATGTTCGACTCCTGGCCGGGTCATATCAAAGACTTGAAAAAATGGAACCTACTGCCACTGAGCTTGGTGCTCAGCATAAGCAATGGAGTAGGGAAAACAAGCCAGTGAGCCACAACTGGAAAAAAGGCCGTAGCTGGCCCAACTTAAACCAATTGGTTAGAAACTGAGCCATAAAACCTTATCTAACTCTAACTCCTAGGTATCTCCCCTCAGCTTGAATTTCTTTTATATATAAATCCAAGTTACACTTCACCAGCATTTATGGGAATAAACTTCTTGGTGTGAAAGGTCTCAGCACCAAGGGTGACTTAAATTACACATGATCAGGCAACTCTCTCCTCCCTGGCAACCCCCCAGGAACTATTCTTACCTGGGCAATTCTTACACCAGACAGTTCCCTTCCCCAGACAATTTCCCTCCAGATAATTCCCACCCATTACAACTACCCCCAGACAACTTTCCCCACCAGAAAAGTTGGAATTGTCCTGGCAGGAATTGATAGGGTGGGAATTGTACTGGGTAAGAACTGTCTGGGAGGGGGATGTTTGGGATGTCAGGCACGTGTCCAGGATTTTCAGCAGGGGGGGTCTAAGATATGATTTTTCAAATGAGGCAGGTTTTTTGGGTCAAAAACTCTAAACTAAAAAATCTCAAGATCGGCATGAGCAGGGGGTCCAGGACCCCCTTTGGACATGCGCCTGGATGTGGGAACTGACTTTTATGCTGTTAATTCAGCAGGTACCAACAATTGTAAGAACACTTCTAAAGGAGTGTTACATGAAGTCATTGTTAATTAAATGGAAAGCAAGAGCTCAAGGGTCTTATGGTTCCTTGCCTTAAAGATGATTTTGTATAAAGGGAGTAGTAATATAAAGGGAGTAGTAAGGGAAGACATGTGCCCCTTCAACATGGTCAACACAATTTCGGCCTAACTGATGAAATTTCCACAACCTACTAGTGCATCACGTCCAAAAATTGGGCTTTCACAAGGTTAATGTGTGAGGAGGTATTGCAATTTTGCACAGAACAGGGTAGCAAAAAAAAGCGGAAACCTGAAAGCAGAAAAAGCTCATGCCTGTATAGCCCTTTTAGAGGTTTCACCCCTCATGGCCCTTCACTAAAATGTCAGTAACTCGAGTTAGGAGCATCGTAGGAGGGTAGTATAATTGCCTCTTTGGTTCGTCTCAACAAGGCGAATCTAGGCATCACAAAAAGTCACAAAGGTCAAAAGGATAAATGGGTCAAATTAGGTCAAAGTAGGTCATCACATGCACTTCACATACACAAACACAACTTTCCACCAGGCCATCCCTCTAAAACTAAAATGCTTTGCTGGTGAGATATCAGTAAAACATCACTTTCTGATCTTTTTGATCCTTGAGATTAATTCGGTTAATGTTACAATATTTCCATCTTCTACCGATCTATCTTATCCTAAAATTATGTCACAGTTTGAACAACGGAAACCAAGTTACATCTACTAAAAGAAATTCACTTCATTGCCTCTGTTGATCCCCAGTGACCTTTGACCCCCACCAAAAACAAAAGGTCACATCTACTCCATGACATGAAAGTCCTTTTAGTCCAAATTCTTGTAGAAGCTGACCACAGTTAATCAGGCTTGCATCATAACAAGGTAACAGAACTCCAGCTCTATCAGCACAATGTGCGCTCAAGCGAATAATGACTTGTGGTGCTTAATAAGTAGTTCCAGTGGCTATAGTAGGGCTTGGCCAGATCATATGTCCGGATTGAGCACGGTTGTGAAGATACAACTGGCTGGACTAAAACCACAGAATGTGAAAGTTACTGACCATCACTAATAAGACTTTCCTGGGCTGTGGGGGATTGTAGGCTTATGAGCATTTTCATGGCATGTCAATATCATACACACCAAGTTTGAGAAAAATTGATCACTCGGTTAGTGAGTTATTGCACCAAATACCTCACATTCCAAAGTATGACATACACATGTACATACACCGACTTGACTGGTTCCTTTGTTAACACAAGGAAATAAAAAGTATTCAAGTTGAGGTAGGCAGCTTAAGGACTATGCAAAAGTCAAAGAATTTTTGTTTGTGTTTGGTTTTACCTCTTGCTCACATCAAGGTTCAAGATAATGTTACATTAACGGTACACATGAAATATTTAACAGTGATTCCTAATTGTAAGAAGTTAAGCCCCCTGTAGCATTGAATACACATTTGCAGTAGGTTTTCATTGACTGTTCATGCAGTGTACAGTATATAAGCATTTAGACTAAATCATCACAGATTCTTTCATTTAATGTTTCTCAATTTACATACCACATTTAGGTCTTAAAGGCAATAGGCAGTCACCCCCAAATTTTCTTTGAAAAATCAGCAAACTCTTGCAAATTTCCTCTTATTGAATTACAATAAACCACCGCTGAAGATGTTTCGAACATAATTATTGCAAGCAATAGGTAAAGCAAGGATAAATTCTCCTTGAATTTTACAATTCACCAACAAAAATATTGTCACATGATCAAAATTGGCCAATCATGAACTAGAGTGACAGGATACACTCACTTTGATTGGGGTGACTGCCTACTGCCTTTAAGTTCAAACCACAGTGTTGGGTAATGATGGAGATGGGTACAAAATTTGGTACCTAATTTTGCTTGAAATTTGGCAGTAGAACTGAGGTCAGAATTGCAAACTTTATGATGTTTTTGATCAGCTTACAGTGACTTACATGAAAAACTCGAACAGTACACCAGACGCACTAAAGAACCACATTTAACCTATTAATACATAATTACAGCTATTTAGTACTGTGCATTCCAATAACACTGGGAGTACTGCATAGTGAGAGTATTCGTTCTAGGTGTAATGGAATAGACCATTTTCCAAATAGCGATTACAAAGGATTGTGGGACAGACTTTTCGTGTGCGACGTTCTTGTCAATGGCATTTTACTGTGGCCAAAAACAATGTACCAAAACTCTATCCCACAATCCTTTGTAATTGCTATGTGGAAAAGGGTCTATGGTCACACCTCATTTGTTCCGATGTCTCTATGTTCCAACACACAAAGGCCTAATACTCTCATCCTAACTTAACCCTTATCCTAACACTGACGTCAAGGAGAAAAGTCAAGTTGAAAATGAGAGATCAGCTCTGCATATTCTGCAGTTGAGACTGACTCCATATAGCAAAGAGTATATGTAAAAAAAAGCAATTTTTAACAGTAATATTCTACCTAGCAACCTGTCTGAGACAGAAGGTGAAGAAATTTTTCTTAGCAGATTCAGCAAAGGCGGGCCCATGCATGTGCCACACCAACAAGTTCCTAAGAATAGCTAAATGATAGTAAATGGCTTTAATTCAATGTCTGACCTAGTGCTACAAGTGTAAGAGCCTACCCCCCCCCCCCCCCCCACACACTTCCATTCAGGGCAGCAGATTTGCCTACTTCCACCAACTATGTTACCAACTCTGAAAAAAGGTCTCACCCCCTTCTGACCATAACAAACAGTTTGGAATGCTTATGACTAGAATTTCCAAGTACAAAATATTGAAAATTTGGTGCATTTGCATAAATGGAAATTAACTGCAATTTCCTATCAATTTAGATAGGAAAATTGTAACCACATTCGAGTGTGGTTATGATTTCCCTATCCAAATTTTCTAGTTTTGTCTGCATTTCAGAGAGTGACAACAAAAGCTGGACAGCCAGAATCTTGTAATAATTGCCAGAGGAACCCTGTTGTTCTTGGAAATAAAATATCCTTTTTACTACCTAAAGAGATGTACCTCAAACACCAGTAGTGTCCTTTCCCAGTATTCTGTGTGTAACATCAGCAGTCCTTGGTAAGGATAGGGACAAATGTTCAGCGTGTCTCCATCTAATTAAATTATGAGTATGAACTTTCTACTTATCACATCATTACCTTTATTCATAGTAAACCCTGAAAGTGACCTGCAACAGGCCTAGGGCATGACACCTGGTCAGCCTGTAAATGAACCCTTAATCTGACTCAAGCTATATAACAGTAACTCATTATGTATAATGTTACTCTTTAAGATGTCAAGCATGACCCCCCATGGCCCCACTACACCCACCCCCTCCTGCATCCCAAACCATGAAACATGACCCTACATTTAATTAAATTACAAGTATGAACTTAATTACTACTTATTACATTACTACCTCCATTCATAATATGCCCTGAAAGTGACCTGCAACAGGCCTAGGGCATAACACCTGGTTAGCCTGTAAATGAACCCTTAAACTGACTCAAGCCATACAATAGAAACTCATTATGTATAATGTTACTGTATAAGATGTCAGGCATGATCCCCCCATGGCCCCACTACATGCACCCACCCCCTCCTGCATCACAAACCATGAAACATGACCCTACATTTGAGTCCTCTCACACTTTTAAGTCAATAAGGTACTGTATCCATGGCAAATCCTGAAAATTTGACAATTTGTTTTGGAGTAAATGAATATAAAGGATTTATGCAATTGCCTCAGGAAGTAATTTACATTCACCTGAACTGTTGCATCTCAGCTTGACAGCTCTATATCAACTACTGAGCACAAAAATATCACAAGAAAATGCCATCATGATTTCATGTTATTGTGCCAGCTTCACCAGCAAACTAATGAACTTAAAAGAACCAGCATAAATCAATATAGCAAGTTTCAACAAAGCAAACTCAAGGGACCGTGTCGGTTGATCAACAGAGCATGAATCTGACTCATAAATTGAGAATTTGAATGTCACACAGAGAAGATTAATGGCCACTTTTCAGTTACATCTGGTGTTCCATGAAATGCTATACCTCTCAGGATGTGTTTCCTGTTCAAAGATGCTGCTGATTCTGCATGCAGTGCAGTTTGGTTCTTTCTTGTTAGAAGAGGCCATCCACTGCCAAGTCTTTAACGAGGCAAGCAAATTTAACATGCTCCATTGATGGGTGCCAAATACAAGAACTTCATGTGAACCTATGACAGTTTGTGGAGACCTCTGACCAAGAAACATCCTTGGAAGACTAAGTTTGACCCCAATTTTTCAGAAAGTAGATTTGTAAACAGAAAAAACATGTGTAAAGGAGGAATTCGATGACCATGCCCTCTCCTGGAATCTCTTCCATGATGGAGATTATTCTTATGGGTTAACATATGAAACTAACATCACCATTTTAAACTGGACAGGGATACTTTGCAACAGTTACGCACAGAGTCCTGAACTTAATGTTGACTGGTGTTGAATGAAAATGGTTCTGTATGACATTTATTTCTTTTAATATCAATATTTATAATGATCTATATCAGATACTGATCAGGGGGACTATACTCTTCATTCATTTGATGACTATTTTATTAATCTGAAACACAAGTAATAAAGTCAAATATGTTGAAAGAAAACTGCACATATAGTCTTCCATGTTCCTTCTATATTTTTGCATCAGATGGAGAGTCTGATATGACCCTCAGCAGAAAGCAATACTGGATAGGCCCATAGCCAGATTAAAGGCCCTCTTTAGCTTCCACCACACAAGGCGGTCACACTTCAGAGTCACCTGGCAGGAGTCAAAGAATCCTTTCACAGAGCTCTATAGCTGCAAATGTACCTGAGCTGTATTTCAGCTACTGCCCATTGGTATACCTGGCTGTGGTGGTGTGCAGTGTGTTACCATACATGCATGTCACTGAGTTGTGCTAGTATCAGGGAGATGTCAAGAAACACTGACTGATCTCCCTGGCTGTGCATTAGGGGGTGGTGCCAAGATTTGCCCATCATGGTAGCCACAAACCCTGATGGGGGGGGGGGGGGGAGGCAGTAACATGAAGCCCTGACAAAGGCAATGGGTTGACAAAAGAATGTCAAAAACAAAATTTCTGGCATGATTCATGCACCCAAAATGTTTAGTTTCTATTTCTACTTGGTGAGGAAAAATTGAAAAGTTTTGGGTTTTTATTGAAGGATTTTTCCTAATTTTGAGCAAAATCAAGTCAATACTTGGGGAGACTGGCTGTCATTGCAGAGAAGGAAATGGCCCTCCCTACCCTCACCTGATGCCATCACTGCTATGCATAGCACAGTACCCGGTACTGCATCATAAATTTCTGAATTAAATCACCTAGAAATGGCATTAACAGCCACATAAGGAGCAGTTATATCAAATACTACTACATATGTTCTACTCTTTATAGAATCACAATCATAGAATTTGTTCAAATAGGTTTGGCTAGCCTACTATGGGATAAGGATAAGGACAAGGACTAGTCCTCAATCAGGCCCTACACACTATACGCTCCATTAGCACTTTTTTCAGTGTAGTAGGTCCTTAGGCGATACATTGACAAAATCAGGGATTTGGCCACAACTGTGGCATTGTGGCAAACACTTCAAGCTCTCACAAACTACAAATCTACTTGGTTACTCACTAAACTGTCACCAACATAAGTTGAATATGACAAGAACACTATTACAGCTTCTATGAAATTGTTGATAAATTTTCCCCCCAAATGACTCATAATCCCACCCTTATGCTGCCTTCAAGTGGTCCTCTGCCTTAAATCTTGCTTCAAGCTCCCTACTGTGACCTTTGACCACTGCAGAGTCATTGGTGTGACCATCTGCACCAATAGGTCAAGGTGATTCTTTTTGTATGAAACTTTTGCAGCATACAATTGAAGATCCTTTACATACGCAGTCGAGTATAGTTGTCAAGCAGAGCGCAGAGTAGGATCATGGGATATTTTCTGCGTCAATGGATCAAGGTGATTTTTCTGATATGGAACTTTGCAGCATATGATATAGAGATCCATCACACACACAGTCGAGTGTGGTTGTCATGGGGAATGCCCAGTAGGATCATGGGATAAGAAATCATTTTGTATGCAAAAGAGTGTAAGCTTCACATCGCAGGTGAAATTAAGACCAATTTTCATGAAAATCTCATGCACAATAATCGAACAACGCTTTCTAAGTAGCCAAGAAAGAAGGTATACAAGTAACTGAAAGTTATTTAGTGCTTGTTCATGTCTTGTGTGATCACAACATATGGGAAATCTGTAATATATCATTATCCTATATACTGGAAACATCTATGTAGAGAAAAAGGGCCTTGTATTTGGAGCATAGTCGAATGGAGCATAGTACACTAGGCACTGACTGAGGGCTAGATAAGGACTAGCCTCGGGTAAATTAGGGTTTGGGTTAGGACTTAAGTTTTGAGTTAGGATCTTCACTCTAGGGGAACCTTTGATCTTGTGAACCTCTGATCTACTAAACCCTGCCTTGGAACTAATCAAATAACACAGAGAACTTTTACTGACTGGTAAAGTACATGGTATGGGAAAATAGTGCACTGGTAGCAGTGACCAAGAATCACTGGTTGGAAGTATTTCACATTCATTGTTCTGGTCAGTCAGTCTTGGCAACCAAAATGGATTTGAGTACAGCAGCTCAAAAGCCTGACCACTATCTGGCAGTATCTGTCAAGATTTTTGCACTGTAATAAAAAACATTTTTCTTACCCCTGATGAGATGCATTCCGGGCAGTACCAGCCATATCCCCGGACCTTGGGGTTCTTCTTGTATGGTGGATCCAGGCAACCAAAGTGATAGCATTTTTCACACTCATCACAACTGTAAACACAATGGTATTGGAAAGAACTTAGTTCACATAACACTAACATGTAAAGGTGACATGAAATCCTGTCTATCATGAAATTTCAGTCCAATAATGAATTGAGAGAACGAATGGGAAGTTGGGAGATGACTGTTAGCATTTCTTTTGCATATTATTAAAAAGTTTCATTTAACACTGTAGAAAGCAACTAGCCTTGCATTTGTACCCCATCTGCAGTATGATCTGTATTCGTATCTGTTTGATAAATCCAATTTATTACACTGTATCATTAAGCATACAAGATGCTTCCTCTCATCTCTCTCTCTACCTACACCCTAAAAGATTATTCAGACCCAGATAAAGCTTTTGTTATACATAATGGGGAACTTTGTTCTCTTTCTTATGATATAAGCAGCTGAAGTATCTGATTTTCCGAGAAGAGTGAAATTGTAGCAAGAAAAGCATGATTTCATGGCTTCACATTCATGGCCAATATTTTGTTTTTCATTTAAGATACACATCCAATTTTTACCACATAAATCTGATGCATTTATGTCATACATCCTGGGCAAAGGCAAACTAGCAACCCTAAGGGGGGGGGGGTCCCAGATGTTTGCCAGGCCCCCCCAAAATTGTGCGTGTCCTTATAAAATGTGTAAGAATTAAGGCAGGTGATCGATGCCATGACCCCCCATTTGATACCTATGCCCCCCTAAAAATTTCATCCTAGCTATGCCCCTGGCTTAATCCTTCACTTAATCTTTTAATATTAATAACTATAGTAATGAAACTTTCTTTGCAAAGCACAGGGCATACATATATCCACCACCATAGGATAATAAGTTAATACCATGTAATGACATGACAGGATGAAATGCTAGGCTATAGTTACGAGTTCAAGACACAACCCTAAGTAGCCCTACCCTTTGACCATGAAATTTTCATCACGGCAGTAGGATAGGTACTGTACCTAATTAATTGTTCTAGCCATCTCATATGAGAAAATAAATGTGACCCTCAAGATCAATTTTTTACGTGTCTTAGACATGTTCAAGTCATTTACCATGTTTTAATTCCATTAATGAATTGATTACAAGCAAATGCTATTCACTTCCTATCAGACATTCATCATAAGTGATGTACTGATGAGTTGATGATACAATTTTGAATTCTCACTTGACCCCTGCTCACTAGCTTGCATGGTCACTCCAATATTTTTGAGTCAGGTACCCAAGGTCCTATTAGTCATGACTTTGAATGAGCCACAACTCCTGATATGATGTCATAAGTTGACAAAGGAACATAACACACTAGCTACAACCTGGCGACTACCAACCTACCAATGAGTGTTTATACACCAGTAGGCTTAAACTACAGCCTTTTCAATAGCAGAGCTGAGTGCCAAACTGACAATGTCAGGGAATTGCAGTAGTCAAATAACGAGAAACTTGTGGATGAATAGAGAAAAATATTAAAAGGGCAGGCTGTGTTACATACTTCATCAAAACTGGTGACATGACACACATTTTAACTTCAAAGTATGATTTTTATGCAAATTTTTAACAGTACTGAAAATTAAACAAGAGTCCAGATTCCATGAAAAGTGGAGTTGATACCCCACTCCCTGCCATGAGTCACGACTATAAGTAGAGTACAATAACCTGCCCAAGCTTACTGCCCACTGTACTTGCAACAGACCACAACCTTCCATCCATGCACATTTCTGGACAACAGAATTTAATGTCTCTTTTATGAACTAAGTATGAAAAGCTTTCACCCGCGGTTGAGTTCATTAAAGCACATATAATAAGTGTTACATTTTAGTTAACTGAGGAGTTCCCACGCCCACTTCCCACCTGCAATAAAAAACAATAAAAAACAACATGCAATCCTGGAACAATCCTACGACTTTCCAGGTCTAGTGCTAAAGGATGGGGATCTACCCGATATCATTAGGTCTTTTATTCATAAGGGTCACTGTTCATAAGGTTTATTATTCATAATGGTTTGTTATTCATAATAGAACAAAGGTTTGTTATTCATAGTAGAAAAAAGGTTTGATATTCATAAAAGGAAAAAAGGTTTGTTATTCATACTGGGAAAAGGGGTTCAATATTCACAATAGAAAAAAAGGTTCCATATTCATGGTTCAATATTCATAATATGGGAAAAGGCATTTTTTCAGCTTTCAAGGCTTCCTGTATGTTGTAGGAACCTGGGGCACACCCTTAAAACTCGCAGAGATGATAGGCCAATGTGTTGTCAACAACATGTTGATGGTGTTTTGGATGATCTATTTAGAATGGCTGTACTTGGCCTTTCAAAGAGACGAAATTTTTTTTGGATTATGAATAGGGAACCTGAACCTTTTCTTCCGGATATGAATAGCAAACCCTTTTTCCGATTATGAATAGCGAACCTTATTTTCGGTTATGAGTATCAAACCTTTTCCTAAATTATGAATAGCAAACCATAATGAACCTTTTTCTCAATTATGAACATTGAACCCTTTTACTGATTATGAACAGTGATCTTTATTCTCAGTTACAAATAGCAAACCTTATGAATAAATATCATTTATTTTATGAACAACGAATCTTATCAGGGTTTCACTCATCTTTTTTTTCAGGAGTCACTAACCCTTTAGAACAAATTTACACTAAGAGTCAAAACTAAAAAAGAAGGGGTCAAAATAAATTTGAGTTTAATGCAACAAACTTTATTCCTGTTTTTACCTAGAAGAAACATAAAACATGCTGAAACAAGGTGGGAGTTCACTTCTATGATAAGAACCTTCGTGTAGACTGTAGCTTGTAACTCGAAACTTCCCATGTATTGAGACTATGATCGTAAAGTTTTTCTGCCAAAACAGGTGCCATGCACCAGACACAATTCTAGAAATAGATAGAATTGAAACACATGCTTTTAGTGCTAGTCGTGCTATACTACCAAATATGCATGTACAGAAGCCTTGATATAGTCCTCTCTGTAGGATTCGATCATTGCTGTAAATGCGTAGTGTACTGACATCATAGAGCAGTACTATAACTTAAGTTCTTATAATACTACTCTACGAGTGACAATTTACATGGATGTAGATTACAGCAGAGCTTTGCATAAATACATGGCCTCAGATCTGCATACTTGTACAACAGTTATTGTACATTGTGAAATGCTGCGCGTCGGATTTTGTTTAATTCCACAGACATAGTGTACAGAGACTGGCAATGTGTGTCTTGTGTCACTAATGTCCAGCGTAACATCTACTACTGATCATGTTAGGCTAGTTTTTGTCCCTAGCTGAGCCTTATGTTTACAACTGAAATTGAATTACGAACCAGAACACTCCGACCATCTACACATGCTGATATCTGTCATCTGTTTACACTACACGTGCACTCGTTTCGAGCCAAGTCTAATCAAGTAACTAGGTGCATGCAGGTGTAGTTAATTATATGTGGGAATGGTGGTAGCTCCGTACTGTTGCAGTGATACAGTTTCTTCATTTAGATTTTTATTAGAACATACAGAGAGGTGGAAAATGTCTCACAAAACAAACTTGGGAACTTGAAAGTACTGCATTTTGTGAAATTTGCACAAGGAATGTATTGGCAAAATTGCTTTCTCGTTACTGATAATTGTTGGGGTGAAAAAGTTGTATGTCAGTTTGACCCCAAAGGTTTTTTGTCTGTGCATCAAAATCAAAAGGTAAGAGTGATTGAGCCGGATGCCCGGGTCAGTGAAAACTCTGCTTATGAACAATGAACCTTATTTCTGCTATTCAGCACATTATGAATAATGATCCTTATGAACAGTGACCCTATAATGAACAAATAACCTTATGAATATTGATCTGTCCCCATAGGAAGTTTAAACATAATTCCATGAAATCATCAGGCATGCAAGCAAACACCTATTCACTATTTTCTCCAAGAAATAACCTGTGAGGTCAGAAGATAAGCACTTCCTCTCTCTGTAGAAATTCAATGAATGGTTTCAACAGAGAGTCTGGACAATTTCCAAACATTGTTCTACTATATGAGTTAAAGGTCAGTGATTGTACCCAATTCTTGATTGAAGAATGTTGAATAAATGTTAAACCTGTCACAAATCAATCAAATAATTTGGTTTTATCTCAAAATTCATGGTTGCAAAATTAATGCTGGTCACCTGTTTCACAGGTTGACCTCTAATGACATTTTGTGATAAAATACCACCTGACAGATATTACCACAAGGACAATGACTGCAATGATACACCAAGGGAAGACTGCCAGCTATTACTTTCTAATTCTAAGCTTTGGAATGCCCAACCGATATCGATACTTATTAGGTGGTCTTCGACCATCCTTTCTTTTAAGGGTGCTTTAAAAACTAGTATCTTTTCAACAGATCATTTTCATGACTTGAGATTTTTGTTCTTTGCACAGTGCCATTGAGTGTGGTACAGTAATGCTGGCTATTTTCACCTTAACCTTAACTTAAACCTTAATTCAGACATTGATAGGGGTTGACCCACTATCACACACAGACTGACAGTGTCAGGCTTTCAAGAGGATTCAGGTAAAAAAGTAGGCAAAGAAGTAGGATCAAAATTCACAAGAAAGCAGTACAAAAGAGGGATTTTGCAGCAGACAAAAAGTAGGACAAAAGTCCAAGGCTTTTACATGTGTTCATTCATCCCTACACACCAATGTTAGCAGTACCATACTAACTCTAGACAATGTTTCAGTTATTTTAATGTATACAATTTTATGCATTTCATTATGTCAAAAAAGCAGGATTAGGAAGGAAAAAAGTAGAACAAAAAGGCAATCTGTAGGGCTGAAATCTTATCTCCCCCATATTCCCCACATACCTCAGGGTAAAAGAAGTTTCCCAATAACTGATAAGCAAATAATGACAAAAAGACCACTTTTAGTGCAAGCCTGTTGCCAAAGGGTGACGGGGGGGGGGGAGGTGGATCTCCCTGGACAAATTTTTGCTCCCATAAGATTAAAAATTACCATTGCCTTAATGTATTTTAGCACACCTTGCCCCCCCGAAAAAATATTTTACCCCCTGGAAACTATGACACACCAGCCTGCTCTTATGTCATTTAAACTTCGATCTAGAATTTAACCAACCGAAATGCACTATTTAAACATTTGTCCCATCACTCTTTACAAAAAAACCCAAAACACCTTATTTAGCTAATTTGACCTTGGACCTCTGACCTTTGACCTATGATGTAACCCACTATGGATGCACATGTTTTCACAATCTGAGTTTGAACTTGATGGGCCTTGGGTTTGGGAGAGGTTTGTAACACACTTTATTTAGGCAATTTAGGCAAATTTAACTTTGACCCACATTTTGACCTTTGAACCCCCCCCCCCCCGGCACCCAAAAAGCACATGATTTTTAAAAATTATCAAATCAGTCCTAACATATAAATGTTTTTTGTTTTTACTTTTTCCAACATACTGATAGGCATATAATGGCAAAAAAAAAACCAATTTTAAGCAAATTTGACCTCTCACCTGTGACCTATGACATCACCAATTATGCATGCACAAGTCTGCATGGTCAGGTACCTACCAACCAAGTTTGAACTTCACAGGACTTGCTGACTGGGAGGAGTTCACAACAAACTTTTTTTGCTCCCACACATACATACATTCACGTTTCTGATGTGACAAAGTGTAATATCTCATCTCCCAGTACATTAAAAGTACAGAGATGAGCTAATAAAGTAAACTAGGATTTTCAAAAGAGTGAGTAAAAGTAGGAAAATAGTTTAAAATGTAAGGGAGTTAGAGTTGGATGAGACTTTACAGCTCAGTTTCTAACCAACTAGTTTAAGTCAGGCCGGCCACAGCCTTTTTTCCAGTTGTGGCTCACTGGCTTGTTTTCCCTACTTCAAAAAGTAGGAGTCACTTAAGAGCATGCAGTGCAATCAAGATAAACATGCCTAAAACTTTCTTGTGAAATAAAAATGAATACTATTTTGTTGACTAGTGTAACCAATCAATGACTAAACTACTCATCTTCTGGCATGCCATCAAGTATCACATTTTGGAAAAAGACAAAATCTGACAACTGTTGCCAGCAATCTAAGAAACAACTATATTAAATGGTTTACAAACTTAACAGAAAGTCTGTGTTTACAAATCCTGTCCCACCTGTCAGAGCACAGCATGACCCACAGAGAGGTGGAAGGTCATACCCAAATTATGGAAAATCCACTTCCTTGCAAAACAGACAGTACTGAGCCAACCTATTTTTTATAAAAGTTCAAGGAATTTTTCAAAGTCACCAGTCTGCTTTCCAAGGAAAACAGGAAATGTCTATGACAGGGTTACTAAACCCTTTCTTGTCATCTGAATCCCTGCAGGCAGACTTGCAGTTATGAGTAGTGAGTACATTGTGTGATGTCTCTCATTGTATTGGAGTCCGAGTTAAAGTTTTTCATGAGTATGAGTGTAACATTAGCAGCATGAAGAGCTCATTCTTTCAAAATCACTTCTAGTATTTCTTCAGGCCAGTAATCTTGTTCCAGATTGTTAAAATCACCCGACTGAGTTTACTTCTAGCCCCTCCTTTAACTTAAAAAAAAAAGAAAACATCTACACTTTCCAGGCAAAGCTACGACAGCCTGTACTGAACTTAAAGACAGACGATCATTACCCCAAAGTATATTTTAGTGTGGGGGTATCAAAATTCTCAGTTGGTGACTGCTCTTTGATTGACATCAAAGTTTGAAAATTTGAAAGATGCAGAGTAGCTCACATTCCACACAAGGCAGAGAGAGTGCAGTGCTTTTATTACAGTTTATAGCCTTGTATGCTCCCCAGGACATGGCCTTAAGCAATAAAACAGGTGTATTCCTGCACAAGGAGGAGCTTCACACAGTTATGGGAGGAGCTAGAAGTTGCATAGTTGGGAGAATTGGAACTGTCTGGGATGATGACAATTCCCCTTTAAATAGGCCACCACCGTGCTCTGCAGGGTACACTAAGACACTGTCTACTGTGAGAGCATTTCATAACACTTCAATCTGATCTGTCAATGCAATGGACTACACTACATCACGTATTTCACTGATCTGCATGTCATCATTGACCAATCAGAGTAAAGCTATTGTTTGAATTTATGTCAATCAAAGTGCAGTCACCAACTGTTAATACAGAGTTTTATACCAATGCTGTGGCTGAGTGGGTACAGTCAATGGCATTGAAGGGATGAAGACTAGCACAAACCTCAACAAAACTGCTTGTTTACTCATCACAAATATTTACTTCACATCAACCTTCACTGAATACATTAGATTACCCTGCATTTTGATGCAGCTCACCAAACAGTGAGGTTTGAAAATTTTTGTTGAGGCCTGGTTTAGTAACTGGGAAGGGGGTTTAATGTTGAATCTCTGGCTGGGTCAAAGTAAAGGTGGCCATGTTTTTCATCCAAGAGCAATTTTCTTACCTGAACAAGCCTTGCAAAAGCAATCAAATTTGATCTAAATCAAGATGGTTAGCCTTCTGATATGATGTTGTAATTTATATGTCAGTCATAGGCTTCCCCACTTACTGTAATGTTGTAAAACAAATGCTTCAAGGCCTGCATTATTATCAGGGTTTTTTCTTCCAGTGTTTTGGTATAAGGGCCACTTGGCCTTCAATTTTAACTTTATATTCAAAGAAGTAGCCAAGACTTCACTCAACTGCCTGTTCTCATATTCAAATGTTGGGATTTTCAATCTACTGCAGGCTATTAGCACACATTACAGGATGCTCAGGCCCAGGAGCAGGCCCATAGCCAGACAAGGTACTGAAGGGGGGGGGGGGGGCAAGATAGCTTCTGAGGAGGGAGGCAAAACACATTTAGGGTCAAGATGCACTAAAATGAATGAAGGCAATGGTCATTTTTAAGTTTCTAGGGGGAAAAATTTCTTCTAGAGGGAGGGAGGTCCATCCACCTGGTCCCTCATCGTGGCACAGACTTGCCTGGGAGATATCTAGGGGTTTCACAACATCTTTGGGGCAATTAGTCTGAGTACAATTTCATTCTCAAGAGTACACTAGTACAGACAAATGTACTTTCAGTGGGCATGAGTATGTACTCAAGTCTGTTTCTGCAAGTCTGTTGCCAGGCTTTGTTAACTGCTACCAGCGCAAATTTCCCAGCTCTGTATGGACAATCATCTTGAACACAGATCACAGTTTTCTACAAAACTACGGCTAACATTAACATTTTACAATAAGTTTGCACTTTGGTTAGTTCATTAGAAACTGTCATACAATTGACAACTGCTATTTCACTTTCATGGGGGTTTTGACAGGTTTTTAGTAGGCAGCATACAAGGTATGAGGGAAGAGGGAGGGTTTGGCACCCTGCTGTGTGATGTTTTAAGGGATATCAAATCTGACATGAATGGAAGCACTACTGATTCCAAATTGGGCTTTTACACAACCACCATGTGAACCATCGCCATGTTCAAAAACTGGAATGCTTAAAGACATACAATCATCACCCCAAAGTATATTTTTAGTGTGGGGGTATCAAAATTCTCAGTTGGTGATTGACATCAAAGTTTGAAAATTTGAAAGATGCAGAGTAGCTCACATTCCACACAAGGCAGAGAGGGTGCTTTTATTACACTTTATACAGTAGCTTTTCATGCTCACCAGGACATGGCCTTATGCAATAAAACAGGTTTAGTCCTGCACAAGAAGGAGCTTCATACAGTTGTGGGAAGAGCTAGAAGTTGCATAGTTGGGAGAATTGGAACTGTCTGGGATGATGAAAATTCCCCTTTAAAGAGAAAGTTTCTCTAGCAAATCCATGCAATCTTTCAAGTTAATGGAGGTCTAGCAGTAATTCCTATCTCAAAGAGGTACTTGATGAATCATAAGGTATCACAATCTCACACACTAACAGGCCTTCAGCATAAATAAGTTTATGTTGCATTATCAGAAATTGCATTCACCTGTTAACTGTGGATGACATGTAGCTGTGTTAGCAGTGTCATAGGGATGATTTCTTAAAAAAGAAATTCGAACCAAGACTTCAGAAATTTGCATATGGTATACATGATGACTGAACCTCCCAAAGAAACTTTTATTTGACCCACCAAACTAAATTACAGGCTCCCCTAGGGTGGTTCCATACAAATGTCCTACCCAGTACATAATATTTAGCATAACAGCAAACTAGAGCACCAATGGTGCTGAAGCTCATACCTTCATCCAATTAAGGGTCCCTGGCTTTTAATTTTGTTAGGGCAAGCATCATATGACTTTAAATGACGTCAAATGGCTTATGACCCCAAATCTCACATACCCTGATGGCACCTTCCCGAATGTCACAAAAAATTTGTCATGCTATCTTTGCTTTGTAAGTTGTTTCACGAATACAATTTAAGAAAGCAAAGCCCCTAGGGCCCGGCCATCTTCGGCCTTGGACCCCAAATTTCAAGTATCATTATGACAAACCATCAACATTGTACAAGAGAATCTATAGTTGAAGATGCACTTTTGCACACTTCATAAAAGAGCCATTGGGTCCACATGGGCTTTTGGACCAAAATTCCACAAAACCAGAAACAGATCACTAGCCAAGCATCATTATAACAGACCATCAACTCTGTTAAACATTAACTGGAGGAAAATTTAATCACTTGCAATACTGAACAAAACGGATGCTATGGTCCTTCTTGTGCCTTGGACCCCAACCTGTTAAACACCCTGCAGGAGTAAGCAATTTGCAAAATGTCATAAAAAGGGCCATAGGGCCCATATGGGACCTTAGACCCAAACTTCCAGAACACCATAAACAGATCACTAACGAAGCATCATTATGACAGGCCTTCAACTCTGTTTACATTAAACTGGAAGATGAATTGACCACTTTGCAATATTTCACAAAATGGACCCTAAGGTACATTGGGTCTTGGACCCAAAATTTCTGTACACCCTAAAAGAACCATTAACAGAGGATCACTATGACAAACACACCCACGTGCTCTGACAATACACACACACAATGGAAATGCCCCAGGGAAATCCCATTAAGCAGCTCCCTTTAAACTAACCTAAACAATTACACAGGATTGACCTCTTCTACACAGACAGTTTTAAAGAGGGTGCAGTACACAGAAAAATAGGTAGTAAAGTGATTTTGTGAGACTGGTAAAATAGAGGGGTGGCACAAAATTGGTTAGAAAGGTATCAAAAGTATTCTTCATCCCAAATTGGAGAAGTAATTTGTAAGGACCATTAACAGAGCTTCATTACGACAAATCATCAACACTGTACAACACAATTTGTAGGAGAAAAAGTATTTTGTAAAATTTCATAAAATGAGCCATTGGGGCCCACATGGGACCTTAGGCCAAAATTCAAGAACACCATAATGAGATCACTAACCGAGCATTATAATGAGAGGCTGTTACCTCTCTTTAAACATTAAATAGAGAAGGAAGTTAACTACTTTGCAATATTTCACAAAATGGACCCAACGGTCCATCTTGGGCCTTGGACCCAAAATTCCTGAACACCCCGAAAGGACCAATAAGAGATTAACATTATGGCAAACCATCAACATTGTACAAGAGAATCTGTAGGAGGAGAAGCATTTTGTAGAATTTCATAAAATGGGCCCTAGGGTCCACATTGGACCTTGGACCAAAAATTCCTGAACACTCCAAATGGCCCACCACCCAAGGAACATTGTGCCCAAGTTTCAAAAAAATCCATGAAAGCATGTGGGAGGAGAAGCATTTTGAACAAGTGTGGACAGATCGATCGATCGACAGACAGACAGACAGATAGATAGAGTGATGCCGCATGATCACAACAGCTCACACCAGCATGCTGGTATGAGCTAAAAATGGTTGGAGTAACTGCAGAATACCTTGGCCACATTGAAAGAAAATTTAGAGTTGAGTCGGGCCGTAGTGGCCGTTTGATCGTTTAATGAGAACAAGTCAACGTAGGCCTACATCCTTCATATACTTTTGCACAAATTATTCTTACTCTGCTAGCTGTGCCTCCATTCTGGAGTGTAGTCAGAGTATCCAATTATGGTTATTTTGAGAACAAGTCAACATAGGCCTACATCCTACGTACACTTTTGCAAAAAGTTATTTTAAGTCCACTGCACAGTCGCGGTCCCGGTGGCCATTTATTCAACAGCCACTGGGACTCCATTCTGGAGTGGAGTTGCAGTCCCGGTCCATGGTGGAATTGTTCTAGCCTACAGAAAGTGCACTGGCCTCCATTCTGGAGTGGAGTCGCAGTCGTGGTCCCGGTGGCCGTTTATTCAACAGCCACCGGGACTCCATTCTGGGGCGGAGTCGCAGTCCCAGTCCTCTGTGTTCTTACGATTTCCACTTCAACTGCGACCAGTACTCCAATCTCGAGTGGAGTCGCAGTCCAGGTCCTCAGTGAAGAGAAGACATGACTCTCTGCAGTTTGTTTATCATCATCGTGCTGACTGCGACCGCAACTCCAGGAGTCTCGGTGAGAAGGGTTTTGGGGCAGGGTATTCTGCAGTTGTACCAAATGGTTCACTTTTAAGGCAAAATTAATGTCATGACTGTTTGCCAAATAATTTAAAAATTTCAGGGCAAACCCAGTTTGTGGAATGTCTTCATGTGCCTACACTTACAGTACTTCATCTGAACAAAAGCCTCTCAATCCATACTTTTGATTTTGTAAGTTTCTCCTGAAAACTACTGTGTTATGTAATATATGCTCTGAGCTGATGGAACAGTTTCTTCTTCAGGCTTTTCTTAGTAGGAGGATGGGACTTTGCAAACTGCTTAAACCTGACTTTCTGGAATTTTCTGCTCATTCCATTTTGGTCTGGCTAAAGCCTTTCCTTGTACTCTATAAAAGCAGGGGGTAAACTATATGTCAATTTTGTCATTCTATACAACTAATCTCCTGAACCAATATATTTGTTGTATTTGTCGGCATTCTGTAATCCTCCTATCATGGTCAAGTCTTGTTTACTTTGCTTATGCCTTAATTTACTCTTGGCTTAGCAAATATCCCACTCAAGCAGTTTTCCTTTCTGATCATTTCCATTAATCCTACCTTATCTTCATTGCCCTTCTCTTAACCATTCTTAGTTGTTTTAAACTGTCTTTCAAGTTCTCCATGTGACAGCATGGTTTTACAGATTGCAGTACTTGTTCTCTACTAAAATGACACAAACTGTAAACCTGTTTAAGTGTTAAAGGTGTCAATGAATAAACAACTGAACTGAATGACTCAAAAGAAGTCAAGCTATTTATAAGCAGAGGCTCTGACTTCTATAGGGCTGCTACTACTTAAGTGTTTTGTTGAAGAAAGAAAGAGGGAGCTGTTATACTTCTATTGGGCTTATACACTTCCACAAAAGAGATGATCACATAAGCTAGGCCTGTTAGTTCACAAAATACACTGTAGAATTCCAAGTCAGTGGTGTATTTGGGGGAGGGCATTGGGCCATGCCCCCTCCCCACACTGATGCTGATTTTTTTCTTAAATACCTAAAATACACAAATTTTTGAACACAAATTTTACCTCAAATGGTAGCATATGTAGCACCATATTGCATGTAAGGACACCCAATTTTTCAAGAAAAAATTCAAAGGGGAGGGGGGCACCTCCTCCCCTCAACTGTGTAATACAATTTTACTGGAAGTGAAATATTTTAAGGAAATAGTTTTATGTAATCAGGGAGCTGTTAGAGTGGCGACTCCCTGAAGTAACTGCCAAATCACACACCATGGCATCTCCATAGCTGAAAGGCTGGTCAAGGTGGGGAACAGGGAATAAGCCTAAGATATTTCAATTCACAGTTTTCATTATGAAATTTGAAACAGAATATAACCATAGGAAAAACAAAGACGAAGTTGTATCATTTGGCATCTTAGATGCTATCATAAGCAAAATGTTTTAAGAGAGGGGAACCCCATTCTCTAAGACCCCCTACTATCAGGATGGTGATCCTCCTGCATTGATATGCCCAGCTCTCCCCCATCCCACAATGGTTGATCTTGCTATAGGGCTGTATAATGCCACAATGCTGTTATACGTGTATGCATGCATTCAAGCTTGATGAAAAGCAACAGCCTTTTCATTGAAAGCCTCTTTGTGGATACAAAATAAATTCTTTGAATTGCACTAAGGTTTAAAATACTGGTTCCCACATGACTGTCAAACGTAATTGCAACATCAGATTATAAACATACCTGTGAACAACATGTGGACTGCATTTCACCACAACTGAGTACAAAAATACACATTACAGTTTACTATAACAGTACTTATCAATGCACAATCAAAACACTCAAGATTTAAAACCTGTCACATCCTGGTAATGTGATTTATCCGCTACACAAACGTGTTCTATCACTCATTCTTTAACTCTTGGTGGTATGCTATAGAGATAATAGAATTATCATTTTTTTTTTACAATTGTCACACTTCTGGATTGAGGGTGCACTTTCAGGTCCAGCTTTATTACATCCAAAAAAGGTAACTGAAAGCTTGCAATAAGAAAATAAAAACTTACACATGTAAAAATCCTAATATACAAATGCACAATAAAATAAGAGAAGTAAAATCAGAGTCAAAGGTAGGGAGTTAAAACAACAAAAAGTTGAATACCAGAAATTTAATGATTGAAAGGATTTACAGTAGAATAATTAAACTTTACAGTAGAATAATAATAATAAAAATGAAATCCCGAGTATAATAGAATGTAAGCAATAAAAGTTACGGGGGATGATGGGGTATAGGACAACTGAAGCGAGACAAACGAAAAAAGTATACAAATGTGAAACAGGACAAATTACCACTCTAGTGAAGAAACATTTTGGTATAAAATGAAATAGAGCACGCGAAAAAACAAAGATTTAGGTCATTTTGTAGGAGTATATGGGCAGTTTTATTTCATGACTTTAAGCAGCCAAGAATGTGGAAGAACCCTGTAACGGATTAAGCCCCTTTCAAATTCACACTGTACACGATACCATATGATGTGCTGCAATAAAACGTGATAAAATATTGCCTGGCCTTTCACACTGCAGGTGAATGTTTCTTCATCTCTCAGCCATATTGAAAAGCCTGTTTAGTTTATATGCCTAAGAAAATAGCAATTCTAGCCCACTTGGAGACAAGTGAGTGAAAGTTAATATAGAGTTTTTTCAACTCAGCTTTGTTGTTGCATTGCAATGGGTCGTATCATGCCTAGTGTGAAAGGGTTTAAGTATTTACATTGGCTTCAACTTTTTTATCATATTGTATAACAATGAGGGGCACCTGGTGTAAAAGAACCTTTGTGTTGAGTGCTTTCAATTTATCACTTTAAGATGAATTTGTAAAGTTTTGTAGAAAACGACTACAGATGGAAAAACTGCATACTACTTCAGATAGGTAAAGCATTTACAGCACTATGTCCAACATTACAAACAGCCCCGAACCTCTCCTTTACTAAGTTTCTTTGCTTAATATGCCACTTCTTGTATCCACTGTGCCATTGTTTTTAACTTTAATAGGCATTTCAAAAAAGAAAAATTGTTTATATTGATAAAAAATTTTAAAATTCAAATACTTGTATCAAGTGCATCATACCAGGAACGGAATTTATCACAATATAATGAAAATATTCCAACTGGTTACCACAATTATGGAATCTGGTAACCGGATCTACCTTCCAGGCTAAAACCATATACACAGTCAGTAATACAAAAAGAATTTTGCACCTGCACCTAGGATTTCTTATTTCACAATGAGCTATACTGGTTAATGACAATGACTTCATATGCCAGTAGGGGTAGCTACCACCAACCCAACCCCTTGAATGGGTTTCTACCCCCTGAAATAACCCCCAAAAGAGCATTCTAGATTGTTCCATGAAAATTTTTGTTCAAGCATTCAAATTTTTCCCAAAGCTAGCACTACTTTGCATGTATCCCACTCTATGTAAACAAAAATTTCACAAATGGAAGGAGTCCCACTCTCCTGAGACCCCTTGACAGGATTGTATACCCCCTAAGAATAATGAGAAAAAACACCTGTGCATGTGTTCTTATTGTTGTTCTTCAACACATTTACTTGCACCCATGCTGCTCTTGACAATGCATTTGTGCTTGTACTAACAAAATTTGAAAGAAAAGCATTGGTGCTAATGACAATTGTAGTAAGTACAAACTTGTACTCACATTTTGGTACATTTGTCTATACTTGTGCTCCTGAGGATGGATTCGTACTCTTACTCGTATGTACAAATTTTGAAGGTTAGGTATTTGAGCTCATGAAACTTGTAGGCACAACCACACAGGGCTCAATTTTTTTTTTTTTTCTTTTGCCACTGTTCCTGGGAACATTGCTTTTTCCAAAACTACTACTGTTCTGGATCAGATTTTACTGTTCTGAAATGTCCATACTGTAAAACAGCAAATTTGTAACATAGTATTTGTCATCATGCTGAGCTTCTCCCCATTAGATTTAGGTAGCTCCCAAACACCCACTGATTGCCTGCCTGGGTGAGTGTTTCCAGTGACTAGCTCAGCAAACAGTTCACATCCTCTCACACCACAGTCAGACTGCTGAGCTGCTGTTCTGTTTGCCTATTGTGTAACTAATAATACAGTTGACTCAGCAAGGTAGAACCTCCTTTGCGTTAGCAAATAAACTCACAGTTCAATGAGCTTGGTGTATTTGCAGAAGAGATAAACCACTGAGCTCAGTGTGTTCGCACAGGAGGCAAGCGAAACAAAGTTACAGTGAGATGAGGACTAGGAGAGCTAAAATTTGCTACCTAAATGTAATGGGGAAGGTTTCTCATGTCTAAAAAATAATACACAAGGGACTAGTAAAAATGGGAGTTTCTTAAAGGGAAATATTGCGTTTGAAAAAATACCACGACCTGACTCTAATTTAATCCCATTGTGGTCTTTTACCCTTTCTAAACATGGAACACAAATAACTTGCAGCAGATCAACACTAATCTCAAGAAATATGGAAAGAAAGAAGCAGCAAATTTTTGTATCTAACAGGCTCATTACAGAACAATAAACCTCACCCACACTATGCAACATTCGTACTGCTGCTGTTCATTTAGGAAGAGTGGTCATGTCAGGACATAAATGCACCCATTATGTAATACGTGTTGACCTTGCTTACCGTAATTCCAACAACCCTGCTCACAACAAACTACCACCACAGTTTCTGTACCAACCCGTGCTGTACATTGGAATTCAAAACTCACACATGGGGATGCAGCGCCATCTCCCTGGTTCACCATGAGTGTGCATTATTAGTCATTACAGGAGAATCACTACAAACGTGTTAATTTATCTGCGAAAGACTTGTAGGCCCGCATATTTCTTTTGTTTCAGACAAGTGGCAACCACTGGCATCACACGTTCGTAAAATTTTCATTTTGTACCATTGTCGAAGCACCAACAGTCTCTTTTACATCCTGCTGTTTCGGAAGTAAATCAAACCTGGTAAGGCCCAAGGGCTGCAATTCGAATTACGAAATAACTGTAACTTTGTGTAGAGTATACCAGGGAGGTGATAAGACCACCTACTGTAATGTAACAGTAGTTCCGTTAGGCTGTCAAATAGAAACTCCCTGGTTCAGTAATACAGACATAATGTAGTAATAATTCCCACTAAAGTACTGTACTGTACTTAGTTCGTATTTTCCGAACTTTTTGTACATGCTGTAGGTGTTTGTTTTTGTCTGATGTAATGTGATAGAAATGATTTGATTGGTGTATTTCAAATCAGGGGGGGTGAAAGTGTGGTTTTGCATGCACAATTGTTTGGGTGAACAAATCTATTAGTTGTTACAGAAAGGTTAATTACTCCTTAATTAGTGCTCAGAGGGTAGAATCTTTTTCTTACTTACCTCTCTTTCATCGAACGGGACCCGACAGAAAGTAAACGAGGAGAGATACAATAAAAAGCCAGACAAACGCAATATTTCCCTTTAAACACTTTATGCCAGTATATGCTTGCAGTCGTGGTAGCATGAAACCTTGGGTGAAATATGTGCAAAAATGATGCAGGGTCCAAAGTAAGCAACTTAAGCAAGGCAGTACGGTTGGGGTTACAGCAAAAAGTTACTCTGAAAAGTTCTTTAAACTGTCCTTTGCATTGCAGTTTCGTCATATACAGCAGCAATCAACCATTTGTTGCACATATGAGCTCACACACTAGTGTCTACTTTCTTGTGGCAAACATAAATATACGTGAAATCGTGTGGTCTTGTCTTTCATGGCAATGTTGCTTCACTCGTAACACCAATGTCCGCGAACTTTCACAAAAATTGTTCGTAAAACTGTAAAAACTGTACGCTATTAACTATTCATATATACCATCACAACAAACACAAATTATAAATATTCAATGAAAAATTGACTAAAGCAAGTCTGATTACCATGCTGTTTCAGACAACCAATGTCAATGGGGTTTTAGTGTGCTCACATAATGCTCACATAAAGCTCACATAATGAAGTCCCATTGACTTACTGAGTAAAAGTGAACATTACAGCTGAATGTTGAAACAAATCAACAGTCGAGAGGTAACATCAACTTGAGCTCATGAATATAATTAGATTGGATGATCTGTACCATTGTTCGTAGGTGTTAGAGGATGTATGCCAAAAGAGTACATATTCAACACCGGCTATGAAGGTATTAATGGACCGTACCAGCACAACAAGGGTTGGTGAAAAGTGATGTACGCTTGTAGTGCTATCATTGCTTACTAAAAAATTTCTCTGTGTTGGGCATCAAACAGACTGACAGTATGTGGCATACAGTAAAGACATGCCGAATAATGCCCACATGTTCAACCTTCAACTGATCATGTTTGACATGAGATTACATTTTTACACTTAAGTAAAAAATTTGCGGGCATTTTTTATTATTCACATTTTGGTTACCTCAGCTTGTGGAAAAATACTATTCCACAGAACAGTGGCCTTTAAAAGTCACTGTTTCGGTGCAAAAGCAGTTCTTGGAACAGAAGGATTTCTGACCCCTGCCACACATGGCAAACAGCATAGCTTTGTAAATGCCACACCATCTTTCTTTCCTTCTTTGGCAAATTAATTATTTAATGAAAAAATTCGTCTTGACAATATGTTTCAATTTATACACATATTTCACTGTTTCAGTGAATGTTACATGTTTATATCATGTCAGCTTAGAACCAAGAGTCACTAAAATGTCGCCAAGGAATATACCGCCATCCCAAATTTCCTCAATACTTGGCACCATACCAAAATATTAAAATTTCTTTCTCTTTTATCTCTGCTTGAACCTCAGTCACGAGAAGGGTAAAGTCCTTCATCAAACCTGGCTTGCACACTATTTGTACCATCTCTATCCTTGCACTAATTTACCTCAATATGTTGCCAATCAGATAAATTCATATGTTACCATACCAAGTCATAACAATCCTTTAGCAATCACTGTAAGGCCCCCTTAAAGGGAAATATCGTATTTATGGTACACCAAATTATCATACCTCTAAAACCATGACTGTAAACAGTAGGCAATTCAAAATGAGGTAGTTGGTTAAAGGTTAACTTTTATTTTCTAGAAATGGTTCCTGCATAAAGAAATTCACTGTTGTGTAAAAAATACATAATTTGTTCACCCAGACTTTTAAATCCCCAAATGATGCAAAATTCATAGCTATTATAATGTGGCATTTCAGAAAGAAAATCTATAGCCAGACTTTCTGGTGAGAATGGCTGGTTTAATAATGACAACAGCTATATTCTGTTTGTATTATGTATCTATAATTTATATACATCAAGATTTTATCTCCACTAAGATAAAAAAACATACAAACAGGATGCAAGGTGTAGGGATGATACAGACTACAGTCTGGCCAGCAGACTATTCTTCAATGAGTTAGTTAGATGAGGTTTAACGTCCCTGTTTCCAACCAATTGATTCAAGTCGAGACAACCACGGCCTTTTTTCCAGTTGTGGCTCACTGGCTTGTTTTTCCTACTCCATTACTTATGCTGAGCACCAAGCACAAAGGCAGTAGGTTCCATTTTTAAAGTCTTTGTTATGACCCGGCCAGGATTTGAACCCTAGACCTTCCAGCTGCAAGTCGGATGCTCTAACCACTTGGCCACTGCATTCTTCAATGGGATGCAATGTTAACTGGTATTTCCCCTTAAGGGGACCTTAAGTCTTACATTACAGAAGTATACAAGAATTATATAACAAACAAATATGCAATCATCAAAATATTATAAAATAAAAGTGAATTAGTAAATGTCATTCCAGCACAAGAAACTAGTGTGAAGATTTTAACTGGACCAATGAGAAGCAGTTTCAAGGTTCTCAATCTTAGTAATATTTTCTTAAGTAGCTGCAGACTCTAAGTCCCCTTTAAAGGAGTCTCTACTTACCATAGGGGTAATTGCCCTTTGGCTATGAATGTGTTCCAACACAGCTGGTGTCTCCAGATTTCACCTTGTACTGTATGACCCAATGTTCTTCCCCTCTGAGACAGTCACGTTTTTTACATGCCTTCCCAAAAAACCTAACATTATCAACAACACACTTAAGTGACATGGCAAACAGGATTAGAGACATTTAAAATGCTCCCAGACAGAGGATAGAAGCTTGCTTGCAACTTAAAAGCAGTATTAACTTCAAGAATGAAACATTAATGTTTTACCAACTTGGAGAAACATCGTAAAGTACATTTAATACATAAAACCTACTCTTCCCCTGGGGCGAGCCTGGCTTAACAATCCTTTAATAAAAGACACAAAAGACACTTTTTACACGTGAATAAGATCACTCCTAACAGTAGCTGATATGAGTTTTGACGTCAACAGCATTAAATTTCCTACTTCATACATTATTTAGTCACATATCACACAGGGCTTGTTATTTTCAAAGGATATGAACCAACTCCTGTTCTCCTAAAATCCCACCTAATATAGTCCAGGAAGTGAGAAACAATGTATGATGGGAAAGACATTTAAGTAATGCCTTTAACACCGTTGAAACTGCCAAATTGTAATGGAGACAGCAAAATTTCAGTTGGATGGCTTTTGAGATGGCTGAAATATTGCTAGGTATAGCTTTCAAAATTGAGAACAAATCTGACATTGTTTGGCTTAGACATGGATTAAAACTTCACCAATACAACTAACCAAATAGCATAAATATTTTGCATTGGCAGAATCATGACAACAAGTCATTTCCAAACATCTGGACCTAACCTGCATGGCCAGTGTGATGGGAAGCATTTCATACTCTACAAATGAGACTTCCAATTTCTGAATCCTGGCTAATGACGATGGGTACTGTTTGAAAGATTTGCATTAGTCCTTGGTCTTGTTTTTCTTTCTACCCTCACCCAGTTTAACAAGCAAAAGTGCTGCACACTATTCTGCAAAATATACCTGCAGTGTTCGATTTAAAGGGTAGTCCTGTCGCCTGAGACAACCAGAAATTCTGCAGGACTAACAGATTTTGCAAAAACAGGTGTGTAAGGTTGTCCGTCAGGACAACCAAATCTTTTGAGGAAAGTGATGTTTACATTTAGCAGCATGATGAATTGCGCAAGCAAGGAACTTTAAAATTTGCATCAAAGTGCAGTGATCACGCATGTTCACTACAACTTCCCACACAGTCAGTCACTTTATCGAAATGTGTATAGCACTATCAAGCCAAAATATGTGCCCCGTACAAATTCCACTAGTAGGCCACTAGGCCTGCACTGTACACAGAGAAGCTGAATTCCTTCGTGCAAGCTACAAATTCGTAGTGCTGATGTTGCAACACCAGTGCTTTCCATAATCTAGAGATGTTCAATTTACTAACCCGTAATGGGAACATCATAACATAACTATGTCCACAATGTACACAAATGCATGCCATGAGACAGCACTACTCTTATACAGTAGGTATCTGTTTTTGTTTTGTTTTTTTGGGGGGGAGGGGGGTTGTCTAAAAGTGAAAGCCACTTTGGGAAGACTGGTGATACAGTAATAGGGCATTATCAGTTCCATGGTTGTGAAAATGGTTACGCTTGGGATTACCTTATTTTGAGCAGGACAACCAAATTTTACAATGTGGTAGTCCTTCGGACAACCATTGCTAATTCCTTAAAATCGAACACTGACCTGTCCAGTTAAATGTTGCTCTAAAGCTAAAACAATGTTCCCACCAGTAAGCCCACAGGTTAGGAAAACCCATAACGACTGAAAACCAAAATTCTCAAAATGCAATATTCTATTGTTCTGGCTGAGGCACTATGCATGAGCATTATCATTGCAGCATGCTACTGGGCTGCCCTGTGGAATGTTTCAGGTGGCAAACACACAAGCTGGAATGTTTCCCTTAAAGTTCCTGAAAGGTCCCTACATATTCGGCAAAAGTAAAAGTGTACATCTGCATAGAATGCTAGTTTCCAAAGAAAACCAGTTTCAACAAAAGCCAACAATACTGTGTGACACTATCCTAAAATTGATGCATCTGTGCATCACAAAAGTTTGGCCAGAGATGCCTCACAGATTGATAACTCCCAGACCTTGTTAATTTCATCCAAATCTTCAGCTTGACACACCATGTTTGGAAATTTCCATTTCCCCCCCCCCCCCCCCCCCCAAAAAAAAAAAATAAATAAAAAAAGAAAGAAATGAAAAATTTTATTTAATATTAATTTGATGTTTTCTTGGATGCCACCCAGTTTGAGATGCAATGATTTAAGACATGGAAGACCACTTTCAACTGATGTGCCACCCCTTCCCCCTACCCTTATAAGGCTTTTAAGTGCTACTGTACTACTACTAGCAATCTTTTAGTCCATTCCCCACATAACTGTGTACTTTGAGGTCTATAAGATGAACTTACTGGGAAATTAGAACATTATGGGCAAAATACTGGCTCTGATCAAACTTGAGGATTGGATAAATAACTTATATTTATATTTAACCATGCATCTTGATGGGAATGATACTAAGAGACCTACTTTAATACCTTGCCTCAACAGCAAATTTCTGTGCTAAGATATGTAAGACTTGAGTCACTTGGAGACAATGCAGTAATTTGTAAAGTCACTCTTGTACACCAATGCAGTGTGCTCAGAGAATTTTTACTCCACCATCCCCTGATCCTACCCCCCACTGCCCCCACCCCCATTATTACATCCCTGTTGTATTGCTCTTCCATCCACTGTTCGTTTGATCACTTCTTCCACCACATTTGGATGTCACCGTCCCTACCCCCTCACCGACTTTGAACACTTCTTTCATCATGCACAAAACTTCATAGTGATACTTTTGTGAGACCAATCACAAGGCTTTTTTCAAAACTCGACAGTTCTATATCAGTCCTATTGTCATTGAGAGACAGCACCCAGCTTCTGTACTGGAAGTGTACTTGACTCTTCCCACTGTGATCACACATGTACTGACTGCATGCTGACTTAATTCTATAGAAGTACTGTCATGTAGTATGGAAGGTATTTTAGTATAGATCAAGAGGGAAGCCTTTTTGTTGTTAATAGAATGGCAGAGTTATGGTGCAATACTTCATTTGCATAGAATTGAAACACTGCATACAGCACCTTGTCTGTCTGGTTTCTCATTTCCTCCACGGTTGGTCATTTGCTTATGGCACACCACTTTCAGCCAATCACAAGCCTATCCCCTAATAGCAGACTTCCTGTCTCAAGTGTGAAAAGCCCCAATCCCACACCACTCATGCTGCAGACCTCTCATAAGAAGCATGTAGTCACTTCTATAAATTTGAACATAATAAAATCCCTCCTTTTTTCAGCCGGTCTGTATCATTCCAGTGTGATCGTTCTAATTCATCATCGCACATAACCTTTATATATGGTTAATTACTGGAAAGAACTATCACCAGAATAAATTAACAAGAAATCAGACATCCTGTCATCTCCTTTCCTTGGCTTATTGTACCAAGCATACCCCCAAACTTTTGCAGGAGCAATTGGCCTTGACTATTATTTAACAGTACTTTCATTGGGTTCAAAGACCGACAGACCTGCATGACTGAATAGTCACGTACACAAAATTCAGAATAATTTAAAAAGTCCTTTGAGGTGGACAAGGATCATAGAATGGGGACTGATTTGAAGTAAACAAATATTTGTGTATTTTAAAGGACACAGTCATACAATTTAGTGAATTCTGCTTTGCAAAATACATGATAAAATGTAGCTGAAGTCTCTAACATAGTGTCTGTGGAACCTACTGTGATAACAAATGTAGAGAAAATTTACAGAAATGAAGATGAAACTTCTTGTAATTATGGCAACATTGTCATTAATTCCTATACCCTTTAAAGGGAGGGTTTAAGCAAAAAATTAATTTTCATATGTGAAAGAGGAACGAATCTACACACTGGACTTGTAGCACTCGAGATATCAGCAAATGATGTTACTCCATAGACCCTTTTCCAAATAGCAATTACAAAGGATTATGGGATATAGTTTTGGTGTGTGTCGTTTTTGTCAATGGCATTTTACTGTGGCCAAAAACGACGCACACCAAAACTCTATCCCACAGTCCATTGTAATTCCTATTTGCTATTTGTGACCAAAAGTGAGCTTGAGGCGAGCAGGGGTTATATCACTTCCTCACATTGATGAGAAATGATTTTTTTCTTTGTTTTTCAGTCTGTCATACTGACCTTGAAGTTACTAGGGATAGCACCTCCCATGTGGAATGTGAAGTTTGTAAAATTCTTATGCCTCTTGTGCAATCATATTCTAATAACATACGATTGTGGAGGAGAAAACTGGTTGTAAATTAAAGTTTAAAGAAAAACAAAAGACTGCTCTCATTAATGTGAGGCTATGACATGTGCTTGCTTCAAATTCACTTCATGTTGAAAATGTGACAACTTTGACTGCTAATATCCTGAAAACCACACACTGGATTACAGTGCAAATTTCACCAGAATGCTTAGAATAAGTATCCCTCTAACTTATCAAAACTTGATTTGAACTTAGACCCTTCTTTCAAACATTTCTTTGAGAAATGTGAGATAAAACAAAGCTCATTTCAAAAAAAGGTAATGTTTGTGTTCCACGTTGGTTACAGGTGGTAAGAAATTGTCAAAATGTGGATAGGCAGACATAAGATTTTGGTTTACTTTTTGTTTCATGAATATTAAAACCTCTGGGCCTGTAAGATTTTCATGACTTTGGCATAAACTTTGCTTTCTTTCCCACTCCTTTAAGATGAAATTTAAAAATTTCATTACTTCTCCCCATTTCTGACAGATGACGGATTCATGATAAAATGGTCCATAATCTACCCAACCTCCAAAGATAACCTCAGGACGTACCTGACAAGTGTCTTCAATGTTCCACTCAGGTCACAGATGTTGCACAATTTATCAGTTGGCTCTTCCTCAGGGATGGATGTTCTTGACATAACAGTTCTTGGCATTGGAGGGTTCACATGTTCTTCTCTCTTCACACGTGGTGATTTAACAATCTACATCATTCAATGAAAAATTAAAATTGACCAGTTCAATATTAAAGAATTACAATCTATGCTGGGAAAGGATGAACTTTTACTGTTATCACAAGAGTGTCTGAATAGTATCTGGTATAAGGATACACAATCTTTGCATTTAGATCATGGCTCTCGATATCAATCATGGGGAAGGACATTGGTTCTAAAGAAAATGTTATCATTACAGTAAATCTTTTAAATTTGGGAAAAATGCTGAATGGGGGGGGGGAGAGGTAACAATACTGTGGAAACAAAGGCATTCATTCAAAGCAAGTCCATGCAGTCAACAAAAAGATATGGAATAGATCTGTAGGTGCGGAAAAATTCCTTGATGCACTGTGGGTCTTTCATTTTGGACCCACTTACTTGAATAACTGAGGGAGGGGAGAGGATGGATGGGTGATAAGCTTATGTCACTTTAGTACACTTGAAACCTGTATGCAAGGAAAAGAACTCAAGAACAATCTGAAAACCACATGTCTCTGACAATGATGAAAGATCAATGATGAAAGATGACATGTGAATTTGTTCTCTTAACAACATTCCTTCATTATCTACTTTCTGTTCCAAAAACTCAAGTTCCCTTATTTTTATTTCTCTTAGACAAGTTTATCCTGCATCTCAACAGACTAAAAGTTTGTCCTGAAATACTTGGTTGGTTTCCAACATCTCTGTATGTTCCAACACACTGTAACATAATTCTTTCAACCTAACCTAACCTAAACTATCCCAACAACAACCCTCACATAGACATGTCGGACCACAGAGATATCGGAAAAAAGAGACGTTGGAACACAGAATAGTCACCCCTTGGTAGATAAGCCTTGGTACTCTGATCATGGGATTTAAGCTGGATGCTGCTGGTCTGTTTCTATTATTCTATAGTACAACACCAATAAGCTTCTTCAAAATATTGCTTAACACTCTGGTCCATGACCAGATCTTATTAGCAGTCCCAGCAGGGTACACTGCAGATAAATAAAAGATTTACACTAGGGAGTTGTTACATGGAAGGAGGTACATCACTTTGAAGTGAGGTTTGCACGGCCAAGGTCACAAAGTAATCTGTCTCTTGTATCTTTCTTGGTATTTCTATAAGCCTTACATTGGCTTAGGTGGTTCATACAAATGGGATTTGTTGTCTGATACATCTACAGTAAGACTAGGGTTATGAGGCTACTACCATAGCATTGCCAGTCACATGAAATTATAAAATATTGCGTCTTTGGATGCTCAGTGATGTGGATAAGAGTGTACCAATAAGGTTTTATGTAATAATGAGAGCATGATTCTATACCTGGTCAGTGGTCACTGAGGGAAACTTTCCAAATTGTTGTAACAAATATTAAACTTCTGTCTCTGCAGCTCATTTGCATGAATGTCATTCTTTATGAAGGGGCAGACCTCATTGATTTATTTCAATGAAACAGTCATTTCGAGTTTTGTAGCACCTGCTCCTAAATTGTTCGTGGCATCAACCTACTCATAAAAGCATTGTTCTGAGTAAGCCACTTGTGATAGGATTACTAGATGTGAAAGCTGTTGCTAACTTATTGATGTCAAATTGAAGCCATCAAATAAAAGACAGAAATCCCTGTCAGTCGAATAATTGTCTCTTTGTTTATAATCTCCCCAGGATGTAGTGGGTCTTAGAGTATTAGCATAAATTAACGTTTCTGTTCAACGTCCTTCCAAGTAACAATTCCCTGCTTACTCTGTCCAAGCAACAATCTGCTGGAAAACTATCTTCTTCCACATGAAAGGAAAAACTATGTAGTCACTTTCACAAGCTAAGACAAAAAAGTTGACTGAAAAAAGTTGACTGAAATATCATCAGTGGCTAGGTGTGTGTACTAGGCTTGGGTGACTTCAATATTTTTTGAGTCTTGCACCTGCTACCCTGTAAGTTGCGACTCTTAAGGAGTCATGACTCCTTCAATGACGTCATAACTGACTAAAGGAACATAATACCTCAGCAGGGCTGTCAACTTTTAAGTGACTGGTGAGAGTGAGATTTGCTGGGAGACTACTGATGCGGAGTGTGACCATCAGTTCGTGCGGAGCGTCCCTCCAGGGGGACTTTTTGCCAAAAATACCCCTAAATTGCAGGAAACGGCACTTCCCTTGCCTTATTACTGCATGCTCACAATTGCCAGCGTTCAGAAGTTTCATGTTCCTGGACATTTTTAGGAGACATTTTGTTCATTTATTAATAGGCCTACGAAAAATTGGAAATTCTGAGGCCTACCGGTATATGTATTGCTGACAGCCCAAAATAGAATATATCTGGTGAATATAAATATATCTGGTGGACTCAGATACAATTGTTCACATTTGGGTTGAAAGGGGCGAGCTCAATGATGGCAGCAGTAGCAGGTCATGTTTCTCCTTGGACAGTGTTACAAATAAACGGTAAGTCCATGATTTCTGAACTGTAACTATATATAGGGACTTTGCATCGTCCCATGGATTACCTTACTGTAGGCAACCAAGTGCTGGAGGGCAATCAATCCCATGCATGAATTAATATGTGCCTAAACTATGCACGTAAGACATTGTGTTTACATTTGCAAACCAATACACAGTTTCATGTATATTATGTACCTACACATGCATATCACCCTGCCTTTCTTTGCCCTCCAGTACCAACAGTGTATCACTGGCCTTGCCTTGAGCAGCAAGCTCCTTATATCTATATGTGAAGGGAGTCTGAGAGAGAAATCAGTCTTTGGCTTCATACACTATACTGATGTTTTACACACATTCTGATCAGGGTAACTGACAACACATCCAGTTTCAATGCGACCCATGGTTAGCACAGTCACTGAAGTGACTACACAGGTTATCTTCTTCAAACACCAGTTCGGACAACCAGACTGAAAGCTCTTTGATGTAACTCCTAGTTCAAGTAACAAGAAAGAAGCTTCAAGTCTCATGATTCATCAAAGTAAACTACTTAAAATACTAGAAAAAGAGATCAAAGCTGATAAATTTCTGGGTCCAGCAACATCATATACCTTTGGTACTTTCTGTGGTAACTTCTCATCAATCACTTCTTTCTTAGGTCGTTGCTTCTTCTTCTTTTTACCTTTAACCTGCAGAAGAAAAATTACATCAAAAATTGGTTTCACTCCATTCATGCAAAATCTACAACCAGGCATTCCCTTCAAAGCCAGTGAGCCACAACTGGAAAAAAGGCCGTGGCCGGCTCGCCTTGAACCAATTGGTTGGAAACTGGGCCATTAAACCTCATCTGACTAACTAACTAACCCTTTAATCATCTTCTATTGGTAAACATCAAGGTAGCCATGCAGTATCTACTTTCAAACAGTCACCTTCAGAAGTTCACCTTCAGAAGTCAAAGGTCAGCCTGAGGCAGTATTCAAAATAACCAAATTCTCTTAAATGTCAGTGCTCAATGATGATAAAAAGGTATAAACGAAAAATTCATTCCACAAACTTTTTTTCACTATCCTAAATTACATCAAGTGTGGACTAGAAATTCTGACCTTATCACATGGAAACACATTTCTGTATGACACAGTTTCTTTCTAAGTTCATCTTAAATTTACCTGGATTCAACTCAGGGGACGATGCTGTGGTTTAACCAATTACCAACAAACATGTATCCCTAATATCATTACTTTTCACTCGCTATCCCTGAAGGGGTTCTCCACTGTGGTTAAAACTATTTATACAAGATGGATTTCAATACTCACCAATTTTCTACTCTGAATCACCATAGGGGTGTACTTTGAGGGTTCCTTAATTGCCCTTTTGACCCGTTTAATCCCGTCATCACCCTCATCTGGCAATGGGCGCACCTCATCATCACTTGAGCTGCCAACACACTGAGAGCACTGCCTAAATTCAGAGATAATCAACAAAATGCAAAATGAAATTCCATCAGAGAAAATGATCAATTTTAAACGTTGATTTCTACATCAACAAGTACTACTTACTCAGATACACGTGTCAACCCTTCAATGGTAATACACAGCGTGTGGGGGCATTGAGCTTGAAAACACACTGTTTTCCTAGAAGCATTCAAAAATATTCTTGTACTGTATTCAAAACTACTGAGGATTACTAAAAGTTGTATCAGATTCTGTGAGAAATGCATGTTAGTTGTGCCTTTCAAATTTCTTAACTCCAAAAATAGACAGGAATGCCCACTTAACTCCAAGAACGGTTTCCAATTTTGGCTTCCTAGGTGGTAGGAAATGAACTCTTAGACACAACTTTCCAAACAGACTTTAAGCTGTGTTTCCTACTGATCCTGATTTCATGACACTTTTGGGATCTTATTGAGACCCCAAGGGTGGTATGACTTTCTTAAGACTCACTGAATATCTATAAGGCTAGGCAGGTGTGTTCTCTGTTGTGACTGTTTTTCATTGGCAATAACATTTACTTTTTAAGTCATCCCTGACAACAAAAGCATCAAGTTCCACATCAAAATGAGCTTTCCCAACAATTGTTAAAAGTATTTATGTACTGTACTCAAAACAACTAAGATCTCTTGAAAATGTAGTACATTCTCTGGAAACTCTGTTGTGACTTGTTTACAAAAAGGAAGTCTTCTCAACCCAAATTAATATTTAATTTTCAAAACATTGCCTTTGCTATACTTATAACTATCCATTCTCTAGTAGGAACCATACCTAACATCACAAACATGAATATCACAACACATGTCTGCAGCCTTTCTTGATCCAAGATTAACTTTTACAAATTCTGCCTGTCTGCAAAGTTTCACAGTCCAAACAGGGAGCCAAATTACTGATAGTTTGGCTTACTTTTGCAATTTAATGAGCACATGCAGGCTTTCAGTGATAGACTGGAAGTCAGTCCATGAATGATTAGATGGTCATGATCCATTGGTGGGGAACCCTTACTACATTACATACAGGGCAAGGAGTTATTCTGTAGCCAGATGATTTTTTCCAATGAAAACAACTTTCTTCAAGGGGATACAAAACTTATAATTCATTTGTCTTGAGACAAGGAAAATAAAATTAGAATGATGAGAATGTTTTCAAGTTTCTTTAATAAAGATTGCCCTTTCTGTTGTGTTTGCTGTTGTTAACGAGGTACAAGAGACACATAAATGCAAATGGAAGGACGATGAAAGATAGAAGTATGGCTCCAATATACTGCATTACAAAAATACCCACAGCATTAAAAAAAAACTTCTTTGAATGTTATTTAACGATTTTCTTCTATTGGGGTGGCAGGAATGGGAGGGGGAGGGGGGTGTTCTAAAGTGATCAAAGAACTCCACAATACATAAAGCCACTTTTTCATCTCCTTAAGGGTGACCCTTGTGATTACTACCTAATGTTATCTGCAAACCATTTACAGCATTTCAATTCATTTGCAACATTGTAAATATTTACATGTCAACTACTCTGGTCAGGACACCTTCAGGCTCGTCTCAAAGGTCACACATCTGCGCAGGTAAATCGTCATACAAATGTTTTGATGTTTTTGGGGGGTAGGGTGGGGGGAGATGAAACATGAAGTTTTAAGTGTGAACACCTTCATACATGTTGGACATTGTTTAAATTTATTGGGAAAGCAGTCCATACCATCAGTACGTTTGTGCATGAGCATTCTAAGACAAATGCATGATGATAGTTTGAACAAATATATGATCGCATTCACAGGGCTTTCCACCTTGCAGTAACATTACCAAATGAAGCCGAGGACACTTCATTCACAAAAAGTCATTCACCTACAACATTTCCCCTTTATTCTGTTATTCTTTGTAACATTTTAGCGTGTCACCACTAGGCCATGCATAATCTATAGGCACTATGTTTATACTATTTTTCAGGGGAGAAATACCAATGTCTGTCAATAAATCACAGCAAAGCTTACATTTTGGGTAACCTTAGACACCCCCTTTTGACATGAGAGATTATCACACAGTAATCAAAGACCTTCCCATTGGACGTAGCCATAACTTACTTTCAGTCTGGACTTAGGGTTCAATATTTCTACAAATATGCCAGCCCCAACGATAAACACGTCAGTTCATAATGGCTTCTACAAGATGGCCATCATTGCTCAGAGAGCATAGAACTACCTGTACATCAACTGCAGTATGTACATATGTATGCATTGGTGTCTACATATAGTTATAATGCCACCCACAGATGCCATCACTGCAAGACCTCTGTACAATGCACAGTTTCCCTTACTATAGCATTTCATACGCAACATGTAGAACACAACTCGCAAGAAACACAATTTTCCAGTTCCCAGCTTTTCAAAAAGAAAAGCTTTCCTGATTATTCCTTGACTGTGTCCCTGAAGAATTTTTAAAATTCCAGAATAATTACAAATGGCCCTTTCTCTCCTCATGCTATCTCTTGTTTAGGTCAATCCTATTCCCTGCTTTTTCCCTGAACTGAGGTTTTTCTGATTTCCAAGTTGGGCAGGACCATAATTTTACTTGAAATTAAAAAAAAATTAAAAAAAAAAAATTAAAAAAAACTTTAAAAAAAATACATTCTTTTACATTACATAACAACATCCCAAACTTTCCCTTTAAATTTCTTGTATTGAGGCCCTTTCCTCCCCACAAAGCATGTCCTGTGATGTCAATGATCAAAAATGTATTCCCACAGGATAACCTTATGACATTAATATCACAACTTGAACTGATGGTTACAAGTGTAATTGCCCTTAAAGCAACACCCAGTACTTTCACAGTTTGAACATATTTTCTTGCTTCAAAATGCCTGTTTTTGAACCTCTTACACATTTTGAAAAAAGAAACTTGCTAATCCTAAACACAATTTTGAGCATTTCATCAGTGTAACCCATGCAATTTTTTATTCACCCAATACTATCTGGTTTTATGTTTGGTTTCAACTTACATTTTGCCAAATGAAAATATCATAAAATGGGCATTTGTGCTGTAAAAAACAACTTTCATGCAATCTTTCTGGTTTTGAGACCTCAAAAATGGTTCACCTATATTCCAAATTATGCCAGCCCCTGACAAACTGTAAACTTGGAATTTTTAGCTCCAATATCGAAGCACTTCTTACCATCCAGCAAAAGCAGTTTTCTTTGGCATTCTGGTGAGAGGAGGATCCAAACATCCCAAGTGGTAATGTTTCTTGCAAGTATCGCATTGAAGCAGCAAATGCTGGTCATGTGTGTTTTTGCAGATTCCACACCTACAAACAGAATAAAGATAAACATATTGTGGGTTACATGTAGGACTGGGCTACTCCAATATTTTTGGAGTCTGGTATCTTATAAATTAGAACTCACAGCTGTGAATGGAGTATGCAATGACATCATAACTGATGAAGGAACATAAACTACAGCAGGTACAATGTGTGGTTTACTAGCCCACCAACAGTATTAATACCAGTAGGTGTAGTCTATAGCCACTTGCCGCTTTCAACAGCTGAGACACCAAACTGCCAATGTCAGAGAATCAAAGCTGTACAAGGAATACTAGTGATTGAATGAAGGAAAAGATCAAAAAAACCAGTTTTGATACAATATTTCATTAAGATAAACCTGCCAAAAATCAGAAATACAAACCTGAAATATGATTTTTGTGCATGTTTTGATATGGTATGGAAAATTCTTATGAGTCATGACTCCCAGGAAAGTGGAGTGTCTTGCTACTAGACTCCCAACCAGGAGTCAAAACTCTGAAGAAGAGTCAGCTAACCTGCCCCTCTCTAAGGTGCAGGGTTCATATGATTTGCTAGTGCAGATATTAACACACAACTTTTAGAGCAATTTTTGTGGTAATTTTGGCTTCACAGTTAATCATTTCAAGAAAGGACTTTAGCAGTGACATGGGGGTGGGGGGTGGGGGGTGGGGGGTGGGGGGGAGGCACACCTTGTTAAATTCTGGGTGGGAGAGACTCCCTCCCTCCACATTCCTCTTAACCATTCAACCTTTAAGATTTGCATATTTCTGCAAATACCAGATTTACAAGTTGCTTTCTGCTGCAAAAGTAGCTGAGAGCCTGAGATTTTGATGCTGGGGTTACAACTGGCTTGGCTGAACATCATACCTGAGAAATTCTATCTTGAAAAGACTTCGTAATATGCAACATAAGGCTATACTACTAGTAACATCATTTGACATGTAAAATTCCACTTGTTCAATAAAATATATAAGCAAAACCCCCTAGCCCCCCTCCCCACCTCTCCTCTATATGGCTCCTAATATATCTTAAACAATGAACAACACAATCAGTGAAAGAGTAGGTCTCCAAGTTTTGCTCTCCTACAGTTGATATGAATTCATACTTTGCTGTAGTCTATTTTGTCAAAACCCTTAACCACAGAGTTGGCACTGAATTGGCCCAAAGGGCAAAAAAGAAAAAATGTTGGGGTCAAGCTGGAGGGCAACAGACCTAAAATGTAATACTATCTGAAATTATATGATATGTTACAGTTTTTATAGTGTTATGGGACAAATTGTCCCCTTTTTGGCGACTTACAAGTCAGAAAACCCCCATTTGACGAATCAGTGTAAGTTCTATGTTCTCTCAGTTGGAAGTTCTTTGCTTAATAATTGTTTATACGTGTAAAATTGTAAAAGATAAAATATATTTCAATGTCATTCCAATGTTTAATGCTAAGATAAACAGATTCCGGAAAAAATTGCATCTGTCACTATGCCAAAATCACCGAACAGCATATTCGTCACTAAACCAATTTGACTATTCATCAGCACACCAAAAAAGGGACAAAATGACATACTGCATTTGTGTAAACGACATTTACTGTTTAAATGACTGATGGCAAAGGGGATTTTAAAAGGTCAATGGAGATGCAACACAAACAGTGGTCACAAAAAAGCTTGACAAGGTACTCCAAAAAGGGCATCAGACAGCACTTTCCATAGTTATGCCCTCAGACTTAAACCTTGAAAAACCTATTAAGCACAGCTTACAACATCCATAATAAACAATAGCCTTATACATGAGAAATGTAATGACATGCAGTCAAGTATCATATAAAGTTGCACTGCTCCAAGATGCATTGGCATGGTTACTTACAAGTGGATAATGGTTGGACTCTTCACTTCTGATTTCTTGGGTGGAGATTTCTTCACCTTAGTGGGTCTGAGAACACTTGGAAGAGGCAGTTTTTTCCCAGACAGGTCTCTTAACATTCTCCAATAGTTTTCAGCATCCTGTTTCATTTTTGGGTTTTGCACACGGAGAGTATCAAGCTCAGACGATAGCTGTGATTGTGTACAAGAAAAAAAATTATTTGTGAAACTAAAATAGTCTCAGTGAGTTTCAGGACTCACGATCATAATGGGTTATAATCATGGACATCAGATCAGGATCAAGCCCATGCAATTTTAACTCTAGATCAAGATGCCTGTTATGGGCTGTAAGCTGGAAGGCATTCTTGGGAAATGCTGGGGGAATGTCAATGGTCAGTAACAGACCATTATGATGGATCTATGCAAATGCCCATACCTGCCAACTCTCACGGTTTCACCGTGAGTCTCATGGTTTGGGGCATCACCTCATGGCCACATTGCCCCCTGTGGGCTGGGGGTTGTAGAATATGCCCACAGTATTCCCCGCCTGTCGTAAGAGGCGACTAAAGGGGAGGACTTATAACGAATTTATCTAGTTGACACTATATAACACATTCGTGTTGATGTGTCAATAAATGTTATCTAACTAACTAACTAACTCATGGACACATTTTTAAATCTCACAGTGAAATAACATTATTCAAGCAAATGTAAACAGTAAACTACCAGCAAATGATGTCTCCAACTCGGAAAAAATGGGTTGGTTTCCCATCTTTAGGAAAAAAACACGAATTTTGGCAGAAAACTATTCTAGTGGAAAATAATGAAATACAGGCTAGCCTAATCAGGCTACTGTTTCACATTTAGTCAATTCAATTTTGCCTTGCACTCTAAACACATCTGGCAACCCTTAATACAAAAATGGAGACTATTCATAAGCCAAACACATAGGGCAGTAGGCCAGGCTATACATATATGTCACCTGGCATACCTAACCTGGCCTGCCCATGCAACTCCTGATTGTTTTCTTATCTATCATGCATAAAAAAAACGAGATGCATGATCACCGCTCAATGCATGGTACATCGTCACCGATCCAATGGACAGATGGAAAGCCGAATACACTACAGTAAAAAACGTCAACCCAACAACTTCCTTATCTCGAACTGCATGGGTGTTTGAGATGGAAAGCTGCAGCCCCCTAAAATTGTAATTGTGAAAATTTGGGTAATTTGAAGAGAATTTTGTGCAGACATGCACTATAGAATTTAAAACTGTGGTAAAAGTTTGGTTTCATAAAATCAGTAATTTTAGACTAACATTCTAAGCTTGTCCGCCGGGTCCTGCCAGAGAAAAATCTTTTGGATAATGTAGTACAGTTTTATAACTGTGTTCTGGTTTTAAAACTGTCCATTTTCTGTTAAAATGTCACATTATATATATATGTATTATTATTGAAGTTGTGAAAATCAAATAAATGAACTGAACTGAACTGAACTGGTCACATATATCTTTCATCTGCCTTGGCCTTGTATGCCTTTCATTATTTACGCTAGCACAATTGAGCCCAATTTTTGCAACTTTTGTCATGGAAATAAATAATTTTTCGGCACGCCCTGTCTCGTTTTCGTCACTGTTCGCACTGTATATCTTATAGCAATTATATGGAAGGGAAATAAAATTACATGGAAGTTCCTAACAACTCCCCTGGTCTAAGATACCTTTCTGTAAATCAAAGATGCATCTTGTCCACCCTCTATTTGCAGGGGATATGCAATAAGGTATAGTTTGAATGAATAATGGATGTATTTTAATCTTTTTTGATCAAATTTTTCCCCAAACTGCCAAAAGGTCCGTGCACTTCCTGCACTTTTATCTTCAGTAGTATTGAATCATTCTTTGATATCGAGATCAATCCCATTTAGGTTGGTCAATGGTGATTGAATATTACAACAGTTCTAATGCAAAACTTCAGGCTGCTTCTGCCGCCGTCGCCACGACTTCACTCCATTCCTCAGTGGCACTGGCATTGGACTGGGTGCAAGTGCCCCTTATATTTCCACAAAGGCATTTAAGCTATACCCCTGTTAAGTTTACAAGATGTGTTTTTGACCGAGTCATGGTAACAATTTCATGCACTTTGTGTACTTCAGACTTTAATGTTTTCCATCAATTACATCAATACTTTCTGATAATAGCTCCAGGTAGGTAGGTAGATGACGTTCAACAACACATCAACACATGCTTGTTATATAGTGTCTTTCATGTTGTAGCATTTATGATTCAAGTCCTCCCCTTCAGTCGCCTTTTATGACAGGCGGGGAATACTGTGAGCATATTCAACAACTCCCAGTTCACAGGGGATACAGGAGGGGCTTACTCGGTTTTTTGGCGCCAACCAGCCCACCAGTCGTAGGGTGAGTAGTAACAGTCACATGTGTGCATTTTATAGGCGAGAGTTGGGGACAAACTAATCACCAAACATGACCTACTCACCCCACCTGGATGCAGTTTAATGGCATACCCAGGACTGGATAACAGCTCCTGGAGAAGCATTCCAGCAGAAGTTAAAAGTTTATATATAGGCCCCTAATATGATGCACTCGGGTCCTTTAAAAAAATGTCCTCGCAAAGCACATGGAAAGTTTTTGATAACACTTCTCACGGGTTTGTAACCACCCCCCCCCCCCCCAACAATCAAATAAGGCTTCTACGCCGACTGCTTAGCTATGCTTGAACTTGTCATGGTACAGTGCATGACAAATTTCAAATCTCCAGATTTGAGGTACCAATCTCCAGGTTTTTTCAGGAAAATCTCAAGGTTTGCTTTTTGGAGGTTTGCAGGTCTGAACAAAAAATATCCCCCCCCCCCCAAAGAAAACTTTGGCCCTCTAGAAGTGAGAAGCTTGATATGGCTTAGTTCTCATCTATGTTAATCAAGGACCCAAGGATACTGCCTAGTTGATGGACCCTGTCTACCACACAGTAATTAACATACAAGATTCCTTCTTGAGATAAAAAACTTAATTTTTTTCTAGCCCAGCACCTCTGTTTTCATTCTACCAGCCTTCACTAGAACAAAGCAAACACAAGTTCATTTCAACTTAAGTAATGACTCCTTCCTTTCACCATGAAATTCTCCACAACTCTGGAAATGCTAAAGTACAAAAGTGGAAAATTCTAAAGATAATTATTCCAGTTTTCCTTTAGAAATGAGACTTTCCACAAACAGCAAGAGCAAAAGAGTTATTAAACTGAAGGAAATGTAGCACCTCACAATAATATTCCCCAGTTTAAAGCCAATGATCATTGCCTACATCTGTAACACTATGTTGAAACGATGTCATCATTAAAAAAATTTTTGACAGCAAAAACAGAGTAAAAACATCCTTTTAAAAGGTAAACTTTTGACAAGGAATGAACAAAATCAAAGGAAAATATAGCACTGGAAATACAACACCATGGTAAATGTGCAACTCTCAGATAAATTACCAAGCAATTAATTACTTGAAAATATATTTTTCCTTCAATTTCTGCTTTTCGTCTTTTTTGGCCTTTTTTATTTAAGGAGGTGACATACCTGGTTGTAAAAATTCCTCAATCCTTGCTCTTCTTTGTTTAATTTTTCAGAGTGCTTTATGAGATCAGCCAACTGGCTCTTGTAATTAGTCAGTCGAATGTCTCGATCTGGAGGGGAAAGAGGACTGAATGTTACATTTGCAACCGTTCTAAGAAGCTTAGTAACATTGACCTTAATGATGAGCCAGCTGTGACTACTTTTTCCTATTACACAGCTGTAATCTCACACCTGAAAATAAAAAACAACATGTGTTTCCACAATCTTATATAAATATGATACAAAGTTAAGTTTTTCTTTCATGTCAATCAATGCAATGTGTGTCACAACAGGAATCCTATCAAAAAGTGGGAACTTGCCCATCCCTTGTATTTTCCTGCATAGACACATCACACCTAAAAGCTAGGTCAGTTGTGTAACCCTAATAAAGCCTGATACTTTCGAAGTCCCTTTCTTTCGTAGATAAAATTTTTGTGGTTAGCCAGTGACAGCTCATTTTGTGGTTAGCCAGTGACAGCTCGTTCTATCTAATAGGCAAATATATTGACTACTTAGGTCTCCATTTACTTTCTGCACAGTCATCACAAATATATACCTCAATGACAGTTGTGTAACTTTTATTTTTTCTTTATCAAAGTAAGAATACTCATTAAGCTTGGGGGATAACTTCCACAAACATACTGTAAACATTTACCATCAAACAAATTACAAAGACAAGTACGAAGAAAGATATCTCCTTTAATACGAAATTGCCTGAAAACGACACACATGGGGGAATGTATCACAGTAAACCACTTACACATTTACATCACAGATATACCATACTATCTTGGATGTTTAAGCTTACAGTCTGAAGAGGCCTTTTACTAGGGCTGAAATAATAGAATGTTCTACAACTCATCTGGCAGTTTAAATTTAGTTAATAGAGTCAAGTGGCCAAAATGCAAGTGTTTCCTCTGCAAATAAATAAGTGTAACCATGCTGTACTAGAGGTAGTTTTACTCATTCTTTTCATTCTCAAAAATGGACTTCATCATCCCACCCAATGCCAGTAAAGTTTACACCCTCAGGACTTAACATTTTTAATACAAACTGACATCAAAGCAGCTGAGAACAACTGCACATATATCAAAAATTTATCAGACATGCGACAGAAAATTCTGCTGACGTTGGCCGAGCTTTCATGTGGACCCAGGAGAATATGTAGGATAAAAGTAGGATCACTGTCGCAATAAGACTGGACAAAAAGTGGACTAAAAACAGGACAAAAGCAGACCTTTTACAGGATTTCAGGAGTACTTTCCATCAATATTAATCAATGTTGACAGCACTGTATTACTCTTGGAATTTTGTTTTTCTTTTGAGAAGGTACTATAAGCAGTTTGGACTTTCTTCCTTTCCTTGAGCACTGGCAAGTCAATTCAGAGCTTCTGTTCCATGATTCCTTCCCACAAGAAAATAGTATGTTTTTTCATTAAAGGCAGTACTGGGCAATGTCAAGTGGTGCTTGGTACTGGCAAAATGGAAGAACTTGACATGTTCTATTTATAGCACATGAGATATATTATCCTGAGTGGAAAAAGTTGGGAAGCTGGGAGGCTCCTTCCTGGGAAATTTGGGTATTTCGAGGGAAATTTTGGTCATTGGAAGGAAATTTACACCTTTTATGTACATGAAAATATTGGAGGAATTGTGGAAATTTTGACTCCCTTCCCAGGAAATAAACATTTTTTCCAGCCCTGTATATTATAACCACAAGATTTTCACAGTTTGAGCTATGGCGACCCCAAATGACCTTTGACCTCCACCAAAAACTACAAGTTTATTACACTCAATATAGAGCATCCACACTTTAACTATACAATCCATCAAGTTCACCCTTCATGCGATATCATGTTCACAAGGTTTTTACCATTTAACCTCTGGTGAGCCCATATGACCTCTAACCTACAAGAAAAACAGTAGGTTGATAGTAATTAATATGGGGCATTCACAAAATAAATATGAGATCCCTCACTGTTCCCATTTTTTGAGAAATCATGTTCACAAAAAGTTTACAAGATTTTCATACTTTCACCTTCATTGCCTAGGTTAACCTTTGACCTCTTCCAAAGACAATACAATCTGTCTAATGACTTGAGGGCAGCCACATGTGAGAATGAAAAATAACCATTCTTCATAACGTGAGATAACATGTTTTCCATGTTTTATGTTTTTGACTTCTGGTGACCTTAAATGACCTCAAACCTTCACAAAAAACAATACAGTTCTTCCTTACAATATAATAAATCTATACACCATGTATGTCATACATCATTCCTTTCTTGAGGTATCATGTTTACAAGCTAAGCATCACAAACATACACGCACACATATACCCACACACATATATACACACACCTTTGTAAATGCATAGATTCCTTTTATCTGCAGCAAAGAACTGGAAAAAAAATGAGAAAACGGAAAGCTGACATATGTGGCTCATCAGGATGGATCTAGTTTCCCAAGTGGCAATTTTATTTGAAAACAAAAGAGGCCAATCAAGTTGCAAAGTTATCTGAGATCATAGATTAGAGTGACTAAACCCCCCAAATAAAAGTTTGCCTCCCATGAGGGTTCTGTTCCTGTAAAAACTGTCCCAGCAACCAGTTGAACCAGAAAGTTATCTGATAATAACTTTTCCTTAACACTTCACAAATGAATTTCTTATGGAAATGAGGATTTGGGGCCAAACTGAATGGCCATTTCTTGCCTATTATTGATGTGTTTGATAACTTATGTACTCACTGGAGTGAAACAGCACAGGAAACAGCAGTTAGGTTAATAATTGTTGATAAAAAGGCCTAGAGGGTAGTCTACACTTGGCAAAACAACTCAAATATATCATGCTAGCTGCAAAATCACACTCTGCAATCATCTTTGAAATCTTTGGAACTACTTGCATGTCATTTTCAACAACACTAAGTAGATTATTAAACAGTTATCTGATATGTAAACACCCTTTACTTTCTCCAAGCTGACATATTTTTCTTGCTTTCCAAAAGGGAAATGTTTGAAGTCACTCACTAACAACTTTTGTAAAAGGTCAATAGAACTGTAAACTGTTAAAATAGGTCAGAAACTATAGCATGCAAACTCTCCATTGTGTAAGATCCCACTCACTGAAGTTGACTTCACATGGGATAACATACAAGATTAGATTAGATTAGATTAGATCAGGTTAGGTTAGGTTAGGTTAGATTACACTTTACATCTCCATGAAGGAAATTCAAACACTCGCACAGACAATACGTGAGTACAAAATAAAGGAATGTTAGAAAGTTAAAAGCTGTAATAAAAAGGCGAGACAATATCCAACAGAAATACAAGGCTAACAAAACCAACTGCAGTACCACCCAGCAATAAGAACCCCATAAGCTCCTGAGCACTGACCATGGTAAAATATGAAGAAAATGAAAAACAGTAAGATGATGCATAAAAAACAAAAACCAAGCTACAATGAATAAAAGAATATAAATCCAGAAGTGGCAAAAAAGTAAACCATTAATAAACATTCTAATTAAAGCCATTATTTGCACTAGGGATAAAAGACCATATAGCAATTTACAATAATCAATGGGAGACTCAATTTACCCAGTGCCTATGTACCGTGAACACCTGTCCATAAGCTGATCATGCTGTGGGCAGCTATCCTCGTCCAAACTGAAGTTAAGTTTACTAACTAAGAGGCACTGGTAGATGGGACTGAGTTCACTCAGGGACTCCCCTACCATTGCTGAAGCTTAGTCAAATGATGAGTTCCTTATTAGACCTCATGACTGCAAGTCAGCTAATCATCACATCAAGACTCTTTTATCACATAACCCTCAAAACTGTATGTGAATGTTTGGTCCATCATTGTAATTTGTCTATTCTTAAATTTCATGCTGTTTACTGGTTAAGAAAACATGCAATTGCTATCATGGCCTACTTTTTCTAACACATGCCAGTTGAAGTGTGCGGATGGTTTGAACTGACTTGATTTCTGGTTTGCTCCTCCATGTAAAGGCAACTGTGATCATAATAATGAGAAACTACAGAAAGCCATTGTGGTTTCTTGTTATCACGATGACGTTTTAGTTATCCCATGTGAACAATAGGGTGTGAAAAGCAAGGACACTTTATCCCTGCTAGGTCACTCCCTTGCTAAGAGTTTGGACTTTTTGAAGTGTTTAGTTATATTTCAGGAAGCCTACATAGGGTTCCCAGCTTTTCAGAAAAAAAAAAAAACATTTCCTGGTATTCCATGAGGAATTTTTGAAAAACCTGGGATACTTATTTCACCATTTTTACAGTTCATTGTCTCTTCACACTACATTGACGTGAAACAATATGTAGCAGACAATCGCTTTCTTGTTAAGTCATTTAAATTCTTTAAATGAGGAATGTTTCAAACTCCCTGACTTTTCCCTAAATCCTAAATAAAGAATTTCAAATTACGTGATTTTTCCCTGACTGGAAAAAGGGAGACTCAGTTTCCACATTTTCCATGATTTCCACGATTTCCACGTTGGCTAGGAATCCTGCGGTTGATTGATGTTTACAATCTTAAGGCAATGTTATATTTCAGTAAAGAATGGCAATGAAGAAGAACTTGCTGCCAGGACAGTTTACGTTACATGAAACCTTTTACGACACAGTTTTGATTTTGCACGACCACACTTGATTTAAATTCAATAGTGGGAGGTTCTACTTGAAGTATCTTTTGACAGAGGATGAACAAGGTGATGGGATGGGGGTGGGGGAGGGGGGAACAAACAACCTGAAATTGCCCCAAAATATAGTACCTGAAAAGGCAACCACAGATCCAAGCTCTTATGAGTTCACTACCATTCCTCCACTGAAAAGTGATGTGTACCTACTGTGGATTAAGCAATCAAGAAAGGCTACTGGAAATGTAACAAAATACCAACTAATGGACCACAAATGGTAGTACTCTAGATTAATGATCTCAGGCCAGTAAAGTGTCTTTGACTTAATCTACTCTGTTGTAAATTTATTGCACTACAGATACTGAGCTTAACAACATAGTCACCAGCATACTGACTGTAAGGGCTTTTCAGAGGAGCTCTCTTTAAATGTTTTTGAAAAAAAAAAACCTTTGCCCCTTGTAAAAAGTTTACAGGGGCTATTTGGAGTCTGAAGAGGCTAATTTTGTTTTTGTTGGCAGTTATTTAGGACAGGAGGTGTGACTTTCATCACATCTGGCATGTTTTTGCCCTCCTTAACATCTGCATTGGGACTATTTTGCCTACACTGGGGTAAATCACTTATCACCTGTTTATTTTGTACACTGACAGTCACAAATGGCACACTTATGAAGGAACCTTCACTTCACAAGTCTTTCACAAGACTCTGAAATACCTTGTGAGCCCCAGAAGGTTGTCTTACCCCAAAAAGTCATCAATCACATAGGAAAAAATAAAATACAAAGTAAAATGGAAGATTTTAGATCCTCCACGGATCTTGAATTTTTACTGATTACCACAGTTAGGAAATGAATTCCACAAACAGATTCCTTACCACAGGCATTTGTCATACTGAATTTCCCAAATGATCCAGTGACCCAGTTTGCTTTACCTGAATGCAGGGGATAAATTTAGAGGTACCTAGTTGCAGTTTGCAAAGCCATTTACTTGCAATTAAAGGGAGAAAGCAGTCGCCCCAAGTTTCCTTCCAAAATCTGCTAAATCTTACAAAAATCCTCTTATTTTGCTCACAAGTATTTTTCATTGTTGCTGTACAAAAACAGTGAATATTGAAGGTAAACCCAGGACTTATTCTGTATGATTTTAAGAAGTAAGTAACAAAACTAAGTGACAAAAATATTGTCATCTGATTGAAAGTAGCCATTCCTGAATTAGGATGATGGGGTACACCAATTCAAATTAGGGGGACTGAATCTTCCCTTTAAGCTGAACATCACAACACTTCAGTTGCACAAATGTACCCTGAATGTATTAGAGATTTTACAGCTTAAGTCAGTTTTGCTAATCAAATTCTGGGCCTAGTTGTCCCAGCCTGATTGAATGATTTAATCAATGGTATTAAATTAAACAATAAAGATAACAGTAAAAATAAAAGACCAACAAACAGTAAAAGGAGACACAAAGGAGGTATAAAGGAAAGTAGGTCAGAGTACCAGTGATAACCCCAAAAACCTTAATGAAAGCCAGTTTCCATTGGGGTCCCTAAGAAACAGACAGAACAAGAAACAACAGAAAACAAGAGTTAGTTAGATGAGGTCTAATGGCCCAGTTTCCAACCAACTGGTTCAAGTCGAGCCGGCCACGGCCTTTTTTCCAGTTGTGGCTCACTGGCTTGTTTTCCCTTACTCCATTCCTTATGCGGAGCATCACGCACAACGGCAGTAGGTTCCATTTTTAAAGTCTTTGGTATGACTCAACCTGGGAATCGAATCCGTTCCTCCCACGTGAGAGGCGGATGCTCTACCGCTAGACCAAACATGCGGTCAACAGAAAACAAGACAGACAAGTATAAAATGAGATAAAATGAGATAAAATGAGATAGTATCATACCAAGACAGGTTAAAGCATTTTAGTATTATCAGTATCAAGCACAACCTTGCATTACAGAGACTTGCTCTTGGTCATAAAATTGTTCATGGGTACTGTCCAGCTGAATTTACTCAATTCATTAGACCTAGCACTCGTGCCCCTGGAAGGCTTCTTCACTGGACTGCGAAGACTCAGACTTTCTATAATTCCCCCTTTGTTCATTTTACAAGACTTTGGAATGATCTTCCTCTGGATTTGCAGGAAATTCCCTCTGTGAGGAGCTTTCGTAAGAGACTATCTGATCATTATTTATCTATGTATTAGGTATTCTTAAGATAGGGTAAGGGGTGCACTCACTTCACTGTGTGTGTTTCAGATCTCTGGTCTATACCCACTTACCTGGTACCTTCACTATTGTTTGTACCAAATATGTAATAATAATAATAATAATAACAACAACAACAACAACAACAACAACAACAACAACAACAACAACAACAATAATAATAATAATAATAAAAAGAATATTGAACTTCATGAAAGACAACTCGAGCAGCTTAAAGATAATTGATGAATGAATCTGAATGATGCATTTTTAAACTCTCCTATCATGGTCCTCATTTACTCTCAAATTAGCCATATTTTTTTATCACAGATTATAAATAACTGACAATGTGGTGGCTCCAAACACAAAACAGAAAACACTGTTAACCTCTTGGTGCAATTGGTGCAACCAAATTTCTACTTCCTCTCAGGGAGTTGGGACTGTTAGTTAACAAAATTCAAGCCCTATTTCTAATGTTGGACCAATTATCGGCATTCAGCATCTAATATCTGTATATCAGTATTAGTCGATATTCCTCATTCTCATTTCTGTCCTGTATTGTTTAAGGTAAGATTTACCTAAAATGCCAGTATACTACCCACCTGATATTTCATGGCCTGTATTTTGGGGAAAAATGTTACTTTCTTTTTTCCAATGTCTAATTTACCTCACGTAAAAGAAACAGCACATAGTGGTAGTTGCAATGGCAAACAGTTTAGCATACAGTAGGCTCATTTCTAAAACATTTGTATGAGATCAGTAGGGATCAGCAGCAGCCGATACTTTGAATTGAAATGTTGGAAGTCAGTAACCTTGGTTACTTGCAATATTGGTACAATAGTCCCTGTTTCTCATCTTCAGACAGTCATCAACAAAAGACATCACAAGAAGAACTTTTGGATTGAAACTGTTTCATCCCTTTTCCTAACAGATTGTGTTTGTGAATCTACTGGGGGATGAAATCATGTCAGAGACATTATTAGCAACAATTGCTAAACATGTCCACATTTATTAGCAATTGCTACATCTTGATTAAGACTTACTACAATCCACAATTAAACCATACACCTAAAGGCAGAGCATGAGAAAATATCGATTTGCAAGTTTTGATGAGCTAAATTACAATCCATTCTCAATGGGGTATTCTTGGGTTTGCAAACTGTAACACACATCTGATTGTTTCATCCCTTGATCTAGTATGCAAATATTTTGCCACCATCCATCCTCCAGGATGGGTAACCAACTATATAAAGACACAACCCTTAGCCATGAATCAAGAAGACTCCACTTGCCTTGGAGCAACAGCTCCTGGGGAATTGACATCAAAAATATCATATCAAAAAAAAAAAAAAAAACGAGAAATCATATTTTTGTGTTACAAAAGGTTTGGATCTTTTGCAAGTTTTTGTATGTATTGTTACAAAACTAGCTCTTTTAATGTTTTTTGGTTATTCTATCACCACAAGTTTTATCAAATGACTGCTATGACTCTCCCCCATCAGCAATTCACAACCTCAGCAATGGATAATCTTGTTTGTGGTTTATGTCTGCAGAAGTATACTTATGGCAGGCTAGTGCTTAATAATTGTAGCTGATGTGGTACATAAGCATGTGTCAATAATGATGTCATCGCAGGAAATGTGACACCATGGAGAGATGTGACTCCTAAGGCCACAGGTGCTTGACTCTAAAAATATTGGAGTCACTCAAGCCTAACTTTCACCAACTATCACTGTGAATCTTTCATTGATGATTAAAGACACATTCTCACCCCTCCCCCTTCCTCCACTTGAGACAGTTGTACCTTTCTTTCCATCTTTCCTATGAAAAACAAATCTAGTGATGCTGATGCTTTTTCCATTCAAGAAAACTACCTTTGCTAGGGATAGTTTCCTTTGTGTAAATTCCAGTTTTATGAATTAAAATAGGTCATGTGACACACTGGTACTTTGTTGAAAGATGATGGAACAGAATATGACAGGAGCCAGACTGAATACTGACACAAATTCATGGAAAGTTGGTCTTAAAATTCTTACCTGTTGCAAAATCATATATGACAGGAATTCTTCGGTCAAACTGTCAAAATAAACCTTGATTGCTACAATATCAGAAATTACATACATTTTTCTGAGTTAAGTTGCTACTGTCAGTGCCCTTTTTAACGTACAGTAGGAAACACTCCTTCGAAAATTACCCATGAAATGAAAATAAGTCTCACCCAGAAAGTAGTTGACAAACTCTGGAGTAAATGCTGGCTGCACATGCCACTTCCTCTTGGCTTCATTGACATTCCCAGGGCTTGTTCCACTTACATTTGAGACAATGCCCATCAGCTCTGCTTTTCTCATCAGTTTTCTGCAAGCTGAAGCACTTGTAGTAAGGGCCCTTGGGACCTTTTCAGTTGGCACCCACGGGCCTGGCCTCTTACTTTTTGCATCTGCATATCTGCTTCGAGATTTCTCAAGCTTCGTCATAATTCGCTGAGTGGTTGGTGTTTCCACCAATTCCTTTTTGGCATTTGCTTTCTGGTGACTTTGGACGGCAAGAAAGTTTTGGCGTTTGTACCTCATAATGGATTTATCGACATGCAGCTTGCAGTAAGCATAAAACGGATCAGCAATATGCTGCAGAGATGAAAAATTTTAAAGTTAAAATACAAACACTGTATAGAACTAACAAACACAGAATGGTATGAGAAGACTCAAGTTTGTACTTTTGGATGGAAAACAAACTGATGTGACATACTTGAGATAAGACTTTTTAAAGAATAGATTTAAAAATAGAAAGAAAATTTTTTGCACTTCTTTAAAATATATTTTTCATGTTTTATACACATTATAAAAAGTATACTCATTAATGAAACATTCACTCAGGGTTTTTCTTATATACCTTTTCAAGGAAAGGCCACCACCAAAAGAACCTCCAAGAAGGTGGAACACCTCCCCTTGCAAAATTTTTGGTTATATAAGGTAGCAAATACATGCAAGATGGTGCTATATTTTGCAAGACTTGAATTCTTAAAAGAATTTTCAAGTAGACTATCTAAAACCCCATTTCTTTCAGGGAAATTTCAGGAATGGGGGGGGGGGGGAGTAAGAACCCATCTGGTGGGGAACAGCTATGCTGGCTGACTTATGGAATAAAAAAAATGAGAAAAAGAAAGTCACTGATACCAACATTTACACTATGCAGATACATATACCAGCATGATCCCAAGAACAGCAAGTGTAAGGTTTTCGGTTTCCAAGACTAAAGAGTCATTTTCCAGAGCAAGCATCTAAAATTCAAGTACCTCAAAGTCCATAACAAAATTGCAACCTATTTGCAGGACCTGAAGGCACTACAGAATGGTAGAAACTGGCTACTAAATATTAAATTTTAGTCCTTCAACATTAGTTACTTGTTACCTACTGAGATGATTGAGAACTTATCCTGGCAGGGATCCAAACCTCACCCCAAAGAGCAGACACAGGATTTAAGGCCTATTTACACGACCTGATTTTTGTTTGCGTCTGTCGCATGAGTCTAAATCACACAAAACGCCATGATGAATCTGTTCGTGTTCTTCCTTTCAGTGCTGTTCTGTGTTAATTAGTCTGCACTGGGCACATGGTCTACACTCACCTACCTGATTGGTCATAGTAGCGTCTTGCATGCGATGTTGCATGGAATTAGAACATGCGTCTTGGTGCATGCTACATCACAAGGGTCATAAAATCGTGTCACAGGTACAGTTTACACGGTGCGTTTTAGACTCGTGCGTCCGATGCAAGCAAAAATTGCATCGTAAATAGGTCTTTACAGTTAGTCAGTTAGATGGAGTTTTACGGCCCAGTTTCCAACCTATTGGTTCAAGTCGAGCCGGCCACGGCCTTTTTTCCAGTTGTGGCTCACTGGCTTGTTTTACCTACTCCATTGCTTATGCGGAGCATCACGCACAACGGCAGTAGGTTCCTACGGCAGTAGGGCCAATAGGTCTTTACAAAACATACACAGATGAACTAAATGTTTTCCTGCAACAGAAACACTCTATACAGAGCAAGAATCCTGCAGGAATTTCATTAATAATTCAATGACTTTTACTTAACCCACTTGGAAGACAAAAAACAGAAAGCCAAAAGGCTTTATAGTGATTCCTTGCTTCTGCAAAAATGTGTAAGTACTTTCACTTTCCAGGGTTTCCAATAGACACAGTCTGATCATCAAATGTTTCTAAGTTTTTTTTTTTCAATTCATATTTATTTTCTCATATGAACAGTGAAACACAGTAAAAAGTTACATAAACAAGTTTTACGGACATATGAAGGACACTAGAAAAACAGAAAACTCTCAACAAAGCTAGTGACCATTGAATAGCACGAACTAACCACAGAGAAGTCCTGCTGGCTACCTCCAACTGCAGGCAATATCTGAAACTACTTCCAAAAGGAGTTAGAATCCTGAACTGCAATAAGACTTAACAACAAAAAAAAAATAAAAGCAAGAACTGACTTGACTGGTTTCAACATAGGGTAATCAAGACTTGAACAGCTTAGACAAAAGTATACAAAGTCACTCTCTAACTAGTGTGCAAAAGGGTGCTTCAGATAAGAAGTGCAACCATGTAGCTGCTCTAAATAGTATACCCTGATAGGTGGGAGGAAAGCCAACAATAAGATCCATCAAGGTTACCCTTCATGAGATATGGTATATACAAGGCTTTCAAAGTTTGACCTCAAGTGACCTAAAATAACCTTTGATCTCTACCAAACACAAAAGGATTTTTACTCAATATGGGGGCATCCATATGCTAAGTATGTGCTCCTTTAATGCTACCCCTCTTGACATGTCAGTGAGCAGTTCACAAGGTTTCACCACTTGACCTACAATGACCTCGGGTAACCTTTCACCTCCACCAAAAACAATAGGGTTAATTTACTGTCTATAACAAAGTATCTATGGTTCCCATCTCAAGATATCACATTTTCGAGGTTTTATCTCTAATGACTTCAAATGTCCTCTGAACTCCAAAAAGAATAGTACTTTCTCTCAATATGACAGACCTACATACCAAGCCCATCATTCCTGTCTTGAGGTATGGACTTAACAACCAAATTCCAAGGTTTTCATAATTCACCTTCGGTGATGTCAGATAAGCTTTGACCTCTACCAAAAACAACAGGGTTCATCAACTGACCATGAAAGACCCACATGCCACATACAGATACTATGCATGCACTTAACCTGAGATACCATGTTTACATGGTTTTTAGTTATTGACCTCTGGTGACCACAAATGACCTCTGGCCTCCACCAAAAACCATATAGCTCTTCTTTTTTTAACATGATACAGTCATATACTGAGTGTGAAAAGTATCCACCCTTCCTACATTGAGATGTTTTCAAGGTTTTTGACGTATGCTGACCTCTGACCTCCACCAAAAACAACAGAATTCCTCTTCATATACTTAATCCATATACCATGTATGAAAGTGTCCATCATTCATATCTTGAGATATGGAGTTTACAATACAAGCAATTTCCAAGGTTTTCTTAGTTTTTCCTCCAGTGACCTCAAATGACCTTTGACCTCTACCACAAACTACAGCTTACATGTTCTGACTATAAGGCATCCACATGCCAAGTATACAAGGTATCCATGCTCCCTACTTCAAGATATCATGTTTACAAGGCTTTGACCTCTGGTGACCTTACATGACCTCTGACCACCCACAACACAACAGGGTTCTTCCTTTCACTATGATAAATGCATACTGCAAGTATGAAAAGCATCCATCAGCCCTACCTTATGGTTCCCACTCTTTTCTGGATATAAAATTCTAGGCTTTTTCAAGGTATTTTATCATTTTTTCAAGGTCTCAATATGTTCAGTTCTGATACTTCTACACAAAATTTCATGGCACAATTGTACCTGGCAGATACCTTCTTAAGCAAGGCCCAAGGGGGCCAGGTGGGATACAGACCCACATCCTAGACCTATGCTGCCCTTTTGAAATATTTCACCCTGTAACTTGGAAGCTATCCCCCCTCCCTTCTCTTCAGTGCTTTTTCTGGCTACAGGCCTGTTCAGGTATATTTATGAAAGAGTTTTTCACTAAAACCAAAATGCTGTTTGCATTGTAGCCTACACCTATTCCTCTTCTATTTGTCAATACAATACTCAAGAATGCTTAACTAAATAGGCTAAGGGAGGCAATGCATGAAAATTGTCTTCCAAAACAAAACTCTTCCAAAAGTTTTCTAGAATAAAAATACAATGTTCTTCACTTGTAGGCTTATTACTTTATCCACAAAGGGTCAATAGTACAATAATGTTTCTGTACAAACATTGCCCATCCACTCCTTTATCAACTGCTATTCTACTATTGTACAGGCAGTAGCCTACACAATAAAACAATACAGTTCTGTAAATGCACAGAACATTGAACTGCTACTGTTGTTAGGCTTCACATAAATATATGTTAACCGAATACCCATCCAGAATTGTAACACTGTTAGTCTGTTCTCATTATGCAGTGTAGCATGCACATATGTACACATGCAAGGGGCACTACCAGCTGCAAAATATGCATGGAGCTGCCACAGTGTAAACTATTTGGCATCTACAATGCTATCTATATCATTGGGCTGAGTGTGCATTGTTAGTATTCACAAATTGCGTATATTAAGTATGTTTGTTTTCACTTTTACAATTTTCCAGGTCCAAATAAAAGTTTTCCTGGCCAAACACGTAAATTCCCTGTTTTCCCAGCTGAGAATTTCTTTTGCCAAATTCCGACTTTTTTCCTTTTTACTAGTTGAGTGGGAACCCTGCTATCTTGAGAATCATGTTCACAAGGTTGTCATTTCTTAACCTCTGGTGACCTCACATGACCTCTAACATCCACCAAAAACAATAGGATTCTTTCTCAATGTGATGAATCCATCTACCAAATATGAAAAGTAACCATCCATGCTTTTTTGAAATTTCATGTTTTTGACCTCTGTTGACCTCAAATGACCTTCAACGCCCATCACAAACAATAGGATATTTCCTCTAAAGATGGCAAATCTTTGTATCAAGTATGATAAGCAAAGCCACTGCTAACTTGAGATATCGTGTTCACTTAAGAAGCATCACAAACATAAACTGCATAGATTCCTGCCTTTGGCAAGGAATCAATAACTTTCACTTAACCCACTTTGAAAAAAAAAATGTTTTCCATTACAAATCTTCTTCTGCACCATTTCTTCAAAAATTATGCTAACTCTGTGAAAAAAACTGGTTCAATTGACAACCCTGGGTTTCTAGCTTCTTTCACAACATCTGAGTTGTCATCTTAAGGGCAGTAGTATCGCATTTTCAGATTTTTTGAAGACTGGAGACCATAGCCTAAACCACAAGACTGAAACCTTCACCATCAATAAAAGTCACCATCACAATAAATTGCAATGCAGTCAATGATGCTAAAATAAGATAAATGAAAGACTCAAAAAAGAAAAGCAGGGTTGAAAAAAAAATACCCACCAGAAACAGACTTCTCAGTCTAAATGATAAAATAATTGCTTCTCTCTACAATTTGACAGTCACTGAAGAACTTTTGATATGAGGTAACTTACAATGTAATGGAGACCTTTGGGGATTGAACCCTTTAATTATGCTCACAGAAAGTTAAAGATTCTAGGCACAGATCAAAGTTTAGAAACACTTAGACATAATAGCTTCTGACATAGCCAAGGGGTTAATCTACAATCTCACTGAAACTCATGTGATCTAATTAAACCATTTTCAAGTCCCTAAGAGCTCAATTGACCAATGCTAACTTTGGAAACAAAACAGAGCAATTAGCACACTGGTTATTTTCAACCATATCCTTGAGGAACAAATTTCTTTCATGAAGGGAATGGCTACTATGGAATTCATCTCTATATTTGTACAGTGTAGTACAAGCAACATGAGACTGATGAACTATGTGTTCAAACAGTTCACTTACCACCTCCGGTGAAACCTCTGACAAAAGACCCATTCTTTGACCACTGTTGTAACAAAAAGAAAGAAAAGAGCTCAGAGTCAATGCTTACATTCATATTGAAGAGTATACAACTGCCTCCATATCTGCTGAACTAGAGTCAATTTTTTTTTTTTCAGAGGGTGGTTTTGAAACATTCTGGGACATCCCCACCCCAGCCATATGTATACTGGTGCTATTTAGGGGTCACCACGTTATTAGGTTATTGTTTTGTAAACAATCATATTACAGAGGCAGAGGAAGATTTCAGTAACATTTGTAATTTATTTTGCTCTTATCAACATCTCTCTGGGGCAATTTTGGTCACTCCTGGGGAGAACTACCTCTTACCCTCCCTGTATATTTTGAACACTGGCCAAAAAAATCCATTCCAGATCTATATACTTGAGAGAATCCTTTATGGCCTGGATGTCAAAGCTTCCCGAATTAAACCAATTGAAGTGAGCTGAGATGAGCCGCACTGAGCTGGGCTGAGTTGAACTGAGCTAAACTGAGCTGAACTGGAGATAAGATAAGCTGAACTAAGATGAGCTAACTGACCTGAGATGAACTCAACTCAACTGAGTTGAGCTAAACTGAACTGAACTCAATTGAGCTGAGCTAAGCTGAACTGACTTGAGCTGAAATGAACTATGGAATAATTTGGGATGAGCTATACAAGAGTACTTTTATTAATTGCTTTCAAAAGTTAACTTCCCCTCTTACTTTATTTTTCTCTCTTCTCTTATTTTATTTTTCTAGGGTGAACACTAACTCTTGTACAGGCTGCAGTATTCCTGGTCCACCATCTTAGTAATTCTAGGTGCTGAATAATGAAAGCTTGCATGACAACTGTTATAGCTATCACAACCTGACCCTGCTATCAATCATGCATTACTTCTCACTCTGCTTCTGGAAGTGTGAATAAAATGGAACTCTTTTGCTGCCATAAAGTGTACATGAAACCTTGAGACTGCAAAAAGTAAAACACTGTACATAGACATGAAAATCAGATCCCTGTAACTTCATCACAAACTATAAAGTGAATGACCTACCCCCTCAACACTCTCAGCAGCTTTAAAAAGCACTGAACAAAGCACAGCAAGTGACCGTGGAATGGATATATCAGTTACATACATTTCTTCAAATATGTAAGTATTTTGACACTTTTGTCAGGAAGTTATAGCATTAACTCTCTGGAAAATTCTATTTGTTAAACAATCAGATTAGTATTTTAAAATGAAACTAAAATTACATGAAATATTTTGATAAGAAGGTCAGAGAGGAGCAGTGTTCGCGCTAAGGCGCGGGACTGCGTGAATCCCGCTTTTGTCTTTTGAATCCCGCACAAAAATAAATCTTATGCGGGAAAATCCCACACACATTTCTGCAGCTGAGATCGTAACTACAATTATAATACACACATTAAATTGCAATAGTATCTTTACCAAGTGATAACCCCCTCCTTGATTTTGAAAATCCCTCCCAAAAAATTTCTAGAGAGGGAATTCCCTCCCAGGTTCAATTCCTTAGCACGAACACTGGAGAGGAGTATCATGTAATACATCTCATATACATATAGACTTCTGTTTTTTGCTATGCATCCCTAATAGTTGATTTATCTATACTTAGTTCCTAGCTGATTCTGAAGTATTACTACAGAGGGGTGGTAGGTTGGCAATGTTGCTCTTCAAAGTCAAGAAGCCTCCATTCTTCATTTTTAGACTACTACAGGAAATGATTGTTCTAGGATAGTGATAGTATAGAGTCCTTACTCATGCCAAAAAAAAAGAAGAAACATATTTCGCCTGTTTTCCCTTTTTCTTTCTAGGAGGGGAGGGGACACAATACTGTTTGGGCTATGCAGAGTTTAAACACCTAGCATCTTTGCATGAGAAGAGGTGACTCCCTCCTACCACAATGAACTCTGCAGTGCAGTCCTATCATGACTTTTACTCTTTTTTACCTTTGCATACTAATGTTCTATATATTTCATCTTTACAAGGACTGGATGGGAGTGTTCCAGTCAGACCACTGGCCCATATTCATGAGACTATACTAACCTCATACACAATAGCACATTAGTTCATGGGTTTTTTGACATTCTAAATGCGCTAGATAGCAAGAAAACACACTCTACGACTCAAATTTCCCACTGCAGTTCCAACATAGTCACCAGTATGGGGAGAATATTTGCCATCCCTTGATTGCAGGAAATACCACTCTTAAAACAAAAATTTGTCATTAGAACTCTCTGTCTACCACGCATGGGTCACCAGTACAGGAGAAGAATTGGCATCATAAATGCTCTTTATTGGAGGGAATCTCACTTTCAGCATAAATATGTAACTAGACTTTTGCATCCACCATGTGTGAATCACCAGTTAGCCTACGGAGATGATGAGGCACCCAAATGCTCTAGATTGCACTCTAAAAATTGCATGTAAAAAACGTTCTGGTACCTCAAATCTTCCACAGGCCACATTAATGGACGTCACTGGCAGCCACTTGAGAACCTACACCTTAGTACAATAGGGATTCAAATGCCTGGTAGCAAACTTTGGAGTTCACAATTAAATTCAAATACATGATCTTTATGACCAAACTTGTTAATTTGTTATACAGTAGAAGAATTTAGTTGCCTACAAGAGTCATTAATATTTGGCTGCTTGATTGTTGGGAGAGATTGCAGTGGATGTGATGACAGTAAACATGAAGGTGTGTAAAGTGTGTTGGTCTATCCAGTGTCCACCTCAGAAAACTGAATCAAGTGGGATTTCCCACTTTCAAAATATTTTTGTGCGAGATTTTTGAAAGCTCGGCAGGATTTTTCACACTGTACGTGCATTTGATGCATTTATTAAAGGCATTTTGCAGTGGCTTTACACAAGGGTGCCATGTGAAAGAGAAAAAAAATTTCAGTTCATACCTTCTTAACCCCGTAGCAACTCTTTTCCTACCTCGAGATATCTAACATTAAAGACTACTTATTTTTCTCAAAAAATGCCTCCAGTTCTCATCAAGGTCACAGAATGTTATGTGAAGTTGGCACATTGGCTCAGATTTCGTGTGTTTTCCTTTATAATTGAATGTCCTGTTGTCCTTGAAATTTGATACTGTTGGAATGTTTGAATATCTTTCCATGTAGGTTTAGCATAAATTTACACCATAGTTATGGCATATCAAAGGTGCTAAATATTCCCTACAACAGTGTCAATATCATAAAGAAATTCAATGCTTTGTCAAATTAATGTGCCATGATGACATCACAGATTTCCCATACTGCACTTTTTTCTTGAGAAAAAAATTGAAGTTCTTTGAAAATAAGTATCTTCCAAATGCTTCAAGCTATTGAGATGTGGTTTTCACTTCCTAGAAGAGAAAAATTGTTTGCATTTTGTGAATCAATGATTTTTGTCACTGGCAAATCGGTGTAGGCAGCTAAAAAAATGTGGAATTACCGACAGGAAATTATTTTATTAGCTGGATAACCACACTCAGGTGTAGAAATCCTGCATGTTTGAACAAATACTGGTCTAATGTATGTCCACGTCACTAGTTGACAAGACATCTTCGTGTAACACTGGTCTAATCTATGTCCACGTCACTAGCTGATGACTCAAATCTTGGGACAACATAATAAATTATACCCATTCTATGATTCTTCTATGTTATTTCATTTAAACTCCCCTTCAAAACATTGCTACCACCACGGCGACACTAAAAAAATGCAGAGAACATATTTCCCCTATGCTAAAGTTTTATACAGGCTATCAGTTCCACCCAGAATCACTTTTAACATCCTTGCCCTAGCTTATATGTCATACAATGGACACTCGTCAGTCTATCTACATGAACTACTGTCCTTTTTGGGAATTAAATTCCAAGAACAAAATTGTTTTCACTTCCGTAACAACCATTAGATCCTGGAGCAATCATTTTTTTTGCTTCTACTGCCCCATATCTTTGGACGGATCTACTAAACTACACAAAAGTTTCACAATCTCTCGTGTCTTTCAAGTCTGCCCTGCAGACCCACTTATTTATAAAGGCTTTTGATGATACTTTGCTCAATATTCTCACCGGAAATGTTGATGCACCATGAGCATTTTGTCTCACAGAACTTTCATTTTCACAGTAATGAGCATCGTCTTTATGGAACAGGTTACCAGATGACTTCCGAATATGCTCAGAACTCTCTGTTTTTAAGAGTTTACTTAACACTCATATGTTCAATACTGTTTATAATTAGTAAACTTTTTGTTTCCTTGTAAAGCACCTTCAGTAGTAACTCTTGGAAGTGATTGGCGCTATACAAGCCCAATTTATTACTATTGTTGTTGTTGTTGTTATTGTTGTTTTGTTGTTATTATCATTATTACTTTAGCACCTATTTTTTCAATAATTATTACTATTATGTCTAAAGTAAGTGAAACAATGGTTTCCTTTCCAACCAGGGACTTTGAGCTTCCATGGGTCATTATTAAGTTTAAGAAACTTAGAATGTAATTAGTCCTAAAAAACAATTGTCAGAGTTTATTGGTGACACTTAATGGTATAATAGAGAAAAAATCTGTTTTGGGTGAATGCTGTGAAGCAATGAAAACACTATACTTCTCTTTAATTATACCTTTCTATGCTATTTAACAATCAACTTGTGGCAGTGTGGTGTTAGCTTGTATAGTACTCTAGCTTCTGATCCATCAGGTGTTAAACACCCCTACATTCATACTATAATTTGCATTTGTGATGATATTAAGTGGTAACTTACCAGGTGACATGGAAGTAATTCTTACACATGCCAGCATCACACCCGATGCAGACCCCAGTTCGACCAAAGCATTCTTCCTCACAGTAGCAACACTCCTACAATAAAACAGACTTGACATTAAGTGGTGTGCCATCAAGTGGACTAAATCAAAACTCTGGTATAAAAAATTTCCTGAAAAAGAAACTTAGCACCAACCTGCTAAGAGTTCATTGGAGGCTTTTGAGGAGAAATCACAAGATCAAATTCCAATCATTCAGGACTGATAAAATTATTGTTTTCCAAGACCAATTCTTACATGTTTACAACATTTCAGGAGTCTATTTACCGCATACTGACCTATCATCACCCTGAAAATAATGGTAGCCATGTACATTATCATCAATGAGATGGCCTCCCCTAGCAATCTTGTCGATCTACTTCATAACAATGTCAGTAAATCCTTTAATGCAAGGATGTAAGTTCATTTTCAAACAGTGATAGTCACATGCTATACATCATTAAGTCAGGGTGGTAAGAACTTTCATGACTTTTCTGTGAAATTTTTCTTTTAAATTATCACCTTGCCATGGCCTAATACGACAAGATAAATTGCCAGGACTTTTCCAGGACAATTTCTAAATCCAGAATCTTCTTGACTGCACCATGACATTGACATTCCAATGGTTCAACAACACATGCTGCAGGTTACATACACTGAGAAACAGAAGCAGCAAACTCTAACGTGACCTTTTTTAATGAGAGTGAACCGCTTTACCTCATGTGCCACGAAATAATGTCACTACATCATGAGGAAAGCTAAACCACATTTCTTCAAAACCCTAAACATTACTCTCTGCCATCACTTCCCTGCAACTCACTCTTGTGGGTACACATGAGTAATGATACCTACCCCTTTGAATTTTACTTTGAGCCATTACCATCTTTGGCAACTCATAAGGCCTAGGTCTAAATGTAGTATCATTGCCCAAGGCTTGTATCTGTTGAGAATACTACTGACTGTAATGGAGGCTACACTGAAAGTACAATTCACATTCACTGACCTGAAAATGTCAATTAAATCACTGACAATAATTTCATATACCCAGATATGTACTTTTGGTAATGTAAAAGCTACTTTAAGCACATCAGTATCCTCAAACTCTGTCTTCTTGTGCATATTAACCATTAGTACCTTTGCTCCCCATTTGGTGGGGTTCATTTCAGAGAGGGTTACCCAACGGAGCTTCTCCACGTCACCAAATGCAACACCAGGGATATAGAGTGCACACACAATGTGAACCCATCTAAGACAGGGAAAGATAAAACATGAAAAAAATGGATGAATTAAAATATTCATAGACACTGTTCTTTTTGTGCACAGTTCTAGCTACACTGAGTTTCATGCTTGCTTACAATAGTGATATTAACTTACAAGATTTTTAACAGATGCTCTCTCTCTCTTCCCCTTCAACTCCCAAGTTCAGATATGTACCATACTGTAAGCTGAAATCCTGGGGGGATGGGGGGGGGGAGCACATCCCCTCGTTTTGGGGATCCTCACACCAATTTTCACTTTTGCATGTATTAAATTTACTTCAAGGGTCCTTTATCTTCCTGACCTTCCCCCCCCCCCACCTCTATTTTTCGCACACATCCTTTCGACTGGGATACACATGTTTCAGATCTTCTATAAAGTTTGGCTGTTGGTATCGTTGTAAAAATTTGTCACTTTCTCCCTCACACTTCAATTATTATGAGACATCATGAGATGTAAAACTTGGTATAAAGAATCTGCAAACATTGAAATTTCTTGTAGCACACCTCAAAAAAGGGAAAGTTTTGAAATTTGTTTAAAAGAAACTTTCAGGAGGGTGCATTGCATATCTACAGAAGTTTGTATGGGGGGGGGGGGGCTACAGAAGTCAGTTTACTATCTAGACCAGATGAGCAATAAAAAATGCCAAGCCAGTGGAGTTACTTTTTCAACTGGTTCAATGCTCCAGCACACAAACAATGAGAAAAGATTCTGGCTTCTAGTTAACTTTTTAGAACCATACAAACAAGGAGAGCAACATTCTATATAAAAACATAAAACTGCATCTTCATGTCTTGATTCACATTAAAGCTACCATTCCATATCTAAGGCAAATCTACTATGATGCCACAGGTTCACTGTATGTTGAATGGGGTCACCAGAGGTCAAATGGTGAAAACCCTGTGAATATGATAACTCAAGATGGGAAATTTTGATGAATCTCGTACTTAGCATGTAGATGCCCCACTTTAAGTTGAAGAACCCTACTGAGTTTGGATGAGGTCAAGGGACATTTGGGGTCAACAGAGGTTAAACTGTAAACCTTGAAAATTGCCTATAAACATGATTTCAAGAGGGGTAACAGTAAAAGATGTCATTTTTAATGTACTGATTATCATTTCTGGTGAAGGTCGAAGGTCATCTGGGGTATTTTTGAAACCTTGTACACACAATATCTCAAGAAGGAAACTGCGATGAATTCAAACTTAGCATGAAGATGCCCCATACTAAGTTAACAAACCCTTTTGAGCTTGGTAGAGGTCAAAGGTCATTTGGGGTGACCAGAGGTGAAACAGTTAAATCTTGAATGATGCTTGCAAACACAACATTTCAAGATGGGTAACCTTGTGAAATCTCATAATCAATATGTTGATTCTCCTTATTAAGTTTATGTCTATTCCTTTTCATGGAGGTCAAAAGTCATCATCTGTGGTCAGCAGAGGTCAAACTGCACATTTTGTTAATACGATAATTTGAGAAAGGAAATATGTATGAATCTCGTACTTTACATGTGGGTGCCCCACATTGAGAAGACAGGTCCTGACTTTGGTGGAGGTCAAAAGGTCATTACAAATCAAATTGTGAAACCTTGTGAACATGTTACCTCAAGGAAAAGAAACTGATGAATCTCTTACTTGCCATGCATGCACTAAATATTAAGTGCATAACCTCTATCTTCTAATGATTTGTCAAGTATGAAACATATGGATCTTACATCTAGCATGTAATACCCCAAATTAAAAGTAAGAGGCTGATTTATGACCTCGGCTGTTCCCATGACATCTATCTGTTTGATCTATGCAAGTAGACTTTTGTCTTTTTCTTCCTAACTTTAAGAACAGTAACTTAACTTGAAACCACAGTGCTTAACTTATATCCAAGAGGCAAAGAATCACTGCACCTTTTGGCTTTCTGGTTCTGGTAGTTGTTAAAAATTTGATCCCCTTATATTTTATATTACTTAAAGGTGATCCTTTTTTCCTATCCTTTAAAAACCTTCAATCCCCAGTCACATCTTACCTGCCTGCATCAGTCTCCTTGAAAATGCCACCCAGATTTGGACATAATTCACAAGACTAGGGAAATAAAGAAAAATTTAAAAAAGTAAGAATTTGCCTCTTTTTGGGGCTTTCTGAAGATGCACAAATTAATAGGATTCAAGCCATTTGGCCAGCTAAAACATGGTTCTGCATGCTAGACACGGATTTATAGATTTCATAGAAAAGATAGTTTTCACCTAAATCTAGGCAGCTTAAAAAGTAATTTATCTACATCTGGATTTATGTAATGCTAAAACAGCTTCACGTATTTTCATGGATGACTACTCTTCTGCAAGGCTAATGTGAAGTTTCTCCAAGGATAGCTATTAAAGCCATTGCAAAGGATTACTGTTAAACAGAGCAAAAATTCAGCTTTGCCAACAGCAATCCACTTTAGAGAGAGATTGTACTTTTTTAATTCTCAAGAGCTTGACATTAGCAGATGGAATAAGGGAGACACGACTTAAAGATTCACAATATTTTTTGAGTGGAAATCCAGCAGTTTAGCCTGCTTTTTGGTGTACTTAATGACAGCCAGGGTTTTACTCACTGCACAAAGACTGATATTAATGTGGTCAAAAATGATTTCTTCACTCTAGTAGGAAAAAATAAATTTATTTTATGTGCGTGTATATATATATATATATATATATATATATATATATATATATATATATATATATATACACGTGTATGTGTGTGTACACATGTATGTATACATATATTTCTGTAATTTGGAATTTAGCCAAAATATCGTATGAAAAGAGTGACTGTTGGGCGCAACCGATCATTTTGTTTCATCAAGCGTTTCCACACACTGTTTTATATGGGAATACATAAATGTATGGTAACATCCATTTATCCACACATATGCAATTACTTCAATGTAGACCAACTTACATGTATCCGTTAACACGCACCGCTGACGGGCCATTGAAATAATACATATACCTCAAAACCATAAGGGGAAATATGTTTTCATGTATTTTATGTTTTTCATTCACCTAACAATGTGTCCATATACAGGTTCACCTATCAGTAGGCTCTAGCATTTTATATATATATATATATATATATATATATATATATATATATATATAATATATATATATATATATATATATATATATATATATATATATATATATATATATATATATATATATATATATATATATATATATATATATATATATATATATATATATATATATATATATATATATATATATATATATATACACACACCCACTGTGTCAACCATCATGGGGAAATTTGTATATCACGATGACAGTAACATGAAAAAACAATAAAATACATAAGCATATATTTCGCCTGTAAGTAGAAAGGTATAAATGTATGTAAATTCAATGGCCCCTCAGCCGTACAACTTAATGGATACATGTCCTTAATTTGGTCAACAGTGAAGCATTTTGCATACATTATGTGTTGCTATATGGACTTTACCATACAGTTACCTATTCCCATTGAAACAGTGTGTGCAAACATTAGGGGAAAGGCTTTTCCTCCCTAACAACAATTTCCCCCTAATGTTGAATTTTTCAGCAAAATTTTCCCCTTATTTGTAATTAGGTATAGCTATATGTACATGTGCCTTGATAGCTCAGTGGTATAGAGCATTCTGCATGGTATGCGGAAGGTCACTGGTTCAAGTCCTGCTTGGTGCTGAATTTTCCTTTCATATAATAATAAAGCAGATGTTATCCAGATACGTGCATAAGATGGATATATCCATCATGTCCTAACTTCACACTACTGTGTAAGACGGATATATCCGTCTTATAATATATGCACCGAACTACGTCAAATAACGCCCAGCCAATCAACAATACACCCTTGCGCTGTGCGCAGCGAACGTTCTGGCCCTATCACCCGTTCGCTAATGTGTAGGACTGATATATCTGTCTTCATACTGAGACATTGATCAAGTATGTGGAACCCGGAAGTGTTCGTGGACATGCTGTGCCGTTTACAGTCTACCCCTACAACTGTAGGACCACATGGGTGTATTTTCTTTCCCATTTCACTGTTACAATGGCTACGTCTACATCATCAAACAAGGAGCGATTGTGTACCGAATACGGGAGCATTAATGTGCCATCAAACAAGCTTTGCAGTGTTTATTTGATTTGGATATCAAGTCCAATAGTGACTCGGAAAATGAGAAAAAGGAAGGGTTTTTGAACCGGGCAAGTGACTTAGACACCGTAAATAATCACTCTCATTTGCTTGTATTTGCTTCAAAAAATGAAGAAAAAGATGGAGATGTCACATTTTTGTGCTAAATATTGACAGGGCATCATTTTTCCAGTGTAAAGTTAAAAATTTTAAAGACATTTTTGCAAAAATTAAGTCTTCAGTGGAATGAAAGTTACAATATTGGTAAAAAAAGAAGCAGTAAAAAGTGCTAAAAGTTTGTGAAAAATTCCACAACATTTCATGTTTAAACCCTTCACAGGTGGCAAAAATGCAACTGATTGTTTTTGCCACCTGATGAAGGGTTTAAACCCAAAAGGTAGAAATTTTCACAAACTTTTAGCACTATTTACTACTTCTTTTTTGACCGACTTACTTCATAAGTGCTATGCAGTACTTTGACTTATATATATATATTATATATATATATATATATATATATATATATATATATATATATATATATATATATATATATATATATATATATATATATATATATATATATATATATATATATATATATATATATATATATATATATATATATATATATATATATAACCCTAAATGGTCACTTTTGGGCGACACGGTAAAAAATGGTCAATCTGGGCGACAACCAGTTAATTAAATATATTTGCATATTCATGCATGTAAAAATTAGACAAAAAATGCCTTAATGATCTTCAGGAACGCCCTCAAGTTGAATATATGTCCAATTACCTGTATGACATACGCACAACATTTTATTAAATAAAACAGAAATAAATTGGTATTGCGCAATAAGGGTGTGTACACCTAACTTACCAATTTTTACATGCATGCTATACACCCCCAAATGTCAATAGTAAATTAATATATCATGGGATTTTAGTGCAACTTACCTATAGTAATCCCAAACAGAGGGCGCTAGGATACTTTTATATACTTCAAAACTTTTGAGATAACATGCACGGAATGATTGTTTTAAGATTGTAAACATTTAGACGACACGTATATGTACCCCTAATGTCAATGTCGCCTAAAAGTACCATTTTTTCACCCGATATGTTACCTAAAGTGACCATTTAGGGAAATATATATATACACTTTTAGCACAATTTAGCACTCTTAATTGACCTACATATACACATACATACACACATATACATAGAGAGAGATTAGCTATCCCCATATCGTTTGCATCTTTTGTTGCATCTGAATTTGAAGCTTCAATAAGTCATCGTCTAAGAAAATGAACACAAGCTGGCAAAAAACAATTGAAATACTGTGTGAAAGACACACAACACTCACAGAATTTCACTGTCGGCCTATGACCAATCTTTGAGAAATTTTATTTCAGATTTTTTTATTCCACTTTTTCTTGAAATTTTCTGATTGTTTCTGATTTATGCCCTGAAAAGCTTCTTAAACTTTCAATCAATTGCACTTCTAAGTATCTTTGGTTAATTCTACAGGCATTTTGCATTTTTAGGCAAGTATTCATCTTCCTCCCTATCATGATGTAAAATTTACATCACAAATTTACTACTTTTGGAGATTATTCAGTGATATTTTCATGCTGGTATGCTTTTTGCCAACTTAAAGTGACATAGTTTTGCAAATTTTAAGCTGTGGTTGGCATTTTGTTATAGTGGTTCCACCCATGATGCAATCTGTCACTTATGACTCAAAACTAGCATCAGTGAAATACATAATTAACAAGCACAGGCATATGTCATCAGGTTTCTAATTCAGTTCTAAAATTACTATCGACACAATTTATCATAAGAGATGGCAGTAATCCACACAATTTCTAACGAATTCTGAGGCACGCAAGTGCAGTTTTATGTAAATAAGACGTAGACCCAATTTTGTCACAACCTCTAACATTCTACTGACTGCAGATAAAATATATTCAACTTTTGGTCACATGTTCAAGTTTCTAAATTACAATGAGGAAACTTCATGTCTGAAGTGAAAGAGTGACGTTAAACCCTTTTCCAAATAGCAATTACAAAGGATCGTTGGATACAGTTTTGGTGTGGGTCACTTTTGGCTACAGTAAAATGCCATTCACAGAAGTAATGCACATTAAAACTCTATCCCACAACCCTTTGTAATTGCCATTTGGAAAGGGTCTATGCAGTTCTGTAACGAGCTCTTTAAACAAGAATAAAGTGGCAACTTTATATGAAAACATCATCCATGAGTTGAACTGAATGTTTTTTTAGCATCTGAAACAAAATTGTCTGAATCGACCGTACAGAAACAACAAACAGAGCCATGTGAAGGATTCTGTAATCCCATCCATCAACCTTCAATGAACCTGCAGTGAGTAGGCTTAAAAACTTCCCTACGGATAGGATTGCCAATGAATTATTGAGGCTAATGTACAATTTTCTGGGCTGTCAAAATTTACTTCATAAAACGTGACTTTCAGTGACATGATGACGATTTGAAAATATCTCTTACGGGATTAGTAACTCCAGCCTTGCATGCATCACAAAACCATGGCTCCGTGGAGCTGTCCGTCTGAACACTGCTCACAGATTCATTGTCTGCTAAATTCTCACCATAACAGCCTAATGGGACAAAATGAAAATAAACATGATGGGAAAATGATCATACTACATGAGCAACACTTTTCAGGTCTGGTGAATATGCAACCCCAGAGAGCTGTTGTATTGAGGTTCAGGTAAAACTTAACTGTATCCTTTACAAGGGTATTTACACTCTTGCATAAAAGAATGAACAAGACAATTCTGAAAGGTCATAAAAAATGAACAAAAAACAAAAACAAAAAAAAAAGAAACAGAAGAAAAAACAAGATTAAAGAAGGTAAGATATACAACAACCAGTGAGAATAATGTAATATGGCGGTAGAAATAATGAGAAATAGAACTAGAAACCACTTTTACCCTAAATGCACTATCTGCTGAATGACTCATTGTAAATTTTAATGTAACATGGACAAAGGATGATAACTCAAAAAGTTACATGTTAACAGTGTTTTTGTTAAGCGGCTACGACGCGATTTTGACGCTATAATTTTTCGATTTGACGCACTGATTTTCATGGTAAAAAATAAAAAAAGAGGGTTTCATTTGTTCCTAAAGTTGATGCAGTGTGAATGCATGGCATCGAAGTTTCTAGTGAGTCAAATATTCTCATATTGGGTATATTGACCCAATGGATAATTTCTTGGAGGAAACACTGCATGTTAATATCACCAAATGAAAGATCCATTGGAACTATTTTTATGGATACTAGTACTGTCTTCAAACATATTTGTTCAAAGTCTGACCACTTCAGTAATACAAACTCATAAGTTTGGTGATGTTGCACCATGGAGCTAATACCCTTGATTGTCGATGTTGGTCAAATACTTTGTTTCAATCACCTTTCAAAGCTAACCCTTCAGGAGATACATTTATAAGCAAACCCATCCCTCAACCCACTGAGAACTTTACGTAACACCAAGGCTCCAGACTTGCAGTGCTAGTACAAACTCCCGAGTACAAGTATGAGTACAAGGCCCAGAGTATGAGTACAAAGGCCTGAGTACACGTAAAAGGACAAGCCATGAGTACGAATATGAGTACGAAAATGTTCTCTTCGATGGGCATGAGTACACTTCTGAGTACATGTGTAGAATTAATTTTAAGGATGGAGTTTTATAACAATAGTCACAATGTCTGATAAGGAGCTGCTGGAGTATTTGTAAACCTATTGCAACCATATGGTGCATCTGATTTCTATATACTACTATAAATATTACATTTGTGTCAGAATGAGTTGCTATTGACTGGCTCTAGAAGTGAATGAAATTTATAGGTGGGTTGTTGTATATGCTTACTTTCCATGCTGTGAAGACTCTTTGCCTGCTTCAACTTTGTCAGATGCAAAGCAGTCATATATAGCATACTTGCCAACATTGTCATCGCAAAAAACGGAACATATGTAGCATATGATCCACTGTGCGCGGCAAGCTCACAAGCGCTAACCTCAATGGGTGGGGTCCAGGGGGCAAAACTCCTCTTTTCCTCTCTAAATGTTCACAATATATGTTTAAAATCACTTAGGTGTATGCAAAGATTGACTTTATTTTTGCCAAGCTGTTGCTTCACGATTTTTCTGATCATTTACATTTTAATACTAAAAGTTAGAGAAACTGAACGTTCTGATTTTTATGGGTTTTAAAAGCTCATAAAACGGAACAGTTCCGCTTAAAATGGAACGGTTGGCAAGTATGATATACACTTGCGGTTAGAAGCCAAATGACTATTTAAAGGCTATCTAATCTCTTCCCAGACAGTAAATTCTCCCTACTAAATTTACTTTGAGCTCCTCCAATATGAACAAGAAACACCTGTCAAGTATGTATACTTCCAAGGCAGAGGCACAGTACCTAGCCTGCACTGAGTTAAATTTGCTAGAGGCCATGTATATTGACACACAGTCACCATGTGTGAGCTTAACTGGGAACACAACTGACTGTACAAGTCAGTGTTGACCAACCAGAGTGACGCTTTATTGTTTGAATGAATGTCAATCACAGTGCAGTCATCATACTGTATTTACAACTCCAGGGATATTCCTAAATATGTTTGGGCAGGGAGTTGCTAGCAACTTCCTGGTTTGGAGGGATGACATATCCCCTTTAAGCAAAGATAGATTATTTGCTACTGTATAGATCAAAATTTGTAGAAGCTTTTTTCCTGAAAACTTACCATGTCACTCTGGAAACTATAGTAACTGGTAGTGCACGAGAATTTCAGAATAAAGTCCATTTGTTGTTTTAAAGCCATCATGTTCTGAACTAAAACACACTACTGCAGTGTTTTCTTTAAACTTAATTTCTATGAGAAAAAACTAGTAGTATATATTGCAGTTTACTACAAAAGCATTACCAGGTTTTCTAATTCAGTAGAGGGGCAAAGGTTTGCAATGACCAATAGATAAAGACTATATACTGTAGACTGATTTAAGCCTCTTGAGGAAAGTCACTTCTACAGGCCTTCATTTTGACTTTTGACTTGTTCCTGCCTGAGGTTGTCTGTTTTTACAGATTTTAACATTGATCATAAGCACACAAAACCTAATTTTGACCTAGTACATTGCTCTCCACACACCATGCCAGTCTGAATCATTGGGAGAGGCATTTGCCAACTACTAAAATAAATGTGAACTGGTTCATTACCTTTAGAGAACAGGGTCTCTAGCAACTTCCCAGACTATGCCACTGACCTAAGGCAGTTTCAACTCTGCAGTTCAAGACTGACATCAGGCCAAAATATTTTCTTTTTGAAGGAGGGGCCAATGTTTGTTTGCATGGTACTCTTAATTAACTTAGCGCCCCTGGGTGACTGATAATGTAATTTCTTCAGTTTCAACAAAAAAGGTTGCTTTTTAATCCTTTGTTGCTGTTTATCTTAACAGCACAATTTAATTAGCACCTTTTAAATAGAGTCTATGTCGATCACCACTGGAAGCATTAAAAGGAAAATGCAGTTCCCCAAATTTGAATTAGTGTACCCTGTCATCCTAATTCAGGAATGGCTCCTATCAATCATGAGATAAAATTTTTGTTGTTTATTTGTTAAATTCATGCAAAATAACTCCTTGCTTTATTCTTAATATTCAAGGGAATTATACAGAAACATAATGAGAGATACTTGTGAGCAAAATATGAGGCGATTTGTAAGATTTAGTAGATTTTTGAAATTAAACTTGGGGCTACTGCCATCTCCCTTTAAATTCTTCCAGAAAAGGATCAAAGGAGATTACAAAACAGACATTCTCGACTAGATACAGAGCTTCCCTATCTAATTTTTCATTTCTTGTTGAGTACATCAGTCCATTACGTGGATGGCAAAAATTTACATGGTGAAAATTTAAATCCCAAACTTGCGTGTGCATTGTATCAATACTGGTAGGGATCTGAAGGCTTGTCTTTACAATCAGACATTTGTCCATGAGCATTGTCAAACAAATGTTTGAACAGATGTTGGCAACAAGAAACATGCTTTAAGTTTGAACACCTTCATACATGTTGGACATTGTTCAAATTTGTTGGGCAAGCAGTCCACATGATCATAAGTTTTTTCCATTAGCATCATCATCTATGTGTATAATGAAGTTTGGAACAAATATGTGACTATGTAAATCGGCCTTAAGCATAGCTGTGTCTATTTTGCTTCATTCAAACTCACTGCTTCAATTCCTTATGTAAATACTTCCCACCAAAGTGGGCACCCCTGTCCTATCCTGTAAGGCTCCTATCCCGCTCATGTCGTTCTCTCTTTGTAAACAGGAGGTAAGGGAGGAGCAACATAGACACTGGTATTCTAAATGGTTGCAGCTGAAGTATTACTAAATATGCCTTTCAAAGATGCAGCACCATTCATACTATTAGGATACTTTCCTAATCCTCCACAAAAATATTTTCTAATTCTGAACCTACCTTAAGAAATTTCTGATCCAAAAGTGTTTTATATTATATGAGCACAGGCTAATTCCAAGTGTTATCTTCAGTATGCAATGTTAATATTTGTGGTCATAATGTCCCTCCCATGAGATCCCCAGCCCCACCTCACCCCATCTCCTGGTCCGCCAAAATACTTACCCTCATGAACAGCTATACCACAGTTATCACACTCGATAATCTCATCTGTGTCTTCGCTGGGAATAGAGAAAGGAAATACAACTGCCACTAGAATATTTTCAGGTTCCTGCACTTTAAGGACAATAACTTACAAAATTCATGACTTTACCAGGTCATGAGAACCGTACATTACTACAACATGACATAAAATCGAAATTTAAAATCAAACAACCTCTTTTCAGTATTAAGCTGCATTCTTAGCTAATGTGGGTGCTTTACTGTACATTAAGAACTTTGGTCTGTAACTTGTTTGGGAAATGATATTTTCATTTTTAGCTTGTAAAACAGTCTCCAACTTTGAGTATACTGCTTTTTGTTTCAACACTCATCTTGAAACTTTGCCATTTCGTAACTTTAACATGTTTGACTGACATTTTTACTTGACATTGCCATTAAACTCTCTCCATCCCTTGTGGCTAAACTTCTTCCTGTCATATCAGATGTGACAACCCAAGAGCTACTTTAGAGGGTCAGGAAAATGTCTGAAACTGTCACCATATGATACTGAGAGATATAAAGAGGTTACAGTTTCAGTGATGCAGTGCCTAAATGATTGCCATAAGAGAAAAGGTCTTGTCAGAAAGATTTCAGGTAAAACATATTCAGAAGAAATCATTTGATAAAATGAACACATTGCTGACTGAAATGATAAGTCTGTACAGAGGTCTCTGGGAACAATGGTGGTACTGTGGCTTACAGGTGTCACTTCCTATACTAACTCTGCTAAGGCATGAGCATTTTAAGTAACTGTAAAATCAACTTTTCATTTTCCCTAGAATAACAATTCTAAAAACAATTTATTCCTGATGCTTTTCCCCATTTTTACAGTTCCAATGGTTGCAAACTTATATTTAAGTTATAAGTGGCAAGTTTGTTGAGACTCCAACCTACAGGACTATTCACCATTAAAGACGTCTTGTTTCTGGGTCTTTGTGTGTCAAAAAACTCTGAAAGTATGATTTTTGGTATTTTTCTTCAATTTTGCTAAATTGCTTTTGTCAGGAAAGCTGAAAGATTGGAATGTTTTGGAAAGTTGTGAATTTCTGAACGTCTTTGGTGACATTGAACTCCAGGAGGCTCAGTGTTAAATGCTGATTCTGGTTTCACAATGGAATCTGCTACCAACACTTGCAATTCCAAACTAAAAATAAGAACTTTCCATGAATTAGCTGCTTGCACATTTCTAAAATTTTATGGGGATGGTACTGGTAATCAGCAACTGTTTTGTATCAGCAAAATGTAAAATTGATTCTGCTGTGAAAATGGGAGTCCTTCCCATAATATACTTACCTGACTTCACCTAAACAGACACTGCAGATGAGGAATCGTAAATTGTCTGCTGGCTTCCGCTCTGCCGTGCTGCCCTGTTATTTAAATAAACCAAAAGGCATCCTTAACTATTTGAGTGAAACTATTCCTGAAACAAAGTCTCTATTCATCTTAATTGTTGGTCACCATAACTGATCACAAAATACAATCAGCCATAGGGCAAACTGAGTTTTCACTACCAATGAAACAAGCACAATAAAGAGCTGTCTTGTGACACCAAAATTACAAGGCAGAGACTTCATGTATATTTCAAAGTTACAGTACATTATTTTCTTGCATGTTTATTTTATAGGGATTAGGGAAGATGTTCAAGTGAACTGTTGGTCATTTGCATACAGACTGCCATCTGCCATGGTGCAGCACATATGTGAGCTGCATTTAAAATCGTGTTCCATACCTGCATGGTACACCATTTTGAATCTGCCAAGAATGGTTGCATTTTACTGCACAAACCATTGAAAACTTATACCACCTGAGGTTTAGGTCAGCTGTTTTCCTGATGGGGACAATATTATGACATGTGTGGGAGAATCGCCTACAGTACCATCCCTGCCTCACTTTAATATTTCAGACTGTGGTCTGAGAAGGGCTTTTAGTAACCCAACAAGATACAGTAATGAGTGGATATTAAAACCAGAATGCAAAAATGCATTGAGGTTTCGATGATATATGTTCTATTCCAAATAATGCCATGATGTCCCATATCTTTCAGTCAATGGTCAAATGCTATCTTAACATGTTGGAAAAATACAGTTTGGTGTTCCTATTTAATTTTGGGAATTCTTGCAGTTTGACCTCTGGTGACCCCAGATGACAATCTTAGGAAGTCTTGGAAAATTTTGCTCTTTGACCTCTGCTGAACCCGTATAAAACTCTTGGGAATTCTTGGGAAATTTTGCTTTTTTACCTCTGGTGACCCCAGATGACCTTTGACCTCCACCAAAAACAATAGGGTCCATCTTTTCAACATAACACATCCACATAGTACTGTAAGTATGAAATCTATCCAAGCTTCCTACTTGGAGATATGTGTTAACAAGCTTTTCAGTGTTTGGCCCACGTTGACCCAAGATGACCTTTGACCTCCACTAAAAATGATTGCGTTCATATTCTCACCACAATGCCTCCACATACTACGTATAAAATCTATCCAAGCTTTCTCCCTTGAGATATTGTGTTAACAAGGTTTTCAGTGTTTGACCCTCAGCCACCCTAGACGACCTTTGAACTCCACCAAAAACAGTGGGGTACAGCTTCTCACTATAACACATCAATTTATCATGTACGAAATCTATCCAAGCTTCGTTCGTGGAGATATCGTGTTAACAAGATTTTCAGAGCTTAACCCCCAGTGACCCCAAATGACCTTTGACCTTCACCAAAAATGATGAGATTCTTCCTCTTACTATAAGGCATCTACATACAAAGTATCAAATTTATCCAAGCTTCCTACATTGAGATATTGTGTTAACAAAGTTTTGAGGGTTTGACCCCCAGTGACCCCAGATGACCTCTGAACCCCACCAAAAATGATAGGATTCTTCCTCCTACTATAAGGCATCTACATACAAAGTATGAAATTTATCCAAGCTTTCTACATCAAGGCATCGTCTTAACAAGGTTTTCAGGGTCTGACCCCCGGTGACCCCAGATGACCTTTCACCTCCACCACAATGATAGGGTTCTTTCTCTTACCATAATGCATCTACATACAAAGTATGAAATTCATCCAAGCTTCCTACCTCCAGATATTGTGTTAACAAAGTTTTCAGAGTTTGACCCCCGGTGACCCCAGGTGACCTTTGACCCCTACCAAAAACAATAGGTTTCTTCCTCTCAATATGGGGCATCTATGTACCAAGTTTGAGAACTGTCAGAGCTTCCCTTCTTGAGATATCGTGTTAACAAGGTTTTCAGGGTCTGACCCCCGGTGACCCCAGATGACCTTTCACCTCCACCAAAAATGATAGGGTTCTTCCTCTTACCATAACGCATCTACATACTAAGTATGAAATTCATCCAAGCTTCCTACCTTGAGATATTGTGTTAACAAGGTTTTCAGAATTTGACCCCCCGTGACCCCAGGTGACCTTCGACCCCACCAAAAACAATAGGGTTCTTCCTCTCAATATGGGGCATCTATGTACCAAGTTTGAGAACTGTCAGAGCTTCCCTTCTTGAGATATCGTGTTAACAAGGTTTTCAGGGTCTGACCCCCGGTGACCCCAGATGACCTTTCACCTCCACCAAAAATGATAGGGTTCTTCCTCTTACCATAACGCATCTACATACAAAGTATGAAATTCATCCAAGCTTCCTACCTTGAGATATTGTGTTAACAAGGTTTTCAGAATTTGACCCCCGGTGACCCCAGGTGACCTTTGACCCCTACCAAAAACAATAGGGTTCTTCCTCTCAATATGGGGCATCTATGTACCAAGTTTGAAAACTGTCAGAGTTTCCCTTCTTGAGATATCGTGTTAACGAGCAGTGTCACAAACACACACACATACACACACACATACACACACACATACACACGCACATACACACATACATACACACGCCATCATGACTGCATAGGTTTCTCTTATCATCGAAACCAAAAAAAGAAAATGGAATCTTCAAAAGGAACAAACATTTTAAGAGCAAAATGACATTCAATGAATGTAGCAGATGCAATTTTAAGAGCTGCATTTGAAGTATAGGCCTTTATTCAAAATTGGTCATTTTGAAATGGTCAGTTGAAGAAAGACTCTTCAGGTGACCTTCTGCTCATCAGCTGGTACCGTCCTTCCTTTTAAGACTTCCACTTAATAGTCTCTCAATCAAAGACTTAACTGCTTTGCTGGGGACGTAGATTTTTAAGTATCACTATTAAAAGATTGGGATGGCAGTGCTTGTGAGACAGGAAGTAACACTTTTGTTAGTTTTACATGGCAAGATTCTTGTTTCTGCCACTTGATATTTATCTTGACACGTCAACTTCAGTTCATTCTGAAACATTTCACATTAGAGAAAAATTTTGAAAGGCTTAACACCTGAGCAGATCAATATCATCACTTTAATATCAATGAATGAGTTACTTCCCAAGGACTTCACTTATGAATTGATGTTATTATACCAAGATGGTAATGGGGAACGGTAAATAAAGAGGGGGAGGAAGCGAGGAAATTTTCTTATTAAATACTACAAATGCAATTTCCAAACTACTGTATAATTCATTCCAAGAACAAATTCACAAACAAAATTTTCAACAGTGAAACATGGGTGGTTTGGCGAGAATGTGCAGATTTTATTTCTGTGATAATGCAATACTCTTTGATGTAATAATGGGCTCATCTCTAAGAGAGAAAATATTGTAATGGTCAAGATATTATTCCATCAATAAAGATGTGAACACCGAATGCTGTCCTTAAACTAAACTTCAGGTACCAAAAATTCTTGTCCATTTGCTGCTTTACCCACAAAACATCTGAAAAAAGTTTCTTATTAGTGACTGACAGCTGTGCAAAAGTTGTCTTGACTCCTGTATTTAAAGTTACTTTCTCTCTTCAAAATTTGCACAAAAAATTCTGTTATATCTTCTCATGTCCATTGAGTCAATCACAAGTGGTTGCTGTAAAATTTCTCATCAGACACCAAAATTTTTGTGGAATACCTTGAAGCAAAAGTTTGCAAATACGGTAGGTTTAAACAGCATTGGAGTAAAAAGGTTTTGAAGGTATTAAGTACAAAGTGTAGTCTTTGCACCGGGTCCAAAATTTTGGAACCAGGTACCCGAAGTCGATGGTCGGTCGAGTACCCGGGTACCCGAAAATATGACTTCTGTTAGGCTACAAGTTTGTTGTAAAGTCATAATAGGAAATTTTGCTTTGCACGTTGATATGATGTAACACCAATGTATTGTACGTATGGGCATGACAAGTGTTCTTAGGCGTGTGCGTGATAAATTTTGCCAGGAAAAAGTAACATGTTAGGTGTTCTGTCACACATGCAATCTATGTTAGTGAAACTTTGGATTCGGGTAGCAATTTCAGAACCGGGTCCTGATATCGTCGGTCGGGTACCAGGTGCAAACACTAACTAGAGCACCAATGGTGCTGAAGCTCATACCTTCAACCAATTAAGGGTCCCTGGCTTCTAGTCTTTGGTAGTGCAAGCATCTTATAACTTTAAATGACGTCAAATGGCTTATGACACCAAATCTCACATACCCTGATGGCACCTTCCTGAATGTCACAAAAAATTTGTCATGCTATCTTTGCATTGTAAGTTGTTTCATGAATACAGTTTAAGAAAGCAAAAGCCCCTAGGGCCCATCTTTGGCCTTGGACCCCAAATTTCAAGTATCATTATGACAAACCATCAACATTGTACAAGAGAATCTGTAGTTGAAGATGCACTTTTGCACACTTCATAAAAGAGTCATAGGGTCCACACAGGCTTTTGGACCAAAATTCCACAAAACCAGAAACAGATCACTAGCCAAGCATTATTATAACAGACCGTCAACTCTTTTAAACATTAACTGGAGGAAAAGTTAACCACTTGCAATACTACACAAAATGGACCCTATGGTCCATCTTGTGCCTAGGACCCCAACTTGTTAAACACCCTGAAGGTACCACTACTCGAATATAATTATGACCATCAACATTGTACAAGAGAATCTGCAGGAGTAAGCAATTTGCAAAATGTCATAAAAAGGGCCATAGGGCCCATATGGGACATTAGACCCAAACTTCCAGAATACCATAAACAGATCACTAACCAAGCATCATTATGACAGGCCTTCAACTCTGTTTAACATTAACTGGAGAAGGAATTGACCATTTTGCAATATTTCACAAAATGGACCCTAAGGTACATTGGGCCTTGGACCCAAAATTTCTGCACACCCTAAAAGAACCATTAACAGAGGATCACAATGACAAACACACCCACGTGCTCTGCCAATGCACACACAATGGAAATACCCAATGGAAATCTCATTAAGCAGCTCCCTTTATTAAAACTAACCTAAACAACTGCACAGGACTGACCTCTTCTACACAGACAGTTTTAAAGAGGGTGCAGTACAAAGAAAAATAGGTAGTAAAGTGATTTTGTGAGACTGGCAAAATAGAGGGGTGGCACAAAATTGGTTAGAAAGGTGTCAAAAGTATTCTTCATCTCAAATTGGAGAAGTAATTTGTAAGGACCATTAACAGAGCTTCATTATGACAAATCATCAACACTGTACAACACAATTTGTAGGAGGAAAAGGATTTTGTAAAATTTCATATAATGAGCCACTGGGGCCCATATGGGACCTTGGACCAAAATTCAAGAACACCATAATGAGGCCACTAACCAAGCATTATAATGAGAGGCTGTTACCTTTCTTTAAACATTAAATAGAGAAGAAGTTAATTACTTTGCAATATTTCACAAAATGGACCCAACGGTCCATCTTGGGCCTTGGACCCAAAATTCCTGAACACCCTGAAGGGACCAATAACAGAGTAAGGTCGGTCGGTCGGTCGGTCGGTCGGTCGGTCGGTCGGTCGGTCGGTCGGTCGGTCGGTCGGTCGGTCGGTCGGTCGGTCGGTCGGTCGGTCGGTAGAGTGACGCCGCGTGATCACAATAGCTCACACCAGCATGCTGGTATGAGCTAACAAAGTGACCTCCAGTGATTGTTTTCACCCCAACAGTATAGCATGCAATGGGATGGTGACATAAGGTAACTGTTTCTGAATTCCAAACTTGAGTATAAGTCAGTAGCTCTATTTCAATCTCACAATAGAATAACATTACTTCATTCTCAACCATGAATCACATTTCAAACTGCAAAATTTTCACTAGTTGATGAAAACTTCTGAGCTAGGATCCAGAAACTTGGAAGACACGTTAAATAGAGATGATAAACTTTATACCCTTGGCTTACTTTCCATTTCTTTCAATAAACATAACTTTCCTACTTCTGGCCCACATCTTAAAGTCGTAGCAAACTATTTATGAAACTTTCAGGAGTTCATTACTTTACAAAAGCCTTGCATTCATGTGTAACCTTGACAGTCTTGCAAAATGCTTTCAGAGTGTCTCAGTGACCGTATTCCCACTTGATCTCCCGATGCTGATCCTCCCAAGCTCAGTCAACAGGAAAATTTGGGGCCAACCGCAAGAGCATTCCCATTTGATCCCCTGCGCAAGATCTGATCGCCTCCTCCGGTTCAAGTGACAGGAAGTTGCCTTGTTGAAATTATGTCTGCAGGTCATGTTTTGTTTACGCAAGTTTGTGTGGTGCAGTATATGAGACAATGGGCAAGCTGTGCTATAATAGTACAGTCTGCAGAAGTATGTCATTTGTTTGCTTTGATCTCGGGTCACCTTGATCCTTCGATGTGTTACCACTTATTTTTTTGATTGCCTGCCCACGGTCTGATCCCCCCCCCCCCCCCGAGGTTCAATCAAGTTCTTGAGATGTGATCCGGGGAACGAGAGCGTTCCCACTTGCAAATTGACCTCTGCACGGGGTCAGATCCGGATCTGATCTGCACATATTCAAATGGGAACACACTCAAAGTGGCTATGTAATGTAAATTTACTCGATTCTTGCTGTTCATTCGTGATATCATGGAGTACCCTGTGTACACAATGAGAGGTCTAAGCACTTGGCCTTTTGCTTTGCCTAGGCTGTTGCATGACTAAGACTTATGTTTAGGATGACTAAATAATGTTTATACAAAGTTAACATTCAAGGGCCATTTTTCAGAACACAAATACATTAGGTACAGAAACTCTTCTGTCATGATTTGGTTATTAAAGGCTGCTTCTTGCTGGTGACATATGCCCCCTGGGCCCAGCAACTACCTTTCTGATGATGATAACTCTGTTGACCATATTCAAAGACATGACCACTGCCCACAAATAACCTACAACAGGGTGAAACTTCTTAGCCTTAATGGGAATGCTAGTGTTCTTCCTACCATTTTTAATGCAGATTAAGTTCACAGTTCCCAGACCAAAAACATTTGGCATGTTTACTGACATCCTCAAAGTGACACCCATCTATTCCTGTAGTCATTACTCCTTGTTTTTGGCATTTCATGGCTTGGTGATAAGCATGGAGGGGCCAACCTACACATTCAATGTGAAATACCACCTTGTGGTAGATACTAGATTCCTTGATGTGCATTCCGGGAACGTACATTCTGTTCGAAATAAAACTGATTTTGTATGTGACTATATAACAGAACATGATGTTGACATTGTTTTTTCCAGAAACTTGGCTATGTCATGACGAGGTTGCAACAATCAAGGAACTTGCACCACCAGGGTATAACTTTCTGAACTGCCTGAGAGGCAGGAAAACAAGTGGAGGTGGGTCTGCGGTATTCTTTTCAAATGAACACTGAATATTAGTCTAACACTCACTGACTGGGAAACACACTTGATTTGCTTATGTCCAGGGTTGACGACAATATTGTGGTGAACTGTGTAGAAGAATCTGTTGTGTTTGATCCGTTTGTTCTAAGATGTATGCCGATGCATAAAAAAAGTGTCCAGTACATTAAGGTATTTTTGTTACTTTAATGCCCAGTCTTTCAGTCTCTATTTAGATAATACCCTGTCACAAACTGATGATTCTATCACAATGTTAAAACATTAAGCAAAGAAATTTCTGAGAAGAGTATTTCATTGCCTGATGAATCAGCACTTTTAATATGCAACAAGATCTTCATCTGCATGCTCCAGACTACCTTGGTTTACTAAAGAGATTCCCTGTGCTATGTGTAGGTGGGAGCACAGTAGCCCTCAAAGGAAACTGACAAAATCTTGTACTGAGGCTGATTGATAGTGCTACCATCATCAATTGAAAATGGTATACAATCCCACTACAAAGGCTTAAACATCTTTTTCAAAACCAAGGCTTCTGAGGCAGACAGTTAGGGTCTTTTTTGCACTGTAAATCATCTCCTTGATAAGTCAAACAGATCCTAACTGGTTTATGATTCCACAGAGCATCTATGTGACATGTGTGCCAAATTTTCAAAAGTAAAGTTGACAATGTTTGTTGGACGCTCGATGCACTTTATATCATTAATTCTGACAAAAGCAGCATACAAACAAACCACATGTTATCTACAGTACCTACAAGTCTGTGCCAACTGGAGAAATCCAGCAAGTGATTGGGTGACTCTCTACTGAGACATGTCCCCTTAATCCCTTACCAACTTGGCTCTTATAACAAGATCTGGCTATTGTTGGCCCATTCTTACTCTTATGGTAAACACCTCTTTATCTTCTGGTGTTTTCCCTGATGATATGAAACATGCCATTGTAAAACATCAATTCTGAAAAAACCTTCCCTTGACCAAAATATCTTGAAGAATTACAGACCTGTGCCCAACATTCCATTTCTGGCAAAAGTGGTTCAACGACTATATTACTAATTATGGGCTAGATGAGATCAACTACAGTCTGCATATTGTAGGAGTCACAGTACTGGCTTAAAAGTAAAGAGTGAACAAGATAAGGATAGAATGGTGATTGTTAGTTATGTTTGACCTCACAACTGCTTTCAACACCACAATAATGACATTCTCATTCACAGGCTCCAGTCAGTTCTGAGTGCTTTTGGTCCTGCTCTTACATGGTTCTTATCATGTATGTCGAACAGATTTAATTGTGTAAAACAAGTAATGATAAATATTCTGCTGATGTACCACTAAGCTGTGGTGTACCCTACGGTTCAATCATTGTCCCTCTTTTATTTTACTGCCTACATTCTTCCCACTGGTGACATAATCCATGGACACACTTTGCCTTTTTACACATGCTGATAATACACAAATCTGTGCATCCTTGGACTCTCAAAGACCAAATGATTGCATAGCTTCTCTTGAACAAGAGCCCAATGGGCACTATGGTTCCTTGCTGAATGTAATGACACTGTGCCATGAGCATACAAACAAAATGTTCGCTAATGTGAAGTTTGCCTGTCACTCTGGTGACTGCTACATGACCTTTAAAGTTGTTGGCAGTGAATTAAAGTCCACATCTTAACCTCAAAATGACCTCTGATAACCTTCAAATGGCCCCCAGTGACCCCAGATGACCTTTCACCTCCACCAAAAACAACAGGATCAATCTTCTCACCACAACGCATCCACATACCAAGTACAGTATGAAATCCATCCAAGCTTCCTGCCTTGAGATATTGTGTAAACAAGGTTTTCAGTGTATGACCCCCGGTGACCCCAAATGACCTTTGACCTCCACCAAAAACAGTAGCTTTCATCTTCCCACCATAACCCATCCACATACTACGTATGAAATCTGTCCAAGCTTCCTATCTTGAGATATCGTGTTAACTAGGTTTTTTTCAGTGTTTGACCATTGGTGACCCCAGATGACCTTTGACCTCCACCAAAAATAATAGCATTCATATTCCACCATAACCCATCTACATACTAAGTATGAAATCTATCCAAGCTTCCTACCTTGAGATATTGTGTTAGCAACAAGTTTTCAGTGTTTGACTGCCGGTGACCCCAGATGACCTTTGACCTCCACCAAAAGCAACAGCATTCATCTTCTCACCATAATGCATCCACATACCAAGTATGAAATTTATCCAAGCTGCCTACCTTGATATATCGTGCAAACAAGGTTTTCGGTTTTTTACCCCCGGTGACCCCACATGACCTTTGACCTCCACCAAAAACAACAGGGCACACCTTCTCACTATGACAGATCCACAAACCAAGTTTCAGTTTAGTCCAACTTTCCCTTGTTGAGTTACAGCATACCGAAGCAAGTAACACAGACACACACACACACACACCCACCCATACGCACATTCATTGCCTTACGGGGTACTAGGACAGGACCCGGTAAGGAATTCACTGGATTTCCCCATCAGCCTGGCCGACCTCCAACTAACCCAGCAGACATATGTGTCTGGAGGGCGGGCTGCTTGCCAAGGCAGGCACGTGCAGCCGCGCGAGACTTCTCATTGCAGTGGCCAAATTTTCGGGCAGCTACGCCAGTTACGAGCCCCGCGTGAGCAAGGAAAGACGTGCGAGAGCGGAGGTCTCGCCGGCTGCCTATGTACCCGCTAAGGAGGTGTCTGTGAGTGTACCCATGCCCATATCATGGCTTACACAGCTTAGATACTCACACACACACACACGCCAAGTTGACTACATAGGTTCCTTTTGCTAATGCAAGGAACCAAAAACTTGAAAACTGTATTTTGGATACTGATAACAACTTGGGGGTAATAAATTAAAACTGAATACGAAACTGACTTTCTTCAAATTAGTACACCCTATAACCTTAGAACTAGTATTTGCACTGGGTACCCGGGTGCCTGGGTTCCCAACCGACGATGTCCGGACCTGGTTCTGAAATTGCTACCCGCATCCAAAGTTTCACTAACATAGATTGCATGTGTGACAGAACATAGAACGTGTTACTTTTTTCTGTCAAAATTTATCACCCACACGCCTAAGAACACTTGCCATGCCCCATACGTAAGATATGTTGGTGTTATATTACATCATCATGCAAAGCAAAATTTCTTATTTATGACTTTACAACAAACTTGTAGCCTAACAGAAGTTATATTTTCGGGTACCGGGGTACCCGACTGACCATCGACTTTGGGTACCTGGTTCCAAATTTTGGACCCAGTGCAAACACTACTTAGAACACACCCAGAGTCTGCATTAGTGGTTTTGTGTACAAAAACTGCTATTCATTTCAGAAATTGTGTAGCAATCACACTCTTTTAAGGAGCATTTTGCTATGCTATACCGGCTAATGCGGGCACTGAACACAGCCTTCCTTGACTTTGAAAGTTGGCAACACTTCTTCGCAATCTGTAAACTGACTTTGGAAACTTGAAATACTGTTTGTATGAGAATTGTTTTACAATGTCTAGACAGTTGCAGGCTTTCTGCTGTCCAGAATTTTGCTTACAAATGTAAATAACTAGACAAGGATTCTTGTCATCATATTGTCAGGGCATTGGTTACATCACACGCTTTTTACGACAACTGCTCCATACTTTACTTTGAAATTTTATAGTTGTAATTATTTTCATCTCTGTGCCTCAGTTGCGTTTAGAACTGTCTATAAGCACGTTATAAATATTTTATGTACAGGCCTGTAGGGTACTTAATTACAACAAACTGCATGTCCTCCAAAAGTCCTCAACTTTTCATGCCTGTAAAATTCTTAAATATAGTTATCTGTTGATGTAATCAGGGAGGTGCTTTTGGGACCCCAGAAGCTTCTCTCTGATGTATGGTAGAACCAAAATGTATGGGGACAGCATGTCTGTAGTTTATCTGCAAGTATCATAATAATTAACTATACTGTACACTGCTGCCAGACAAATGCTGTCAAGTAGCTGAAAACTAAACTGAAAAAATATCCTGACAATGTTACTGAATTACATCCTTCTGTAAAGGAATATATAAAACAGTCAAGGTCAAATATATGACATACGAGGAAGCAACCTGTAGCAATAGCCTTCAAAAACCAGCTGAAACCTGCACATTTAATTGCAATCTAATACATTTACATGCTCATGTTAACTATAATGTTCTGCAGGCCCCCCTCAATCATGATAGATTTCCAATTTCCTTTTAGGAAAAAATAAAAATGCCACCATCTTGAACACTCTGCCTTTAAAAGTTCCTCTAATCTGAATAAACACTTGACATCTGCAAGACTGTACTAGTACTGCTCTTTAAAACTTTGAAATTTCCCAGGCTCTCAAATCTTGTTTTAGGAGAGGGGAGGATGTTAATCTGAAGTACTCCCTAGGTATAGTATGAATGCAGACTTCTCATTAGAGTGTGTACTTCATATGACAAGTAAGCTCTGCCTGTCACGCTTTACAGTTCTGAATCCTTTTTCAAATGCCAAGAGGATGGATATTTGCCTCAACCTAAATAATCAGTCTCTGTGCTCCCAGTTCCCTTGACCTTCTAAATGTACTCAAAGTGAACAGGTAGAGATCCACACAAGTTTATCACAATCCAGTCATCACATGGAAATTTATGCAATTATGGATATTTATGAAGATCAGGTGAATTGTCTCTGGTTTCAGCCACAAAAGATCCATTTCTAACAATCAAAAAATTAAATTCAAGCTGTGACAGTCTTAAAGAATGCCATTACGTTCGATTCCACTATGCAACTACTACGAAATGGAACGAGAAAAGCATTTCACACTGAGAGTGTGTATTAATATTATGATGGGATACTTCAATTTTTTTTTTTTTTTATTTTTTTTTGATCAAGCAAAAAGTGGGATCAGGTATAGTACTGCAGTATGACAAAAACCAATATTAGTATACTTTCTCCTGAAAGCTGTTAATGACAAAAATAGGGTCAATTTTCTCACTCAATGTAGTTTGTATAATTATTCTCCTAATACTAGTCCCTACTCCTTTAAAAAACAACCCGTCTACAGTACTTTACAGACAAAGCTACAGCAGCCTACACTTCAGTAAATTAATATTTTTAAGGCCATATTCTGCAGAGTTCCCTAGCCTGTGTATGATTTTAAAGGGGCTTATTGAGTTGGATTCATGAATTTCATGATTTCTGTCACACCTGTTCAAGAGTTTTACTCACATCTTGATGGTAAATGTTCAAACTAAGAGATTCTGCACATCTAACACACAAATAAAACAGCAGTGATTTGGTAATTAATGATTAAAATCATTTATTACAAATGCGTGACCAGACACTTTTTACCACTACGTATTAATTGTATATATACAACCCCTGTTCAAAGGCAACCAATGAGTGAAGCTTATACCAACTTGACTGACAGGCTTGTAACTCCTCTTACCAACAGCTGTTGTGACCAAGGCTTCAGTTGTTGTACCCACACTGTATTTTCAAGAGAGGCTGGTCTAACAAGGACATGGATGAGCATTGAGATTTACAAGCTCTTAAAGTCCAAGTATCATGGTTGAAGATAGGCCTTCAGAATGTTTAATGGGTGTAGTAAATGATGTCTGACACAATCATTTTAGCAAAATGAAAATTTTGGCTAACTTTTCCTGGTTTTGGGGTGAACATGGATTTTCAGCTTTGTCGTACTTTGTCGTGCTTTTCCGGAAATAAAATCTGTGACATCATAAGTGGAGTAATAGCACTTACGCACAACCATATACTGTCTGCAAGCCTACGCTGGTGCACATATGCAAGCCAGCTGCCACCACAGGCTGGGATTTAAGGCAACTGCCGCTAGGGCAATTGTACGGAGTGGTCATTTTTAATGTTTGTTACAGTCATAAAATTTCACCTTAAGCAAAAGCTCATTGCATTTTGGGGTTAAGAATCTACTATGCTCACGACATGAGCTGCAAGATTGCACCAGTAACGCCTCGCATCTTTAATTTTAGCAAAGTATGTTCCAACAGTAAAATGTTCCTGTGTGATCGAACGTTCTGTTTACAATAAATAGGCTACGTTGTGCCATTTGTACAACACTAAGCCTAACGTTACTGTTATGCCTTTCAGCATGAACTGGTCGGAAGATAACCCTACCTTTTCTCAGGGTTGTTCCCGTTACACTTTGAAAGTAACTCGTTATAGTTACAGTTAATTCTATAAAATTGTAACTCGTTACAGTTACTAGTTACAATGTTGAAAAAGTAACTAGTTACAGTTACTTTTAACTGAAAAGTAACTAGCTACATTTCAAAAGTAACTAGTTACTTTAAGGTGAACATACGGTACCTCGGTACCTGAAATGGAAGGGGGTGTAATTAGATATTAAGAATGGGCACATGAGAGGACCGAACCTCATTTGTGCCGGTTATCCTAAGGTATTCCCCAAAGAAAGTCAATGGTGCCAGTTGATCTTCACCGGGGATTCAGGAAGAGGCGCCTAACGCTCATCATGAAGCATCGAATCATGATACTTTGTCGGAGCTTACGCAAACTATTTGTTAGACGAATATGGTTGTAACCAAAACTTTTCCAGTTACGACAGTACTTCTTTGTGGTTGGAAATCTTTATACTCCCATCACAATTTAGAAAGGTTAGCGGCTATTAGCCTAAAGGGGGAAAGCATTGTTTTAGCAGTAATTAAAGTCTTCACCCCTCAAGGGCATAAATATGGTAATACGATGCTCTCTATATATTTGTTAAAGGTAATTTTTTAAAACCTCACTGCTAAGGTTGGGCTAAGTGATATTTCGGCATAAATTTCAAGTTTCACATTGTGTCGATATAAAACAATGCATAGAAATGGTGAGACTATGTAGTTTACACATGCAGACCATGTACCCATAATTCCCTTTCTTTTTACAGTAAATAGGTGAAGCGTTAAGTCGGACACTTTTCTCCTCTTTCAGTTAGCTTTGTTAGGATACTTTTAACGCCATATGACCATCTCAATATTCGCCTGTTTTTATATGAACCTTACTATATTCTATGCAGCGTAAGGAGTTACGGACATTGAAAAGAATATGATATAGCCTAAATTCATACGTTTGATTCATCAAATAAGGATACCAACCATGTTAAATTAGATACATAAATGGATGCACGGTGTTTGCTGACAATTGGCACCGTATAATTTACTGGGCTTCTATGCACGAGTCCTGATTCGACTAGCTTACTGCGGGTCTCGAGAGCGTTTTTCTAGATTAGGAAATTGCCCGGGGTTCCGGAATCGAAATTTTTCCGGAGTGTGATGTAACTGGACATGCACTCGGAGCTAATTCCAGCCGTGTTTTCAAATATGAAAGTTACATTAAAGGTGTTTAAACTCCCATTGTAATTTGTGCACAATGTACAGATGTAAAGTATTGTCACACATGATCAACTAAATTACTGAGGGGCCAGGCTATGGAAGTGAGTACAAACGATGACCTTGTTAATGGTGGACATGTATAATAGAATTAAAACATCTGTAAGTTTGATATGCTACACACTTGCAAAAAGACTGGTCTCGGAATTGGTGTCATTGGTATCAGAACTCGCCGGAACTTGAGGGGTACGTACCATGCTCGGAAAGATTAGGGAATCTAGAATGGCAGCTAGCTCCGACTCAGATTGGGTGGACTCGGGTCCACTAGCAGCCCTAACGTCTCAAAAGCCAATTATTAAACTTTCAAAGTAAGCCTGGTATTTGAATGCCTATGGGCCAGCCTGTTTCTCACGGTGCACTATCTCCAATGTGTCCTCTAAATGACACTATGAGTAAACTAAGGCCCAGCTGACTTCATTTAGTATAATAGGCTATAACAAGTCAGCTGGGCCTTTGTTTGCCAGAGGACCGTTCCGTATTTTTCAACTAATCGCACAAAGATTCGGTCTCACAGATAATAAGCATTGATCTGTCTAATAAGTAAATTGACACACAAATCAAATTTTAAACTTAGTTTAGTCGGCAATCAAGTGACCCTTTAAGCCTGCAGTATGTGCATCTAATATCAACTGCTGATTCTAAACGTGAATAAAATTTGATGTCGGTGAGGGCGACGTCGATAATAGAGATGGATTATAAATATATCGAAAATAATTTTACTACCAAAGTGTCATCAATTTGAAAATTTTCTGTTACTACTTCGAGTACTCGCAATTTGTGGTCATTTTGACTATTTGTAACGGGAAAGTAACGGGACCCAAATGTAACGCCGTTACAGTTACTTTTACACAGAATTGTAACTAGTTACTTGCTCCGTTACTAAAATGCAAATGTAACTCGTTACAGGGTTCCGTTACACAAAATGTAACTCGTTACAGTAACGGCGTTACTTGTAACTCGTTACTTCCCAACCCTGCCTTTTCTAGAGTATTCTCTTTCGCCTAGCAATCACCTGTGTACTTACTTTGCTTGTGCAAATCTCCGCAGATGACTTCCCATTTATATCCAACAAATAATATATCCAGCACTGGCGCGAACTGTTCAAAATCCTTCGATACTTTTCCGTACGTTAAAACGGCCCAGTTCCAGCTCCCAGCTTGAGTACGTGCATACCGTACCTACGTAAGTACATACGAAATGTAGTAACAGTGGTGTACTATGTGCGCGGCGTACGTACGTAGTAGCTATGCATTGTAAGCCTGACTTGGCCAATCAGAACACTCTTAAGAAATTCACACTAGTGAAAATGTGTGTGACAAGTTTGAAAGGGAACTTGTGATTGGTAGAGATATCTTGCTATGCTTTACTGTTTTCCACTCTCAAGCAAGTCCTAATTTGGCCACTCAAATAATAACAGCAATATTTTACGGCTTCTTATGACAGTTTGTGCTTTTTTCTGCCTATTTTAAACACTGAGTATCCATTTTCTCATACAGTAGATATAAAAGAACCTGTCTATGAAAACTTGGGATTTTGAAGCCATCAAGTGGGTTATTAAAAGCACTATGAAAAACTGGCTACTGTCACTCCATTTAATGCGGTTCCAGTTTTTGTTTTGTGCTTTGTGGTCCGTTCCTGTCTGTTTCCAAGCGCGTAAAGAGTACACTGTTGAATGTGTTGTACATGGACTTCTTATAATAAGAAATCCGTGGCATTGTACTGCTGTGTACTGTCCGTGAGAAGCGACCATCCACAACTCCACTTATGACGTCATAAGTAGTTCGGCAATTCGTAGCTCTTCGGAACCGATCATTAAAGATCCTACCCCTTTTCGGTATCTACGGAAAAATTTAGCTTTTTTTTCAATTTTCTGTGTAATTATTTTCTGTGTAAAGATACTTGATCTTTAGGCCATAACTAGAGCACCAATGGTGCAGCAGCTCAAACCTGCACAAACTTTGGGGACGGCTCTTCCCCGACTCCACCCACCCACCCACCCACCCACCCCCACCTCCGCAAATGTCCTGTATACATTAATGCATGGTGTGATTGCAGAGAACACATAATCAAAACAAATACGTCTTTCCCAACATTAGTAAAATGCAAATAAAAAATCGTGACCTACCACCCTTCCCCATTCTCAAAGGCAAGGTAAGTTAGTTTGTTAGCAAAAGAAAGGTGAGGAAATCCCCCCTTTGTCCCCAGTGAAAATAACAGAACTAACCTATTTTAAGTTCAAAGCATTACCATACCAATTATCTATGAAGAGAGATGTTATTCAATACCAGTGAGCTACAGTAATCAAGACACTAATAACAGAACAGTTTTGACATAAAACGACAATAGGGTTGTTACGATATGACGATATCAGCCAAAAATATCGATATAAGATTTTGCTCCCGATATCGTTTATGAAAATCCCCACACGATATCGTGAAAATCCATGCATGCAACACATCCTTACAAACTTGATGAGCGGCCTGAAAATGTTTGTCACGTAGTTTATTTACTTTACTACTCACAAAAACTGAGTGAAAATAGCAAAGAAGATTTAGTTGATAAACCTGCAAGGTCGCACTGCAAATTGGCTGACCCACAGAGAAACGTAAAAGTGCTTGTAATACATGCACAATCACTGCATTGCATGTAGTAAAATGTCAGCTAGCCTACAGTGGAAACTGTGCAAAGTGTGCATCATGTACCTTTGAAAAGGAAGGCCCTGGGCGCGTGCGAAAAACAGCTGTACAGTAGGCGACATTATTAGCAGTTCTTTCCGACAATGTTGAAAACATTTTATGAAGTACAAATCAGCCGCCTGTGCGGCAGGTCGCACAGCGGCTACGGCTGTAGGTTTTAGCGTTTAACGCAATGAAATAAATACAAAACTTTTTCCACTCCACAGTCAACATGTACTCTACATCGTAGATACCTTCAATTAACCAATGAGAGCGAGGGTATTCTCTTTCACGTCCGAATTTTCAAGTTGCGTATTTTTGTAGCCATGATATTGTCAGCAATAGCATTGGAGCTCAGGTGTACCTTTTCTGTACCGCTAACTCAATGAAGTGGGCAAGGCTTACCTTGTGCTGTTTGTATGGAAAGAAAGCCACTGCGATGGGCTGTGTACACTGTTGCTTCAGTTTGCAGTTCTGAATGGCTCTAAATCATACATGGCAATTAATTGAAGTTTAAATTTAAAACTGGTAGAAATTAACTGTAGAAACGAGCAGACTTATGTCTCGCCCGATTTTTTCACGGCGGGTTTTAAACTGTTTGCTAATGCACTTGTCTTCATCGGAACTTTTCACACATGTTAAAAATCACCCGATGGTGAAGTACACAGTAAACAACAGGGAATATATACAAACACGTTGGCTTTTTTCTGTGCGCTTATACTTAGGTAAAAAGATTTTTTTGTTATAAACTTTGAACTTTGTCGCAAGGAATTAAATTCTGTTTGCTAGGCCTACTGTTTGCTACCGTGTACACTCTTAATACGATATAACTTGAGGGTGGTTCATACACATTTGGACTGGTCCAACTCCGTTCTGATTCTGATGCTGATCGCCTGATCACACAAACCTGTGACCTATTTCGCATTGCCTAGTCCCAGTTGCAAAACTACTGCAGACTGTTTTGCCTTTCAATATTTCCAGCCTCACTGGGTGTAAGGAAGAATAAACAGAGCAATAATACGAATAACGATAGCATTGGGTCATTCTCACGACGGTTGCTAAGGCAGTCTGTCACAAATTACGTCGTCATTGGGGATGAGGCCACTGCCATGTACTGCAGTTTTTGACATGGTGCTTCAGTATTAAACACAAAGGGGATCTGCGATATCACGATATCAATAACGAAAATTTCATATCGCAACAACCCTAAACAACATTGATGTATTCACATATACTGTACGCATTACCACAGGTCCAAAGATTCATATTTAAACTCTGAGAAGTGTGAATATTAAAAGAGGCATATTGAGTTGATATTGATAACTTTAATAACGAGGGTGTTGAAGGGAACTGCCCCATGACAATGATTATTATTAGCATAATTAGATTATTATTAGCATAATTAGTTGTTTCACAAGCAATAGTAATGCATAAAGCTAAAATTTTGAATTTTTTGGTATCCTGGCTTGTAACGGTTGTGTGCATAATTTGGAAACGTGTCTGGTCACAAATTTTTGAAAACCCAATTTGAACTGTTTATTACTCACTTATGCAACATTTATTTGTATGCAAATTTGGGATTGTTAAAAGTGTGACCATTTGTCATTAGTATGTGAAGAAAACTTAAAGATTTGGCAAAATTTGGTGAATTTCATTAACCAACTCAATGTGCCACTTTAAGGCAGTGGATAAAATCCCCAAGTCCTACTTGACAAGTAGCAGAGGACCGACCTCTTTTGTATCAACTTCTTAAGTCTTGGTTACTATCTGACCTTAACAGTGCAATCCTTGCTTTCAACTGCTAGATTGCACCATCTAAAAGTTCAGTTCAGTTCAGTTTATTTCTTCCTTCTCATAATTACAAAAGATATGTACAATCAAAATAATACAATTTAATAACACATATACAGAACGATATTAAAGAATGTTGTCAGTACTAATAGTACATGAAGGGATGAGAAGGGAGAGGGACCAGAAGTAAGTTGAGAGACTTTTCTAGTCTGGCCCCTAAAAGTACAGAAATATGAAGAGAAGTTACACAAAACTTAGGATTAGGCTTAGAAAAAGAGAAAACAAAAATGATAATAATAATAATACAAAAAGGAAAGAAAAAAAAGAAGAAAGAAGCTTATGAAGTGTTATCCAAAAACAGAGATTTCAGTTGAATTTTGAAAGTACTTAAACTGGGAGCATTTCTAATGTTATTGCTCAAGGAGTTCCATAGGGAAACTCCTGAGCTTCTTACTTGGGAATGGGCAAGTTGAGTTCTGGTGAGGGGTTGGGATAAACTATCTTTCATCCTAGTAGAATAACAATGAAAGTGGCTATTTGTTTGAAAGAAATGACTGAGGTCGATAGGCAGGGACTGGTGGAAGTGTTTGTACAAAAAAATACCAAGCTGATAGTTATAAAGGTCCTTCAGAGTTAACAATCTATGATAATGAAAAAGTGGCTGTGTATGGTCGTAGAATGCAGCATTTGAAATAAGACGAATAGCACGTTTCTGGAGTGCGAATAAATGATCAAGGTAGGAACTCGCTGTAGATCCCCATAAAAGTAAACTATAATTCAAATGTGGGAGTATTAAAGCATTATAAATAATCTTTAGTGTCTTACTGGGTACATAGTGTCTTACTTTACTGATTACTCCAATTATCTTAGATACCTTTTTGCTAACTTCCCGTATGTGATCTCGCCAAGTTAATTGATTGTCTATTGTAACCCCAAGAAAATTTGTACTGTTTACACTGTGTATATTAACATCATTGTATGATAGGGTATAACATTGAGTAGGGCCTCTTATATTACTAAAAACTATAAGCTTAGTCTTTCCAACATTTAATGATAGCTTATTTGCAGCGAGCCAATGGCAAACATTTTGAAATTCATTGGCGACAATTTTAAGAGCAGTGTGCACATTCTTATGATGAGTGTAAACAGTCGTGTCATCAGCAAAGAGGATAAACTGGAGTTCAGTTGATGCCTTACATAAATCATTGATATAGATTAAAAATAGAAGTGGGCCTAGAATAGAACCTTGAGGTACCCCTATATTAGTCACCTTTAGAGAAGAATTGTTAAACTTGAATGAAACATAATTTTTACGATCCTTGAGATAACTTTTCAACCAACTTAGGGCTATACCACGTATACCATTATGATGTAATTTATAAAGTAATATGCCATGATCTATTGTATCGAACGCTTTAGATAGATCTATAAATAAAGCTACTGTTTTAAGTTTACTATCCAAATTATTTGCTACATCATCCACAAATTTAAGTGAAGCCATATAAGTTGAGTGATTTTTTCGAAAACCATACTGCCCACTAAAAATAATATTATACTTATCAAGAAAATTCCAGAGTCTATTATACACCAGTCTTTCAAAGAGTTTTGATAGTGCAGGTAAAATTGACACGGGACGATAATTTGAAAGACAGCTAGCATCTCCAGACTTATAAATGGGAACGATTTTGGCAATTTTAAGATCATCTGGAAAAATTCCTGTGGTAAAAGATAAGTTAATTATGTATGAAAGAGGTGCTACAATATCACCGCAGACAAGTTTCAGTGTTTCACTAGAAATGTTATCATAACCAGGAGACTTGTGACTTGACAGTTTGCAAATTGCAAGGAGAACTTCTTCATGCGTTACGGGATTAAAAGCAAAGGTATTTGGTATATGACTCGTAAGATAAGCAGAGAAAGGTTTATTTGTTGGCTGTATTTTGCTCGCTAGGTCAGTTGCAATAGTTGAGAAGTAACTATTAAAATGTTCAGCAATGTCTGAGGCATTACTTGTAACACCACCGTCAATCGAAAAATAGCTTTGAGTTGGATTCCCTACACTTTTAGTTAATATTTGCCTAATACCACTCCAGATTCTTCTACTATTCCTAAGGTTCTTATCAAAGTAATCCACGTAATACATTGATTTGGCATACCTAATAATTTTTGTCAGGGTGTTTCTGAAATTTCGATAGGCAGTTGAATTTTCTTCTGTGGGGTTAGATCTATACTTGTAAAAAAATTTGCTCTTCGTAGATATCGACTTTAAAATACCATTAGTAATCCAGGGAGACTTACGTAGGTATTTCGTTTTAGTAACCTTTCGGACAGGACAATTTCTATTGAAGGATTCCATCAAGCAAGAGTGAAAAGTAGTGAAAGCAGAGTTTGGGTCACGTTCAGAATAAACCTCAGCCCAGTCATAAGATGCAATTTCATTCTTAAACTTTAACAAATTGGGAGTTTTAGTATCATTTTTAAATATATCATAATCTGCACCTGTCTGGACTGCAACACTGGTTTCACCACAGTAAACACAAATAGGATAATGATCAGATATATCTGTCTCAAAAATCGAAGATTTCAGTTTCAAATTATGATGATTTGTAAATACATTGTCAATAAGTGTTGCCGTTGAATCTGTCACTCTAGTAGGATATGTAATCGTGGGATAAAAACAGTGAGAAGACAGTAAATTCTCAAAATTGTCCTTAAAACTACTAGAAACATGGCTGAGTAAGTCGATATTAAAGTCACCAGCAAGAAACCCCCATTTTCCCTCCCTGCTAATACGATCTAGAATAACCTGTAGCTCATCATTAAAATCGCCAACGTTACCATCAGGAGGGCGGTAAATAACACCAACGATGGTATTTTTTTCGTAGGCATGTTTCACCTCAATGAAAAGAGACTCACAATGTTGGGTATTTTCAAAATCATTTCTGACAGAATAGTTCATCCCGTCCTTCAAATATAACCCGACCCCTCCACCTCTTCGAGAATCTCTGCCTTTGCAAACAAAATTGTAACCCGGAATATTATACAACGACTTTATTTCATTATCAGATACCCAAGTTTCGGAAACAGCAATTATAGAAAAGGAATAATTTATGCCAGTGAGAAAATTGTACATAGTGTCATAGTTTTTATTTAAACTTCTTGCATTGATATGCAACAACGAAAAACCCTTCCCTTCATTTCCTATGAAATTACAGAATGTTTCACTATTAACATAAGCACATGAAGCTTCAGGTAAGTAACTGCTTTTGCTATTTTCATTACAACTAGATAACATCGTCAACTTTTGAAAACGACAAAAGAAAAAGGAAAATTACCTTGACATGAGCTAAGGTTGCAGCATATGGAGGTAATATCAAATAAATATATGTAATAATTTCCAAGCAGATGGGGACATACATACAATAGTTTGTGATTACAAGTTACGAAGATCATTTGGTCCGGATATTCTTCTCTTAGATTCCGTGCCATCAGTTGCCCTCATGAGACCGTATATGGTTCCATAAAGTCCTCTAGTTTCTGGTTTTTTACACACATTATTTATATAAAGTTACATTCAGTAAACAATCTGGTATAAGCTCTCTGCTGCCACAAGGAACTTAGAATATAGTTACCAGAGGCATGGTCTCAGTACCCCATGTTTCCTGGTGTTACCCACTGGAAGCCCTTCAAAAGTCAATTAACCAAACCATGTCTGGTAAATGTCGGACTCACAGGCGCAAAGCAACACCACATCAAAGATACTGTATTTCCAACTTTTGACCTCTAATGACTTCGTATTGCCTTGGATCAAAAATCTGTGTACAACCCTAAAGAACCATTATGTGAGAAATATTATGACCAAATTTCAAGAACATACAGCACTATTTGTGGGAGGAGATACATTTTGAAGATATTCACATAACGGCCTTTAATGACCCCTAAATGACCTTTGAACTCAACCTTTTGAACATGACAGGTAGTCTAATGTTCAACGACCAATATGTCAGTTTCTTTAAAATCCATCCACAAATGTGCGCATGAGAGCATAGATAGACAGACAGACAGACAGAGAGATAGAGTGACGGTGGCGCATCACAATAGCTCAAACAGCTCTTTGAGCTTGTTTGAGCTAAAAACTACAATTTTTCACATTTTCGTTAACTACAGGAAGTTATAAATGACTTAATTAGGCTAACAAGAAACATGCCATACAATGCTTCCCTTCAAACTTGTCACAAAATATAATCAAAATCAACTCAATGAACCCGCTTTAATTCTACTGCAATCTGACCTGTCCATGCAATACTGCTACACTACAAAATAATTTCATTGATCCGAACACGTCACCACTGCCCAATCAGAGCAAAGTTAGTGTTTCAATTCCTCAATCAAAGTGCAGCCACAAATTGTGAACAGAGATATCACAATCAGTATATGTTTGAGAGAAACAGCAGCCCCTTTAATTTGAAATTATGAAGAACTAGCATTTTGCTATTTTTATAAGTGGATCAATTGAAGGATTCTATCATGCCTTTGGGCACATTTTTCAATGACACATGTACGTCAAGAAATGTAGATACAATCAAGTTCAGTGAGGAGTTACATACAGTATATGTACTATTCAGTTTTGCAGACCTGTATTATATGCACTATTACAGTATGCTAGTTCAACTGTAGACTAACATGTATTTTCAACATATTGAGATACACAGCACAAAAACTTTTATGATGCATTTTTATGGTTATGAAATTGCCTTTTTAAAGAAAAGCAATTTATAGATCAGAATATGTAAGTTAAAGACAGATTTGCATCACCCCAAGTATGACTTTAACACAGGGGTAAGCAAAAGTCTCAGTTGGTAACTACTCTTTGATTGACATCAGAGTTACAAACTTCAAAAGATGCAGAGCAGCTTATATTACACAGCCTACACAGAGAATGTTTTGATTACACATGGGGTCTTTTATGCTCACCAGGATGTGGCCTTGAGCAGTGAACTATGTTTGTGTCTGCACAAGGAGAAGCAGTAAAGATAATTATGGGCAGTGCTTACCACCAAGTAAAAGTCATGCTTGGGGTGATGCAAATCCCTCTTTAAAGTGTATGTGACTACTGTTAATTAGGGGATGAGCTCTCTTGCCCACAATTTTGGAGATTTTCATTAGAACAAATTTGCCCTAAACAGGAAGTTTTTCATCGAAGCCAAAGGTGGGTTTTGGGCAATACCACTTTACTTATTTTGCTCATAATCCTATACATTCTGTGTGCAAATTGTTAATGAAAGTTTGTAGAACCTCCCTCACAAATTTTATCAGTCTTTTATGAGATTAAGAGCACATTCAGCATATCACAGCTACCAAAAAGCAATGTCATCACTGGTGAATCATTGTGCTATTTTCTAAAGTAGAAAAATTCAAGTTCTTCAGAGGTCTTTATGGGAATCATTCATACCTTGGCCACATAAGAAGGTCTATGCTGTACTGCATCCCAAATGCTACATTACAATGCTCTTGATGTAGGAATAGATGACACACTGTGATCCAGGGCTGATACTTAAAACAGTCTAAACACAAAAGAAGAGCGTCAGTGATGCTGTAGCTCAACTTCAATTTCCCTTGCACACAGTTACTGTTATGTAGTTTCATTTGAGATCCAAATCAACGAGTCATGGACTGTCATGATCTAACAACTTCAGTGCTATAGATGTAAATGGTCACAGCAGTGGTATATCAGCTAGAGTTGCCGCGGGTTGCATCTTTTTTTTTTACATGTTTGTGGGCACAACACTGTAGGTAATTCTGCTGACAAAAATGAAAAGCTGCTTATATCCCAATTTGTCAGGTCTGTCAAAAAATGATTCCTATGGCAATATACATCACACAAAACACAAACCTTTACGGAAAAGCACTAGCATGGACTTCACCATTTGACATTTTGTGACCCTAAATGGCATTTAGCATCAACACAAAGTACACCTATGCATCATCCACTGAACACTCTGGCCAACTTTGATAAGATTTGGATATAACCGCTGGGAGCTCAAGGGTTTCGAGTGGTTTCACTGTTTGATCTCTCTTTGACCCCAAATGACCACTGACCTATGTCAAAAGTACAACTCTGATGACCTGTCATGTGCTGAATACTATGGCCAACTTTGATAAGATTTGGATATAACCCCTAGGAGTTAAAGGATTTTGAATGATTTCACTGTTTGACCTCTCTTTGACCCCAAATGACCTTTGACCAACTTCAAAAGTACAACTCTGATGACCTGCCACTGAATACTATGGCCAACTTTGATAAGATTTGGATATAACCCCTAGGAGTTGAAGGCTTTTGAATGATTTCACTGTTTGACCTCTCTTTGACCCCAAATGACCTTTGACCAACTTCAAAAGTACAACTCTGATGACCTGTCATCTACTGAACATTCTGGCTAACTTTGATAAGATGTGGATATAACCCTTAGGAGTTGAAAGCCTTTGATTGATTTCACTGTTTGACCCCTGCTTGACCCCAGATGACTTTTGACCAACTTCAAAAGTACAACTTTGATGAGCTGTTATCTTCTTAACACCCTGGCCAATTATGATATTTGGATGTAACCCCTAGGAGTTGAAGGCTTTTTAGTGGTTTCACAGTTTGACCCCTGCATGACCTTTGACCTACTTCAAAAGTACAACATTGATGACCCATTATCTTCTTAACACTCTTGCCAAATTTGATAAAATTCAGACATAACCCATAGGAGTTGAAGGCTTTTGCATGATTACACTATTTGACCTCCTTTTGCGTGACCTATCTTTCAAAATTACAACTTTGATGACCCATCATTTACTGAACACTCCTGTCAAATTTGAAAAGATTCCAACATAACCACAAGGTGTTGGGCTTTTCCGTGATTTCACTCTTTGACCTCTCACGACCCCAATGACCTTTGACCTACTTCCTATTACCACAATTATCAAGCCCTTGATATGTATTATAGCCACACCAACTTTGACAACGAACGGTCAAAGCACCTGCAGACAGCAGCCTTTTTTCCAATGTTGACGGTCAGACAGACAGACAGATGCACTGCCACGACAATAGCTCAACTTGTTGAGCTAACAAGTTTTCTTATTGTCACAAGTAACAGAGATAACATTCTCATTATCTTACGTTTCTTTGGACACTTCAATTAAGGCTTGCACCCGCAGTCTTGAAAACTTTAGAGAATCATTGAATGGCCGGTAGGATCTTGAAATAGTTAAGGGGATTAGTGAGAGGCAGGTGGGCAACGCACAATGCAGTCGGAATTGTATTGCTCTGTTTGGAAAATGAGTGTAGGTTGTAGCCAGGGAGTGGCACCTCACTTGGAATTAGCCTGGCTTTGAGTACGTACGAGGAGTGCCGTGCCGCTGAGGGTTCGTAGCCCCCACGTTTAGAGGGACTGTAGTACTGGCCGCTGAGGGCAAAGTATCTACTGGGCGTAATGAAGGGACCGTTGAGGGTCAGCTAAGCTATTCCTTGTCATGGAACCAGGTTTAGTGCAGCAGATTAGCCTGTGAGTATAGAGTAATTTTCTCTGACTGAAACCTAGGCAAATTGGGACAAAAATGGGAATATCACAAGGGGAAGCATTTATGTAAAATTAGGATGCAAAATGCAAGGCATCTGTAGAAAAAATAGGAAAATTAAGAGCCTTGTGATAATTAAAAGAAAATGGGCTTGACGGGAAGGCACTTTGAAAACATGTCTATAAGTGTAATACAGGAGGGAAAGAAATCTGAACACTATTTGGACCTGTGTCTTTCCACAGGGTTTTGTTTGGTTGATTTAATTTCAGGCCGTACGTGGTGTGGGCCATTAACATCGAGATGGGACCTGTTGAGGAGGACCGTGGGTAATAGATTAAGCCGCACCGTCGAAGGGATGCCGAGTTATATTTAGTTTACAACAGCCGATAAAATCACTCGCTTTAAGTTTGTAATGGATTAATTTAAGTCAATTATGTTGTCAAGAGGCCTCTAATTGAGTTCATGTTTATTTGTATATATTTAAGTCAGTAATTAAGTAGATAAGTCGAAGCTGAAGCAAAAAAAAAGAGGTGTTTGTATTTCATTACAAGTCCGTTTCTTTACTCAGTGACCAAGTATCCTCTAGACCAGGTGTGACAATTTGGGGGCCCATCCGGGAAGTCTCGGATTTAAAAAAAAAAGTGAGCTGAGTCAAGACGCAATAGAATTGAGTGTTATATATTTGTTTGTTACCTAAGTATATTCTGAATGATGGAAAGGTACAAAAAGTTTGTTCAAATTGGTAAAGATTTAGGTTTAAATGGCAAGGATCTTACAGATTTTGCAAATGATAAAGAAGAGAAAAAAAGAGAATTAGAAAAAATACAGCGGGATGAAAGGCACAAAGAAAGAGAACATGAAAAGATCCTTAAGGAAGAGGATGTTGTAATTTTGGAAAATAGGGCGCAAGAGCAAAAGTCAAGTACCGGTTCATATGGTAATCAAAACAGATTAAGTAATCATAGAACAAAGGTAAAATTGCCTAAATTGCAAGTATTTTCAGAGGGAAAGGATGACCTCGATGTGTACATCCGTAGATTCGAAAGATTTGCAAAAACCGCCGAATGGCCTGATGATGAATAGGCCGTAAGCTTAGGAGCTTTGTTATCAGGAAAGGCGTTAGACGTCTCTACTCTAGGCTACCCAAAGCAGACGCAGATTATTACAAAAAGTTGAAGTCTGCTTTGTTGCAAAGGTACGATTTAACTGAGGATGGCTTTAGAAATAAAGTACGAAATTCAAAACTAGAACCAGGAGAAACTTTCACTCAGTTTGGAGAAAGGCTGCATGGGTACCTCAAGAGATGAGTAGAAACGGCAGGGCTTAAAGAGAATTTTGAAGACCTTGCAGATTTGATACTAAGAGATCAGGTACTATCTGTTTGTGGTAAAGATCTTGCAATTTCTGTTCGGGAAAGACAAACAAAGTCACTTAGTGATATGACATCATTAGCAGATACATATAGGAAAGCACATAGAAGGTATCCAGACAGAAAATATGAGAAAGAAACGGACAAACAAAAACATAGTCAAACTACGGTGCATGATTCTGAGAAAGAAGGGACTAGTCAAAAATTTCAAAGACAGTCAACAGGGTGTTATGTTTGTGGGAAAAGAGGTCACTTGGCTCGGGATTGTGACAACCGGTTTCGTCGATATAACGACCCAAGTACAAATAGAGGGGCATCGTTAGAAGTTGTGGGAGAAAAATATGAGGAGGAAGAGGTAACGCAAAGTGAAGTTGTAGAACCTGAAAGCAGGGTTGTTGATTTTTTTTATTTTTTTAAAAATATCAAAAAAATCGGATTTTTTTTATTAAAATCAGATTCTTTTGATTAAAATCAGATTTTTTTTATTTTTTTAAATTCCATAAATCCTCAATACAATTTGTTTGCAAATTTTTTTGAAATCTCTGTTCTGGCAGTTACACTGACTTATGTCATCATAAGCCCAATATTTCCCCTTGTCCCTTGTCCCATAAATGGACCGCAAACTATTTGACTGTTGTGGTGTATTAAGATGCAAGGCTGTGTCAGTTCTATTGTTAAGCACTGTGGGGCCTGTTTGTATACAAAGAGCTTAGTGGTCCAGGGTATCTGCCTCTATACACAGGAAACACATTCATAATACCCAGAAGTTGATTGGGGATTAGGTTCTTGTATTCCTTACAATGTTTGTTTACACTTGACTCAGTGGATTAATTTAGAAGTGTTACCCTCTTTTCAATGTTTAGACTCATCTAGGGAGGTTTATTGTACACATCAGTAGTACAGTTCAGTTCAGTATCACATACTTCATAGTGCATAGCAGGTCCAGTATCTTTTCACCCCTAATTTCAACTGAGTTACAACAGTTAACTTTCATGAAGGAATCAAAGAAGAAAACTTGTGCATTGTGAAGAAGTTGCTCTCTGCTGTGGCTGCATCTTCAGGTGTAGAGAGGGTCTTCAGCTCATATGGACTGGTGCAGTCTAAACTGAGAAATAGACTCGGCACACACAAGGCTGCAAAACTTGTCTTCTTATTTAAGGCTTTGAACATGAAATGATTCACTGCACATGAATGTGAACTTTTGAAACAAGTCTCCGAGTATACATGTTCGTGTGTTTGGAAACACATTTTTTCACATTTTATAGAAATAATGGATTTGTTAAGTGAGGAAGAACACTGCAAAGGCAAATGCTGCTAGTGAGAATTAAGTGACTCGCTCTTTAAGCTACAGTTTTCTTACAATTTGGAGAGAAACTTTGAGAAAAACAGAATCACAATTGTTTTTTCTTCACTGTTAATCACTAAATCAAGACTTTTGGTCTGCTATCCTAAGCCTATAATACAGGATTAATGTGCACCATAATCGGATCTTTATATAAATAAAAACAAACATTAGATTCGTCAATTGACTGAGTTTGAAGTTTTTCAATGCAAAATAATGAATTTTATTCATATACAGTAAGCAAGTGTATGATTTGAGTAACCAGGGAGTTGTAACAAACACCCTGGAGTAAGTATGGTTGACAATAAATGTTGGGGGTGGGGGGGGGGGGGGGTCGTGTGGGGGTGGGGTGGGGGGGGGGGGTGGGGTGGGGGGGGGGGTGTGGGGGGTGTGGTTGGGGTTGGTGTGGGTGGGGGTTGTCGTGTGGGGGGGGGGGGGTGGGGGGGGGGGGGGAGGTTTTAAACAAGGGGTTGGGTGGGTTTTTAAAAAAATTTTTTTTCGGAGCTTATCATCAAAAAAGATCACCCCCGGCCCCCCCACGGTTTACGTTTTTTGTTCCAAGGACCTTTTCCCCTTTTCCCCCCCCCCCCGGGGGAATTTTTCCCCCTTTTTAATTTTTATTCCAAGGGTAAAACCCCGTCCACTTCAAGTCGGCGACCAATTTTAAAGGGGGTTTTCCCCTACCAACCATCGTCCCCAATTGGGGTTTTAAAAAGGAGTGATCGGGTTTTTTCCCAAAAGGGTTACCCCCCTGGAAAACCCCTACATTTTTTTTTACTTGTTTTTTTAAAAACAAGCTTTTTTTAAAATTTTTTGGGGGCCCCCGCGGTTCCCCTTTTTTTTTAAAAAAAGCAGGCAAAACAGCTCGAAAAAAGTTTTCCAAAAATCCCTGAAAAGGGGGGATGTTTTTTGGCCCCCTTTAAAACCCCCCCTAAAATGGGGGTTTTAAAGGGGTTCGCTGGCATCCCCCGCCAGTTAAAAATTCTTGAAAAGGTTGGAAAATTTTTTTTTAAAAAAAAAGGCAGGGAATGAACCCCTTTTAAAAAAAAAAAAAAATTTTAAAAAAAACCAAATCTAACTTTTTTTAGTTTTAGGCATGAGTTCCATTTGGACCCCTTAAATTTTTTCCTAGGTTTTGGCTTTGCCCGAGGAGGGAAAAATTTTTTGGCGGCCCCACCCCCCCAATAAGTTTTTAAAAGCTTCCCCTTTTTCACCAAAATTTGGCCCTTCCCCTTTGCTTCCCCCTTTAGACAAAAAAAAAAACTTTCCCAAAAAATTTTTTTTAAAGCCCGAAGGGCGGGAGTAACGGTTTTTAACCCCCCCAAAAACCCAAGAAAAAACCCCGGGGCCCCCCGGGGGGGCCCCTTCCGATTTCCCCTCCAAATCCCGACCCCCCCCAAAAACCCCTGTATATAAGACTGTGGGTTGGGATCTATTGATAAAAAAAGCAAAACCCATTTTGATCTAACCCCCAGGGCTGGCGGAGAGCTCGATCCGGACGCGACTGAGTTCCCTTTTTTTTGTGTACGTTCGGACTTGGCTCGGACTCGGGACCTCTCTGACTCGGACTTGGCTTGGACTCAAACCTCTGAGGACTTCTACCTTATTCCGGACGTGAGGCCGAGTCCAGTCGAGTCCACAACCAGGATTAGGTCTAATTACTTTTCAAAATTTGCAAAAAGGTGCATGTTGACCTTTGTGAGTACTCAGGACAATTTACTACATAGCTTTACCAGAATACTATATCAGCTGCAAAACTTGCACCAATGGCGCTGATGTGTAAGTACATGTTGGACCATGGATGTACATGTTACAAACCAGTAGTATCTATCTTACTCCAATCAAAGCTAATTACAGATTCAATTACAACAACAGTATTTAGTTCAAGTTGCTGAATCTATCTGAAGTTTAAAGGAGGGTCACCAACATATCTTCACTACTAAGAAATCCAAAGAATTATAACCAAATGCCTTAAACCTAGTTCCATTCATTATTGGTGCTAGCAGAAGGCCTGATCTTTGATTATTGCACACCTTTGCACAACTGCAAACAATTTACAGTTTGTGCCTTGCTTTGCAGCGCCTTGTAAGTAAACGTGAATTCTCCTAAACCTTCTATCAACCATGAATTATCATGGACTTTGTGGGAGAGGGCATTGTTGTTTTCCAGCATTATGCTCTCTGTGTGTTTAGAAAGCTTTACAAAAAAGAGAAAAAATAATTCAACCTTGTAATATAGTCAGACAATTGATTAGTAATGGCTGCACAGGGACGTTCTTCTTTTTTATATATTAAGTCATCCGATCATAAGGCTAGTAATGTGAATAAACTGTCCCCTGCATAGGCAACTGGTGGCTGCTGATTTGTCTAAGTTTACTGAAGAGGAATTATGTAGGATGCAGATTGCCATTCCACTCCTTTAGGTCCCCCTTTGTAGGACCAACGGTCATTTCCACAATGCACTATAATATCATGCAAGCTTAAATTTTCAGTTCATTTTATTCCAGGAGGGGACTTATTGCTAATAGAGTCTATATTTGTTATGGAATGTAGTACTATGAGGGAAGAGACTTTGGGTTTTTGGATGAAATGGGTGAGCATGAATTAGTGAGCAATTTGTCCCATTAACAACGTTTTTGGTCACAATTTTTATTAAAGCGCCTCTCATTATCTACCCTGTAGGAAGCCATGCTAGCTTAACAGCATTTTAATCCATGATGCAATATATTTTTTAATTTAGTGCATACTGTACTGCTGGCATACCAATGTAATTTGTGGGGAGCCTACGTATTCTGTGCTCCAGTCCCCAATGTTTGTACCTGTACGTTTTTGTACATGGTGGTACTAGTTTCGCTAGAACGGTCCTCACAGTACATTAAGGTTACACAACACATTGCCCCTTATTACTACCTTTTACCTGGGGACCAACCTTCAATTATAGCTTTAATTTACTGTGTCGTTTTAGCTGTAAACTACAACTTCATCATGCTTACTACTCTAATTGTGGAAGCTCAACATCCCTGCTTGGATAGACAACGTACAGTAAGTATTAAAAAAATTAAGCAGCCTTATATTAATTTCTTGTTCCTGGAATAATCTATCAAATAGTTTACACTGCATAACCACTTGGTTGTTGAAGTGTGTGATCTACGTAAAGCAATGATCCTTGTAAGTACACACCACTTACCATATGCATGCCAGTTGTAGGCCGCAGCATAGCTTTCGGTCTGTAAACAAGGTAATCGTCTAATTGTACTAGCATTTCTTTGAATAGTGTAAACGTTAAGTACACAGAATTACTTCTTAGCGATCAGGGCAGGAACTAACGTTAAGCTTATTGCACTGTATGTATTGATTTGTTCAGTGTGCATTCTCTGTGTCCAGTATATAAACTGCAACGAAAACACCAGTCTATAGTTTTGGGCTGACAATAAGATGATGAACTTGAATTAGCCAGTTCTGTGAGGCTCTACCAACTTGCTGTAGACTGGCAACCTCAGTGCTTGGCGTAATGTGCATGGCTACTGTGACCGGGAACCGTCAAAATTTTTTATCATGGGCTACTGCATATGTGTTGTACTGGCCATGTAGTACTAGTAGCTGCAGTTACAGGCCCAGGTATGACATGAATTGCATAAACATACAAATTATCATAAATAAGGCTTGTGCTTTAATTATACACTACAGGGATGGGTTTGAGCTTTTTGAACAGATTAACATGCTACTTGCAGTGAGACCTGCCTTTAGGTTAAATTAGGAGCAATTCAAGTAGGCCCATGTAGCCATTTTTTGGAAATTTTGGCCCCCATGGCAACTGTACAATATGTCACAGAAGGAGGCAGATTGCTCTCATTTCCTTTGACAATTCCCCTCCCGTCTCTATCCCAAGATGGTGTTTAAATGTTGAAGCAAACACCCCCCATCCATCAGAAAACTAAGAGCAGTCTCCTGTGTCCCTATGAAAATAGTGATATCAGACCATAAAAAGCCAGGCATGTATGCGTTAGCTTACTGTATGACTGTTGTTTATTATAAAATTAACAGATTTTTTTTTAAGACACCTCTGTAGGTGGTTTTTAACGGTATTGTGGATTTCCATCATTCGAACTGTGATTGCGCATTTCATCTTTCGCCAATGCAGACTTAAGCTGCATGCAAAAATTTTCGATTTGGGGTCTTATTATTTTTGTATGTTAATAGTTGTAGGTAGCCTTCCGTGACGGGGCTGGCCCGGCAGGTGTAAATGAGAAATTAATTGGTAGCTAGAAGCCAAGAAGCAAATGTTTTTTTATGTGGCTATATGTTATGGTAAGAACCTATTAAAGAAAGTGTTTGAAGGCAATTTGGTTACATAGGGAGGATTGTAACAATTAATTTGTGGTTTGCCACAGGGGCAATGTCCTTGGCCGAAAAATACATTGGTGACATCCAGTACTTTACGGACGCCCAAAGCTCCCACTACTTTAGGTGGGGAAAAATTGACACAGCATACAAGTCAAGTCACTTTGATGAGCATCAAAGCCAAGTGGCCCATCATAGTAGGGGGAACCTCAAGGTTTTTATTGGCTTAGTTATCATGGTATGCTCTGCTACCTTGTTCTGTACTTATTTCATTCCCATCCCTGCATGTTTTTCCTACACATCTTACTTCCATTCCTCTGCCCTGCATGCTGTTCTGTATATATTTGATCGATGCCCCCTTCTATGTAAATTTACTACTGCGCCTTGCAGAGAGGCTGCAGCTGAACCCCTTTTGAACGTGGGGTGGGGCTAATCATTAAAGCAGCCAATTTATATGTTAAACTGCGTTTTAATAAACATATAAATTGCCTGCTTTAATGATTAGCCCCAACCCCCCTATCAAACTAATTGGTTCTAAAGCTTGCAGCCTCTTCAAGGGCCGTACATTTTACATAGAAGGGGGATCGATCAAATTATATCCAGACAGCTTGCAGGGCAGAGGAATGGAATACAGATGTGTATGGAACAAACATGCAGGGCTGGTAATAGAATAAGTACAGAACACTTATGCAGAGGCATCCATGATACCTCAGCATAAACTGATTATTTCCCCTATGATGGCCACTTTGATGTCCCAGTCAAAGTGACTTGACTTGTATGTGGTAATTTTTCCACCACCTAAATTAGTTTTGGAGCTTTGGGGTGCCGTAAGTAACTGATGTCATCAAGTGTATTTTTTGGGCACAGGACATTGCCTCTTTGCAAACCCCAAATTAAATTGTTACATATGTACCAAATCCCATTCAAACACTTTCTTTACTTGGTCTTACCAATACCATATAGCCACCATTAAAAAAACCATTTTGGGCTTTGCTTCTAGCTACCATTTATTTTCTTAGTTTACACCACCTTGCCGGAGGCCGCCCGGCAGGCTTACAACTTAACATACAAAATAAAAAGACACACTGAAATGTGCACTGCAGCTTAAGTCTGCATTGGAGAAAGATGAAATGCTCCACTCACAGTTCGAATGATGAAATCCAGAATTACTAGTTAAAAAAAAAACCACCTACAGAGGTCGTAAAAACAAATTTCTGTTAAGTTATAACTAAACAAATCCATACAGTAAACTACTCATACATGCCTGGCTAAATTTTATGGTCTGATATCACTATTTTCATAAGGCACCGGACTGCTCTTATTCTGATGGGAGGGGTGTTGCTCAACATTTTAAACCACCATCTTGGGAGAGAAGGGGGGGAATTGTCAAAGAAGAGAGCAATCTTCTGTGGACCATTTATTGTAGCAGTTGCATGGGGCCCCAAGAATTTCCAAAATGGCACATGGGCCTGCTACTTGAATGGCTTGCCTAGTTTAACCTAATTGCAGGTCCTCATCTGCGGTAGCATGCTAATCTGTTTCAAAATCAAAGACTCACAACCGCTCCTGTAATTATAAATTAAGACCAAGAGCCTATGATCATTGTATTGTTTATGCAATTCATGTCTATACCCTGTGGTCCTTGTACCTGCACTACTAGATACTACATACCTTTACGAACACATGTGAGCAGGTAGCCATGATAAAAATTTTGACGGTGGTACAATAGCCAATGCACTTACGCACAAGCACTGCGTTGCCCAGGTCTATACATGCAAGTTGGTAGCGCCTCACAGAACTGGCTAATCAAGGTTCATGTGCCCAAAACTAGACTGTGTTTTCGTGCAGTTTTTATATACTGACACAGAGCATGCACCTGAACAAATCATACATACAGTGCACATAAGCTTACGTTTAGTTCCTGCCTGATCGCTAAGAAGTAATTCTGTACTAACGTTAGTTTACACTATTCAAAGAAATGCTATTACAATTTACATGTTACAGACCGGAAGCTTATCTGCGCCTACACTGGCATGCATAGTAAGTGGTGTGTACGTACAGGTCATGCTTTTAACTTGTAGCCTACAAAACTTCCAACGAACAAGTGGTTTGCATTAACTATTTGATAGATCTATCCAGAAAATTAATATAAAGCTGCGTACCCATACTGTAACGTGTCTTCCTGAGCAGGGATGTGAGCTCCACAATTTAGAGTATAAGGTCATGATGAAGTTTTTCAGCTTAAAACGACACACAGTAAATTAAAGATATCATTGAAGGTTGGTCCCCAGGTAAGGTTAGTAATAATGTAATGGTAGACTTTAATGTACGTGAGGACGTTCTAAGCAGAACTAGTCCCACATGTACATAAACTTACAGGCTACAAACAGTGGGACTGAGCACATGCATACAGTAGGATCCACCACAACCATTAATTGGTATGCACAGTACAGTTGCCTAATTATAAAAATAGTATTGCCTATGATAAACTGCTGTTAAGCTAGCATGGCTTTCCTACAGGGTCAGATATTGAGAGGCGCTTTATAAAAATTTGTGACCAAACTTTGTAATGTGGACAAATTATCACTAAATTCCTCTGGCTACACCATTTCATCCAAACCAGTCCCTCTTCCCTCATAGTACTACTCCCATCAACAACTTATAGACTATAGCAATAAGTCCCCTAATAAAATGAACGAAAATGTAAGCTCTGCATGATATTATAGGTGCATTGTGTAAAATGACTGGTGTCCTACAAAGGGGGACTAATGAGTGAATGGCCAATCTGCCTCCTACATAATTCCTCTTGCATTAAACCCCCCCTTTTTTTAAAGGGGAAAACCCCCAAAAATCAGCAGCCACCATTTGCCTATGGCAGGTGGACAGTTTATTCACATACTAATAGCCCTATGATCAGGATGACTTAATATAAAAGCAAGAAGTCCCTGTGCAGCATTACTAAGTCTGTCTTGACTATATACAAGGTTGATTATTTCCTCTCTTCTTTTGTAAAGTTTCTAAACACACAGAGAGCATAATGCTGGAACAACAATTTGCCCTCTCCACAAGTCCATGATACTTCTTCATGGTTTTGAATAGGAAGCTTTAGGAAGATTCAAGTTTTACTTACAATGCGCTGCAAAGCAAGGCACAAACCTGTAAATTGTTGCAGTGGTCAAAGTTGTGCAATAATCCATAAGCATCAGGCCGCTTCTGTTAATCATAAGTGAAAATGGAACTAGGTTCAAGGCATTGTTCTATTCTTTGGATTCGATTCTTAGTATTGAAGATTTGTGTAACCCTCCTTTTAAACTTCAGATTCAGCAACTTGAAACTACGAAATGTTTGTTGTACTTTAAAATCTGTTAATGTTAATTCCTTTTTGTTGGAGTAATATAGATACTACTGGTTGTGTACATGTACAAGTCCATGGTGCCTACATGTAGCTGTAGTCTGTCCATACCACAGTCAAGAATCCTGGGTGCAAAGTTTGCGCTGTATAGTTATTCTGGTAAAGCTATGTAGATAAAGTGTCCTGATTACTCACAAAGTCAACATGGCACATTTTTTGCAAATTTTGAAAAAGTAATTAAGACCTATCCTGGTGGAGACTCAGACTGACCTCGTCGGCTCAAGTCCGAGTCCTCAGGAAGTGTTCGAGTCCAACGCCAAAATCCGACGAGTCCAGAGAGGGTCCAGTCCGAGCCAAGTCCGAGTCCACTAAAAAAAATGGACTCGAGTCCGAGTCCGAGCGGGACTCAGTACCTCCAGCACCTGGGGCTTAGATGCAAAATGTGGTTTCCTTTTCTTTCCTTTTTTTTTTAAATGAAATAGATCCCAGTCTTTTTTCTCCTTCTTATTTTGTTTGTCTTTATAATTTTTTTTTTTCTTTGTTGTTTCTCTTTCTCTTACAGGGGTTTTTAGAAGTGCGCAGTAGCGTGGCGCCAGATTTGCCCGAGAGGGAAAAATGAGAGACTCCGCGACGGAAAGGGCCCAGCGACCCGTAAACCCCTTGAGCACCCACAGATGGGCCTGCGAGGGGTTGGTGAGGGGGATTGGAAAGAGAAAACCTGTGTACTCTACCATGGCCAATATTGCGGGCACATATATGGGCATAAAATTTTTGTAATATCAGAAGGCTCTAGATTTATCCCTTTTTTTTTTTTTTTTTTTTTTTTATTCTTATCTTGAATCTAAAACTTGGGAAATTGCATGTGAAGCGCCCGCGAAGCGCGCCAAAATTTTGGGGTAAGCTAACAAAACTAAAGAGAACCTGGGTGACTTGTTTAAAAAAAAAAAAAAAAGGATAGAAAAAAAAGAAAAAAGAAAGAAAAGAAACGCGAAAAAAGAAAAAAAAAAACGAAACGTTATATAGGATCAAAATGTCCGGGGACAGTTGGCCCTATCGAAATCCGCCATGACTGAGCTTACATTTTTCTTCCCTCCTCCGGGGTCACTACTAAAAGCCATTCCTCACCGACAGCATAAGATAAAATTAAATTAACTGGGGGTTTACTCCGGGGGGGAAATGAATGACATCGGCGTACTAGAGCCTTAGAAGTATTTTTTCGCTAAAGAAACAGAATTGAGAGCAATAGTGGGCAAAGCGTACGAAAATTTGTGGGTTTCCATCTCAGAAATGATCCTTTTGAAAGCCAAAATAAAAGTAACCAAGCCATTTGGTGTTGCGACAGAATTTTTCCGAACGGTGGCGGCGATGCCCGCGACCCCGTGTTCCCCACAACCCACTATGTCGAGGGGGTGCATCGTGAGAAGGGGATCTGAAAGCCTAACTATCCCATGCCCATTGCAGGGCATATTTTGCCGTAAATGACTTAATACTTCAAGAGCATAGTTGTTTTTCCGCACTGATATCTTTCTTTTAAAAAAAAAATCTGGAATCGTGAAAATGACACGAGCGCGCGAAGCGCGCCAAAACTTTTGGTAGACTTACACAAAAGACTATGTTTATTATGAAGAACAACAGTAAGACGAAAAATGTGGGGTTGTAAACCGTATCGGGATAACATACATTGTATCTAAACCACCTGGACTCACTCACCATCTTGACCGTACAGCATACACACATTAGAGAGAACGTTTAGCACCTAGGCATTGCGATATGGATGACCTTTACAACCTGTACATAAACTGTGGTGTAAACTCTGCCTACACGTTACTTGGTACGGGGACAGGACTTGTTGTTATATTGCCATGTGGAATAGAAATTATTGAAGAAAATTGAGTAACCTTGAACAGCGCGCGTAGCGAGCCGAAATGTTTGGGTTCTTATTTGAGAAATTGTCCTCTGGGAGGCAAAAAACAAAGTAAACCGTCGGAGCGACTGTCGCCTCGGGACTGCATGCTTTGATCGTATCGACTAAGAATCCCCGACAAACTTTACAAAAAAAAAATTCTCCGACGGGGGCCAGGACCCCCTTGATCCCTGACCCACCCTTGAGGGAGGCCCGTCCCTCCGAGTGAAAAATGAACATTTCACACAATACTTTTTTTTCGGGATTTGTTTATTTTGTTTCAAAATCATGATTAGGGTTCGAAAACAAGAGGGTGCTATGTGGGAGCTTCAGTCCCCAAGGGCAAAATCTCTTGAAAAAGGAAAAGATCCGGAACACGTTTCTAGACTCGATGCACATCTGCATATAATAGTATGGCCTACGTTCTGGCTGCGGACGTCGTCCCAGAGACCTAGTTTCCCTACCCTACCTCTCCCCCTCCCACTATCCGCCCCCCCCCCCACTTTTCCTATCACGTCCCTCACCCTCGCCGTTGTTTCTTTTTTTTTGCTTTCCTTCATTTTTCACGACGCCCATGTTGCGTCCCCCCCAAAATTTCTTGGGGGGGCACTCACCCCCTCCGGATACGCCACTGCTTCAAAGAGTCCATCAAACTTAACCAGTTATATGGCATGCTAACCTTATTGTAGTAACTTGGCTAAGTATAGTCGCATCGCAGGTTTCAGTCACAATTTTAGTCACAAAGGAGGAATACAGCTAACTCCAAGTTAATATTGTTTTTGGTACTAAGAAAACATCCATGTCCCACTCTTAATGTTGTATCGAAAGCCTAGCAAGTATTTGGCAAGAAAATGGGGAAGGGACGATGTTTTTTACTATCATGGCGTCCGCAAAAAAAAATAAGGGGGGCAAAATTTTTGGGGGGGAATAAAACTTTTTCATGGGAAATATTTTTACTCCCAAAGGGAGTTGAAATGCTATTTCACCACAGTGTTGACAAAGGCGTAGCACACGAATTTCCAAGGGGGTGGGGGGGGGGGGCGAAGCCCATAAGACAACTCTCAGCGCCCGCGCCACTCTGGGTTTGGCGCGGGCTAAGAAAATTTTGCCCCCAAGGCCTCCCAGATCGCTGGAAATGCACTTCCAAGGCCTATTTTTAACCGCAATATAAAAAGGGGGAACCACTAGCATATCAAAATATAACTTTAAAATACCAAAAATATATGCTCAGGTCTTGGGGGGGGGGGGGGGGCTGCTGGGGCCTCAGTGGTTGATATTTGTCATTCAATTCCTGTTTTGATTAATAATTATTCCACTGAGTGAACTGTTAAGAAATGCTGAGTTATATTTTTCTTCTTTTTTTCTTTATTTTTTCTCGTTTTTTTTTTTTTCAAGGTTTTTTTTATTTTCCAGGGGGGCAAGTGCCCCACCTGGCCCCCTCCGACGCCATGGTCACAGGTTTTTCCCTGTCAATGGATCCGAAGGAACCCCGGCCCCTGGGAACGAAAGCGGGGAGCGAATGAAAAGAACGAATGCCCATGTCCTGCGACGACTATTTTTTTTGGGCATTGTCATTCCATTCTCGGTAGTTTAAGTTAAATGGCATTTGTACATTCAAGAGAGAATGGCTAAATTTTTTTTACGGACTCATAAGAAATAGGTGCTCAATGAACCAGAAATAGCTGACCTGTAGAGGAACAGCACCACTTTTTCTTTGACCTCCCCATCTTTCGGTCGCAAAATTCAGACATTACTCGGTTAGCATACCTATTACAGACAAACAGAAAAAAATCCGCTACAAAACCGATGATGACAGTGTCGGTTTGACGGAAAATTGCAAACCGTCCTGTTTCTTTTTCTTAGCATTTGATAAGGTAATTGAAAAAATTGTTTATTACTTGCTCTAGACTATGAGATCAGATCGATGTATGAAAATAGCTAACTCTTTACTCTTGCGTGAAGTAGTCAAAAATTTTTGAATGGTATTGAAAATTTTCCTTAATATAAGGCAATCTTTTTGCGGATAAACCATTTGGCTAACTGACCGCAGGTGGGATTTCCAATCCTTGTAATTAATCACTTCCCGATGAAATTGGAGAAATCCTGACGGGAGGCTGCTCGTTATTTCGTATCACATGACAGTAGTCACTAGCTTCTGGTGGCGCCACTCCAAAATGAGCTATGGGCTATTTCACATCACACGGGCAATAATAGTGGCTACAACCATGAACTATACGATTAGCGAAAGCGTGAAGAAAAAACAAAGGAACTTAGTAGTACTATTGAACGTTTGGTTCGTTATCCCAATGAAGTGTGTTTTTCCGTTTTCTTTTCCCCGTTATCCTAATTCCCTGAATCAGTAGTCTGAGCTGGCTTCCCAGTCAGTGCCATCCTGGGGAAGGGACGTCCCCTTTATCTTGACCCCTCCCCCTGCAGCAGGGGAGGCGCCAGGGTTTTCGATAGGGGGGGGGCAAAGCATGCTGTTTCGGACCCAGCTTTATTGTTTGTGGGTGGGCATTGGAAGAATTAAGAGTCTCACCCTACCCCCCCCCCCCCTCCCCGTGTCAGACAGAACGCTGCGTTTTTGGTTTCATTTTCTTGTACTTTTATTTTTCTCTCAAAAAAAACTGTTTTTGTCTGAAATAAATACGAACTGTGAAAGGGTTGTTTGTCTGTCAGAGACAAATCGCCCCTCACTGAATGAGACGCTTTCAACTATGCAGTCAGGCGCGCTGGAACGAAAAAATATTGGGGCGGAGCTGAGTGCAGCAAGACTATCGAAGCGGAGCGCCATCTCAGTTGGCGCGGAGCGTCAAGAAAAGTTTGGGCTTTACAAAACCCTCCAGAATGGCGCGGAAATGGCACTTCCCGTAGTGTTCTAAGCTGCAGTACCCAGCCTTGGAATATTGGATCATATGTCTGCAATTTCTCAATTAAGAGGAGAAAAAAATAAATCTATGAAAAATGGTAATAGTGATTTCTAATCGGGCGCCCCCAGCGTTGGCGTGAGCGTTCAAGAAAATTTTTGACTGGCGAGGTTATAAATAATTGGGTTGGGATGGCGTCACCAGGGGAGGGAGGGGAGGGAGAAATACCGTACCATAACACACGTCAGTCTTGAACGCTGTCACAACTCACCGATTGCAAGAACGGAGGGAACGAAGACCCAAATTTCCACTCCGTTGATGTCGTTTCGTATCCGTTTAGTTCTACTGTCTCCTCCGCCGAATTCGTTTTCATGACCGGGAACGCCCGTATGAACGGGCGAGAGATTTTGAACATGCCACAAAACTTGGACCAGCGTCGACCGAAAAGGGTTCCCTTACGTATTCTTTACTTTATCCTGCTAGCTTCCGTTTTATCATTTCTCCGTGGCGTTTCTCATACTGGACTTCCTCCCCGGTAGTATCCGTTAGTCTCGCAGTGCTTGCTATTGCTCAGGCACGCATCATTATCGGAACAACAAACGGATGAAAACGTAAAACTATCAGTACCTGTCCGATGTTGCGCGGATACTAACGCATAAGTAGGGAAGCGTAAAGGAATAGAACTGACAATGAACGGACAGGTAACGTACGTTTAACTGAAGACAACTACAAAAACACAGGCAAAGAAAAGTATAGGGGACGGACCTAAACCGAAATGCCCGCGAACTTAACATCCTGTCCCCCCTCCTCATACTATAGCTTAACCACTTTTTGCCGTTTTTTTTTCTTGAATTTTTTTGGGTGCCGACTGCTTCCTTCCCCCTGCAACCGCCCCAGGCATGAGCTGAGTGATCGCGGGTTCTTCTTGTTTCTTGAGGGAAGGGGTTACGGGGAGGGGGTGTGAAAGATTTTTCGACTCCGGGAAGCCTTAGACGCAATTGGTACATATTTTGCATCTTTTGAAGTCGTGTTTTTTCTCGAGAAAATCTAGTTTCTAGGTATTAAATCCCAACGTTCTTTCACTTTTGGCCGCATACAGGTTTTCAACTTTGTTGCACTTATATTGTCGACGATCTACATTGTTTAACGACCCGGCAAGGGGCGGCCGATTTTGTGTTGGCTTTAGGAGGAGGCTCAGAATGGAATTGCCATCAAAGCGGAGCCATCATAGTTTTGTGCGAAGCGTTTCCAGAGAATTTTTCGCCCTACAGAGCCCCCGAGACGGCATGAAATGGCACTTCTCGGGATCTAGGAGGCAGTTTGAACCGTACGGAAATACTTGATAATTGACGACTGACAGGCATGAGCGTGTGAACGGTTTGGTTGCGTTTGTAGCAGAAGCGAGCTCCACTAACTTTTTTTATAAAGGTTGCCAAAAATGGCTTCTATATCGCAATTTAATGGCCCTTCCTCAGACCTTTCAAATTGCCCTGAAGGCCCTCTTGATATGTGGCATGATTTCTAATTGGCTGGCGCGGACTGCGCCGATAAATGTTTGCCAAAACAGCCCCAGATTCGCAAAAATGGCCCTTCCCAGATCACTTTCAAATTGCACTGAAGACATCCTACAAAAAAAAAGGGGGGGGGCAAAATACAGTAAATCCCCTGGCGAGATTGCTGTAATAAAAAAATTGCCGGCTATGTGAAAACAAGCAAAACATAGTATTCAACACTAAAATGACTGAATTTGACCCCCGTGATTAAAAGTTAATTCAAATCCGTATTTAACACAGGACGTATTTATCAATATTCTGTAAATTCTCGGACTATGAGCGAATGTGGTATCTATTACGAATTCCATGGCTACCTTCACGACGTGGCTCATGGTAGAAGTAGGCATTACATCATATTTTTCAGTGTGTTAATCCAGTACGCATGGACCATACCAGCTAGTTGTACCACTTGCCCTACACATGCAGGACATGGCTGTACGTGCAGTATCGTATCCAACCAGGGGAGGGGGTAGGATTTTCACTTCCGTGTACATTGTTCAATCATGTCACAACAATCACAAAATGGTTAAATTGGTACGCAGGAACAGGTTATACCAGAGGAAGAGTAACAGTTTCCGTGAAAGTGGGAAAACTATATTTAAGGCGTGTAAACATATCTAGATGTCTTCAGTGCAATTTGAAAGATCTGGGAAGGGCCATTTCCTGCGATCCTGGGAGCTGTTTTGGCAAAAATTTTATCGGCGCAGTCCAGCGCCAGCCAATAGAAATCATGCCACATATCAAAATGATGCCTTCACGGCAATTGAAAGGGCTGAGAAGGGACCATTTAATTGCGATATAGAAGCCATTTTGGCAAAATTTCTAAACTGGTACGCTCCGTTGCCAACCGCTTAGTGGCGCTCCGCTTCCTATACCAACGCAACCAAACGCCGTTCACACGGCTCATGCCTGTCAGTCATCACGTATCAAGTATCGTACGGTTCAAAACTGCCTCCAGGATCCCGAGGAAGTGCCATTTCATGCAGTCTGGGGGAGGGGGAGGGGTCCTGTAGGTGCGAAAATTCTCTTGTACGCTTCGCCACACAAACTATGATGGCGAGCCTCTTCGATGGCAACTTCCATTCTGCGCCCCCTTCCCCAATAGCCAACAAAAATCGCCACCCTTGCCCGTTTGTTATGTAATCGTCGACAATAAGTGCAACAAACACTGGAAAACTGTAGTCGGCCAAAAGTAAAGAACGTTGGATTATTACCTAGAAAACTAGACTTTCTCGAGAAAAAGTATTGACTTCAAAAGATGCAAAATATATGTACCAGATTGCGTGTCTAAGGCTTCCCGGTAGTGGAAAAAATCTTTCACACCTCCTCCCCTTACCCCTCCCCAGAAACCGCGATCCCTCATCTCATGCTGGGGCGGATGCAGGGGAAGGATACAGTCGCACCCAAAAAATTCAAGAAAAAACGGCAAAAACGTTTGTTAAGCTATAGTATGAGGAGGGCGACAGGATGCAAGTACGCTGCATCTTCGGTCTATGTCCCGTTCCCATATACGTTTCTTTGCCTGTGTTTTTTCGTTTCTTAAGTTAAACGTACGTTACCTATCCGTTCATTGTCAGTTCTATTCCTTTACGCTTCCGTTACTATGCGTAGTGTCCGTCGGAACATCGGTACAGGAACTGTACTTTCTACGTTTCATCCGTTTGTTGTCCGCGTATATAATAACTCCGGTGAGCAAAATAGCAATCACCGGAAAACGAAACGGATACTAACGGAGAAGTCCAGTATGAGAAAAACGCACGAGAAAAATGATAAAAAGGAAGCTTAACGGATCAAGTAACGAATACGTAAGGGGGACCTTTTTCGGTCGACGTTCCCGGTCCAAGTTTTGTGCATGTTCAAAATCTCTCGCCGTTGCATTACGGACGTTCCCGGTCATGAAACGAAGTCGGCGGAGGAGAACCAGGAGACTAAAACGGATACTAAACGTACATGAACGGAGTGCCATTTTGGGGTCTTCGTTTCCTTTCTCGTTATTGCAATCCGGTGAGGTGTGACAGGCGCTTAAAGACTGAGTGTGTTATCAGTACGGTATCTCCCTCCCTCCTCCCTCTCCCTCCCTGGTGACGCCATCCCAAACAATTATTTATACCTCTGCCTTGTGAATCCTTCTTAAGGTTTAAGTCCAAATTTTACGTCTAAATAACTACTGCAATAAAATAAATTTCAATCAGTTTTGTCTCTTTATCCCATACATGCACGTTTCATTTTAAGAGTTCTAAAGTGGACCTAAAGTGTAGAATGTATAAGAATATATATTTGTAGACGAGTTGGAAAACGAATTTCACTCATTCCAACTCTCATTTCATAAGCTCACCCTGTTGCTGAGATATGAAAAGTTAAAATTTATTCACTTTATTTGAAATAGTCGATTGCGCAATAAGTTTGTGATGATCTTCTTGTAAAACTCACATTACTTGCTTTTGTTTCCTTGAAATTTAAAATGTTCACTATATAAACCTTGCAAAAATTAGTGTTGTACGGAGAGAGTTTTCGTATAGTCAAGTCCCACACTATAACAGTGAGAACAGTGATCACATTTTGGCACAAGGTGCAGAGGCTTTCGAAAAAATTAAAGGAAAACAAAGAATGTAATTTGAGTAGTACAAGAAATGGACATTACAAATCATTGCGCATCTACCATTTTACATTGAATAAGCACCAAAATTTTAGATATCTCAGCTCAGGAATTACTGTAAAGATGGCAGTTAGACCATTTGGATTTTTCCCCCCATTTTCAAGCTTTGTACCATATGTTTTTGAATTTTAGCCTTTAGGTACACTAAAATTTGGCAGTCATTTGGAGGACCAGAAAATGCATTTTCTATGCGCGTTTCTTTCAATATAAAAAGTTGATTTAACTGTATTTTCAAAGCAAAGTGAACTCAAAGCAAGCTGGAGTGATTTCACATTCTCACATTGATGAGCAGTTCTCCCTTTTCTGTGCCTTTCAATCGTTTTGACTTACAGACCCTTAAGGGTGCAATTTGCAAAATTTCAATATCTCCTATGCATATTACGTAATGATACCATACGATTATGAAGGACACTACATCGGATTTAAATTCAATGATATACATAAATCAGTCTATTAATGTGAGGGAATGACGTCACTCCTGTTTGCGTAAAGTTTACTTTAGATTGCAAATTTGGTAACATCATTGGTTCAAAAACTCGAAAAACTATAGGTAAAAATTTAATGTTATCTCATAAGAGTTATGATTCCTCTCCCCTTTATAAAATTCAATTTTGCGTATAACCCTTCCTCAGTGATTCTGCTTTTCTATAAGCAAGAAAAAAAAATCACATGATGAGGATGAATTTTTTTCTCATTAATTAAGAAATTGCAGACATGAGATACATATTTCAAGGATGAATACATACAGTTTAGAACACTCGGGAAGTGCCGTTTCCGACCACCTGGAGGGCTTGCAAAGTCAAAAATTTTCTCGCTCGCTCCGCGCCAACTGATGGCGCTTAGAAATATGTATTACCATTTTTCATAGGTTTATTTTTTTTTCCTGAATTGAGAAATTGCAGACACATGATGATCCATATTTCAAGGCTGGGTACTTGCAGCTTAGAACACTCGGGAAGTGCCATTTCCGGTCATATGGAGGTTTTGTGAAGCCAAAAATTTTCTTGTACGCTCCGCGCCAACCGATGGTGGCGCTCCGCTTAGATAGTCTTGCTGCACTCAGCCCCACCCCCCCCCCCAATATTTTTTCGTTCCGCCGCGCCTGCTGCATAGTTGAAGCGTCGCATTCAGTGAGGGGCCGATTTTCACTGACATACATCAAAACCTTCTCACAGTTCGTATTTATTTTTAGAAAAAAAAAAGGTTTTTTTGAGAAAAATAAAGTCCAAGAAAATGAAAACGGGGGGGGGGGGGTAGGGTGAGGCTCGGAAGTCTTCAATGCCTGCACCCCCAAACAATAAAGCTGGGGGCGACTCAGCATGCTTTGCCCCTCCTATCGAAAAACCCTGGCGCCGCCCCTGACTAGAGCTAAAAACCAGATAATATTTTTGAAGTGACTGATCAGCTAAGGAGTGAAGCCCATGGGGAAATAGAAATCTTTTTGTGGGTAGGAGAAATTGAAATAAGGGGAGATGTTAAAATCTTGCTTTTGCTTTCTTAGCCTTTGGAATGAGGAAGTCTGCCCTATTAAACTCCCAGACTTCAATTTCCTTAAAGACACTATGTAACTTACTAGGCAAAAGGCAAAGTGGATTTGTGGCAACAGCTGTCAAAATAATCATGTCAGTGTGTTAGTTTGCAAGAAACGCCTTGGAGGGTGTAGCAAATTTGTAACCAGAGATTATCCGCATCCCTTAAAAAATCTGAAAAATTGTTGATTATGTTTTGAAATAATAATTCTGTTATTTCGTTCATTAGTAAAGCAGGAAAGACAGGGATGTTATTATTCATAACCTCACCACGAATTCTGGAAATAATATTCATCAGATTGTTTTTCAAGTTGTTTTTACGTTAATGATTCCCAGCTACTTAAATAATTCCCTGGTCCTGTTCTTTTTCACAATATAATATGTGTAATGAAGACATAATCGTACAAACTTTTATAAACTGATTGTAAAAGGTTAACTTCATTTAGCAAACAATGACTAGAAGTATGTGTCAATGGGTTTTGTACTCGTATCTTTACCAACAGATCAGTTGTTCCCATCGGGGTGGTATCACCCCTGAAGGCTATTTCGCAACTAAGAAGGGATAAAAGCCAATGGACGGCAGTGGGGGCATTTGAAAAAGATGAGATCATACTAAATTTAAACTTCGTTTAAGTGTTTTCCTCTAGCTGAACTTTCAGATAAGTATTCAATAAAAAAGCTTTAGTTAACAAGTCGGGTAGGTCTAAAATTGATTCTTTAGGTTCACTACAAAGTTTTGAATTATCTCATCTGCTACCTGCCAGGAAATCGCATCAAAACGGTGCTGAATTTCAAAATTTTCTTTTTTGAGGCCCTGTTACCTTTACCAGTGGTGCTGAAGTAGGGGCTATGGGTTCCATAGGTCAAAGTTGTAATGCCACTTTAATCTCAAATGTAATTCTTGCCTTGCTGTTCATAGAAGCACATACTAACATAATCGAAAATTGTAGATCATTGAAAAATATTAGAAAGCGTTTGCAATGCAAAAGGAAGTAGGGTATTAAAATTTCTTCCCAAAATGCTATATTCTGGAGTACGAATCTGTAATAATTCCCGGTGTAGGACACCTTGGGTAGCAAACGTCTTCCAAAGCCCCATGCAGCCACTATCATCCTACTTCCCATCCACGAGACAAACCATCCGCAGAATCAAAGAAACCGTACATTAGTTACCACTCAAGGACAAATGGTCAAAGTGTGATTTAAAATGCTTTATTATAGTTCTAGTGCTGACAATTTTGTAAATACTGCAGAACTTCAGGGGACTTCTCCGCTGGTCCCCTACTAGGACATTACCCCATCAGGTGCAGCTAAGAAGGACCTTTAGACTCCCTGCCCATTGGGAACACTTCACACAGTGGAATCCCCAAAATCTTTCTCTATTTTAGTTAAAACATTTCTTTACCCTTGACTCCGATTAAGGCTTCACACCCTTACTTATCCCTGGTTTCCCGTTTGCCATCACAAGAGGAAGACTCGGTACCGCTTTTGTCTGTTTGTACTACCTTGGGCCCACACCTGCAAAGGATGTATTCGCACCTTTCATTTCAACATGTGCTTCAACTTTTTTCGTTTCATTTATAGTAGTACTTGGAAGGGACATGGAAGGGGACGTTTGCCCACCCCTATATGTTGAAAGGGGGCGATAAGCTGGAAAAGGTTGGGAACCACTGAGCAAGAGCATCCACGGTATTGTGGTGTGGAAGAGATGGATCACGTGATTGAGGACCCATGATTTGCCCTGTCATGACGGAATAAGCTGTTTCCCTGTTGTTACAACACTCAAACTACCTTATTGGAGTAGTAATTATCAGTGTTGTAACGGGTCATTCAATTTTGCAGTCGATTCAGATCATCTACTACTTTCAATGTGACTCGAGTCGAGTCAGTGACTCGAGTCACTGTAGCATTTCTATGAGGAAAATTATGATACAATTGTTCGAGTCGTTTCCCTTCCCGAAAATTAGCGACTCGAGTCGTGACTAGTTACAACACTGGCAATTATACTTCTCAGTAAAGAGAAGTTTATTGAGCTGTCGACACTGCCGCGGCTCCCCGCAGCCTACAATTACAAATGTATGTTAAGTTCGGTGCCCCTCCAATCTCTCTCAGCCCTTCGGCGTTTTTGTTTGGCTTCCCTTAACCGATTTGTATACCAGGGTACATTTGGTGTTAAAGTTATGAATTATTCTTCTCCGGTGCATGTCGGTCAACGATAGTAGTCAGATATATAAGCGTCATATGCATGTATCCTTCAGTACGTTATACCATGCATCAGAACGGTCTTCAAAGACAGTCAGCAAGACAATCCACTCCGGTCTGCGAAGAAAAGTATGATCGAACAAATTGAGGGTAGAAAAAAATTCCTGTAATCTTGATCAATCTTATTAAAGACATTTTAATATTTTAACTTTTGAAACATCACTGAAAAGTCTAAATTAGCTGTTTTCGGCACGCCACGAGCGCATTCATCGTTCGGTTACCAAATTTTAATTCCTATGGACCTCATCGTATCTAATGGGACCATAGGGGGTAATAGCATTCATTCTATTCAGTTGCACCCATTCTGTATTTTAAACTGTTGGTTTTGGAGTCGGCAGGCTGTAAGTACCGTTTCCTGCTCACTTGAAATGTCTTTATTTTACAGCTGTGTGACTGGCAATTCAAGGGAGGTACCATTTCCGGGAATCTGGAAGGTATTTTGGCAAAGAATTGTTCGATACGTAGTACGCACCAATTGATGGCAGCGCTCCTCTTAGTGTCACATATTAACGCCAAAAATGCCCAGTCTACCACCGAGCCCGATGCCGGGTCCACCGCGAAGCTGAGTGCCCCGAGATCTCAAGATTTAATATGGCCCAGCTTTGCAGGAAAACTTGACTACAATTATTGTTCCAAATTCCCGTGCAACCTCTGACGTCACCATGTTAACCACACCCACAAGTCCACCGAATCATCAAATCGACAGTTGCTCTGTGTTGAAATTGCCATATTTGTGGGGCGTGACAGCTGTTCTACTTTATTCCCAATGATGTACACTCCGATTCCCAGTGTGGATTCAACGCGACTCTTCCTCGACTACAGCCTCCATCATATTTATTACCTCTTTCAACCCTCTCCAAAGTTGCATACACGGTTGCACTACTAAATAAAGCTGAACGCACACGGATGACAGAAAACGCGAAACACGACACAGAAAACACTTTTCGTGTTTTTTGACATCCGTGTGCGTTGGACAAAAACAGAAAACAGCGTTTCGTTCGTCCGTATACGTTCGGCTAAGTTTCAAAGGTACTCGCAATTTCAAGGTGTATGAGCACGAGACCACAAACAGGGGAATGAGTCCTTTTGTTCGAAATTTAAGCAGGCAGTATATAGTTTTTTCCGAAAGTAAACAAAAAGTTTCTACTAGAATGAGGAGTGCAGCAGCCATCCGCCTCGTACATTTATGACAGTCCAGGAGACTGAACCGGCCCTTAGAGAGGATAACTTGCATGCAGAGCCTAAACACACGTCTGTTTTTCGTTTCGTATGGCCACTTGACCAGGGAGGTGCACACTTTCCTCAGCGATCAGGGATGTGACAAATACAAGAGAATAACTAAGCCATTGAGGATAAAATTCCTCATGACCTAAACAGAAGGCTGAGTGTGCATGACTATATGCTAACAAGGAAGGGAAATTGTTGTCACTAATTAGCTAAACGAATTAATGATCCTCTATGGCACGAGGAGTACACCAAAAATGGTGTTTAAGGCAGATTCTGTGGAATTACAGAAAGAAAAAGTCTTTTTATACCGTACTAAACCACTCCAGCCTATGAGAACCGGTCAGAACAGTAAAATTATGTGGTCAATTTCAGATTTGGTGGCCGGCAAATGCTTCGTGCCCCCACTTGGCTACGCCGCTGCTGCTACCTCCCTGACTTTAAAACCATTTGGGGAATTCACTTTATTCACAGATTTACAAGCAGAGCTAGTAGGCTTGCGGGCAGCTGAGCATGCTCTAGGAGGGATTAAGTTGATTCTTGAAGTTGATGGGAAATTACAAGTTTTTGTTTTCATGTCAAACATAATGTCCCCGATTCATGCACGATATGCTCTGTACCCAACGTCTCTTGACCCTGACAATACTGAGGTGCTCTTCCCCCACAGGAGAGCAAACTGCTATGCTATCTCATTGCTCCGTGAGGATGAGATACGGTTTAGAGCATCCGCTCGGTGCGCGTTAGGTATAGCTGCTTCGAGCCCTGCCTGAGGCTAGGTTCTCCATTCACATAACAATATCCTCTTCTTTCAGTGTAAGGCAAGTGCCTATGTTTGAGGTAAAATGGCCTTAGGCTCTCTACGATAGAGTATATATATATTAGATATATATAGATATATATATATATATATATATATATATATATCAATATGTATATATATATATTATTTTATTTATAATATATTACATATTATATATATATACATAAAAACTCAATCTGCAGGACAGACCTTTTTCGATATCTTGTTAGATTTTATATTATAAAGATAAATATATACATATATATATATGTATATATATTAGATACGTATATATAACATGTATATATATATATATAGTACATATAGATAGGTTCAAAAGAAAGAAAGAGTAGTAAGTAGTGACAAAATGTTTGTGAAAAAAGTCACCACTTACGTTTCGGGTTTAAACCCTTCATCAGGTGGTCATAAATGCAAATGATTGCTGACACAGCCAAACCCGAAAACTTCGTGGACTTTTGAACAAACCTTTAGCACTATTTACTATTTTTGACCTACATACTTTATAAGTGCTACGCAGTACTTTGACCTTACATTTATATATATATATGTATATATATACTATATGAAAATATACTGCAAAAAACAACAATATATCTATTATTTATATATATAATATATATGATTATATATATATATATACTATAATATATATATATAAATTATATAAATTTGTTATCGAATGACGTTTCACTTTCCAATTAAAAGTAATAACCACCCCGAGCAGAGTAGAATGGTCAGTTGATTTCCACTCACATAAGTGACTTCTAGCGTAGTCAATTGCACTTGATGAGTAAATTTTACGTTTTTTACTTAATTTTACTGAATTTCACTTGCTGTCAGTGTAACCTCTCATGGAAGAATAATACCAGAAGATGTATTCAATGCTGTCACTGTCGGCATAAAAACTAGAAAAAAAAGTCAAGCAAATATGCGAAGGCGCAGTCGTCATCTTATTGAGTGGAAATCAAATGGGACATTCTACTCTGCTCGGGGTGGTTATTAAACTTGTAATTGGGGAAAGTGAAACGTCATTCCGATAACAAATTTATAATAATATATATATATATAGTATATATATATTAATATATATATATATTCATATATATAAAATATATATAGTGTTGCTTTTGCCAGTTATACTTTTTCCATATAATATATATCTACATATATATATATAAATGTAAGGTCTCAAAGTACTGCGTTTCAGAGCACTTATAAAGTATGTAAGGTCAAAAAGTAGTAAAGAGTGCCTTAAAGGTTTGTAAAAAAAGTCCACGAAGTTTCGGGGTTGGGCTGTGGTCAGCGAATCAGTTGCATTTATCGCCCACCTGATGAAGGGTTTTTTAAAACCCGAAACGTGGATCTTTTTCACAAACATTTTTGCACTACTTATATACTTCTTTTTGACATCTAGATTGTATGAATATATATATTTATATACATATATATACGCTAGTATATATATTACATTATATATATATGTATTTATTTATATTTATATATAAAATCTAACAAGATCGAAAAAGGTCGCGTCTGCAGATTGAGTTTTTATGTATTATATATAAAATATGTTAAATATATATAAAATAAATAAAAAATCTATATATATATATATCTATATATATATATATATATATGATATATAATATATATATACTAGATATATATCTATAGTAGAGCCTAAGGGCCATTTTACCTCAAAACATAGTGCACTTGGCGTTACACTGAAAGACAGAGGCTATTGTTATGTGAATGGGAGGAACCTAGCCTCAGGCAGTGCTCGCGAAGCAGCTATACCTAACCGCGCACCGAGCGGATGCCCTCTAAACCAGTATCTCATCCTCACGGAGCAAATGAGATAGACATTAGCAGTTTGCTACTCCCATGTTGGCGGGAAGTAGCAACTCAGTATTGTCAGGGTCAAGAAGACGTTGGGTACAGAGCATATCGTGCATGGAATCGGGGACAATTATGTTTTGACATGAAAACAAAAACCTGTAATTTCCCATCAACTTCGAAGAATCAACTAAATCCATCCATAGAGCATGATCAGCTGCGCAGCAAGCCTACTAGCTCTGCTTTTGTAAATCTGTGAATAAAGTTGAATTCCCCAAAATGGTTTTTTAAAGTCAGGGAGGGGTAGCAGCAGCGGCGTAAGCCAAGTGGGGGCACGAAGCATTTGCCGGCCACCAAATCTGAAATTGACCACATAATTTTACTGTTCTGACCGGTTCTCATAGGCTGGAGTGGTTTAGTACGGTATAAAAAGACTTTTTCTTTCTGTAATTCCACAGAATCTGCCTTAAACACCATTTTTGGTGTACTCCTCGTGCCATAGAGGATCATTAATTCGTTTAGCTAATTAGTGACAACAATTTCCCTTCCTTGTTAGCATATAGTCATGCACACTCAGCCTTCTGTTTAGGTTCATGAGGAATTATTTATCCTCAATGGCTTAGTTATTCTTCTTGTATGGTGTGTCACATCCCTGGATCGCTGAGGAAAGTGTGCACCTCCATCTGGTCAAGTGGCCATACGAAAAGAAAAAAAGGACGTTGGTTAGGCTCTCTGCCATGCAAAGTTTATCTCTCTAAGGGCCGGTTCAGTCTCCCTGGACTACTGTCAATAAATGACGAGGAGGATTGGCTGCTGCACTCCTCATTCTCAGTAGAAAACTTTTGTTTACTTTCGGAACAAACCTATATACTGCCGTGCAGTAAATGTCGAACAAACGGACTTCATTCCCCTGTTTGTGGTCTCACTGCTCATACACCTTGAAATTTGCGATTACCTTTGAAACGTAGCCACGAACGTCTATATACGGACGAACGAAAAGCTGTCGTTTTCTGTTTTTGTCCAACGCACACGGATGTCAAAAAACACGAAAAGTGTTTTCTGTGTCGTGTTTCGCGTTTTCTGTCATCCGTGTGCGTTCAGCTTTATTTAGTAGTGCAACCGTGTATGCAACTTTGGAGAGGTAGAAAGAGGTAAATAAATATGATCGGCGGCTGTAGTCGAGGAAGAGAGTCGCGTTTGAATCCACACTGGGAATCGGAGCTGGTACATCATTGGAATTTAGGGAATAAAAGTAGAACCAGCTGTCACGCCCCACAAAATATGGCCAATTTCAACACAGGAGCAAAACTGTCGATTTTGATGATTCGGTGGACTTGTGGGTGTGGTTAACATGGTGACGTCAGAGGTTGCACGGGAATTTGGAACAATAATTGTAGTCAAGTTTTCCTGCAAAGCTGGGCCATATTAAATCTTGAGATCTCGGGGCACTCAGCTTCGCGGTGGACCCGGCATCGGGCTCGGTGGTAGACTGGGCATTTTTTTGGCGTTAACTATGTGACACTAAGAGGAAGCGCTGCCATCAATTGGTGCGTACTACGTATCGAAACAATTCTTTGCCAACAATACCTTCCAGATTCCCGGAAATGGTACCTCCTTGAATTGCCAGTCAACACAAGCTGTAAAATAAGACATTCAAGTGCGCAGCAGGAAAACGGTACTTACAGCCTGCCCGACTCCAAAAACCAACCGTTTAAAATACAGAATGGGTGCAAACTGAATAGAATGAATGCTATTACCCCCCTATGGTCCCAGTAGATACGATGAGGTCCATAGGAAATTAAAATTTGGTTAAACCGAACGATGATGCGCTCGTGGCTGCCGCGGAAAACAGCTAATTTAGGACTTTTCAGTGATGTTTCAAAAAGTGTAAAATATTAAAATGTCTGTAATAAGATTGATCAAGGATTACAGGAATTTTTTGCTACTACCTCAATTGTGCTCGACTTCATACTTTTTCTTCGCAGACCGGCAGTGGATAGATTGTCTTGCTGACTGTCTTTGAAGACCCGTTTCTAGATGCATGGTATAACGTAACTACGAAGGATAACATGCCATTATGACGCTTATATATCTGACTACTATCGTTGACCGACATGCACCGGAGAAGAATAATTCATAACTTTAACACCAAATGTACCCTGGTATACAAATCGGTTAAGGGAAGCCAAACAAAAACGCCGAAGGGCTGAGAGAGATTGGAGGGGCACCGAACTTAACATACATTTGTAATTGTAGGCTGCGGGGAGCCGCGGCAGTGTCGACAGCTCAATAAACTTCTCTTTACTGAGAAGTATAAATTGCCAGTTGCCAGTGTTCGAACTAGTCAACGACTCGAGTCGCTATTTTTCGGGACGGTAAACGACTCGAACAATTGTATCATAATTTTCCTCATAGAAATGCTACAGTGACTCGAGTCACTGACTCGACTCGAGTCACATTGAAAGTAGTAGATGATCTGAATCGACTGCAAAATTGAATGACCCGTTACAACACTGATAATTACTACTCCAATAAGGTAGTTTGAGTGTTGTAACAACAGGGAACAGCTATTCCGCATGACAGGGCAAATCATGGGTCCTCAATCACGTGATCCATCTCTTCCACACCACAATACCGTGGATGCTCTTGCTCAGTGGTTCCCAACCTTTTCCAGCTTATCGCCCCCTTTCAACATATAGGGGTGGGCAATGGGGTGGGGGGGGGGGGGGGTGGGGGGGGGGGGGGGTGGGGGGGGGGGGGGGTGGGGGGGGGGGGGGGTGGGGGGGGGGGGGGGTGGGGGGGGGGGGGGGTGGGGGGGGGGGGGGGTGGGGGGGGGGGGGGGTGGGGGGGGGGGGGGGTGGGGGGGGGGGGGGGTGGGGGGGGGGGGGGGTGGGGGGGGGGGGGGGTGGGGGGGGGGGGGGGTGGGGGGGGGGGGGGGTGGGGGGGGGGGGGGGTGGGGGGGGGGGGGGGTGGGGGGGGGGGGGGGTGGGGGGGGGGGGGGGTGGGGGGGGGGGGGGGTGGGGGGGGGGGGGGGTGGGGGGGGGGGGGGGTGGGGGGGGGGGGGGGTGGGGGGGGGGGGGGGTGGGGGGGGGGGGGGGTGGGGGGGGGGGGGGGTGGGGGGGGGGGGGGGTGGGGGGGGGGGGGGGTGGGGGGGGGGGGGGGTGGGGGGGGGGGGGGGTGGGGGGGGGGGGGGGTGGGGGGGGGGGGGGATTTTTCAAAAAAAGAAACCAAATTTGACCTAAATTGTTAGCCCACCCACGTGAAAGTTGTAATTCATAAAGTCCATAGGCTTCTCCCACATTCGTGGTCGTTCAGTAGCGTCATAAAACAACGGCCCTTCAAGGCCTGAATTATTATAGAGATATGAAAACAACGGTAGCATGGCATAAGTCGTAAGTGAATCTCTTATCTCGCAGTTAACAGACTGAGTGGAAATGTTAAAAGAATGGTATGTCTTTTCAGCGAATAATCAATAAGATTGATCGATAGGTTCATTATGTGTTCCCATCCGTGTTTATATTTATAATATATCCACTGAAAAAACGTACTCTCTAAATAGAAAACGAGGAAAGAATGTAGGGAAAGCAGTGAAGTAGGAAGGAACGGCAAGGTATAACTGACAACACAAAAAACAAGGAAACAGTCTAAAATCGCCCAGGGTTTAAAGCAATTGCATCGCCCCAAAATTTTCTTGTGAAAAATCAGCAAACTAGTGCAAATCTCATACTTATTGCATTACAAGCACCTCTGAAGACGTTGAAACATACTATTACAAACAATAGGTAAAGCAAGGTGAAATTCTCATTGAATTCCACAATTCACTAACAAAAATACTGTAACTGATCAAAATAGACATTCATAACCTTAGGAACGGATACATAATTTCCCCTGTTTGGGTACGGCTACTACTGCATTTAAGCTTAAATTTATTTTGGATTTACAGACAATATCCAGAGCTTACCTGAGAATTTACCTAATATTTCACTAAATTTTTATTTAGTTTACATTTTTACAAGTTCTTTGCTTCAACCCCTCCTTTAATGATCGAATTGAACGAACTGAGTTGACCATTGAAATGGGTCTTAAATACACTAGGACGTCAATTCATCTTTACTCCGGGCCTTCCCTCATGTCTGTACTTTGAAGTCTTTATGTGTAGTCTACTAATACCATTTTAAAGATAAGTTTAAATTCGGTTACAACCATTGAATTATTCCATCTTATTTTAGTAGTTGCCCCCCCCCCCCCCATTAAAAAGCACCACAAAACGCTGAATGAAATTTTCCCGGAAAAGCAAGTTAGATCTTATTATAGAGTGCATCGTCGTTTCTTATGCCCGATAAACTGATAAAGTAATCATTGTACCCGTCATATATACGAAGGTTCGCTTTAATGTACAAACACATCAACGAAACTGACCAGAAAAACTTAAGTGATTTGACTTTGTGGGTAAGTGTACTCTGTTTCATGTACAATGTTGTAATGTTGCACGATGACGAATGTGCTAATAAGTTAACCTGACGAGATAAACCATTCTACGAAACTACAGGCCCGTTTTGTGATGGTCATTTGTGAGAGTCTGAAATCGTAATTGTGGTATACCTTTAAAGTGGCAGCTCACCATATAGTTCAGTTGCCATAGGAGTTGGGGACCCCAAGACTTTTTTGGTATGAATGATTTTTAAGGTTGATTTCTTGCTCTATGGCAGGTGTCCACTTTTTTTGAACCCAATATTTTACTTTTCAGTAGCCAACTCCCGAGATCACAACATACACTGTCATACTGTTCTGCTAAAAAAAAAAAAACTATTTTTTTTTTTTATTTTCCCTACAACCCTCACGTCGACTTGGGATCAGTCCGCGATCGACTGGTCTGGGCAGCTTCGTTCTATGTTGTCATTTCCTCAGCAGTAATCAGCCAGTGTCATTTCATTGCATTTAGGGAAAATTTTAAGGGGTGCCTAACTTGAACCCCCCACAACTTTGGTTATTTGCTGGTGGATAGGAAACTATATGCAGTTCTTATGACGTTTTGATAGGACACGGTTTTCCTATATGGAAATGCCATACCACGACAATTTGCTGTCCCGTTGAAGTGTTTTTGGAATGAAAGTGCCCAATATGGGCCTCAAAGTGTCATTTGCAGAGACGTGGATTTTTAGGTTACAATGTTTCGCATTTCATGCTAATACGCCTTTCATATCGTTAAAAGCAATTTTTCAAATTTGTAATGCAAAATATTTCCTGTTGTCTAAAGTTGACGTTACTATACTATAGGCATCTACAGTTTAAAAATTTGTTGGCCCTCGAATATCACGCCGTGTCTTTTGCAAAGTTATTTCCTATTACATTTGAGTGTGTGGCACTGCATTCATTCCTTTACCTTCACTTAACCCATGGAGGAGGTTGCACATTTAGAAAAGATGTTTACCCTTTCTTCAATGAAAAAATGATATTAAATGGGTAACTGCTTTGTCGGTCATTGACCTCCCCCTTAGAAGCCCAATATCTGAAAAATCGCCTGAAGGCCATTTGGACCAAATCCATACGATGATTAGAAAAGGTATATGACTTTTTATTCGTTCTGTTCGCAAAGTAACTTCTTTTTATACTTTTTAAATTATTGAGGAACAGTGTCCACTGTATATTTGGTACAGTGTTAAGGTGGCCCACCATTTGAGAAAAATAAATTTTCGAAAAGTGAAAAAACTGCATTTTCAAGGACTAGAAAATTGGTAAGATAGCTTTTGCAATTGAGGCACCAGAATCTGTTTATTTTGGCTACAAAAAACTGACTCTTCATACATATTTTCAGTACCGGTGTTATGTGTTATTCCAGAACAAAGTTATGAGCTTGCAAAATTAATAAAAACAACAATATTTATTTCTCCCAGTTTCGTTTCCAGTAATTTTGTAGATCATATAAAGTGCCGACGTCAAGGAGGGCCAGGGGCACCTTCTCCCCAAACTTTGGTCGTGCCCTCGTGTGCCCCAAATGAGATTCGTAATATGAAAAAATTATGCACAAACACAGCCCTCACGCATATATTGATATGAACACGAGGATGCACTACTCTCACTTTATAAGTCAATCACGCGACTAATATTGCACAAAATATTCTCAAAACGACGATTTGACGTCGTGTTTCGAACGCATCGATTTGTTAAACTATGTAAAGGACTGTCTTATTGGGATAGGTAATCCACAGCTATTGTTTCAACGTTTATTTTCAACAGCTATGGAACTGCGGCCGTGAGTCCTCTCCCTTCAATGCAATTCACTCATCGATTAATGTTTGAGTCCGGATTTTATGTTTCGAAAACTGCAAAAATTGCGATTTTTATTGCTTTTTTCAAGGCGTATTTAATAAATATGAGGATAATTATATAGCTTTACCCCCACAGGCTAATGCCCGCTTATTTTAAAAACCATTGCCTTCAAATTTACGAGGAGGGACTTTGTTCTCCTGAATTCTCTCCGGGGTTGAGCACCACACCAGGGATCATAAAGGGGCGATACCTCCGAAAGGAGTATAAGAACTGGCACGAAATTTCCACAGATACTCAATACCAGAATTTTCTGCTCGCTTCGCCCGTGCACTAGGGGTGGTCTCAGCAGGCTCTAGCCACGTCCTTTTCATTTATATTGCTGAAGAAATTTTTTTGGAGAAATATATATATGTCATAATTATAATTTAAGGCACCCAAACCCATTGAACCACATTCAGACATTCCAATTTTCTCGGATAGCTCCGATTTCGCAGCTGTCAGATGCACCGTCGATGCATGCTCTAACGTGAATGCTTCCCTCAGTGGCATAGAAAGGTAGTGTCTCAACTATTAAACTCCTACTGGCAGTATCAGCTTATTTATTTTTAAAGGGAGAATGCAGTCACCCCAATAAAGAATTGTATAGTAGACTAGCCTATTTCCTGAATGGCTCTTGAGAATCATGTGACAGTATTTTCTCACTCAATTGTAAAATTTACAGGGAGCAACTGCTGGGTTCCTTGAATATGCAGTATTTAATGTCCTAAAATATTTTGAAAGATACTTGGAGAGAAATAAGAAGAATTTTTGACATTTTAGCTATTGGTTCAAATAAGTTTGGGGCGACTGCTTTTGAACTTTAAAAACCAGTGCAAACCTTAACATAATTCGTCATCCCCACACACATCTTTATCCCAATCATTAAATCGTTAGTGCCAGTAAGGCTATCAAAACCAGAAAGCCAAACGTCTTAGTGATTTCTTGCCTTTTGGATATAATTTTAGTAAAATGGTTTCACATTGACATAATATTATGAAGTTATCAAGATTTTCACTGTTTGACCTCTAGTGACCCAAAATGACCTTTGACCCTCACCAAAATCTTTAATTTATTTCTACTAAACATGGGGCACTCACAAATTAAATATGAGACAGAGTAGGTGAAGTTTCCCTTCATGACATATTTATTGCGTTTGTCAAGTTTTTCAGTTTTGACCTATGATGATCTCAAGTGACCTTTGGCCTCTACCAAAAACATTAGAGATCATCTAATCGATACGTTGTATCCACATGACAAGTACGTATGCGATCCATCAGTGTTGAGATATATGTATACAAGTAATTTTCATGGTATCTGCAGTTTGACCTCTAGTGACCCCAAATGAGTTTTGACCTACACCATATATCGCAGAGGGATTTTACGCCTTAATACAGATCGACCCAACTGGAAAAGTTTGAGATTCATGTACACTTTGCATCTTGAGATATCACTTTCACAAGTTTTACTACACTTTATCTTTCAATTAGCCTCAATTACTTTGAACTACAACCAATATGGAGTACCTACATGGCAAGTATTGGAGATCCCTTAGCTTGTGCATCTTGAGTTACTATGTTTGCATGCAATTTTTAAGACTTTTACAGTTTGACCTCTGGTGACCCTATATGACCTAAGCTACACCAAAACAATAGGGATTCATCTCATCATGGAATACGTACAAAGTATGAGATCCCTCAAGCTTGCCCACCTTGAGATATATTATGTTTACGAGCAGTTCTCAAAGTTTTCACTATTGTGACCTCCGTGACCTCAAATGACGTTTGACAATCTACCAAATTCGAAGGATTCATCTAGTGCGCATCCCAATGCCATTTTGGAGATAGTCAAATGCTTCATTCTTATTTTGGTCACAATTTATAAATATCTATAGCTTCCGCGGGCTTCGCCACTAGGACCACCGATATAACGTTGTCCCCTGGACCCTCGGTGCCCACAGTGATGGACCCCCTAGGGCTCAATGCCTACAGGGGCGCTCAACGCCTACAGGGGCGCCTCAACGCCTACAGGGGACACTGCTGGGCGTCACTAAGACGCATACGCAAACGTACATTCATTTGTGCCCCTTCGGCCGAACGCTTGCCTCCCCCCTACCCCCACTTCTAAAAGTCTGGTGACGCCACTGATCATATAAATTTGCATATAGTAATAAGATGAAGATCTTTAAGATTGAAGATGAGGAATGATTTATCGTCATTCTACCACCTCTAGCCCATCCGTTGTTGAGACCCTGCACTCTGATTGGTAAACACTGACCTGTTATTCCACAACAAACGGTCAGTAAACGTAAAACTGATAAAATGAGTTTTTCACACATTTTCGGTGTGGAATAGGAATAAATCATATATTGTCAGTTTATTATTGTCTCATAACCGTCTCAGGTCGACTCAGATTTGGGCAAAATAACGGACTCTGCTTCGCCTCGTCCATTGTCTTGCCAAATTTGGAGTCTCGACGGTTTATTCACCAATAATAGTCCGCCAAATGTGATTTATCCCTTAAATGTTGACTATATATTCTGAACTTAGTGTCAAAACTGCAAAAGGTATCTTTCATTAGTCTGTTAGTACAGATCTTCGAAATAGGTAAGGGTTATGTGAGAGGATAACAGGAAGAGAGAAGGGGGGAGCTAAGAGGCTTTAGTTCACAAGCAGACAGTAAAGAAAACGTTCAAACCAAGTACAGAACAGACCAAAACCAGACTGTAATTCATTTTTTATTATGTGAATTCCATAAAATTTCAAAAGTTATTCATGATTTTGCTATCCATTATTACCAGTTTGTATATTTTCGAATGCTTAAAATTCATTGAGTATTCAGTTTTCATGTCAAGCCCTACTAAGTAATTCGAACACAGGCAATCAAACATTTTTCGCATTTTACAGAAAAAGTATTTCAAACTGATTTGACAAAGTATCTTCTGTGATTGATGATTTCAATGTTTAAGACCTATTACATCATTTTACAGAGGCGGATAAAGTGGAGCAACAGGCACCCCCATTTTCAACCAGGGAGGTCCTAACAACTCCCTGTTTCAACTAACAAACCTAGACCAAGTGCTTCCAAATTGCTACTATTTTAATCCTCAATAGATGTGAAAAAGACAGGTGGTATCCACAAAAATAATTGGTTCCTCCCGTTCGTTGCCATTTTATACCTCTGACACCAGCCAACCTACAGTAGTTGCCCGTCTCCACCCCCACCCATTGAAAAATCCTGGATATGCCACTGTTAGACTGTTTAAAGTTAGATGCATATTTTATTTAACATGGTCCTAATTCAATTTTACACTTTTAATATAGTGCATAAATAGTATGACACTAATGATACGGCACATGAAGTCATGATATCACAGGAAAAAACAGAATCTTTGAAATTTAAAAAGAAAGCAAGAAGTAAACATGTTTAAAAATAACCACTGTATTGTAAGGCCTGAATGGAAAAAACAACAGAACAACTTGTAATGATTTAGAAAATAACCCGCCTTAGGGGCTCAAGATTAATGACTCGTGATCAGGTGATACAAGCTAGACTGAATCTGCATTAATATGAAAGAAAAATCCGTTACAATTCCTATCGTGGCAACACTGAAGCCTGCAGGCTGAATTTCTAATGGTGGCCATACGGCCACTCACACAAGGACCGTGAAGGATATAATACGGCTTGTGCACAAGGCCGGATTAACATAGTAGCAAAAGTAGCATATGCTACGGGCCCAACGCTCTTGGAGGCCCTGCGCTATGGCTATCAATTTCGCGTTTTCCAAAAAAATGCTTTAATATTCTCTCTGTAGGCCCATCTGCTGAAGATTGTTGAATAAATGTTTTGCCATAATTTTCTTAGTTGGTTAGTGAGCGTTCAGATCCGCACGCGCTCATTAATAGCCGTGTTTGTCAAGTTTGAGCAGTGAGTTTGAGATTGTGACGGGAACGGCACACCGTCATTGTGTGTGTGGATCATAGTGGCACAGACGAAATCCCCGTCGCTATGCAGAGGGAGTACTTAGAGGTTTTGACGTTTAAACTTGTGCTTTCTACCCTGTCAAAATGCCAGAAAGCTTATGAAAAGTTGAAGGGTGTATATGGATTCTTTCGTCAGTTACAGACGTTTACACCTGAAGAGATGGTAATGAGGTCATCCAGTCTTATCAAATCATATACGGAAGATTTGAAAGAAAGCCTTTATGAATAACTTGTGCAGTTTACTGAACTGTTGAAAACTGATCTGGCATTTCAAATTGGCACCAAACAAGATCTTGTAGACATGGGCGGGGATTTGGTCTCAATATTGGGGGGATGATCCCATTTTCAAATAATTTACTGTGTGAAAAATCAAAATCAATGGGCGATTCCTCAAACACTGGGAAAAATGTCCCCCTGTCCCCCTAACCTTCATAGCAGGTGTCGAATATGTGTTGGTACTGCGAGTGCAGTCAGTGTGGGTGCAGGGACAATACACGTCCGCCGCGGGGACAACTGTCCCCAGGGATCCCCGCCCATGCTTTTAGAGTTTAAGTTTTACGGTTTGATAATTAACTATTCTTGGAGTCAGTATTGTTTTCCAAATGTAGAAATGGCCTTGCGCATCTATTTGTCACTGATGGTGACCAACTGCAGTAGAGAACGCTTATTTTCAAAACTGACTGATGAAAAATGAACAAAGGAGCAGCATGGGTCAAAAGATATTGACCAATCTCACACTCATGAGCATTGAAAGTGACCTTTTGCGTGTAATAGACACTTCTAGTATCAACAACAAGGTTTGCTCGTGCTAAATCTAGAAATGTAATATTTAAACGGTAATGTTGTTACTTTTGATACTTACATGTAAGTAATATTATATACGGCATACAATATGACAAATAAGTCTATATATTATTACACTATGACAAATGTGTCTATATAAAATTACCTTTATATTTCTTAAGTAAATGAAAAAATGTTATTACTATGCAAGTTAAAAATGTATGTGTTTAAATATATTTATGTGTTGACTTTTTAAATATAAGGCCCCTTTATAACATATGCTACAGGCCCCGCACTAGCTTAATCCGGCCCTCCTTGTGCATTACCGAAAATGAGTTCGAAACTCATCTTAAAATTAAGGGTTGCAAATGATTTAACATTTATCACTTATATCATTGAAACTGTTTTAATATAGCCTAGACTAATGGATAACTTGCTATGGAGATGATGTAACACAGAGCTAAAATATATTTAAAATGCCAGTTTTTTGGCGCGCTTCAAGAGCTGCCATAGTGATCGGCTGCTTCTCTACTCAGTACCCGTAGGACATCTTGTTATGCTAAAGCCCCGTGCAATACGTAATGTCGAGTTCATCTGCCCAGGGAGCTGCCATTGTCAATGGCAGCTCCCTGATCTGCCTCTCCTACAAGGCCACTTCCAGTCTAGGCAGATCAGAGAAATAGGTGGTCCAGTTGACATGGGCCTACAAATGTTGAGAGGGGTTATTCCTTTAACACAACACTGCTTAAAAAATATTTACGCTTAATATCTTTTACTACTTATCTTGTTTTCTTATGTTGTAATTGCCAATTGATGAATTTCTAAAACACCAGCTCTCAAAATAAGGAATGTTCTAATGCAAAACACAAGGCAGTGAAATGCCCCTTCCGGTACGGTGTCAAGTGGAGAAGGGAATTTTGTGCAAAATTAGTTTCGTACATAGCAATCACATATGGTAGCGCTTCAAACAATACTGCGTACTCCTTACCCTCTCCAGAACACACACGCAATATCCTACACAATTTTCCAAGCGGGCGATTATCGGCTCTGCACGACCCTCAATTTAGGATATTGTGTAAATAGTAGCCTATAATTAGATTGTGATATTTGTGGTCATCTATTTATTGCGTATCCAATGCCCTCATTGTATACTTTTGCTTATGAAACAGAAAGTGTCACATGTCAGCTTATAATACACAAATGACGTGGGAAGACAGCACATTATATCTGTAACAGGTGTAAGTGTCAGTGATATTAGTCTCACGATTGCATGGTGGCTTAGTGTTCGGACACCTGAGACAAACTTTGTCCAGGCACAGCTAAGGTGATTTTCCATCAGGTATACTGATATAGGCATCTTTACTTTTTGGAAACTGAATTCTTTCCTACAATTTTATTCTATTAAACAAGAAGTAACACTAAAAAGCCAATCCCCCACGTGGACTCAGCTTCTAGCCTGTCTACTTGCTGAGTGGCTTCTTAGGCTCCTGCCATGCTTGACCGCCGCACTCCGATGGTTTGTCGTAGCGATGAGCCAAACGAAAATGCCGTCCGCTCTACTAGCTACCCATCTTCATGTTCATGGTGTCGTGTGAGTGTCATTTGCTATTCAAAGAAAATCCCCTGGCAGTCATCAAGATCTACTCTGCAAATATATACATGTAACATTTTAAAAGAGTCACTTTTCCAAAGAGCCCCGTTTTGAAATTAGTTCCGTTTTTCAAAAAGGAAAAAGATTCTTTAGGCTACAGAATGAGTCGCAGGCAGCCGGGTATTCAAAACTAACTTTGACAAAGTTATTCCGCTGTTGTGACGTGGGTTTTACTTTTTCATGCAAGTATATACGCACAGCCACGAAGATAGTGCTCATTATACTGCCATACAATGAAAGTTTAATTACGCAGAAAATACAATTTTGACTGAAATTATCCAATTCTTCGAGTAAAGACTACATTTTTTGAAATGATTAAATCTTCTGAGACCAATTATCGCTACCGGCAGTTCCTCTCCTACAAAATGAAGAAGAGAGAGGAAAATCAACCTCTTATTTCCCGTTCAAAAATAAAAAAGGAAGTAAATTATGAATTTTATCACATCAAAATATCAATGTCCGCAAAATACTGTCATCCTTTTCTGCAGATACATTCAGATGTAAATATGCTGACGTCATAAACTTCTGTCATCTTTAAGTGATGACGTCATTACTTTCTATTTTAGGAAACATGCAATTATGG